>CAJGYO010000012.1:19605889-20830949 GCA_904845875.1 Miscanthus lutarioriparius | reverse complement strand
GAAACCAACAAACCATAAAGCTCATCATATTCTTTGGAGTCGGAAAATTATTTCTACTAGTCGGATAAGTCTTGCAGTACATTGTGTACTCGTGGTTTATTTACCCATGTTGTAGGTAATGCATGAGGAGTACCATTGTGTGAAGGATTCTTCGGTAAGCACTGCATTTAAATCCTTGCGTATCACCGATAGTCATTTTTTCGATGTTTATCTTTATTCACTGCATTTATTATTCCGCACTCGACATTTGGTAATGTAATAATGTAATTTTAAGAACTTCAAATGTATGAAATGGATAAGTATTGTAACTCGTTCTTATTATTGGATCATTGGAGAAAATGTGGATCTTTTCGCTCTCCCTCGGGGTGTTACCGACTTGATACCGTCTGTTGTAGCTTGCTTTTGGGGTGCTTAGCGTCCGGGTGGAAGACGAGCGCCTCCGTAAATACGTTATTTCGCACGGTTACGCCACATAAGGTTTATGTTCTCGAGCCATGGTTGATAAGGTTGGTGATCCAATATATAGGCTCCGATTCGCTTGGAGAAATTTAGAGAAATGAAAAGAATTTGTGAGAGAAAATCAGCTATGAATAGTAACTTTCATCGTGAACAATGAAATTTCTGTGATTTTTGCACCAAATTTAACGGGGCCACAAGTGAGGTGTATCATGTCGGGGTTTTGGGAGGAGTTGGTAAGGTTTTTGGGTTTAAAGGGTTATTTTGAAAAGTTCAAGTTGAAATGACCGTTGGGTTATGACAACTAACCATCGAAAGTTTTCTAGGACTAATGAACACATACAAGGTCCATGATTTAGGGCCTATTTAGCGTAACTTAGCTTCCTTGGTGAAGCAATTTTTTTAGCGTTAGCTCTAAAAAACAGTTTTATTTAGTGGTGGTGAATATGTTTTTGTGAACCGCTTGAGGAAACAACTTCTCATGATTGTTGGAAAGTGTGAAAATACCTATAATTCCTTTTTTATTTTCTTTATTTCTTTTATCTCTTTATATCTCTCACCTCCATCGCTCGCATGTCGGCCCCTAATCTGGCGTGGCATGCCCGGTGAGCTCACGCCCATGTGTGGCACCGTGACTCAACAGTGAGCACCCACATGGATCGACGAGTGCTCCAATGAGCACGCCACATTCACCCCTCCCCACGTGGCTAGGCGCCGCGGACGGGCGGGTTGGCCCCTGGGCGAAGCGCATCATCTCCTCCTTAAACTTGCGTGACTGCAAGCATCGACAGCCCCCACGGCGACCTCCACTCGCTAGTGGTGGCAGAGTTAGCCATGGTCATGGTGGGGTCCACAGATCAAGACGAAGTTGAGAGAAGCTAGTTTTTTAGCTTTTCTCTCAGCAAGAATCACGGAGCTTATTCCCGAAAAGACGAGGTGTGTGGAAGGCCTAATTGCTAAAGTTGTAAAACAACTCTTGAGCAGTTTTTGAAGTTGCGTCAAATGACCTCTTAAGTTTGCGAGGAAACCAGACCAACTAAGAGCATCTTTGATAGTTTCCAAAATAAGAATGGATAAACCAATAAGTTTTCCAAATGGCTAAAAAATATTGGAAGTATATTTATTGGGTTTCTCTACCACCTCTAATCTCACCGTAGGATAGAGAAGATAATTTTGCATGAGGAGTCCCAAACTAATTATAAATTAGTCAACCACTTTTACACTTTTTTTTCTCTTATATATTTGTATTGGCGGATCAATAGACGTGCATATATTTTCGTGTGATTGGATATGTTGACATTTAAATTGGATCCAGGCTAATTTAAATAGACATAGGACAGTTTTGACATAATTTAAGAAAACATAATAATAGTACCGCATTGATCTTTCATGCGATAAGATCTGCACGGGGAAGCTGGAGATGGCCCACGCCGCCCTGCGCCCAGCGAGCGGCGCCACATCGACGCCGGCGCCCAGCACGCGAATTTCCGGCCGGAAGAAGGGGAACACCGGGGGCGCCGCCAAGCACAAGCAAAGAGTTAAGGGTGGTCTTCAAGAGAGCTCTGTATGTACGATCTCCATAATCACACTCGACGTTCCCAATCTTAGATCGACAAACACCGCCGCAGGACATTTCGCAGCTAAAACTCATGTTTAGTTGTGGAACCTTGTACTTTCATTCTTGGATTTGCTTTCGCTAATACAAGGTCGTCTGACTATGGCCTGTCTAATTGCGGTACGTGCAGCTCCCCAGAAGAGCAGAGATAGAAACTGCTGCCGACCGCATTCATCCTCATCGGCAACCATAAGGCATTCCATATTGATATACATATATACCATGACGATCAAGAAGCAGTGAAGCACGGCACACCAGGAGCAAGATCCCACGGTTGATCTGCTCCCTCAGGCCTAAAATCACAGGTGGTCTGCTGTCCCGCTCCCGCCACCATTCCACGTCACCACGAGATCACAGACGGCGCAGCCAGAAGCGATCTACGGTTCTCCCATGGAGGACACGGGCAGGTCGCTAGCAGCATGGGCGGGCGTCCTCCGGGACTCCATCTTGGCGACCACTTCCGCCACCACCAGCCTCGACAGCAGCAGCCCCCGCGACGAGCGCCGACGCCATCAGCATCGTGAACACGGCGCTCCAGCTCCTGGCGGAGATGTACCCCGTCAGCAGCGGCCCGATGGCGGCGCCGATCGACCCCGTGCCGTCGATGATCGCCGTCACGGTGGCCAGCGCGCGGGAGTTGCCGTTGAGGGAGCTGTGCGTGCCGAGGTCCGCGGACACGGCCGTCGTGATCAGCGCGTAGGGCCCGTTCACCAGCATCCCGGTGACGAACATGAGCGCGATGTTCCACGCCAGGGAGACGTTCCCGTAGATGCGGTAGAAGAAGAGCGCCGGTATCGCGGAGAAGGTGAAGCTCGCGGCCGTCAGCGCCCGGGCGTCCAGGTGGTCGGAGATGTGGCCGGCGAGGATGCCGCCAACAACGCCACCCACGTCGAACAGAGTTGACAGTACCCCGGCTTCCGAGTCTGACAAGTATTGTCCACCGATAGCTGAAAACAGGAACAGGCAGAGTGTTGATGTTAGTGTAAAAAAAAAGTTCTTAGAACCTGCAATTCAATGCAGTAAAAAGGTATAAAACCTTTTAATTTTTGTATGGTTTATGCATCTATGGCATGATGCTGAGTTATTTCAGAATTAATCAATAGACTCTTTATCTTTCATAGCCTAAAAACTACTTTTACTATACACATTGAAACACAGAAGTCAAATTATTCACGCAGCAGCATATTGCCACACACTGGCCAGTAACACTCACATCATCATGTGCCTGCTTTCTTTCATGGTTTGTTTCAATCAAATACCTAAAAGTACTTAAGCAGAGTGAGAAATCAGAAACATGCCAAGAATTACTTTTCCCCCCTGTACTAGCAAGTCAAAAAGCACCTTGGTTGCAGAGTGCATTTCAGTGGAACCCAGTGCAACTGAAATGCTATGATGTTTAGAAAAGTCAGCTCCAATTCTAGGGAGTGCTTGTCAACATATATAAAGGGTCAGAAAGTTTGATTTGCACATCACAAAGGGCTTACAATTTCACTTGCTAATTTGCTTCGACACTAGTATATAATATCTCAAGCACTCATTCTAACTAGTGACGTGCGTCATATCATAAGGTTTGTAACAACACCAAAACATGCTTTCTGATTATCACAGTGTGCAATAAGGGTTCATTTCCTAAAAGCCAAAAAAAGAGAGGCTGTGGTAACTGCAAAAATATAACTTGACATACCTGTGTGGCTGATATAAAAGGGAAGCCAATACAGGAACGTATAGGCCACAAGCTTGCAGAAGAAAAGGCAGAGGGCAAAAGGAGCTACACCAGGAATTCTCCACGCCTCAATAAATCCAACCGCCTTTTCTTTTACATCTGATGAGCGTCGTTCCAACAAGGGAGTGTCCATGTCACTCTTTTCATAATCCTTCAAATGGAGATCCTCCTGGATTCCAATCACATCAGGCCCAACAGGCAAGAAGAGGAACACCGTGAGCCCGACCAGTGCGATCATGATACCGGGCACCGCAAAGGACCAGCACCACCCATACTTCAGCATGGCAGCAGCAATCAGAGAGCCAGATATGTTTCCTACGGATGTGTGAGCATTCCATATTCCCATTATCAGTCCCTCTTGCTCTTCCCAAACCAGTTGCCAACTACTGCAACCACTGAAGGCCATCCAGATGACTGAAACAGACCAGAAATCATCTGCATGCCCAGAAAGTAGTAGAAGTTGTGTACATCGAACCAGTAGCCGGCTCCAAAGGCGGCGGTGAACAATCCAGTTCCTATCATTCCTATAGTCAGCAGGATCCTCAGATCCACCCTATCGCCCAAATGGCCAGCAAAGAACATGCCAATTGCATATACACCAAGAAAAGCCAAGTCAATCTCGCCAAGCAATGCAGTGCCGTCTTCAGCGTTGAACGGAGCCCAACCGCTGGAGAGAGTTGTATTATTGCTCTCTGCACCTTTCAAGTTTTGAAGATAGAGATGACTGGGCCAATGCAACGTACCCAGGTTTGTCTTAGGATCGAGAACACTCTTGACAATGCTTGTAGTTTTTCTAGTGGCATGGTAGCTGGCGTATGATAAGAACGTCAGTGCTAGTACAAGAGCCTGGCATGATCTAAAGGAGATGGGACTCCCCCGGACACACTCAAAAAGTTGAATTCCCAAGGGCTTTCTGCTACACATTTTATTTTTCTGATGACTTGAGGAGCCCATGAATGAATCTGAACTGATTTTTCCTGCAAAGATAGCTCAAGCCAGGAATATGAAATTGCCTTAACGGTGTTGGTCGTGCCTGAAAAGGTCAAATAGAACCGACATCAGAACCATCCACAAGACCATATATACGAGCTGACAATTTCGTTTTGTAATACTAAGTATAATCCCATGACAATAAGGAAAATAAGCTGGTTATCGTTTTGTCACCAAATGATAGCGTAGCTACTTCAATTTTAACATGTTAGGTGGGATGTTATGGCATCGATAATGAGCTGTAAACTATTATTGCGGAACAGCTCTAAATTATCAATTTAGTTAATTCAACAGCACTTGACATCAGCATAAGCATACGCATACTTCAAAATAGACATACTCCCACCAGATATAATAAGTATATAAAGCAACCAAACATCCATAGTTTTGCGATGTATATCTAAATACTTATCTGTACATAACTTGGCAGTATTAAACTCCTTTGATAGACAGCAGAAACTGAATGTAAATCGGGGAAAGTATGTCAACAACAAGGGCAAAACTTATGTCAAACATCTACGGAGTACATGAACATCAAAGGCAACACTGCGATTTAATCCGGTTTGCTCCGTATAACCAATCGCCAAACAAAAGGGAAAGGAACGTGCTTTTCACAATTGATTAAACGAATAGCTGGTGGCTGAACTCAATGGGAAGAAAAGGCAAGGAACACTCGTTCAGATATCCAACTCAGGGAGGGAAAAGAAGCATCAAAGCCTTCAAAGGCGAGCTGGGAGGTACGGAAAGCAACACACCAACGGATCGCGCTCTTCATCAGGGAAGAAAGAAGAATAGAAATGGTTGGGATACAAAGGAAATCAAATCAGGCTGCTGCCAACTAGCGAGGAAAGAAAACCGGCGATCCGTTACTAGTGCTCATCATCTCCGGTAACTGAAAGCATGCTCAGGTAATTAAAGGAACGGAGGAAGAGGAAGCACCTTGAAGCTAGGAGAAGTGCCAGCCGCCACTGTCCTTGAAGTTTTTCCAAGGGAACGGCAGAGCTGTTTCTGGCTGCGCGGACCGTGAGGGGAGGCGGAGGTCAGCTTTCTGGGGCGCGGCCTCGCCCGTGGCTCTGTGGCTTCCGAGGAGTTCCGTGTCTTATAGGGAAGAGAAATTCACAACAGCCTTTTTGCCTGGCCGTGATGACCTGGGGCCCCGTTTACCTCGTCTGTGGTTCAGGTCGTTCCCTCGGTGAGGTCACACCCACGATTGTTTTATTTGTTTATTATTACTCTACCATGGTCTTCTTCTTGTGTTAAGAGCTTTTTTTACCCAAGATTATCCAACTTTTTTATATCACCAGCTCTGCAAACCTCTGTAAACAAAGGTACCCAATAGGATTCTTGTACGTTTAGTTTACTGACCGTCTACACCCAAGTAGTTTTCTGTTATTATGAGCCTACGGTGGTATGTCAGCAGGTAACAACTAGTAGTAACCTGCACTGTTGTATGAATTCTGTTATGAGCCTACGGTGGTAGGTCAACAGGTAACAAGTACTAGTAGGCAGTAGCCTGCACTGTTGTATGAACTCTAGTCGGTGCTTGGCGTGAGGCGATCAAGCAAAGGAGGCTCCTGCTTGCTCTTTAGGCACACCGGTTGGTGATCACACGCACCCTAATTTGCCCATCCGGCAGATTTTGCTGGCGACCAGTTGAAAGCTACGGACAGAATATAGCGAGTGGATATTCTCCTGGGGACGGATATTCCCAGCGGCCAGCGCTAAACGCCTCCCTAACCGGATCTTCTGGTTATAAGCCCCACAACTGTAGGGCACTAGCAAGGGCCCTCGCAAACACGATGCGGCTCGGGCGCATGCATGTGCCGTTTATTCTATGGTCCAATTGCAGCTACCAACCCGATAGATGATATCTACTAGGTCGAACGCAGGCAATAATAATTCGAGTAGTAAATAGGTTTCATCCAATCCATGTGCCCATGTGGTATCAGGAAACATGGCAAAAAAAAAAACACGAACCTTGCCGGCCGAGGATCATCTCTGCATGGTCGACGACGTGAATTGCTCGACAGTCGTTGATGCGCGGAAGCCGTGGCGACGTGCCTGCACATGATGGGATAGATGCAGATTGAAGAGAGAATCGAGCGAGGAACGCGTGAGCGTGTAATCGCAATTCGCAAGCATCGTCCAAGCGTGTAATCGGTGGCGTGAGATGAACAGACTACATACAGAGAGAAAAGCTACCTTGGTCCGTCGTCGAATGGAGGGGTCACGGAGGAGCGCCATTGCTGGGGAGAGAATAGTAAACGGCCAAGTAAACAGAAGAGGAAAGAGCAGCTTTTGCCTATTTATGTGTACGGACAGGCGAGAGATAGTACTCACGGCTATTGTCGGTTGATTACATTTATTCACTGTATCGTATAAATAAAAGAACTTCGGTTTTATTTACGGGAATGCTTCGAACCGGTCTGAGCCCAGACGCTCTGAGCCAAGACGCCAGTCGATAATCCACGCTCCTTCGTTTCTAAAAAAAAAAAATTACTCATCTACTTATTCCTATCCACTTATTCCTCTTCCTATCGCATTTATTTGCTTGCCCACCGTCTCCAAGCGCATGGCCGCTAAACTTGCCAGGCACGGCGCTTGGCTGCCTCCGAGTCGTGGCGCTTGGCTGCCAGCCCTGCCAGACACGGTGCCTTGCTGCCCTCTCCAAATTGTGCAGCCGCGGCCTCCTCGCCGCTCGTGCAGTCGATGCCTTCCTTCCATGACGTGCAGCCACCCGCCGGCCCACCGCCTACAATCGCCGCCAGGCCGCTGCAGTGAACACCACACACCGACCAGCCTCCGTTCTGCCAAACAGCAAGGGGATGTTACGTTGAAAGCGCATGTTGCAAGAGTATGTTTCAATTGTTTCAAAGGTATGTTGCAAGTGTTTCATATGGATGTTAAAAAAATAGATCGTGATGTTGCACATGTTGCAATTGTTGTATAAATACGTTGCAAGCGTCCGTTCAAATGTTTCATCTGCTTTTTTTAGACGTATGTTTCAAGTGTGCTTATTTGGATGTTGCATATGTTTCACACATATGTTGCAAGAGTATGTTCAAAATGTTTCAGCTGTTTCAGTCTTATGTTGCAATAAGTGTGTTCATGTTGCAATTTGCAAGTGTTTTATCTGGACGTTGCATATGTTTCACACACATATTGCAAGTGTATGTTTCAATGTTTCATTTGCTTTAGACTTCTGTTGCATTCAAATGTTTCATGTTGTAAGTGTTTCGTGTTTCAGATGAATGTTCAGAGAGTCATGGGCCACGGCCCGGGCTCTGGGGGAAGGGGCATGGCGAGCCAAGGGCCGGTGGATGGGACGCGCGACGGGGCATGCTCGTCCTTATCCCGGCTCCCGGGTCCCGCCTACGTGGAGAGAGAGAGAGAGGAGTGTGTCAGGGGGAAGGAGCGGCGGGAGCGGGGCGTGGCGAGATGGACGTGGACGGGGTACGCATGCGTGGTGGGATAAGGCAGACGAGGAAGAATTGCAGTGATACGGTGGAAGTGTAGCGCTTTCTACTGGGTTGTTAGGTACCGTCCAATGAAATCCTATCCATCGGATATCCGGGCACCACCCATTCCCATTTACGGTAATGCTCACAACCTCACACAGCTGATAAACCTTTTTGCTATACAGCTTCAGATAAAAGAACTTTATAAAAAACAAATGTGGAACATTATATGCTGGGATAATATAAGGGCTCTGAAGCTTATCCGGAAAACCCCCAAAACGTGGTGGCTTATATTATCATGGCACGACGTCCTAAGTCGCCGCTCCGGACTATTCTACGGCTGGCCGGCTACGCTCCAACTTTTGCAATGAAATGGACGATCGACCCTGCCGGACTGTTGAATCAATCATCCACCGCGCCTTGTTGAGGCGACGGCAGAGGCGAAGCGCGAGGTGGCACGGCCACACAACGACGCGCGGACGACGCGACGTCCAGTCCTAGTACGTGCAATACCTCCTGGCCGTACTGCCTCCGCGTCCGTGGCCACAAGTTTTCTAGCAGGCGTTTCGTGGGCGCACGTTTCGTTCGTGAACGACCGTGGCGCGGAGACCGACCGGGGCCCCCGCCGCGCGGACGACGGGGCCGGCAAAACAACTCTTGGACGAGAGAGCGCGCGCGTACAGGGATCGACGTCGTGACGAGGCCGGGCGGGAGCGGCGCGCCTTTATCCGGGCGCCTGGAAGGAAATAGCTCGGCCGGCTGGTGGCGTATCTGTTTTTCTCTTGGCGGGGGACGAAAGAACGACGGATCGGCGAATCCCCGGCCGGCTAGCTAGTGGCGGACGCGGCCGGCGCCGTCGCGGTCTCAGCTTTGACGGTCTCGCCAGGCAGGCAGGAAGGCGAGAGGTGCATGGGGCTGGCACGATAAGGAGATGGCCTTTTTATCTCTCCCGAACGGAGACGATAATGATACGGACCTATATACACACATAGGCTGAATTTCGAACGATTCCTACACGATGGCGAGGCACCGCCGCACAGGCGATGCTGCAGAATTTCATGAGCTACCGGATAGCTAGCTGATCGAGGTGTTCTTTTTTTCGGTGGAGATAATTGGCGCCTCGGTCTTTGCAATTAGCAAGAGGGAAACCAGAATGGTACGATCGAAGGAGATAACTGTGGACGCAAGAGGAAAATCAAGAACGGTACGATATCGAATCGAAGGAGATAAATGGATTCGCCGATTATTAGGACCTAAACCTTACAACAATCAGCTATGTGCATACTTAGAACTTGTTTGGTAGATACGAGTTCATCCGAACAAGGCCTTAACACTGAATTTGTCAAATCTAAAGTAAATTGCAAGATGTCTGTCTTAACCTTTATGTGCAAACAAGGAAGCTCACCGTTTAAGGTGGGTGCTCTTGTCAGTAAGACTACTTCGCCCAATTCATTAGCTCGATAAACATAATATTTGATGAAAATTAATAATTTAAAAGACACGGACAAATCCAAATTGTAACTTTTTTTGTCTGGCTGCAATCTAAGATCTCCTATGGACAATGGACCGACTAGTGTCCCATGTTGGCCTAACCAAATGTTTGCTTGCCCTTTATTATATCGGATATACGCCTATTTGTTTGGGCTTGTTTTACCGATAAACCATGGCATGGTGAAAAGATTATTGGCTGATTTAGTGTGAGAGAAAAATCTTTGTTCATGACATTTGAAAAAAATCGACTTATAAGCCAAACAAAGCCTGCAGACGAACGGGTGATACTCGATGAGTCAACCATCGGTCTACTAAATGCGTTGTGGGTACCTGAAGAAGTTTTGGGATGACATCCAAGCCTAGGCGAATGGCTGCCTATACCGAGCATCGAACGTTGAATCAATTTTATGTCCGTATCACATTTGTGGCACGCTGTCAGATGTAAGTACCGAGTCCATGTTAAGGCAGTGTCGTCACTAATTGTTCTAGTTTTACGGGAGTTGTGGAAAGAGCGGGATGTGAGAGTGTTTGATCGATGGTTTTTGCCACAACACGTGTTAGACTAAGAAAACCAAAGACAAAGCTAGACTTTGGTGTGCATAATGGTCCTAACTCCTAAATGCTTGAGACGGTCATGCTTTGATCCATTTTGATCCAATACCAATGGAAACCAGTGAAGAGGCAGCAACTCCCTTCTTGCCATCCATGGCAGTGAGTATGCATAATGGACCTCCGTCTCTTGACTGACGCTCAAACTGAAACTACATCTGGTACAGTGAAAAAAGTCTCTCTAAGATGCCTTCCTCTGATATGAAACCAAGGTCTATCACTTTCTGTCTTCTTTAGATTATCCATTCAGATATTGCAACAAATTATTTTCTTTTGGCCTATTGTTAAAACTAATGTACCAGCTATAACATCTTCTTGAGACATTTTATGGTATATTATCTTATCGATGATATCAGCAAGGATTGACGAAACCCAGCCCCTGCGTCGTCCTCTACGGGGCGGCCCTGGCGGCGCCGCTCTGCCCACCGAAAAGCGCTCCCGTTCTTGCCACGCCGCCATTGCCCGCCGCCAGAGCTGGACTCCGCAATGCGAGAGGAAGGCAAGGACGGCTGCGGCTAGGCCCTCTTCTCTTCTTCCCCACCAGTGGCGGAGGACGGATAAAAAGTAAGGTATGGCGTAGCTAGCAAACAAAGCAATAAACTGCAGACCACCGTATCTAGACTAATGAAACTGAAATGTTCTACTACAGTATTCAAGGTACTCAAGGTATGGCAGTGGCCAAACCTTGCCATGCTGAAGCTCCGCCCCTGTTCCCCACCCTCTCTCTCTTCTGGTGGCTGGAGATGCTCCTGTGCCTGCACAGGGCGGTGGCTACTGGCGGTTCCCGGTGAAAGCTCTAGTTTGGTTTTGGTAAATTGATGAAACCCTAAGTGCTAACTTAGTTTATTAAAGTGATCATGAGATAGATAGCACATTCCAAGTGGTGAAGTAAATGGTGAAGATCATGATGATGGTGTGGACATGATGATCAAGTGCTTAGACTTGAAAAAGAAGAACGAAAAAAATAAAAAGCTCAAGACAAAGGTGAAACTTAATAGGAGCTTTTTGGTTTGGTGATCGGGACACTTAACAAGTGTGATCACATTTAAGAAAGATGGTCATACTATTAAGAGGGGAGCTCTTATCGGACAACTCAATCATCTAGTGCCACTAGGTGTTGGAAAACTTGCATGTGCATTTTTGGCCTAGTGCATATTCGGTGAGAAAGTGATTAACCTTTGAAAAATGATTGTGAAAATGCTAACACACTGCACGTGATGGTGAAACACTTGGAGTGTTAGCACATTTGCAAAGGTGGTGAGAAAGATGAAGAAAAGGAGGTATTGCGGGCTTGGGGTGCTGCCATGGGGGGGCACCACCATGCCATGTTCAAAGGCACCGCCACCCCTGTGGTGGTGATCGGCGAGAGGAGGCCGAGAGTGGGGTGCACTGATGGGGCATCGCCACCTGGCGGTGCCCACCTGGACCCGGCAGAGAAGAGGAAGAGTGAGGCGGCCACCGGAGTGACCGGGTGTGCACCGCCTCAGCACCGCCATGGGTGTCCGGTGGCACCGCCATACAAATCTAGAGAGCGAGAGGAAAATAGGAGGTCACCGCCATGAGCACCGCCGCCACGAGAAGCGGTGCACCACCTCTTTCTCCAGAGACTTGGTCTCTCGAGTGATTGGGCGGGTGGTCACCGCCACCCTAGGGTGGTGCCACCGCCACCTGTCTGATGCCCCAACTGGCTAGTTTTTAGTCATTGAAAGTGACCATTGGGAGGGGCACCGCCATGTCCGATGTTAGGCACCTCCTTGTCAGTGGTCTCTCAGCAGAAAAGTCGTTCCAAAGGGGTAACGGCTCTATTTGCTTGTGGGCTTATAAATAGAGCTAGTGGCCGGCTTGGCCACTCTCTTGGCACTTCTAATAGCTGCATACACTCTTTGAGAGCTAAGCACACCACTCCACTCACTTGCACACTTGATTTCGTCATCTTGAGTGAGATTGAAGAGCCTCTAATGCATTGCTTAGTGTTCTAGCATTTTGTGGCATTAGTTGAGTGATTTGGGCTGGTGGAGTTCTTGTTACTTTTGGTGTTTGCCGACACCTAGACGGCCCGGTGATTGGTGGATCATTGAGTGGCTATTGATGATTGTTGCCGGCTCCAATTATCGACATTGTGAGGGGTTCTTGTGCCTTTCCCGTGGGAGATCACGAAAGGCAACTCTAGTGGATTGCGCGTGGCTTGTGTGATTCTCATCTTGTGTTGGTTGTGCTGCACCCTATTGAGGGTTTGGCGTGTGATGCCAATTAACGCGTGAACCTTCAAGTGAGTGAATCGCTACAACAAGGACTAGCTTACCGGCAAACAAGTGAACCTCGATAAAAAAATCATTGTGTCATCATTTGATTCCAAGGTGATTGGTCTTCATTGGTATTCATTCTTATGATTGATTGGCTCCTTTGGTGATTTGCTCATTCCTCTACATGGCGGTATAACACTCCATCCTTCCCACGCATTTACATTTCTTAGTGTAGCTTGGCCCTTTAGTGTAGCTAGTTTTAAGGGCAAGCAAGGGTCGTGTCTAGTGGTTAGTGAGGCTCTTTAGTTAGTCTTTGAGAGCTCACTAATTTAGTATAGTGATATAGCCTTTGAGTGCTTATAGACAATAGCAACTAGAAATATGGTAGGTGGCTTGCATTCTTAATAGGCTAGCGCAAAATTCGCTTCGTCTCATATTTGTCTAACCGCTTTGTGTAGTGTTGTTGTAGAAATTTTTATAGGCTATTTACCCCCCTCTAGCCATTGGGACCTTTCACCCGACCAGTGCGCTGGGTCCTCTTGGCGAATCCGTCGCCCCGTGCTCGGATCTGGGTTCAGGTCGGCTCGCGCCCGTGATGGTGGGGCTACTACTGGTGGTGGCTGTGGCTCACGCAGCGGTGTGTCTGCTGCATGACGGACCCGGGTCTGGGTCGGCTCGCGCCGGTGTAGACCTCCGATGGTGGCTCGGTGGTGGTGCGGGTGCGGCGGCTGGCTGCGTCTTGCGTAATAACGACGCTAGTGGACAGGCCACGGTGGCGTCGCGTCTTGTGTGGTGGTGGCGGATACCGTGGTGTGCTATGCGGCTTGGTGGGCTGGCTGCCGTGCGTCTTGGCATCTTTGCACTCGCTCTCAGACTTCTACAGGCTACGGTGCTCGGCCTCCGTGGAGGTCTGGGGCAGCGTGCGACGGACGGCAAATCGGTGCGAGGTCTGTTGGAGTCCTTGCGTGGCGTGGATTGATGCGGGTAGGCTTGGCAGAGGTTGGGACGTTGGTGAGTGGGTGACTAGGGACTTCTTTTGATCTCGGCCCTCTTCTCCCCACCACCGCCTTCCCTTTGCTTGGGTTGTTCCACAATGTCGGAGTTGGTCGAGCTACTGTTGATGGCCGGTTTTGCCGGTTCCGGTGAGGGGCGGACTCTTCGTCGGGCTTCTCCCGGCGCTTCTCCTGACCGACGTTCCTTGTGGCGGTGGCCAGGCGGGGCTGATGCTGACCTCTCGACGCATCCTACCTCGTAGGTTTGGGTCTCTAGCGGCGGCGATATGGAGGTTGTATGAGGTCAAGGCGAAGCTCAGACGGCGACGTCTCGTGGGACGCCGTTTGCCTTCTTGAAGGCGTCTTTTTTCTACCTCCTCCCACCGTGGCTAGATTTTGTAGGTGAAAACCTTCCCTCGTCGGGCTAGCTTGTCGACGTTTTTTGGCGTCGTTTCCTTCTTGAAGGCTACGCTAGGCTATCTAGTTTTCGCCGTTGATCTCTTACCATGTGCCACGGTGCTTCTCTAAGGGTGGTGGTGCTCGGTGCTCCATCGTCTTTTCTAGTTGAGGTGTCTTAGTTGGGTCTTTTTTCTTGACCAAGTTGTTGTTAGTTTGGTAGTTGTTATTAGTTGGGTCGATTCGATCAAATTGCAAGTAATGGAGTGAGTTGTGACAGCTGTAAAGTTGTGCAGGATGAGTGGGATTCTTTTCTCGGTTATATGGTTTTTCTGGCTTAGTTTTCATTGAAAAAACTAGGTTGACACTTGCCTTTTTTCGTCTAATTGAAATCAGCGGTAAAACTTTTTTGCTGTCCTTTCTTAAAAAAATATCAGCAAGGATTGAATAGCCCTAGAGTCTTTACGTACGTGCTGTATATATGAACTTTTGCTGTCGTACACATTTTAACTTCTCAATATTTTGCTCTCTTACTTCTAAAAAAAAACTCTCATGCACAGTTCCTTACTCTGTTCGTCAAGAGAAATATCATCTCAGTTACCACTTTGCGAGGAATACATGTCCCTATATGATTTGTATATTTATTTTCATACATGGAATTTCCGTGGTTGTGTGATGAGTTTTTTTACCTAAATGCCTCTTGCATTTAGCATGATAGGATTAAGCAATTGTATGCTATTATTATCTCAACTTGCATATTCACGTGTTTCTATAATCACATCGTCCCAGGATGCTTTGCTCCCATCATCCTAATATCATGAGAGCATCACCACTCAAATAATATCCCTATAAATCCTACAACAACGCACAAGGTTTTCACCTAATACAAATTAGGGTGTGTGTCGGGCTCAGGTGACCGAGGATCTGTTTAAGCGTCAGTCAACATCCTGAACTGTTGGATCAAGATCCAACGAATGGTGTGCTTTCTTCTTCCTCCTACCTAGTTTTTCTTCCTTTCGCCGCTCTGCGCCAGAGTTGTCTCCTCCTCGGCCTGCCCTGCCCCCGCCCTTGACCCCGCCCTCTCCTAAATGCAAGGCAAGCTCACCGGCGTGCGAGCACTACCGCTGACGCCCGCCGACTGCCCCCGGTCCTCCTCCCACCGCTAGGGCCCCTAATGCGCTCCGCCATCGTCCCCACCACTTGACCGGCCTTCCTCTTCCAAACCCCTTCTCTTCTAAGTCCGCCAAGTTGGGGAAGAAGGGGTGGGGTGGGCACGAGAGGCGGGTGACCGATGGAAATGCGAAATCTCATGTGACTACAAAGGAGTAATAAATCTCTAAAATTATAGGAAGAGAGAAAGAAAGAAAAAAGAAAAAATGCAAAAGAAACGCGTGACAAAACGGCCCAGGAGAAGGCCCGTGTCGGTTCGCTCCCCGCTGGGCCGAACAAACCCCGGACTGGTACCGCCGTCCGCCGCATGCCCGCATCCGTCGTTTCACCTCGCGTGCCGGCGTGTGCTCTCTCTCCCCACGTCTGCGCGACGGCTGGGTGTGCTACAACCTCCGCCACCGCCGCTGCCCGCCGCCGCCTTTCGCCAGGTGCCGAGGACTTCGTTGGTCTCTTCGCCGGCGACGGGCACCACCAGGTACTCTCATCCCTTCTCTCCTGTTGTGCAAAACCGAGCACCCAAACCCTAACTTTCTATTTGGCTATTTGATAACTACTGGATTCGAACTTTTTTTTTTTTGCAAAATTATCGGGTGTACATGTGTACATCCATGTCCCTTTACTGGGTCCGCTACTTTTCCCAAACCCTAACGTAAGCTATTTGGCTATTCGTATTCCGATCTGATCTAAAAATTAGTGTATACATGTATTGTTCGTTTTTTTGCAAAGATTACCCCACTGGGTTTGATTCGATACTTTATTATAAAGTTTTGATTGAATTGCTATATACTTCTATTCTATAGATTTTTTGATTCGATACATGCATTATGAGTACTAGAGTTCACTAGCAGATTTTCGTTTCGTTTGTTCTAACCTTCATAGTGGCCTATTCTACAGTGATTCTCCTACTTTACTAGCGCTGTACCTTATTACAATAGCTGATACGCCCTAACCTGCTGTTACATATTAGGGTGAGCTGACTGTCCCATTCAATAAAGAAGGTGAAGGACATAGATACCAGAAGCAACACTGAACTCATCTTGTTAAACCTAGTTTTGGAGTTCTATCTGCTGTTGGAACAACTTACACCGATATCATGGTGAGGTCATCTCCTCTCCTGTTGAGTATCTTATGCCAAGTTAACACCTATTCCATTGCCATTTCATTTTTTTCCTCATATGGTGCCACTTTACAGGCAAACCTTGCTGATTCTTTTCTAGCGGATCTGGATGAACTGTCAGACAATGAAGGCTATCCTGTGAGTTAGTTTCTATTTCATGTAACTGTATTTTTAAGGGGGTTTACCAGGGTTTTTGCTGACCTGCTGTAAAATTTTTCAGGAAGAAGACAATGCTGAGGAAGCGGGTAGAGAAGAAGATGATGATGACATGCCTGACCTTGAGTCTCTTAATTATGATGAACTTGATAGTGTCTCAAAGTTGCAAAAGACACAACGCTATAATGATATAATGCAAGTATGTAATGAAACCTGCCCCCAATTTCTTGAGCATTCTTGGTATTTTATATAAATTTGGCTTTCATTAGTTATTGTGGAAGTAGAATCTGCATTAATGTGGTTGTAGGGAAAATGAACAATGATATTAGGTTGAACAAGGCTTTGCACTAGGGAAAATGAACATTTATCTTAGGTTGTACAATTTTTACATCTTTAGCATACTCCCTCCGTTCCAATTTATAGGTCGTTTTGGCTTTTCTAGATACACCACTTTTATTATGTATCTAGACATATCGTATATCTAGATGTATAGCAAAAGCTATGTATCTAGAAAAGCTAAAACAACCTATAATTTGCCACCAAGGGTGGTATATCTTATCCAAGCATTGATGCATGTGTCTTTAAGTGAGAATAAATATCTGTGATTATACTCAATGCCACACTGGTTTGTTCTAAAAATATGATACTGTTAGTATCTTTGACATTCAACATCTTTATTGTTTGTTTGCAGAAAGTTGAAGATGCACTTCAGAAAGGCACTGACTTCTCTAATCAAGGTTTCATCCTGGAGGAGGATCCAGAGTACCAGCTTATTGTTGACTGCAATGCTTTATCAGTAGATATTGAGAATGAAATAATCATAATCCATAATTTCATACGGGACAAGTATAGGTTGAAGTTTCCTGAACTGGAGTCCCTTGTTCATCACCCAATCGATTATGCCCGTGTTGTCAAGAAGATTGGAAATGAGATGGATTTAACACTTGTAGATCTGGAAGGGCTTTTACCTTCTGCAATTATAATGGTTGTCTCAGTGACAGCATCAACAACAAGTGGGAAGCCTCTTTCTGAAGACAATTTGGAGAAAACCATTGAAGCATGTGACAGAGCCCTTACCCTTGATGCGGCAAAGAAGAAAGTGCTTGATTTTGTAGAGAGCAGAATGGGGTACATTGCACCAAACCTTTCTGCAATTGTTGGCAGTGCTGTTGCCTCCAAACTGATGGGTACTGCAGGTGGTCTGGGAGCACTTGCAAAAATGCCTGCTTGTAATGTTCAGTTACTTGGTGCAAAGAGGAAAAATCTTGCTGGATTTTCTACCGCCACTTCTCAGTTTCGTGTTGGCTATCTTGAACAAACTGAAGTATTTCAGAGCACCCCTCCAGCTTTAAGGACTCGTGCCTGTAGACTTATTGCTGCAAAATCAACTCTGGCGGCAAGGATTGATTCAATTAGAGGTGATCCAACTGGAAAAGCTGGACGGAACCTGCTAGAAGAAATTAAGTAAGAAGATCGAGAAGTGGCAAGAACCGCCTCCTGCCAAGCTTCCAAAGCCACTTCCAGTTCCGGACTCTGAGCCTAAAAAGAAGAGAGGGGTCGTCGTCTTGAAAAATGAAAGAAAGGTAAGCTATAGCCTAAGCTTCCCGGAACAGAAATATGTGCTGAACAATTGTTGTGATTAATTTTTTATTTACTCAATTGTTATTTTTCCATGTGAACTTGCCTCTGCAGATATGCGAGACTGATATGATGAAGCTTGCAAATCAATGCAGTTTGGAATTCAGAGGAGAGCTCACTAGGTCAGTATGCTATGACGTATTTTATGCTGTCTGGTATAATTTGAATTTGAATTTCTGCATGCCTTATACTGGAGAACAATTACCCTTGTGACACAATGACATTTTGCTATCATCAGGTGATGGCTTGGGGAAGGTTATGGCATGCTTGGACAGGCAGGGAGTGGCAAGCTACGTGTCTCAGCTGGACAAAACAAACTTGCTGCTAAAGTGGCCAAAAAGTATGTTATATTTGTTCTTTCTCCAGTATAATATTTGGGTACCGTTTTCACAGCACCTACTTGAGATGGAGTCTAGTGCAAAACATTCTTTCCAATTTTCTGTTTTAAGTTTGCAAGGCAAAAATTAGCTTAACATGCTTGATGTCAGGTGTCCTCCATTGCATTATACGATGGGACACAATAAGAATAGCATAAATAGATTTCTACATGTTATAGTCTGATTCACAAAGTTTGATATTTCAATGTATTGCATCATGCCATCCTAATCGTCAATTGGTTCTTTACACACGTTTAGGCAAAATACTGCATTTGTGTTGTGTATCAGGTACAGTTACCATAAATCAGTTCCATTATCCTAGTAGTGCTTATCATTGTGTGTTCTCGTAAATGTATTACTTAACTGCACAATGTTGCTTGTATTTGTAATATTTGTCTTTCACAATGTCCTATGCCTGTAACCTCACGTTGATTGTATACTGCCTTTTGATATCAGATTCAAGGAGAAGAGCTATGGTAGCAGTGGTGCAACTTCAGGATTAACATCCAGTTTGGCATTTACACCAGTTCAGGTGAGACTTGTTTCTTGAGTTGGCTGCATGTCTTGTTGAGGGTCTGTTTAATTTGCCCATGTTTTAGGATACGCTGAAAAGATAGGGCAACATTTTTCATGTTCCATCTTGGTTCACTACTGGATAGCTCCTATGCCAGTTTATACCTTGAAGTCTCTAATTAACCTGTCATTTAACTGTAATATGCTGAATAGCTTGCATGTTCCCTTTTATTCGAAGTCAGGCGCTGTGTAATCTTATAGGCTCCATATTATGTAGCATGACTTTATTTGAGCATTTTCTCCTAAGGTTAATCGCTAGGTCACACTATGTTTGGGTGCATTTTAACATATTTATTCACATTTGGTAGCCCACTTTTGTTTAATTTCTAACATTAATTTAACAAAAGTTCCATGCTGGTATAGGATTATTTCTCGTCTGATGTTCATTTTCCCTTATGCAATGCAGGGAATAGAGCTGTCAAATCCACAGGCCCAAGGAAACCTTCTTGGAGGCGGAACTCAAAGTACTTACTTTTCTGAGACCGGCACATTTTCAAAGATCAGGAGGACGCAATAGAAGCTTCCCCATTGCAACCATACGACATCTCATTTGCACTGCATTTGTTGATATCCTTGATGCACTGTAGAAAAATCCCAAAAGTTAATCTTGCAATGTTCCAGAGACGCAGAGACTTTAGGATAGCAATACACAGTTATTAGTGATGCTTCAAGCACTTAATCCCAGGATGTTTGCGACCGAACCTGAGGTTCAGCCATAGCAAGCCGAGTTTTGAGATTTCTGATGTCGTCCATAGTCTATATGCCTCTGATTGGTTGATTTGTACGAGTTCAAGCGAACGATTTTTTTCTCACGGTTACTACTAGTGCAGAGAGGTTGACGGGTCTGGCATCTGATTGGTTGATGTGATACGTCTTGTATCGTGCGAGCTTGCGCTGCATACTTGGTACTCCCTCTGTTCCACGTTAATTGCGGCTTTCTGGTCACGGGAATTAAGGAGAGGTAAAAAAAGTTGGGATGCACAGGAAATGAGTAGAAGAGAGAGACGTATTGGGACTTGGGAAGAATTTAAAGATGCATTAAAAAGCGAAAATGACACCGATAAAATTCAAATGCTAGAATAACACATCTGACTGGCTGACGGCTAGCTACGTAGAACATATGACGTAAAGATATTGTTATAAAAGAATCCAAGCAACAAATTTAAATGTCTCGTTTGTAGTAAAGATATTTTTATAAAAGAATACAAGCAGTAGAAACTAGAAGATTTGTGTTCTCTTTGTTCAGAGCAATTGTTGTGATGTCCTTCTTGTGAAATGGCGCTAGTACACCAACAGATGTCCTTCTATAGATGATCTCATCCGTCCGTACAAGAAGTTAGGATTAGAGATTAGATTAGTAGTTAAATTTTTTGAACAGTCACGTCCGTACGACGTCCGTACAATGTGACCCTTCATTCGTATATAATCCAAAGAGATCAATGAAACAGTTAGTTGTTTCCAAAATCTTGTTCATTCCATTCACTTTTAACACGTTATCAGTACTTTTGCTCTTCTGGACAAAGAGAACGAGAACGCTGAGGGCCTCTGAACCATCACCGGTAAGCATGACGAAGATCAACTTACCTTCACATCTTGTTCGTGGCTTGCTCTTCGCACTTCGCCGCGTCGGTGGAGTTCGCCGTGGCCTGATCCGCCACCACGGCCATCATGGACAACGCTGCAGCGTCTTCGAGCGCCTTGGGCCTCGTGTTCGCCGCAACATTGCCCATGGTCATGGCCATGGTCCTTTCGGCCGCCTCTTTGACTCTGCTGTTCGTGGCTTCCGTTCCAATGCAGTTCCTCGCCGCCGATGGACTCCTGTTCGTGGGCGCCATGCTTCTCCTCCGCGCGGTCTTCGTCTGCAGAGCCAACCACCATCTCCTCGTCTTGGCTTGGACGGTGCCGGCCCCAGCAACGCTGCGCCTCAAGCGGTTGAAGCCCGGTGCCACCAGTCGATGAAGCCCCGGCGCCACCAGTCGATGAAGCCCCGGCGCCACCAGTTGCTGAAGCCGTGGCGCCGCCCGTTGATGAAGTGGTTGCTGAGCCCGTCGCTATACCCGCGTACGTCCCCATGGAGCCGATGTCGCCAGCACCAGCACCGCCTCGCTACTGGTGTGACTTTTGCAAGGAGTACACGCTGATGCCACACACGCTGGAGTACAACTACACGCTGCCATCTGAAAGGTCCTAATGGCTAGAGGGGGGGTGAATAGCCTATTAAAAATTTCTACAACAACACTTAACAAACCGGTTAGACAAATATGAGGCGAAGCAGTGTTGCGCTAGCCTACTAAAATTGCAAGCCACCTACCACAATTCTAGTTTATTTATTTTCTATCCGCACAATGACTATGTCACTACACTAAGTTAGTGTGCTCTCAAATGCTAACTAAAGAGCCACACTAACCAAACTAACAAGCTCTCACAACTAGCTACACTAAAGAGCTTGACAACTAGTTTGCAGTAATGTAGAGAGAGTGAGCAAGAAGATTATACCGCCGTGTCAAGGAAGGAGTCAATCAATCACAAGAATGAATAACAATGAAGACCAATAACCTCGGAATCAAATGATGACACAACGATTTTTTACCGAGGTTCACTTGCTTGCCGGCAAGCTAGTCCTCGTTGTGGCGATTCACTCACTTTGAGGTTCACGCGCTAATTGACATCACACGCCAAACCCTCAATAGGGTGCCACACAACCAACACAAGATGAGGATCACACAAGCCACGAGCAATCCATTAGAGTACCTTTTGGCTCTTCGCCGGGGAAAGGTCAAGAACCCCTCACAATCACCACGATCGGAGTCGGAGACAATCACCAACCTCCGCCCGACGATCCTCGCTGCTCCAAGCCGTCTAGGTGGCGGCAACCACCAAAAGTAACAAGCGAATCCCGCAGCGAAACACGAACACCAAGTGCCTCTAGATGCAAACACTCAAACAATACACTTGGATTCTCTCCTAATCTCACAAAGATGATGAATCAATGATGGAGATGAGTGGGAGGGCTTTGGCTAAGCTCAGAAGGTTGCTATGTCAATGCAAATGGCCAAGAGAGTGAGCTTGAGCCGGCCATGGGGCTTAAATAGAAGCCTCCACGAAATAGAGCCGTTGGGCTCCTCACTGCATAGAACATGGGCCGACCGGACGCACCGGTCAGATCGACCGGACGCTGGACCTCATCGTCCGGTCACGCGATGCATGCCACGTGTCCCTCTCTTCAAATGCTGTGCACCCGATCTTAACGGTCAGAAGATGATCAGACGTAGCAGTTAACAGTGACCAGACGCTGAACCCCCAGCGTCCGGTCGTTTCCAGTAAGCTTCCAGAAATGATTTTTCTCGATCGGACGCGTCCGGTCATGCTTGACCGGACACAGCCAGCGTCCGGTCACACGGTGTCTTCCTCTGTGCTGCCACGTCAACATGACCGGACACAGCCTGTCAGCGTCCGGTCGCTGAGCGACCCAGCATCCGGTCATGAGACCAAAACGCACGCCCTCTGCTGCCACTAATCGGACGCACCGGTCCAACTGAGACCAGCGTATGGTCACTTACAGTGACCTCCGTCTTTTCTGTCTAGGGCGCCGGTGAAGTTCCCTACCCTTACTCAAATGTGCCAACCACCAAGTGTATCACCTTGTGCACATGTGTTAGCATATTTTCACAAACATTTTCAAGGGTGTTAGCACTCCACTAGATTCTAAATGCATATGCAATGAGTTAGAGCATCTAGTGGCACTTTGATAACCGCATTTCGATACGAGTTTCACCCATCTTAATAGTACGGCTATCAAATGTAAATGTGATCACACTCTCTAAGTGTCTTGATCACTAAAATAAAAATGGCTCCTACAATTTATACCTTTGTCTTGAGCCTTTTGTTTTTCTCTTTCTTCTTTTCAAGTCCAAGCACTTGATCATCACCATGACATCACCGTCATCATGTCATGATCTTCATTTGCTTCACAACTTGGAATGTGCTACCTATCTCATGATCACTTGATAAACTAGGTTAGCAGTTAGGGTTTCATCAATTCACTAAAACCAAACTAGAGCTTTCACCATCGCCCACACCGGTCGATCTGACTCAAGTGGCGGCCGACAGTGGCATGCCCGGCGGCGTCCTCAATCCTTGGATCTTCAACACCGTCGCCGCGCCGATGCTCCAGTAAGTGAAGACCGAGGACGAGGACATGGTGGCTGCCCCCGGCGCCGGCAACCTCTTCAACCCCAGCGGCACGAGCGCGGCCAGGACCGGCGTCCCGCCGTAGACCTTCCTCGACGTGGCCGACCCCTCGGCTCCTCCTCCGAAGGTGACCCCGACACCGGCTTTTCCGCCCGCGACTCACGCGGAAGCCGCTGTCCGCATGAAGGCGAAGGCCCTCCTGGGTCCTCCTCCGGCCGAGACGCTGTCGACCCCGATGCTACGGTGCCTCCTCGGCCGCAAGACGACGGCAGTGGACAGGCGCCCCGACCTCTGTCACACCAGCGCCTGGAATCCGGCGGATCTCGGCCTCCCAAGCGCGGAGGTGCTGAACATGGCCGTCGGTGGCAGCGGCTTCTACTCTCCCGGCGAGGGGGAGTCTTCCTCGACCTGAAGATGGCGAGCACAGGCGGCACTAAGGAGAGGAGCGACGCGGAGATTTTGCGGCGGCGGTGCTCTCCAATCAAGCGACGGCGGCGGTTCCTAGGCTCTGTGGCTGCAGGTAACCCTAACTGCCCGCCTGACCATGCCTTTAATGGCCTGTGCAAATGGGCCGGTGGCCCAAGGCTGGTGCCCTGCCCCTCCCTCCACTCCCTTGTGCTTGCCTACTTGGGCCTTTCAGGGCCTGAATCCGATGTTGGCTTTGTTTCCAGTTCCAATCGATCCAGCAGACTTAGTGTCTATTTTATTTAATATTTTCAGCATTAATTCGTATAAGACTCTGTTAGTCTCTTATAATTATGTGCTGTAAAATTAAGTACTCTTATGTTTAGTCACTGACTTTAACTATAGTTGTACTTGTGATATTTTATCATTGTAAAATATCCATTTATGATATTATTCAAAGTATTTGTCCCTGTATGTATGGCAAATCCAATAAAATAATATCCTTGTTATTACGACCATGATCTTACAAATTATTTATTCGTTAATCACTTTTGCAATCGATCATTTTATTTAAGTCCCCTTTATGCTTTTTGACTTTAAAGCACTACGCGCTTAAATAATGGATGCGACATTTTATGTATATTTTCTCATCAATTGTATAACGCATATGTTCCCTATTTATTTGTTGGCCATACACAAGGTAGCACCACTGTTGCTACTGCGGGATCTACACTAAGTGACTATCCTCAATGTGCGTACCCAACATCACAAATGAGAATATTTGGTCTACATCTTTCCACAAAGATGACTACCGTTAATTTGCATTCCTATTGGCCATACACAAGGTAGCACCATAGTTGCTACTGTGGGATCTACACTAAATCCACAACTTAGTGACTATCCTCAACGTGCGTACCCAATTCGTTTGCGAATTGACTAAGGTCTACATCATTCTTGATGACTACCTTAAGACGTGTTTATACAACTTGCATAATTACTTGGCATCTACTGTTAATACAGACTATGCCCAATTTGAGGTCTACACTTTTATGGTGACTACCTCCATTATTTCATTATGCACATGAGATCTTTACAACATTAATAATACAAGATTTATCTTGTCTCTATTTTGCATCTCATAATTACAACACACCACAATATTTTAATAACTTCAAATGTTTTGATGGTTTGCCTCGTGTAGGATCAATGACCGTCAAAGAGTTTGATTTGCTTGCTCTAGACAGCCACAGTTATCCCACATGGGCTGTGGACGTAAAGGTTAGTCTTGCATCCCGTGGACTTTATCGAGCTGTGTTACCACCTGAAGAGGGTGTTGCACCACTTGAAGATCAACATGTATACACGGTCCTATATCTCATTAGGAGCCATATTCATCCTGACCTTAAGGCTGAATACTTGTTGGAAGAGAACCCATGAAATCTATGGAATTATCTTAAGCAACGCTATGAACAACAAAAGGCACTTGTCCTGCCTGCGGCCAACTATGAGTGGACGCAACTTTGCTTATAGGATTTCAAAATTGTGAGTGATTACAACCATGCTGTTCATAGGATTTGCTCGAAGTTGCAATTCTACGAGAAAGAACCTACAGATGCGGATAAAATAGAAAAGACTCTGTCTACTATGCTTCCCTCTGAAAGGATTCTTCAACAACAATACCGTGAAAGACGTTTCTAGGTTTATTCTGAGCTTATACAAACTTTACTTGAGGCCGAAAAACATTCTGAACTTATGGTTTAGAATAATCAGCAGCGCCCCGTAGAGTCTGCTCCATTGCCTGAAGTACATGCCTACACTTAGAATATACCCAAATTTGATGGTGGACTTTCTAAGACCCATCCTCAGAGAAATTCCAAGAAAGGTAAAAAACAACGCAGACGCAATAAGAAATCACAAACTCGTGTTTCCAACAAGGGTAAGAATATTTCCAAACACAGGAATGACAAACCTGTGTGTCAGAAGTGTGGTTGTTATAACCATATTACAAAGAAATGTCGTACCCCAAGTCATCTTGTTGATCTCTACTTAAAGTTTGTGGGTCGCGGACGTGCTGCACCAAGACAGAAGTATGAAGCCCACTTCAACATTTGACCTGACACCACCAAGAATGAGGCTGGTTGTCCACAACAAGTTCCAATGGAACCAAGCAACAACAACATACAAGGAGACGAGGATCTTGCTGATACGGGAAATATGATCGTGGAATATACATCCAACGACATATTTGGAGACTTTGAATAGGCTCTCAATCCCTTAGATTCTCATGTCTTTATGTCATAGTGATTATAATAGTTAAAATAATTTATGTCCTATGTGTTGTAAATATTTAATAATGTCATCACTATTTAGTTTGAATACCCAATAAATGTACTTTACACATTTGATATATTGTACATATTTGATATTCAATAAATAAAGTATGTATTCTATGTAACAGAACCGACCAAATCATAAGAACGTAAGTACAAAAACAATCACCGAAGCGACCAATTCCTATACTTAAGCTCCCATAATTCCGGTAGTCCAGAAATCACGAAGGATTTCAACCAACTCTCGACATACAAACCAAGATCGTAATGATTCAACACAACACATCATTCGTTATAACATTTCACAAGTAGCATTTGGATTACATCCATCAGAGTTCAAATAAAATATTACAAACCAAGTTTGAGTGTGCGGAAGCAACATAGTTTAGTACATAACTTCATAGTTTTAAATACATTGCCAGGATCAGAGTCATGTCCCACAAAAGCATTATCAGGTACGAGAACTAGTAGAGACCGCGCCCAACGGTCTAGTCTTCATCCCCAGCAGGGAGAAGGCAGTACTTGCAGCAACCAAAGAAGAACTGGTCATCTGCAACAGGTGGGAAATAAACCCTGAGTACGAGAAGGTACTTAGCTAGACTTACCCGACAAAAATCAGAAATAAAAGACACCAAGGATCATGCAAGGCTTTTTAGGTGGACTAGCTTGACACAGTTGCATAAAAGAGCTTATGATTATAGTAACCAATTTAAACTTATTATCAAGCTTATCATTATTTTACCTGTCCACTAAATTAGCTTTTTGTACTAGAGCACTCACTTATTAGGAGCAAACAATATTAACCATAGCAGGTATAATAAGGCTGTCATCATCATATCATCATTTCCAACCATTAAGTATTAAGTGTATCTACATTGGAGATAAGCCCGTCAAGTTCTCACTAACAAGGAGAGACGGCGATTCGAATCGAATTACAACTCAGGTGAGGGGTATTCCTAACTCTCACCCCGGCATACTTTGCAAGGGTAGCCGTGGGTCACCTTTGGAACATCTCAGAACCAAATTCATGGGTTCGATCGGCGCCAAGACTCTCGTGGATTACCCTTCCGCCAGACGATCGGGACTTTTAAATCACCTGCCCTTGGACTCACGCCACGGCTCCCTTCCGAGGCGCACTTTATACTTATCGACTCCCGACCGAGGTGAGCTACTCGGCCGTGGTCGGTCTCCGCATTCCGCCAACTAAGAGAGAGGCATGCGTTCAACATGAACAGAAAGGCTCCAAGAATGGGTCCTTAAGCTTACTGCACGGAGTCTTCGCAAACCGGCAAGCCTCCGTCCGGTCTTCATTTCAAATTAAGACTGGTTCTTTTCCACGATAGCAAATATAGCCAACCGTGCCACATGTATCTTCCTATATCTCGCGGTGACAGAAATCACCCGACTTCTACCGCGTTTAAGCGGGGCTAAGCACTACTCGAGCCACGAGCTACATAGGATTGTGGTAACAATATCCGGACAAGGAATGGGTAACCAATGCAGCAAGTGTTTGCATCCAACACCTAAACTTAATGCAACAATATATGTAATAATAATCATCAGAATCGCAGATTCGGAAAATAGGAGGCTTAATATGCTAAGGGCTTGTCTTTCACAAAGTTGCAAGGACGGTGGTCGGGCACTCAACGGCGACCTCGTGCGGCACTTCTCTCAAGGTCGCTCCTCACGAATCTCCGGCGTCATCAGGCTGCGCTTTCGTTCAGTTCCTCGAATTCCAGCGAGGTTACTCCTTCCGGTACACCTATTGCATGCCGATGCACAAGATAAATATCATGGATGCATAAGGAATAACATGATGCTCATGATGAATGAATCACAATGGGTGTTTACGAAAACATCACTTTGGACACTCGCTTCACCGAGTAATTAGCTCTATTCAAATCACTTTAAGCATGTATCCAACTTAACTTAAATAACAAGAGCAACTTACCTAACTTGCATAACCTAAGATAAAGATGCTCATCTTCAGTTAAAGGCCTAACACCTAGGAACAGTACCATGAACTTAGAATAGTAAAGACATACTTAAAATAACAGTTAAAGCTTCGTATGCAACAAGTAGTAACTTAATTCTATCATAACCAGAGTTCTATAACTCCAAATGACTTGCAAGAGGACATTCTGGAAAGCTTATGAAATTCTCTATAATTCATTTGTAAACATCAAAGCATGATTCTGAAGTTAACCAAATCAAATTCCAGTAGACCTAGAATCTGTCCCGCAATGACAGGGTTGCTAACTTAATTATTTAATGATGGTGCAAAAGCCTAATTTGACCAAACCAATTTACCAACTTGTTTTTCATACCTAAGAAACATCAGAAAGTATAGTGCTAACTTCTAAATAAATTATTTAATATCCTTTTCCAATTTATTTAGTTAATTAGGTGATTTAAGCAATATATAGTAAAACTATTCATAAAAATCTACAAAAATTACAGTAGCTATCTCATGCTGTACATAGACTACCATAAAAATTTCAAAGCCATTGGACCAACATAACTTGCTGTATCCAAAATAACAGATGACATGTCTATTTCTAGCATAATTAGGAAACCTTATAAAAAAGTGTCAAGCAACAGATTTTCCATTTTTCCTAGCATTCTTCTAGCATAAGAATAGCACCCATAAAATTTCACCTTCACTGGATCTATAGAAAAATTATGAAAATTCACACAAGATCCACCCATTAATAAAATAAAATTCTATAACTTAAAAACTACACATGCATTAGTTCTAAAATTTTTACCAGAGCTTCTAATAAGCAATAACAGACTGCCCACAAAAATTCATAATTTTTGGACCACAGAAACTCAAGATAAAATTCAAACAAATTTGCATGTATCTAAAAACACATTTCAAAGTCCTAATTAATTCATCCAAAATTTCTAAAACATGTGCTCATATAATATTTTTGTTAAATACTAGACATGACCAGGAACTTAACAAAATTAGAACCACATCAATTGGATCTATATACTAGGAGCTACATATTTTTGAATAACAACACAATTCGGTGAAATAATAAAGCAAACAAATAAGAATCAAAATACATCCACAGCTGTTGGACCGGCCCGACGGAACAGCGGCCCAAGACGCGGCGCCCGCGGCCCAACACACGGCGCGGCTCAGCACACGCGGCCCACGCTGGGCTCCCGCCTCAGCAGCGACGCTGACAGGGGGGGACCCGCGCGTCAGCGAGGGAAACAAGGGAGGAGCGACGGCCGGTGGCGTAGCTCGCCGCCGGTGACTTCTCCGGCGAAGGTAAGGGTTTCTACGTTTCGCCTCATCCTAGCGGACCTAGGGAACCCTCATTCGTAGCTATTGACGCGACAAGGAGGGGCGGCGATGGCCACGGCGGCGCTCGGCCACGCGACGGCACGCCCGCTCCGTGGCTTCTGACGACGCCACGGCCCTAGTGACTCACTCACTCACCCAGCGTCACATACCGAAGCTAAGCGCAAGAAAGAGAAGGGGCGATAAGGGGCTTGAGCGGCACGGCCACGAGCGAGCTCGGCCGGCGGCGGTCATGGCGACCCGGTGGAGCCGCCTACGCGGTGATCTCTACCTAGCGCGAAAACGCGGTGATGGTGTGGTCGTGGACGGGGAGAAGCTCACTGCGGGGCTATGGCTTGGACGAATCAGCAATGGAGCTTGGTTACGGTGGATTTTTGGCTCGGCGGCCGGTGATCCACAGAGAGCTACGGTGAGCGATGATGAGGCGAAGGAAGGAGAAATGGGGCGGCGACTCGGTGAGTAAAAGGGTGGGTGGCTTCAAAGCGGCTGCGACGCCAGGGAGGCGCAATGCGCGTGGGCAGCCAGCCTTTCGGTGAGCGGCATGACGGGTGGCGGACACGCGGCTTCATTTTTCGAAACTTGATCACTTTGTAGCTCGATTCGATTGCTCAATTCGATGATCGACAGCGCCCATTCGACGATCATTAACTCCTAATCCGTGGCGATCCAGGTTAAGTCGTAGTTAACAAAGTTGGAGACCTACATGAGTACTACAAGTTTGATAATTGGAGCTCGAACTAGTTTGGCTTGGTCAGTGAGATACCGTGCTCCAAACATCAGCTCATGAAACTGAAATCTGCTTGGGACTTAGAAAAATTTGCTAAGTATGAAATCAGCATGTACATCTGACTTGTGGGCCATGTTTGAGCATGTTCTAGCCATTTTCATGAGTTGGTCATAAAACAACTTTTGTTCCTTGATAAATTAGCTACAACTTTTGTAAAGAGTGCACAGCCATGCAAAGCTTCTAAGTTGGACTTTTGAATCAGTCAAACGAGGACACTCCATGGGTCAAATTAAGTCAAACTTGCACTTGAGGGCATTTTGGTCATTTTGGTCTACATGAACAATGTTCCAACAAGTAAACTAAGTATAGTTAAGGTGTATTAGACCATGATCAACCATTTTACAAAGTTGTTATACCACTTCTACTGATCACATGTGATAAAGAAAGTAAAACAAGCAATTCATACATATGTTTCAATACAAGGTTTCACATGTTGCATGACCTTGTTGTTATACTATACTTGTCACATTACTACCATGTTGCCATGCTTCAAGACATGGGAAATTCATGTTGCATTCATATGTTGCACTACTACCATTCACAAGCAATCCAGTATGAAACAAACAGAATATGCGAATGTTTCATATGTATGTTTCAGGGAAAATGACATGATGAGATAGATGATGCACATGTTTATGAGACGAAATGCAATTAGTAGAAGCCAAACACCGAGGGTGTTACATTCTATATATCATCAAAGAGTTTTATATCAAATTCTTTATTTATATATAGTTTCTACGGGGTCAATCTGATGGAGGAGGAATTATACCTAGTGGACAATGGTACCACTAATTCTATACTTAGAGAAACAAAGTATTTCCAAACTCTTACAAAAAGACAAGGAAATGTTTTGACAATCGCCGAGCGTGATGCTACAATAGTTGGCTCTGGTCGTGCCACTATTGTACTCCCCATGGGTACCCAAATTACAATTGAGGATGCATTATTGTATCCCGATTCAAAGCGCACCTTATTAAGTTATAGAGATATCCGTTAAAATGGTTTTCATATTGAAACCCGTGATGACAATAATGAGGAAATACTCCTCGTTACTAAAACTAGCGGATATGGCAAACGAATTGTTGAGAAAATTCCCTTTTTTCCGTTCGGATTGTACTACACATACATCAAACCCGTACCGCATGTTGAGTACAAGGTAATTTTTTAGAATGTTGACGCATTCAAAATTTGGCGTGAACGCCTTAGCCATCCTGGTATAGGGATGATGCGAAAAATTATCAGCAATTCTAAAGGTCATGAGTTAAATACTGCTAAATTCCCAAAATCTTCAGATTTTATGTGCACTTCATGCGCTACAAGGAAATTGATCGTACGACCATCGCCCGTTAAGATCCAAAATGAGCCACTAAAATTTCTTGAACGCATTCAAGGAGATATTTATGGCCCCATACAACCAACGTCTGGACCGTTCAGGTACTTTATGGTTCTAATAGATGCATCTACTAGATGGTCTCATGTGTGTCTTTTGTCCACATGTAACCATGCATTTGCAAAAAGTATTGCTCAAGTTATTAGACTTAGAGCACATCATCCTGAACATCAAATTCAATCAATTCGAATGGACAATGCTGCTGAATTTTTCTCAAAGGCTTTCAACGATTATTGTATGGCTTTGGGAGTTCAAGTTCACCACTCTGTCCCATATGTCCATACACAAAATAGTTTAGCAGAATCTCTTATTAAGAGAATTAAACTCATTGCAAGACCGTTATTACAAAATTGCAACCTACCAACTTTATGTTGGAGTCATGCAGTCTTACACGCTGTTGACTTAATTCAATTGCGACGAACTGCATATCACGTAGTCTCCCCATTGCAATTAGTACGTGGGAATATGCCAAATATTTCTCATCTGCGAAAATTCGGTTGCGCTGTATACGTACCGATCTCACTGCCTAAGCGTACTTCTATGGGCCCACATAGAAAACTTGGTATCTATGTGGGATATCAATCTTCATCAATTATCAACTACCTCGAGTCTCTTACAGGGGACTTATTCACAGCCCGATACGCTGACTGCATATTTAATGAGGACCATTTCCCGGTATTAGGGGGAGATTTCAAGTACCAAAACGAATGCCAGAAAATCATCTGGAATGCCCAAGGCATTCCTCCCTCAGATCCACGTACTCTAGAGACTGAACAACAAGTTTAGAAAATTATAAACTTGCAACACATTACAAATAACATGTCAGAAGCATTTACTGATTATAAGGGTGTCACTAAATCCTCTTATCATGCTCGCAATGCGCCCGGAAGAGTGGAGGTACCAATAAAAACCATTCAACTCTCACTTCCAAAGAAGAGGGGGAGAAGTACGGCCGCTCCTAATGATAATGCTACAAGTAAGCGTCCGAGTATATCGAGGGCTAAATCCTCCAAATAAGTAAATCCAAGCCAACCTCAAGTTGGTAGACACCCAATAGTGGATAAAAATCCAACATGAGGACCAAATCCACAACCTAGATCAACGGTGCATCCAAATTCTGATCCTGTGATATCGGAACACCCTAACTCCATAGTTTTAGAAAATGTTGAGTCAAATAATGGGGTGAAAGAAATTTCCATCAATTACATAGATTCTGGAGAATCATACGATCGTAAGACTACTGTTGTCGACATGTACTTCTCCGCAGCAATTGCAGAAATCTTTCTCAACGATCCAGATCCCAAGACCATGGCAAAGTGCAAAAAGCGCTCGGACTGGGCTCAATGGAAAGAAGCAACTCAAGCCGAGATAGCTTCGCTCACTAGAAGAGGGGTATTCACATCTGCAATACCTACACCTTCCAAAGTTTTTTCTGTAGGCTTTAAATGGGTTTTCGTTCGGAAACAGAATGAAAAAATGAGGTGTGAGATATAAAGCGAGGCTAGTAGCACAAGGGTTTGCGCAGAGACCCGACATTGATTACAATGAAACCTATTCTCCAGTAATGAGTGGAATTACTTTCCGATACTTAATATCATTGGCAGTTCAAAATCATCTATCTATGCAGTTGATGGATGTGGTGACAGCATATCTATATGGGTCACTTGATTCGGACATATACATGAAGGTTCCCGATGGAATCCAAATTCCGAATCCAAACGCAAATCGCAACATGCATTGTGTAAAACTACAAAAGTCATTATATGGCTTGAAGCAGTCGGGACGAATATGGTACAACCGACTGAGTGAATTCCTTTTAAAGAAAGGATTCTCTAACAATGATGATTGCCCATGTGTTTTCATTAAGAAATCTCGAACGGGATTTTGTATTATATCCGTGTATGTTGATGATTTAAATATCATTGGCAGCCCAAAGGATATAGAAGAAGCACGCAAACATCTAAAGACGGAATTCGAAATGAAGGATTTGGGTAAGGCCAAGTATTGCCTAGGCTTACAACTTGAGCACCGTCCTTCAGGGATTTTAGTGCATCAATCAGTCTATATTCAGAAAATATTGGAGAAATTCAATATGGATAAATCATACCCTAATAAAACTTCGATGGTTGTTCGATCCTTAGAAATAGGAAAAGATCTATTTAGACCATGGGATATTGGGAAAAAGGTGTTGGGATCAGAAATCACATAGCTCAGTGTCATTTGCACACTTATGTATCTTGCAAATTGCACCAGGCCTGATATCGCATTTGTAGTTAACTTACTGGCTAGGCATAGTGCGGACCCAACTCGCAGTCATTGGACGGGAGCGAAGTGTATCCTTAGATATCTTAATGACACAAAGGATCTTGGTTATACTGATGCAGGTTACTTATCTGATCCTCATAACGAAAAATCCCAAACAGGATTTGTATTCCTACGTGGAGGTACGACTATTTCATGGAAGTCTTCTAAGCAGACTCTGACAACGACCTCTACTAATCATTCTGAAATTATTGCTCTATACGAGGCATCACGAGAATGTGTATGGCTTCGTAGAATGATTAACCACATACAACAGTCATGTGGTATTGGTTCAATTGAATCACCTACAATTATCTATGAAGATAATTTCGCTTGTGTTACACAGATACAATCAGGTTACATAAAGAGCAATATCACTAAGCATATTGTTCCTAAATTGTTTTATCCCCATGAATTACAAGAAAACGGAAAAATGAACATCTTGCAAATCAAGTCATGTGATAATCTTGCTGACCTATTTACTAAGTCCTTACCAACTTATGTGTTTCAAAAATTGGTAGATGGAATTGGTATGCGGCGACTTCGAGACTTGCCAGAATCAAGGAGAGACATCTCCTAAATGTTGACCTGTACCAGCATCATATTATACTCTTTTCTCTCACAAGTTTACTTACAAGGTTTCTTGTTAAAGTTTTTAATAAGATAATATTAACATAAGCATGTGTCATATTTCCAATTTTCTCCACCGGGGTTTTTTTGAAAAATATCAAAGACACATATTGCCCTCACAACTCATCTATGGTTTTTCCCTGAAAAAGGTTTTTCATGTGAGTTATCCAAGAGGCAATACCAATAATATGTCGTCATATTTTCTCCTAATTTTCCAACTGGGTTTTTACAAGAGTTTTAGCGACATATCACTTTATATTGCTTCTCATATTTTTCCTGAAATGGTTTTTGAGGAAGTAAACTATATGTCGTATCTCCAATATTTTTCCCCACTGGAGTTTTTAATGGGATAACAATGACATATTGATTTATTTAAATCACACTCATATATGCTATTTTCTTCTTATTTTCGTATAAGGTTTAAAGGAGTTTTTATAGCATATCTATACATACATATTCCTCAGTTTTTGTCTTTTTTCCCACATGATTTTTCGAGGAATCCAATTATACAACTGCATTGATCTCAAAGAAGATTCGATCAAGGGGGAGTGTTGTGAAATGATGCCAGTACACCAACAGGCGTCCTTCTACAGATGATCTCATCCGTCCGTACAAGCAGTTAGGATTAGAGATTAGATTAGTAGTTAACTTTCCCGAACAGTCACGTCCGTACAAAGTGACCCTTCATTTATATATAATCCAAAGGGATCAATGAAACAGTTAGTTGTTCCCAAAATCTTGTTCATTCCATTCACTTTTAACAGTCCTGGCCCTTTGCCAGCTTCAGAGTATGAAAAACCTGTCAGAAAAAGTTTTCTGGTGAGGATTGCACAAAGGACAACAGTGAAGGTGAATCCAAGTTTTTAATGTTAACCTTCAGTTTATGCAGATCAACAAAGCAGATTGAAGGCACGTGAACAGATTGCTCAGTTTCAGATTGTTCAGAATTTTTTGATACATCATCAGTGCCATTGGGTCCAAGCTCATGATTTCCAGTTTCAGTGCTGCTATCACACTTGTAGTTGTTGAACAAAGATGTTCCAATTAAAGCAAAATGGCCATCTGTAGAAACATTGATGCAACTAACTTGTCCAGAGAAAGGTAATCGAACTGAGGTAGCAATAGGGAGTCCATTGATAGTGAAGGTAGATAATGTTTTCTTTGTTTCATTCCAAACCAAAATGATTCCTTGAGAAGATAAGCATATTGCATGTGGCTCTTCGACATCAGGCCTCCTTATCAGCCTGCCTGTGCGTAAGGAATGTAGAAGAACGCCTGTTGCGTTTGATGAGGAAGCAACAAGTCCCAAGTCAGGACTAACAGAGCAGCAGGTTACTTCCCCAAGATGTCCTCTCATTAGATGCATTGGACCTTCAACTCGACGTCTCTTTGTTTCTGAGAGGCTGCTAGTGCTGCCAGAGAGAGGACTACGTGGTGTTGTTGGCGTAGTAGGTGGAGGTTGTTGAGCATTTTTCTTATGTGAGGAGCCTGTCTGATGAATCCTCCAGAGTATAACTGTGGTATCTCTAGACCCTGTCACAAGATAGTTGCTATCAGGCGACAGCGCAAGGCATGTCACTGGAGCAATATGTCCAGAAGCAGTTTCAATCGTCTTCGCTCCATCTGGGGATATCAACTTCAATGAACCATCAACGTGGCCACCTATTATTGAGCAAAATGATTTTTAGTTTTATAAGAAGATTTATGGAAAGGCGACCAACTAATGAAATAAGCTTGTAATTACCATAGCACACTCCATCAAGAAAACAAGCAAGTTCAGAACTAGTTACATAGCTCAAGCGTAATGAGGCCGTTGACTGCCTGCCTAAAGACTTCAAAAGGAAACCTAACTTTTAATTTATGTAGAGAGTTGCTTAGTACAAGATAAATTGCAATTCATACAGGAAACCATATTAGCAGAGTGACCCTTGTTCACCCTGGATTGTTTCTTCCGTAGACTTGCATCACAAGAATGACAAAGTCTACGGAATCTGCTCAGAAGTGGTTATCACGAGAATGACAAAGGAAATAGAGACGATGGACAATACATCCTGGTAGAAATATATCAATAGAAATTACCTAGATGGTTAGGTTCATATGTTCAAGAAATCAACTTACATCTTCACTACCCAAGTTCGAATGCTGGCCAACTCAGATTTGGGTGCCTATTTCTTATTTACAATGGAACCTAGTTCTTCTAAATGAAACAAAGATCAGATTCAGGCCTGGTTTACCACCTCATACATACAAAGAATTTTGGGTTTCCATCCTTGCTTTGCTTCAGTGGATTACTCCAAGCGATATTGTTATTTCTCAGTTCTCTGCGCATACTAGTCCAACTATCAACTAGAGGACTAATCCCATCGCCATAAACAATTCACATGAGGAAACCAGCTTCACTGGTAAAACTGTGCCTCAACACTTCTAATGGAGTCACTATGATGGTCTGCTGGTGGGTTCCCAGCCATGCAATTCTTCATATCGTACCTGTTGTAAATTTGACTGCCATAGGCTAAATCATGGTTCTAATCAGGAACAAGGAAGCGGGGTAATGATCAACTGGTACCAGAATAGGTTAGCAACTACAATGGAAGAAATATATTTAAATTTGTTGCAACTACTTCTCAAATCAACTGCTGGAATTTCTCTTTTTAATACGAGTTGCTTAATTGCCATTGACACACCAATCCACCAGCAATCGGCCTATAACCCTAACATAACTTATAACAAGTTAAACAACAAAAACACTTCAACCCAGTAATACTGCTAATATAAAATTACCTGTAGTTGTAAGACCTCTGCCAATGGCTTCCTCTTCATGTGAGGGACAGTCAGCAGTTGAGATGGTGTTTGTCCAAAGTAAGCTATTTGATCTTGTGTAGCTCGCCGTTCCACCTACAGCGTTTCCAGTAAAACATGAAAAGGTAGACAAAAAGGCTACTAGGAAACCTGTCGACTAACTTATGCACCCTGCTACTTACTGGGTCTGTAATTTTGTCAATGTCAACAGTTCCCTCATATGTGATGTAGAAGAATACATTGTTTGCCATTATCGCTTCTTTGCCCCTCTGTTTATATCTGCAAACCAGAGTCGTCAACAATGAAAAGGTGATTTATGTAGGTCATGGTGATGAAAAAACATCAGAACTGGCTGCTTGGGTAACTAACAAAAAGGATGCCTGGCATCTTATTCAAGGTCCATGGATGCTACAGATAAGAAACTCATTGATGAATGGCTAAAAGCAAGAATAATCCATCCAGACCATTTTATCTAAATTAGGAGCTGAGAAATATGAAAGCAGCCAATCCTATTGATGGCCAAAAAGATGCTGATAAAAAAGCAAAAAATCGAATGTAGAATGGTTGTACATATCTATCAAACTTAAGATATTATTGTACATGCAACCCAAATGGAGTGTCCATTGAAGATAGAACAAAACATCAATGGTATTAGCATGATGCAAACCTACATCAAATTATCGTTAGGATGTCTGTGCAAACACACAAGAAAGTGGTCAAGCTAGGATAATATAGAGCTTACCCGAAAATTAGATCAATCCACTCATGCAAATGAGCAGAGACGTGCTCACTCTCAAGAGCCTTCCGGTGTTTATGGACAAAATCCACATGGTTCTCAGCCCAGGGAGGCAATTCTACAGAATCTGCAATGGTACCGGAATGCATCACTGTTTTTTATCTACTCAGCTGCATAGTGGACATAAGTTGAAATGCGATTACCTAGCTTCCCTCCAAGTTGAGTTGCCCCAAAGTCAATGCCATTTATGTTGGTAAATACCTCAGGGAGGTAAAACATCTCAGGTACCTTGATGAATTACCATCAAATAATCAGATTGCTGAAACCTAGACTTGGTTTCGCCACGAACCAGTAAAGATCGATGGGAATTAGGAACTACTGCAGACACTTGTCGGTATACTTACTAGCTCTTTTACATCACTCATGTCTTCAAGAACACTATCCCATGTACCAGAAATATCAGAAAACATGCGATCAGCATGGTCAAATTTGCCGCCTTGCAGTTGTATAGACAGTGTTGTAAAAGATTCCACTCCGAAAAGGTAATACAAGACCTGCAAGGGATAATAGTAGTTAGTACACCTGTTTCAAAAAAAATAGTACTTAGTACACAAATCAAATGTTGTGATAACCAAGTATGCACTGGACAATAACCAAATATCAAAATTGCAGGCCACATAATCGAGCAAGAAATGACAACTTTGTGTTTCCTAAGTATTAGAACAATTGACAAAAGAGGATTGCAAAAAACCAAAGTTATACAAAGGGTAAAATCACAATTAAGAGACAGTTTTGACCGATGCAGGCAAAACCATGCACACATATGACCTTCAGACTCCTCTATAGTCTGCTTATTACAAATTAATCAAGAGTTAAATACAGCCCAGAGCACTTGCGTACTACATAATTCACATTGCATATCCAGTATTCTAAGTAAACATCAGATTCATATCTACTAAGAAGATATACCGTGCCAGCGCTGGAGTAATGTGAACCATAATGAAACTTTGGGATGATTGGATCCTCGAATGTAGAGTACCGTTCTTGGAACTTCTTTAGTCGTTCAGGGTTTAGTGCTCCAATTGGCTGCATCAAATAACACAGGCTGTGGTTAGTGATTAGCAAAAGACAGGAGCAACAAATAGGTGAAGGTCAACCTTTGAAAGATCTCGATACGACGAAGGATCATACAGATTCAACACTCGGGATTTGTAATCTGCTACTACCCAGGGGAAAACAGGGTACTGCACAAGCAGAAACAATATTAGGACGACAGGTCGCTAGATTCGACCAGAAATATGAAGTATGCAGGATACTGACTTGAGTAATGTCATTGTAACTGCGCCCAGCCAGTGTGTTAAGTTCCATTAAGTACTCAAAATTGCTGATCTGAACAAATTAGACATAGTTAGATATCAAAACTGTTGGAAACTGGCTGGCCTGCACAGGTGAGCAGCCTCTTTAAGCCTAGAATGAATCTTGTAAAACATAGCATAATCTAAGGTTCAATTTGTAATGTAGGTTTTATTTTTCCTCTGGCTACCATAACAAATCAATTGTTCCCTTTGAAATCCCTGAATGAATTCCGAACAGGCCATATGAGGTGTGGGCACTTTAGGAAGATGTAACCATGTATTTCCTAGAAACCCTATATCATAACACTTATCTACTCTACAACATCAACATAAAAAAAACACGATTTAGTTAGAGGCTTAAAGCTACCAATCTATGGTTAGTTACACGTACTTAGAACCAATCTAACTATTCTCTTTCATAATTCTATAGCAAAAGATACATATTTTTCTGAGTTGAAGCTTTTCCTAGTTTAAGCGTGAAACATGAGTAAAATAAGCACAGTAAAATTGCCTTCTTGATTTGTCATCAGTATGCCAGTGATACAGAGTTTAGCAATAGCCTCCAGGGAGACAGCCAGTACCTCAATGGGTAATGCATCTGCTGCCAAAGCACGATCATCAGCAATCAGTGGATTTTGTCCATCTGAAGAAGTAAGCTCATGGATACCAGCCAAAAGGGGCCGCCATCTTCTAAGAATTGCTATAAATGGTGGTAAAATCAGCTCAATGTATTGTTTCCTTAGGGGTTTCCTGTCCCTGCCAATAGCGTGCCATACCTGCATCAAGGGTAAGATAGCGCAAACTCTTATGACTAACAACTTCTTTATATTCCCTGAATAATATCATTACAAAAATACATGAACAAAAAATTAGAAGCCTAAAAGATGAATATGGTATGCTCATTTATTTACAACGTTCCCATGGATTCATTAATATAATAGTGTTTGGCCAAAAAAAGTATTTGGATGAGCAAGAAAGGCATGTATAGCTCAGCCTGGGCGTTCGGTTTTAACCGACGGTTCGGTTCGGTTTCTTCGGTTTTTCAAAATTTCGGTTTCCAGAAAATGACCCCGATCGGTTTGCTAAAATTCCAAAAACCGACCAATTTCGGTTCGGTTTTTTAGTTCGTTTTTTCGGTTAAAACCGAATAAACCGATGCAAGAAAACATCAGACAAGATTTAGAACTGACAGCACAACACAGTACATACTTGCACAGCACAGTATATTATTTGAAGACTTAAGACTGTTACAAACTTAACAATTCAATGCTCAAATCAAATATTACAAATTTGCAGTTCATTCTTGATAATAAACCACAGTACTCCATCAGTTTTGATAAACAACAGGAAAAAAAACTGGGTTCGGTTCGGTTTCTCGGTACTTCGGTTCGGTATGGCATAGAAACCGAACCCGAAACCGAACACCGAACATCACAGAACTGGAAACCAAAACCGAACCGAAAAACTGAACTACTGACTATTCGGTTCGGTTCGGTGTTCGGTTTTCGGTGAAAAAGCGCCCAGGGTGATGTATAGCATAAAAGTCAAGGGATTTAGGACAGGCCACCAAAATCTTCCAGCTTTATCCAACATGGAAATCTTCACTTGAAAATGGAAAAGAGGGAAGGATGTTAGCACATAATATTGCCATATTGAAGATAAACACTGTTACTATACCAGATTACACATCAAGAAAATGGCTGATAGCCCTCTTATCTACAGCCTTGCCCCATTGAGAAGAGGCTCTGATCATAGCCGAGTTTGGTAGGCAAAGCCCTTTATAAGATTGACTCTTGTTCCAAGAATTTCTGAGCAAGGCTAAGGCTACCTTTGTATACCAGGTGCAGGGCTAACTCAATTAGGAAGATATGAAACAGACTAGGAGAAGGGATAAGGAAATATATTTTAAAAACAAAAAATATACGGCGCCTTCCTTATCTGGAGCCATTGCCAGGTGCGCTGAGATTCGCTTTGACAGAAGCATGTGACAGTGTTTCTCCCTCCACCTCCCTCCTCGTCTCGTGTTTCTCCCTGCCCGGTCCGCACCTCCCCCTAAGCGCGGCATGCCCCCGCACGCGTGCCTCCCAATGAGCGTGCCCCTGGCGCCCCTCTTCGTGATGCAGCAGCTGGATCCAGAGGAGATGGGGAGGAGCAGAGGCAGCCCCTCCTCTTAGTGGTGCAGCAGCTGGAGCCAGGAGGAGATGGGGAGGAGCAGAGGAGGTCGTGGGGAGCGGAGGGAGCCAGTGGATCCGCCCCTCTTCCCCGTGATGCAGCAGCTGGAGGCCAGGAGGAGACGGAGAAGAGCAGAAAAGGTCGTGGGAGGAGCAGGGCCATGGTTGGCGTGCTTGGCAGTGAGGAAGACAGGCGGCATTGTGAGCAGTGAGGAAGAGAGAGATGGTTCCGTTAGCTCTGTTTGCTTCCATTTATTTCAATTAAGATGGAAGCTGCAGATAAGGAGGGCGCCAGCCCCTATGGGCACCAAATCCACTCTGTTTTAAAAATGTGAGCTGCACACTGAATCAACAACAAATTCCAGAAAATAAAAAAAATGTAATGTTGGGACCATACAATCCATAGCACATCCATGAAGAAAAGAAGTTAAAAAGGAGTTCTATGTTCAGTGTAGTAGTCTACTAAGGCGCATGACTTTAAATTCATTATGAGACAAATTACATGATTAAGTGATAATGCAAAAGAAACTCACCTCTGAATAGAGAATAGAGGAAGCAACCAACACTCTCTGTCTCTTAGACTCCGTTATTGGCATATTGAGGATGGGGCCAAGCACACTGTGAGGTCACAAGATTTAGGAATTAACAAAATGGCCACCCATGATGGACTAAAAAGCCGAATCATATCATATATTTAGCTGCATGCACTGACTAGTTGCACCCAAAAACCAAATCTGATGGGGAAAGGCGGAACACTCTCCCTCACCCTCATGTGGAAATGTGGAATTGAAGCGAGCAAACAATTTTTATTAAAAATTTGTGCCAACAGTTGCACCCAAAATCCTAAGCAGATGGGGAGATGTTGCCAATTCACTTCTACAAAATATATGAAAGCAACTTGCTACTGTTGAAGTTCTGATTATTAACTACTCCATCCCAAGATACTTGATGTTTTAGGATTTTTAGAATAGATTAGTGCTCAATGGAAACTACGTATGTACCCCTATTTATTGAAGATGATCCATGCTAATTAAGGAATAAGGCGCTACTTAAAGGAATGCATGGAGGCATGCAGGCTGCAATCTCAAGCTGATATAGGACTAATCTAGTGTCCAAGAGCTAAAACATCAAGTTTTCTGGGACGGAAGGAGGAGTATATTACAACAAATGCTCCAACTCCTAACAAAGATCATTAGGACTTTTTTTGAGAAACCATCGGCAGTTTAGCATTAGCACAGCTACATTATGTTAATTCAGCAACAAGATGGGCTGTGAATCTGACTTTGCTAAATGATGCAGTTACCTCCAAAGAAGTGCAGATCGAGGTTTTCTTGGAGATGAATAACTGTTGATATCAAATGGCATCATGCTTCCAGCCTGGCGGTCCATTCCTTCTGATACCACATCCTTTATGCTAACATCTTTTGTAAAAGCATCACCTTCACCATTGTCATCCTCCCTCATTGAAACAAGAACCATTCTAAGCATGCAAAGAAATGGTTGATCGCTATCTAGCAACTGATAGAGGGCAGTCATAACCCCCATACCAGGGCCAGAGCCCCCTCCAATACCAAGACCACCACCAAGTCCAGATTCATCTAACAGAAGTGCCTGCAGCACAGCAACTGATTTCTTCACAAGTGGAAATTCAATCCAAATCCCATTTGAATCCTTCTCTAGAACAGATTTCCAAGATTCCCAACCGCTTCCACCACCACCAAATATATCAGCTTTGGGTGGAATGCCTACACCATACCACAAACGGCTTCGGTACTTCCAACTTTCTCCAAGATCAGCTATGCAGCTCCCATAAGACACAAATGCATGCTTGACAGATTCATAAGGTTCAGCTGCTGTTGCTGCTGTAAGACGTTCCATCACGGCAGCAGAGATTTGTCCATTTGAATCAGCCATAGAAGTAAGCAACTGCTCAATCACAGCAAACAAAAATGAAGAAAGTATTCATAAGAATAAAGTTCAACTATCTGTTGGCAATAGTCTATCAGCATAAGGCATGAAGGAACAGTCAAAAGTTAATTATTTTTTATCTTCACTTGATACCAAGAAAAATGCAATGACATATAGCCATCGTGTATTACATACATCCAGAGGAAGGCCACCAGCATCACTGGACAAAGATGCCCGTCTTGAGGCCCCAGCAGCCATGGGTTCTTTACCAGCTGTGCCCAAAGAATTTGACCGACTGGCAGCCAATGAAGCCATTGCTGTGGAAGATGTGATGCTATCACCTGTAAGGGATGTGCAAAAATGTTGACCTTGTGATCTCAGATGATCTTCCACAAGCATCAGAATAACTATTGCATTCTCTGCTAGTGCTACTGAGAGATAAGCAGCATTCTCAGCTTGAACTTTTGCTTCTTCAGGAGACAAACCCTCAGCTGCAACACCAGCTGCAGCTGCTGCAATTACTCCAGTCTGCTGGACATACAAGCAAAAGAAAGACATTACAGAAGAATAGCCACAGAACTCGGGGAAAAGCTATCACATTGCAACAATCTGCATGATGATGATGAAATGTAAACCATTCAGAATTACAACAAATATATTACAGTTATCCTCTAGGATCAAACAACTACAAATAGAAATGGGATTGAGTGTCAGTATTCCTGACAACATAACAGAAAAAAATGTCAGTATTCCTGACAACCTGTTATTCTTGAGCAGAGGGAGTAGGGAATGCAGTCAAAGCTACCAACTCTACTATTTCAAACGTAACAATTAATATATCACAATTTAAGCCAGAGAAGGATTAAAAACATTTATTTTATAGGACGAGACATAAAAAAACAAAACATGAAAAATTAACTATAGAAAGTAGCAACAGTAAGAGATATAAGAAACAACTGCCAATACAATGTATAAAAAGATCCATGCTTAGGCAGATCATGTCGAGAAAAGGAGTACCTGAACTTGAAGCTCCCTGGCAGAAAAATCAAGCAGGTCACCCAACAATCTCCTTTTAAAAATAGGTAATGATTCTTCACGCCTTAAAAAGAATAGAAAGTAGAAGGTTGTCACAAAATGCAGGGCAAAAAATCCCAGTAACTGAAAAGGGTAACGGTAAATATAGTGCAGAGAAAATAAATAGTGTTGCCTAAGGAGTTTGAGAAGTAAATCCTAGGCTTTTGAGTGCAGATATCTTAGAATGAAGTTCTGAAATTATTTCTTGAACAACTACCCTGATATCTAGCTAACCTACAGATTTTTAAGAGTGAAGGGACCACCTGATCCTTTGGTCTCCAGTGCTAGATCCTCCAACCATTGAGAGCCACTCCGCACAATGAATTGTTGCCTCCACATCCTAAATAGTTGCAGGGAAAGGACAAACAAGATCTTATGAAAAAAACAAAATGAATTTGGCTGTGATACAACCATCACAAACCTATCAACAAAGAAGGGATGGGCAGATGGCCATGACACTATGAAACATGTATGTTACTGAGGATGTTCTGCTTAAAGATTATCTTGCCTTCCACCCATCTTTTTGTCGAATTGAATGCTCCAGCATTATAATCAGGAAATTGTGTATGAGGTCTTCAATCTCGCCAATGCTTACACCATCAGCATTTTTCTTTGTGCCCATCTACAGTTTGAATACGTGAAATGAAGAAATACAGTTTATGTCATCCGAGCTCAATTCTTGTTAGAAAAATATGATAAGAGGCCTGTGACACTCACCTCATGGTTAGAAATCAAAACCTCCAAAATCCATTCTGGCCACTCTGCAATCGAGGTCATTGTAGTTCTGTTATCTAGATGACTGCAAGCCAAAAACAGAAGATCCTGAAACGACATAGAAATATTTTGACACCATAAGAAATTAAACAAGATCTAAAAAATGAAAAATAAAAAACATACAAGTCTTAGTCTGTAAAGAACAAAGAGCATATAACAATGTAGCACAATACAGGTGAAAACAAATGTGTAGTTGTTTGGCTACATGGTGTCAAAGATGCCGTTAACGATTTGGCTGACTTTTACTGATATAAACATGGCACCTGGGGTTATGAAGTTGATGGAGATGTAAGGCATCCAGATATTAGCAACACTGGCATGTAATCCTAAGATTTCAAAATCTACACTGGGAGTAGTTTAAGAATGCAAATGAAGCTGACTAACATACAGCATAATTTCCAAATTGGTAGTTTTTGCTATCTGCCAGTAAAAAACAATATTACAAAGAGAAAAGGCAAAACTATACACAGCATATATGAAAACAAAGTAGCTTTGACTTTGTTCAAGAGTCAAGACTTCTAGCCTTGACCATAGGATTATGCGGGTCTTCTTTAGATCAATTCTGTTAATGATGTGCAGTTCTCCTGCTCGTTCAAGAAAAAGTCCCTACTGCATTAGTCTATTAATTAATAAACTAATATATTTATTTCAGTAAGGACCCTCGTCTACTTTCTTGTTAAAAAAGGTAGATTTGACATGATAATACAAATAATGCAACAATTCACTGTAAGGCAATGAAAACAGACCTGTATGGCACGAGCTTGGAATGCCCTAGATGCATATGGAAGCGAGCAAAGTAGAACCAGTAAAAGTTGGATATGTTCAAAACGGTGACCAGAATCATAAAGATTAAGACTTTCATCAGCTGATGAAACATTAATCTGCATTCAAGAACATGGCAAAGTTCAAGCTATAAATTTTGAACTGTAAACAAACAGTTCATCAATAAAATTGGGAGGAAGGATCAGATCATTAAACTTGAAAAGTTTTGGTTTGCTTATATGCTACTATAAATCAAAATAGTAAACATATCAAACTGCATACAACAAAAACCAAATGAAAATTCTTATGGTCCCAGCCCCTCATTTAGGCAGAGTCAATTTAGCATTCCTGCTCACTTTTATTTGGATGACCATTGAAGAACAGATCAATAGATTCTTTTGTTATTATTTCCTATCACTTTTATTTGAAGCATCAAATTTTAGTAGGACCTCTATGTTAAGAGAAGGGTTATTATACTTCACAAGAGGGTTGAAAGTAGAGAAGTAAACCAAGAGCTACTATCTTCAATTAATCACATGAAGCCAACCAGCGTAGGTAAATAAATATATACAATTATGTAGGGCAGACCCAGTGCCGGGGGCTCCCACATGAGTGGGGTCTGGGGAAGGGAAAAACCGAGGCAAGCCTTCCCTCCGCAAATCTGCGGAGAGGCTGCTTCGAACCCACGACCTGGTGACTCAGTGAAACATATCCAATCATGTAGCATTCAGAAAAACTACATACCGCAGCAGAAATCAAAGCCATATAGACATTTGCTGTCATGAGCCTCCTTGGGGCTGCTTGGAATGCCTTTTGCAATGCAAAAAGTAACAATGATACTCTATCTTTTGACACAGTATTTCCTTCTTCATTAAGTGTGGTCTGATTACCACCAGGTATATTTGGACTTCCAGCACCAGAATCAAATTTCAGGTGACCTGATCCAACTAGAGCGCCAAGAATGTGAATAATGCCAACAACAATTCCATCACCTTTGTCAACATTGTAAACATTATTCCGGACATTATCAGAAGTAATTGAGAAGCTAATGCCACCCAAGTTCTTCAAGAGCCCATTCTCAGAACCAGCACTTTACTTCCAATATTTGAGTCCAGCATATCATTTGCATTTGTGGCTTCATGTTCAGCTGATTCTTCATGGAAGACAGTTTCATGACGTTCAGCTGATTGAGTTTCATCAACCTGACTTCTTGTGTCAGCACTATCAGCTTTTCTGTTGGAACTTCCATCCTTGGGCACATTATTTTCACTAAAATTTGCACCAGAATGATCCAAAATATTTTTATTACCCGCTTTAGCTTCCCGTTGTAAAAGAACAAGTAGTGCTTCCACACCACCACTAGTGATGAAGGATTGAGAAAATAAGTTGGCTCTAGAGACGTTAGGCTGTACAATCAACCTATATATGAGGTGCAACACCCTTGCAACCTGCCAATAAATACATGAATAATAACCCACTTGTAGTAAGACATGGAAGATTTATGCATTTCCCATTCAGATTATTCATAGCTCAGCAGAAAAAAAAGGATAGAAAGCACTGGTGAAAGTTTGACAAAGTTTGTCTAGTAAGCAAAGTCCCAAGTACCTGATTAGGCTGTGGGCAGTCAACAATAAATCCAATCAAACAGCGGACATCATCTGCGGCTGCTGTTGAAGATGCTGCTCCTAACAGCAGTTCAATAACAACCAAAAGTTCATCGACTAGAGCATTCACTTCCCCCAAAGATCTCTTTGTTCCAGTGAGTGCAAAGTTATCGATTGAATCTGGTTCCTGAATTACCCAGTAACACCTTCTGCAGCCATCAAGAAGCATTTGCATCACTTTGGCATCTCGCATGCAAGCAGACTCTGTAAATACCATGTCTGCAAGAGAGGACAGAAGCTTCTTCTGTAAACCATAATTGCACGAACTCCATAGATTTAGGTCCAACAGCAAGCTGCTGAAAAGCTGCACTTGAAGTTCATGATTATTTCTTTGAGACTGGCACAAAGATACAATGGCAGCAACAAGCTCCTCATCAGTCAGTGCCTCTTCTCCACTTTCCAGCTTTGAAAGAGCTTGCAACAGATAATGTAAAACACGTGATAAAAGCTCTGGTGCAAATGCCCGGCATAATTCTTCATTATTTCCAGGGTGTTGAATAGCTTGGGAAATAATCCTGAAAACTGGGGCAGAAAGGGAAACAGTAGCAAGAGACGATGGCAAGTCCCCAGGTGTAGGCTCAAGGCTGTCCACATGCACATTGCCTATGGTTAGTGGAAGTAAAGCCATTGGGCCCCCATAAGCTAAGGCCCATAAAGATTCTGCAGGTCGCACACGAGATGAGACATGAACCAATCCAAGAACCTCTGCAGGCCTTCGATGAGTGGCTAAAATTCAACAGAAGAAGGTACCAGCTAGATACTTAGATCATATATAGAGTACGGGAGACCATGACAAAATGGCATCCAGGCGTAGCAGGAGCAACAAGAAATATTATACGCCCGGTTTCAATAGCTTTGCGATCCTATTAAATGATTCAGTGATTTTCAACATTTCTTCTCTCCTTTAAAACATTTGCAATGGGTATTTTCAGATTTGGAAAGCAAGGTACTAACATGGATCGTCGACTAAAATTAATGAATTCAAATAAATGGTAATGCTGGTGCAGGTGCAAGAAATGGAATATAGTCAACTCTAAGTACAAAGGTAGGAGATGTGAGGAGTTAAAACCTGATGAACCAGAAGGTGAGGAATCTGGGCAAAACCGCCCAGTGAGAAGACTAGGATGGTAAAGAAGATGCAAGCTTCCCCCTATCTCATTGTTGAGTGTAAAGCTCTCTTCAGCCATACTCTTAACATGATCATTAGTTGCCTTCCATGGCAAGCCTGCGCCATTTCCAAAACTGGGCAGTGTATCTCCTCCTCGGGATGCTAGCCGTCTCATTCTGTCTGGCCCAACTGGTTCCTTGAAGATGTAGACAGGCCCCATTTCAGCAAATAATGGGCATTGCCGCCGGCGCCTCTGCAGGCCTGCAATAGTTGGCGGTGGATTTGTCCCAATGCAGCAAAATGCAAGTGGTTTCGAGATACGCGGAAACTCAAATGGACGGCTCTCATACAGGCTACCATCAACATACAGCCTCAATTCGCTATCACCCTTTCCAAGCAAACTATGCTTGTTTGTGTGCTCCAAGCCAACAAAATACCAGCACTGAGGCTTGAACGCATACGTGAAGTGCAAAGAAGCTTTCTTACCCCTCCCACCCACACTCTCCACCACCAAGAACTGGCCATGAAGGTAGGCTTCCACGCCCTGGTTATCTGAAGAGAGAAAGCTGAAAAGCCGGGGCATGTGTGTTGTTCCTTCTCCCGCAAGGGCACTGGCTGCCGCAGCAGCTGACATTGCTGATGATTTTCCAGATGTTGCCACCGCAGCAGCAGCAATGGCTGCGGCAGCTGTTGCTGTGCTAAGCGTATCCGAGAATCTAAAGATATGATTTGGTGTGGCCACGGCGCGGCCTCAGGGTGGTCACGTCGCCGGCTTTTCGTGGCCGTTCGATCGGTAGATCGGGCGAGCCGCGATCGTTTTACAAAAAACCCCTTTAAGTTTTCGGAAATCAATCCGCGCTCCAAACGTCCTCTCATAATTTTTTAAAAAAAACGCCTCGTATTATTTCCAAATCAACGCTCAGTCCAGACCGGATGGGCACTGGTTTGTTTGCAAAAAAGACCTCCACTTTATCGAAAATCAACTCGCGCTCCCCAGACACTCTCGCCGCTTTTTGCGAAAACATCCTCAGATTTTTCTCAAATCAAAATACAGCTCAACTTTGATTATATCTTTTTTTTTCTCAAAAAAAATACGTGTGGCCAGTGGACCGCGCGCATGGGCGCGTCCGAAAAACTAGTGATTCTATATATATCCAAGTGGCGAGCCCATATCCATTTAAGAAGGGCCACCTGCTGTCACCTGGGCCAAGCAGACCAGAGCTCTCCCCGTCGAACTCAAATGACACAGCAGGACCTTTTGCTTCCACGCTGCCCATGGCCTTCTCAAGCGCTAGCATAAGTGGCGTGGCCCAGCTCGTTCCAAGTGCCTTTCTAACCAAATCAAGCCAGGAACGCAGGTCTTTCACACTAAGCGAGTGCCCACCCAACATCTGAATGCACTGAAGCAGTGGCGTCCCGTCCCACCTACTACCCTGATCCATTTCGACGAATAGCTTCTCCGCGGACGCGAGGAGGGCAGCCATGAGGCCCGCGGAAGAACACATGGCTCGGTTGCGAGTGCAGGCGCGGAGGGCGGCGTGCAGACCCGAGGCTGCACGAGTGCGCGGCGACGGCTCGTCGTCTTCGGGGAGATGAGGCAGGAGCTCGGCGGCGACGACAGCGGCACGCGAGCTGATCATGACGGTGGGAGGAGCGCCGGTGCCGGTGCCGGTGGCGTCGCCTGCCTCGTCCGCACCGCTCATGGTGCCGAGCAGCACGTCGACGACGGAGTGCGCCAGCTCGCCCTCCTCCTGGGAGACCACCTCGCGGAGGAGGTCCGCCCCACCCGCGATCGCCTCCTCCACCGCCCGCACCACCTCCTGCGGCGCGTCGGCCGGCACTCCGGGCGGCCGCGGCCGCAGCCTGGGCCGCGGGGACGGCTCGTAGGGCGTGGCCGGCGTGCCGGTACTCATCCCCGGATCCGACGCCGCCTCCTCCTCGACGACGCCTTCCTCGTCGCCGAGCGGTACGGCCGCGAACTGCTCCTCGGAGCCCTCCTCCCGCGGCGGCGCCGGGGAGGAATCGGGCAACTCGCGCGCGTCCTCCGCCATTGCTAGGACTTCACTCCATCAAGACCAATTCCGAACAGAGTGCGGGGTGTGGAAATGCGAGCGAGAATCGGTCAACGGAAGTGAAACAGCGGGCGGGCGTAAACTGGAGTGGGGGAAGAATCGGAGCGGGAAAAATGGCAGCGCGCGGTGCGCGTGTAGATCTGAAGAGATCTACGAGGTGCTGGGTGCAAATGCGTGCGGAGCGGCGGTGCACGGCGAGATCCGAGAGGCGGGGGGGGGGGGGGGGGGGTGTCAGGATTCAGGAGGGGAGAAGACGTGGCGCGGCTCCGGGTGGGTTCACACGCCTTCATTTCAAATTCCACCTCTGACGCTCTAAAATATTTTTCGCCCTGTGGTATATTTGGAAAGCTAGGAATGACAATCACTTCCAAAGGCATACATGGACTCCTGTGCATGTAAATAATGCGGTTGCTGCCCACATTCAAACCAACGCCCAAGCAAGGCTCCAGTAGGCCATCCCTTCACCTACTACAGCCTCAGATGCAACTCTCTCGCTGCAACAGCCTCCTCACACGCTGCAAGGTACGCTGATTTCCATTGCAGGACCAGGTGCCACTGATGAACCGTCGTCCCAAACTACAGACACATCACAACGTCGCCCACTCACCCAGGTATGCAAGGTATGCCTCTTGCAACACAACAGGCACACACGATGAACAGCCAGCCGATTACTGTACCGGCCCTGCTTCATGGTACAAGATGCTATGTGGATGCGACCATCGAGCCAGACCAACAAAATTCGCAGCCCAAACCGGCTGGATTGGGTGTTTTCATTCTCAATTTCCAGGAACAGACGCCCCAGGCGATTTACATCAAAACCAGGCTTGATGATTGCTCCTCAGTGGCGGAGGCTGCTTGCCCTTGCCTCGGCAGTCAGCCACAACCTCAACCTTTCAGGTGTTAATTTCTTGTCGGACTGTGAACAATTGGTTCACTTTCTCAACAAGAATGATATCTCCAATCCGCCGGACTGGAGAATCAAGTATTTCACACAAACCTTCTCCAACTACACAAGAAGCAGGTCATCCAACATCTTCAAGGTCCACAGGCGCCTTAATACCACGGCAGATGCTCTAGCCCACCAAGCTGTGCAACACTCCCCTTTCCAGAGCTCTGATCTGGAATTCTCCTGTTCTTTAGAGCACCATATGCCTCAGTGCAATGTTCTACAAGCTCTACATTCTGTAGGCTTAACTGGTGTAACAATACTTGCAGCGCGTTGCTGCTAATTATAAAGTTGTTTATTGTAAAAAAAACTATTCCAAACCTTTGGCTATAACTTTTTATGTGTTGAGCTAGGATATTTGACGATGATATGGATAGACTTGCCTTGAAATATAGGTCCTATTTGGAACCGCTATACTTGATTTTTTTCAGCTCCATTTCACATTTTATGGAGCAAAGTTTGTGGAGCAGTCCTAAATAGACATAGAGTTTCATGGTAGATATACTTTTAGTAACTCTTTTATTAAATAAAAGTTTTGTGAATAAAATAGTAATGGTTAAAGCTATATTTTTATAGATAACGTCATATATACGCGAAGTGTGAATTATGTGACCGGAAGGAATATGTCCAACCAAACGCACTCTAAAAACAAGTTAGTTAAATTTTGCAACAGTTCTCTTCGAAATGGCACTGCCTAGTGCCTATATGGAGTGACGACACCGTACCCACGGAGCAGCGGAAGACATATATATTGTACCCTCGGCAACAAAAGCAAGGATCATCGACATATATGCCGTCTAAATCTTGGACACAGAAGAAAAATGGTCTAGATCGAGTAGTTTACATGGGAGCAAGAGAACGCTGGCACCGGCGGTAGTGCAAAAACGGCACACGGGTACACAAGCAGGCAGGCAGAGGCCACCGGTCGTCGATGCAAGACAACACAGCACTGTTCCGATCCGGGGCATCCGAGCATGTCGATCGCGCGAGCTTCTGCGCGCGCCTTGTCTTGAGACTCAGAGAGCTCGTGCCTTGACGATGTCCATGCCCATCTCGCTGGGATCGGTGGCCTGCAGCTCCACCTGGATGCCGTCCAGCTCCCTCTTGAACCGGTCCTTGGAGCTCGCGTACAGCATCTTGCTCCTCACCCTCGACGTGTCCGGGGACCTGCAGGGCGGTGCAATGCAATGCATATATGCATTTCGGCATTGATTTGGCATATATACATGTACGGAGATGATAATATCGATACGGCGAATGAAGAGAGATCATGCAGCAAGCAGCATAATCGGACGTACGGTCTCGATATATATTCCATGCATTTATTACCAGGAGATGAAGAAGATCTTGCTCTTCTGGCAGTTCTCGTCGGTGGTGAAGTCGAAGTCGAAGACGGCGTAGCGGCACTCGCTGTCGGGCATGGAGCCGGTGAAGTCGTCGTACGTGTCGCCGGGCTGCCCCAGCCTGTCCACCACCACCTGCTGCGTCTGCTCGTTGATCTTGAACGTGATGAACCGGAAGCTCCGCTTCGACTTGAGCTCCTGGAACTTGAGCTTGCACTCGTCGCTCACGGCCATCCCCGACGCCGAGTTCGCCTGCTTGCATTGCATCATTTATTATTTATTTTGCCACAACAAACAAGATCTTGAACCATTGGCAAGATATACGTTCATCAGGAGAAAGATTATCAAGTGCTCGATCACTCACCATGGTTGATGGGTTCGTTTTGTTTCCACAGCCGGGCCGGGCTCGACGGTGGCGGGCGAGGAGCTGAGGGGACGACGGGGAGGCGGTGCGCAATGGCGATGGCGATCGCGCCAGACGGGGGAGCAAAGGTTTTCAAGGCCTGGAAGACAGGGAAGGGAGCAGGCGAAATATAGGAAACGGGACGTGAGGCCGGCGCCATGCCGCCACGTTAGGAGGAGAGGCCGCGCGCGCTTGACCAAGCACGTCCCCTCCTTCGTGTGCGGCCGGTAGCGGCGCGGTAGGCATGCGCGCCATCGTCGCTAGCTTCAACCGGCTGGCTCAACATGAGGAACACTAACCGTGACCGTGAGCTGTGACAGCGAAGTGACATGGCTGATTGGTCATCAGATTCACCTTTCTAGTTTTGGCACAACATGAGGAACACCATTCTCTAGCGTCTGAACATTTGAAAGAATACACAGATTGCTACCAGGGCAGCTGGTTTATCTCGTGTTCTTCAAGGAGCGAACAGGAAACACGTAAAAGTAAAACCGTATCTTGATGGGTGTCTGGATGTGAAAATTGAGCGGGCATGTTCGCTTGAACTTATGAGCCGGCTTATCAGCTAGAATCTATAATATTTTTCTCTCACAACAAAACAGTTTCAGCCAGCTTTAATACAAGCCGAACAGGCCTTTTGCATAGCCCAATGCTAGCCAAACAATGACAAGAACACTTCAGGGGCAACCATGCAGAGGCGTATGTAGTTGGCAGACGTGTTCTCATCGTCATCAGCGTTACACAACCACTTGACAGTACGGGGTTGTCCAGAAGGATCATTTGTATCTTAAGCTACAGCAACATTTCCACTCTTTAACCAAAGAATTTTACAACTTTAGGAGCTTGCTTGGCTTTTGTCTTCGCACTGGCGCTCTTCTCCTCATTTCCCGTCCCTGTTGCTGGCTTTGGACCTGATTGCTTTGCCTTTTTCGATTTGGCGGGTTTTGGTTCCTCTTCATCAACGAAATCATCCTCGAGGTCATCTCCACCATGGTGAATGGCAGGACCTTCCTGATTGTGCTCTTCCATGTTGACATCTTATATAAGAAAAATAAACCAGACATTAGCTATTCTTATTCCAGCACTGGACAACTACAGAAGACCAATTGAATCAGCAGATCAGCTTAATGACCATCTCAATGTACTACAACAAATTATAATTTATTTCAGCCAACCATCATTAACAAATAAAAAGCAGATTCCATCCATCCTAACAGTGTGACGCCACGATATGCAGCCTACACGCTACAAATACAGAATTCCTATCCAAAATTAAGTTCTCTACTAAAAACAAAGAAAAGTATAGCTCTTAAGAACAAATTAATTATATTCATTTCCTGAATCATCATTCCACGGGTATGGTAAAATTATTTATATTTCAAATGTACCAACAATAATATGGTCCATATTCGTATAGACCATTACAATACTGCAAAACACTTGTCTGCTTACTGCAGAGACTGGAGAATAACAATAGGCAGGTTGAATATATATATCAATCACAAGAACATTGCATATGCTGGTTCATGCTCCAAATCTTGATAATGTGTAAAAAACAATTCTGACAATGCAAAGATACGTTAAGTATATTTTTGGTCTGCTTACCATCATCTCTGGAGGATATCAAATCTTGTTTCCCTTTATTCGGACAATGTCTGGCCAAGTGGGTAACTTCTCCACATACCTTACAACAACCACCCTGAAAATAGTATGGAGTTGAGATTCACATGCAAGGATGCTCAAATTAATAGAAAAACAAAACAAACCAAGTAGAAGCAGTCTCAACAATAATAAAAAGAAAAATGCTTCAACATTAAGGAGTATTGACGTCTCCAAACATGAGATTTTCATCAGATAGGTCTGTGCAGGGCCACCCAGGGGATGGACTTGGGAGATTATTTGAGGGACTTGAAATTCAATCAAGAAGTTTATATAAACTGTTCACTGAATTCTGAGCAAGGATAACCATCAGAGAGAATTGTATAGATAAGTTCAAGCTGGATTTATAGATTGGATAGAATTCACAGAAAAAAATTAAAAAATTCCTCCACTTAACATCTTATCAATCTTTACCATATATATGAAGACTTCCCAATCCATTTGTTTGCATGATGTATCATTATGCAAAACAAGAAAGAAAAAACTCGGTTCTCAAGCTGCAGGTGACCACAGCAGCTTATAGCAACTAAAAAGAATAATAATGAACCAAAAACACTTCCTGTTAGGCATGAGCGCATGACATATTTGTTTCTAATAAACTATTGCCGCATAATGGAAGCAATGCCTTGCATTCGCAGTATCATGAGAATTGAGAAGGCATCGGCGAGTATCGTAAAGTACCTTTGGATAGATGCCATGTTTGTTTTCAGGGCAGTTCTTGCTCAAATGTCCTTGCTGTTTGCAGATAAAGCAGCTTGCAAAATTCGTTCCCCCTGCAGATAGAAACCACATAAGCAAGCAATGATAACACTGCTAGCAGGCATAGAGTACATGAAATGCCTACGATGGATGCACAAGGATTACCATTCTCAATGGGCTTGGGGCACTTGGAAAGAGAATGTCCAGATTCACCACAGTTATAGCAAAATTTCTTCAAATTTCCCTCGCTTTTTTCAGGGCAGTTCTTCAGACTATGGCCCTGCTCCCTGCAAAGCAAGCAAATCTGGAGAAAAAAATCGTATTATTATATTTTTCAAGGAAACTGAAACGGATCACTTCAAATGGGCTATCAGTTATGAAACCAACGGACAGAAAAAAAAACATTTAGAAACACCACTAATTAACACTCAATGCAGTCAATTAACACGAGCATGTGACAGCAGGAAGCTTCCAGTTCATCATATAATCACTAATGAACGTGGCACATGTTTGCCCAAAAGTCCAATTGAGAGTATACATCTAGCAAGTATGCGTTAGCAGTTGCACAACGGCGGTCCTAGACTATTGAAAGTCACCATCATTTGTTCGGTTCTAAACTTTGAAGGTTCTACCCAACAATGCCAGGAAAAAATTACAGTTGCTTTAAATCCACTTCAAAGGTGAGGTACAATACTACATCATTCGGCGTCCATGGCATCTTTAGCAATTGGTTCTTCCCTAAACAAAACTAACCTTACAAGTTTCTAACTACGGCGCGTCTATTTCTAGGTGACTATAGTAGGTTCGTACCTTGTTCTTGTCCCAGAGGGCCTTCTCGGGGCAAGCCTTGGCGACGTGGTCGGTGGACTTGCAGATGAAGCAGCGCTCCCCGGGGCGCATCCCGGGAACCCGCAGCGGGTGCTTAAACCTCCCCGTGCCGCCCTTCTTGGGCTTCTTGAACATGCCCTTCTTGTTCTTCTTGCTCTTCTTTTTGGCACCGTCGGCAGAAGGGGCGGGCTGCGGAGGGAATAGGTCTGGGTTCGCCTCTCGGAAGTGCTTCCGCGCCTCCCGCTGACGCTTGTTGGCCATCTATGGCTACGCCGGCTCCTCCTCGCACTTGCTTGCTATGGCTAGTGTCTTCCTCGGCGGCGGCGGCGGGAGGTGAGAAACGTGTGAGCACTGCAGCAGGTCGGAACTCGGAGGGTTCTTTCGGGTGGAAGGGGCGCTTTAAGATTCGTGTTTTCCTACTAGACCGACGGATTTCTCATTACACGAGCCTCTGGAGTCTGGGCCTCTAGTAGTAACTACGTACTAACAACCGGGCGGAACTCATTTTTCCAACGTAAATCAGTCGAGCTTATTTTTTTTGTCAAAAAAAGGGAGTACATATCAACGGGGAATCGATCGATTTGTCTCGCAAAAAAAAAAAAAAAAAACTGGAGAATCGATTTGAAGAACATTTGGAGGGGAAAACTGCTGCCCCCCAGCCTTTGGTTTTCAGCCATGTCGCTGCAACTGAATGATCCATTTATAAACATAAAAGAAGTGTACGGCAGAATGTTTTCTACAAGTAATTCAACAGACAAGACAGTTTGCAATGAACTATTCCAAGTTTACAAACGTCTTGCCTAAAACTAGTACATTTGAAATTCAAGGACAATGTCATCGGTCCTACTCCAAATCATTGTTTGTACAGAGACTCCCAAAGAGCGCCGAGGTCAACATTGCCTCCGGAAACAATTATCCCTATCTTGCTGCTCTCATGCCAAGCAGAGCTTTGCTTAAACTCGTCGGACAGTGCTGCGGCCAGGCCAATTGCGCCACTAGGCTCAACAGCCACCTTCAGGATCTCATAGCACATTTTCATGGCGTCCACAATCGCAGTGTCATCCACAACGATAACATCGTTCACCAAGTCACGCACCACAGGCCTAAAATACAGAGATCAAATGTACCAAATTCCAAAAAAAAAGAAGAAAAAAAGTTAAATACGAACGAATGCTGAGCTTAGAAGTGCTCTGGAGTATTGCTTCAGAAACTTGATATATTTGATATAATCCTTCTTTGTGAAAGCACCTCTTGTGTGGTGGTGGAGCTGTGGGTGCACGAACTCTACCCAACTAGGGTTCAAATCCTAGTCCACATGTTTAAAAAGATTAAAGACTATGTGCATCCCTTGTTGGTGTAGATTAATTTCATTATATAAAAAAAATACAGTGCTCCTTTCACTTCCAGTATCATAATTCTCAGTGTAACTGGAAGTTCTACCCGAACAACCTAACATTGAGTATTGGCAGTGATGCAAATCAGTTCAGGAAATTAACTCAAGAAACCTTCTGGCCAAACATTCCAACATTTTCACCAACGTACCAAGAAACAAGGTGGGCATTTTAGAAAGGCTCAAAAGAACTCAACAAAGCAAGCAAAAAGGTTTATGGATATTTGTTGCAAATTGATTTACCATGTTAAGTCACCAAGAAAAGCTCGTAGTCCATCAGCAATGGTGTTTGTGGAAGCCAATGTGATGATCTTTCCAGCAGCCTTAGACTGCGCAGAATCATCAGCACCTTTTGGTTCTGCTGCCAGAATGCGATCGAAGGGTTTATGGCCTTTGCAGCAAGAGTCACACCAGAAATTAAACCACCGCCTATAGTTCAGTCAAAAAAATGCTAGTTTAGAAACGAAATTGTATCATTTACATCATAAAAAAGTTCATGCAGTACATACCACTAATGGGAACAATAATTGTGTCAATTTCAGGGACTTGCTCCAAAAGTTCAAGAGATACTGTACCCTGACCACTGGAAAATCATCACAAATTGCCATGCATTAAGAGTACATATCAGCAACGCACAACATGAAACCTGAGAAAGTGGGTTGATTTAGAAATGGTTCACATGACATGATAGCAGTAGTTTGTATTTTTTGGTCCATATTTTACAGTACACTGTGAATGGGTTAAGCAGCCTTTTTTATTTCATGTCATTTTGCTTCCTTTTGTGCCCAGTTGTGCCCACAAACTTAAGCTCCAAGTTCTTTCTTTCCGCTAGCCACATTTCTCCTGAAATTTGTAACCTTCTATACAAGAAGGGCCTTACTTTTGTCTAAAAGTAAAATTGGGTATTCATTTAGAACAAATGGCCCAACAAGCAAAATAAAAAAGTGAGATGATGTGCTAACATCAGTATCAAGTAACTCCATATCATTTTTTTGCAATCATTTCACTAGAAGAATCCATCAGCACTGAAGTAAACATCTGATTGAAATTCTTAGTACATGGACACATGTGGTTCACTGGTCCTCAACATTCCAGGGACGACACAGGACCCCAGAAAGGTGAACTGACTTCTAAACCTATATGCTCTGTCCTTCAGTAAATTGCTAATGAAACTATTTGGGCAAACTTCTTTCAAATCATAGTGATCATGAAAAAAAAAACATCAGTTCCAAATGCTGGACTGACTTCTCTTGCACTAGAAAACAGTTGCTTAGGATTTAGGAACTAGGACTAAGAGCAACTCCAACAGAGATGCTATTTTTTATTTTGAATCCAGTTTAGATAATTTGTGGTATAAAATAGACTCCAACAGATATTGTATCTGGCTTTCTAAAATACCCAGCCGGCTATCCCATGAATTCCGCCAGGTAAATAAAGCAAACCTATGACGCTCGCCATCGCTCCTCCCGCGCGATTTCCCAGGTGCGGGGAGTCCTTCCCGCGAGAGAGCGCTTCGCGCGGCTCTATTCTCCCGACACCCCACCGGTACATTGCTTTGTCTGGCTTCGACCCTTCCCGTCCACAACCACCGTCGTGCTCTACGGCGTCGTCGCTTCCCTCTAGGTGCCGGTGCTCGTCAACATTGCCATGGATACACAAATTCACGTAGCTGCGTGCCTGCATTCGCCATCATCCTCCCTGTCCCCGTGCCGCCCCAGTGCCCCACACCGGCCGAGCTGCAAGAGGAGGCGGTCATGGCGGCAGCTGGGTGACGGGGGAACGAAGCACAGCTTAACTAGTCATCAGATCAGCCGCACACCGCACTTTTGGGGCTCTCGTGGAGGCCGCCGAACTCTGGCGCCTTTGTAGCAAACTCAGATGTCTGCTGGTTCTGGCATGGCCACCGCACGCCGCACTCTGCAGCTCCAAAGAGTAGCAGACTAGCAGCAATGCTGTTCTTTTAATAGAGTACTAGGCTACTACTCCAGTAGAACAAATCGAAGAGATCAGCAGCTAGCTCTGGAAATTGCAGTGATCAGACTTGACAAAGTTCATCTATATTGTGCTGGAATATACAGTTTTGTACTGAGCCATGTCAATGATCTGTACTTTGCAATGTCATCGATATGAACTCTGTAAAGGAGCTGCTTCTAATGTGAGCACGATGAAGATGCTACTACCTGTGTTTCAGGCACCATCATGGTAGTTTGCCCGGTTGGGATTTGGGCAGGTGACGTCGAACTTTTCAATATAGAAGATGAGAAATAGCTAGGCTGTTGTAGAGTCCTCTTCTTTTGAGGAGTTTTCTATTTTACAGAATAGCTAAAATATGGAATTTGGCAACTAATTTTAGACAATCTCTTGGAGATGCTCTAACATGGACATAAAGATAAGTTATACTCTAAATCCACCTAACATTACCTGAAGTAATGTCTAAGGCTCTAAGCCATTGTGAAATAAAACAGATAAATAATCTCATTGCATATTGGACGCACCTCTATCTTTGGGGAATGGATATGATTTTTCATGTAATAGAAGAGTTATAAGAAAAAAAAATCATGACCAAAAGTCTAAAACACACCTGATAGTGTATTTATCATTGAAGGGATGAATAAGAACAGCACCAGTCTCCTCCTGGACTCTTTTACAAACAGATTCTCTCGATTCAATGCTGGCATCGCTCCAGATAATATGACCACCATACCGCTTAACATTTTCAACCTTACACGCTGGTGCATTTCTTGGTATGACAATGTGTGCAGGTATGCCACGCAGCTTTGCAGCCAAAGCCACGGCGGCGGCATGGTTCCCACTGCAAAGAAACCATCCTACTATATCGTCATATCGATGCCTTTCTATTCTAAAAATTGCAGAAAGAACAACGAAGATGAAGCTAGCACCAAACCTGCTATGTGTCACAACGCCCTTTGATGCCTGCTCATCCTCAAGTGCGAATATCGAATTCGAAGCACCTCGGATCTTGAATGCGCCCCTACACAACACAACATTTCCCCACTAAAACAATCAGTACAGTACCAAATACAGAGCATCCCAGAACTGAATAACAACACATCGGTCAGTAACCCTCACGCTTTCTGGAAGCACTCGCACTTGAAGAAGAGCTGCTTCCCCACCATGGCATCGATGGACGTCGACGACAGAACGGGCGTCCTGTGGATGTACGGCGCAATGCGTGCCTGCGCCTCCCTGATGGAATCAATGTCGGCAGCATAGCCCTGGCCTTCCGTGCTGTCACCGGTGCCGTCTCCGCTTCCCATCAGGTCTAGTGGATAGTACAGATAATCAGTTCTATATAGTGCTATTAGTGCCGAGCGATTGAAGATAGCACGGGAGGGCAGGTTCAGTTGAAACCCCCAAATTTATTTTTGGAAAAATAAACTACGCTACTAGAGCTCCAGCACGCAACAAACTGGGTGGATTGGAGTATCCGTCCGAGCAGGAAAGATTTCGGATTGATTGGTCGCAGCAAAGAAACGATCCTGTGGGACAAGACTGTGTCGTAGAAGAATTCATCCAAGAGAAGTAGGGCTTCCTTACCAACAGCAGAAGGCGCCAATCGAGGTCCGGGTCGCCGGATGATTGTAGACCTCACCTCTCCAGTTCGCCACTACGCGCCAAGGACTAGGAGAAGGGAGAACGAGGACGACGACTGCAAAGCGAATGTAACCGTGTGTTTGGATTGGTGGTTGGGGTGGGATATCCCGGGTCCGACTCATTTTTTTTAAGGAAACCGGGTCCGACCCAGATGGGCTGCTGTTTGGTTTGGGGTTAGATGAAACTGGGTCCAACCCAGTAGGGATGCGGGTTCATCTAATCCCTCCGAATCGAGGGACGAGGGGAGGATGAGGCCGGCGAGCCTAGAGCCTCGCCCTGCGTGGCCCACGTAGAAGACTCGGCCCATTAGAGGCCCAATTTTACTCGACCTGTGTGCTCCGCAGGCTGTGAGACCGAGGGGAGTATATTTGTCACTTTTCAGAAACAAAACTGATCCAAAATAATGAATCCTACCCCTGAGATCAGCAGATAGTAAGGTTCAAAAAAAAAAAAAAGGAGAGATCAGCAGATAGTGACTAGTGAGAGGGGTAAAAGCGAAGTGGTTTGTGTAGGACATGGCATGCACGAGCACCGATCAGCACTTTCAGCAGTAGCAACAGCAGTGGCATGCCGGCACTGGCGTCTCTCCGGCTGGTAGCGGTGATGGCCGAATGCAACAACACAGATTGCCGATCTTCAGGAAGAGACCTTGACTCACCGGTGGAACTTCCAAATCTAGGTAGGACGAGGAAGCAAACAATTAATCCTTTTTCCGGCACCAGTTCTGTATCCGCGTGGGTAACCTGGCGTCTCTCCCCTTTCTTCTCCGGATTCTCCCGATGCAATCCGTTTGGATCCCTTATCTGACCTCAATTTGTTCCCGAATCTGATTTGCCCTCTGCTCTACTTAAACGTCTCAGGGCGGAGGAGGAGGAGAAGGTACGGGGATTCATGGCCGAGAAGAATTTTCAGGAAGCGTTGCTGCGTCCGCCTGTTGAGGACCACCAGCTCCCCGACGAGGCTGGCGCACCCAGCAGCTGGGCTATTCTCGACGTGAGGGCCTACATCGCCGACTGTCGCAACGCAACGACGGCTTATGGCCACCTGCGTAACGGCGTGGAGATCCAGGTTACCTTCTGCGTTGCGCGCCCGCCTGTTGTCTCCTACTTCTGCTTCTGGTGCCCGGAATCTACTCATCTCGCCGATCTAGGTGTAGAGCCCATAATCAAAGCCGCGGAGGCAGACCTCGTCATCTTTGGCGTCGGACTCGGTCTGATCATGCTCGACGACCCTTACTGCTTGTTCTTTAATAGAGGCATTCTCCGCCATCGCGATATCACCAACCCATACGACGACCAGTACCATATTGCCTCATTAATCGGTTCATCAAAAAAATCATGGCAGTTCGTCCTACACCTATTCGACTCCAGGACTGAAAGTTGGAGTTCCCAGTGCCTTTCTGTACATGGCAAAGAGAACCAACATCGCCAGTTTCGTTTTTCTCCGAGAAAAGCAATCATGCTCGGACAAGGGGGTTTAATGGGTTTTGTTGATCTCTGGCGAGGTATCCTCATATGCGATGTTCTTGACTGTAATAACAAGTCTCTGCATTACCTCCCATTCCCACGGTCACTCAGGGACAACAAGAAGCTCCGACTCCAACCAGTCCTTGCACGGGACATTGTCGTTGTCCAAAGGCTGCATCAAGGTCATCGGCCGTTTTTACTGCTCTGCCTCAAGTGCCTGAAAGGTTTCCATCTGGAGCATGGCAGATACTTCTGTTGGAAAGAACTGGGACAGGGACTACATGTTTCATGTGAATAATGATTTAGTTGACAATAGCACATTCCATTTGGAATTGCTTCCAAAACTGCAGCAGGCTAATGATGGTAACTCACCTCAGCAATTGTTGGAGGCACTTTACATTACTCACCCTACACTTAGTTTGAACGATGATAAAGCCTACTTCATGGCCAAAATCGATCCATACGACAAAAGAGCATGGGTGCTTGCTGTGGACTTGAAGAATGAGAGGCTACAAGATGTCGGAGTGTTCCAAGCAGATCGATCGCATGGTGTTACCTTATCCTACATTCACAGTAGAATCTCCCAATATTTCAAGACCGAACAAGGTAATTATAATGATTCGTCTATGTATGATTGCATTTTCTGAAAGTTGTTGGCCTCTTTAAAATAAAGTCTGTGTGATTTGTGTCTAGGTGATGAACTGATCCCTGATGATATGAATGCAATGCAATGTCACAGTATATAGTAATAATAAATAGATATGTAGGGGTCCTTGGTCAGGAAAATCCTTCATGGCTTGTCTGATCTTATTTCAAGCAAAATAAAGGTTGCATTGCCTTTTTTTTCTGCGCTCATTTGAAGTAGGACAACTTTTATGCTGATATTGGTATAGTGCTTGACTACTACTGTAGACACCATTATTTTTTAGCGAAGGAAGGAGCTTTATTATCAAACCGGGGAGCCAAGCATTGCAGTTTTGAGTCAAAGAACACATACTTGTCTAATACATGTGGTTCGTCATTTAAGTCCCGCCATGAACAAAATCTACTGAAATTAAAGATTCTTGTGATTCGGCTGACCTTGAACCCGGCTTGATCCGCTTTTTTTTTCAGCCGGAATAGTGTTTTCCCTCACAAAATTTCAGCAGCTACAGTGTTTTCAACAGCTACAGTGCTTTTTTTTGTCAGCCCAACACAGCTTAATGGTAACAATCATGCTGTGTGGGGACTGGGGATGACCTGATTGCTTCTGACTGTTTGGAGGTGATCACTAATGTTATGGGTGGCCAGAGGGCCAGCCCACCTGCCTCTCATGGCAAGGGATAAGGATTAGGAAAGATATTAGATTAGATCAGATTACTTTCTTATTTCTAGAGATTAGTTTCTTAGGGGTCAAGTCTCCTCTCATTAGAGATATAAAGGCGCGCCGAATCGGCGGCCTCTCAGGTGTCCACGTACGTTCTATTTATTTGGTGTGTTAGATAGAAATTCCACGACTCAGATAAATCGCGTCACAATAAGTCTTCCTCAATGCATTCGGCAGTGGAGAGATCAAACAAGTGGACGCATTCAATGAAGTAGATGAAAAATTAAATGGCCCAAGGACAATGTACTTTGCGTGCCGGAGGATGCAGAGGCGTCGGCAGAACTGGGCTCCACCATGGTCCTCTCATGTAAAATGGTGTTCCTTCCTCTTTCTCTCTCTCGTGTAAATGGCAGGCGGCAGTAGTTGCTTGCTCCTCTACTCCCTCCCTCACTCTCCCTCACTCTCTCGGCAAGTGGCGCAGCAGCAGCCTGCACGGCAGGGGTCCGGCCATGCCGCCACAAGACCTGAAGGCCCCAAAGACGGGCGAGGCCTCGCTCACGCTCCCGCTCCCGCTCACGGGTGGCCGGCGTGGTGGCCCTGGCTCGGGCGGTCTGATGTGGCGGCGCAACGGCACGGGAGGCCCTCATCGTGCGCGGGCCTCAGTCGTCGGCGTCTCCCTAAAGGAGAAACCGCAGGGGATAAGAACTGGGCCTGGTTGGGGATGTCCCCTGGAAGTGAGTAGCTATTGAATACTATTCCCCTTGTTTTCTTGGTCGATGTATATGTGAAGCGAAAATCTTGATTTGCCACTGTTTGACTAGACAGTGAGTTGAACACAAGATCTTCATCGCACCGAGTTGCCGTCGCCTCGGCTGGCGCGCTGCCGCCGCTGGCCGCCGTCGCCAGAAAGTGCCGAGCTCTCCGCTTGAGGATGAGAACCTTAACCTGGCCATGGTCCCATGGGCGCCCGCCAAGGTCCATGCCCATGCCGCCTCCAGCTCCATAGGGGCCACCGCGGAAATGATGGACGTTGTTCAGGATGGCGACAGCACATCCATGGAGGTCGAGCATGGCGTGAGAGCTGAGACCACGCCAAATTGCCTGCAGGCGCTGCAAGGAGGCGTTCCACCACCACCAAAGAACAAAGACACCGGTGGCGGGCGCGGCATTACGTTATGTCGCCGCACTGCAGCCTCCTCTGTCTGCTCCGACCCGCCGAGGCTTGCCACCGTGCTATCCGCGTCGGCTGGCCGCACCTACTCAACGCCGTCCTCCACTGTTGTGGCGCCGCCCCACAGCCTTGCCTCCTACCTGTAAGGCAAGGCGGAGTGGGCTGGATCCGAGGGTCAATCTTTGAGGAGCCGCAAGCTCGAGAAGGTTTGGACCCTTTCACTTTTCTCTCTCTCCGACAGAATGTTCTTTTCTCTCCTCTTGGTTCTCGATCAGGTGGAGTATTGATTTGTTTTTTCATCTAATTTGGGGTCCTCTCAGATCCTCGATGTTTGGCTGTAAAGGCCGATGGACCTTCTATTTGTGGCAGCGGATCTATGAGCCTTGTTTTGTGTTTTTTTTCCTCTGTTGGTCAATTCGTGTCCTCGTTGTTGGGCTATGTGTTTTTGTTTTCACTGGGTATGCTTGTGCCAGGCGTTTTTATTTCGCCTCTTCCATCCGTGGTGAACCGACTGACGGAGTGGCGTCGCCGCGCCATCGACGTCCTATGCTGCAGGTACTGGGGGGTGTTCGGTTCGAGCACAAGGGTAGATGGGAGATCTTGGGACATGGATAATTTGTTTGATGGATGGAGCGAGTTATTTTTTCTGTTTGGTTGGATGGATGAGATTGGATGTGATGAGAATACTTGACTAATTATATCTATGATTAAAAATAATACTCCATCCATTCCTTAATATAAGCCATATAGATTTTTAAAGAAAATTCCAAAATATAGGTACGTATCAGCTCACACGCCGATTAGTTTGGAAACATTCTCACCGTGCATAGCACATGCCCCAACCAATCCCTTAGATTTAGGAAGCAATCTGATTGGGAGAGAGAAGATGGCCTGATTTTCCTTTTTTTCTCGGTCTCACATCCTTCCCCAAGCCGTGCGTTAATATTGGTGCTAAAAACTATATGGCTTATATTAAGGAACGGAGGGAGTACCAACTAATTGTACACTAATAAATATGCACCGACACTAATCTTGTCGTTATAATCACTAATTAAAAATAAAATATGTTAACTAGCACTGTACTACTTTAATTGTCGCACAAAACATACGCTAATCAACATGTGGATATCTTCATCCACTCGATATTTTAGGGCAACGATATCCAACATCTACTCATAATGTTTGTTATTGTGGATATCCTTGTTCAGCTTATCCATCCAACCAAAACCCACTATCCATATATACACCCTTTATTTCTGCCAACGACGTCCTATTCTGTCCGTACTGGGTGTTTTTATTTCTGCTTTCTGTTCCCTTCGAGCCGGAGGGGACGACGATGCACTTTCCACCTGTTGTGCTTATCGCAGCCATAGCTGCAGCCGTAAGTAGCGTAGCCCAGCGGATGAGATCTGCAGACGGTGCCTTGGTTTTTCTTCCTCCACTCCGACGGGGTGATACATTTCCAAGCTTCTGTATCTTCTTGGACAACGTTGTCTTTTTCTCGGTTCTTTTTTTTTTTGCTTGTGTCCTCCGAATTTTTTTTTCTATGTCCTCCATGCTTTTAGAGTTTGTCTTCTGACGTGGGGCTAGCTCTATGTTTTGTTTTTGTGTGGGTTTTCCTTTTTTTGAACAGTGTGGGTTTTCCTTTTGCCATTGGTGCTGTTTGGATTTTTGGTTAACGGATCTGAGCTTTGCTAATTTCCGTGTTGCCTTTGTGTTTTTGTGTGTTCTTCCCCTCTGTTTCTGATTGGTGGCAGGTGGTGCTTTTTCTCTGCTCATCGTTGCCACCTGATGCGGTTCTTACATGGGTTCCTTCTCCTGGTCCTTCGAATCGTGTACTTTTTTTCGTTTTCCCTTTCGTTGGATCTGAGGATGAAAAACATTTTTTTTCGTTCCCTTCTGTTTGATGAATTTTTGTCAAATTAAAATCCACGTGTATTTGTGTGTATCACCGAGCATTAAAAAAAAGAAAATACATATATGGCGATACATGTGCTTTTGTCACGTACATGTAAGGAAAGAAGCTAATAACAATTGTGTATGTCCATGCATGCATGTAGGCGTGCTCGACGTGCGAGAGAAAGCTAACAGGTGCCGTCATATGCGTGCGCCTGTATACGTCCGGAACCGGTTGTAGAGCTCGTATGTACGCCGGTCTGTGCCATGTATTCTTTGTGTAATTGTACCCCAACTGAGTCGGCGTGGCAGCTCGCACGCCGCCACGCCAGCGGGTCCCACCTCTCACCTTCTCTCCATCTCCCTTCTCCATGCATGGCAGCAGCACGAGCAGCACAGCCGTATATGCGTAGCAAATAGAGCAAGGCAAGCACGCACGCAGACAACCACCACATTTATCACGCACGCGCCAGCAGCACCATGTTACCTTTAACCACGCTAACTAGCCGCCGTCCATTTGCACGCACCATGCAAAGTTAGCACGCACAAGCACAAAGGCCTCGGCGAAGATGCGCGCGGTTCGTATTTACGTGCGTCTTGACCATCACGCCACGAGCCACCGCCATGCATGCCGAGCATCCACCCCCGCTACACGCCGCACCGCCCACCTGCAGCGTCGTCCCATCATCCTGTGCAGCCATGGCTCCACAACGACGCCATTAATGGTGAGAAGCTGAGCAACGGTGGCATAGCTCCTCCCCGGCCGCAAGTAGCGAAGTATGAACCTAAAAAGAATGGAGATGACCAAATTTGGACTAACTTTTTCAACGTCTTGCAAGCATAAACCGTGTCTGTAAGATTTTGTATGGTCCTGACAAAGCAGAAGACATTTCCTGAGGTTCACATCACGCTATCTCTGGCCGCGTCTTTAAAACCACACCCTCTATCTCATTGATTAAATTTAAAATTGTCTGACATATTGAAAAGTGAGAATTATATTTATTTTAGGACGGAGAAAGTACTTAAGTGTTAACACTCAAAATTATCCACGAATAAAGCTTTATAGTCCACTAAAAGCATGGTAAAGACCCGCCAAAAAAGCACGGTAAAGATGAAGCAATAAATGGTGGTCTCCGGAGAATTTATACGAGGAGTGCAATACACTGAACGTGCAAAGTATATAAAAACAAGATGACGAGTGCCTCGCTAAGCTATCCAGAAATTCACTCAGTAAATTTGAAAGCACTGGATATCTTCACCTACGCAGGGTGAGTCGAAAGCAGGTGGACACATTTAATGCCTCCCCTCCATGATACCATCATATAAAAACAAGTCAGACAGGTGGACACATTTAGTGCCCCTCCTCCTTACCATCAGATAAAAACAATTCACCGACCATGCAGGAACATTTGTACCTACACATGCATCCATGCATCTAAGAGACGGCTTGGGTTGCGTGCACGCTGCTCCCGAGGTGGTCGGTGGTTGGGGTTGGTCGCCATTAATATGGCTCCCTAGCCAGTGTAGGTTCAACTTCCTAGCCATGCAGCGTCCCATCATCCCTTAGCACCTCCGTGTCCACCTCACCATGGCAAACATTAGGGCGATTGCTGCGGGCTACGGCTGAAGATCTGCTGCCTTCTTTGCACCGCTCGTGTGCCCTACACTACCAGCAGCACCATCGGCATAAATGAGAAAATAAAGTTTCGAAACCTATTTCTAAACTAAAACTTGACAACAAATTCTTTTCAAAAAGTTAAAACATTGCATGAGAAGTTATATAAGTAGCCCTATTACTATGGTTATATATCCAGGATAGATGGCACTGTGCTGACTTAGGTAGGCTTAATCAAGTTCTCTGCAGGTACACTGACCCCGAGCATAGTCCGATAGTATCGACTAGCTACAGGGAGATATCGGTGTACCAAAAATCTAAGAACGGTTGCCCTATATGTTGGCAACAGTAGAAGGACGTATAGGACGTGCATTCATGCATATCCTGTTTGTGCATTATAGTGCCTGTGTTGCTTGCAGATACGCCATCCATAGGTGTCACGCGTGTCGTATGTTGCACGCCTGACTCGTTCCTGTTTTGGAGTTAATGCTAAATTGTTGCTTTGTGCTTCGCGTTGCCTGTGGTTCACGTCTGCCATGACCCACGTCTCCCCGTACTCTTTTCTAGGCTCTTGTCGGAACCTTGTCTTGCGGCCGTATTAGTCATTAATGGCCTCGGACATCGCTCGCCTCGAACGCGCGAAAAATTCGATCGATTTATTTATAGTTATCTCGTGCTGGAACCTTGGTGCACCGCGTCAGGAACACTGACCGCTCTGCCTTTATAAGTAGGGTCTGGCTTAGCTGTTGGTACCACCACCCGGTGCACTTTAGCTCGCCTAGCTTTTCCTTTTGAGCCAGCTTTTCGCTCAGTCCTTCCTTGCAATCACTGCCAGCGATGGCAGGAGCCTGGGTTAGTAGTTACTGCCTGAACACTGAGAGTTTTCCCAACATCCTGTATGCCACCCTGCAAAAGCTCGGAGTCAAAGATTGTCCCGAGTATGAGGGCCATGAGTATGAAAAGCATGGCACTGAGCGGTGTGAAGTTACCGTCTATATTGGGAAGAGTGAAGAGTTCCCCGACATCACTGAAGCCTGGAATGTGACCATAACCGGGTTTTGCTTCGTCGACACCTACCAGGTTGTGGCCTGCAAAGCCTTGCGGTACCTTTGCCAGATCTATGAAGAGGCCATTGCCCGTAACCCCATGAGGTTCTTTTCACCTTTGGAAAAGAATCGAAGGGCATGGAGGGCTCGTATGGAGGCTTTGTAAGGGCGGGATGCGTAAGAAGATAGTCCTACCACGGTGCACTTGACCACGTACCTGCTTGCTCTGGATGAGCGGTATGACCGGCAAGCCTCGAAGCTGAGGAAGTGCCTTCGGTGAGCCAAGGAAGCCGAGATCTTCTCTAGGATGCTCCAAGTGCAGCTTGCCGAAGCGCATGCCAGTGCGGCAGCCACTGAGAGTCGGGAGACTATCATATCAGAAGCTCTGATGGAGGCTGAAGATCGACATGCCCATCAGTTGGGAGAGACCTACCTTATCACCAGGGCCAAGCGGAGGACGCTGGCTGCTGAACGGCAGGATCCCTTGATCGTGGAGGGAATCCCTATCCACCCGCCAGAAAGAAGGAGAACCGGTGTTGCAGTATCGTCAGCACCTCCACCCTTGGAAGTGTCAGAAGTAGAACCCTTGATTCCTCTCACTCAGCCGTTGCCAAGAGAGGAGACAGATCCATAGCCAGGGCAGTAGAAGAATCCATCAAGCCCGGGGATGAAGATGCGTGGTCCAAAGTAGATTAGTTGCCTTGGGATGATGTACCCGTAGTTAGTAGTGTCTTTCGTCGCTGTCCACCGGCATTGTAATCTTTCCGTTGTATTTTGTCCGTAGTTGTTGAGGTAGTCCGATCATAGAAAAGGTGAACGATGTGTCGAGAATAGGAGAGGAAGTGTCTGTATGTTGTACCAGCATAAGGACGATCGGAATATGCATTTTATTTATTTTGCTGTGTTATTGTGTCCATCTACCTTAAGTCTCGTTAGACGTGCTTAGGGTTTTCGAGGGCAATGTTAAGTGGGTTACAAGAGAAATTACCATTCGAATGCGAGCAGATCAGCCGTGATTGGATAACATAGGACACTGTATCGACTAATTGTGGATGTCCTAGCAGAACACTTGAATCTCTTTAAATCAAATCCGTTGTTGGATTTGAAGTCCTTGTCCCTTGTTGCGAAAGAAACCCTTGTTGTTTGAATCTTCCCTTGCAATACTCTTCTGATTCTGTGGTCCTCCACCGTCTTCATTGCGTTTAAGTTGATAGTAGTTGCCTGGTTAATAGCTTATGGTGCCGTGACGAAACCGAGGGCCCCTGTGGAACAGCTGCCACATGGTGACGCTGCTCGGCACATGCGGGTATTGAGGTTGTTGACCAAGTACCTTTACCAAGTTACACCGCCATACCACTTTTGATACAAATATTTGGGTGTTTGAATGGGAAATCCACAACGGGTTGATGAAATAGTGTTCTCTCAAAGTAAACAAGAGGAGATGGTTTCGGAGGAAGCATGTATGTTGCGATCTTACTTCATACAAAGATTGACGCATATTGTGGACAAGGAAGGGAAGGAAAGAAGAACACCTAGCAAAAGTTAGCCTTTGGGTAGTAGGGAGTGCTTAGAAAAGCCTGAGTGGATGTCAAGTCCCAAGCACTGTGCCCAGCTTGACCACGCTACGCACGCCGGGTCGTTGTCACCGCGTGCCCCGCGAACGCCGTCGGTGTCGGGCCCATTAGCACCCTGTCCTCGCATGTCCGCGACATCGTGCCGCACTCACCGTCCTCGTGCACTGTGTGCTTCTCCTTTTCCCGGCCTCTGATCCGCTCTTGATCCTCGTCCTCGTCCCTGTACCGGACCCCCTCCCTTCTTTCTTCTTTTGGGGACACGGCCGCCCGCACGCCTCCCTCGTCGAGCGAACCCTATCTCCTCTCCTTTATTCCCCCCCTCCGCTCGCTTGCGCAGGGAGCACGCCATGGCCGACTTTATCCCCACAGCGTGAACCGGCAGTGTATCCCATCTATGCCGTCTCCACTTCCGATGCGCTGCGCCCCATCTCCGTTCACCACTATAAGATGCCCTTGGTCCTTGCTCTTCTTCTTCATCCGCATCACTCTCGAATCCGAAGCAGAGCTACGAGATCCAGTTGTCATTGTGGAACTAGGTTCGTCTGATAGAGGTGATGGTGTAATATGAGAAGATGGGATCTGGTTTTTGAAGAAGTTCAAGTCTACCCTTGGTTAGTTTGGTCTTAGGGTTCACGATGTTTAACTTCTCAGTCTCCTGTTTCTGGATCTGTTAGTCATACGCCATGTTTTGGATAATCATTATATTGTTGTTTCTTCATTGCCCTTGTCTATCCCGACTTCTAGAGTAAGCCTTGGTTGTACGTAATCTTTCGTGTAATTCCAGATTTACGAAATATGTTGTAGTTTTGCCTAAGAGGAGTGGATCCTAATTCACTCTTTTGTAAACCCTCGCGTTAGGAGACGTACTTGTGTTGTAGTTTTTGCTCTTTCCACCTATAATGTAATCCTAGCCAATGTTGTGCTTTAAATCTAAGTGTGTTAGTTGCTTGAGCCCAACTCCATCAAATACTTATTTCCACTAACATGTCATTGACAACCAACCTCTATGTTCGTTTACAATATTGTAATGAAAAAAATCATGTTACCTTTCCTTCCCATATTTTTCCATTTAATGTACCAAAGAGACCAACCTTTCGTAGAACGCGATGAGAAAACATATTAGACATATGAGCCATATTTCCCAAGATTTTTCCTATACCAAATATATCACCCGCAGCGAAGCGGGGGTAGCAGTGGCATGGGATGGTGTCTCCTTTCAATTAAGCAGTGAAGAAGAATTAATCTATTCCTCCCTATACTTCTCCCAAAGGTAGAGTAGGTGAGCCAATGACCTCTCCCCTCTATTGCCGTTGCCTATTGGGCTGATCCCTGCCCATAACAACTAATTTGTGCAGAAAAGATTAGTCTCAGATTAAGCAGACATGACCTGATCAGGGAAGGCATTGGTATGCTTGCTGTTAAACCTATGATGTGGAGCAATTAAGAGTTGCTCTAACAGGGCCTGATCAGTTTTCAGCGTTTTGCCTCCTATAATAATGCAGTACTTAAAAAGATAGTAACATAATAAGATGCCGACAATAAAAAGATTTAGCAATAAAAAACCAGAATGTAAATCCCACCCAGGTGTCTTAGGTGCTATTGCATCCTAGAATTGGTGAGTATCTAGGGCATAATGCTGAATTAGAGGAAAAGGATTGAGCATAGTTCTGTTTGGGGCTGCTGTCAGTTGTTGCGACACCAGTTCGTTCTCCACTTAACAAGTTGACCATTTTGCTGGGCAGAGTCCTCAAATTAGTTGAGTACTATACATAGTCAGGCTGAATTTAAAGGGAAGGGGTTGAGCAGTTTCGTGTGGGGCTTCTATCCAGTTACTTTTACACCTGTTCATTTTGCACTGAACATTTTGCTGGGCACGGTACTTGAATTTATAGCGTATACAGGTTATGGTCATGTTGAATTTAGAGGTAAGGGAGCTCACTTATAGGGGTGAAAAGTGTCAGAAATTCCTGGCTAACCTAGCATCGTTTCTCACCTTTTGTGATCCTAGCCATATACATAAAAAAATGTTTTTTTCTAATCTATTTCACCACTACGTTGCAACCATCCCTAAATAGTTAAATTTGCAACTATGGAAATTACTGATGGACTGAGAATCATTTCCCAATTTTTTCACCCCCAAGCTCAATTATGCCAGGTATGGAAATTATTATGGACCGAGGATCATTTCCCACCGTTTGCACCCCCAAGTTCAATTGTGTTGGGATTACCATTCAGTTGTTTGTGCACCAGTTCATTTGTCACTAAACATGTTGCTGTGCTCAGGTACAAACGGGAACTTGAAACGGCTAGGAAAGTTCTTAGAGGGGAGCTCCTGCAAGAAGCAGGCTGGAGCCCCAAGGCCGGATGATATAATACATGCACAGATTCAAAATGATGCTGCATCGAGTACGGAATATGAAGATCATATGGATTTGGACTAGTTCTCACAAAGGTGGTGATGCTGCATCCCTTGTTGGTGTAGATTAAAGACTATTCCTTTCACTCCTGGTATCATAATTCTCAGTGTAACTGGAAGTTGTACCCAAACAACCTAACATTAAGTATTGGCAGTGCTGCAAATCAGTTCAGGAAATTAACGCAAGAAACCTTCTGGCCAAACAAAGGGAGACGCTATATTTCAGGTACCTGAAATATACAATGTTTTCAGGCGACGGCTTGTAGCTGTCAGATTAGCATCCAGCGGTGACAATCGTCATCCAGCGGTTTCTATTAATAAGCAGACAAAACAGGTCCGTAAGCAGACAAAACGGGTCCGCAACCAAACTCAGAACATAGATCTACTCCTTAACGGGGCCGAAAAACACGTTAAGCTTGCTGGAGGTGTACCGAATGAATAAACATGGGCCTATTTCTTCACATTGAACTAGGCTTTACACAGTGAACCAAAAACACAGAAATTTGTCCCACTTAAACCCCCTGCTACAAGTTAAATGTCCCAGCTCGTGCATGTGAAGTCCACAGAATATGGAACACCAGGATCACTGCAACTAGTACTTGTTAAGATATTCTGAGCAAACAAAGGCACAATGAGTATGATCTTGAAAATTTCAAAACATAAATACGAAAATTGCACATTTCAAATAGTGCAACTAGTACTTGTTGATAATGCAATTATACTGTTGCTTTTCCTATACGAAGATCAGACATTTAACTTGAGGCTTATCGTGGCATTTCTTCTTCATTTGCTCAATCACCACAGAAGATATATCGATGTTGACAACATCTTGATAACTATCATCTATCATGTTTTCACCAAATACTGCAACAATCAAGAGAAGATAAACCACATAAGTAATTCCACTAGATCTGAAGTAATGTAGACATCTTGTGTTTAGTATTTGTGGTTAAATTGATCATTACAATTAATAAATAAAAGCACATCTATGCTTGTAACTAATGACCAGGATTTATCTCAGAATCAGCCAGGAAATTCAGTTTTTAGTCAGACATTGTGTTTCTTGACAAACTCTGTCAGAAACTATCCTTAAATGCCATTAGTGAGATTAAGTAGTAGTGACAAAATGACAATATCATGACGTAGGCTGCAGATGTATGAAACTTCATAGAGATCAACATTTATTGATATGTCAACTAGGATCTTGAGTGCTTGAGCATGCTTACCAGCGAGATGATCACAAGGCCAGGCTGTAGCGTGTTGCTCCTGCATGTGCTGGGACATCTCATAGCTCTCTAGCTGCAGTGTTCTCTGGTTCAGGAAGCTCTCGCTCGCCTTCAGGTCTGCCTCAAGTGTCGCCTCTGGGTCACTGTCCCTCATCTCAAGATTGGCTTCATTAAAATGAGCAGTTCAGTTTCTTGTCAGATGGTGTACTGCATCAACAAAGGAGTTAGCGGTGAATGAATGGAGTCCTACTTACCAGGTTCTCAGGAAACTTTACAGAAATGACAAAAAAAAATGACAACATCCTGAAACAAGCACACAACCACTATGTGTGGATTAGTCAGAAAATGCGTTGAATTCATTGAAGCTTATACACTCTTATGACTCCTACATGCAAGTTCATTGGTATACCTTCCATTTTTGGTTCTGAAAGAAAATTGCACGAAATTAACTTAAGCCACATTTCTGTCCAGATTCATTGACGTATCCCACCTACAGTCCTAAACAACAACTACATATTCCATCCAGATTCACCACGCCAATTTCTTGCAGGCCAAACAGACATGCGAGAAATTCTTCCCAGAATCACTGAAAACGACTTGGGAGTAATCTGTTAGCTAGGAGTACTACTGAAATTTCATTTCTGTTTGGTTTGTCCGGAAACCAACAGATACAGAACTTCAGATACAATTCCTTTGTGTAAGTGATTACAATTTTCACAATAAACATATTACAATTTTTTCTATAGTATGACAGACAAATAACTAAAATATGTTGGTACAAATCCTAAATAACAATTTTTTCTATGGAAAGACAAGGACAAAAATGTTGACTGTGCTGGCAAAAATCACAATTAACAAATTACATTTTTTTTTCTATACTATGACAAAGACAAATAGCTTAAATGTGTTGGCACAAATCACAAATAACAATTTTTTTCTATGAAAGGATAAGGACAAAATTTGGTGTGGGTTTGCACAAATCACAATAAACAAAGCAAAAGGTGTGTTAGCACAAATTACAAGAAACAATTTTTTTCTATGAAAGGACAAGGACAAATTTGGTGTGGGCTTGCACAAATCACAATAAACAAAGCAAAAGGTGTGTTAGAACAAATCACAAAGAAACAATTTTTTTTCTATGAAATGACAAGGACAAAAATTTGGTGTGGGCTTGCACAAATCACAATAAACAAAGTAATAGGTGTGTTAGCAGAAATCACAAGAAACTACTAAAAACAAGTTGCTAAACGTTATGCGCAAAGATTAACAATCGTGAGAGCCAGGATAAAGAGCTTAGCGGTGCATAGTTTACCAGAGGGGGCCATAGGGTGCTGGGACATCCATAGCTATGAATCCGCTGATGCACTAGGCAGCTTGTCCTTCACCTACCCTCAGAATGTACTGCATAACAAAAGAGAGAGAGTCAAGTTCAAATACTGCAACAAGAATAGCAAATGGGTGTGGTACGGCTAATAAGGATCAATTGCACATGCTAAGAACTACAATTGCAGTGCTCAATAGCTGTAATTTACATTGTTGGTGATTGTAATTATGTAACTGAATGTATTATTTGTTTGATTTTCATCAACAGCAGATATTAATAGTAACAGAGCACTTTAAAATTCAGTAGTATATTGTGGATGCATCTTATTTCTATAGTACTGCACCAAAACTACTGGAAAGTAGCTTGAGCATATTTTCCAAGCTCTAACGTTTTGTGAACTCAAATTTGAGTATTCTGTATGTGAGAAAATTATATATCACATAGAAACCAGCCATCACCTGAAATGTTCCGGCTGCTGTCAGGACTCCACTTCTGGTTTGTGACTTTAATTACATTGAAGACTGATGTTATTGCAAAAATCAATCATGTTATAGGTTTGGGAAAGAAGAATATTGTTGATGATACTAACAGTTTGCCTATGTAGTATAGGTTGCCTAGTATAGGAGGAACCGGCCCCACCAGTTCATTCTCGCTAAGGTCTCTGAGAAACGATTTCGGACAAAAGATTTCATTATGGGCTAGTAAAGATAAAGAGACCAATAAGCATGGATTCAAGTGTCTCTTTTTATACTCACCGGACGGCAAGAGCCTACATGAGGCCAATCACTTCTGGAATTTTGCCAATCAGTCTATTTTCTTTAAGTGACCTGTAAAACAACAATGCAAGGATCAAATGGAAGGACTACATGGTACATATATATGAGGACATTAGTCTGCTGAAGTATAGAAGATTTGAATTGTATGCATATTTATCTAATTCTATTGATATTATGATGCAGGAGAAGTTGATAACAACAATGGCAGTGTACGTGTAACAAAGAAAACTAAGAAGAGAAAAGTCAACAATTGAGAAAACAAGGGACAACAAATGAAAGTGCAAATTACCAATCAAAAGGAAGCGTGCAGTCCAGTTTAATTTATGTAATTGTCTTGAAAGAAACATGTGACAATTCTCATCTTGTATACCGGTCCAACTCTGCAACAGTTCAGTTCAGTTATTAAAAACCTGAGCATTAGAGCAATATTATTCATCATCAAATAATCTAAATGATAGTACAATTGGACTATGAAAGTAAAGATTTTTCCTAGCACAAGCTTTCTGAACATATGTTTTTCCTGGTTAATCAAATGTGAAAAGGAAAATAAAATAGTGGGAAAGTTATATCTAAAGACTGGATATTGCACATGTTAAACACCATAATTGCAGAAATTTAGGTGTGCAATTTACTACTTATAAATGTGCAATCAAGAAATAGATATTAAACACAGCTTTCTTGTACAGTATATGCAACACAGTTAAAAGATGTGAGCTCCTACTATTCTACTACAACATGACCAAGAAGAGGATACTACAGACTACAACTATTCAAAATTCATTTGGTGTACAAACCTCAAAGAATGGTCTTTGAACGATCTCTCCATGCTTCTTCGAACCATGGTGTACAACCCTTCGTAGCTTAGCCATTTTAAATTCAGACTGTTCGTTCAAGCAAGAAACATCTTCTATATAAGCGGCGTAATCAAGACCTAATATATAAGCGAATGACATCTCAGGGCGATTACAAAAATGTGCACGTCTCACTCGACTCAAAAAGACTTACCCAAGGCTATACACACTTGGTGGAGCATGTCAATCCTTGTCCACCCATCCTTCACTGGGTTGAAGCACTCATTGAGCACGCCGAGCACCACCGCAAGCTTCACGTTGCATTCCTTGAGAGCTGGCCGATTCCTCTTTCTGAATCCTCTAGAGCGCCCACGAGAAACTATCCTCGGTAGGGTTCATTACGCCTGTCACTTCGAGCAATGAAAGCAGAGTGAAACATGCATCCAAACAAAAAAAGGCACCGTGTTGGGTTTATATAACACAAGGAGAAACTCGGATTACAGATCAAATAATGTTAAACTCCACACACCAACAGAGATCCGATTAAAAACATAACAACAAAGAAGGAGAAACTCTGAATTTCATGGGGTTTGGATGCTTTGATTTCTTCATGTATAATAGGTTTGGTTTGTCTATGGATTGCTCTTGGTTTAAATTTAAAATTGCATTTGTTCTATGCCTCGGGATCTCAAGCTGAAACTCTGAACATGTTAAGGTCCCTCCGCCCCGATATACTCGAACATACCAATTTCATTTAATGTGATCACTAACCTCATCCAATACATTTATTGGTAAGATGTACTTGCTCCAATTCTTTTTCCATCTGTTTTCTTTGGAAGATCGAAACACGATTTTTTTTACGCATAAGTTCTGTACCATATGAATGCTATGGTAGCTCAATGAGCAACAAGGTCCTCTTTCCTATAAAAAAGGTGCTCTTCCATGGACTTTCGTTTAAAGACACTACAGAGTTTTGTTGAGATAGATGTATTTCTATGCATGTTTTGCAAATGGTTTAACCATTTATTTTGTTTTCTTTCTTTTGGTTTATGAACAATTTACATGAAAGGCAGAGAACATTTTTGAGGATAATACATGAAGCTACAGTATGTTAGGAGTCTCAGCTCATAAAAACCAAAAAGCTTTCCTATTTGTCTCATCTACCTAGACATACCTTCTTATCAGATAAATGCCCTATCAGAAAATGCTCCGATAGTAGTAATCATGTTATATTCCTATAATAAGATAACACCTTGCTATATGCAGGTTGTCAATTTCAGCTAGAAGTGTTTGGTTAAACTTGGTAGGGATAGATTGTAGGGTTTAGTTACATGAACTTGTAGGAATAAGCCAATGAGCTCAGCTGGGAAGTTACAAAATATCAGTATTTGAAGATGGGATACTTATTTCAGGATGTATGATCTTTGTTTTATTGGTAAAGAATGTGCGATCCTTGGTCCTATCCATTGTCATTATGCACTTCCGATTTTGCATATACAGTCCATGTTGTTTGGCGCCACTTTAATAATCCAGACCCCATGTTGAATATATTTAACTATAGTTAGGAGTTAATATAAATCTGAAGTCAGGGTTCTGCTTCCGTTAATCACTATTTTGTAACCAATATACATTATCTATAGTTTGCTATCTATTCTTCCTAAAATTGTAAATAAAATCCAAGGGACAATAAAATCATATTCTGTATGCATATATATTTTTCCTCAGCTGTCACCGCCTAAAAACAGAGAACACAAAGCCTGAGTTCTTTGCCGTCGCGTCAAAACAGAGAACACAAAGCACGCAGACGAGTTGTCGCCACTCGCTCAACTTCAGATGAACTCGTGATACTACTTGTTCAAAGAGCAAGAAACCGATTTCAGAGATACCAACGAGGATGCCCATTCCCGGATTCTCCTCGTTGCCCAAACACAAAAAGCAGAGCTGCCAGGAGCAGTAATCCGAGCATAATGGTGGCTGGTCCGCCGTTGCCCGTCCATCGTAGCAAAACCAGCAAGCGAAGCGGTTTTGCGGTGCTGCGCGTCTCATTGAGTTGGAGTTGGAGAGGAGGAGAAGAGTTCAAACCAATCAATAATTGGTGGATGCAGCTACCATGCCACACTCTGCATCTACCGTGGCCTTCGCTACTAGTACTTGGCCGATGGTGTATCCATGGATCCATTGACACTTCTACTTCTAGCTCGGCCTAGTCACGATCTCGAATCGCATCGGTTTTACTCCTCCGAAGCGTAACGGAAATCGGTGGGGACTACGAGAAGAAAGGATGGGAGCAATTGGAGCAAGCGAAAGCGGGATGTGGATCGATGGATGTGCAACAGGTTCAGTTGGGCTAGCTTCATTCGATACAAGCGGACAAGGAGATGAGGTGTGTCAGCGCTTCGAATAGAATCTTTCTAGGCGGTTCTTCCCCGTTCTACCTCCTCCCTCTCCGTTTGAAACAATTATACCAACAACCTCACCATGCAAAACTAGATCTACAGATCGACATTTAACTAAAAAAACATCTAAGCTCACCCCTAAAAACAGGTCAGCAAGCACCATTGCTCAACTTAGTTACGAATCCACTTCTTACAAGCAATCCAAACCGAAACCACTAACAAAATCAAAGAGGACCAAATCGAATCAGCAGCGACAAGGGATTTTCAAGCAACAAACCTCAACGGAGCGTGCGGCGAACGCAGGTAGGTGCCGATCTCAAGCTATGGCGGAGACGAGTGAGCCGTGGGCGGCATCTTGCGGGCAGCATCTTCAGGCGAGGCGCGGGCACGGAGCCGAGGCGCGGGGGCGGCATTTGAAGCTGGGGTGCTTGTCGTGGAGCGACGGAATCCGAGGCCGGCCGGGGGCTACGCGCGGCGCACGCTCGTCCGAGTGACCGAGCTGGCGGCGACGGCTTCCGAGTGAGAAGATGGGGAGGGGAGAGAGGGAGATGCCAGCGCGGGCAGCAGTGGGCGCTCGCGGCGCTGCCGTGGCGTGGGATGGGGGAGGTCCGCGGCGAGCTCGATCGGTGTTAGCGGGTGCAGTCGAGCTCGATCGGACCCAATAAGAACCAAACACAGCCACGGACCCAATACAAAAGCATACGAGCGCACGGATCGCAAGCTCCATCGGAGGCGTCGCCTGAAGACAAGCCCAGAATTCAGACGACTGAGGAATAGGAAATATGCCAAACAAATTATCCAACTTTTTCACCAACGTACCGAGAAATAAGGACATTTTAGAAAGGCTCAAAAGAACTCAACAAAGCAAGCAAAAAGGATTATGCATATTTGTTCAATGCAAATTGCTTTACCATGTCAAGTCACCAAGAAAAGCTCGTAGTCCATCAGAGCAATGGTGTTTGTGGAAGGCAAAGTGATGATCTTTCCAGCAGCCTTTTGGTTCTGCTGCTAGGATGCGTATCGAAGGGTTTATGGCCTTTTCAGCATGGGCCACACCAGTCAAACAAATGTTTATGCAAGTTTAAAAACGAAATTATATCATTTACATCGCAAAGGAGTTCTGTAGCCCATACCACTAATGGGAACAATTATTGTGTCAATTTCAGGGATTTGCTCCAAAAGTTCAATCGAGAGAACATTTTTTATGACATGTCATTAAATAGGTTACCATATAGGTATTTTTGATGACATGACATTATGTTTAAGAAGAGAGAAGAAATGAGTTTTATCCATTCTCTTAACATGATTATCAATTATCTATGAGTCATGGAATTAAATGCATATGAAACTACAAAATAAAACTTTGCATTGAAAGTAGATGTTTCATCTAAATTTCATTGTCTTGAAAACACCACCATAAAACTATCCCGTGAGACTGGCCTAACAAAATCACCGGTCTCCTCCTCGACTCTTTTACAAACAGTTTCTCTCGATTCAATGCTGACATCGCTCCAGATAATATACGACCACCATAGCGCTTAACATTTTCAACCTTACACGCTGGTGCGTTTCTTGGAATGACAATGTGTGCAGGTATGCCACGCAGCTTTGCAGCCAAAGCCACGGCGGCGGCATGGTTCCTACTGCAAAGAAACCATCCTACCATAATGATACTTTTCTGTTCTATAGATGTCTATAAAAATTGCAGAAAGAACCTGCTTTGTGTCACGACGCCCTTTGATGCCTGCTCATCGTCAAGTGCGAATATCGAATTCGAAGCACCTCGGCTCGGATCTTGAACGCGCCCCTACACAGCACAACATCTCCCCACTCAAACAATCAGTACAGTACCAAATACAGAGCATGGAGAGGGAGAATGAGGACGACGACTGCAAGAGAATGTAGAGCACTCCGGGTCCGGGAGGATGAGGCCGGCGAGCCTGGAGCCTCGCCCTGCGTGGCCCACGCAGAAGACTCGGCCCATTAGAGGCCCAATTCCACTCGACCTGTGTGCTCCACAGGCTGAGGCCGAGGGGAGTATGTGTATGTCGCTTTTCAGAAACAAAAACTGATGCAAAAGAATGAATCCTACCCCTGAGATCAGCAGATATGAGAGGGGGAAAAGTGAAGTGGTTTGGGTAGGGCATGGCATGCACGAGCACGCCGATCAGTTTGTTGGCGGCAGACAGCAGTGGCATGCCGGCACTGGCGTCTCTCCGGCGAGTAGCGGTGATGCCCGGCTGCAGCTTGCCTGTCTCCATCCGTGTACCCACACACGTGGACACCATCCACGCCCTCCCCTCCAGGAGCTGGGCCCTCAGACTTTTCCGTTGATAACCTTCCGTCCATTACTCCATACGGACTCGTCTCTCCGTTAGCCTCGTGTAGTTGTGCCGCATGTTCCTCGGTAAAAGAAACAATTAAAAGGTAGTTGGGAGAAAATAACGGAGGGAAGAACTGGAGAGCTCGATCCGTCGGCGAGGGTGACGCGGCCGCCGTCGCTGCCCACCTCGACACCGGCGTTGCGCTCGTCACCAGGGCCTCCGTGGCCGCGGGTGCTCCTCGCCGCGGCCGCTGCTGTCGCGCATCCTCCACACGGACCTCGGCGGCACCGGGTTTGGATGGCCGGCGGAAGTTGCCGCGCCCACGGCGGTGGTGGCATCCCAGCCGGCGCCTCGCGAGCCCGGGTCCCCTCGGAGCTCTGTTTGGTACGTGCTCGAGCGTGCGCGTGTTTTTCCACGGTGACCCCTGTGCATTTGGCCAAGTGGTGATGATGACGATGCTTGTGTGTGTATGTATATGGCGTGCAGGGAAGCAGGACGTGCTGTCGGCGAGCCTAGGGCTGGGCGCCAACCTAGTGCTGCTGCTGTCCAAGAGCGCGACGGAGCTGAGATGGAGAGCCTGCTCCTCGACGCCAGGGCGGACGTGCGGAGCTGCAACAGTCGACCCAGCGCCTCCGGCGACTGCACCAACTGCGCCGGCGTCGTCAAAGGGGCCCATCGCCCGCGCTGGCGGCGAGGAGGAGGGCGCCCTGTCCCAGTCTGACGGTGATGGGTGCTAAGAATATCCAATAGCACGTGACCGTAATATCTGATTGATTGATATCTTCTGAAGATTGGTGAAGATTGGTTGTGCGCTCAGACTTAGATTGAAAGTGAAGGCAACTATCACAACTTTAGTTAGATAGGATAGGCATCTCCTGATTGATGTAATCTTATGATGTAATCTAGAGTTACCAAAGTAGTTAGCTTCTTCTAGTTGTACAAGTTGTACCGCCACGCCAGGGGCTCTTCCTGTCTATATTAACACGAAGCCGTGAGCCTGAGAGGACATCATGTTCCAACCATTTTCACATGGTAATCAGAGCTAGGTTAGTCCACAATATTTTTGATGGTTTTCTCTTCCACGCTTCAACAATGGTTCTCTCTGATCGGTTGTCCCGTCACTGAGAAGCTGGGCAAAGGGAATTTTCCCCTATGGAGCGCCCATGTGTTGTCTGCTCTTCGCGGTGCGCAGATAGCGCACTATCTCGAGCCCGACATTATGGTGCCGGCGAAGCAGATCCCCAAGGCGGCCGACAAGCCGACTGAGCTCATCCCCAACCCTGAGTACGAAACTTGGGTTGCGAAGCAACAGCAGATCGTTAACTATCTGCTCTCTAATATCTCCAAAGAGATCCAGGTGCAAATCTTCAATTGCGCCACATCGGCCGAGATCTGGAAAGTGATCTCAGGGATGACGACTTCCCAGTCTCGGGGCCGTATCATCAACACGCGCATGGCATTGGCCACGGCGCAAAAGGGCTCGTCTACAATCGCTAACTACTTCAACAAAATGAAATCTCTTGCTGACGACATGGCGGCCGCCAGCAAACGTCTTGAAGATGAAGAGATCATCTCCTATGTACTAGCCGGACTTGACATGGATTTTAATCCGATTGTCTCGGTTGTCGCGGCGCGCACGGAGCCGCTATCTTTGGGCGAGCTCTACACCCAGCTAGTGAGCTAGGAACAGCGGATAGATCTCCTGCACGGTGGATCCAGTTCATCTGCTAACACAGCTACACGTGGAGGCCATGGCGGTTTCAACCACGGCGGTGGTGGCCGAGGACGCGAGCGCGGCCGCAACCGTGGCAACAACAACAACAGCGGGCGCCCCGGTAGAACTACAACGGCGATAAACCCATTTGCCAGCTCTGCGATAAGGAGGGCCACACCGGACTCCGCTGCTTCAAGCGTTTTGACGCTTCCTTCACCGGCCCACCAGAGCAATCTCGATCTGCCTCCTCTGCGTCATATGGGATCGACACCAACTGGTACACCGACACTGGTGCTACCGACCACATCACGGGAGAGCTGGAGAAGCTCACCGTGAGGGACAAGCACCATGGAAACGACAAGGTTCATGTTGCTAATGGCGCAGGTATGAGAATCAATCAAATTGGTCGAAGTTTTGTTCGTACCCCAAATCAAAATCTCATCCTAAACAATGTTCTTTATGTTCCTGAAGCTAACAAAAGCCTTGCATCTGTTCATCATCTTACATCCGATAACCATGATTTTATTGAATATCATCCCAACTAATTTTTGATTAAGGACCAAGCGACGAAGAAAACCATCCTTAGAGGGGAATATGAAGGTGGCCTTTACCCGTTAAAGTCTAGGCCGTCATCGAATAAAGGGGCATTTGGTGCTGTCAAGTCTCCTTCGTCCAGGTGGCATAGTCGTCTCGACCACCCTTCTTTTGCAGTCGTTCAGCAAATCCTTAGCAAAAATAGTATTCCCTTTGTTGCCGATTTAAATAAAGAAACTGTTTGCGATGCTTGTCAAAAGGGCAAAAGTCATCAGCTGCCCTATCCTAGATCCACGAGTATCTCATTGAATCCATTAGAACTTGTGTTTTCTGATGTATGGGGTCCTACGGCCACTTCTATTGGCAAAAACAGTTATTACGTTAGCTTCATTGATGATTTCAGCAAGTTTACATGGATTTATTTGCTTCGTCATAAATCTGAAGTTTTTCAAAAATTTCATGAATTCCAAGCTATGGTTGAACGCCAATTTGATAGAAAAATTCTCGCTATGCAAACTGACTGGGGAGGGGAATATCAAAAGCTGAATGCCTTCTTTCAGCGCATTGGCATCTCGCATCATGTCTCATGCCCTTATGCACATCAACAAAATGGCTCCGCTGAACGCAAACATCGCCATATTGTTGAAGTAGGTCTCTCGCTTTTAGCCCATGCTTCTATGCCCTTAAAATTTTAGGATGAAGCTTTCATCACTGCCACCTATGTTATTAATCGCATCCCTAGTAAAATTATCAATAACCAAACTCCTCTTGAACGCCTGTTTCATCAAACACCAGAATACTCCTCTCTTCGTACTTTTGGCTGCGCATGCTGGCCAAATCTACGGCCTTATAACGCTCACAAGTTGCAATTCCGCTCCAAACGCTGTGTCTTGGTAGGATACAGTAACATACACAAGGGGTTCAAGTGTCTGGATGTAAATGAAGGGCGTGTCTATATTTCCCGAGACGTGGTCTTCGATGAACACGTCTTCCCCTTCGCCGAACTCCACCTAAACGCCGGTGCTCGATTACGATCTGAAATTCTCCTCCTTCCTCCAACTTTGATAAATCCTTCACATGATTTTGGGGATGACAATTCTTCAGATCATTTTGATAATGATTCCATGCATACTAACCCTATGTCTAAGTGTGCAGCACATGAAAAAAATTCGGCGTCAAACGAACTAAATCTGGCTGGAAACGGGCGTCATTTCATGCTCCCCGAGCAATTTCCTGTTTTGGCAGGAACAGGCGGCGATCCCCAGGCTGATTCATCTGCACCTTCCACTGCGGAGTCGACAGGATCGGTCTTGGATCCGACGGCGTCAGCTCCTGCGCTTGTGGCGAACGCGTCAGCTCTACCGGCATCCTCTCCACGTGCGCCACCTGTCTTGAACTCGCCTCGCCTGGCTCCGCGGACAGGGGGACAGGATATTTCGACCGGTGGTGGAGAATCTTCCTTGGGTCCGCCGCTCACCGGATCTTCTACGCCAGCCACAGATCAACCCACCGGATCTTCGCTCGCCAGCCACAGATCAACCCACCGGATCTTCTACATCGCCTGCAGCACCGGCTCTCCAGCGACCCACCACACATCTACAACAAGGTATACGCAAACCAAAAATTTACACTAATGGAACTATTCGATATGGTCAGTTAGCAGCCACCACCGAAGGTCCTATTGATTTGCAACATGCCTTAGTCGATAATAATTGGAAGCATGCTATGGATGTTGAATTTGATGCATTGATCAGGAATAAAACTTGGCATCTAGTTCCACCTTAAAAAGGTAAAAATGTGATAGATTGCAAGTGGGTCTATAAAATCAAAAGAAGATCAGATGGAAAAATTGACAGATATAAGGCACGCCTAGTAGCAAAGGGGTTCAAACAACGATATGGTATTGATTATAAGGATACTTTTAGTCCTGTTGTGAAAGCACCCACAATTCGTCTTGTGCTCTCTCTAGCTATGTCTAAGGATTGGTGTTTGGGGCAACTCGATGTTCAGAACGCTTTCTTGCATGGTTTCCTCGAAGAAGAGGTATACATGAAACAGACGCCAGGTTATGAAGATAAGACCAAACCACATCACTTATGCAAACTTGACAGATCCCTGTATGGTTTAAAATAAGCACCACGGGCCTGGTATTCTAGGTTGTGTGGTAAACTTCAGAGTCTAGGCTTTATTCCCTCCAAAGCTGACACATCATTATTCTTTTATCGGAAAGGAAATCATGTCATCTTTATGCTTGTATATATTGATGATATAATTGTGGCCAGTTCATCACAGGAAGCAGTGGATGCTCTTCTCCGAGATTTAGAGAAGGACTTTGCAATCAAAGATCTTGGGAACCTTCACTATTTTCTTGGCATACAGGTTCAAAGAAAGAAATGTGAATTGCTTTTGACACAGGAATGGTATGCTTCTGATATCCTCAAGAGAGTTAATATACAGTTGTGTAAACCCGTCAAAACACTCCTTAATACTACCGAAAAACTTTCAGTCACTAGTGGCACTCGGTTAGGAGTGGAGGACTCAACCAGATACAGGATCATTGTTGGAGCTCTCCAGTATCTCACCCTCACATGACCAGATCTGTCTTTTTCGGTCAACAAAGTTTGTCAATTCCTTCACTCGCAGACGACCGTTCATTGGGAAGCTGTGAAGAGAATATTGAGATATGTACGAGGAACAATCGGCCTAGGGTTAAAAATTAGAAAATCTAACTCTATGTTTGTAAGTGCTTTTTCAGATGCTGATTGGGCCGGTTGCCCCGATGACAGACGATCTACAAAGTGGTTTTCTTTGTATTCCTAGGTTGTTACCTAGTGTCATGGTGCGAGAAAACAACCCTACGGTTTCAAGATCAATCATGTGAAGTTGAATACAAGTCTTTGGCCAACGCTTCTGCAGAGGTAATGTGGGTACAAAATTACTTGATGAGTTAGGTATTCCACATTCTTTGGCAGCATGTTTATGGTGTGATAATCTTGGCGCAAAGTACCTATCGGCTAACCCTGTATTTCATGCACGCACCAAGTATATAGAGATCGATTTTCATTTTGTACGCGAACAAGTTGCAGCAAAGCGCCTGGACATCAGATTCATCATCACTACGGATTAGATCGCCGATGACTTCACTAAGCCTCTTCCAGAGAAGCAAATGATCATGTTCAGAGACAATTTCAACCTCGCTGATAAGTTGTGATTGAGGGGGGATGTTAAGAATATCCAATAGGATCACATGACCGTAATATCTGGTTGATTGATGGTTGATTGATATCTCCTGAAGATTGGTTGTGCGCTCAGGCTTGAATTGCGGGTGAAGGCAAGTATCACGGCTTTTGTTAGATAGGATAGGTATCTCCTGATTGATGTAATCTTGTGATGTAATCTAGAGTTACCAAAGTAGTTAAGCTTCTTCTTATTGTACAAGTTATACCGGTACGCTAGAAACTTTTCCTGGCTATATTAACACAAAGCCGTAAGGCTGGCTATATTAACACGAAGCCGTGAGCCTGAGAGGGCCTCACATTCCAACCATTTTCGCAATGGGCGCCACGACATGGACCGGATGGAAGCTGGCTTGAGGCGGAGCTGTCGCGCTTGCAGCTGCAGCGAGCCTCGGACGTCGACGCCGACAAGCAGCCGCGGTGCGCCGGCATGACGGCGACGACGTCAACCCGTTCACGGCACAACTGATGGAGGTGATGATGCCGCCGCCGAGCAGAGAAGCGCAGACGGCGATATATCTTGTTAACGAGAAGCGGCGCGTGGGGACGCCAAAGAGACGCGCGGATGAGCGGCACGGTGGAGAGCTTATTCATCACGGCCCGGCGACGCGACGGCGAAAGGCTGCGGGGAGGACGGCGCCGAGCTTGGAGACGGACCGCGAGACCGTGGTGGAGAAGAGGCCGACAGAGCTCGGGGAGGAAGCGCACCACGCCCTCCACCGTGAGCCAAGACAACTTGTCGTGGTCACCCGGCGCGCTGCTCTCCCCGATCAATCGCGGCGGTGTGCTGGAGCAGCCGCTCCGCCATGCGTCTTGGCGATGCATGCACCGTGCACGAGGTCGGGTGAGGCTTGCACGCTAAGGCGAACAAGTTTGAGCGGAGAAGGAGAAAAGAACGGGACGGAGCTTAACGGGATGACAGATGGCTCCGTGTAGGTATGTGGACCCAAAAGTCCGTGGGGGCCTAGCAAGTGAAGGGAGGGCACCAGTGATCTCCACGTGTGCGGAGACACGAACCGAAACACCTAAAGGAGACAGGCAAGCTCCAGCCATGGCGGAATGCAACAGGCCAACAGCACAGATTGGCGATCTTCGGGAAGAGACCTTGACTCACCGGTGGAACTTCCAAATCTAGGTAGGACGAGGAAGCAAACAATCATATGTTCACATGCATGGTTACACTTAGCCAGTAGGCTCCGTCCCTAAATAACTATTATTTTCGTTTTCTAAAAAAACAACTTTGACTAAATATATATATAATAATAACTATGGTACAAAATTAATATCATTTGATAGATCTTTGAATCTACTTTATAAGAAATTTATTCAGATATATAAATGTTGCACGTATTTTTTATAAATCTAATCAAATTTATGATATGAAAAAACGATAGTTATTTAGGAACGGAGAGAGTAGGTCATCAGGAGTACTGGTACCTAACTTGTCACAGGCGGCACCAACCTCATAATAATATCATCGTATCCCACTTGTACTAGAGTACTCACTTTTGGGCTTTTGGGCGCTGACTTCACCAACCTTGCACTCGGCAAGTCCGCCATATCAGACAAGCATGAGTAGACCTTTGGGATCTGCATGGAGTTTTGTTTAGGACAAATCGCATGCACGAATTAAAAAAAAAAGAAAACGCCGGTTGTCAAATACTGTTAGTTGGATGGACGGTTTCTTCTTAATGGTATCGAAAGATTCAGTGAACCTGGACAGTCTGGTCGCTACCACAAACTGGAGATCTCGTGAGAGGCGAGTTTTTCGTGAGAGTTAAAAACACGTTCTCATGAAATTTATCTTTTTCACGAGGGTGATGCAAACCCTACCACGAAAACCTATTTTCATGAGAGCACTCCACACACCGCTATGAAATATCTTTCATAACGGTGGCTCCCACGAAATACCAAGACATACCGTCACGAATACATTGTTGCAAACCTAGTGAGAGCGTGATTTTCATGAGGATGCACGACATGAACTCCCGCCACGAAAATAATTCGTGACGGTGAACTCTCATGAAAATGGTATTTTCGTAGGTCTAATACCGTGAGAGTTGATTCGTGATGACGTACCGTCACGTATTATTTCTGTGAGAGTAAAATCTTATTTCGTGACCTGTTTCGCACTGTCACGAAATCTCTGTTTTCTGGTAGTGGCGATGTTTTCATAAACACTCGGGTCAAGTCATAATTCATATCCATGGGCTGTTTTATTTGGATATTTTGATCATGACAGGCTGCAGATGTTTGTCAGACAACCTACCACACAAAGGTTAATACGGAGGGACTTATACGCGCGGTAGACGGGTCGTGGCTATCGATATGATTGAGGAGCTTAAGCTTTTTAAAACTTGCGCAAGTAACCTTGAGTGAGCGTGCGTTACATATCTAACATAAGAATGGCAACCAGCACCATCGAAATGAGACAATAAGGGAGCAAGTAAATTAAACTCCACTTGAGAAATAAAATTAAAGGCGCATATATAAATGCATATGGGATGGCGCACGATTGGTTCAGGGAGATCGATCATCGGAGTACTATACAGACGCAAGCACAGAGGTTGGATCATCCAAGTTGACATTTTCTGTTTCAAGGACTTGCTGATGCTCCAATGGAGCACGACAGTGGGAACGGACAGTGTCAGCTGACAGTGTGTTCCTTTGTGTGGCGTTTCTTTCTTTCTCTACTGCATTCCTGTCCCCAGCTTATATCTCTTGTCACCTGAGTGCCTGACGCTATCTTATCGCCACTGGCGGCCATGCAGGCCAAAGGAGGCCATGGCAGGTGATTGAAAACTCCCGGGTAAGAAATCAGTCCTGATGGCCCCCTCTTGTTTTCCCATCAAGGTCCACCACTGTATATCGCAAGGTCTAGCTGCCGCAAAGAGTGTAAAAACGTGCATTTTTTTTATCACAAGTATGCGTGATATATATTACGATGTAAGCACGCCGTACAAAGACGCATACAGATATAGACACATACGCAAAGGATACAGGGGAACAGCTGCCCAACCAAATATCACAAAGGCCCTCAACAAACAAGAAAATACAAGTAGGTCCCTGAGCGCCTCTGTGTCCACCGGAGAAATCTCCTCTTGCCAAATCCCGTCACCGACAAAGTCGCCGGAGCAGGACGAGCAGAGTAGCCTCCATCCACAAGCCGAAGACACCATTGCATGTAGGCTTTGAGGGGAGCCACAATAGTTTCCTGCCGTGAACGGGAAGAAAACCAGAGGAGCATCGCCCGGGGATACACCCTGTGCCATCCCGGGCCTGGATATGGCCATCCCGCCAAGAGACCGGAAAGGAGGAGCCAGATCATCATACCTGACCGTCGCGAGCCGTAGCAACGCCCCATGAGCTTCCTAGCGTTGTGCCGTCGTCACCATAGCCACCAGCAACCGACGACTCAAAACTCCTAAAAAAATATTAAGCAGCCCCCTGAAAACACAGTTTTTCAGATGATTGCTTTAACCAACCGCTCCTAAAAAAATATTTTCATAGGCGGTTGAGTTATATAAACCCATCTCTACAATAGCTAGATCTTTATACATAATTGATGGCATAGTGTTAGTTTTAAAACCCGTCTTTAGACACGAAAATTGTTTCCACTGTGGTATCCCGTGATAGAAATTAGTGCTTTTACAAAGATTGAAACAATCAATTATTGTCCTTGTGTGTTGTCCCCTTGTTTTGTACTCTCTCCTCTTCAAACTGTAAGTCGTCTTGACTTTTATAGATATTTTTTACTATTTAGACACAATGTATATCTAAAAACATAATAAAAGCTATGTAATTGGAAAAGTCAAAATAAGTACTCCCTCCGTCTACAAAAAAAAATATAATTATGGGATCCGTGCCGGTCAAATTAATTTAACTTTAACTAAATTTATAGTAAATAGTATTAACATTTATGTCTTCAAATAAATTTATTATGAAAATATATTTTCTACAACTAATCTAATAATACTTATTTTGTATCATGATTGTTAATACTTTTTTATATAAAATTAGTTAAAGTTCAAACTCTTTAACTTCTCGAAAAACAAAAATTATATTTTTTTTGGACGGAGATAGCATGTCTAACATTCAACTGCCCGAAACAACCAAATGGCCAGCGAAGAAAACGCCAATTGTCAAAGATTTTGGATTTTTTTATTGAGACTTTTGGATGGACAGGGTTTTCTTAATATTATCGAGATTCAGTGAACCAGGACGGCCGGTATGCTCGCGATGAACATTCGGGTCAAGTCACATGCAAATTCATTCATCCGTGGGCTGTTTATTTAGATATTTTGATTATTATGACACGGCAGCAGATGCTTGTCAGTCAACCACTACCACAAAGCTAGATGAATACGAAGCACTTAACTTAATAGTTAAGGCCCTATACCACCCGGTATACGGGTCCGTTGATCCATATGGTTGAGGAGTTTATAAGCTTTAAAACTTGCGCAAGTAACCTTGAGGCTTACTACCTAACATTAGCATGGCAGCCGGCACCATCGAAGTGAGATCAGGGAGAAAGCAAATCAAACATCATTTGCGAAATAAATGGCGCATAAATGCATATGGGATGGCGCACGATTGGTTCCTGCTCTCGAGGGAGATCGATCGCCGATGTACAGATGACAGACGCAAGCACAGAGGTTGTTGGATCACTCAAGTTAACATTTTTTTTTGTTTCAGGACTTGTTGATGCTCGAACGGAGTACGACAGTGCAAACGTACAGTGTTCGGGAGGCCGTGTCATAGATTATTTACTGTTGGCTGGTTTGGTGTGAGAGAAAAATATTGTTCTCGACTGAAAATTTACGATCATTTACGAGCAAACGAACAGGCTGAGTGTTTCCTTGTGTGACGTTTCTTTCTTTCTCTATTAATTGCATGCATTCCGGTCACATGACGACGTTATATATCTTAATCATTGCAAGGTGTACGAGCCGCAATGAGCTTGCAGAAACGTTGAGGGTCCGTTTGGTTGGGCTTTTGGCTTTGGTTTTTTGTCCCAAAAGTCAAAAGCTCAATCAAAAGAGCTGTTTTTTTAAGGCTGTTTTTTCAGAAGCAGCTGCTTTTTCGTAGTATATTTTTGAAAGCTGGTTTGACCCTGCTTTTGGCTTTTGGATTTCTGCTTTTCGAAATTGGTGGAATAAAAAGCTCTTTCATAGTTGTTTCAAGAGAGATAAAGATAGAAGGTATATTTTATATTTGTTTAACTAAACAGCTTTCAGCTTTTCTACAGCTCACAGCCCACAACAGCTTTCCCACAGCTCATAGCCCACAGCAGCTTTTTCCCACAGCCACAGCTCAACCAAACACACCCTCGGTTTAGGTTACAGCTGTGGCATCATATGGCATGCGAGGTGACATGCAGCTCCATTCTGACTTGGCACTGCTCACTGTGCCTTTGATTGCCAATCACAAGAACTCAGAAGCAACAAGCTAGCCCCTGAAGTCCACACTGTTCTAAACAAATCAGCTGGTAACGAAAGCACAGCCGTAAGCTGGATTGATTGCCTACTTGCCAGGTTATTTATCTCGACACCGATGACACCACACGACGTAGAAACAACGCCTAATTTACCACGTGATCCTATTCCGGTCCCGTTCGCTGGTCTGAACTTTGGCTGAAACTGACTGAAAAACACTGTTCCGGCTGAATTGTTGTGAGAGAAAAACACTGTTCCGGCTGAAAAAACAAGCCGAACAAGCCAAATTTAAGACAAGCGAACGGGGCCGTCCGTCGGATTACTTATGCGGATTTGACTTTGTGACATGGACATCTTGAGTCGCCGTTCTGAATTTGCCAGGTTTTTAAAACGATGGTAAGAGATGGCCCTTTCTTGAAACTACGTTTAGTCCCCCATCAGCACACGTATTGACTGCGTTGTTCAGTGTTGTCCAGGTAGAACCGGCGCCTGGCCTGGTGTTGTTTAATCAAATTTGATTTGACTTTGTTTGTTTTTTATTGGAACCCGGGCGCGCTGAGTGGCGGACCCAAGTGCTAATTCAAATCAAATTCGTTGTGACTTCGCGTTGTTTGAAGATACGTGTCATCCTGGCTTGCACGCATTACTTGGAAGATACTACTTACCAAATCAAAATCGAAGTCAACTTGGAATCGAAATTTTATGTTCATGCTACTATCATCCAGGCTTGCACGCATTATTGGACAAGCTAGCTTTGGCGTGTCGAGCATTTCGAAGAAGAGCAAGAAATTCATAATTCAAAGGCCAAGCAAGTTTGTATTTGAATGGATCTATCCCGTTCAGCGTCCAGGTGCATTATTCAATTTCAAAGTTGCAGACCATAAACCATGGGGGCAGCGGGGGCACAAAACAAGCAATCACAATCACTATCGGCCCATCACTGCTGACCCATCCAAACAGGATAAATAGTTGGGCTACCAATTACTTTAAGTCCCCGCTACTTGTTATCTCACTAATTGACAAAACATAGCTAATTTGGGTTAACAATAGCAACTGAATGAAAAGACCAAAATACCCCACTAATGGTGCCAAAACAACACATGTAGGGCCGGAGCAAAATAATTTCAAGGGCAAAATTTTTAGCAAGATTCCACCTATCTATTAGTTCGTGTATCCGAACAACACATAGGCTCTGTTCGCTTGTCTTATAATCCGTACTTTTCGGCTTGTCTTTTCAGCCGGAACAATATTTTTCTTTCACAACAAATCAGTCAGAACAATGTTTCAGCTTATTTTTCCAGAGAAGCAAACAGGGCCATAGCTAATTCGAGCCAACTAACAATTAACTCTAACCATTAGCCAGGTGACAAATAACTCACCTTAATCACTCGTAACGAAAGACTGAGCCCAGCCTGGAGATGCAAGAGGGCCAGGCCACCACCAGCAATGTTTGTGACTTGTTCAGTTGCCGACCACCACCAGCAAATGATGTTGTTGTAGATGCTGCTGCTGCTACTTATTTTCTCTCTTTATATAGTGTATATGTGATTCCCCTGCTTCTTAATATAACACATGTAGCTCTCTTGCCCGTTCATTTTGAAAAAGATAAAAACACTACTAGAGAACAGACTTTAGAACGATGTTCTAATTTAGCATTAGCCTCGGCATTTTTTGTCCTCGGGACTAAAGTTTCCTGCCTAACGGTCGTCCGCGGGGCAGGGATATTTAGTCCCGGCTGGTATTACCAACCGGGACTAAAGGTAATACCAGCCGTGACTAAATCGTTTAGTCCTGGTTTGGGTGATGCCTCGCGAATAAAGATTAATCTTTAGTCCCGGTTTGGCCTTCTAACCGGGACTAATTATCCCGGCCTATAAACCAGCTCATTTCTTCCTCCCTGAGACCTAGCCATTCCATTCAAACTCACTGCCTCTGTTCTTCAGCTTGCTGTTGTTCTTGCTCTCTCCCCCTCCATTGGTGTTGCTCTTCAATTTTGTAGGTAACAAACTTAATCCTCTTATGTTTTATCAGTAGCTTATCTCATTTTGCGATGTAGATGCATGTGTAACTTTCTATGTTGGACTTTATTATGATTTTATGTCATTTTTAGCTCAAAATCACATGATGATTTGCATATATATTTGGATAAACAAAAGTTAAATTAGTTCATCAAAATCTTACGTGATCTTAGAATTAAATTTTCCATAAAATGAAAAACTTAGAAAATACTTAGAAAATCCGTACTAGTTGAATTTGCGGACCGTATTCATCTCGGCAAGCATGTTCTCTGTCGAGCGATAACGGATGTCAAGGATGAGCTTTGATTCTACGAGGGAGAGTGGCAACGGTCGTGGAAGACCGTGTTCCCTTCCTCGTAGAATCGGAGCTCTTCCTTGGCCAAGTACGGTGCCGTCCGGTGGAAAAATGCTCGCCGAGATGATCACGTAAGCAAGATCAACTAGTACGGATGGTTATTTATTGAAACATGTTTTTGAGCTATAATTTGATGGATATTTGATAACTTTAGACCTACAAATGTCATCTACAAATGTTACTATCCTCGGCAACCTAAACGCCCGCGAGCTCGCCGATATCGAGCAATTCACTTAGAATTATTTTTTCCATGAAATGAAATACTTAGAAATCATGCCTTTTATTTTTTAGAATTAAATTTTCCATGAAATGAAAAACTAAGAAAATAGTTAGAAAATTATAGAAAATCCGTACTAGTTGAACTTGCGGACCGTGTTCATCTCGGCGAGCATGTTCTCTGTCGAGCGGTAACGGACATCAAGGAGGAGCTTTGATTCTACGAGGGAGAGCGGCAACGGTCGTGGAAGACCGTGTTCCCTTCCTCGTAGAATCGGAGCTCTTTCTTGGCCAAGTACGGTGTCGTCCGGTGGAGAAATGCTCGTCGAGATGATCACGTAAGCAAGGTCAACTAGTACGGATGGTTATTTATTGAAATATGTTTTTGAGCTATGTGATTTCTATGTCATTTTAGCTCAAAATCACATGATGATTTACAATAGTAAAATCACTTGATAGTTTGGTATTTTACTATTATACATATTACATATTTCATGGTTTAGTTAGATAAATAAATAATTTTAGTTTTGTTTAAATATATTATTTTAGAAAATATGAAATTTACACTAGTTTGCAAAAATAAGTATAGAAAGTAGATGACAACTGGTACCGGATCATCGGCCTCTCGTTCGGTTGCGAAACGACTGAGGCCAGAACTCCCTCTCATTATCTGCGGCAAGTGTAAGCAGAAGATTGTGATGGAGTACCAAGTCAAGAGACAGGGACCCAACAAGGGTCGTGTTTTCTACAAGTGCCCGGATCGCGATGTGAGTTTCTTACGCATTTGATTATTATGGCTAATTGACCTGCTTTCCCTGAATATTTTTGACTAAATATTTTTTGGCTTTAATTTCAGTGGGAGGGCAATGGATGCGATGGTTGGTACTGGGAGGAAGATTATGCTACATACGTGCGTAATTGGGTGCGCTTTGAGGTAGCGTCATTGGCGATGATGAGGCAGTGAGCCAGCAAGAGAAGGTTATTGATATTCAACAGACGAATGATTTGTCTGTTTTAGTTGCGTACGGTCACGAAACAATTATGTTACTAAAGTGCATTGTAGTTTTAGTTTGTTTAGTGATAGTTGGGATTGCTTACGTGTAGCCAGACTTAGTTAATTAATCAACCGTGTGTGTCATCTATATTGTGTAATAAAATACTTAATTATGTTCAAGGTTTTCATAATTTGTCGTGTAATGCAGATTATGTCACGCCATTGAATGTACAATGCCAATCGCCGCTCCCAAGACTTTATTGAGGACGTGCACTATTTCTTAGGTGTGGCCGAGGCAAATAAGCGGGATGGTTTTATGTGCTGTCCATGTGCCCTATGTAAGAATTTAAAGGAATATTTAAGCTTAATGAGTCTTCATTCATATTTACTTAAGTTAGGTTTCATGTCAAACTATATATGTTGGACTAAGCATGGAGAAAGCGGGGTCATGATGGAAGAAGGTGAAGGAGAAGATTTAGACATTGATGACATTATTGCTCAGTATGGTGCCTTTGATGATACTACAATGGGGGAGATGAAGAAGAGGTAGCGGTAGAAGATGATCTCGGTGATGCTCTTGGCGATGCCATTCGTGATGCACAACAAAAATGCGAAAGTGAAAAAGAGAAAGTTAAGTTTGAGCGCATGCTTGAGGATCATAGGAAGTTGCTATACCCGACGGCCGAAGAGGGGCAAAAAAAGCTGGGTACAACACTAAAATTGCTACAGTGGAAGGCAAAGAATGGTGTATCCGACAAGGCATTTGGGAATTTATTGAACCTCATAAAGAAGATGCTTCCGAAGCTAAATGAATTGCCCACCACTACGTATGAAGCAAAAAAGGTTGTTTGCCCTTTGGGATTAAAAATCCATAAGATACATACATGTCCTACTGACTGCATCCTCTACCATGGCAATGAATACGAGAATTTGGATGAATACCCGGTATGTAAAGCATCGCGGTATAAGATCAGGCGCGATGATTCTGGTGACGTCGAGAGTGAACAACGTCCTAGAAAGAAAATCCCTGCCAATGTTATGTGGTATGCTCCTATAATACCACGCTTAAAACGTTTGTTCAGAAATAAAGACCATACGAAGTTGTTGCGGTGGCATAAAGAAGACCGTAAGGTAGACAATATCTTTGAGACACCCGGTGATGGGTCCCAATGGAGAGCGATAGAGCGGGGAATTTCGAGTTTGCAAATGAGGCTAGAAACTTAAGGTTTACCTTGAAAGTACAGATGGTATGAATCCTTTTGGAGAGCGAGAGCACTAGTCATAGCACTTGGCCGGTTACTCTATGTATCTAGAACCTTCCTCCATGGTTATGCATAAAGCAGAAGTTCATTATGATGCCGATCCTCATCCAAGGTCCGAGGCAACCTGGCAACGATATTGATGTCTATCTGAAGCCATTAGTTGAAGAACTTTTAGTTTTACGGAACAAACCAGGTGTACGTGTCTGGGATGAGTACAAACAAGAACACTTTGACCTACGAGCAATGTTGTTCGTAATAATCAATGATTGTCCTGCTTTAAGTAATCTTTTAGGTCAGACAAACAAAGGATATAATGCATGCACACATTGTTTTGATGACCTTGACAGTATATATTTGAAAAGATGTCGAAAGGTTGTGTATCTTGGCCATCGTCGATTCCTTCCTTTGAATCACCAAGTAAGAAAGAAAGGGAAACATTTTAAAGGTAAGCCAGACCATCGGAAGAAGCCTCATAACCGAACCGGGGAAGATGTACTCGCAATGGTCAAGGATGTGAAAGTAGTATTTGGAAAGGGACAAGGCAGCGAATCTGTTCCCAAAGATGCTAAGGGACACGCACCCATGTGGAAGAAGAAGTCCATCTTTTGGGAGCTACCCTATTAGCAAGTCCTAGAGGTCCGCAATGCAATCGACGTGATGCACCTTGAAAGGGTCGAGATGGCGGACTAGAGGGGAGGTGAATAGTCTTTTCTAAAATTAATCGCGTCGGCTAACCGATATAAATGCAGAATTAAAACAATCGGTCTAGCCAAGACTACACCCCTCTATATATGCTCAATAGCACCTTGCCAAGATACTAATTATGCAACTAAGGTGTCGGGCTAGCTAGAGCTCTCCTAAACAATTCTAGGAGCAAGGTCACACAAACCTATGCCACTAGTACTTTAAGCAACAAGGGAGCTCCTACACATGCTAGTAAGCAAAAGCACAAAGCCAACTAAGCTCACTAGCAAAGCTCAATAACAAGGCAACCAATGCCTAATTAGAGAGCGCAAATACTTAGCTACACAAACTAAGCAATGTGACTAACAAGGTTACTAAAACCAAATTAGCCACGCAAGGGAGCTACTTCTATGCTACACAAGCAAGAAGGTAACTAGTAAGCTACACAAGCTAACTAATTACAAGAGCAACTACACAATCTTAAGATATATAAAAGTAATTGCAAGCTTGTATAATGGGGATGCAAACCAACGGGAAGAACAAGGTTGACACGATGATTTTTCTCCCGAGGTTCACGTGTTTGCCAACACGCTAGTCCCCGTTGTGTCGACCGCTCACTTGGTGGTTCGGTGGCTAATTAGCATCACCCGCTAAGCCCGCACGTCGGGCACCGCAAGAACCTACCCCTTGAGTGAGGGTAGCTCAATGACACGCTTTACTAAAGTTGCTCTTCGCGACTCCCGCGGGGCGAGCACAAGTACCCCTCACAAGCACTTCTCTGGAGCGCCGCACAAGCTTCTTGCGGGCTTCAACGGAGACCACCACCAAGCCATCTAGGAGGTGGCAACCTCCAAGAGTAACAAGCACCACCGGCTTGCAACACGACCACCTAGTGCCACTCGATGCAACCTCACGATGCAATCGCACTAGAATCGCTCACTCACATAATCGAATGATCACTATCAAGTATATGTGTGATGGAGGGCTCCCAAGCACTCACAAGCATGGACATTAAGTCCCTTGAGGTGCTCAGCACTAGCCATGGCCGAGGGCCACTTCTATTTATAGCCCCAAGGGCTAAACTAGCCGTTACCCCTTCACTGGGCAACGGTCGGGCCGACCGGACGCTCCGGTCGCCCACAGACGGCCACGTGTCCTGATTCCAACGGTCACTTGACTTGACCGGACGCAGCAGCTTTCAACTGACCGGACGCTGAACCCCCAGCGTCCGGTCGTTTCCAGTAAGGTACCGACCTCGACCGGATGCGTCCGGTCACACTTGATCGGACGCAGCCAGCGTCCGGTCACACTCCAGCTTCTGCGTCATCGTACGTCAGCCTGACCGGACGTAGCCTGCCAGCGTCCAGTGCATTCAGATCCAGCGTCCGGTCAGTTGACCGACGCCAGCATCTTCGTGACTAACTCGTTTTCACTTCTAACTTCATCACCCTTGCTCCAATGTGCTAACCACAAGAACTTGCATCCGGCGCAATAGAAAATAGGCATTCTATTTTCCCGAAAGCGCCGAATCCACCTCCTTTGTAAATGTACCAACACCACCAAGTGTATGTGTGTTAGCATTTTCACAATCATTTCCCAAAGGATGTTAGCCACTCAACTTGCCACGCCACTCGATCCTAGCGACAATGCAAAGTTAGATCACTCGAGTGGCATTAGATGACCGATATGCAAACAAGTTTGCCCCTCTTGATAGTACGGCCATCTATCCTAAACCCGGTCATAAACTTCTCTACACACCTATGACCGGTGAAATGAAATGCCCTAGGTTATACCTTTGCCTTGCGCATTCCATTCCATCTCCTTCAATGTTGATGCAACACATGCACCAACACGATCAACAATGATATGATCCACTTCATATCATCACATGATCATATTGGTTCATCGATCTTGACTCTACTTGCTCTTCACCGTTGCTATCGTCCATCGGCGCCAAGTCTTGCTCAAGCTTCACCGCCACGCGGTCCATCACTCCAAAGCCTTTGACTTGCCCTTCACGCTTGCAACCGGTCCATCAAGCCAAGTCTTGTCTTGATCTTCTCCACCTTGATCACATGACTCAATGTCATGTCTCATGTGCAATAAGCTCCTTCATCATCACATGTGTGAGCTTTGCAACATCTCTAAGCTATTTTCACCTCCATGGCATATGTTGCTCATACACATGTACCTGTGGACTAATCACCTGTGTATCTCACATAAACACAATTAGTCCACCTAGGTTGTCACTCAATTACCAAAACAAACAAGGACCTTTCACACCTGACAAAGAATCTTTGTGTGAACCTGTTAGGATTCATGGGTGTGTACGAGAAGCCAAAGGATTCACTTGAAGCACGCCAGGACTTACAGGGAATGAAAAAACGAGACAACCTTCATCCGGAGAAGATAGATGATGGACGTCATTACTTAAGTCCTGCTAGCTACACGCTTAGCAAAGAAGAGAGGGACAGCATGTTCGAATGTCTAAGCAGCATCAAGGTCCCATCGGGATTCTCCTCCAATATAAAGGGTATAATAAATGTGCCAGAGAAGAAATTCCTAAACTTAAAGTCCCATGACGGCCACGTGCTTATGACGCAATTGCTTCCAGTTGCTTTAAGAGGAATTCTACCTCCACATGTACGTATAGCCACCGTGAAGCTATGTGCATTCCTCAATGCAATTTCTCAGAAGGCAATCAATCCAATAGAACTAGCTACTCTACATAACGATGTGGTTCAATGTCTTGTCAGCTTTGAGTTGGTGTTCCCTCCATCCTTCTTTAATATCATGACACACCTCCTAGTTTATTTGGTGAAGGAGATTAGTATTCTTGGACCTGTGTTCTTACATAACATGTTCCCTTCGAGAGGTTTATGGGAGTCTTGAAGAAATATGTGAAAGTCCGTTCTAAACCTGAAGGAAGCATCGCCCAGGGCTATGGAACAGAGGAGGTCATTGAGTTCTGTGTTGACTTTATTCCTGACCTTGCCCCGATTGGTGTTCCCGAATCGCGACACGAGGGGAGACTCAGTGGTAAAGGAACTTTAGGGAATAAAACATATATCGGCATGGAAGACGATTATTTCAATAAAGCACACTACACAGTTCTTCAGAACTCGTCATTGGTGCATCCGTACATCGAGATACATAAGGAGTTCTTACGATCCAAGTTTCTAGAGAAAGTTTAGATGGTTCAAATTTGTGATTTTTAAATTTCAACACCTACAAACTAGTTTTCGGAACCCTAGATTGTCTCAAATTGAAAAGTTTTGAATACCAAGTTTGTTCAGCTCATCAAGATCTAAAATCCTTATATAGCATTTTTTCATTTGAAAAAGTTTGAACAAAATGTAGTTCAAATTTCACAAGTGTGTGACATAGTTTTAGAAAGTTTATATGAGATTCAAGAATTTGTGACTAGTGTTTGATAAAAATTTCTCAAATGAGAAAATGAGCTATGTAACAATTGTAGATCTTGCTGAGATGATCAAACTTGGTATTCAGAGTTTTTTCATCTGAGGTCATTTAGTGTCTCATTTGAGCAAGTTTGACCAAGTCAAATTTGGTCAAATGAAAAAACAACACTTTGATTTTAGTATTATGAACTCTAAATGACTTCAAATTGAAAAGTGTTGAATACCAAGTTTGTTCATCTCATCAAGATATACAATTGTTGTTTTGGTCAACTTTCCATTTGAGAAAGTTTAGACGGTTCAAATTTGTGATTTTTAAATTTCAACGCCTACAAACTAGTTTTTGGAACCCTAGATTATCTCAAATTGAAAAGTTTTGAATACCAAGTTTGTTTAGCTCATCAAGATATACAATTGTTGTTTTGGTCAACTTTCCATTTGAGAAAGTTTAGAGGGTTCAAATTTGTGATTTTTAAATTTCAACGCCTACAAACTAGTTTTCGGAACCCTAGATTGTTTCAAATTGAAAAGTTTTGAATACCAAGTTTGTTCAGCTCATAAAGATCTACAATCCTTATATAGGCCATTTTTCATTTGAAAAAGTTTGAACAAAATGTAGTTCAAATTTCACAAGTGTGTGACATAGTTTTAGAAAGTCTATATGAGATTCAAGAATTTGTGACTAGTGTTTGATAAAACTTTCTCAAATGAGAAAATGAGCTATGTAACAATTGTAGATCTTGCTGAGATGATCAAACTTGATATTCAGAGTTTTTTCATCTGAGTTCATTTAGTGTCTCATTTGAGCAAGTTTGATCAAGTCAAATTTGGTCAAATGAAAAAACAACACTTTGACTCTAGTATTATGAACTCTAAATTACTTTAAATTGAAAAGTGTTGAATACCAAGTTTGTTCAGCTCATCAAGATATACAATTGTTGTTTTGGTCAACTTTCCATTTGAGAAAGTTTAGACAGTTTAAATTTGTGATTTTTAAATTTCGACGCCTACAAACTAGTTTTCGGAACCATAGATTGTCTCAAATTGAAAAGTTTTGAATACCAAGTTTGTTTAGCTCCTCAAGATATACAATTGTTGTTTTGGTCAACTTTCCATTTGAGAAAGTTTAGAGGGTTCAAATTTGTGATTTTTAAATTTCAACGCCTACAAACTAGTTTTCGGAACCCTAGATTGTTTCAAATTGAAAAGTTTTGAATACCAAGTTTGTTCAGCTCATAAAGATCTACAATCCTTATATAGGCCATTTTATATTTGAAAAAGTTTGAACAAAATGTAGTTCAAATTTCACAAGTGTGTGACATAGTTATAGAAAGTCTATATGAGATTCAAGAATTTGTGACTAGTGTTTGATAAAACTTTCTCAAATGAGAAAATGAGCTATGTAACAATTGTATATCTTGCTGAGATGATCAAACTTGGTATTCAGAGTTTTTTCATCTGAGTTCATTTAGTGTCTCATTTGAGCAAGTTTGACCAAGTCAAATTTGGTCAAATGAAAAAACAACACTTTGACTCTAGTATTATGAACTCTAAATTACTTCAAATTGAAAAGTGTTGAATACCAAGTTTGTTCAGCTCATCAAGATATACAATTGTTGTTTTGGTCAACTTTCCATTTGAGAAAGTTTAGACAGTTTAAATTTGTGATTTTTAAATTTCGACGCCTACAAACTAGTTTTCGGAACCATAGATTGTCTCAAATTGAAAAGTTTTGAATACCAAGTTTGTTTAGCTCCTCAAGATATACAATTGTTGTTTTGGTCAACTTTCCATTTGAGAAAGTTTAGAGGGTTCAAATTTGTGATTTTTAAATTTCAACGCCTACAAACTAGTTTTCGGAACCCTAGATTGTTTCAAATTGAAAAGTTTTGAATACTAAGTTTGTTCAGCTCATAAAGATCTACAATCCTTATATAGGCCATTTTATATTTGAAAAAGTTTGAACAAAATGTAGTTCAAATTTCACAAGTGTGTGACATAGTTATAGAAAGTCTATATGAGATTCAAGAATTTGTGACTAGTGTTTGATAAAACTTTCTCAAATGAGAAAATGAGCTATGTAACAATTGTAGATCTTGCTGAGATGATCAAACTTGGTATTCAGAGTTTTTTCATCTGAGTTCATTTAGTGTCTCATTTGAGCAAGTTTGACCAAGTCAAATTTGGTCAAATGAAAAAACAACACTTTGACTCTAGTATTATGAACTCTAAATTACTTCAAATTGAAAAGTGTTGAATACCAAGTTTGTTCAGCTCATCAAGATATACAATTGTTGTTTTGGTCAACTTTCCATTTGAGAAAGTTTAGACAGTTTAAATTTATGATTTTTAAATTTCGACGCCTACAAACTAGTTTTCGGAACCATAGATTGTCTCAAATTGAAAAGTTTTGAATACCAAGTTTGTTTAGCTCCTCAAGATATACAATTGTTGTTTTGGTCAACTTTCCATTTGAGAAAGTTTAGATGGTTCAAATTTGTGATTTTTAAATTTCAACGCCTACAAACTAGTTTTCGTAACCCTAGATTGTCTTAAATTGAAAAGTTTTGAATACCAAGTTTGTTCAGCTCATCAATATCTACAATCCTTATATATGCCATTTTTTCATTTGAAAAAGTTTGAACAAAATGTAGTTTAAATTTCACAAGCGTGTGACATAGTTTTAGAAAATCTATATGAGATTCAAGAATTTATGACTAGTGTTTGATAAAAATTTCTCAAATGAGAAAATAAGCTATGTAACAATTGTAGATCTTGCTAAGATGATCAAACTTGGTATTCAGAGTTTTTTCATCTGAGGTCATTTAGTGTCTCATTTGAGCAAGTTTGACCAAGTTAAATTTGGTCAAATAAAAAAACAACACTTTGACTCTAGTATTATGAACTCTAAATGACTTCAAATTGAAAAGTATTGAATACCAAGTTTGTTAAACTCATCAAGATATATAATTGTTGTTTTGGTCAACTTTCCATTTGAGATAGTTTGGACGATTCAAATTTGTGATTTTTAAACTTCGACGCCTACAAACTAGTTTTCGGAACCCTATATTGTCTCAAATTGAAAAGTTTTGAATATCAAGTTTGTTCAGCTCATCAAGATCTACAATCCTTATATAGGCCATTTTTTCATTTGAAAAAATTGTAGAAAAAAAACTATATTTTCTTTATTTTTATAGGTTCAACAAAAATTTCCTGTCATTTTGGTCAAAAACCAAGAAAAAATTAAAACATTGACGTTACAATAATGTGATAATAAATTTCCTATCGAATAATATTAGTTTTATTAATTTTAAGTTACAAATATATTTTTGCATTAACAAAATACTTAGTATTAGTAACATTTATATTCTATATTCATAAAAGAAATTTAAAACTTTAGGTTACAAAATTTTCCTATTTACAATAAATAATTAGTTAATCAATAGTATTTTTTAAAATAAATATTGCAAAGTATTGAAGTTGCTATAGAATTAATTGATTAACCTAGTATTAAATAAGGAGAACAAAATCAAAATCTCAGGCCTTTCCAATTACTCTGGCGGGCTGTCAAAATTTTCAGGCCTTCAGTCCCGGCCCAGGCTAGGAACCAGGACTAAAGGGTGTGCGGCAATTTCGTTGCCCGCCTAAAAATAACTTTAGTTCCGGCTAGTAACACCAACCGGGACAAACGTCATTTAGTCACGGCTGGTAAGCTGAGACGGGACTAAAGGGTTGGACCTTTAGTCCCAGTTCGGCTTACCAGCCGGGACTAAAGGCTCCCGGCCTATATATATCGAACGGTTCCTGTTCTGTTCATCTTCTACTTTTCGATCTACACGTCGATCCTCGCCGCCGCCACCGCCATCTTCGATCTCGCCTCCGTCGCCCAGCCCCGCTCGGCCGTCGAGCTCGTCTCTCCACCGCATCCTGTCTTCGCCGCCGCACCCGAGCCCACCCTCCGTCGCCGACCGCTTCCCGCCCGGCCTCGTCGTCGAGCCTCGCCCGGCGGCCGTCGAGCTCGTCTGCCGCGCCGCACCGTCGTCGTCCCTCGCCGCATCGATCTCGCCGTCTTTGCCGTACGTCGTCCTCGCGCGAGGTGCTCATCTCGGCCCCGTGGCCGGCCAGCACGCCTTGCCCGGCTCGCCATCCGCGCCCCAGCTAGCCTGCTAGCTAGCTGCTCTCGGCCATATTTTTTTTACAAAGTTTCTAGTTTTTTTAGATTGTTTTTGATATATATGTTAGATTAAAATGTATGTTAAATTTAATTACTAGTTTATTTAGATAGTTTTTGATATATATGTTAGATTAAAATGTATTAAAATTCAATTAGTAGTTTATTGTTAGTTTTTAGATAGTTTTTGATATATGTTAGATTTAAATGTATTAAAATTTAATTAGTACTTTATTTAGATAGTTTTTTATATACTTTTTTATTATAGTTTTTGATATATGTTAGATTAAAATGTATTATCTATTACTAGTTTATCTAATTTCATGTTATATTTATTTAATTGGATTTAGTAATTATATATTCTATCTCTCTATATATATGTTAATTAGATTTTATTTTATTTTAGTAATTCTATCTATATATCACTTGGATATTTTATTAGGCAGCAACCAGGTAATAACTTGTGTGGATACTACGTTTTTGAATTTATCACTGCGCACATAAGAAGAACTCCTAAAGATGTCCTCAGAGTACGTATATATCAAATTTTTATTTATTTTTAAATAAATATATATATGTATGTATTAATACTTTTCCTTTTATTTCAAATACAAGACTGAATGGTTGAAACAAAGGGTCATGCAAAAAGACCATCTGAAAGCAGTTCAAGAGTCAATAGCAGGATTTCTTCTAGAAAAAATGCTAAATACCAACGGCGAGTTCTACTTTGATCCTAAGGAATAAATGATGTAAATTAAATGTTTATTGATATCGTTATTTTGGAGAACAAGATTATCAAAGTGTTGTATATATACATATATATCTATAATATATATAGTTTCATACTTTATTCGAATATAATAATGCTCGAGATGAGAATTAAATGTAATTATATGCGTGCGTGTATTTATATTAGCAGCGTAGAATACGTACATAAAATCATATTATATATTAAACAAACCAGGACTAAAGGGTGCGGCCACGTTTGCTCGGCTGGAGGGCCTTTAGTCCCGGTTGATAACACCAACCGGGACTAAAGGTCCCTCTTTAGTCCCGACTCGATGACCCGAGATTGAAGGTTTCACCTTTAATTCCGGGATCGTTGTCCCGGCGTGGTAACCAGGACTAAAGACCGTTACCGCCCGGGACAACAAGACCATCCTGTAGTAGTGAAATTTGTGCGTGTACAAAGATTGAAACACTCAATCCTTTTCAAATTTTGTCTTTATGTGTTGTCCGGTTGTTTCGTACGTCCTAACATTCCATCGTTGGCAGCCCACGGAACAACCGAATGCCCAATATACACTTCCAGAAGAAAACGCCGGTTGTGTCAAAGACTTTTGGATGGACAGGTTTTTCTTAATGGTATATGAAGAAATTCAGTGAACCACAGGGACGGCCCGGTACGCTCGTGATGCTTTTTGAAACGTTCGGGTCAAATCACATGCAATTCATCCATGGGCTGTTTATTTAAATATTTTGATTATTATGACACGGCAGCAGATTTTTTTTTTGACAACCACTACCACAAAGATTAACACGGAGCACTTAACTTACTAGGAAAGGTCCTATACGACCCGGTATACGGGTCCGTTGTCAATATGATTGATGAGTTTAAGCTTTAAAAACTTGGGCAAGTAACCTTGAGGGTTACATACAATTAGCATGGCACAGCACCATCGAAATGAGACAATCAGGGAGAAAGTAAATTAAACTCCATTTGCGAAATAAAAGGCGCATAAATGCATATGGGATGGCGCACGATTGGTTCCTGCTCTCGAGGGAGATCGATCATCGACGCACGTACAGACGCAAGCATATATAGAGGTTGGTTGGATCATTCAAGTTAGCATTTTCTGTTTTCAGGACTTGCTGATGCTCCAATGGAGTACGACAGTGGAAACGGACAGTGTCAGCAGTCAGTGTGTCCCTTGTGTGGCGTTTCTTTCACTCTCTGTTGGATTCATGTCCCCAGGCCCCAGCTAGTATCTCTTGTACGACTCTTAATATAGTGCGCAAGAAACAAACAACTGTGACAAAAGTGCTTAATTCTACGTCTCTTAATATGTCTTCTAGATGGTCATTAGTTGAGAATAAGCTAGAGGAATGGCATAGTCTAGTCAGGAGAGTTGCATTTATTAACTTAAATGAGGATAGAGACATTTTCATCTGGAATCTAAATAAAAACCGAAACTATCGAACATTTGTTTGGTATTCAACCACCACGAAATACCAATCATCTTTTTAGTAGTCGGTCAAAATTGGATGATCGTCAACATAATCATCTTTTATTGTCTAGGACAGCAGCTTATTGCTGGGCAATAATTTGGATCACAAGAAATTCGTCATGGTTTTTGGATAAATGTCAATCAAAAATCTTTTTGCCCGTTCTTTTCAGGGACGTATCGGCTCCGTTTTTGGGCTTCATTAAAGTGCTCAGTTGAAGACAAAGAACGTATACACGAGGCCTATATGCTACTAGAGGCTCTGTTTGGAGCCGCTTTTCCCCGCTTCACTGTGGAGAAAAGCATGCGGACACCCCCAAACGGCGTGATTCTAGCGCAACTTTCTTTCCCCGTGATTCCCCGATTGCACTATTTCAACGTTGAAGCTGAATCGGTTCGCAAGGAGCTGTGGAAGGAATCTCCTTCGATTCTTTAACCTCTTCCTACCTCGCCTCGCGGACGTTGCCCCAACCCTACACCTCACCATTGCCCCCCGATGCCCGCCTCACCGTGCTTAGCGGCGAGCGCCCGCCCGCCCCCACTCTCGTCCTCATCCTCGATGTCCTCGCACCGGTGGCTGTCCCCTCCCAAGCCACCACCGAGATCCCTTCCTCGCACCAGCAGCCTTCTTCGCCGCCCTCGTTGCCTGCCTCGCCGTTCTTAGCGGCGAGCGCCCACCCGCTCCCACTCGGGTCCTCATAGTTGACGTCCTCGCAGTGGTGGTGGTCCCCTCCCTGCACCACCGCGGAGATCCCCTTCCTTCCTCCTCATTGTCAACGTCCTTGCACCGATGGCCATCCTCTCCCTGCACCACCGTCGAGATCCCCTTCCTTCTTATCGTTGACATCCTTACAACGGCGGCCATCCCCTCCCCGCGCTGTGGCTGTCCCCACTCGAACAAACACTCGAGGCTTGCGAGAGGAGAAGACGAAACTCAAGCAATGTGTTTCACATGGTGGAAGATGAAGCTGTGGTCGCAGGCCACAGATCCCCAAATAAACTCTGTCATTCTTGCCAATGGATTACTAGGGACAACTTTAATTCAAAGCATGGCTGAAAAAATATGTCCCAAACAGGGCTAGAATCAAAAGCCAGTTCTCCGCATCTAATGGATGATCTTTCAGCTATCGTCTTGAACTTTAACTTTGAACCTGTAATGAGTCTATTTCTAGTGTGTATATTTGTTTTAAATGTGTACTCTTGCTTCTTCCATGACAGAAGTTGAAGCGGATTTTTCTGTTATCTAAAAAAATTATCTTACCGCCTGACGTTTTTTTATATTAGTTATTGCAAGGTCTACGTGCCGCGCGTAAAGAGCTTCAGAAACGTTCAGTGTAGGTTTCAGCTATATACGGCATTATATGGCGTGCGAGATGACATGCAGCTCCATTCTGAATTTGCACAGCTCACTATTCCGTTCATTGCCGATCGCGATTCTGCAACAGGTTATTAGAACTCAGAAGCAACGAACCCCTGAAGTCCGCGCTGTCCTAAACAAATCAGCTGGTAACGAAAAAGCACTCGTAAGCGATTGATTGTCTTGCCAGTTGCCACGCACTTGCCAGGTTATTTATCTCGACATCGATGACACCACGCACTACGACGTGAAAACAACGCCTAATTTACCACGCGACCCCGTTCCGTCCGATTAGTTATGTTATGTGGATTTGACTTTGTGACATGGACATCTTGAGTTGTCCGTTTTGAATTTGCCAGGTTTTAAACGATAGATGGTAAGATATGTCATATGTCCAGGTAGAACCGGCACCTGGTGTTGTTTAATTTAAATCAAATTTGATTTAACTCTTTGTTTTTGGACCCGGGCCGACCCGGCCAAGTGCTAATTCAAATCAAATTCGTGGAGACATTGTGTTGTTTGAAGATAAGTATCATCCAGGCTTGCACGCATTGTTTGGATACGTATCAAATCAAAATCGAAGTCAAATTGGAATCGAAACTTTATTCTTCCTGCTACTATCATCCAGGGCTTGCACGCATTATTTGGCTTAACTTACGTGTTGAGCATTTCGAAGAAGGCCAAGAAATTCAAAATTCAAAGGAAAGCAAGTTTGTATTCAAAATGCAAATGTTATAAGCCCAGGTGCATCATCAAATTTATTTGAAAGTTGACCATAAACGATGGGGGCCATGGATGATACAAGAAACCGCTCATAACTTGCGACTATTAGCAAATCACGTGTTGAATTAATGCAGGCACTACACATGAAAACTATATTTTCAATGAATAGTTTCTACAAATTTATCCAATTATCTATATATCTTCTCTCTCCTATCTATCATTACTCTTCCTATCTTTATCCAATGTAGACATGGTTTTTTTATAAGAAACCATTTTCTTCTCTCCTCTTTAGTTGCAATGTCAAATCATTGTTTTGCTTACCCTAATTAATGACATGGAAACTACCCATCGGGACTGCCCTAAGCTCATGACAATTGTAGGTTGATTGAGGGCGCGTTTGATAGCACTTCCGAAACCACTCCGGGAACAACTTCACCCCGTTGAAGTGGGGTATCAACTCTGGGCTTGGAGTTCCATGTTTGTGTGGACTGGAGCCAGATGTGGGAGGGGAACTGAAAACAAGATTTCCCCAGCTCCCTCTTGCCCTCGTGGTTCCATGAGTCTGAGGAGGGCGGCTTGAGGATGATGGGTAGTGACGGGGAGGAGGGGTGTGGCCAACCAACGCGGGAAGAGGAGCATAGCTCGCGGGCACCAGCGTTGAGGAGGAGGAGGGAGGTGCCACGTCCTCCATGTAGAGGAGCGACGACTGAGGGACACAGGAAGGAGGGGTGGCGCGGGGACAAGGGTGGTGGAGGAAGCCCAATGCGAGGATGGGGCGGTGGCATAAGCGAGCATGAGAGATATGGGCAAAGGTGTGCGAGAGAGACGGGAGAGAGGAATAAAGGGTGGAGAAAAAAGAAAAAAAATAGCCCAATGATAGGTGGGTCCATAAGTCAAGTGGGTCTATAAGTAAAAAAAATGATGAGCTATTTTGTCAAACATATCTCTAATAAGTGAAGCTAGAATCAAATGAAGCTAACCCACCAAAGAAGCGGGAGTCAGAACCATTTTAGGGTCTGTTTCTTTCCTCCCACTCTAAATTTTCCGTAGAAGATAATTATATGAGAGAAGCGATTCTCTAAATGAAAATATTTCTCTATGATTACCTACGCTAAACTCTATGATGACATAAAATATTTCTCTATAGTTTCTACAATAAACTCTCTACAATGACTAAAATGATTCTCTACGATTCTCTATAATAAACTCTGTGCAATGACTCGGTGTATAGAGTAATCAAGAGAAGTTTTTTCTTCAACTTTCAGTCCCTAGTTTATTTAAGAGAAACAGTTCACAGAATCAGCGTAGAATTAAATTATTTTTTTTTCATAAAATAACTTTTTGATATATAGTAGCTATTGGGTTCAGCCTGTACCTCGCAAAACAGGCCCTGGACCGAGAGCTGCCCTGAATTGATGCGTTTCCCAAAATGGATGTTGCTGTAAAGCTTTGAAATCAGCTCCTTTTTTCCCATTAAAAAAAGCGCTCCTTTTCCGCGGTTGGCGGAGTAGTTGGGTCCCCATACTTCCACGACCGCCCTGCTCGCTTATAAATGCCGCCATTCAATCGCTGGCCAATTTCAGAAAGCAAAGCAAACAAAAACTCGGCGGAGCCATTGCGACGGCGGCGGAATGGCGACGAGCACTCGAGCCCTCTTTCTCTCCTGCTTCCACGGCGGCGGCGCCGAGGTGAGCCGCCACCTCGCGCTGCGGCCGCGGTACCCGTCCAATCCGCGGCGCCCTAGGTCGGCCGCGGTTGCCGGCGAAGGAAGTGAAGGCGGAGGAAGCGGCGGTGACCTGGAGGCCGCGAAGGGGACGGCGGAGAGGGACGAGGAGGAGAAAGTGTCGGTGTTTGCGGTGACGGGAATGACGTGTGCCGCCTGCGCGGGGTCGGTGGAGAAGGCCGTGAAGCGGCTCCCGGGCATCCATGACGCCGCCGTCGACGTGCTTGGAGGCCGTGCGCAGGTCGTCTTCTACCCAGCCTTCGTCTCGGTGAGTATCGCTCCTCTGCTTCATTTTGCGGTGTTGCGCGGGTTACTTTTTTTTTCTTATCGATATGAGATGTTTCCAGATGATCAGATCAATCGGTTCCGTTAATTCCTTGAGATATGTTCTTTTTATTCATATATATATATATATATATATATATATATATATATATATATATATATATATATATATATATGTACTTATGTCCCAATTTTGAGTGAAAAATCCTCTCAAAAAAAATTGAACGAAAATTTTGGTCATGCAATTTTGATGTAGCACAGAGCTCTAAATTAGGACGCCTCATGCAGATCGCTCTGTGATTTTGATGTAACGCATGGCTCTATCTTTTTTTTTTCTGAAAGCAAAATGTCACGAGCTCTGTCTATCCATTAGCCCAGCAAAATGCAAATGGACAGAAACGAGTGAGAACAAAAACACTCTCAGCTTAAGATCACAACTTAAGGAAGCGTCCCAAACACAGATTAGTGGTGGCGGAGCATATATAGCACGCCTTCTTTGTTCTATGTTGCACGGCTCTATCTAGTCTTGTAATCTGGAAATACATACAACAAGTCTGGCATGGAAATACATATCTAGAAATGTTTAAAATTTCTAATATTAATTAAAAAAGACGACCTCTAGGAAAAACCTCTCCTGAGACATATTTCATTAAGAAGAAATCTCAACCATAAGGTGAAGAAAAGATCACGAACTATGGCTATAAAATAGAATGTTTTTTTTTCTCTCAACAAAGTGGAGTTGAACTCTGGACATATAGGTCACACGACATCTCTCATACCGCGCTGTGCTATGCGCACGTTCTCGATCTCTAAGAGTAGGTATAATAATATACATCTTATAACCAAACCACATCAGCAAATATCTAGGTGGATGATAGAGGAAGTAGAAGGGAACTTGACGCAACATGCAGCGCCAAGCACTAGCAAGGAAAGCACGGTTCCCAAGCCTGCCATCACATACAACAGTACACTGTTCTTGCCTTTTGAGCCGATAAAAAAGAGAAGATAGGAAAGTATGTGGGTCCCATGTAATAAAAAAATGTATTTAGAATATGAGAATAGACTGATTGTTGTATGATTTGTCTATTGTACGACTAGGCTTGGCTTATAGCCAAGCTCGTTAAACTTGCTCTTAATAGTAATGAACTGTATGCAGAAACATGGAGAGTCAGGCTTAAACTTTTATGCACTTAGGTGCGAATTTTTCAGCAAAATGTTTAGTGGTACAGTTTAGATATGACACCGATCGAGGCACATAGCCATAGATTGGACGCTTCATCCAGTTAGTTTGCTATATTATTTTTGATGTAACACAGAGCTGTGGATTGGCATGTGTCATCTAGTTACTCCACAATTTTGATTGAATGTAGAGCTGTAGACTGGCACACTTCATACAGTTAGTTCCCTATTTAATTTTAACATAATGAGTGCGTGTTTTAAGGAAAGAATTCCAGCAAATACTGCTATGTTTAGCATTACTAGATGAAGATTTTGTGTAAGGGAAGCTCTACCAAACATGCTTTTGTCAAGTTATTTCTGATTTTCATCCTTTTTACCCCAGTTATTCACACATAACTGAATACTGATACACATCGTATTCTTTCTTTTGTGAAGTATATCTGTTTTCTGCCCTGCTTTTTGTTACATATCACAGTCTTTTCCTTTTGTTAAGCTATATCTCTTAATCTGTTCAGTTGGTGTTCCTTTTGACCGTGTTCCCAAATGATTATTAGGTTGCTCAGGATGAAATAAATTGTCCTATTCAAGAACAATGTCACTCACGTCCCCATAATTACTTTCTTTCATCAGTGGCGCATTTGGGGATGCAAAGTTGCAATCCTGTCCTCCATTATTGAAAAAGAACTGTTTCTAAAAGCAAGATATAGCCCTTTTCACAAGTATATGTTGATATTTATAAAAGCAAAATGGATGAAGTCGTTTTCATGTGGTGTACATGGACTGTTCTTGTTGAATGATGAGGGATGCATGGTTCATCTGGTAGGACTAGGAAAAAGTTCCATCTCATATATATTTCAACCTAGTGGTTACTTGCTTGCATGTCATCTTGTTGGATGCCTATATGATTTTATTGGTGCCAATCCATCTTACCTAAACCTCAATCAGTAAATACAATGTACTAAATTTCATTTATTGAAAACTGTAGCAAATGCGATACTGAGATACTACTACTATTTAAGAAATCTTTTTATTTGTCTATTTGGCTGAGCTGCTGCCATGAACAGGTGGCAGGTCCACCCATGAATATTATTTCTTAGTTTGCATATTTCCTTTTACATATACTCAAGAAAATGTTTATATGTGCACTTTATCATTTACATTATTCAACACCTAAGACTACTACGGTTTCCAGATTAGGAAAAGAAAACAGTGGTTTCAGTTGTTCAGAACTAATCATGGCAATTATATTGGGGTTGCTTGGATTTTTGTTAACAATGTAGAATCTAGCAACCTACCTTGTCTATGTAAGTGAGGATGAAACTAACATAAAGAAAATCGATTCTGTTAAGATCAATATGACTTCTGTCAATAACTACTACTACCTATTTTTTTTCACAAAACCAGCTTAAATCATATTAACTAAATCCCTTCTTACTTAGGATGATACAAATGAAGTGATCAACATAAGTCCATTTACACCGAAACCTTCTCCAACTTTTGAAACCGAGTACAATACCCTCCCTGACCATTTCAAAGTGGTTTCTGATCATATGATGTGGTTTTGATGACATGGCAGTGGGAGCCCACATGTCAAGTGGTCTCGCTCTTTCTCTCATATAAAAAATTATAACTTTTTCGTATAAAATCGACGAAGACAAACTTTATATCAAATTTGTAGAGCTTGACGTGATCTACAACTTTAGAGTTGATAGCTTTTCTATTTAAGATCATTTAGATGCCCAACTATTCATTTATATTATCGGATTTTGGAATTCAAAATTTTGAACCAATCTCGAATGTTTACTGGTATACACCAAAGATTAGATATCAACACAATCTACATCTTTGTAGTTGACAACTTTTTTATTTGACATCGTTTAAATATGCAAACATTCATTTTAAGTTATTAGATTTTGAAAAAAAATATGGCAGTTAAAAAACGATGACATGTGGGGCCGACATGCCCCACATCTAGTCCTGCTTTGAAATGGTCAAAGGGGGTATTTTGCTCGATTTTGAAAGTAGGAGGATGTATGATTCCTGGTATTTGAGTTGACGGGAGTTTTTTAAACTCAGCAACAAGTTCACGGTGTTGACTGAAGCATCTATTATATCTGTTTCTTTGGTGCCATCATAAAACTTCTTTTTTTTGAAAACATATCCCTGATATAATAGATCTGAATTGCATATGCTGGCCAATAGTTAATACAATAATTTACAGTAAAAATTAAAGGCTATTTTTTTTTTTGCGAATCAAGGGCTGAAATTCATTTGAAACTATAGATACTTCAGTAGTTTTACACCATACTTTAACAATGTCCGTAGTTGTGTGCCCGTGCTGTTGGATCTTGGCTTCATAATAATATTTAAAACTTGTGTTCATATATGGCTCTTAACAGGAGGAGAAAATTAGGGAAGCAATCGAGGATGTTGGTTTTGAAGCTAAGCTGATTAACGAGGAGGTCAGGGAAAAGAACATTCTAGTATGCAGGTTACATATAAAAGGAATGACCTGCACGTCCTGCACTGGCACAGTAGAATCTGCCTTGCAAGCTTTTCCTGGTGTTCAAAGAGCTTCAGTTGCGTTGGCTACTGAAGAGGCAGAGATCCATTATGATCGCAGGATTGTTGCTGCCAGCCAACTTATCCATGCAGTGGAAGAAATTGGCTTTGAATCAATACTAATCACTACAGGAGAAGATCGGAGCAGGATAGACCTCAAACTAGATGGCGTTCTGAGCGAGAAGCTAACAATGATACTGAAAAGCTCTATCCAAGCTCTTCCTGGTGTGGAAGACGTAAAGGTTGACACTGAACTCCACAAGATCACCGTCTCGTACAAGCCTGACCAGACAGGTCCCAGGGACCTCATTGAAGTCATCGAGTCAGCCACTTCTGGTGACGTTACTGCATCAATATATGCCGAAGCAGAAGGAAGGGAGCATCACAGGTATGTGGAAATCAAGCGATACAGGCAGTCTTTCTTGTGGAGCTTAATATTCACTATTCCGGTGTTTCTCACTTCCATGGTGTTCATGTACATCCCTGTGCTGAAGGATGGGCTCGAAAAAAAGGTTGTCAACATGATGAGCATTGGTGAACTATTGCGGTGGATTTTATCGACACCAGTGCAATTTGTAATTGGCCGCAAGTTTTATACTGGTGCTTACAAGGCAATATGCCATGGCTCATCAAACATGGATGTCCTTATTGCCCTAGGGACAAACACGGCTTACTTCTACTCAGTTTACTCAGTTCTTCGAGCAGCTACCTCTGAGAATTACATGTCAACTGATTTTTTTGAGACTAGTTCTATGCTCATATCTTTTATCCTTCTTGGAAAGTACCTTGAGATCTTGGCAAAAGGAAAAACCTCCGAGGCTATTGCCAAGCTGATGGATCTTGCACCGGAAACTGCAACACTGTTAATGTATGACAATGAAGGAAATGTAGTAGGAGAGAAGGAGATTGACAGCAGGCTAATTCAGAAAAATGATGTGATCAAAGTAGTCCCGGGTGGAAAAGTTGCTTCTGATGGATTTGTTATTTGGGGCCAGAGCCATGTGAATGAAAGCATGATTACTGGAGAATCACGGCCAGTAGCGAAGAGGAAGGGTGACACTGTAATTGGAGGGACAGTGAATGAGAATGGTGTGCTCCATGTCCGGGCAACATTTGTCGGATTAGAGACTGCACTGGCACAGATCGTAAGGCTAGTTGAGTCAGCACAAATGGCAAAAGCTCCTGTCCAGAAGTTCGCTGATCAGATATCTAGAGTCTTTGTCCCACTGGTAAGCTCAGTTACATTTTTGTAATAAATACAATGGGGTAAACTTGTCAATGCTGATCAATCTTCTCCATGTTTGCAGGTTATTGTTCTATCTTTGCTTACTTGGCTTGTGTGGTTCTTAGCTGGGAGATTCCATGGTTACCCTTACTCATGGATACCATCTTCCATGGATAGCTTTCAGCTTGCTCTTCAGTTTGGAATATCAGTTATGGTGATTGCCTGTCCTTGTGCCTTAGGGCTGGCAACTCCAACTGCTGTTATGGTTGCAACTGGAGTTGGTGCCTCACAAGGCGTTCTGATCAAAGGCGGGCAAGCTCTTGAGAGTGCACAAAAGGTATGGAAACTTTTCATGATAATGTGTATGCACTTGCTTAAAGCAGCGCTTTCGAATTGGCGATAAACTGACAACACTACTTACACTGACATTTTACAGGTAGACTGCATCGTCTTTGATAAGACAGGAACGCTGACTGTTGGGAAACCAGTCGTTGTCAACACCAGGCTTTTCAAAAACATGGTCTTGCGTGAGTTCTTTGACTATGTTGCAGCAGCAGAGGTATGCTTTTCGACTCTATTTTTGTTGTTGTCATTTTGGGTGAAACCAGATTGTGTTTCGAAGGGACATTTTTCTTTCAAATTTCATGATTCTTGTTGGTCTCATTCAGGACAACAGTGAGCACCCTCTGGCAAAGGCAATAGTGGAGCATGCAAAGAAGTTCCACTCAGAAGAAAACCACATCTGGCCGGAAGCAAGAGATTTCATTTCGGTTCCCGGACATGGTGTCAAGGCCAAAGTTTTTGATAAGAGTGTCATTGTCGGGAACAAGAGTTTCATGTTGTCATTAAGCATTGATATCCCCATGGAAGCTTCAGAGATTCTCATAGAAGAAGAGGAAAATGCACATACAGGCATTATTGTGGCTATGGATCAAGAAGTTGTGGGCATAATTTCTGTATCTGACCCGATAAAACCAAATGCCCATGAAGTTATATCTTACCTCAAGTCCATGAATGTGGAGAGCATAATGGTGACTGGGGACAACTGGGGGACTGCTAACGCCATCGGCAAAGAGGTTGGCATTGAAAAGATTATCGCCGAAGCAAAACCTGACCAGAAAGCTGAAAAGGTGAAGGAACTTCAGGTAAGCTATATACACTGTGTTTTCTTCCGTTACTTCTGTTGCTTTCCTGTTACAGCGATCTAGTGTTTATTTACCATTGTCGGATCTTAATTCTTGCAGCTGTCAGGAAAAACTGTGGCGATGGTTGGTGACGGAATAAATGACTCCCCAGCACTCGTTTCAGCTAATGTAGGTCTGGCCATTGGCGCTGGAACAGATGTCGCCATTGAAGCAGCCGACATCGTCCTCATGAAGAGCAACTTGGAGGATGTGATCACTGCTATCGATCTCTCTAGGAAAACCTTTTTCCGCATACGGATGAATTACGTGTGGGCGCTCGGCTACAACATCATCGGCATACCAATTGCCGCAGGAGTGCTCTTCCCATCGACCCGATTTCGCTTGCCACCATGGGTTGCCGGTGCCGCGATGGCGGCTTCATCCGTCAGTGTCGTCTGTTGGTCCCTTCTGTTGAGGTACTACAAGAGTCCAAAGAAGTTTGACAACTGATGACACCGACCAGAGCAGCATTAGCGTAATAATGTAAGAAAGTACTGTAAGATATTAATGGGTATTGTACTTGGTGAACGACAGGTGATCCTGGAGTTGACAAGAAATTGCGTGAAATAAACTGTACATATGCATTACTTTGTATATATCTATATTCACATGGCAAAACTCTGGATTTTGTGGACATTATTGGCATAGTTGCTTTGTAGTAATATATATATTTCTCTCTATTCACTTTTGCACTAAGCCACTAACTTGTTTGAACTGTCAAAAGATGTATGAATCTGTTGGGCGATCCCATGATCTACGTATCCTTTCTAAATAAAGACATGATCTATATACACATGAACGTGATGAATTGATGATAAAGACATGATCTCCAACTTGATATACGGACATATTCTGAAGAATGTCTAGTTGTCTACGCCTCTACGGCGCCTGCTGAATGTGAACAACCTGGATCCTGGAAAGAGGGTCATGGGCACATGGACAGATGGACGTGGCAGTTAATGGGATCAGACTCGACGATTGAAAGCGGGAGAGCTGGTGCTTGGTGATGCACTGATGCTGAAACTAGAGGGGGATGTTTGTTCACGCTTGTTTTCTTTCCTCTGGTGGGCGATATTAGTTGCCTACCCAACCTGCTCACTTCTTTTAGTGACATGATAGATACAGTTACAACTGAAAGACATCCTGACGAGGCGAGGCGATGATCTTATGTGGCGCCCGACGCCAGCAGAGAAGAATTCGGTTCTGTTAGCTTTATGCCTCGTGGTTAAGTGCTCTAGTTTTGTCACGGAACAACTATTTGGGGGTGGAATCTGATTCGTGGTGCGAGAGCGAGTGTTTCCAGGTGACTCTTATAGCTCAAATAGAGCGTGCTTCCTCTATCCAAAAATATAGTATACAGAAGTATTAAAAATAAACCAAATACAAAAGATTTATAAAACATAAGAACAATTTTGTCGCACAAATTTAGTAGGTAATGTAGTGTTATTAGCCATTTAATGATAAATGTTTTATTGATCATGCAGATGCTATAACGACTATACATGCATGAATTAAATTGATTAGAAAATAAAGTAAAGGTACTGTTGGAGGTTTTTGGCTCTGGCAATGAAGATCAGCATATTACACACAAGACACGAGTTTATACTTGTTCAGGTACTCGGTACCCTACATGATCTAGTTTGGAACAAATCTCTTATCTCGTGTGCCAGAGATTACAAGGTGCGTTGATTGCTAATTGCATATGCAATGTAGCCTACGATATGTTGAGGTACTGATCAGAAGCTCCCTACCTCGCCTTATATAGCCCGAGGGTAGGGTAACATAGATCCTGGTTGGTTTACATATATGTTTTCTAGTTGATTACAAGAAAATCTAAGCAGAATAACTACCATATCTTGTAGAAGTCGTGGTCCAAGCTTTATACGATAGGTTACTTGCTCACTATGTCTGATGACGCGCCCTGGTTCGGGTGGACCTCTTCTTCTCCAGTTTGGCCCACCCTGGTGGTATTGGGCTGGTATTCGAGCAGTGAGGTACCCTAGGTTCATATCACTAACAGGTACATACGTCTTTTATGTTTCTCTTAATATGTCTTAAAATCTCTAAAATACACTATGAAAATCATTGAGTGTTGGATAGTGGATGTAGTCGACACATGACCGGCAATGCTAGCATGTTCACTAGCACGAATGATGGATGTTAGAGATCACGACAAGGTCACATCTGAGGATAACTTCAAAGGTAAATTATGTGGTCTTGGACTCTTGGTAACATAGCTATATCAAATTATTTTCTCTTGGTTGGTTTTGGCAACACTGAATTGTGCATATTTGAACGAGTCAACTCAAGAAGAAAGTGAAGAAGGGGATGCTTGTTAGAGTAAAATAACTAGTGTTTGCGAACTGAGCCTAGCTCAATTGCTTAGGTTCCTTGTGGTGAAACCTGTCCACCCAGGTTCAAGTCCTCGATTGGCACGGGTGCTCGCATTTTCCTAGATTTAATCCAGGATTTAAAGGCATTGTGCTTTCAGTGGTAGGCGACATTCTTGTCGACAGCGAGACGTCTGTGGTGACTTCGTCAATCTCGAGATGTGCCGGCATAATCTTTGGAGGTGCTCATAGGGATAGGGTTTGCATACGTGTGTTCATAAAGGGTGAGTGTGTGTGTGCTAGTGGTGTTGAGCCCTTTCTACCTCTTCTTGAGGATTAGCTGTGTTTTACTTGGTTGCGTCGGTTCGTTGCCCATGTCTTTGGGGACCAAATTTTGTTCATTTCAAATGATCTTGTTTTGGCTTTTCATTGGCTTTTGGTCATTTGGGTGAGTTCTCTATCTCTTCTTCTTTTTCTTCTTCTTTCGCTTGGCTGTTGCGTGTTGGTGTTGACATTGCACTCATCAAGGAGGAGATTGCGAACACATGATCAATATGTATTCATATGGTTTGGTTTGTGATGAGTGATTGTCAATGTGAGTAGCACTTTGGTTTGAGTTGTTGAACTAACCAAGACGTGAGTTTGGGTTGTGCAACATGTTTCTTGGCTTCAGGTGTGCAGGTGTGGAGCTCGGAGACGACAAAGGTGAAGGTCAAGCGGGTTCGTGCTGATGGACTAAGAGTGGTGAAGGATGGATGCCGAGGCTTAGACTGAGGGACTGGAGAAGCCAGGTAACTGACTGTGGGTGGCTGACACCTAGGGTCATCGACAAGTGCAAGAGTACATGAGGAGTGGACCGTGTTTGTAACACCCTCGGTGTTACCACTTAAACAACTTGCTAAACTATGTCATGAGCATCATGTTTTTGTGATAATGCATATGATAAAGTGTGTAGATCAATTTTCGTAACTCAAAAATGATCAATAAAAATGCTAAACGAAAGTTGATTCGATAGTTCATGCATATCAAGTAGGGTTTGAAACTAATTTTTATTGAACAAAAATACTATAGAATATGTATGTGACACTTAAATAAAGTTTGAAGTGCAAACTTTATAGATGACAATGAAATACTTGCTGTAGAAAAATAATGTTACTAGCTGGTATTTCTAATAGTCTAGAAACGGAACATGAAAACAAATCCAGCTCAAAAACTTAGAAATTTTCAAGTGCATAATGACTAGACATTGCTATATTTAGCAATTTATTATGAGAGATTGGGTTAAAGGGTGGTGTAGTGTTATAGCTCGATTTGGTAGTCTCATATGCCATCTTGAGCATGGTGAAGCTGGTTTGGCTCCTAGAGCAACCGTTTGGTCGTGTTGAGCGCTTTAAAATTCGTGCGCGTCACATGTCTCGGGTTGGTTGGCCGCGTGGCCACGATCACCACGCTCGGGCGTTCGGCGTCACCGCGTTGGCCGCGCGCGGCCGACCGTGGCTACCTCTGGCCTGGCTATGGTTCGGTTGCCGCTGGCCCTACCGTGCCATGATGAGGCCACTGCCGGCGCTATCACCTCGATGTCGCGTCCGCCACTGCTGCCTCGTCGCGCTGTCGACCCACCTCACGCCGCGACGCTGCCGCTACCATCGCGTCCACGCCTGTCCGCTGCATCTCTACGCTGTTGTCGGCCCAGTGCGTGTCGCCTCTGCCGCGCGCACATGGTCGGTCTCGCCGTCGCCTTGTCATTAATGACACTGCGGCCGTACGGGCCATGCTGGTCGGGCGCGCACGCGCCTGTCAGTTAGCGCTGGCGCGTGGGTCTCCCAATCTCACCGCTCGTGTCTCGCCAAGGCGAGGACGAGCCGAGCCCACTTGTCGCGCCCCATCTCTCTTTCTCTCTTTCTTCCTCTACTTTCCACCGCGGTCGGGTCACGATCACGGCGAGTCAGAGAGCGAGCACCTCTCATCAATTTCTCATGCCCGTGTCTCCACCTTTACGTCCTCTTGACGACCGCCCCACCCCGCCTTGATTACGGCCATGCCAAGCTCCAATTTTGGAGCTTTGCTCCCACCGCCGCGCCATTAAGGCCTAGCCCACCTCATCGTGGCCAGCTCCAACCTCGCCATCTCGCGTCGAATTGACCGCACCACTAGCCTCGCCTAGAACCCCTCTTTATCGTGCACATGCTAGTCATAGCCCTAGTGCCGCCTCCACGCCACTGTCATGGCCGTGTCACTGTGGTTCACCATCGAGCTCGCCGCGCGCACGTGACCAAACTTGCTCGGGGTGTCTCTGGCCAAGACACCGCCACGGGTAGGATCGTGGTGCGTCACTAATGCTTACCCATCATCTCTATTATCTGTTGTACACTGTGGCTCACCAGAATATGGTTGCTGCCGCTGCAGGTCGCCATTGCCGGGGAGAGCCCACTCTGTTTCACCCTCGTTCGTGCAACCACCGCCTATAGTTGCGCGTAGGCCCATAGATGAGCATCGGTCCCCTAGCTAGGTCTGCAAGGGTCTCGGGTGGTCGGCGTACCGCCTAGTGCCACCACCCACCGCACTAGCAAGCGCGGGGCATCTTGGGGACCTCTCCAGTGCGAAGGTGAAAAGATACGAGGGCTCCGTTGCAAAGCCAATGTCTATAGAAATAGTACGTGTAGTGTTTATGCTATTGTCTGATAACACGAGGGCATTTTTGCAAGAGTGCCAGCGCGCACGGGCTCCCCGCCGCGGGCCGCCTCCGCTTGTGGGCCGCGTTGGGCCGAAATCGGTTTATCTTTTTTCGTGGAAAATAGAAATAACTTTTTATTTTAATTTTGAGTTGAACTTTGGTAATTAATATAAAATAATGTAGATATCCAAAAAAATATGAAATAAATTTTGTTAGGTTTCTAAAATTGTGCTCTATCTGTTAGTATATTTAGTTCATATATGTGCTGGTTGATACCAGGAGTTATTAAATCATTTGAGAGTGCTCAATATTATTAAGTTAATTATTGTAGGAATTTTTGTGGTAGATTGGTAATAGAAAAAACCTTGAAATTTTTATAGTAGCTCCATTGTATTATTATGTGCTCACTATAATTTTTGTAGCCCTAAAATAGACTCTTTAATATGGTTGCTAAATACCCATTAAGGCTAAATGAATAGTGACATGATATTGGTTTATAAAAATTAAGCACTTGTAGGGTGGGCTTGGAATCTATATGGTAGAGATAATGATTAGCTTAGTATTTTAGTCATTAGAGCTAGCTTAGTAGCTTAGCATGTGTATTCTTATGTTAAGAGTTTACATTGCCAAAATACTAAGTGTTGCATCATCGTTGCATGCATGCATGTAGAGAACGAGTTGGTGGAGTTCGTGACATGGGAGAGGAGTACGAGGAGATGATCGAGAGAGTACGAGGAGGAGGTTCTTGTGTAGGAGAAGGTCCTAGAGCCATCTTTGGTGACTTAGCCGACAATCCACTTTGCCCAAGAAAAGTTCGGTGCATAACCCTTATTTTGAATGATCCTTTGGATATATATATATATATATATATATATATATATATGTGTGTGTGTGTGTGTGTGTGTGTGTGTGTGTGTGATGATGTATTTATTGTTACATGATTTATATTGAAACTATATGCATAGATAACCAACCTATGAGTCCTACTAGCATAGGTCGAGTAGCTGTTATGATTGGGCTATCGGTAGCGTGAGTAACCTGCCGTTACTCACAATAGGTGAGTATTATTATTACTCTCATGATAAAATGATGAAAGGAAATGGAGGCCGGGTAGGGATATAGTACGGGTATTGGTGGGTGTAATAGGTTGTGTTCCGCAGCTAACAGGGCATAGCTTAGTTACACTGTTTTCCCTATCCGAGTCGGTTAAGGACCGTCCGTTGCTGTGGATTCTAGTCAGGTCACAAACTTAATATCCTGAGCACATACTTGTTTATGGGAGCGGGAAGGCTCATTGCTCTCTTGTCGTGGGTTCAGGCTCTTTCCAGACCGACTGATTGGAGGCGAGGATGGTAGAGGTCTAAGCACCACATTGAGTTCGGAACTCAGGAGTGGGGGCTTGGAGTCCAAGTTTGGACGGGGACCTAGACCCCTTGACTAGAGAGTGGTGGGTTGGTCTTGTTTGTGCCTGGGGTACAAGCGGGGCATGTGTTTCGGAGTACCCAGCTGAGATACATTGGTTCGTGAATCACCGTGTGATACGGTACAGCTTGGCTATAATCTAGCACCATAGTAAGAACTGGAAGATGAAAGGGAGTGAATGGATTTGATTGCTCAACTCTTGCTTGAAAGTAGAACAGGTGCTTACATAGAATGGTTAGCTAATGAACTAATCATGACTGCTAATAAAACATATACATAAGGATTCACTATTAGTAATGCTTTTCGCCAAGAAAAAGGAAACCCAGCAAACCATAAAGCTTATCATATCCTTTGGAGTCGGAAAATTATTCCCACTAGTCGGGTAAGCCTTGCGAGTACATTGTGTACTCAGGGTTTATTTACCCCTGTTGCAGATACAGCTTGAGGAGTGGCTGTTGTGTAGAGGATTCTTCTGGTGGGCACAGATGGATCCTTGTATCTTATCGTTAGATGTTTATTTCAATTCCACTATTTAAATTCCGCACTCTGAACTTGGTATTGTAATAATATATTTCCAAAAACTCTTGTTATATGAAATGGACTAAGTATTATAAACTCGTTCTCATTATTGGATCCCTGGATGAAAAACGTGGATTGTTTGAGTTCTCCCTTGGGGTGTGCTCGACAGGACCGTCCGATGTAGCTTACTTTCGGGGTGCTTAGCGTCTAGTGGAAGATAAGCGCCTCCGGAAGTGTGCTATTTCAGGCGGTTCTGCCACAGTGTTGACCAAGTCAAAAAGACAATGGTCAGGGAAGTCAAGCAGAGGCGCTGGAGGACTTGACGGCCAGGTGGTCAAGGATGGCGGTGACACGTGTCGAGTTCATGGGGGAGCGTATGACGTACGCTACCCGTGAGTGGTTTTATGGTTTGGGCCTCAAACCACTAGTGGAAAGTTTATGAGTTTGGACCTCAAAACCCAGGTGCGGTTCCAGCGAGAATCTGAGGTGGCATGTGCCGTTATCGTGAGGTTCGCGTCGAGGCGAAGCTAAGTCATGAAGGACACGTGGCCGTCGGATGCCTCTATCTCAAGTTGGACCATTGCCCCTAGGGTTAAGTGGTTTAGCAAAATATCTAAGGGCGTTGTTGGGAATATGTAATAGCTCTATTAATAAGGTAGAGGTCCCCCCAACCAGCCATCTCTTCAGCACTTCATTTATCTCCTTCTCTTGTTAGGTTTTCCTCCTCCTTTAGTTTGTTGCTGAGATCCACAGATGATTTAGACACTACAGTAATCCTTCATCTGTGTAATCTGCTCGTGTAACCTATGAATCTTGTGGGAATGGAGGCCCGTACCTCCTAGGTTCATGGTGGCTCACTCTCTTGAGTTCTTTATTGAGTTTTGATTGCTCTTTCCCTTCTGTAACCTTCCTTCTTGGGTTTGATTGATTTGCAACCCAAGGAAGGTCAACTCTCCCATCATGCTCATCTTAAACTCACTGCTCATAAAATCTACAAACTTGACAACAAGTGCATGAGAAGAGCCACAGAAAATGATATCATCCATGTAAATCTGTACTAAGAGATTATCATTTCCTTGCTTGAGGAGAAAAAGAGTTTTGTCAACTGAACCCATTTAAAAACCCTTTTCAAGCAAAAACGATTTCAGACGCTCGTAGGCTCTAGGGGCTTGTTTCAAACCATATAAAGCTTTTTAAAGTTTGAAGACATGGTTTTGAAACTTTGGGTTCTCGAAACCGAGGGGTTACATAACATAGACCTCCTCCTCTATATACCATTTAAGAAAGCACTTTTGGCATCCATTTGAAAAAGCTTAAAACCCTTTGAAGCAGCAAAGGCTAAAAGGATTCTAATGGCTTCTAAATGAGCTACAGGGGCAAAGGTCTCCTCATAATCTGTACCTGGCCTCTTTTTAGAAAAAACCCTTGAGCTACCAACCTAGCTTTGTTTCTAACTACAAACCCATCCTTACCCTATTTGTATTTGAAACCCCATTTGGTTCCTATAGGATGGTAGTCTTGTGGAGGTGGTACCAAAACTGGTTTCTCTAAAAGTTTTCAAGCTCCTCATGCATGGTAATAACCCAGTTAGGATTGGATAAAGCATGTCCAATATCTCGGGGCTCAAAAAAGCAACAAATGCAGAATGAGCGAAGTGAGAGATTTGATAAGACCTGTACTGCGTGACTCACTGGTCAATGTTGCCTATCATCTATTGAGGTAGATGATGATTCTGAATGTGTTGTGGTGCCTCCCTTGTCGAAGTCATCTCTCCCTTGATAGCAGCTGGTGCTTCTTCAGGTGCAGCTAGCACAGGCTGAAGAAGCTGCTTGAACGGGTCCCCAAGTTGTGGAAGTAGAGGGGTTAGGATTGTGAGCTGAAGTAGTCGAAGCAAGATCGATAAGGGCAATCGGTGGAGTCAGCTCGAGATCACCCCAATTCGTGTCTTCTTGTTCCTCCTCCACAAAAATGCTTTCTCCAATCTCTTGTTCACCTGCACACTCAAAGACAGAGGTTGTACAAGGCATTTTTTCATCTAATGTGACCTCGCAGGTCTCCATGATGCGATTACTTTCCAAGTTAAGAGTATGATAGGCTCTAGAATGAGGGGGTGTTTGGTTTGGGCTGCTAAACTTTAGCTGGCTAAACTTTAGCCTATTTAGTCACTTTTTTCCCAAACACATGGACTAAATGGGAATCAAAGGGAGCTAAAGTTTAGTCACCAAGGGGGAGCTAAACTGGACTAAAAGTCAGCTGCCTCACCTTTTAGTCATTTTGTAGCCAAACACCTTGACTAAAAGGAACTAAAAGGTCTCTTTTAGTCCACCAAACCAAACAGGGGTGACTAAAGTTTAGCAGCTGGTTTAGCAGGCTAAAATTTAGCAGCTTCAATCCAAATAGGGCCTGGATGCATAACCTAGAAAGATACCGTTAGAAGACCTGGACTCAAACTTGTCCAACTTACCTGCCTTGAGCACAAAGCACTTACAACTAAACACCCTGAAGTGACTTACCTTGGGTGCTCATCCAAATCGCAGCTCATAAGAAGTCTTTTTCATAAAAGCCTGAAGAAAAATGCGATTGGACACATAGCATGTTGTGTTGGTCGCCTCGGCCCAAAACCTCCTAGGAGTTCTATGCTCATCAAGCATTGTCTTAGCCATCTCAGCAAGGGTTAGGGTTTTGTGTTCAATAATGCCATTTTGCTGGGGACGTAAGGAGTGGAAAACTAATGCTCGAGGCCCAAAGAAGCACATAAGGTCTCAAAATGATTATTTTTGAATTATGTGCCATTGTCACTGCGAATCGCTCTCATGGCATTCTTGGATCACTCATTTTGCAACCAAAGAACAAATACCAAGCCTATGAAAGCACCTCATCCTTTCCCTCCATGAAAAACACCCAAGAGTAGCGAGAAAAGTCAACAACGATCACTAGAACGTACAATTTCCCACCTTTGGAGCGAACCCAAGCTGGACCAACTGTGTCCATGTGAAGCAACCTGCTGGGTCGCTTGGTCATAACCTGGTTCACAGGTGGGTGAGAAGTGGCTACCATCTTCCCATGACGACAAGGGTGGTACACAAGATCTTTCTCAAATTTCAAGTTAGGCAATCCTTGGATGAGACCAAGTGAACTCAATCTAGCAAGTAGATCAAAGTTCAAATGGCCTAGCCTCCTATGGCACTTCCAAAGCTCAGAGGAAGATCCAGCCACAAGACATTGAGAAAAGCCAAAGGACTATGAGAAATCAGCTCGAAAGACTCGGCCAAATGGGGTAATCTAACAAACAAGATTCCCCTGAGAATCCAAAACATGAGATATGCCTTTCTTAAAGCACACTTCAAAGCCATCCTCAAGGAGTTGCAAAATAGAGAGAAAATTGAAATACAAATTCAAAACCAGTGCAACATCCTTGAGAACAAAACTCATGTTAACCTGAATGGTTCCACAAGAGAGCACCTTACCTTTGCTATTATCCCTGAATGTGATGTACTCTTTACTTTGCATGGGGTCAAGACTGGAGAACCATTTTGAATCTCCGATCATGTGGTGCAAACAGCCAGAATCAATGAGCCACATGTTCTCTAGGCCTCCGTCCTATTCAATAGAAAGTCATAGGGTGAGCAAATGGCACAACACTGGGATTAGTAAACTGTGAAGGATACCAGTGTTGAGTCATTTTCCCTGGAGAAAAGTGTCAGAAAAAACACCAAACATACCATGACCCATTTGGGGGTAGCGAGCACCATTATGGAGAAAACATATTCTGCTAAAGCTGTGGGACTGAAAGCCACCGCCATGGGATCCATGATCATATTGATCATGACTTGAACCCCACTGGGCATGACCATCACGTGGTCTCATAGCCTGAGGCATTGCACCTCTAAGCCTAGCACTGTGCCTCTAAATAGATGGTACATGTATGCCATAGGACGAACAATACATGTTTCGGGTGTTCAAATCATACTCCCGTCGCTCATCTCTCTTACTCCTAAAGCAGAACTCAACAAGGTGATCTTCCCTTTGGCAGTATTCATAGTGATACCTTACCTCTCTCTTGGGTGGTTCTTTTATAGGTATGGTTCACTCTAGGTGGCTGTTGGGCTCTAGGAAGAGGATCCTCAGAGATGTTGGGTAGAGTGTCAAGTGGGTTTCTGAGATCGTTAGGTTTTGGAATCCACACTTGCTTTTGAGATGGGGCTTTTGGAGGTTATTCAAACACTCCATCTTTGGTGGTAGGCAGAGTGGGCTTAGGTGGAGTGATTTTGATCAATTTGGAGTAGCGGAAGGTTTCTCACTTGGTTTCAAGCCATTACATTCACTAACCTTGCCATAGAGATTTTCACCCTTCCGACCTCAAGCAAAGCCTACACCTAGTCCACCAGTTCCCCTCCTAAACTGGTTAACCATCATGCCCAATTGTGGCTCACTGCATGACACCCAGCTTAAGATGGTCCAAAGGTATGTGCTTTCTTCCTCGGATCTCACCTTGTCATGCCTGCATGACTCAAGCTCTAGCCTCAAGCCCTCACAAAGTGCACACTTAGCAGCACCCGTGCTATCTAAACTAGCCTTCTCAAGCAAAGATATAATGTGGGCTCTTCTCATGTCAAGACCAAACTCTTTGAGACGTACCGACATGAGTACGGGAACTTTGTTCAGTTGCCACGAGAGTCTATCAATTCTATGTTCTCTCGCTTCCAGTCAATTGTGAACAAGATGCGGGCAAACAAGCCACAGCTACCCTATGACGATCATGAGAGGGTTCTCAACCTACCACACACCCTAGATCAGAGGGTTTGAGATGTGAAGGTCTCTGCTATCATTGAGTCTCCCAATTATGAGACCCTCACAGTGGATGAGCTATTCAGCAAGCTCAAGTCCACCGAGATCGACCACCAGGCTTGAACAAAGATTGAGAATTCATCTGCACCGACCATGGTTTGGTCTCAGGTACTGGTGGTTCTTTGGCTAACCTTTCAACAGCTTCCTTTGCCTTGTCTTCTTTGGTCTCTGTTACAGAGGAGCATGTGGAGGCACTTGGGGATGAAGAGCTGCCATGGTAATCAATATATATTAGTTCAAAATTGCAACAAAAAATTATCATATATCTACACATGCATCAATTAAATCTAGAAAAAAGTTTTTTCATATCTAAAATTTCCTTATTTATCTTATTTTACAAAATAAAAAATTAAATATATATATATATTTCACATATTACGGTGAGCGTGGCGGTCCGATCAAAATATATGAACTATTTATAGTTATTTGGGAGTACCACAGCAAAGTTCATATCTTATAAAGTCATATTTTTTTTCGAACGAAGGCATTCCCACCATTTCCAGATGGAAAGTAGTGGAGCAAAGGGGGTGGTCGCCCGACCTCCTAGGGTGGGGGGTTGGCCGACTCTCCTATGATAGGTGGGGCCACCTCCAAAGGTGGGGCGCTTCTCCTTCTCTTCTAGTGTGGGTTTTCCTAGTGGGGCCACTTGAATCCTTCGGATGATGGAGATGTGGGCCCTTCAATCCGTGTGCTTTGCTTGTGAGCCATCTAAAGAAAGCACACTTCCAATCAAAGGGTTGATGTTGCTTGAGGATGTATTTGATGGATCACCAAAGTTTGTGGAAGGGTGGAGAGGTTGTGGAGCCACTATGGTTGGGCCCACTGCCTTGATTTTTCTCCATTTTGTACCTATAAGGAAATACATGACATGTACAAGTGAAACTATGTTATTTGTACAAAAGTCACTACTACTTGCTTATTTCCTTCCAAAAATGATGTTTTATTGATGGTTTTGACTATATAAAACTGACGAAATTACTGTCAACAATGTTCACTCCTTCTAGTAGCATCTCTTTGTTTCCTTCTAATTACAGGCCTACCCAGTAACGCACAAGAGTGCATGCGTAGCACACAATCTTAACAGAGTTCTTAACGATCTTTCCATCAGAACAAGTTTTATTCTTGATTTTCAAATGGCCCAACACAAGTCACAAAGGCTATAATGTCAAAGACATGGGACTTATTCCCATTAAGGAGCCATATTCTGCAGCACGCCCAAGACTGATTTAAATTTGTAGGAACATTAGTTTGCCTCCATGCAGTGAGCAGCCACCGCCCATACAACAAGTAAATTGCAAATGGTGATGATGTTATCTTTTGTTAAGATGACACCAACCAGCCAAAACAAGATACTTCCTTCGTCCCAAAATAAATGTCACTATGGTATCGTGTCGGTCAAACTTTATTAAGTTTGACTAGGTTTGTAAAAAATATTAGCAATATTTGTATCTTCAAATAAGTTTATTATGAAAATAAATTCAATGATCTATCTAACGATACTAATTATGTACTATAATTTTTAATTTTCTTGTATATATTTGGTTAAAGTTAAAATCGTTTGACTTCTTGAGAAGCGGGAATGAAGTTATTTTGGGAGGGAGAGTATTAATTTTGGCTATTATTTTCCTTTTCTAGAAATTCTTATGAGTAAAATGAGTGTTATTGGTTGTCATGGCATTATACAACCACTTAACTGAGAATTTCTTATTGTTCTCTAGTTTCCATATGACCACATCTTCAGTATCTTGGGGGTGAAAGTTCAAGGTGTCCATCCAATTATTGCTCCAATTGCTTCTTAAATCATTTACTAACAACCTACTGAAGGTGATTTGTTATTCCATATTTCTTATTTGAAAACAGATATTTCCTCCATCCCTAAAAGAACATAATTTTATAGATCAAATTTTATCCCAAAATAAATACACACATAGGTCCTAAGATTGCCTTTGGTTGGACTTCCCAACCTGCTTTGGCTTTCAAAGAAGCCAAAAGCCAACCAAAGACGCAAACTTTCGTGTAGGTTCTATAAAGAAAGTTGCTTTTTTCTAGTACAAATTTCACAACACCTAGAGATATACTTCCAGCGGCTATGGGGTCAAAGTTTTCATAAAAATTACCCACTTGACATTAGTTATTATGTAATGATTCGTTTTTCCTGATCCCTCCCTCGTCCATGTGAGAAATAGGATCCGCCGGTGCTCCCTCGGGCTCCTCCAGGCCGGTTGAAAGCCCTAGTTTGGTTTTGGGTAATTGATGAAACCTTAGTATACTAACATTTGGCTCTAAGTGAAATTGAGATAGGTTGGTACACACCATGAGGTGGAGCTAGATAATGGCATTCAAGGTGATGGAGGTGGCCAAAAGATGATGATCAAGTGCTCCAACTTGGAAAAGAAGAAAGAGAAAAACAAAACTCTATGGAGATCAAGACAAAGGTATAAATAGGGATTTGGTGATAAAGCACTATGAATCAAGACACCATAGAAGGTGTGATTGGGTTTAGGATAGATATCCATACTATGAAGAGGGGGAAATCATGGTTAAAGCAGTTATCAAGTGCCAATAGGTGAAGTCATTGTTGCATATGCATTAGGACCTAGTGTGCTAACATTTAACCCTTGAAAAATGCTTTGAAAATTGCTAACACATGTGTACAATGGTGAGACACTTTGTGGTTAGCACTTGGAAGCAAGGGTTGAAGTTTGAAGATGAAAAGGAGATGTTAAAGGCCTTCGGACCCTAGGGTTTAGGGGGTGTAAACCATCAGTGATGGGTCCGTAACCTAACCCTAGGGGCTCAGTGCTGAGGCACTGGCTCCGGACCCTATGGTGCGGGGCGTCCAGACCAATGGCCCTCGGTCTAGTTGAGGACCCCGACCACGTGGCACGTTGAGGAGAGCTAAGGCTGGCTCCAGACCTAGTCCGATTGACGGTTTGGACCAAGCCTCGGTCCAAAGAATTATTTCTTCAAGACAGAGACTTAGCAAAATGAACCGGACTCGTGAGGTTTGGTCCGGACCAGGGGGTCTGGACTTGGCTCGGAGGTGTTTGAGGTGTTCTGGAGCTCTCTAGAGTAGTCCAGACCCTTGGCAACGTTGGTTCAGATGGCTCTTGTGCTAGTCCGGTTCGGACCCTATTAGTAGTCGTTGAGCGCGACAACGGCTAAATTCAAAGAACAGGACACATGGCGCACGGCGATTGGTCGGCTGCGGTGAACATGACCCATGAGGCTTGGTCTAGACCCCTCGGTCCAGAGCCTTTGCGCTAGTCCTGTTGCCCCCTGCGTAGGATAATGGTCACTTGAGCCCAAGGGGCTCTACAAAATAGAACTTGGTCGGCTCTAGCTCACTCTCTTGGACATTTTTATCATTGTTGCATCGTCCTTGTGAGCTAAGCCAAACTTCTCCCAGTCATTCTCTTGATTGATTCATCATCCAAGTGAGTTAGCAGTCATCCAAAGTGTATTTGCTTGAGTGATTGCATCTAGTGGCACTTAGGGATCGTTCTAGCTGTAGTTTTCTTATTACTCTTGGTGGTTACCGCCACCTAGATGGCTTGGAGCATCTTGAGGAGTCTTGACACGAGTTGGTGATTGTTCGTGGCCACTCCTGGTGATTTGTGAGGTGTTCTTGGGCTTATTCCCTAGTGGAGCACTAAACGAACCTCTAGTGGATTGCTCGTGTCGGTGAGTACCCTCATTTGTGTAGGTTCTTGCGGCACCTTTGTGTAAGGCTAGGCTTGTGACGCCTATTAGCTTGTGAACCACCAAGTAAACAGTCGACACAATGGGGACTAGCTTGCCGGCAAGAAAGTGAACCTCAGGAGAAAAATTGTGTCTCTTTGGTCTTCACTTGGTATTCATATATTGATTGATTATCACTTGCCACGTTCGGTATCTCTACCTCACTTTGTATTTACATTCTTATATCTTGTGTAGAGGTAGCTAGTGTAGCTTAGTTATAGTTAGTTAACTAGTTGTTTAGTTCTCTAGCTAGTTCACTAGTTTAGGAAATTAGTGACATAGCCTTTGTGTGCCTTAGTGATCATAATTACTAGCATTGTGGGTAGTGTCAGTTATTCCTCCAAATCAGCCTACAGAGCATACTTTTTTGGCTCTGTAACTTTTGAACCTTGGAGATAGCTACAGAAATCTTGGGCCCCAAACAAGTTCAAAATTTTTTTGTGGTTGGCAATCCATAGTAGGTGTTGGACAGTAGATAGATTGGCTAAAAGGGGGCTGCCCCATCTAGATAAGTGTCCCCTTTGCGATCAAGAAGAAGAGACGATACAACACCTTCTAACTTCATGTTTTGTAGTAAGGCAAGTTTGGTTCAACCTGTTTGCTCCACTGAACCTTTCTAGGTCGGTTCCACATCAGCATGAATCTAGCTTCACTGAATGGTGGTGTAGGACTATTAAAAGAGTGAAGAAAGAGGACATAAAGGGGGTTAATTCCCTTATCATTTTGGGGGATTAGATGATTTGGAAACATAGGAATGCGTGTGTTTTTGAGGGTGCCTCTTCTTCAGTTAACTCAATCTTAAGTTTGCTTAAGGATGAACACAGTCTTTGGTGTTTAGCAGGCTCTAAGAAACTACAAGGTCTAGACCTTGGAAGGGTCGCCTAATTCCATAGGCGTGGTCAAGTCTTGTGTTTTCTGTTTTCTTTAAAGACTTTTTTAGTCTGGTTCCCTGACTCTCATATTTGGTCCCTGTATGAGAGGAAGGTTTTGTATGGGAACCCTCCTTTTTTCTCTCTAATACAATGAAACACAGCTCTCCTGCGTTTTCAAAAAAAAAGCATTGTGGGTAGGTGGCTTGCTATTTGATTAGAGCTAGAGCAAAACACTTTTATCGCCATTTAGTTATCTAACCGATTGCTCTAGTATTTTATAGAGATTTTTTATAGGCTATTCACCCCTCCTCTAGCCATTTAGGACCTTTCACCGGCGTTGACGCTCCCTTGCTCTTCTAGGCCGGTGTCGGACGAGGGGCCATAGGCGAGCGCGAGTGAGCTCCGTCGCCGTCACCACAAGCAGGCACGCACGAGTGAGCTCTGTCCGGGGCTATGGGCGAGCGCAAGCTTTGTCGCCCCTGGCCACCTCCTACTTTGCCACCGTGTGGATCGACAACTCGATGAAAAACACGTCAGGAAAAAAACAAAGAAATATGCATTGGGTGGTTGACATGTGAGGTCGGCTGACAACAGTTTTTAAGAAGCCATAGTTGTTTAACCAAGTGGTCGGCCCACAAACCACAACAACTTTTCCACAGCCCATGTCTCATAGCAACTTTTTTAGAAGCCACAACTCAAGGATCGTCGGGAATGGGTGAAACCTCTAGTTTGGTTTTGGATAATTGATGAAACCCATTGAACTAATCCTTGTATCTAAGTGTGTAACTAGATAGGATGGTCCAATCTAAGTGGAGGAGCTAGATGATGGTCATGGTGTTGATGATGGCCTAAATGAAGATCAAGTGCTCTCCATTTGGAAAAGAAGAAAGAGAAAAACAAAATGGCTCAACACAAAGGTATATATGGCAGAACCGCCCAAAATACCACACATTCGGAGGCGCTCGTCTTCCTCTAGACACTAAGCACCCCGAAAGCGAGCTACATCAGGCGGATTCCATCGAGCACACCCCAAGGGAGAACTCAAATAATCCATATTTTTCCTTCAGGATCCAATAATGAGAACGAGTTTATAATACTTAGTCAATTTTATACAACCAAAGTTCTTAGAAATACATTATTATAGTACCAAGTTCAGAGTACGGAAATTAAATAGAGGAATAAAAATAAACATCTATCGATAATATACAAGGATCCATCTGTGCCCACCAGAAGAATCCTTCACACAACGGTTACTCCTCAGGCTACACCTGTAACAGGGGTAAATAAACCTTGAGTACACAATGTACTCGCAAGACTTATCCGACTAGTGGGAAAATTTTCCTGACTCCAAGGGGTATGATAAGCTTTATGGTTTGTTGGGTTTCCTTTTTGCAGAAAGCAATACTAATAGTGACTCATTATGTATGTTTATTATTAGCAGTCATGATTAGTTCATTATCTATCCATTCTATGTAAGCACATATTCTACTTTCAAGCAAGAGTTGAGCAATAGTTCAATTTCACCACCTTTCATCTTTCAGTTCTTACTACGGTGTTAGACTATAGACAAGCTGTACCGGATCGCCCGACGATTTGCGAATCAATGTGCCCAGCTGAGTACCTTGAAACACACGCCCCGCTTGTACTCTAGGCACAAGCAGGACCAACCCACTACCCTCCTATCACGGGGTCCAAATCTCCATCCAAACTTAGACTCTAAGCCCCTGCTCCTGAGTCCCGGACCCAGTGCGGTGCTTAGACCTCCACCATCCCCGCCTCCAATTAGTCGGCCCAGAAAGAGTCGGAACCCATGACAAGAGAACAATGAGCCTTCCTGCGCCCATACACAAGTATGTGTTCAGGATAATAAGTCTGTGGCTTGCCTAGAACCCAATGCAATGGCCGGTCCTTAATCGACACAGACAAGGAAATAGTGTAACCAAGCTATGCCCTATTGGTCACAGGACACAACCTCTTATGCCCACCAATACCCAAACCATATCCCTGCCCAGTCTCCATTTTCTTTTCACCATTTTATCACGAGTGATAATAATAATCACCTATTATGAGTAACGGCAGGTTACTCATGCTACCGAAATCCTGAGCATAGCAGCTACTCGACCTATGCTAGTAGGACTCATAGGTAGGTATATCTATGTAGGTAGTCTCCATAAAATGCCTGTAACGTAAATGCATATCACATATATATATCTAGTGATCATTTAAAATAAGGGTTATGCACCGGGGCTTGTCTTGGGCAGGCGGGGTGTCAGCAAAGTCAGCAACTGATGGCTCCGGGGCTCCCTCCTAGACGAGGATCTCCTCCTCGTACTCCTTAATTATCTCCTCGTACTCCTGCTCGCCCGCAGTCATGAACTCTACCAACTCATTATCTACACGCATGAAGTAATGATGCAACACTTAGTAATACGACAACAACAACTCTTAAAATAAGAATACATCTACCAAGCTACTAATCTAACTCTATTGACTAAGACGCTAAGCTACCTATTATTCCTACTAAACAGGTATGAAACATTTCATGTATTATCTTAGCAACTAAAGGCATCCTTATTCTTATTACCGATTTAATATATATACTACCACAAGGCGTACTTAGCCACCATCTTTCTCAACCTATGTAAGGCTACAAAATTACAGTGAGCACATAAAAATCTAATGAACCTATTGTAAAAATTTCATAGCCAAAGCTATTACCAATTTGCAACAAAAATTCCTACAATTATTAATCTAAATAACATTAACACTTCTAAATGATTTAATGGACCTTAGCATCAACACAGATATATATATAAACTAACCATACTATCTGGTAGACATTATTTTTAGGAACTCAATAGAATTTATTTCACAATTTTTTGATACTTATGTGAATTGATATTAATTTCCAAAGTTCAACTTAGAATGTAAAATATAAAGCTATTTCTATCTTCTATAAAAATGAAAAACAAATTCAACCCGCGCGGCCCATGAGCGAGCGACGCGGCCCACGCACGCGCGACCCGCCGGCGTGGCCCACACGGGACGCGGCCCAACCACGCGGAAACAGCCCGCGATGGGGAGGCCCGCGCGCTGGTCACTTATGCGAAAATGCCCTTGAGTTACCGATGATTCACCCCGAGGTCCGCAACACTATTCCTACAGTCTACGCTTAAGCAAAGTAGCCCTCAGAACAACCCTTCTTTACAATGGCCAGGTCCTCGGGCCACCCCCGCGCGCACCGGCGCGGCGGCGATGGCACTGGACGGTCACACCGGCCAACCGAGACCTGCCCCGACCCAGATAGCAAGCCGAACAGCACCTACAACCCTAGCGCCTACCCTAGCCGAGGTTACAGGGGCGGTGGAGCTCACAGAAACATCGGCCACGACGCGCGCCCTTGCGCGATGGCGGCGCGACCACGCCGGCCAACCTAAGCCACTGCGGGGAGAGCTAGCTAACTCTAAAGCACGACTATCGTACCCTGGTTGCTGCTGTGGTGATGGTTTGGCCGGGGATTCCCCGAACCGGGCTGACCACGTGTGGCGGTGGAATGCGGCGGTGCACTGCGGTGACACGATCGCGTCAGTGACCAAGGTGGGCGGTAGCGGCTAGGCTGAGGTGCGCAGGGTGAAGGAAGGATCTAGGTGAAGGTAGTGGTGCAGCTAATTGGACAGTGACGATGGGCGAGCGAGCTGTCCGTGCCCATAGCCAAGCGCGGCCTTAATGGCTCGCCGGGGCGAAGACGCTAAATTAGTGCCCGGCCGGATAGCATCAAGGCTGCGGGTGGCATAGGCGGTGAGAGGACAAGAGAGCGCAGGTACGATCGAGGCAAATTGAATAGTGGTGACTCCTCTCTAGCGCACTCATGGGCGCAAGGCGGCGGCGGCAGAGAGAAAGCAGAGACACGCGGACGGACGAGACGACAGCGGGGCTCGGTCAGACTTCGACTGGGGCACATCTTGGGGGGTGCAGGTGCTGTGGCCGGGGGACCCTCGTCCCAAGCACAGTGGATGAGCGAGTGCATCGGTGATAGGCCGTGGCCCACGCGATGCGGCGCCATTAATGGCGTAGCGACGGCGTGCATGGCCACGTGCGGAAAGCATCCGCTTCGGTCAGAGAGGAACAACGCAGCGCAGCGCAGACGTGATGCGACGTAATGCAAAGGCAGCGACACGGCGAGGTAGAGTGGTCAGGCGGTAGTGGACCGGCCAGGGCATCGGGCCCGCGACGACAACGGCAGCGACACGGCGGGGCAGAGCGGCCAGGCCAACCGGCCCCCAGCGTCCCGCCGAGCACGGCGGTGCGCGTGTGTGCATGCGTGCGTCGAATGGCCGACGCTACGACGCTGAGTGCCCAAGGCATGGTGACTATGCCCACGCGATGAAACCGGCCGAGAGAATGCTGCGCATGATTTTTTTAAAGCGTTCTAAAAGTCTAAACCTTTCATCCAATCACCAAACCACCTTTGCTATACTTAAGAGGGCATGTTAGGCTACTAAAACAAGCCATAAAACCACATCACTCCTTAACCCAATTACTCTACAAAAATTAACAAACATAACTTTGCCAAACCATTTTTTAGCCTTAGAAATTTGACTAAGTTTTGATCGGATTCGCGTCAAATTTGATTTCCAAGCTATTAGACCAGTTAGCTAGTGAATTCATTTTTCGACCGCATATATTTCATTGTCATCTACAAAGTTTGTACTTCAATCTTTATTCAAGTATCCCATATATGTTCTATAGCATTTTCGCTTAATAAAAATTGGTTTTAAACCCTAAGTGATATATCATAGCAATCAATTAAACTTTCGTTTTGTATTTCTGTCGATCGTTTAGAGTTACGGAATTTGATCTACACACTATATTACATGCATTAACACATAAACATGATGCTCATGACATGTTTTAGCAAAAGATTTATAGTGTAACACCGAGGGTGTTACAGTATACTTGATAGGAGCATTTTTGTTTTGCCACTCAAGACACCAAGTGGGTGTGAGTGGATTTAGGATAGATAGCCATACTATTAAGAGGGACGAAACTCGTCGTGAAATGCAGTTATCAAAGTGCCACTAGATGTTCTAACTCATTGCATGTGCATTTAGATTCTAGTGAGTGCTAACACCCGTGAAAATGCTATGAGAAAATGCTAACACACGTGCACAATGGTGATACACTTGGTGGTTAGCACTTTGGAGCAAAGGTGGTGAAGTTGGAGTTGAAAAGGAGGTGAAAACAGGGATGAGACCCTGACTCTGTCAGGATCGGACCCTGAGGTTAGAGTCTGGTCCGGACTCTGGCTCGACAGCGTAGGCGCTGGTATGCGTTGGACCCAGGTGCTAGGTGCGACCGGATCCAGACGCGTGGGTCTAGTTGTGGCAGTGGTGAAGCGCGGAGGCGACATGGCGCATTGAGGAGGACCGGACCCTGGCTCCGGGTCCAAAAGGCAGTACCGGACTAAGTCCGGTCATGTTTTGCCCTCTCTCTATGTAGAACTAGAACCAGGGGTCATGGGTCCGATCGGCTTCATCGGACTGGGTTCGGCCATCTTTTTCCTCTCTAGAACGTTACTCAAAGTGACCGGACCCGCGCGTTAAAGAGTGACCGGACCTAGGGGGTTAGGGTTCGGTCCAAAGTAGTTGACCGTGTGGCTGACTTGACTGTTGAAGATCAATGTGCAGTGATTGAAGCTAGGGACACGTGGTGTCATTTTGTTGACCGAACTCAGTCCAGACCGGACGTTGTGGGTCCGATCGGTGTGCAGACTGCCCAATAATAGAGCCAACGGCTCTATTGTTTGGGGACCTCTATAAATAGAGGTTGGCCGGCCATGGCTCACTCGCTCGGCCATTTCTATTGATAATACACTCTAGTGAGCCTAGCCATTCCTCTCTAACTCATCTTGCTTGCTTGATTCATCATTTGGTGAGATTGGAGAGCATCCAAGTGCATTGCTTTGAGTAATTGCATCTAGAGTCACTTGGTGATTGTGTTTCGCTGCGGGATTCGTTTGTTACTCTTGGTGGTTGCCGCCACCTAGATGGCTTGGTGCAGTGAAAATCATTGAGCAAAGGGTGGTGCTTGTCTCTGGCTCCGATCGTGGTGATTGTGAGGGGTTCTTGAGCCTTTCCGTGGGAGATCACGAAAGGCATCTTTAGTGGATTGCTCGTGGCTTGTGGATCCCCATCTTGATGTGTTGGTTGTGCGGCACCCGGTTACGGGTTAGGCGTGTGATGCCTATTAGCGCGTGAACCTCCAAATGGGTGAATCGCCACAACGGGGACTAGCTTGCCGGCAAGCAAGTGAACCTCGAAAGAAAAATCATTGTGTCACATTTTCTTCGTGGTGGTATTCATTGTTGATCTCTTGCCCGGCTTGGTATAATCACTCTATCACTCTTTGTATTTACATTTCATATACTTTTGTAGTGATAGCTGTAGCTGGTTGAGTAGAGTAGCTTAATTAGTGATAATTAGTTTTGCTAGCTTGCTCACCTAGTGTAAAGTAGTGACATAGCCATTGTTTGATACATAGCTATCATAGTATACTAGACTTGTGGATAGGTGACTTGCAACTCTTGTAGTGCTAGCGCAACATTCGCTTCGCCATTTAGTTGTCTAACTATTTGTCTTAGTGTTGTTGTAGAAAATTTGTATAGGCTATTCACCCCCCTCTAGCCATTTAGGACCTTTCAACGGGATGGGACGAATCCATTCTTACCGGTGTTTGGTTCTGAATTGACGAGGGATGGGTCCGTCACCAAGGCGAATATTCGCTCAGATTCGGGTCGTCCCTCGTCTCTCGAAATCAAGGGGATGGGTTGTCCCCAACCACACCATCTCTTCTCCATCTCACCATCTTCTTCTTCATCGGCCTTCTTCCTCGAGCTCCCAATCACGCCTTCTTCCACCTCAAGCTCTCAGCCACGCTCACTTTTTGCTTGAGCTCCTGGGCGCTCAGATGGGAAGGCATGGACAACCATTGGGAGGCACAGGCGGCGTTGCGACCTGGATTCATCATAGCGCGAGGTCTGGTGTTGGAGAGTGGGGCATGGTGGCGGAGTTCCCGCACAATGACGGAGGCGTGCCGTCGAGCGCTCAAGGCTTCGGGCGCAAGGGCGACCAGTGAGATCCGGTTGAGTGGGCGTGGGTCTTCGATGTAGGGGCAGCAGGGGCGCAAGGGGCAGGTGGCGTGATGGCATGTGGGGCGGGCCAACAGTAGAAGAGGAAGAGAAAGAAGATAGGGTTGGCTGGTGGGGCCCATTGCTGACATGTGGGGCCCGCATACGGTGTTAAAATTCTATTCATCCTATCCCTCTAACCAAACAAAAAACGGGGACCTCCCAACCCCTCAACCAAACACATAGTAGGAACCATCTCATCCCTAGAAAGCTAGATTGGGTTTATCTCATCCCACCCATGTCTCCCAATCAAACGCTACCTAAGATAGCGTTTCAGCTTCTATATGGGGTCCACTTATATTTATTAAAAAAAAACACACGACAGCTTATCCATGCCTTCTCACAGACTCCTCTCATGGCCACACGGCAGTAATTTTTTTTGCACGCTTGTATGTGCTTGTGTAATGATTATATACCATGACTACATCATATAAATAGCATACTCTTTATACATCATTTAGCTTTAGGATTGGTTTACTCTCTTTATTCTAGAATTGCATTTTTTAACAGAGGGTTCCTTTGTTCATAGATTCGCCCTGTTCATTTGAGCTTATTCAAAACTACTTTTTAGCTACGTAACAATGTTTTCCTCTTATAATATTTTAACATAAGCATCAGCATAAACCAAATTTCAGTATCAACGGACAGGGTGACTGATAGTTCTAGAACTAGAAACAGACTGTAAAAAGGATTGTCATAAAGCCAACCATCCTTTCAAAATTGAGCTCTCTTCTCGTTTTTTTATTTGAACAGCTCTGCCTTGCAGATATATTTCTTTACTTAGACCTGTTCCTTACTTGATCTAGATCGCATGACAGTTACAGGCAATGAGGCAATGCCTTGAAAATGTAGGAATATAATAATTCACCTATCAGTTATCACTAATTCGTTCAACTTTCGTGCGAGCCAGCGCTGCCTACTACACTCCGCAACGGTGGAACTATGAGTCAGCTGCACTTGTTCGGTTGCATTAACAGAAGGGTCTGTCTATTTGAACTTGGGTGATTTGACCCCCTCTGTAACTCAAGTAATTTGAGGAAACAAATCACACAAATATAACAAAAACAAAACCTGAGTGATTGAGGCCCTAGGGTCACACAAGTAATCCTAAAGGTCAAATCACTCAAAACTAACTAGAACCAAAACTCGAGTGAAACATGAGTTGAAATCACACGAATTTTGTGTTCTCTCGGAACACCTTCATGCACGATAAAAAACAACAAGAATTTGCTAAATTATAAATAGAAAAAACCTTGTAAATTAAATATTCAAAATAACAAGAACAAATGATACCGAAAAACAACTAAGAACCAAAAATAATTGTTCTATGAATGAATCAAATAAATCAACAACTAAATTTTTTCACTTAGTATTACCTACGTCAATAATACATTGCGATTACACCTGATTAAACACTATAAGTATAGTTCAACTCTAGTATAAATGAAAACATTAATTCACAGTCCATAAAAAAATAAATTTACCAAGAAGAAAGCAAGATGACAAGGAGCAAACACATAATAAAAAAAATCAAAACTGCAAATAAAAAAACTGAATGACATTTCAAAAAATAGAACAAAACATGAATTAATACATGAAAAATAAACTTCAAACAACCTTTACACATTGTCAATTAGTGAGATCCAAGTAGCTGGACACAACTATACAAGAAATGACTAATGGTTGAAACACAACTAGATCTAAAACTATATGAGGAACAAAAAGGCAAAATTTCAAAGAATACCTAAAGGCAGGAAGCCAACATTTCAGAACATGCAAGGCTTCAAACCAAATATAAAGGATACACTATGTCAGCAAAAAGAAGAGAGGATAATTAGGATGATTTAGGAGTAGAGGAGTATCTCAGATTCTGAAAATTCACCGATGACACACAAAGACCATCAGCAACACAAATAGCAAGGAAGAAGAAAAACGGCAACAACAACATAGAATCAAAACAACAACAGCCAAATGTACAACATCTAATAAAAAAACTGAATCAATGAAACAAACATCCTGTTCGCTTGTTGGTTTCAGCCAGGCTTATTCAACCAGCCAACAGTATTTTCCTCTCACAAAAAACCAGCACTAATCAACCCAAACCAGCACCAGCATCAACCAGCGAGCAGGGTGAAAATCGACGCTAAAAACGACTACACCTCAGCCTCGACCTACACCTCCACCTCCACATACCAGACAAACACGAAAACACAAAAAGGAAAATTTTGATTAATTGGAGCCTAATGGTCACCCAAGTAATCATACATAACAAAACAAACGGAAAAAAAACTATAAAACAAAATTCCGAGGACATTGCAAGAACCAAGAAAATCAAAGAAAATTAACAAACTACAAAAAACAAAAAAATTCTATGGAATACAAAAACCAAAAACTTTCTTAGGCTATTGGATGAACCAAACATATCAAATAAAATAAACAAAATACAAAAAACAGAAATTTTCTATGGACTGCGAATACCAAAAACAATATGAGAGCATTGCATGAAACAAACAAAACAAAAAATATACAAAGTAAAAAAAAGCAAAAAAATTCTATGGAATGAAAAAAAACGATTTTGACGGCTTTGGATCAAACAAACAAATCAAAGTACATACAATGCAATAAAACTATGAGACACACATGTGCCTAATAAACTTTTCCAACTTGTATTACATACATTCATAATACCTATCAATTACACCTGATTAAGGACTGTAAGTATAGTTGACTGTAGTGTAAATGAAAAAAATAATTCATAGTCTATATGATAATATATAGTATTAGTATACTATGTATTACTGTACTAGTACTAGGCAGGTAATTGATAGTCAGCTCACGAAAGCAGCGACCATCCCAATGACCAACGAGTCTAGCTACCAATCCTCGCCCTGGATTTGAGCCGAGCGTCCGGTGGGGAGGCAGCGGAAAAGCGGCCCAGCCACCATGCAGCCACGTACTGCCCTCAGCCTGGCTGCGTAACATCTTTGCCGTCCAATTTGTTTAGCTTCGTACGGTGACCGTGCGGCCCCACTTGAACTGGCCCCACTTGAACTCGTAGCTTGTGGTGAGGATGGAAGCCAAAAGCAGATCCAACGAACTAGAAATCGGGTGATGGATGGGATTAAATCACCCGAGTGAAGTCTAGCTTTACTGTAACAGAATTACAGAAAATGACACAGAGCAATTATGCTGCTACGCTACGCTCACCAGCTGGACACGAAGAAACGCATGCACTTGCTGTTTCAGTCGGTGTTGCGTTTTCTTGCTCTCAGCTCTCTCACACACAATCCGCCTGCTTACGCTGGGCTCTTCGCCGCTTTCTATAAATGCCGGCGCGGTTCAAACCAAATCACACGGAATCCCCAACCAACCCCCAGCGCACTTGACGAGTGGAGTGGTGGCACGGCAATGGTGGCGACTACTCGAGCTCTGCTCGTCTCCTGCTTCCACGGCGGTGGCGGCGGCTCAGAGATGAGCCGCCGCCTCTCTCTGCGCCCGCGGTACCCGTCAATGCCGCGGCGCCCGAAGGGAGTGGCGGTTGCTGGTGGCGGAGGAGACGGCGACCTGGAGGCCGCGGTCGGTACGGGGATCAGGAGGAGGAGGAGAAGGTGGCGGTGTTCTCCGTGTCCGGGATGACCTGCGCCGCGTGCGCGGGGTCGGTGGAGAAGGCCGTGAAGCGGCTCCCGGGCATCCACGACGCCGCCGTCGACGTCCTCTGGGGCCGCGCGCAGGTCGTCTTCTGCCCAGCCTTTGTCTCGGTGAGCTCCGTGTACTTGGTGAATTTTGTTTGTGTTTTTTTTAATGTAAAAAATGCAGAGCTGTAGATTGAAACGTTTTTTTTTAAAAAAAATGAAGAAATATTACTTATAGTCGCAATTTGTAAAAGTGGGTTAAGTCATATGTGCATTTGGGCAGAGTTTTCCCCATTACAACCTGCTGACGTGGGCGTCGTGGTCCATCTCGAGACATTTGCAATCGGATCATCCATGAGATCTCTCTTACAAGAAAACAAAATGGTTATGGCAAAATGTTGACACTCGAGAAATAATTCGCGAGGCCTTAATTGAAATAATTGATATGGAATGGACCTTGAAAAAGAGTGCTTTCTCCCTTCTTTTGCATTTATTTGCTTCCTTTCAATTTAGAAGGTTACAGGTAGACAGCTTTGCTTCTGATGTTGAACTGCTGACTATCCTTTAGAAAAGGAAGAACGATGGTGGTTCAGGGTTCCTGGCTTCCTGCATATTGCTGGCAAGTTTTCAGCTACAAATGCAGCGGGCCTTCACTCCTGGATAGAAAGTTAGAAGCTAGAATTGAAGACCTACCTAATATGCTTCTGTGCAGACATTAGATCAGTTGCTTGATGCATATTATTGATTTTCCCTTGTTGAATTTATGCCTCTTATTCGGTTCCACCCTGCATTATGTTTGTAAGTTTCAATTTGTTGATCTGTTAGCTTGGTATTCCTCTAAATACCATCATGCACCCAATTGGTTATTGGGCTGTTTAGTTGGAAGTAAAATTGAGTTATTCAAGAATAATTTGACACTTACGTTTCCCATCTCATAATTACTTCCTTTCATCAGTGGTGCATTAGGGATGCAAAATTTCAATCTTGTCTGCCATCATTTTGGTAACTTTTTTGGAAAAGATCAGCCAACTTGGAAGGCACGACACTTCTCTTTTCACTAGCATCTTCAAATTCATTAGAATGAAAGTTTTTTTCTGTTTTATGGATTTTTTTTTATTAATGGAAGTCATTTTCATGAAGCATAAGTGCCCTACTCTAGTTGCATCATGGGAGACGCCTCATGTGGTTGCCCCTGTAGGACCACAAAAACTTTCATCTCACATTTCAACCTAGTGGTTGCTTCTTGAAAAACTATTTTATTGGATAATCTCTATGATATGATGGTGCCAATTCGTTCATCATCTTGTAACTTCAATCATTAATACCTACGCTGGCACACTTAGATCTATAGGCAATTAAATATACCGAACAAGAAACTGAAGTGCTTCCTCCATTCTGTTTTATTTGACGTTTTGAGTATGAAAATATTTTTAACTAGAAAATAGCAATGCAGTTTTCATTTATTGTGGTGGCCAAATTTTAGAATGTTTCATGCGACAGATTCCATAGGATGCAAAATAGAAAAAAAAAAGAATGGAGTAATATTATGTAAGAAGAAAGTCTTTTCTTAACAAAATAGGTGCATGACCCTCTTTTGGTTTTGATTTCAGGTATAGCACAAAGCTATATTTGGTATCCCTGTCATGAACCCACTTAGAGCAGAAACTTTTCTCCTTATAGCTTGGACTTATATTTGTGCCTGATCTAGTATTTGCGCACTTCCTTCCTTGGATAGTGCCTCCTTTTCGAATAGCACCTTTCAATAATTGTGAATCGGAAAAGGGATACCCTTTTTGTAAAATTGTTAGGTTACTGGAAACTAAAGGCAATTCAATGCTTGATGATTGAGCACAAAATTTGATTTTAAAAAACATATAAAAACCAATATATTTAAAATGAACGACATCCATTCTTAAACTGTCTTCTGAATAAACCAATTCACAAAACATGCCTGGTACAGGCCTGAAAATCCCAGCCCAACAAGAACTAACTTGAACCTTGGTATATGGTGTAGATGCATAAGTATACCTAAATTATTATTTTTCCGTTGACCATGAGCAGGTGACAGGTCTGCTTGTGAATACCCCATTTTGGCATGTTGCCCTTTACACACACAATGAAAATTGTATTTGTGCAGTACGTTTGGATTATTCAACACCCAAGTTTGCACTTCTTTTCAGTTGATCCAAACAATATATTCGCAGTATATACACTGAAATTCTCTGATCACTTTGTTATTTTGTATATTGACCAAAAGTTAATAGAAACCTGTTTAAATTTTAAATTGTTTAAAGTTTTTTTGCCATGTTTTTATAGAGTATGAGCCATCATTTTAATACTTGTTTCAAGGAGATTGTGATCATGTAAACCTTTTGGACAGGAGAACAAAATTACTGAAGCCATTGAGGATGTTGGTTTTGAAGCTAAATTGATTGATGAGGAGGTCAAGGAAAAGAACATTCTACTATGCAGGCTACATATAAAAGGAATGGCCTGCAAGTATTGCACAAGCACAGTTGAATTTGCCTTGCAAGCTTCTCCTGGAGTTCAAAGAGCTTCAGTTGCATTGGCTACTGAAGAGGCTGAGATCCATTATGATCGCAGGATTATTTCTGCTAGCCAGCTAATCCAAGCGGTGGAACAAACTGGCTTTGAAGCGATACTAGTGACCACAGGAGAAGACCAGAGCAGGATAGACCTCAAAATGGATGGTGTTCTCGACGAGAGGTTGATAATGATATTGAAAAGCTCTGTAGAGGCCCTTCCTGGTGTGGAAAACATTAAATTCAACTCTGAGCTACACAAGGTCACCATCTCATACAAGCCTGACCAGACAGGTCCCCGAGACCTCATTGAAGTCATCAAGTCAGCCACATTTGGTAATGTCAATGCATCAATATATCCGGAAGCAGATGGAAGGTACCAACATAGGTATGGGGAAATCAAACAATACAGGCAGTCTTTCATGTGGAGCTTAATATTCACCATTCCAGTTTTTCTCACCTCCATGGTGTTCATGTATATCCCTTGGCTGAAGGATGGGCTGGAAAAAAAAGTTATCAACATGATGAGCATCGGTGAACTGTTTCGGTGGATTTTGTCAACACCGGTCCAATTTGTTATCGGTCGCAAATTTTATGCTGGTGCTTACAAGGCAATGTGCCGTGGCTCACCGAACATGGATGTCCTTATTGCCCTAGGGACAAACACGGCTTACTTCTACTCAGTTTACTCAGTTCTTCGAGCAGCTACCTCTGAGAATTACATGTCAACTGATTTTTTTGAGACTAGTTCCATGCTCATATCATTTATCCTTCTTGGAAAGTACCTTGAGATCTTGGCAAAAGGAAAAACCTCTGAGGCTATCGCCAAGCTGATGGATCTTGCACCGGAAACTGCAACACTTTTAATGTATGACCATGAAGGAAATGTGGTAGGAGAGAAGGAGATTGACAGCAGGCTAATTCAGAAAAACGATGTGATCAAAGTAGTCCCAGGTGGAAAAGTTGCTTCTGATGGATTTGTTATTTGGGGCCAGAGCCATGTGAATGAAAGCATGATTACTGGAGAATCGCGGCCAGTAGCAAAGAGAAAGGGTGACACTGTAATTGGAGGGACAGTGAATGAGAATGGCGTGCTCCATGTCCGGGCTACATTTGTGGGATCAGAGGGTGCACTGGCACAGATTGTAAGGCTAGTTGAGTCAGCGCAAATGGCAAAAGCTCCTGTCCAGAAGTTTGCTGATCATATATCTAGAGTCTTTGTTCCCCTGGTAAGGTCAATTGTATTGTATTTGATCCAATCTACAGTCTAATTTTATGGAAAAATGCTGAGCAATCAGCTCCATGCTTTCAGGTGATTCTTCTTTCAATGCTTACTTGGCTCGCATGGTTTGTCGCGGGGAGGCTCCATAGCTACCCTCACTCATGGATACCACAATCCATGGATAGCTTTCAGCTCGCTCTCCAGTTTGGGATATCAGTTATGGTGATCGCTTGTCCTTGCGCCCTTGGGCTGGCTACTCCAACTGCTGTGATGGTTGCAACTGGAGTTGGTGCTTCACATGGTGTGCTGATCAAGGGTGGGCAAGCTCTGGAGAGCGCACAGAAGGTATGGAATAATCTCATTTACTGTGAGGACGTGCAAGTTCAAAAAAAGGTAATTGAATTGTTCAGAAATGCTAAATTATCTAATGATACTTCATAGGTCGACTGCATCGTTTTTGACAAGACAGGGACGCTAACTATTGGGAAGCCTGTTGTTGTTGACACAAAGCTTCTTAAAAACATGGTCTTGCGTGAATTCTATGACTATGCTGCTGCAGCAGAAGTATGCTGTACAACTCTTATGTTTGTCATCATCTTTTTTTCCTTAGTATTTCCATATTAAAAAAATATAGTCTATCCTTTTGAGATTCCATGGATTCTTATCTCGTTTAGGTCAACAGTGAGCACCCCCTGGCAAAAGCGATAGTGGAGCATGCCAAAAAGTTGCATCCAGAAGAAAATCACATTTGGCCTGAAGCTAGGGAATTCATTTCAGTAACTGGGCAAGGTGTCAAGGTGGAGGTTAGTGACAAGAGTGTCATTGTGGGCAACAAGAGCTTTATGTTGTCTTCTGGCATTGATATTCCCTTGGAAGCTTCGGGAATTCTTATGGAAGAAGAGGAGAAGGCAAGGACAGGGATTATTGTGGCGATCGACCAAGAAGTTGTGGGCATAATCTCTGTATCTGATCCGATAAAACCAAATGCCCATGAAGTGATATCATACCTCAAGTCCATGAATGTGGAGAGTATAATGGTGACTGGTGACAACTGGGGGACAGCTAATGCTATCAGCAAAGAGGTTGGCATTGAAAAGATTATTGCCGAAGCGAAACCAGAGCAGAAGGCTGAGAGGGTGAAGGAACTTCAGGTGAGCTATTTTGCGTTTTGTTTTGTCACTTTCATAGTGCTTTTATCCAGTTATATAACTTCTAGTGACCCAAATTCTTGCAGTTGTCTGGAAGAACAGTGGCGATGGTTGGCGATGGAATCAACGACTCCCTAGCACTTGTCTCGGCTGACGTGGGGCTGGCAATCGGCGCAGGAACGGATGTTGCCATTGAAGCTGCCGACATTGTCCTCATGAAGAGCAATCTGGAGGATGTGATCACCGCCATCGATCTGTCCAGGAAAACCTTCTTCCGCATACGCATGAACTACGTCTGGGCGCTCGGGTACAACGTCATCGGCGTACCGATTGCTGCCGGGGTGCTCTTCCCGTCCACTGGGTTTCGCTTGCCGCCGTGGGTTGCCGGTGCTGCGATGGCAGCTTCGTCCGTCAGTGTCGTCTGCTGGTCCCTGCTGTTGAGGTACTACAAGGCTCCAAAGATCGTTGGCAGTTGATGACACAGCTGGAAGACGGGCATATCATTTGCCAAAAAAAGAACAAATTACCCTGTAGATATCACATGCTCCTATAGTCCTATATCACTGGCACTGCTGCTGGAATGAGAAGGTTGGCTGCTAACAGTCGCTGAAACAAAACCCTAAAAAAGAATCGCTGAAACAAGCTGTACATATGCGTTACAAATATACGGCGATGCTAAGTGAACTGGTGGTGTAACTACTTGTGATCTGCATCGTTTGTATCGATCTATACCGTTTTTTTTCTCCTGAAAAGAGGACTTATAGCACTGTACTGTTTATGATCTGAAACTGAGGAAAATGGTGGCTGAATATTTTCCCATTAATCTCACGTGACTAGCACGAGCGTGGCAGGGAAAAACTTTAATCACCAACAGGTTGACACGCTATGGCAGTATTGCTCCACCTGGAGAAATGTCCACGGAAGCCACTTGAACAAAGTTGCAGTAGGAGGGTTTTTGAGGTGACATTGGGGATCATATTCGATGAAAAGCAGAGAAGCTGGTGCTTGGTGACGATAGATCCCACTGGCACGTTGTTTTTGGACAGTCGTTTTCCTCTGTGTGGCCAATGTTAGTTACCTAACCAAACCGTTAACACACACAACAATGTGACAAACGCACTTACAACGGAAAAGAAAATCATGATAAGATGGCAATGCGCGCCGCTGAGTGGCTCCCAATGCCAGCAGTAAAAGATGCGTTTAGGTTTAGCCCAGACCCAGGCACTCAGCACACCATAACCCAGAAAAAGTTGAGTGATTTAAAAAAAAAAAGAATCCCCTCCACCGCCGATGATCCGATCATGACCTACGACCAACCGCGCGGTCCCTTCCATTCCATGACCCACACGACGCGTCCGGTGCCCGATGGCATCAAAACAATTTGCTTTTCTGGTTGTTGCAGCGTCAACCTGAAATGAAGGCGCGGCCATGCATTCGTTGCTCTCGTACAGAATCACGGTGCTACCAATAAAACACCTCTCTTTTTTTTTTTGAGAGAATGCTGTGCACAGGGTGTCTGTCCTGTCCGGACGTCTCTTTCCGGGTCTGCATACCAGTCAATAGACCTCCCGCGTTCATCCCTTCCGTTGCTCCGTGCGCCCGCTCCGTCCGCTGCTGCTCCTGCTCTGCAGCCCGCTCTGCTGCTCCTGCTCCGCTGTCTACCCCACCCGACAACACCGACAGATGCCGCCAGCACAAGGAGAAGCACAGGGCCCTGATGCGGAAGCCCTTTGGCCTCACCTCATACTACGGCTGCGGCACGTCGATGCAGACGATGGAGGAGGCCGCACTAGGATACGATGCATGTTGCAAGTATGCATTTCAAATGTTTCGAATATTTTAGAGGTACGTTGCAATTGTTTCATACGGATGTTGCAATAATAGATCGGATGTTACATATGTTGCAATGATTGTACACATATACTACAAGAGTGTCATCAATGTTTCATCTAGTTTTTTTATACATATGTTGCAAGTACGTTGCAATTATTTCATACGAATGTTGCAACAATAGATCGGATGTTACATATGTTGCAATGGTTGTACACATATGCTCCAATAGTTTGTCCCCAATGTTTCATCTGTTTTTTCATACATATATTGTAAGTGTGTTTATCTCGATGTTGTATATGTTTTCACATATATGTTGTAATTATTTTATCTGGATGTTGCGTATGTTTACAATGGTTTTTAAGTATTTTTTGCAAATGTTCCATCTGTCTTTAAACGTATATCGCAAGTGTTGCATCTGGATGTTTAAAAATAAATTAGGTGTTACGGGATGCACGCAGAAAACAGGAGGCGGCGTGAAAAGCAGGGGCGTGCTAGCATGAACGCAGAGTGCAAATGCGTGCGGGGGATATCAGCCTGGGCCACGATACCGTTCGAAGGATCGGTTCTGATCGGCGTCCGGGCACCGCAGTTATATTTTATTTTTGTCTGCAATCAGCCGTAAGCCGCAGCTGGCCAAAACCTCACCAGCTACAGTACATTTGTCCTAGCATCATCCCTAATATCATGGTGGAATTCATCAATTGGCTTTCTAAGACCTGGATCAGCAACTATATCATTCATATCAAGTTCAATGCAGGGTCTTTTTTGCACAACCCAACTCTCTTGAGTAGAAGCATCTTTCTTAGCAAATTTTTTTTCCATTCTACAACTACAATTCTACAAAGTAAAACCAATCGAATCACTAAAACAAACGTTTAGAAAAAATAAAGAGGAATTAAAGTGGGCCTGTCATCCAAATCTATGCAAGACAGAGGAACACCCTGCACCGAGGGCTGGCGGTTGGGGACTTGCCGACTTGGGGCTTGGGGCTGTCCGCCCGCCACGCCACTGCTGGCCGCCCGATGGCGAACGCCGTCCAATCCGCTGCTGCCTGCAGCATTGCAGCTGCAGGCCGGCTCGCCGTTCATTTTGCATGAATCTGGCCGCTGGAGCATGATGGCGTGGATAAGAAACAATAATATTTGACCCGCCCACCTGCACCTATTGGTTTGGGAGAAGGGCAGGGACCATGATATAGCATTTTACAATGCCTTGGTGCAGTTCACAATGAAGCAACACTGATGAGCCAACAGATCAATCTAATATGTAATTAAAAATGTACAATGAATTATTTTGACGAATCAAGTATAAAGAAACATAGGAACCAATCTGAGCTATTCATGCAGTGCTGCAGCTCCTCCAGGCACAGCACACAGCTCAGGAACCCGATTCTGGCCGAGTGAGAAACGCAAAGCCGGCGGCCCCTCACGACTTCCACCACAAGCACCTAGAGCACATCACCATCAACAAAACAAGAATTCGAATGAGCGGGGATTGGAAGAAGAAATCATCCAGGCTAGAACAAGAAATGAATGAGGAGTAAACCGGAAGGGAAAATGGGAGGAACTGAAGCTGGCGCGAACCAAGAAGAAAGGGTGAGGGAAGGACGGCGGAATTACTATTAGGGTTGTGGCCGCAACTGAGCCCGGCCGTCCTTCTGGGCCGCGCAAAGGGCGTAGCAGCCCATGGAACAGGAAGGCGCTAGCGCGCGGACCGCACGACACCGGCGAGGAGAACGCTCGCGGAGCGCGTGGACGCACAACGCCGGCGAGGAGAACACGGCCGCCTTGCTGCGCGGGTGTGGAGGAGGAGGAGGCTGGGCACCGCGGCGCCGAGGGCCGGCGACGTGGTCGGGCCGCTCGGGCGTGGCACCGACGGCGTCGGGAGAGGGATCGAAGAGGAGGAAGACGTGCGGAAGAGAGGTTGGTGAGGCCGATCGGCAGAAGCCGAGGTGCCGATGTAAATATCTGGGCAGCTGGCGGGCGGTTTTTGGGCTGGGCTAAAAACTGTTAAATTTTGGAAGCTGCAGCCCACCGCACATTTTGGGGACGGGCAGTTGGCCCCCCCGCGCACGTCCGCCAATGGTGCTGCGCGAGTTCCAGCCGAAACTCAGATTGTCGAAACGCGTTCAAAACTTCAAATACAAATTAGTGCATTGTTTTTTCTTCGCGAAGCTGGCAACCGGAACATGCGCGCCCGGCAGCTTCCGCGTCAGGGCGTAGCTCAGCGTCTCACGAATCGACGACGTGCCTTGACGGCCACCGCGCACGAGCACGAGCATGGCCGGCCGCACACGGTCCTTCTTCACTCGCAGGCCCAAGGGCCCGGCCGGGTGCTTCCAGAAGCTGCCGCGACTTTTTCGGCCGCGCGTTTCACACTGGTTCCAACCGTGCGCGGGCTGCGGGGAGTGGAAACGTGAAGAAGGCCCACGGCCCAGCGAGTGAGCACCCGCCCGTCTCAGCCCAAGCCCGCACCCGCCGTGAAGTAACGTTCTTCGAACCGGCGGAGACGTTGACCAACGCGCGCCACGATTCCGTCCACACGCCGACGGTTCTTGGCTTCGTTTACAGCCCAAGTCCCGTCTCAGCTCCGCCGCTTTTGCTCTGTCCCGGCTCTTGGCTTCGTTTACACGCTACCGCCTAACAGCCGCTCTCTCCTCCCGAACCCCGCTAGTTCGCCGCCGCCGCCCGCCGTTCGCCCCAGCATGGCCGCCGCGTCGTCCGCCACCTCCGTCCACGACTTCACCGTCAAGGTCAGTCCCGTTCCCCTCGTCGCCCTCCCAACCCAATAACGTTTCGGTGCTTCGATTCCAGAGGTGAGAGGATCATAGGACCCAGTAATATTTCGCATGGAACGCTTGTTTAGCGTGCCCCGGAGCCGCAAGCCCGAGCCTGCTGTCCTATGCTTAGTCCGGGCTTCAGGGGTTCCTGATTCGTGCGGAGCTTAGTGTGAATTTCGCTGTCGATCCGTTTGATTGGCTTCCAAAATGACTGAATTTCTTAGCCATGAGCTAGTTGTTTTGCCGGATTTTTAGAAGAGTAGATGCCGCAGCCTCTGATTTTGCAGAGGGAGTCTAACGATTGCTTTTTGCTTGGTGCTCGTGTGCAGGATGCGAGCGGCAAAGACGTTGACCTCAGCACCTACAAGGGGAAGGTTCTTCTCATCGTTAACGTCGCATCCCAATGGTATGAATTCATCTGCAGCAGAATCTCGCCTCTTCCTAACCTTCCTACTATTGTCATTGTTTGGCCCATTGCAAAAGGGTATCAATAAGGTCGTTGATGTCTTCTACTACCTGGAACCATTTGTCCTACCTGATATAAAATAATGGTTTTATCTGTGCTTACTTATTTCACTGTCAGAAGTAGACGTCTTTTGTTTACACTGTATAGAAAATATTATTCTGTACACTGCTAATTGCTGAACTGTGACCGATTATTTCAGTGGTTTAACCAACTCCAACTACACCGAGCTGGCCCAGCTCTATGAGAAGTACAAGGACCAAGGTGTGTCCTTAATCCATTGCTTTTGTATATTTTTAGTCTTGTAATGCTTATCTCTGTTCTCATGGCCATATGCATTAGTGGTTTATTTTATCCAACTATCGGTTGTTCATCAATTTAAACAATTCCGGTTGTTGGGGATGCTGATTGCTAAGTGCAACTGCCAATTTGTGATTTGTGCAGGCTTTGAAATCCTGGCTTTCCCATGCAACCAGTTTGGTGGGCAGGAACCTGGTACCAACGAGGAGATTATCCAGTTTGCCTGCACACGCTTCAAGGCTGAGTACCCCATCTTTGACAAGGTAAACTTCTAGGCTTCTAGCTGTTTCTCCTCAACCAGAATATTGCAAAGTAGTAGTAGGATATAGCTTTTTTTTTTTTTGAAGGAAATGGCAGGAGCTCTGCTGCTCAATTAAGTTAGGAAAAGAGTTTTATGTACACATGGCACCCTAGGTGCCTAACACCATGGTCCTAAGCCCAAAAAGAGGAAAAGTCGAGTAGGATATCAATGCAAAGATACAGTTATCTAACTTAGCAGGATGATGTGAGGATATCAGTGATGATCCTAAGAGAACCATGTATAATGGTCTGTTATGGAGTAGTATTAACCTCTATTTCTTATTGCTGTCAGGTTGATGTCAATGGTAACAATGCTGCGCCCATCTACAAGTTCCTGAAATCTAGCAAGGGTGGCCTTTTCGGTGACAGCATCAAGTGGAACTTTTCCAAGTTCTTGGTTGACAAGGAGGGACGTGTTGTGGATCGTTATGCTCCAACCACTTCACCTCTGAGCATTGAGGTAAACTTTCAGCGCTGCAATTCACATTTGCTATAAGCGCTTAACTAGTATGCTATTGTGATATCATTATAATGTTTCTCTATAATCTCTGCAGAAGGATATCAAGAAGCTGCTTGGGAGCTCTTAAACATTATCTGGCTGGAAAACTGTATAAAAACCTGTATGAGCATTGCTCTGAGCGCTAAAATATCGAATTGTTGTGTTAATAAAGTAGTGCTCCGTATTTGAGAGGTTGCAGTACCTGTTCTATTTTCCGTGCATGCACTCTGTACTTGTATATTCCCTTCGAATGAATTCCAATGCTATATCAGTTTGCTGCCCCATTTTCGTGTGACTAGCCTGCAATTTTCTTCCCAAAAAATCTGTCAAATTTTTAACCATTGGATTGGAATTGTTATTTATCTGTCAACAGATTTCTTCTCCAAAAATCTGTCAAATTTTTAACCATTGGATGCAAGACCTCTCCTTTAATCATGCATGAGGCATTGACACTAAAAGGTTGTTTCTCAAAAAGCAATGTATTCATGGTATAAAAAACCTATTCTATAAATAATATAACAGGCTATGTTTTGCATTGGGCCTCTATTTTTCTCCTCCGGTAGTATGGCCGCCTTAGTTCTGTTAAATAGTCAACACTCGACCCAACTCCATCACTTTGAAGATTTTTCTCCGGTATGACCCGTTTCGCCATTTTGAAGGTTTTATAGTGAGTCGGACTATTCGGCTGATGGTTTTTGCGGTTGATAAACCGGCTGATGTTGTTCTGTTGTGATAGAAAAAAACTGTACCATGGCTGATAAGTGTAACACCCTCGGTGTTACACCGTAAATCATTTACTAAAACATGTCATGAGCATCATGTTTATGTGTTAATGCATGTAATAAGTGTGTAGATCAATTTTAGTAACTCAAAACGATCAATCAAAAATGCGAAACGAAAGTGGATTCGATAGTCATGTTATATCACTTAGGGCTTAAAACCAATTTTTATTAAACAAAAATGATATATAACATGTATGTGATACTTAAATAAAGTTTGAAGTGCAAACTTTGTAGATGACAGTGAAATACTTGCGGTCGAAAAATGATATTACTAGCTAATGTTTCCGCTAGCCTAGAAATCGCAAATGGAAATCAAATTCAGCTCAAAAACTTAGAAATTTTTAAGTCTGCCAACAACTAGACATTGCTATGTTTAGCAATTTATTGTGAGAGATTGGATTAAAGAGTGGTATAGTGTTATAGCTCGATTTGGTAGTGTCATGTGCCATCTTGAGCATGGTGAAGACGGTTTAGGGTTAGGAGCAACCCTTTTGTCGTGTTGAGCGCTTTAAAATTCGTGCGCGTTACCGGTTTCGGCTGGTTGGTCGCGTGGCCGCGATCACCACACTCGGGCGCTCGGCGTCGCCGCGTTGGTCGTCGCGTCGCGGCGTGCTCGCGCGCGATGATGTTGTATGACGGCCGTGCGGGCCGCTTTTGGCTTGGCCATGGCTCGGCCGCCATTGGTCCGCATGTATGCGAGTCGTCGCCGCCGCCACCGCCCGCCCGTGTTGCGCTACCATCGCGTCCGCCACTGCTACTCGCGTCGCGACGCTGCCGCTGTCGTCGCATCGTCATCGCGTCCGCGCCCGTCCGCTGCATCTCTGCGCGTTTGCCGGCCCTATGCGTGCCGTCTCTGCCGCGCGCACGTGGGCGAGCCGTCGTCGCCATGCCATTTATGGCACTACGTCTCTCGGGCCACGCCGGTCGGACGCGGGCACACGTTGTCTGTAGCGCCGGCGCGTGGGCCTCCCGAGCTCACCGCTCGTGTCCCGCCAAGGCAAGGACGAGCCGAGCCCACTACCGCGCTCCATTTCTCTCTTTATCTCTTCTCTCTCTACTTTCCGCCATCGTCGAGTCGTGTGACGGTGAGTCAGAGAGTGAGCACCTCTCATCAATTTCTCATGCTCGCGTCCCGCCTTCACGCCCCCTCTCCAGCCGACCCCACCCCACCTTGACTCGCGTCACGCCGAGCTCCAATTTTGGAGCTTTGCCCGCCGCCGTGTCGTTAAGGCCCGTCAACGCCCGCGCTATGGCCAGCCTCCACCACTTCATCCCACGCCAATTTCTCTGCGCCACTAGCTAGACTTGGCTCCCTCTTCATCGTGCGCACGCTAGTCGCAGCTCTAGTGCCGCCTCCTCACCGCTGACGTGGCCGTGCCTTTGTGGTCCACTGTTCTCCTCTCAGCACGCACGTGGCTAGCCTTGCTCGGGTCGTCTCTGGCCAAGCCGGCTTCTCGGTAAGGTCACTGGTGAGTTGTCGTTGCTCACCCGCTACCCTACCACCTTGATTGTTGTTGTAGCTCACCAGAACGCCATCGCCATTGTCGCAGGGTGCCCACCGTTGTGGAGAGGTCCTTCTACAGCGTCTCGGCTCGTGCAACCGTCGCCCATCGTCTCGCGTCGAACCCTAGGTGAGCGTCGGCCTTGTAGATAGGTCAGTGTGGGTCCCGTGTGGCCGGCGCAAGCGCCAGTGCCACCGTTCATCGCGCCGGAGCGCGCGGGGAAGGCCGGGGGCCTTGCCGTTGTAAAGAGAAGAAAGATCCGAGGGTTCCGCTGCAAAGTCGCTGTCTATAGAAATAGTAACGTAGACTATGGGTTGTTTTGCTCAAAGTCTAGAGGCATTTTTGCTAATGTGCCAGCGCGCCGGGGATTCCCCGCCGTGGGCCGCCTCGCGTTGCAGGCCGGCCTCGCATGGGCCACGCCTGTGGGCCGCCGCGCGCTCACGCGCGCGTTGCGACGCGTGGGCCGCGTTGGGCAGAAACCAGTGTAGCTTTTTCATGGAGAATAGAAATAGTTTTTCATTTTAATTCTGAGCTAAACTTTGCTGATTAATATAAAATCATGTAGGTATTTAAAAATTATGAAACCAATTTTGTTAAGTTCCTAAAATTATGCTCTATCTGTTAGTGTATTTAGTTCATATATATACTTATTGATACCAGGAGCTATTAAATCATTTGAGAGTGCTAATATTATTAGGTTAAATATTGTATGAATTTTTGTGGCAAAATGGTGATAGCTTTAGATTTGAAAATTTTACAGTAGCTTCATGGTATTGTTATGTGCTCACTGTAATTTTTGTAGCTTTAGAATAGACTTAACATAAGGGTAGTTAAATGCTCTTTGTTTCAAATATACATTAAATCATTAGTAGAAATAGAGATATATCATTCATTTATAAAGCTAGGTGTTTGTTAGTTAAACCTAATACTTTACTTGTAAGATGATAGTTAGTTTAGTATCTTAGTCATTAGAGCTAGCTTAGTAGTTTACCATGTGTATTCTTATTTTAAGATTGTTGTTGCCGAAATGCTAAGGGTTGCATCATCATCGCATACATGTAGAGAACGAGTTGGCGAAGATCGTGACCATCGGAGATCATAAGTTCGAGGAGTACAAGGAGGAGATCCTTGTGCAGGAGGAGGTTTAGAACCGCCACTGACTGACTGAGCTGACACCGCGCCTGCCTAAGGCAAGCTCCGGTGCATAACCCTTATTTTGAATAATCACTGGATATATATGTGTGATGTGCATTTACGTTACAACATTTATATTGAAACTACATGCATAAATAAACCTACCTATGAGTCATACTAGCATAGGTCGAGTAGTTGCTATCCTTAGGCTATTGGTAGCGTGAGTAACCTGCCGTTACTCATAATAGGTGATTATTATTATCACTCTCATGATAAAATGGTGAAAAGGAAAAATGGAGACCGGGCAGGGATATGGATATGGATATTGGTGGGTGTAATAGGTTGTGTCCCGCGGTCAACGGGGAATAGCTTGGTGTAACACCCCTGGTGTTAGGCTTGCATAATTGCACTTGCATTTCATGAACATGAGCATCATTCATCCATTCATGAGCTTATAACACATGAAACATGTTATCGAAACATTTCAACATATTGTATATTTCATGAGTGTTGTTTTTATGGAATGAATAGTGTGCAGCACCCAAGTGCAACATGTGCAACTCACTTTAGTGGAACATAGTTAGTTAGTATGATGCAACAAGATCATGAAACATGTGAAACATGGCTATGAAACAAAAGTAACATTTCAATTGTTTTTCATTGTTTCAGTGCATTCAGTGCTTGATTCTTGTGTGACCAATGCGTGGTATGGCTAAATATATTTTTAAACAACTTAGCTATACTTAGAAGGTCATTAGGAACACTGTTCATGTTGATCATTTTGCCTAATTAAGTTTTCGAGTCATGGTTTGGCTAGTTTTGACTCCTGAACTCCTTGGTTTGACTGTTTAAAAAGTACAACTTAGAGTCTATGCATGTCTGAGCAACCTAAAACAAAGTTGTAGAAAATTTTATAAGGAACAAATTTTGTTTAGAAATCAAGTTATGAAAATGTGCACAACATGCTCAAAAAGGGCCCACAAGTCAGACTTTGGGTTGGGTTCAACACTTTCTAAGTACAAAAACCGAGTTTTCAGTTTCACGAACTCGACTTTGGCCTAATTTTACTCTCTGTCCTTTCTGAATTAGACCTTGATCTCTAAATGAGTTTTGTAGCTGGTATGTAGGTGTACAACTTTCGTTTTGATTTCTCTCGCTAACGATCAACGGTTTAGGAGTTAATGGCGGTGAAAACTCATTTGTCGATCGTAGTTGGTTAGTTGAATCGGCTGACTCTGATGCCGACCATTTCAGAACATCACCGCCATGTGTATGTGTATGTTGCGTCGCCCGTCGCTTCGACCGCAAGCTGTGCACGCCTGCCTGCCGCCGTGGCAAATCCCGGCACCACCGGGCCACGCCTTAAGCCCCCGCGCGCCTGCCAGACCCGCTCACCCATCCATTTTTCACTTCCTTCGTCTCCTTCCTTCGTCTCCGCAGCGACCACAGCAGCCGCAGCCGTGCCGAGCAGCTCCGTCGTAGCCTAGCTCGCTCACCGCCGTAAAAACGCGACTGCTAGCCGGTCAGCAGCTCCGCCGTGTCCTCCTCTACCTCCGCCACCCCTTGGCTGCACCGTTTGGGTCTTGGTAAGGACGCATTGTCCATTCCCGCCACCGCCGCCATGGGCGTGTCCTCGCCGGAGTTGAGGCCGCCGTGGTCGGGGTAGCTGAAAACTCCCTCATCCTCCTCTCTTTGCCTGGGTAGCACCGTAGCGATCCCCTGTAGCTCATGCCGTGCTCGGTTGAGGCAGCCATGGCTTGCCGTTGCTGGCATCTCACGTCGGAGCTCGGCCGGGCCGCCATCACCGTCGACGTGCCACCTCCGTTAGGTCTTAGGTCTTGCCGGTGGCACCAATCGAGTCGCCTCATCGCGGAGAGCACGCCGGTGCTTCCGGTGTCGCCGGAGGAGCCACCGTCGGCGAGTTTCACCGTTGCCGCGCCGTCGAGTGAGCCGTCCCATGTTTTTCTTGTCGCTGACGCGTGGTCCCCGCTGACGTGTAGGTCCCGCTTGCCAGTGACAGTTGAGCAATAGGATAGTGCAAATATTCCAGGTTTCTATGCTGTTTTGTAATAATTGTACCTACAGTTTTGTAGCTTCAAAAATTGTGAAATAAATTTGGTAGTGTTCCTTAGGAAGTCTTGTATTTATGAAAAATATAGTCTTGATACTTACAGTAGAAATTTTGGAAGATTTAAATGGAAACTTGAAATGTGTTTTTGAATGCATTCAAACTTGTTTATTTTATATCTAGAGTTTCTGTGGTCCAAAAATTAGGAAATTTTGTGGGTAAGCTATACTTGCTTAGTAGAAGCTCTGGTAAAAATTTGAGAGTCATTGCATGTGTGGTTTTTGAGTTATAGATTTTCCTTTTATCATTGATTGATACTTGTGTAAATTTTAGTAAATTATTTAGGAATCCTATGACCATGAAATTTTGTGGGGAGTATCCCGGTACCTTAAGGATGTTAGGAAAAAAATATGAAATCTATTGCTTGACACTTTTAACTAAGGTTTTCTATTTATACCTTTTTAAGCACTTATGCCTTGTCATTTTTGTGTAGGCTATTTCACTTATCCAAATGCAATGAAAATTTTATGGCAGTCTACTTAGAGTAGTACTATGCTACTGTAATTTTCTTAGATTTTTATGAGCACCAGAAATATATGTTGTTGTGTAGCCCTAGTTTAAAATGAAATCAAATGATATTCTTTAATGCGAGTTTAGTTAATAATGTTCGCTTTGGTGTATCTTTGAAGCATCTTAGTTGGCTGTGGTGATTTGGCATGTTAGTACAGTGGTTGTCGTAGTAGATAGTAGTACATGTTCTTGGATGATGTTGACTACCTTGTAGAGGAGCTTTGCTACTACTATGTCCAATGAAGTTAAACATGGTCATCTACATTTTATGCATCATGATCATTACGTGTCATCTCTTCGATGCACCTATGCATTAGCACTTATACATCTGCATCATACAGGATCACAGGAGGAGTTGCTAGTAGCAGTTCAGGAAGAGCAGACCGGGACAGATCCACAAGAAGTCCAGGCACAGGAGGTGCCAGAGGAAGAGGAGCAAGGAGAGGACTTGCCCGAGTGCGTGGATCATCACCCTAGTTCGTTCGAACGAGGCAAGCCCCGGAGCATTATAAGTCTCCTACTTTATAAAATCAATTCTTTCTATATATATGAGTTTATATATTGTTGCATTAAGTTGTAGGAGTTGATTGAAACCGTTGATACATTTATTACTATCATTGCCTACCTTATTACCTTTTACCCTGTTAGGTCAGGATTGAATAACTGCTTAGCCTTGCTTAGACCGATAGCGATCGGTGATCTCCAGTCACCTACTTTTATAGGGGTTACTGGAAGAAATTAGCTATGGAAAGAATGATATCCTGGAAGTAACCATGTGTGATGAAAAATTAGAGACCGGACGGAAAAAGTTGGAGGCAGCCAGACAAGGTTCTGGGGTGCAGTTAGTTTTTCGTCTGCGTCGATTAAGGACCGATCGTTGCTCGTCCCTCTTGTCATGTTGAACGCATGCCTCACATTTAGCTAGCTGAATAAAGTATCTTTCGACCGCGAAGCTAGTGACACTTTTCAAGCCGGGATAAACTCGGATGCGCAGACTGGTGCTGAAGAGGGTATGACGGGGACGCGAAGAGTGAGCCCAAGGTGCGTCCTGGCAGTCGGGCGGTCCCTGGATAGTGCGGTCCATGACTGTTATCCCGTGGCTACTTGGAAAGTGTCATTGGTGATCTAAGCGACCCTGACGGGGGAACCGTGGTTTGTGTGAGGAATAAATCACCAGCTGGTTAGGAATCGATTCGAATCATCATCGCTCCTGGATAGTGAGCACTTGACTCGAGCTACGGCATCGTAGTAATGATTATGGAACAATGATGGTTATCCGGATGGTATGGACATGCTAAAGCTAAATTGGTAACTGGATGTTATTGGTTAATCATGTGATTGTGATAGTACAAGTGCTTACCTAGATGAATAGGTTATAATAATGATGATGCAAAGTATTTAAAATGATGTCTTCATGATAGCTTATGCTTTTCGCAAACAAGTCAGCTAGCCCACTAAAGAAAGCCTTGCACAATCCTTGGTGTTGCTTCAATTTAGTTTAAGATGGGTAAGTCTAGCTGAGTACCTTCTCGTACTCAGGGCGTTGTTCCCATTGTTGTTGCAGATGGTCAAATGTACTACGGCTATTGCATTAACTGCATGTATCCAGCGATGGGTGACAACTAGGACCAAGGGCAAATGGTCACTCCGTATCTCTCATCTGATGCTTTTGTTGGAGATGACTACCTACTGGCATTGTATCTGAACTAAAAGTGTGTGTGGCTTCAAAACTATTTGCTTCCGCTACTTCAGTTTGAACTTGGATTGTAATAACTTTATGTTTTAAACTCTAACGTACCGATCTGTGATTGCGAACTTTATGTAACATGTGACGGTACTTGCTAAACTTGTACGATCTTGGTTTGTATGTCAATTGGTTTGAAATCCTTCGTGGTTTCACGAACTACCGGGTTATACGGGCTTAAGTTTGCTAAATTATCTACTTTGGTGTAAGATTTTCTTACGTAATCTCGTATAATTGGTCGGTTCTGTTACAGCTGGCATTAGAGCAAGGTTTAGCATATTACTGTTCATGCGTGTATTTAAAACAAACGGGTTTTGTGTTACAAAACTAATTACGAACTTATAGCATATAGGTGTTTCAACCTCTAATTTAAAACTTAATGGTGTGCCAGTGATCGTATCCTTTATACCCAGTTAAGGACTCTAGGTGGCTTATTTAAGTACTAACTTGGGGGTCTTTGCATCATATTTCTATTTCGTCGCTCATACGGCGTGCTATTGTATGAGTGCCATTCACTTGAGTGGTAATGTATGGATCCGTTGCCTCTACGCCTCGGTAAGTGAGAGTTGTGAGAGCATGATCGGATACACTGCCGATCTAGGGAAGTGCTTATATGATGCCGGATTATTTACATGCCATACGCGTGTTTGTATGAAGGTATCCAATGTGTGGAGAATTCCGTCCTGTGGTGACGATGTCGTCGATAGGACGATGGTTCGGGTAGTTGCTACCGTTGTACGCGTATCTAGGGATGTGTGTAGAGCGAGTAGATTATTTTACTGCTTTCATGCATAATTTTCATAATGTCGGGGTTTGGGCTGAAGTGGATCTTTTGCAGGTACATAACAGCGCTATCGTGTAGTACGTATTAGCTACGTGTATGAGAGATCGTTGTATGCCACCGTCTATGCCGCTAGCAATTGTTATTTTTCCTAAGTTTGTGAGAACGTACGGAACGTGCATGCATCATGTTGTTACATATCATTCATGGCATTGTTCCTCCCCTTATAAGATAATTATCTCATTTTGATAAAAGTGACAACTTAACCTTGTTCTCACATGGGTAATGAAATAACAATTTGCTACAGATGGCCCGCACGAAGCAGACTGCCTGTAAGTCCACCGGAGGAAGAGCACCTCGACGTCGGTTGGCCCTGAAGGAGCACCGCACCATGGACACCTTCTTGAGCGAGTTTGGCATGCCGACCTTGCTTTGGAGAGTGCTCCATGATGTGGGGTACCCAGAGGGTCAAGAGCCGGTGTACTCTTGGAATGAGAGCCAGTTAGCAGAGGATGGACTTGCAGTGGTAGAGATCACCATTCCTGCTCTTGGTGATGCTCCAGAGTGGGATGGTTGGCACTTGGAGTTTGAGGGTCGCACTCCTAGTGAGGGTGCAGAGGGAGCAGCTTTCCGCGTCATCAGGGACATCATGTGCAGATTTCCCAGTGAGCTTACAGCAGCTCTAGCTGGCACCTTTCCTAGGGATGATCCTCGTGATGCTATTTGGGTTCAGCCTCAGGGAAGTGCTTTGGTCAGAGATCCAGCCGAGGGACAGGCTAGCGACAACCATGCGATGAGTGCTATGTTTACCGCTATCAGAGCGTATCAGGGTCTTGAGTGTGCCTACTGGACTTTGACTGGCTTGCGTGGTGAGGATAAGCTCAAGGTAAGAAAGCAGAAGGAGAAGCAGGCACGTGCTATAGCTAGTTTGCATGAGCAGTTGGCTGATATGAGCTTACAGCGGGACCAGGCGGTAGAGAGGGGTAATAGAGCTATGCAGCAGGTGCATGCGTTGACTCAGGCCAACAACAATGCAGACCGCATGATCGGATAGTTGGTTCAGGAAAGGAATGAAGCCTGGAACGAAAGGGACCTTCTGTTGCAGAGGGTCGATGAGCTAGAGGAGTACAACATCAACCTGCATGAGGAGTTTCACATGCTCTACAATGGGGTTGACCCATATGCTCCTCTAGACGCCGCTGACATGGACATCGACAACGAGGACGATCCTGTAGTTTCACCTGGGGGCGATGGTGACGTCTCCGACCCCGACGACAGCCCCGAGGAGTAGGCTAGTTGCCTTGCGCTAGTGTTTAGGACCTATCGCGATGACCTTTCTTTGTCGGCATGTAACCTAATGTATCTTGCTTCGAACTTATGAGACTTGGCATGTGATTGGAACTTGGCTAGTAATGCGATATCTGAACGCATAAAAGTCCAGTGTATGTATGATGGTAATTTGGTTGTAATGGACGCGATGTGTGCGCTTAAGTAATCTAATTAGTGATGTTGTGTTCGTTGGAATGACTTATTGTGCCCCTATTTTATTGTATGAATTTATTCTCTCCAGTGAATTCAGTACGGCATAATTTTTCATTCACTTGCGATCTCTACAACATCGCCTAATAATTACTGTTGCTGAAATATGCAGATGCCGAACACTCGCCGTACCGTGTATGATGCTGATGAGGCAGGTGGTAGTGCAGCTGGGAATCAGAACCGTGAACCGCCACCACCTCCTCCTCCACCGTACACCGCGGAACAGTTCTTCGCACAGTTCCTTGGAAGTCAATGCAACATGGAGGGCATGCAGCAGAACATGGAGGCTGCATTGCGCCATATTGCTGACAACACCCGCCGTGGGTTAAACCCAGGTGGACATGAAGCGAATCAGCATAGCAGTTTCAAGGACTTTATGGACACCAGACCACCAATTTTCAAAGAAGTTGCAGAGCCATTGGATGCAGAAGAGTGGATAAACACTATGGAAGATAAGTTTCGTGTTCTAAGGATGACAGAAGTATTGAAGACCGAGTATGTAGCTCATCAGCTAGAAGGCCCGGCAGGAATGTGGTGGAAGCACCACCGCACCACTTTTCCCTCTAATGCCCACATTACTTGGAGGGAATTCACTGAGGCTTTTCGTGGAGTTTACATTCCACCTGGTCTGACAGAAATGAAGTTTGGAGAATTTCTCGCACTGACCCAAGGCACCAAGACTGTGACCCAGTATCTACATGCATTCAATAATCTAAGTCGCTATGCCTCTAACATGGTGAATACCGATGCCAAAAAGATCGCTAGTTTCAAAAGAGGTCTGAATCCCAAGATGATGAAGCACGTGGGTACCAACACAAGAATTGGTTTCAATGACTTTGTTAGTGACTGCTTAAAGCAAGAAAAGAACAACAATGTATATGCTACATCCAAGACTCGCAAGAGGGCTTTTGAGTCAAGTCCGTCCCAGCCAAGGGCCCCGATGGCAAACCGTTCTGTGTATCGTTCGTCTGCCCCTGGTGCAAGGTTCAGGCCACCCCAATGGAGGAATCAGAATGCCCAGCAACCTCAGAGGAATCAGAAGCCATTTAAGATGGCGGTGCCACAAGCCAAGACTGGACAAGGCAATTCATCTAGAGCTGCTGCTCAAGTAAGAGGCACGTGTTTCAACTGCAATCAATCTGGGCACTTTGCAAAGTTTTGCCCATATCCCAAGAAGCAGCAGAATCAGTACCAAGCTCGTGTGCACCACACCACCATTGATGACATCCTGGAGGGAGAGCCCATGATAGCCGGTATGTTTTCTATCAACAATCATCCTGCAGTCGTTTTGTTTGATTCTGGATCATCTCATTCATTCATAAGTCAAGCATTTGCAAGAAAGTATGAGCAAAAGATAGTTGAATTAGAATGTGCTTATCGGATCAATTCAGCTGGGGCTGATCTGTTAACTAATCAGATAATCCAAGGGGTAACCCTAAGTATAGCAGACAGGCGGTATATGCTTAACTTGATAGTTATGCCAGGACTAGCTCTAGATGTGATTATAGGAATGAACTGGATGAATAAGATGAGAGTAGTAATTGATGTTGGAGGAAGAAGCATTGCTCTCAAGGAACCTGTTGGAGAAGGTACATTTCAAGTAACCTTACCTCGAAAAATAGATCTGGCCAGTACAACTTGTGCAGTCCAAACTACTCTTCTAGCCAAGATTCCAGTAGTGTGTGAGTTTCCGGACGTGTTTCCAGATGAGTTACCCGGTCTTCCACCGGACCGAGATGTTGAGTTTGCCATTGAGTTAATCCTGGGAACACCACCGATCTCAAGAAGGCCTTATCGGATGCCTCCAAATGAATTAGCCGAGTTGAAGAAACAACTCCAGGATCTGTTGACTAAGGGTTTAATTCGGCCAAGTTCATCAGAATGGGGATGTCCCGCACTGTTCGTGAAGAAGAAGAAGGATAACTCCTTACGGATGTGCGTGGACTACCGGCCACTGAATGCGGTGACAATTAAAAACAAGTATCCTCTACCTTGGATTGATATCTTGTTTGATCAATTGTCAAAAGCCAAGGTGTTCTCCAAGATTAGACCACAAGATATACCCAAAACCGCGTTCTCCACCAGATATGGGTTGTACGAGTATCTTGTCATGTCCTTTGGTTTGACCAATGCTCCAGCATACTTTATGTATCTGATGAATTCGGTCTTTATGCCGGAGTTGGATAAGTTCATGATTATGTTCATTGATGACATTCTAGTATACTCGGAGAACGAACAGGATCATGAAGAGCACCTAAGAATTGTCTTGACTAGGCTCAGAGATCACCAGCTATATGCTAAGTTTAGCAAATGTGAGTTCTGGCTGAAGTCAGTTCCTTTTCTCGGTCATGTGCTATCTGAGAATGGAATCTTAGTGGATCCTAGTAAGGTACAAGAGGTTATGGACTGGAAGGCACCAAGCACAGTTCATGAGGTTCGGAGTTTTCTTGGATTAGCCGGTTACTATCGTCGTTTTATACCGGACTTCTCAAAGATTGCCAAGCCAATGACAAGTTTGCTACAGAAGGATCATAAGTTCGCTTGGACAGAGGAGTGTGAGGCAGCTTTCTACACCTTGCGGAAATTGCTAACCACTGCTCCTGTTCTGGCACAACCGGATATAGAGAAGCCGTTTGATGTGTTTTGCGATGCATCAAAGAATAGTTTAGGATGTGTCCTGATGCAAGATGGGAGAGTTATTGCTTATGCCTCACATTAGTTGAAGAAGCATGAGGTTAACTATCCTACGCATGATTTAGAGCTTGCGGCTATGGTGTATGCTCTAAAGATTTGGAGACACTACTTGCTTGGGAATGTGTGCAATATCTTTACAGATCATAAGAGTCTCAAGTACATATTTACTCAGTCCGAGTTGAATATGCAGCAGAGAAGATGGTTAGAGTTGATAAAGGATTATAATCTGAATGTGCATTATCATCCGGGAAAGGCAAATGTAGTAGCAGATGCCTTAAGTAGAAAGTCACATTCTCTTGCTGTGCAACCATTGTTTGAGGACGAGTTCAATTTGTTGCATCCCGCTGTGTTGCATAATATCCAGGTTAGCTGTACCTTGGAGAGCAAGATCATTGAGGGTCAGAAAACAGATAAGGGAATATTTCATATCAAGGAGAAAATAAAGAAAGAACCGACTAAGCACTTTAGAGTAGATGAACAAGGAGTGTTATGGTTTAAGGACCATCTGGTTGTACCTAAAGATCGAGAGCTCAAGAACAAATTGGTGGATGAAGCTCATCACTCTAAGTTGTCTATCCATCCTGGAAGTGGAAAAATGTACCAAGAGTTGAGACCTCGTTATTGGTGGACGAAAATGAAGAAGGAGATTGCAGCGTATGTTGCTTGTTGCGACACGTGTTGTAGAGTAAAAGCTCTTCGCATGAGACCCGCAGGAATGTTGCAACCCCTGTCAATACCAGATTGGAAATGGGATGATATAAGTATGGATTTTATCACCGGTTTTCCCACCACACCAAAGGGGAATGATTCGATTTGGGTAATCGTAGATCGCCTTACCAAATCAGCTCACTTTTTACCAGTCAAAACAACATTTCGACCATCTCAGTATGCTGAGAAGTACATTGCAGAGATAGTCCGCTTACATGGTATACCAAAGACTATCGTGTCTGACCGTGGGTCACAATTTACCGCTCATTTTTGGGAGCATCTTCATAAAGGGTTGGGTACTAGCTTGTTCGGAGTACAGCTTACCACCCACAGACAGATGGGCAGACAGAGCGAGTTTATGTTGTTCTTGAAGATATGCTTAGAGCTTGTGTGTTATCGTCTAAGGGTCCGTGGGAATCATGGTTACCTTTGGCAGAGTTCGCTTACAACAACAGTTACCAAGAAAGTATCAAGATGGCTCCATTTGAAGCATTGTACGACAGGAAATGTAGGACACAGTTGAATTGGGTTGAGCCTGGAGAGAGAAGGTTTTACGGAATTGATTTTGTTGACAAGGCTGAGAAAAAGGTCCATATTATCCAACAAAACATGAAAGCGGTACAGTCACGCCAGAAGAGTTATGCCGATAAGAGAAGGAGACCGCTTGAATTTGAGGTAGGTGACTATGTTTATCTAAAGGTCACTCCAATGAAGAAAGTACAAAGGTTTGGGGTAAAGAGAAAACTTGCTCCTAGGTTTATAGGACCGTACAAGATCATAGAGAAGAAGGGTCCCGTGGCTTATAAGTTACAGTTACCAGAAGCGATGGGTTCGATCTTCTCAGTCTTCCATGTATCACAATTGAAGAAGTGCTTGCGTATTCCGGAAGAGAGAATAGAACCTCAGAGCATTCAGCTCAAATCAGACTTGGAATACCAAAAGCAACCGATTCGAGTTTTGGACACTAAGGACCGAGTCACTCAGAATAAAGTGGTGAGAACCTATAAGATCCAGTGGAGTCATCACGATGATGGTGATGCGACGTGGGAGACAGAAGGATATCTACAAAACACTTATAAGGATTTTTATAACCAATGGTTCGTAACTCTAAATCTCGGGACGAGATTCTTATAAGTGGGGAAGGCTGTAACACCCCTGGTGTTAGGCTTGCATAATTGCACTTGCATTTCATGAACATGAGCATCATTCATCCATTCATGAGCTTATAACACATGAAACATGTTATCGAAACATTTCAACATATTGTATATTTCATGAGTGTTGTTTTTATGGAATGAATAGTGTGCAGCACCCAAGTGCAACATGTGCAACTCACTTTAGTGGAACATAGTTAGTTAGTACGATGCAACAAGATCATGAAACATGTGAAACATGGCTACGAAACAAAAGTAACATTTCAATTGTTTTTCATTGTTTCAGTGCATTCAGTGCTTGATTCTTGTGTGACCAATGCGTGGTATGGCTAAATATATTTTTAAACAACTTAGCTATACTTAGAAGGTCATTAGGAACACTGTTCATGTTGATCATTTTGCCTAATTAAGTTTTCGAGTCATGGTTTGGCTAGTTTTGACTCCTGAACTCCTTGGTTTGACTGTTTAAAAAGTATAACTTAGAGTCTATGCATGTCTGAGCAACCTAAAACAAAGTTGTAGAAAATTTTATAAGGAACAAATTTTGTTTAGAAATCAAGTTATGAAAATGTGCACAACATGCTCAAAAAGGGCCCACAAGTCAGACTTTGGGTTGGGTTCAACACTTTCTAAGTACAAAAACCGAGTTTTCAGTTTCATGAACTCGACTTTGGCCTAATTTTACTCTCTGTCCTTTGCGAATTAGACCTTGATCTCTAAATGAGTTTTGTAGCTGGTATGTAGGTGTACAACTTTCGTTTTGATTTCTCTCGCTAACGATCAACGGTTTAGGAGTTAATGGCCGGTGAAAACTCGCTGTCAGTCGTAGTTGGTTAGCTGAATCGGCAGCTACAGTGCCGACCATTTCAGAACATCACCGCCATGTGTATGCTGCGCGTCGCCGGTCGCCTGACCGCGCAGGCCACGCGCCGCGGCCGTCCTGGCACCATTGGCCACGCCTTAAGCCCCCGCGCGCCTGCCAGACCCGCTCACCCATCCATTTTTCACTTCCTTCGTCTCCTTCCTTCGTCTCCGCAGCGACCACAGCAGCCGCAGCCGTGCCGAGCAGCTCCGTCGTAGCCTAGCTCGCTCACCGCCGTAAAAACACAACTACCAGCCGGTCAGCAGCTCCCCCGTGTCCTCCTCTACCTCCGCCACCCGTTGGCTACACCGTTTGGGTCTTGGTAAGGACGCATTGTCCATTCCCGCCACCGCCACCATGGGCGTGTCCTCGCCGGAGTTGAGGCCGTCGTGGTCGGGGTAGCTAGAAACTCCCTTGTCCTCCTCTCTTTGCCTGGGTAGCACCGTAGCGATCGCCTGTAGCTCATGCCGTGCACGGTTGAGGCAGCCATGGCTTGCCGTCGCCGGCATCTCACGTCGGAGCTCGGCCGAGCCGCCATCACCGTCGACGTGCCACCTCCGCTAGGTCTTAGGTCTCGCCGGTGGCACCAATCGAGACGCCTCATCGCGGAGAGCACGCCGGTGCTTCCGGTGTCGCCGGAGGAGCCACCGTCGGCGAGTTTCGCCGTTGCCGCGCCGTCAAGTGAGCCATCCCCTATTTTTCTTGTTGCTGACGCATGGTCCCCGCTGACGTGTAGGTCCCGCTTGCCAGTGACAGTTGAGCAATAGGATAGTGCAAATATTCCAGGTTTCTATGCTGTTTTGTAATAATTGTACCTCCAGTTTTGTAGCTTCAAAAATTATGAACTAAATTTGGTAGTGTTCCTTAGGAAGTCTAGTATTTAGGAAAAATATAGTCTTGGTACTTACAGTAGAAATTTTGGAAGATTTAAATGGAAACTTGAAATGTGTTTTTGAGTGCATGCAAACTTGTTTATTTTATATCTAGAGTTTCTATGGTCCCAAACTTATGAAATTTTGTGGGTAAGCTATTCTTGCTTAGTAGAAGCTTTGGTAAAAATTTGAGAGTCATTGCATGTGTGGTTTTTGAGTTATAGATTTTCCTTTTATCATTGATTGATACTTGTGTAAATTTTTGTAAATTATCTAGGAATCCTATGACCATGAAATTTTGTGGGGAGTATCCCGGTACCTTAAGGATGTTAGGAAAAAAATATGAAATATGTTGCTTGACACTTTTAACTAAGGTTTTCTATTTATGCCTTTTTAAGCACGTATGCCTTGTCATTTTTGTGTAGGCTATTTTACTTATCCAAATGCAATGAAAATTTTATGGTAGTCTACTTAGAGTAGTACTATGCTACTGTAATTTTCTTAGATTTTTATGAGCAACAGAAATATATGTTGCTGTGTAGCCCTAGTTTAAAATGAAATCAAATGATATTCTTTAATGCAAGTTTAGTTAATAATGTTCGCTTTGGTGTATCTTTGAAGCATCTTAGTTGGCTATGGTGATTTGGCATGTTAGTACAGTGGTTGTCGTAGTAGATAGTAGTACATGTTCTTGGATGATGTTGACTATCTCTAGAGGAGCTTTGCTACTACTATGTCCAATGAAGTTAAACATGGTCATCTACATTTCATGCATCATGATTATTACGTGTCATCTCTCCGATGCACCTATGCATTAGTACTTATACATCTGCATCATACAGGATCGCAGGAGGAGTTGCTAGTAGCAGTTCAGGAAGAGCAGACCGGGACAGATCCATAAGAAGTCCAGGCACAAGAGGTGCCAGAGGAAGAGGAGCAAGGAGAGGACTTGCCCGAGTGCGTTGATCATCACCCTAGTTCGTTCGAACGAGGCAAGCCTTGAAGCATTATAAGTCTCCTACTTTATAAAAGCAATTCTTTCTATATATATGAGTTTATATATTGTTGCATTAAGTTGTAGGAATTGATTGAAAGCGTTGATGCATTTATTACTATCCTTGCCCACCTTATTACCTTTGACCCTGTTAGGTCAGGATCGAATAACTGCTTATCCTTGCTTAGACCAGTAGCGATCGGTGATCTTCGGTCACCTACTTTTATAGGGGTTACTGGAAGAAATTAGCTATGGAAAGAATGATATCCTGGAAGTAACCATGTGTGATGAAAAATTGGAGACCGGACGAAAAAAGTTAGAGGTAGCCAGACATGGTTCTGGGGTGCAGTTAATTTTCCGTGTGCGTCGATTAAGGACCAATCGTTGCTCGTCCCTCTTGTCATGTTGAACGCATGCCTCATATTTAGCTGGCCGAATAAAGTACCTTTCGACCGCAAAGCTAGTGACACTTTTCAAGCCGGGATAAACTCGGATGCGCAGACTGGTGCTGAAGAGGGTATGACGGGGACGCGAAGAGTGAGCCCAAGGTGTGTCCTGGCAGTCGGGCGGTCCCTGGGTAGTGCGGTCCATGACTGTTATCCCGCGGCTACTTGGAAAGTGTCATTGGTGATCTAAGCGACCCTGACGGGGGAACCGTGGTTTGTGTGAGGAATAAATCACCAGCTGGTTAGGAATCGATTCGAATCATCATCGCTCCTGGATAGTGAGCACTTGACTCGAGCTACGGCATCGTAGTAATGATTATGGAACAATGATGGTTATCCGGATGGTATGGACATGCTAAAGCTAAATTGGTAACTGGATGTTATTGGTTAATCATGTGATTGTGATAGTACAAGTGCTTACCTAGATGAATAGGTTATAATAATGATGATGCAAAGTATTTAAAATGATGTCTTCATGATAGCTTATGCTTTTCGCAAACAAGTCAGCTAGCCCACTAAAGAAAGCCTTGCATAATCCTTGGTGTTGCTTCAATTTAGTTTAAGATGGGTAAGTCTAGCTGAGTACCTTCTCGTACTCAGGGCGTTGTTCCCATTGTTGTTGCAGATGGTCAAATGTACTACGGCTATTGCATTAACTGCATGTATCCAGCGATGGGTGACAACTAGGACCAAGGGAAAATGGTCACTCCGTATCTCTCATCTGATGCTTTTGTTGGAGATGACTACCTACTGGCATTGTATCTGAACTAAAAGTGTGTGTGGCTTCAAAACTATTTGCTTCCGCTACTTCAGTTTGAACTTGGATTGTAATAACTTTATGTTTTAAACTCTGATGTACCGATCTGTGATTGCAAACTTTATGTAAAGTGTGACGGTACTTGCTAAACTTCAAGGTGATCTTTCCACCGCTACACCGACATAAATCTTGGGAAAGATCAATGCTCATGAGATGTACATGCACATCACACCTCAAGATGGCTCATCCTCTATAAAGAAGAAAGAAAAAGACTTAGCATTCAAAGCTAGCCAAGAGAAGGGCAAAGCAAGGTTTGAGTATGAGAGCTCAAGTGATGATGAAGTTGATGATGAAAGCCTTGCTCTCATGGTGAAGAAAACCACCAAGATGCTAAAGAAGCTCAACAAGAGTGGCATCAAGTTCAATGGCAAGAAGAAGTTCTTCACAAGATCAAGAAGAAAGCCAATCTCCGAGATGGATTGCTACAATTGTGGTGAACTTGGTCATCTAGCTCACCAATACACAAAGCCCAAGAAAGATAAGTTTAAGAACAAGAATAAGGGCAAGAAAGATGACTCAAGCAATGAAGATGAAGATGAGAAGAAAAAGAACAAGCCATATATGAAGAGAGATGGCAAGAAGAAGGACTTCCACAAGAAGAAGAAGAGTGGAAAGGCTTACATCATCGGTGATTGGCTCACGGACATTGATTCATCTAGTAGATCATCCGATGATGATAGTGACGACGAGAAGATGGTCGCTATTGTTATCGATTCTTCATCATCTTCACCGCCACCACTGCCATCATCCTCTGCACACTTATGCCTTATGGCCAAAGGTGAACGAAAGGTGTCACATGATGATGATAGTAGTGGTGATGATCATGCTCATAATGATGATAGTGATAGTGATAGCGATGATGATGAATATGAATCACCTACTTATGATGATCTTGCTAAATTGCTAAAGAAATACACTAAGATCATTATAAAGACTAGAGCTAAAAATGAAAAGCTTGAGATTAAGAATAATTCTCTCTTAGCTAAATGTGACATAGCCGAAAAATCTAGTGTTGAGCTTAGAGAAGCAAATGAAGCTATGTCATCCAAACTCAAGGAGCTCAAATCTTCTAAGAAAGAGCTTAAAGATAAACATGATAAACTTGAGTGGGTGCACAAAGAACTCATCACTGGTCACAATAAGCTAAAAGAAGAATATATTACCCTTAAGATTAATCATGATAGTCTTGTCATTGCTCAAGAATTTTTACCCAATGAGCCACATGATGCTACTAACCATGTTGTTAAGATTGATATAGCTACATCATATGATGATTTAATTGATGAGAGCATTGAGCAAGGATCTAGTGGCAAAGACAAGCAAGTGGTTGAGTGCAATGATTATGATGAGTATGTTAAGCTCAAGCAAGAGAATGAAAAGCTTAAGAAAGAGTTTGAAGTGTTCAAAACCCACAACACCATTGTGCTAGAAACCCTTGATCATGATGGTGATTTGGTCCTTGAGAATGAGAACCTAAAAGAAGAAAACAAGAAGCTCAAGGAAGAGAAATTAATGATGCTCTCAAGGAAGAAAATAAGAAGCTCAAGTTGGAGAAAGAGCATCTCAAGATTGGATTGAGCAAGTTCACAAGAGGCAAGCATCTTCAAAGTGAGCTACTTATGAACACCATCATGAAGATAGATAGAACTGGCATTGGGTACTTGGCAAACCAAGAGAGGAATAAGGTTGCACTCAAGGAAGATAAAAGTAGTGATGCACTCAAGGAAGAGAACAAAAATCTCAAGTTAGAAAAAGAGCATCTTAAAATTGAATTGAGCAAGTTCACAAGAGGCAAGCACCTTCAAAGTGAGCTCTTAATGAACACCGTCATGAAAATGGATAGAAGTGGCATTGGATATGTGGCAAATGTAGAGAAGAAGAAGGCTCAAGCTCAACAACAACAATCAAAGCCAAAGCCAAAGCCAAAGCCAAAGAGATGCTTTGAGTGTGGACAAGAAGGCCACTTTGCTCATGAGTGCCAAACTCCACCACCACAACCCTTGCCCAAGCATGCTAGACCTTTTGCCTTTAATGCTCACTACATGCTTAGAAAGGATTCTAGTAAAAAAATGAAAGTTATGTTCTTAGGACCTCCCAACAAGAATATGCCTAAGAAAATTTGGGTTGCAAAGTCACTTGTTGAGAAGGCGAAAGGCCCTCAACAAGTTTGGGTTCCTAAAGCTTGATCTCTTGTGTGTAGGTGAACTACAAGATCGGTGAAAGTCATTGGGTTATTGATAGTGGTTGCACACAACATATGACCGGTGATCCTCGTATATTCACCTCACTAGATGAAGAAGTAGATGGACAAGAAAGAATCACATTTGGAGATAACTCAAAGGGCAAGGTTAAAGGATTGGGCAAAGTGGCAATATCAAATGATTATTCTATCTTAAATGTGCTATATGTTGCTTCATTAAGCTTCAACTTACTATCCGTTGGACAATTGTGTGATCTTGGCTTCCAATGCTTGTTTACCAAAAAGGAGGTTGTTGTATCTAAAAAGGATGATGAACAAGTGATATTCAAAGGATTTAGATACAACAACCTATATCTAGTGGACTTCACCTCTGAAAATGCTAATTTGAAGACTTGCCTATTCACCAAAATAACACTTGGGTGGCTATGGCATAGAAGACTTGCTCATGTTGGGATGAAATCACTCAAGAAGCTAATGAAGAATGATTTGGTGAGAGGGTTAAAGGATGTGAAGTTTGAGAAGGACAAGCTTTGTAGTGCATGTCAAGCCGGCAAGCAAGTTGCAAATACTCATCCAACCAAAGCTTTCATGTCAACCACAAGAGTGCTAGAACTCTTTCACATGGATTTATTTGGACCAACAACATATAAGAGTTTTAGAGGAAATCTTTATTGTCTTGTGATAGTTCATGATTATTCAAGGTATACATGGGTATTCTTTCTTCATGACAAATCCGAAGTTGCATCTTGCTTCAAGAAGTTTGCCAAGAGAGCTCAAAATAAATTTAAAGTGAAGCTCAAAAGGATTAGAAGTGACAACGGCAAAGAATTTGACAACATAAACATAAAAGCCTATTGTGATGAAGTTGGAATCAAACATGAAGTCTCCGCAATATATACTCCTCAACAAAATAGTGTAGTTGAGAGGAAGAACCAGACATTGATCACCCTTGCAAGAACTATGCTTGATGAGTACAACACCCCCGAAGCTCTATGGGCGGAAGTATTCAACACCGCATGCTATGCATCCAACCGCCTATTCCTTTAAAAGTTCCTTGGCAAGATACCTTATGAGTTGCTCAATGGGAAGAAGCCGGACGTCTCCTTCTTTAGGGTGTTTGGTTGCAAATGCTACATCTACAAGAAGCGGCAACACCTAGAGAAGTTTCAAAGACGTTGTGATATTGGTTTTCTTGTTGGTTACTCATCAAAGTCCAAAGCATATAAAGTATTTAATCATGCCACCGGTTTGGTTGAACAAACATATGATGTGGAATTTGATGAATCTAACGGCTCCTAAGGAGCACATGAGAATCTTGATGATATAGGTGATGAACCATTGAGGGAGGCTATGAAGAACGTTTCAGTTGGAGACATCAAGCCTAAAGATGATGAAGATGAATGCAAGTGATTGATCCACCCTTTTCATCAAGTGTGCCACAAGATGGTGATAAAGATGGGAGAGTAGAAAATAAAGATACTCATGTCTCCCATGAGCAAATGGTGGTACAAGCACAAGATGTTGATGCTCCACAACCTCTTCCTCAAGTGGTCAATAGAAGAAATACACCTCTACTACAAGATCATCCACAAGATTTCATCATAGGGAGTCCATCAAAGGGTGTAATGACTCGCTCACAAAAACTTGCTTCATTTATTGCTCATCACTCTTTTGTCTCTTGTTTTGAGCCTACTAAGGTTGAAAAAGCTCTTCAAGATCCGGATTGGATAAATGCTATGCATGAAGAGTTGGACAACTTCACACGCAATGAAGTTTGGACTCTTGAAGAGCGGCTAAAAGGTGCAAGAGTCATTGGAACAAAGTGGGTGTTCCAAAACAAGCAAGATGATCAAGGTGTTGTTGTGAGGAACAAGATAAGACTAGTTGCAAAGGGGTTCTCTCAAGTTGAAGATTTGGATTTTGGAGAGACCTTTGCACCGATTGTAAGACTAGAAGCCATTCATATCCTCCTTGCATATGCATCACATCATGATATGAAATTATATCAAATGGATGTGAAAAGTGCATTTTGAAATGGCTTTATTAATGAACTAGTCTATGTTGATCAACCTCCGGGTTTGAAGACCCTAGATATCCTAATCATGTTTATATGTTGTCCAAGGTGTTATATGGGCTTAAGCAAGCCCCAAGAGCTTGGTATGAGCGCCTTCGAGACTTCTTTATTGAGAAGGGTTTCACCATTGGGAAGGTCGACACCATACTATTCACCAAGAAGCTTGATGGGCATATCTTCATTTGTCAAGTGTATGTTGATGATATCATCTTTGAATCATCAAATGAAGATTCATGCAAAGAATTTGGTGAATTGATGTCGAAGGAGTTCGAGATGTCCATGATTGGTGAGCTTACATTCTTTCTTGGTTTTCAAGTCAAGCAAATGAGGGAAGGGATCTTCATCTCTCAAGAGAAATATACAAAAGATCTTCTTAAGAGATTCAAGATGGATGAATGTAAGCCAATCAAGACACCAATGCTAACTATTGGAAATCTCGACCTAGATGAGGGAGGTAACAAGGTTGATCAAACTCTCTATCGTTCTATGATTGGTACCTTGTTATATTTAACCGCATCTAGCCCCGACATCATGTTTAGTGTGTGTATGTGTGCTAGATTTCAAACTAATCATAAGGAAACACATTTAATTGCCATAAAAAACAATTCTTAGGTATCTTAAGCACACACCAAGCATTGGCCTTTGGTATCCCAAATGAGCTATTTTTGAAATAGTTGGCTATTCCGATTCGGATTATGTCGGATGCAAAGTTGATAGAAAAAGTACATTCGGAGGGTGCCATTTGCTTGGTAGATCACTTGTGTCTTGGTCCTCCAAGAAACAAAATAGTGTGGCTTTGTCCACCACCAAAGCGGAATACATTGTCGCGGGTGCTTGTTGTGCACAAATACTTTACATGAAACAAACTTTGCTAGATTATGGTGTAGTTCTAGAAAAAGTACCTCTTTTGTGCGACAATGAAAGTGCGGTAAAACTTGCAAATAATCCGGTTCAACACTCACGCACCAAGCACATAGATATCCGTCATCACTTTCTTAGAGATCTTGTTGCTAAAAATGATATATCTTTAGAAGGTGTAAGGACCGAGGATCAATTGGCGGATATCTTCACTAAACCGCTAGATGAGGCTACATTTTGTAGATTGCGGAATGAGCTTAATATTCTTGATTTTAGTAACTTCACTAAAAGATGAGCTTGTGTTATCCCTTGCATTGCATTGTAATATACATCACGTTTAATGTTTTGTAATGCATATAGGGCTTGTCTAACATAGTTAAGATAACCGCCGAAAAGCGTGTGAAGAAGCTTAACCTTGGATCAAACCTGACAAGCAACTAGATTTACTTTCAAGTATTGCATTGCATATGCATGATTGTTGTTTATCATTTAACTTCAATTGCCCTCTTATTGCCTATTTTCTTAAAAAGAATTATAGCCTAAGACAAAATATTTTGAAAAATTTGAGGGTTTGAGAGAGGTCACTCACATCAGTCCCAATTGGTGTTTATTTGAATCTTATTGGAGTTGGGACTTGATTGGAAATAGGCAGCTCGAAGAACTTTGAAGATTTGCTAGAAAATGAGTGACCGGACGCTGCACCAAACTCTGATGTCCAGCGTCCGGTCAGTTCGTAGGAGGTGAACAGCTGTCGAGCAGAAGTGACCGGACGCTGAAACAGTGTTTTCCCAGCGTCCGGTCGATCATGAAGATATCAAGGCTAGGTGACCGGACTCTGGCTGCGTCCGGTCGGTGTTCACCGGACGCATCCGGTCACGATTCCAGAGGAATTGGATCTCTCTGGAATCGACCGGACGCTGGGTGGTAGCGTCCAATCGCTACCACTGGAGCGTCCGGTCAATAGGAAACGTGCGTGACTCTATTTCTTTTCCCGTTTCCTTTTCTGACACGCCGGGGGCCACCATAAATCAGCCGCGCGCCGTTGACCTAACCCTATCCCGCCTCCATCACCACGCCGACATCACCGCAAGCCCTAGCCGCCGTCCTTCGTGCCAGCGACCACGCGCCACCACAGGCGCCGTTCCCTGCTCCACACCATGCCACTCTTCCCGCGCCACCGCACGGTCCTATGCCCTAGCGCAGCCGCAAGCCTCGCGCCTGCGCCACCCAAGCCGAGCCGCCGCACTCTAGCTCCGCCGTGCTCCAGTGCTGCCATTGCCTCACCATAGCTCCGCGCCAGTGCCTTCACTGCCAACCCTAGTCATCAATTCATCATTGCATCCTCGCCGGTGATTTCAATCATAATGCAGTGCCGCCGATCCACGCCGTCAAGCAAACCCTAGCTTTGTTGCTGATTCCGTGGTTCTCCGCGTGTCTCTTCTCTTTTCCTCGGATAGCCGGTTCGTCAGGTAGCAAGCCCATGTTTCAATTTCATACCTAAATTGCTTGCTCTCATAGGGTTTCGCATCTATTAGATATATTGTATTTATTTGTATATCCTATCTATTCCATCGTGCAACGAGTCGGTGCTGTTGAGGTGTCAGTGGCAGTTGTCAGTTAACTCGGAGCCAAGCTCGCGAGTACGGATCGAGGCCAAGCCTCAGAAGCGACAGATTGACAATTCATCTTTGTCAGTGGTAGTTTTTCTTTAGATTATCAGATAGCTCGTGTGAAGAATGTCGGGGTGGTCCCGGTGATGAGGATCGGAGGCGCCCGCCTCGCCAGCCTGCAGATCCTAAAGGCAAGGCAACAAAGAAGCTAGCAACCTACAAGCGCAAATATCTAGATGTAGAGACAGTAAGAGCAGCTGCAGTTGCTGAGGCTACAGACCGTGCCGAGAGAGGAGGTGCTCGCAGTGGAGTTGTTATTGCAGATTCGCTTCCACCAGGAGCGATGGAGGGAATCGAGCGTATTGAGCGCCTTCATGGTGGTCCACCTGGGACCGTCATGGTTGCAGGACGGCATCATACTATTGATGAGGTTTAGCCTCAGGGGGAGTCACAGCAGCAGACACCACTAGCAGAGCAAACTCAGGAGGGTCAGGAGGTACAGCAGGCAGAGGAGACAGAGCAGGCACCCCAGCCACAGCTTTGCTCTAGTCGTACCCATGCTCCAGTCACGCCGAGGGTAGATACACAGCAGAGGGGTTCTCATCCACCGCCTAGACCACAGGGTCCGCCTCTAGTGACCCATCTTGACTTGAGGGCCGCCACGGCCAAGCAGGTACAACAGCTGAGGTTCGTGGACTTTGAGGTGTGGTTCTCACCGAGGAGAGATGACAGAGCATCTGAGGGTTTCTACATGCCTCTGCAGGAAGATTTCTACAATGCCTATCTCAACAGTGGGGCAGTTTTTAGATCTTAGAGGGTGTGCTACATTAACTCTATTATAGCAGCAGCCGGAGAGCACATTCGCCCCTACCTTGTATATCTGTTGGGGCTGACAGATTTGATTAGATGGACCGGGTTATATGTTCCATCTTGGGTTCGTTAGTTGTATGCTTCTCTCTTTATTGACCCGCATCATAACTTCATACACTTTGCATTTAGAGGCAGAGACTACCGACTGATGAGTACTAGGGTCAGGGTGATACTGAGGCTTTAGGAGCAGCCAGTCATACTTCATGAGGTTTGCTATGGACAGACAGCGCCTCCCAGACATGCACATGGTTGTAATGTGCCCCCTACTGACTTGGTTCGCCACTGCTTCACCGAGCCCTTCGGCGAATGGGTCGCGTAGGAACCCCAGTGACCTTACTCCTACTGCCAGAGTGCTAGAGGCTATCATGAGGAGGACGCTGCTACCGAGGATGGGGTATCGCGAGGGCTTGACTCGCATACAGTTGTGGTTGATCAACTCTCTGATGCAGCAGACAGATTTTGATATTTAGGATCTTCTTCTGTCTGAGATGGAGGACACTATTGCTGAGGGCTTCAGAGGACGTGGCGGCTGCCCTATGCTCACCTGGATCACATTCCTTATCCACAGAGCAGTCACAGTGAGGCCGCCAGAGATGCTTGCTGAGTACAGTGGTGCCACCATAGAGTTCCCTGCCTATAACATGACACAGATGATTCGGCATAGTACACCTACAGCACCTAGTCAGCCACATCGCCGTCCTGATGTGCCAGAGTCTGTAGCCCAGTAGGATGAGATCATCAGGGGTATTGCAGCTACCGAGGAGGAGCAGCTTGCTCAGCAGGAAGGGATGGTCGTGAGCGACCCCAGTGACAGTTCCGATGATGACTACCAGCCTATCCCTCGGATGCCTCCTCAACGACATGACCATGAGGCCGGCAACTCCAGTTCAGCGCCACCTACCCCACAGATAGACCCCGCTCTCCTTGCTAAACTTGAGCGGATGAGGCAGGATTAGGCTTGCCAGGCACAGGAGATAGCTGCTACATTTGCTCAGTTCCAGACTTGGCAAGATGAGTTCCAGCGCCAGCAGCAGGCGATCCAGCAGCAGCAGCTAGCTATACATCAGCAGACGCAGGCTCTACAATAGCAGCAGCAGCAGGCCATGCATCAGCAATAGATCCTCATGCAGCAGCAGCTTCTTGGATTTATGCAGCATGTAGTGACAGCTATTGGGGCTCCACCTCCACAGCCTTTGCCCCAGCTTGGTCAGACTGTTACCACTGCCATGACTCCAGCGTTACAGCCTAGTGGGCTTTAGAGTCAGGGACAACCACCAGCACAGTTTGCTTCACTTGTGCTGGTTTGTACGGGCTTCACACCAGCAGAGATGTCCTCGCTGCTAGTGCCAGAGACCTCAGTGTCTAGGAGCCTCGGTGCATCCTTCAGTGAGTTGACAGGGCATCCTACACCGCCAGACCTACATGTCCCTGTACCTACCACCATTGCTCCAGTGATAGGCACGACAGAGATGCTCCCTTCCTTAGTGGCATCATCGAGCCATGAGCTTCATTTGATAGACACCCCACAGCGCTAGACCTACGATGTCCCCTGCACCTACCACCATTGCTACTAGTGGCAGAGGGTCGGCAGAGAGCTCTGGATCAGATGATGATGGCATCCGAGCCTAGCTTCCTTCATTCAAATACCTGCTCGTCGCAGAAAGCCTGAGCCGACCGACCCTTAGGTTTTGGTGTTTGACGCCAAAGGGGGAGAGGGTTCGAGTATGTTAGCTTTAGGGGGAGCAACATATCTAGGGGGAGCTTAGTTATTATATTAGCTTATATATTACTTTGGAGTTTATATGTATGATACACTATTATGCATTCATCGTGTGTTTACTTTCATGCATTGAACTATATATATGTGATAGTGATATCTACGTGATCGTGATATATGACATGTGTGCTCTCTACTTGGGGGAGCTTAGTTATTATATTAGCTTATATATTACTTTGGAGTTTATATGTGTGATACACTATTATGTATTCATCGTGTGTTTACTTTCATGCATTGAACTATATATATGTGATAGTGATATCTACATGATCATGATATATGACATGTATGCTCTCTACTTTGAATTATTTATATGTCATATCACTTGTGTTATGCTCATTTTCCTTTGCTTCCGCACTTTACTCCGATGCAAATGAGCTTCATTACTTGTACTCATGCTTATTTCATATCTTTTGAGTACATCTTGTTGGCTTGGTTTATATAAGCTTGCCTAACACCTTTGTTCTTATTGCCAAAAGCTTATATGATCCAAGCATGTTAAAAACCTCAACTCTTTCACATACTCGAGGTGGTATTGTCATCAATCACCAAAAAGGAGGAGATTGAAAGCATCTAGGCCCCTAGTTGGGTTTCGGTGATTAATGACAATACAAGATTACTATGACTAACGTGTGTTTTGCAGAGGCAATTAAGTTATGTCATGATAATGGAGATCGATTGGGCAATCAAGGTGGTCATGCCCCTACGATGAAAATCGTTTCGGTTTTCAAATGATGGATGACAAGGTTATGGATGGACTAGTTCTAAGTGTCGATTGGAGTTGGAGAGACACTTAGAGTAGTTTAGGACTTTATTTTTCCTTTGGCTATACTATTAAGGGGGGTATGGACGGGTAGCTTGACCTAGGTGAGTCTAGTGAGTTAGGTGTGGTGCACACTTGTTGAAACTAGCACTAGGTAGCTCCTAAATATGCCTAAGATCCATTGGAGAAAACTTCATTCACATATGATCGAGAGTTAGAAGTGAATGGAGGGTCAAATACTGACCGGACGTTAGTTCCGGTTTGATCTGGACGTTGGCTCAGGGTCCGATCAGTTCATTTGACCAAGGAGAATGCGTTCGGTGCGACCGGACGCTGAGAGGTGAAGTGACCGGACAATGAGAGCCAGCGTCCGATCGACTCCAGTAAGGTTCCAGAGAGGGAAAATCATGACCGGACGCATCCGGTCAGTGCTGACCGGATGCTGGCCAGCGTCCGGTCACACTGTAAACACTTGTTCGGGGTGTACTGATCGGAGCGTTCGGTCAATATGATCGGAGTGTCCGGTCACCCCGCAAAGGCACGTAACGGTTTGTTTTTCAGCCCATGTTATAAATAGAGCCTCCACTCGTGTGTGGGGGTACTTTTGCTCATTCCAACAGCTGAGAAACACGTTTGAGAGTGCCAAGAAGAGCAGGATCCTAATGAGGTGATTGAGATTTGAGAATCCCAAAGAGAGCCCTTATTAGTGAGATCGAGAGTAGCAAAGTGTGCATCCACCCTTCTCATTAGGCTTGTCATGGTCAAGTGAGAGTTCGTGCTTGTTACTCTTGGTGATCGCCATCACCTAGACGGCTTGGTGGTGATTAGGAGCTTGGTGATCATCCAGAGAGCTTGTGGATGACCCAACTCACATTGTGAGCGGTTATGGTTGATTCACCGCGACGGAGTGTCGAAGAATCAACCCATAGAGAGCACTTGATTCTTGCGCGGATCAAGGGGGAGCTACACCCTTGCGCGGGTGCTCCAACGAGGACTAGTGGGGAGTGGCGACTCTCCGATACCTCGGCAAAATATCGCCGCGTTTCCTCTCCTCTCTATTTACTTTGAGCATTTACTTTGAGCAATTCAATTCTTGTTCTTACTTTCATAGAATTGCCATGCTAGAGTAGGATTGGAACTTAGGTTGTAAGTCTTTTGTGCGTTAGTTCAATAGAAACACTTTCTAGGTAAAGGGTTAATTGGGCTAACCGTATGACTTAATTATTGCAAAGAAATTTAGAATTAGTCCAATTCACCCCCCACTCTTGGGCATCTTGATCCTTTCATGCGCAAAGCGTGCAAAGGCGAGCCTTCGGTCAGAACGCCAGAGGACGGTGAAGTCTAAAAGATTCGTGACCCGAATCAGGAACATGCAAGGCGGAGGCCTCGGACCAAGGAGAAAGACGTCCATGGGCCTTAGTGGGGCTCGACAGAGGTCCACGGTGGAAGATTCCGCCCCAAGCCAGCTCGATAAAGGCCCATGAGAGGAAGGCGGTAACCAAGAGGCAAAGACTAGATAGCCCCTGAGGGGGAATTAGGGTAAAGGATCATAAAAGAATATGCTCTGGTTCATCTGGTGCAAAGATGTACGTAGTTCGTGAACATGATGTATGACCCTATATAAACGGGGCTCAACCCCAAGGGAGGCAGAGAGTTTTTTTGGGCTCGAAACTCTAGAATCATTGTTGCGTCGATTGTTGTGTACTCCCTCCGTCCCATTGAGTTTGTCGTTGGAAAACCGTGCCCCCCTCACAATCCCGCTTCCCGAGCGACAATCTTAACGGGACGGAGGGAGTAAACTCTTAGGACCTTCAGGTATCGCCGAAGGCTCCCTCCACCTGGTCAGGATCTCCCTTATCCCAACACCCATATCACGTGGTCTACAAGTCCTTTGGCCAGTTCATCGCAAAAAAAAGTCCTTTGGCCAGTTGATTCTTGGTGGCCGGTGCAAAATAAACGTTTTCTATACTTGTCGAGGGAATCCAACTACTAAATCTTTGTCATACGACAAGTAAATTAGAATGAGTAGTGCAAAAACAAAACCATAACAACAACATACATCTATCCCTAATTAATAAAGCTTGCTACACACGGCAGAAACAACTTCTATTGGCTCTGAAATTCTTGCAATTTGAATGGACCCTCAAAATCTTTAAAACAATGAATACATTTCGTCTAGATAAAGGCACGCGTTTAGATGCAAAAAATTTTAGATTTTGGTCACCGTAGCACTTTCGTATGTATTTATAATTAGTGTCTAATTATAAATAGATTCGAAAGTTTCGTCTCGCGATTTCTCACCTAACTGTGCAATTAGTTTTTTTTCGTCTACATTTAGTACTCCATACATGTGTCGCAAGATTCGATGTGACAGGTACTGCGTAAAAAATTTTGGGATCTAAACAGGCCCAAAATCCCCTTCTCTATTCAGGGTCGTCACTCGTCAGACGTCTCCTATTGGACTCTTGCCTAACTGTTGCCGCCGTTGACATTGACCCTGTAGTCGTCGTTGGTCCTGTTCGGTCATTCCATGCTTGATGGACAGTTTGTCTTGCACGCTGCTGCGCACACTGCCATTATTTTCCATTATTCACCAGTCACCACTCGAGCGCTTCCATTATTCAGTTTGATGTACTAGTATTTGCTTGTTTGAAATCGGGAATTCAAATTTGTTCAGTACAACCAGCTTTCTAGCTACCCTTTTAATTGAATAAACTAGAAATCACTCTCCTTTATTTTGAATGAAGAAAGAAAAACACAAACGGGAACAAACACTTGAGGCGTTCTCCAATCCTGCTTTCTTAGCTCACCTTATGACGTGCGTGATGAAGTTTTCGAGGTCCTTGCGGGATGACCCGCCATCAGCCGCGGACGCACGGACGGCCTCGCCGATCGCCGTTGCCCGCTGCCGCACGGGCAGCCCATCGTCAGAAACCATCATCCTCTCGATCACCGCCTGTATGGTTGCCGCCGGTATCACCTCGCCGTGCTTCTCGCATGGCCTCACCAGGAAGCCTGCCTTGAGGTACTTGCACACCAGCTCAGCGTCCCACGGTTGGTCGGAGTGCATGGGCCACGCCAGGATGGGCTTCCCGTGGCTCATGCTCTCCACGGTCGAGTTCCAGCCGCAGTGGCTCATGAAGGCCGCCGTGGCGCCGTGCGCCAGTATCTCCAGCTGCGGCGCCCACCCGGTGATCACCAGCCCTGTTCCCTCCGTTTCTTTGGTGAACTCAGACAGGAACTTGGCGTGCCGGCTCTCGCCGTTGTCCACAAATATGTTGCCGCGGTCAGCATCACGCAGGACCCAGATGAACCTCTGGTTGCTGCCGCGCAGTGCCGCTGCAAGCTCCGCGATTTGCTCGCCGCGGAGGGAGGACGTCGAACCGAACGACACGTAGAGCACCGATGCCGGCGGCTGCCTGTCGAGCCATCCGAGGGACTCGTGGCGCGTTGCGCCCTGCTCGTTCGCGCTTGAGTCCAGCAGCGGGTTTAACGGGCCGATAGAGAAGACCTTCTTCCCGCCGGCGGCCAGCTTCTCGGCGACGAAGTCGATGAACTCACCCTCGAGCGCGTGGCACGAGTTCATGACGATGCCGGCGCTGGAAGAGATCGTTTGCGCGGCTCTCGCCCGCTTGCCCGCGAACTCGAGAAACTCCCCCGTCACGTAGGGGCCGATGGGGAGGTACTCGAGGCCGCGTTCGCGCAGAAGGTCGCTCCCGCCTTCCATCCTTCCGAGGATGGATGAAACGGCGGTGCAGTGTAGCGTGTACCCCTCGCCGTTGGGCAGCCGCGCGGCCTCCTCGGCGGCGAAGGCGTTCATGAGGTCGTACAGGACGACGACGCGGCGGTGGGAGGCGGAGATCTCGCCGAGGAGCGCCGCGAGCGCGGCGGGCGCGCTGGCGGCGAAGGCCTCCCACAGGAGCATGAGGTGGGACGGGAAGGGCGAGTCCGCGGCGGGGTCTGGAAGCGGGGAGACGTACTCGGAGATGGCGAGCTCGTGGAACTCGACGCCGCAGGCGGCGGCGTCGCCACAGCCGTGCACGCGCGCGCGGGCCTGGCGCACGTGCTCCGCGGGCGCCGCGTAGTGCACGCGCAGCACGCGCAGCCCGCGCGCTGCGAGCAGCAGCGATAGGTGCAGGAGCTGGTTCAGGTGGCCTTGCGCCGGGAACGGCACCGCTACGACGGCAACGGATTCCATGGAGTTCTGGCTTCTGGGTTCCTCTACCTACTTGGGCTCTGGGAGTGGCCGGGTATCGCTTGCCGCCTTGCCAGTTGCCATCAGCTAGTTGCGCTTATTTATATGCTTGGCCACGGCGTCTCACCCCATCGCGGACAGTGTATTCCTGAGCCTGCACAGCGGATAGGCACAACATGCGTGCTTCTTCCTCCACTCACACTCGCATCTAGCTATGGGTACATCACCGCGCATCCCTGCTACGCTCCATCCCGTGCGCGCCCCTTCCCCCAACGCACATGCCACGTCATTCTCTCTCTCTCCTCGATCTTGAGCTCTCAAGTATTCTCTTTTAATTTTCTCATTAATCCTCGAGAGAAAAAGATCCCAAACTTAATTAGAGAGCAGATCATTTGATTCTCCAATTCAAAAGAGTAATTGGTTCACGTTTTAGTCGGCGGTTGTGTTTATTACTCTTGCAGCTTTGCTCCTAGCAGCATCGTCCGTGGAGTTTGCCAACTTATGTGGCAGCCCCGTGAGATTTGTAACCATCTCTTGAAACTAGTAAACTCAATCCTCATCTCAAGAGTTGAGTCTCTTGACTTAAGAACGAGGAAGGGTTGCAAAGTCCTAAGCCTTAGTGGCTAACCTTAACAACGTGGACGTAGGCAAGTCTTGGTAGCGAGTTGAACCATGGGTTAAATCATCGTGTCACTTTGTGCTTGATTTACATCATTTGTATTTTATATTGTTGTTGAGGTGATTTATAGGGTTTGTGGTCGATCTACTTGTGTGTTGTGTTCCTACCACTTCTATCTCTCGATCTGTGAAGCTAAGAAATTTCTCCAATTCAAGTTTACATTCACTGATTTTGAACTGTGACTCGAAGTTGAAATCAAGAGGTGCGGCAGATCATTGCTATTACAGTCGTCCGCTCTGCTTGTCTGGCAAGCGATCTGTGAGTGAAGTCGAGCAGCGGCCATAAGTTGAATTTGATGAAAGTTTGAGTGTTTATTTTGACAGGCCTATTCACCCCCCATCTACGCTAATCAGAGATCCTACAAATTGCTACCTAAGTACTCTCTATGTATGGGATATGGACATATATTGATCTATGTTGTAGCTTGTCATATAACTATGCTAGAATGTACCTCTTTATATGTTACATACTGTGTGGTGCTTGATTTTACTGTCTTTGTTATAGCAAGTCTTGGCAAGTGTCGCACCCGAAGCTTGATGATGCCGCCGCTCTCACTGACGATGTTAATGGCTATGGAGCAGTAGTGCCGCACCCAGTTGTCATAGCTATCTTGCTGTGCATGAACTGTCATTTGTATCACGTTTATTTATCTGTCACAGTGTGCAGCATGAATATAGAGGAAGCCCCATTACTTTAACTAAAATGTGAATATTGGCTTCTAATGCCAATTCGAGAATTCAATTCTCTATTCACACATTTAGGGGGAGGCTCTACATCCATGGCTCGAAAATCTCAGTTGTATTTCATATTTTTTTTGTAAGCTCTAATTGGGTTGTCATCAATCACAAAAAAGGGGAAGATTGAAAGTGCAATCAAGCATTAATTGTAGGTTTTGGTGATAATGATCACGCAATTAGAGGACTAATAAGATTTATCGAGATGACAAGCTAGGAATATATAATCGAGCATATTATACGAAATAGAGGTGCCCCCAATAACAAATGTCGATGGCTTTAAACTTAAAGGAGGTTTAAATTCTTTTATATTTTGAATTTAAGTATAAAAAAAGGCGTACTATAAAGGGAAACACAATGCTTGAGCTAACATGTGCTACCAAGTGCTCTATCTTACACCTATATCCTCAGTTACTCAGCCAGGACAGCCAACACTTCACTCTTATCCTTGTTGTTTTGCCTTGTGCGGTAGTGCCGCACTTGAGAGAAAGGTATTGCTGTTGAGCGGCACTGCCGCACTTGAGCCGTGGCTCTGCCATGACTTAAATGACCGTTGAGGCTAGGGGGTATTTATACCTTTCCCCTTTCTCCCCAACGTCTCTCTCCGGCTTCTAAACCGTTCAGTTCGTCCAAGAATAGAAAAGTGCTCATCTCTTTCTCCTCCATTGGTGACCTTGAGCTCTCAAGCTTCTCCATTGATTTCCCCATCAATACTTAGAGAAAAAGGTGTCAAACTCGATTAGAGAACAAATTCACTTATTCCCAAAGTCTAAAGATCAGTTCACGTTTTGGCCGGAGGATGTGTTTGTTACTCTTGAAGCTTGGCGCCTAGTCGGCTAGAGCGTCGCCTGTGGAGCTTGCCAACTTATGTGGTAGCCCCGAGAGGTTTGTAACCATCTCTTGCAGCTAGTAAACTCACCCCTCATCTCAAGAGGTAACTCTCTTAACTTGAGAACGAGAAAGGGTTACAAAGCCCTAGCCTTAGTGGCAACCTCAACAACGTGGACTTAGGTAAGTCTCTTGGTGGCGAGCTGAACCACGGGATAAATCATTGTGTCACATTGTGCTTGATTTACTTTACTTGCATTTCATATTATTGTTGAGGTAGATTCTAGGGTTTGTGGGCGATCTACTTGTGTGTGGGGTTTCTACCACTTCTAGCTCTCGATCTGTGAACCTCATAGCTGCAGGAAGCTAAGGAATTTCTCTAATCTAGGTTTCTATTCACTGATTTTGAACTATGACTCGAAGTTGTCTGCATGTTCGGTAGTGTCGCTGTTATAGCCTAGCAGTGCCGCTGTCCGTGCCTCGAGGTCAGAGCGGTAGTGTCGCGGGGTGAAATTTGATATATGCTTGAGTTTTGTTTTAACGGACCTATTCACCCCAGGATGCGGCATGCCTATAGATGGGCAACGGGCCAGCACGGTCCAGACGCCATCAAGCCGGCAAGAAAGCACGTCGTGCCTCTCGGGTCGTGCCTCTTAGGCACGTGGGCTTAGCCTTCGGCCCAGGCAGGCACTATGAGCCTTTTTTGTGCCGGGATAGCCCGAGGCCCGTGTCTTGATGCTAGTGAGCAGCGCTGCCGCGTCGCAAAGGGGGAGGGGTCGGAACTGAGGCATGGGGGAGCGCCACCGCATAGCCAGGAACCGGAGGGAGTTTCCATGCGTCGCTGCCCGCCGTAAAGGAGCGACTGGAGCGCCGCCGCGTGCTCGACTCGCCACTAGGGAGGGACTGAGGAAGGGAGGAGCTGAGAAGGTGCGGACTCCGGAGTGCGGAGCCCTCGGATCTAGGCATCCAGCGGGGCGAGGAAGGCGGGCTCACCTGCTCGGAGCTAGGCAGCCGGCGATGCGATAAGGAAGGAGGCGAGGACCGAGGAGGAGCGGAGGGATGGCGTCGCGAGTCACGACTTGCGACCACTTTTCCTCCTAAGTACGGCGTGGGTGGGGACTGGGGGTGGAGAGAATGAAGTTAGGGTTTATGATTGGGTGTTCTAGGCCATTAGCAGGCCAGGCCACTGTAGCCAACAGGCCGGCATCATGCCTACCTTTGAATGTCGGGCCGGGCCATGCTGGCGCGTCATGTCTAGGGTTAGGCCCAGGCATGATCTGCTCCCTCAAGCCATGCCAGCCCGACCCGTTGGCAACCGGGTCAGGCCGTGCTTGAACCGGGCAAAAAACCAAGCCTTGTGCCGGCCGACGGACTCGAGCTGCATGTCATATATATATATATATATATATATATATATATATATATATATATATATATATATATATATATATATATATATATATATATATATATATATATATATAGAGAGGCATGTCTAACGAGCAGCAATTTTTTTTAATACTAGCACGATGGCAAGGGCATCTGGGTCACGTGACACAGTCACACGGAGGACAGAGCACAGAGGCGTACAGTGATTCCGTGAAGATCCGGATCATATATATATATATATATATATATATATATATATATATATATATATATATATATATATATATATATATACTACGAACTCCCTCCCTCCTAAATTATAAGACGTTTGAATTTTTTGGCTTCAAGTTTGATCACTCGTCTTATTAAAAAAAATTATATAAATATAGTCAAATTTAAGTTATTCTTGAAGAATTTTTATTAATAAACCAAACTACGACAAAAGAAGTGATATTTTATATAAATTTTTGAATAAGACGAGTGGTCAAACTTGATGTAAAAAAGTTAAATGTTTTACTTTGAGATGGATTGAGTAGTTGTCAGTTCCGAGCCACCATCCCAAGCCTGTGACTGAGTGCAGTGCAGCAACGCACGTGAACATTACAGGGCACCGTGAGGTTGTTTGGCTGTTGCTCTAGTGCCCTCCAGGCAACCCAGACATGTTTGATTATATAGTACAACGTCCATTTCAAATTATAAGTTACTTAAACTTTTTTATGAGTCAAAACATCTCAAATTTAATCAAAATTATAAAAAAATTTAAAAGATTTATGATATCGAATAGGTATACTCTGAAAATATAATTAATGGAGAATCTAATGATATTTATTTGTATCATTAATGTTATTATTTATTATATAAATTTGGTCAAATTTAAGATACTTTGACTCTTTAGAAAGTTGAAATGACTTATAATTTAGGATTGAGGGACTTTCCAAGGCACTGATGAAGCTAGGATTCAAATATATAGAGAGATCAGTCCACCAGCAATATTGGTTTAAAAATTATTGACCTTAATGTTGTCTTAAAAAACTATAAATCATCTTTAAACTCTTTTTTTCATCTCGAACAAGTGCTAATTGTCTAAAATTGAAGATAAAAAAGGACATTGTTCATAAAACCAGTTATTTGCATCATTTTTATTTTATGTACCCACATAGAATTATACAATTAGGTTATATAACTTGAAAAAATACAATAGGGAGATTATTTTATTTTTAATTAAACCTTTTTTACCTTAGTTTATGATTCTTGATCTATAATCTCTTGGGTTAATATAACTAATGAGGATTCTCCGCCCCTATTACTAGGCACATCTTGTCTCAATATGTTTACCTTTAAACAAATCTTTAATTTTGCCTAATTCAAGCATTCAATTTTAAAAGCCTGAATGACCACGACTAGAGCCTGGAGGCCCTTTCGCGTATATGAGCTAATAGAACTATTGTATATGAGCTAATCGATCCAAACTGACCCTAAGAAAGAGTACCTTTTAATGTATATTTTGATTGGCACACGTATTTACCCACGTCGCATTCTGCTTACATGTACATTTGTGACAGAGAGAAGGGTATAATTTAGAATCTGCACGGTAACATGCATAAGCTTTTGGACCTTTACCGGCTGATTTCTCATAATTTAATTTACTTTTCACATAAAATCTATATATGATGGAGATGATATATTCATAATTCCTAACAAGTTGTTTAACACAATTGATGTGCAGAGCTACATATTCACACAAAAAAGATGTACAGAGCTACAAACGGGAACAAGCGATACTGGTTGTCAAGATGAGCACCTAACAGGTCACGTTCACTTGTTTCGAGAATATACCTATCTATCTATCTATATTATAAAAGAGCGAAGAAATTGAAAAATAGCTATTACCTAAAATTTCATACCCACTTTTAACATAAACCCTTAGATAACCGAAGTCACTTTAAATCTAACGCTCCGTATCAATTTACCGGTGGGCCACTTGCCATCTTACATCATCTTACATCACCAATATTTACTTTTGCGCGTTCTTGCCAAAGTATTAAACGTTCATTTCAAAATCACCCACAAATAGCATAGCGCTCTCATCACCCGAATCGCTCCTAGACACGCGTTGGGCCTTGTTTAGATATATGGCAAATGAATTAGTATTTACGGTTTGATTGGAAAGCGAGACTTTCATTTTGAATTTGACAATTATTGTCCAATCATGGCTATTTCTAACTAAAACAAAAAAAGATTCGTCTCAAAATTTACAATCAAACTGTGTAATTAGTTATTTTTTTTATTGAACATTTAATACTTCCGGCCATGTTTTCAAAGATTTGATGCATGAAGAGCCCTCTGAAAAACCCGCTTGCAATCTAAGTAAGGCCTTGTCCTACCCGACCTACCCTATAACCCCTAGTGCACAGCTGCACATCCATCACCATCCACCCTGCGCCACCACCGCTGAGGCCCTAGGCCAGGGCCTTCTCCTTCACGCCAGCGCCCAACCGCCGCCGGCTGGAGAAGCGGCCCATGCTCCCGGGAGGGGTGCCACCGCTGCGCCCGCCGACGGGGATGGAGCGCATCGTGTCGGCCGCCTCGGCGTCGGGTCCCCGCCAGTGGCCGCCCCATCCCCGGCCGCGGCCAAGATCCACGAGGACAAGAAGGCGACAACCACCAACGCTCCGCCGACGGCAGCAGCGGCGTCTCTCCTTCCGCGCCCCCACCGATGCCGCCTCGGCGCCTCCGTCGAGGGGCTCTACGCCACGGCCACATCACGCGAACCTAGGGACACGCGGGCCACCGCAGCTGCCATGCGAGGCCGCACAGGGCCGCCACCAGGCGAGGGGAGGCCGTGGTGGGGCGCACGGCCACCGGGCCGCGCGGTGAGAAGGGGGAGTGGTCCATGTTCATCGACCGGCAGTCGCTGCGCGTGGGCAACCAACGTGAGCGTGCGGGCTGCTGTCTTTGAGTACATCGGCGCTATCAAGGTTCGTGTTCTGAGCCTTTAGATCAAGACACTTGTGAAAGGCACATGGCCAGGGAGGACGTCTTGTGATATAAAAAAAGAGAGGAGATCCTTGCTAGAAAACTTTGAGTATCAACGTAATTATCCGGCTGAGTTGAGTCTGGCGCCATTGTTACTAAAAAGTATTTGCTTAAGTCAAATTTATTGTTTCCACCATTTATGTTTAAGCAATAAAATCATCTTTACCTTTCATTTTGATTTGAGACAAGAGCACATGAGTTTAAGTGAAGAACTAGAAAACCAGGCGCGGCAGCGAGCTAACCAGGACAATGAAATGATTAAAATCGAGATCGAACTGGACTTGAGGACATAAGCTCAAATGTTTTTGACATATAGGAGCAACAAGTAATTAAATATGTACACACACTGATGTAGCGATATGATAAAATATACAACAACAATTGTGATATTAGTTTTATTTTGGAGCGAAATTACCGGTTCACCTTGAAGTTACTGTTATTTTATTTATAACTATATGTGCTATGTGATGTTACTGTCTGTGATTTCACTTTCTTTATATGCCCTCTATCCCTGTGTACTTTCTATCAAACCAAAATGACTGTATGATATTATATCCCTTGCAACGATCCAATCCAACAACTATATGTTATAGTCCCCAGTCACTAAATATCTGTCGTTTTCGCTTCACGAGAAACAACTTTGACTAAATATATATTAAAAATATTAACATTTATGGTACATAATTAGTATCATTGGAAAGATCTTTGAATTTAGTTTTTTAATAAAATTTTTTGGAGATACAAATGTTGTACGTATTTTTTATAAATTGAGTCAAATTTACGGCACGTACACCAACATTGACCAGTTTTTTAGGGACGGAGCGAGTATGACCTTGCTCTTATTTTTTAATCTGAACTTTGGAATTGTCTGTTCCAGCTTTATCGAAAACAGTGGCATCAATACTTGAATGTGTCCTAACGAGGGATACCCATGGCCATGGAGCTGAATATATACAGTCCATCCAGGAGGTGGTTCATCCCTTAGAACCTGTTTTGGTGAAGAATATCGTGTATTCTTCAAATCTCGTTCCCTCTGTCCCTTAGAAATAATATTCCTAAACCTTCAGTATAACATAGCTTCATTTGATAATGTTTCAGATATATTCAGAGTACCCTTCATTTGATAATGTTTCAGATATATTCAGAGTACCATGGATTGGCAACAGAGGTGAAGCACACGTCAATAGAGGTTTCCGTGTGCAATTCAGTCAGGCGTTAGGACCATGCAGGGTGGTCATTTTGAACTTGTAGTACTATACTTGTCTAAAATTCACGGTGATGGCACTTTGCTGAGCGATGCGATATGGCGATCGCCAGCTCCTGCGTTACCATGCCGCCACATGTGCGCTTGGAGATTATGGTGTTCCACACGAACGATGTCTGCTGCGGCATTTCATCGAACAGCTTCTATGCATAAGCAGGTCTGTGAGCTTGGCCAGAACCAGAAGAAGCAGTTTGTCGCTGCCCCTGAAGCTCCATGTGTTTTCTTGGTGTGACCTGTTTTGATATGAATGTAAATACACAATTTATTTTTACTTAAATTCTTGTCATCTATTATATAAATTTAGCAGCCAACTCCTGCGGCAAATACATATTTTTACTACTATCTGAATTCTTTCGAATATGCTTTATTATTTTTTGAAATTTTCAAGAATAAACCTTTTAATGGACACGTGCGTCCCTGTCCACTAGTAGCCGCGAAGGACCGAAACATTTCTCCCCATGCGGGGATTGCTCATCGAAAGGAGCCCTCAGCGGCCCACCTAAACCGGGGCCCAGGTATGCTCACACGGCCGCACCCTGCCCTACTCATCGAAACTGAATCCGCTCAGCTACCCTCGTCGGCTCCGGACCCTGCGCGGCGTGCCTCGGGGGGTGTTGCAGTCTTGCCGTTCGGACGGAATCCACGCACCGATGTTTCCCGCGAGTGATGTATTTTCTGCGCTCCATGTGTCGCGTCTGGCTAGCCCACGGCCCACCTCGACCCGCATCGCTCTCAGCTGGGCATGGCACACCCCACGTTCATAAAAAATAGTAATTTAATGATACTGTTGTTTTATTGGAAGTCCCTCCTCCACATGCATACACGCTGCTGAAAAGAAAAGTACGTTGAGAATAGCTTACTCTATAACCATTTGCTAAGTTTTAAAAAATCATAACTGTCAAATCAAACATACAGATTAAAGTATGATTACACCGTCGTGTTTCTTACAATAAATCATTCATAACAAGATCCCACATGTATACATTTAGATAAAATTTTATAAAGAACATTTATATTGTGAAGATAGAACATATTTTTATTGAGTAGAAACAATATTCTAAGTTTAGAAAAACAATGTTCTGCCTTCATAAGAAAAATATTCTCGATTTAAAATAACAATATTCTAGTTATAGGTTCATGGTACTATAAGATCCATGAAAAAATAATAACAAAAAACTATAAATATATAGAAACAGTAAATAAATAAATACTATAACATAAATAAAAATAGTAAAATTTAGATAAAGAAAAAGGAAACAAATTAAAATACCATAACTATTTGGTACGTGATGTAACCCGGACAAAAGCATCACATGATGTAACCCGGACAAAAGTATCACATGAAAAAAAATAACAAAACAAAAGCATAGGACAAATCACAAGGGAAAAGAAAAAACCACGTAATAGAGGTAAATTAAAAAAATATCATCACATGGATATTACTTAAACAATCTAAAATATAACATAGAATATCTCACGGGAACTTAAAGAAAATCATGAACATGCATTTATAATATATGAACATCCTAAAATACGTAGAGCATCACATGTATAGCACGTGAACATCACAAAAATATATAGAACTCCACATATATACTACATGAACATTACAAAATACATTACAGAACATCACATATATACTACGTGAAATCACTGAATATATCATAGAACATCGTATATATACTACGTGAAATCACTGAATATGTCATAGAACATTGTATGTATACTACGTGAACACCACATGTATATTACGTGAACATCACAAAAAATATCACAGAACATCACATATATACCACATGAACATCATAAAAAACATGATAGAACATCACATGTATAGTACATAAACATCACAAAAAAACATCATAAACTATCATGTTATACCACGTGAACAACACAAAAAAATACCATAGAACACCATATATATACTACATAATACATCAAAGAACATCACATGATACATCACAGAACATCACACGTACACTACGTGAACATACAATATACATCATAAAAACATCACATAATACATTATAGAACATCACATGTATATTATATAAACATCAGAGAATACATCATAGAACATCATATGTACTACATGAACATCACATAATATATCATGGAACATTAATGTATCTCGTAAAATAGTGTAAATAGGTAAAAAATTAAAATTACCAAATTAATTAATTAGATTAGAGTAAAATAATAATAATAATAAATGCAAATAAAATAAACAATAAATGTAAAACTATAGAAAAATAAAATGAATGAATAGTTTAAGTAAGAAAAAAAAGAAAATTGACACATGTGTACTATCGAACTTACCTTGTATCTCATATAACATATAAAAAAACTTGAAACAAAAAAAAGTTCACATAGAAAATTAAATAAAGAAACGGAAGGAAGGAAAAAAAAGAAATAGAAGAAAAAAATACAGGAAACGATTAATTAGAGTAAAGTAAAAAAAATAAATGAATATAAAAAAGAAGACAAGAATAAAATACCACAAATGAAGCCACGAAATAAACATAAAAAAAGAACGGGAATCTACCCAGCGGATAAGCATCGGGCATCCCTCTGCCGCTCTGTGTGTATGGCCCGTCATACGGCGGTTCCCGCGCTCGTCCTTCGGCGCATGGTCCTCTCCGAACGTTTGGACGGCATGATTTCCGGCGTGCCTCTACCTCACAAAATCCACCATGGCTGAAGGTTCGCTCCCGGCAGGCGAAACTGGAGCCGCGCCCAACCAGCGCAAGCGCAAGGCTCCGGCCCCCGCCGCAGCCGCTGAGGACGAGGCGGAGGAGCTGGAGAGTGAGGTAGCCGATCTGGACCGCCGTACCCTCGAGCATCTCCGCGGCACCGTCACGCGCCTCCCCGACGCTGCCGTCTCCCGCCTGGTCGCGCTCCGCCCGCCCACTCGCCCGGGTACGCCCCTCTTCCTGCCAAGCGCTATTGTACTGGGTTTGAGACTGCTCCGCTCTCTTGTGTGGCGGTGATGCTATTTGTGTTCCATAGATTTGTTCTCGGGGGCATACGTGAAGAAATTGTCATTTTTTTAGGATTATTAATCGTGGAGACGCAAGGCCACCCAGTTTTGCGTGGTTACATTTCGGGGTCAGGGTGAAAGTCAAAGGCTTGTTTATATTAGTCCAAACAACTGTCTTTGAGGGTCTTTGAGGGAGAGAAAGGTGGAAGAGATTTAGTTTTCTGGGCATGGGCCTCGTTTAGATTGGGGTTAGGAATCAGTATTTGGCACTGTAGCACTTTCGTTTGTATTTGACAATTATTGTCCAATTATGGCCTAACTAGGCTCAAAAGATTCGTCTCGTAATTTACAATCAAACTATATAATTAGTTATTTTTTTTATCTACATTTAATACTATATGCATGTGTCTAAAGATTTGATGTGATAAAGAGAGAGTGAAAAAACTTACAATCTAAACACGGCCATGATAAACTTGTGACCTATATTCAGAGTCCATTTTTTCGAGGAAAAGAGAGGCCTTTTTATTGCTCAGCACTGTGATTACAGTCCCGAGCAAAAATATGCTCAATACAAGGCAGCACTGAGAACCACCAAACAACGAGTGTTTCGCTCTCAAAGCCAGTTGCGCGAGCTCGTGAGCAGCACAATTACCCTCTCTTCTCGTGTCGAACACTTAACACTCAGCTAGCGTACTACTTGCCTGGATTGCTTCATAAACAATAAAGCAAAAGTTATCTTAGATCATTCTCCCCCTTGGCATTGAAGCATCTCGCAAACAGTACTGCAGTCACCCTCAATCACTGCTGGAAGCCCACACTCCATTCAGCAGCAAGTCATACACCTTCTCTAGCTGCCATAGTTTCCTCTTCTTAAGCGTCCCCAGCATTCCTCACGAAGCACCAAGACGTAAGCAAGGCCTTTCCAAATTCCAGCAGCATCTCTAATCACAACACCAAGGCCACCTTCGCTCGTCTTGTTGTTGAAGGCTCCATCAACGTTCACCTTGATCCATCCCACGTCTGGGTACCTCCAGTGGCATGGCATCCACACCTTTCGTTTCCTGCTCCCTGCAAACAAAGAATCCGTTACTGGTTGTGTCGGTGTAGAATGTGATCAACTAGTAAATATTTATAGTTTTACTGTATGTTATGATCGGAGGTGGCCTAGCACTCAATGACACAGGGTTTATACTGGTTCAGGCAACGTGCCCTATGTCCAATTTGAGTCGGTCGGTGACTTTATTCCTGAGTCCAGGTGCTCGAAGTCTGCAGCGGGGTTACAAACGAGAAGAAGAAAGATGGGGGTGTACAAGAGGTCCGGTCGGCTCCGGTCGGAAGGGCCGAGAGCGACAGGAGCTCCGCTATGAGCTAAGTGTTCAAGCGTGTGCTTGGGATTCGAACCCGGCGGTTCTGTTGTTGTGAGCTAGTGAACTTGATCGATGTTGGTTAACTAAAAAGGACTAAAAAGGCTCTCCTCTGCTGGAGGGAGCGCATCCCCTTTTATAGATAAAATGGATGACTTTATAAGTGAGAGGGTGAGGGTACGTATGCTATTGGGCTCTGTTGCCCACGCCGGCAAGTACAAGATAATGGTAGGCGCCTACAACACTGTTGATGTTACTGTAGAATGTCAGATGCACATGGGAGGTTGCGTTGCCTTCTTCAGAAATGGCAGATGTCGGTACCAGCAAATATTGTTGATACCAAGAGGCATGTGAGGAGTTTCACCAAGTTCACCTGGTATGGTAAATCCCGGCGCCCACAACACTATCGATGCCCAGAGGCATGTGGGGGGCCTTACCGTATGGGAGTTAACGGCGCCCACAATACTGTAGAGGAAAATGTCGGCGCCTACAATACTGTTTGTGTTAGGGCGGTTGCAAAATACTGTTCCTGCAGGCATACAGGGTATGGTCCCTGGTACCATGGTTTGACTTGTGCGTCTTGGCTTGCTTTCTCCGTTTGCCCCCCCGGTCGCACTAGTCGGAGAAGAGCGGTGATCAGGGTTTCTGCGAACCCCGGTCGGAGACGCGGGATCGGAGTCTGAAGTAGCGCTTTGGGCCAGGCCTTCCGATCGGAGAGGCCGTCCGGAGGCGGCTGGAGTCCGAAGCGAGCGCTCCGGTCAGAGAGGTGGGCCGAAGTAGTCGACGAGCGGGCGCTGTTCCTCTTCGGCCAGACCTTCCGGTCGGTGACTGAACCGCCGTTTCGACCTGTTGTTTTAGATTCTTGGGCCGGCCCATGAGTTGTGTGCTGTCTTCTTGGGCCGAGCCTTGGCGTGGAAGCCGGTCCCCGAGGGACCCTGAGTTTATGGACCCAACAGAGTTTCGAGCCCCAGGCGATTCAGGCGAGAATCGCCCGAGGGATTTTATTTTGATGGCGGGTGCACGCGAGCGCAGCGCACGGGTGTAGTTTCCCGAGCCCCGGCGGTTGAGGCGAGAACCGTCTGGGGGTTTCGTGTTGTTAGTGGGGAGGTTTCGTTTGTTTGGCGGGTAAGTGCGCGAAGCGCACTCTGTGTGTAGTTCCCCGAGGCGGTTCGTGCGTAACCGCATCGGGGTGTTTGATAGCGCGCGTGTGGACGTTTTTAGTTGGGACGGAGTTTGTTTAACCAAGGCGTCGTTGTGCAGCCGATGTGTTTAGTTGGTTGAGAGATTTGAGACAAAACTCACTGATCCTGGCGTCGGTGCGCGTCATGGGATCGGGTGAGGAAGTTAGTTTGGACGAGACAGAGCTCACTGATCCTAGCATCGATGTGCGCCGTGGGATCGGGTGAGGAAGTTAGTTTGGTCGAGACAGAGCTCACTGATCCTGGCGTCGATGCGCGCCGCGGGATCGGGTGAGTTGGAGTCGTGGGGCGAGATCGGGGTCGCGGACCCAGGTGCTTTGGAGCGTAGTCGGAGCGTAGCCGGATGGGGCGAGATCGGGGTCGCAGACCCAGGTGTTTTGGAGCGCAGCCGGAGCGTAGCTGGATGGGGCGAGATCAGAGTCGCAGACCTAGGTGTTTTGGAGCGCAGTCGGAAGCGTAGCCGGATGGGGTGAGATCGGGGTCGCAGACCCAGGTGTTTGGAGCGCAGTCGAAAGCGTAGCCGAATGGGGCGAGATTGGGGTCGTAGACCCATGCTTTTTTGTGTCTTGAGCCCCCGAGCCTTGCTGGGCCTTAGTAGGGGTCGGTGTGAGTTGTGTGCGTTACCCCATCCTCGGTTCCTCACAACCGGAGGGGCTGAGTTTTGTCGCATGTCCCGATCGCTCGAGCTCGAGTGACGCGCTCGGTGAGTTCACTAACGGGTATGGTCGAGCGGAATCTCGGTCCGTCGTTCGTGACGGGGTCGTAATAGCCCTCTTGTGACATTCCACTGCTCCTTTACCTGTAACCCGGCAGATGCCTGGGTCGTTCTGGAGACCGACCCGGGTGGCCTAACAGTCTCCCCTCGATGGAGATTCTGTGGGCTTGGTGAGAGGTTCAGGATCGAACGAGAAGGTTGAGATGACCCGGTTTGCCAGACCGGGCAAGGGCCGCACGGGGCTCATCTGCGATTTTCTCCCCTGGCTCTATTGGTTTGCTCATGTCGAATGAGGCAATCGCCGCTTCATGACGTAACACGGAGCGTTGTGATGCATTTCGCTGCACGTGCGATGCTTAGTTCCCGAGCCCCCAGGCGGTTCAGGGCCCGAATCGTTGAAAGCTCTAGTTTGGTTTTGGTGAATTGATGAAACCCTAAGTGCTAACCTAGTTTATCAAGTGATCATGAGATAGGTAGCATACTCCAAGTGATGAAGCAAATGAAGATCATAGCATGATGATGATGATACCATGATGATGATCAAGTGCTTGGACTTGGAAAGAAGAAAGAGAAAAACAAAAAGCTCAAGGCAAAGGTATAAACCATAGGAGCTATTTTGTTTTGGTGATCAAGACACTTAGAGAGTGTGATCACATTTAGGATTGATAGCCGTACTATTAAGAGGGGTGAAACTCGTATCGGAGTGCGGTTATCAAAGTGCCGCTAGATGCTCTAACTCATTGCATATGCATTTAGGATCTAGTGGAGTGCTAACACCTTTAAAAATGTTTTATGAAAATATGCTAACACTTGTGCACAAGGTGATACACTTGGTGGTGTTGGCACATTTACAAAGGAGGTGGCGCTTTTAGGAAAATGGAATGCCTATTTTCTATTGCACCGGATGCAAATTCTTGGTGGTTGGCACATTTGAGCAAGGGTGAAGAAGTTAGAGTTGAAATGGAGTTAGTCGAAATGATGCTGGCGTCGGTCTACTGACCGGACGCTGGGTCACTCAGCGACCGGACGCTGAAAGGCTACGTCCGATCGTGCTGTCAGACGGCACAGTGGCTAAGGTTGAGCACCGGACGCTGGTCTGTGTCCGGTCAAGGTGGACCGGATGCGTCCGGTCGAAGAAATACGCCTCGGGGAGCTTACTGGAAACGACCGGACGCTGGGGCTTCAGCGTCCGGTCAGTTTTGCCGGAGCGTCCGGTCAGCTTCGTAGCCGTTGAAATCTGACGAACGGCGTTTGAAGCTGGTGACGCGTGGCGTCCATTGGGCGACCGGACGCTGAGGGCCAGCGTCCGATCAGTATGACCGGAGCGTCCGGTCAGTGCGCGTTTTGCCCAGTGAAGGGGTATAACGGCTCTATTTGATTGGGGCTCTATTTATAGCCCCATGGCCGGCTCAAGGGCAAACTCTTGCACATTTTCATTGACATAGCAACCTTGTGAGCTTAGCCAAAGCCCTCCCACTCATCTCCATCATTGATCCATTATCATTGTGAGATTGGGAGAGAATCCAAGTGTATTGCTTGAGTGATTGCATCTAGAGGCACTTGGTATTCGTGTTGCGCTGCGGATTTCGCTTGTTTCTCTTGGTGGTTGCCACCACCTAGACGGTTGGAGCAGCGGTGGAGGATTGGCACGAGTTGGTGATTGTTCGTGGCCATCTCCGGTGATTGTAAGGGGAGTTGTACCTTCCCCGGCGGAGTGCCGAAAGGTAACTCTAGTAAATTGCTCGTGTCATTGAGTTACCTCACTTGTGGGTCGGTTCTTGCGGTGTCCTATCGTGTGGACGAGGTTTGTGAAACACCTCTTAGCCGCCGAACCACCAAGTGTTGGTCGACACAACGGGGATGTAGCGTGTTGGCAAGCACGTGAACCTCGGGAGAAAATCGATTGTCTCTTGTCTTTGACATTCTCCCGGTGATTGGCTATATATTCTTCTTATGATTGGTTCATCCCCTACACGTCGGTATAATCACCCTACTCACTTATTTACATTCTTGCAGACTAGTTGATACAAGCTCTTTAGTGTAATTAGATTTGAGAGCTTGCTTCATTATTTACATTCATCTAGTTGAGCTCTTTAGAGTAGCAAGATTGAGAGCTCTTAGTGGGTAATTACATAGCAAGTTTGTGTGCCTAAGTAATCATTACAACTAGAATTGTTGGATAGGTGGCTAGCAACCCTTGTAGAGCTAGAGCAAGTTTGCATTACGCTATTTGTCATACTAATCAAATTGCTCTAGTTGATTTGTAGACTTTTAAATAGGCTATTCACCCCCCTCTAGCCATATTAAGACCTTTCAATCGTCCGAGAGGCACGGGCGTATGGAATGAATGCGCGTATGGATGTATGAAATGATTATAAGGAAATAGAGGGGGTTTGTAGTTTTCACCTTGGTGACTTGAGTGATGGGGTTTAGAGAGCTTCAGTCGGAAATGTCCGACCAGGACCCGTGCTCGTCGTTCGTGACGGAGTCGGCATGGTCTATATGGGGCGTCCCCTTGCTCCTTACCTGTCTCTCAGTGTCTATCCTGAGTGATTCGATTAACTTAGGGGTCCAATGATCTCCCCCGGCGGAGATCTCATTTTGGGTTTTTCTAGGTCTGGCCTGGGGAAGCGGGGAGCCACCCGCGTGCGGTGGCGCTTTGGTTCTTGTGCCCGGCGTGAGGTAGTGGTTGGTCGTGCGGTAGTGGTGGGCCATGCCCAGGCCACGTCCCTTCTGATCTGGAGCCGTTCCGTCGGGCAGCGCACGTCTCATCGGTCAGGGCGCGTCTCTTCTGCATTAAATGGGAGAGAGAGAGAGAGAGTTTCTCGCTTCGCCGTTTTGCCTTCCCCGATCGGCGCGCCCTTTTCCTTAAGTAGGAGAAGGGAGAGGGTTTTCGCCCCGTTCTTTTGCCTATTCCTCATCTGCCGCCGCCTTTCCTCTTCCTTCTTGCCGTGAGCGTTCCTGAGAGCCGCGGTGGTTTCTAGGAAAGAAAGGGGAGAGAGCGAGAAGAGAAGAACTCACCAATCCTTTTGTGATCCCAGAGCGGAATGTCGGACTGGAGGTCGTCCACCGTGAGGGAGTCGATGTTGAAGGCCTTCGTTGGGAAGGGGCTCCTACCACCGAAGGAGGTGGCGCGCTGGAGGGTTCCCGGGAGGGAGGAGTTCCTGCAACCTCGGTCCGACGAGGTGGTTGCCTTTCTCACCTTCCACGAGCGCGGGTTAGGATACCCCGCGTACTGGTTCCTGTGCGGGCTCCTCAATGAGTGGGGTCTGGAGCTGCAGCACCTTAATCCGACAGGGGTGCTGCACATCGTAGGTTTCATCACCGTCTACGAGGCTTTCCTCGGGATGGAGCCGCACGCGGATTTCTTCCGATGGCTCTTCTCCGGGAGAGCCCTAACGGTGGGGAACCCAGCCGAGATCACGCCGGTTGGGGGTTTTGCCCTATAGAGGAAGCCAAGCGCGGGAAGCTCGTATCCCACGTACCTCCCCTGCGATTCCAACCAAGGGTGGCATGGGGAGTGGTTTTACATCAGGAATCCAACGACGGCACCGTTCCCGGCGTTCATCGGTGGGAGGCCAGAGAAGCAGGACAGTTGGTCGTGGGGTTATGCCAAAAAGGAGAAGCATAAGGTGGGGGTTATCGAGGAGGAGCTCTGGAAGCTCATAAAGTGCAGCCTTGATGGGGTGCGGGTGTTCCACACCCTCTATCGTCGCTGGGACACGCCGTTGGTGGAGAGGATGTGGCCGATGTGGTTGTACAGCGGCCCGTTGGACCCGGACCGCGCGTCGCTGGAGGATCTGCCGGACGACGAGGTCTGGAGTCGCCTTGGCCGGGTGCTGCAGCTGAAGCCCAAAGAGAGGGTCGAAGGGAAGCCCGTGCCTTTCAACTCCTCGATGGTGTCCAGGCTGGTATGCTCCCTTCTCTTCAGTCCGCACTTCTTCCTCTGCTTTTCCTATATATATATATTTTTTTTGATTGGGAGTCATACGTTCCGCAGGGGCTTGGAAATTACAAGTCCCGACCGCACCTTCCCAAGGGTCCAGAGGGCGTGGCCCGGTAGGCCACTCAGAAGGAGGCAGCAGACGCCAGGAAGAAGAAGAAGACCGAGGTGGCCCACCGAAAGTACAAGAAGGAGAAGGAGGTTGCCCGGCGCATGAAGGCCGGGGAGAGAAAGAGCGACGTTGAGTCCGAGCTCGAGTCGGAGGATCCCACGGATGTGGATGACATGGTTTTCTCCAAGGAGGAGAAAAGTCAGGAGGTCGTTGTGACCTCGGTGGAGCGTCGTGACCCTGCGGCGACGTCCGCTGGTGATGAACAGGAGGCCGCACAGCACGCGGTGGCTTCCACGTCGAGGAAGCGCGCGGCGAGCGTGGATGCCATCGGCGAACAGGCGGCAAAGCAGACACGGTCACCGCGCCCTTTGGTGGCGTCGTCGGTCCCATCGCCGCCTGTGGCGGACACGGTCGAGCAAGCCAGGCGGTCCGAGGAGCGGACTGGCACTTGTGCGTCGCCGGGACCGGCGCCAACGCGTGACTCGCAGCCAGGGGAGGCCCCGCCTGCCGCGGACACGGTCGAGCAAGCCGGGCGGTCTAAGGAGCAGACTGGTGCCCGCGCGTCGCGCGACTCGCAGCTGGAGGATGCCCCGCCCCCTGCTCCAGTCGGGGAGTCCTGAGCCGAGGGTCACGGCGACCCGCAGGCTGGGCAGGGGCCGGTTGGGACGACTCCGTCCCCGACTGAAGTGAGGGGGCACGGGTCGTAGCCCGGGAGCGGCCCGTGCCCCGCAGGCCCATCGGCGCCGGGTCTTGCCTTTAGAGTCATCCCGCTTGCCTCTCGGTATGTTTTTCCTTTGTTTCTTTCCGATCTTTTGCTGTTGAGTTTTCTTGGAGTGTGACTTACCTGCACCCTCTGTCAGTGGTCGGGTGATGAGGCCCACCCTGCAGCGTGTCATGGCGAGCGGCGGGGGGAATAGGGTGGCGGTGGTGAGCCCTTCCCTTCCGGGGGTGGTTACTGCTACAGTGACAGCGGCGGCGACGGCCTTGGCGGCGATTCCGGTGCCGATGGCGGGGGTTGCGTCGGAAGTAACCCTCGCGGCCCTTCCTCCATCGGTCGCGGCGGAAGAGGAGAGGGAGACCGAGCTCCCTGCCTCGCTGGGCGGAAGGCTGCATGGCTCACCCTCGTGGTTGGAGCCGAAGGCGCCGGGGGAAGGAGCGGCCGGGACAGAGTCGGAACACCCGGTGGCGGTCTATGCAACCGAGGTGGTGCACATCCTGTCTGATGACAATGTGGATGATATGGCAGAGCTGCCGGTGTCGTCGTGGGAGCTGGCGGTGGTCCAGTCGGAGGCTGGGCCCTCCGGCGGGCTACCGGAGGGTGACCTGGAGTGGCCCTGCCCTGAGGACCCGGCGAAGGTGCAGTTCGTCCTCCGGGATTCCCAGGAGTGTCAGCTCTGGGACATCCTTGGGGAGCAAGGGCACGCTGCGGTGTCCGAACTCGCCAACCTATCCGCGAAGCTCGAAGAAGCCTAGGAGCGGGTTAAGTCTGCTCAGCAGTTAGTTGAGGTCGACCTGCAGCTCGTCGCGGAGGTGAGTTTCACGTACTTGTCCTTGACCTCTGAATCTTTTGTTGGTTGCCTTAGCATGCTTGTTTTTCATAGAGTCTAAAGGGGATGTCGTCCCGCAAGTCCCGCTTTCTCCGAACGGAGCACGCCCGGATGGCTGAGCTTGATCATCCGCTCATCGCGAGTCCCAGGACCGTGCGGCCGAGGCGACCGCGGCGCGGGCGAAGGGGCAGCGTGCAGCCGAGAGGGCGACTGCCGCCGAGCAAGGGCTCGAGGCGGTGAAGGCCCGCCAGGCAAAGACCGAGGTGGGGTTGCGGACATTCCTGGCGAACACCGAGGCGGCGCTTCAGGGGTCCTTGGCGGCCCTTGAGTTGGAGCGGGCCACTTTGGTGTCAGAGCGGAGCGCCCTGGAGTCAGCACAGAAGGCCCTGGAGGCGGAGCAGAGGGCCCTGGAGTTGGAGCAGAAGGCCTGGTCGGAGGCGGACCGGGAGGTGCTCGCGCTCCGAGACCGGGTGTTGGGGACAGAGGACGCGAGCGCCCGGCTGCGCGAGCAGGTGGCCCGGTAGGTAGAGGATCTCTCCACCCTTGAGAACTTCCGCATCGGTACGTACCTTTTCTGTTTTTCATTGTGTTGGTTTTTCCTTCAGCCTGTTTCTGAGCTTGTCGCTCTTCTTTCAGAGCTAGGTGGAAAGGTGAAGACGCTGGAGCAGGACCTGGAGACGATCAAGGCGACCTTCAGTCGGAATGCGGAGGAACTGGCCAAGTCCCGTGAAGAGCGACGTGCTCTCGAGGGGGATCTTGACCAGATCCGCAACGTTGCCTAGCTGGTCGTCTCGGAAGTCTTCGAGTCGGCGCCAAGCACTAGCGCGCTCGCCGTCCAGCTGGCGGAGGTCCCGAATGCGGTTCGGGACCTTATCAGGAGCGGGCTGTTCTAATGGAGCGTTAGGGGTGCTGACTTCGGTGGTGACGCACCACCCAAACCTGGACTTTCCTGCTATCTGCAGTGGGTATGCTGAAGGCTTGAGCATGGAGGACATCCAGTCGATCGGGGAGGGCTTGCTGCCGCACGCAAGGTCGGTGGCAGAGCAAGTCCCTGCCCAGTGGGTGATGGACGTCCATCGTGAAGACATGGCTAGAACCATGCGTGGGGAGGACGCTGCCCAGCCTACGGACGGCGCGGAGCCTGGGTCGGAGCTGAACGTCGCCCCGATTTCGATCGAGCCGAATGTCGTGCCGCCGAGGAGTGAGCAACCCGTGCCCTCATCGGTCGCACCGATAGCAGATGCCGCCGGGCCGGTCCAATAGCCTGTAAAATATAAGTAGTTTAGTGAGCGTAAAAAGTTTAAGTTCGTGGGGGAGCCCTGTGTATACGTTCCTGTGTGCTTAATGACTACGGTCTGTTTCATTTTCTATAATGGAGTCACTCCGTTCGGGAAAGCTTGTTCTCCTTTTGTTTCTTAGTTTTTCCTTAGCATAATTTTGTTTTTTATTCCTTCTCTCTCGTACCTGCCCATTTGTCCCGTAGGTTGCGACCTTGGGAGCTTGGGGCGTGGCCCACAAGGCTCGACTGCTCGTAACCGTAGGGAAAGGCAGGGTGCGATCGGTCGGAATGTTTTTAAAGCAAAGCCACATAATGCAAATTAAAGGAACAAACTATCCTTTTGGTTGGGTAGGAAGGAATTTCACCATATGATAGTAAATAAAACAGAGAGGTAGCAGTGTACCCTAGTGGAGCCCCCGAGCGCCCCGGGCCAAAAAGTGTTCATGTCGGGGTGCTTTTATAGGAGCATAGGCTAAGTAAACAATGGTAAGACTGAAACTTAGGGGAAAAAGCGACATAGCTGTTCCAAGCGTTTGGAGAGAAGGGCGTCGTTGTCGTCCTTCGATCGGTAGGCGTCCAGTCGGATCACTTCGTCCTTCAGTCGTCTGGATCCTTGCCCGCTACGCCCCCTTTCTCGGTCGCTGCTTCTTTGCCTTTTTCTTCCTTTGGCTTGCCAGCCTGCCGCAGAAGGCGCTTGAGTAGCTGGCAGTCCTTATAGAGGTGTTTTACGGGGTAGTCATGGTTGGTGCACGGGCTCTCCATGAGCTCGTGGAAGTGGCCCAGAGGATCCTGCTGGGGCTACGTGCCCGCATGATCAGTCGTGGCGACCAACGCGGAGTTGGCCGATCGGCGGCGATTCTTTCTGTTCTTTTTCCTCCTCTGCGTGGAGGGGCCCTCGTCCTGATCCTGGCGCTTGGCCTTGCCCTTGCCCCGGCCTCAGTTGGAGCACGGCGGGGGCGGCGTTTGTTGAAGGTTTTGGACAAAGGTCCGCGGTCTCAGGCCATCAGGGCTGGGACTCCGGTCACTGCCGCGTGTGTCTCGGTTCGGTCCCAGCCACGCGTATACAGGCCTCCTGTGCCGCACTCGGCGATTGTAGCGGCGATCGGGTGAAGCGACCCATCTGCTGCGTCCCCGTTCCCCTGACGGGGAGCGAGACCACGAGTCGGCGTCGCGATACGGAACACTCCGCTTGTTGAACGGCGGCGGTCTCCACTAGTGCCCGGAGGTTCCGGTGGATCGCATGTTCATGAGGGTCGTTCGGCTTGGACAGGCCGCACAGAAGCATTGCCGCGGCGGCGATGTTCTGATTGGCCCGAGCGAACTGCGGGGGATCGTTCCCCCTATCCATGGTGTTGTGCTGGACCCGATGGGCGTGACCCCGAGCGCCGCTCGCCGGTCTACGCGCACGGGGCGCAACGTGGTGCGCCGAGCGCGCTGGCGCAGTCGGTGGCTGATGCAGCCACTGTTGTCGTAGTTCCTCCCCGTGCTCCCATGTGAGGTCGGGGGTCTCCGCACGAGAATCCGGTGAGGTGTGAGTCCATGAGGACTCCGCTTCCGCTGGTGGGTGTCCCGGAGCGTCCGCCGTGGCGCACTCTCGGGACGGACGGTGGCTAGGTGCCATGTCGCCGATGCTGGAGCCGTCACTCTCGCCATCGTCATCCATGAGGTCGAGGAAACAGGTGGGAGCATAGCTCGCCATTCACACAAATTCGGATGCGAGAGGGGGCGGCGCTGGCATCCTTCGGAGCCCCCGGACGTATGCGTCCACGGAAGATGCGAGGCCGTAGGGGAACCGGTCGTACGGCGGTCGCGTCGGGGACAACGGGGTTCCGCCGGGTAATCGGTGGAAGATAGAGAATAGTAAGTAAATAACAGCGTATACATTACTCACAACGGGGTTTGAGCAGAGAGTTTGCTCGGAAAGAAGCGCAGATGCCACGTCGTCGAAGTCGTGCGTCCCGAAGTTGATGGAGGGCGCCCCTTCGATGGGTGCCGGGGCGTGAGCCTCCCCGCGGAGGCGTAGTACGCCGAGCCGATCGGCGACGAAGTCCAGGCTTCCAAAGAGGAAGACCTGGAATGGCTCGAAGACGGGTGGAACCCGCATCCCAGCCGGTGAGAGTGCGGGAAACTCCAGCGAGCCGAAGTGAATCGTATCGCCCGAGCCCGCCACGGCGAGGGTGGCGGAAAAGTGGGCCATCCGATGACAAAAAAGTGTTGAACGTACAACGTCTTCCCCACGGACGGCGCCAACTGTCGATGCAGAATGTGACCAACTAGTAAATATTTGTAGTTTTACCGTACGTTATGATCGGAGGTGGCATAGCACTCAATGACACAGGGTTTATACTGGTTCAGACAACGTGCCCTACGTCCAGTTGGAGTCGGTCGATGACTTTATTCCTGAGCCCAGGTGCTCGAAGTCTTCAGTGGGGTTACAAATGAGAAGGAGAAAGATGGGGTGTACAAGAGGTCCGGTCGGCTCCGGTCGGAAGGGCCGAGAGCGACGGGAGCTCCGCTATGATAGGGCGGTTGCAATACTGTTTGTGTTAGGGCGGTTGAAGAGTACTGTTCCTGCAGGCATACAGGGTATGGTCCCTGGTACCGTGGTTTGACTTGTGCGCCTTGGCTTGCTTTCTCCGTTTGCCCCCTGGTCCCTTCCGAGCGGGCGTCCCCGGTCGGATGGCCCCAGTCGGCTCTGGTCGCGCCAGTCGGAGAAGAGCGGTGAGCAGGGTTTCTGCGAACCCCGGTCGGAGACGTGGGGTCGGAGTCGGAAGTAACGCTTTGGGCCATGCCTTCTGATCGGAGAGGCCGTCTGGAGGCGGCTGGAGTCCGAAGCGAGCGCTCCGGTCGATGAGGTGGGCCAAAGTAGTCGACAAGCGGGCACTGTTCCTCTTCGGCCAGACCTTCCGGTCGGTGACTGGACCGCCCTTTTGGCCTGTTGTTTTAGATTCTTGGGCCGGCCCATGAGTTGTGTGCTGTCTGCTTGGACCGAGCCTTGGCGTGGAAGCCGGTCCCCGAGGGACCCCGGGTTTATGGACCCGACCGGTTGCTTACCATGGAGGTCTGCCACATCGCTGCTATGTCTGATCATACACAGTTCCTTCCAGTAGTGTGAGAGGAAGCGTATTGATCCGTCAAACGGGACTCTCTCTGAGTCATGTGTGATATTATTTCGTACATGCCACGTTCTCCAAAGCAACAAGAGAAACCTCGCTTGCATACCCCCCTCCAAGTCCATGAGGGATACCAGCAAATTCTGTGGACCAACAGATAGTAACTGTTCCTCATCTGGCAATACCCAAATCTGTCTCATTGCTGATCGGAGTTGTCGAGCATGCGGGCATTGGACTAAAGCATGATTCACTGAGTCCACCCCGTTTCCACAAATTTCACAGCTATTATGTACCACAATATTTGTGTGATGTTTGTTCAGTTGCGTAGCTAGGCCATTGTGCATCGCTTTCCATCCGAATATAAGAATCTTGTGTGGCGTCTAGGTCGGCTGACGTTGATTGAGCTCCTCCCAATTCCTCCGCTCGGGTTCTCCTGGCCAGGCGATGGGCAATCCTGACTGAGAAAAGGCCATTCCGCTCATAATGCCAAGCAAAGAAATCCTCCCTGGGGGTGGAGGGAAGCTTGATGTTCATTATTTCCTGGACATCCACCGGACAGAAGAATGAGCTGATGGACCCACTTTAAGCAACATGGCCACATCTTACCAATCGGTCGTAAGTTCCAGACCCTCGACACCCACTGGTCTCTCCAGATCCGAACTCGAGTCACCTATCCTACCCTCCAAATTACTCCTTTCTTCACCAGCTCCAGCCCATGCACAATGTCTCTCAATGTTGGGGACTGATTCACAGGGAAAGCTGTGTCTAGGAGGTTGCTGTTCGGAAAATATTTTATTTTCACAACTCACGCACACAAACTATCTGGCCTATCAAGCAGTCTCCATGCCTGCCGCCCTAGCAGAGCTTGGTTGAAAATCCTTAGGTCTTGGAAGCCCAGCCCTCCGCCCCCCTTTGGCTTTGGCTTGGTGAATTTGTCCCATGCAATCCAGTGAGTTCTCCGCACTGAGGCTAATTCATTCCACCAAATTTTCCTGATGCAGCCTTCTGAGTCCATTGTTTGCCTATGGATGTGGTGTAGACGTCTAGTGAATTTTGGTATAGCCAGTAGCAGGATCTACGTGGCACGCCCGCTGCCCAGCCCCAGCGCCGGCTAGCTGATGGGGCGAGGGACAAGGAGGAGGCGTGGTCTCGAGGGGCGAGGGGTGAGGGCCGATGGAGAGGCCTGAGGGGCACCACCGCCCGCACTAGCGTGCCGCTGCGGAGGACAGAGGCGGTGTGGAGGGGTGACTTCAGCTCTCGGGAGTTGGAGGCTTGGAGTGGGCGGCGGATTCAGTTCTTTGGTGAGCTGCGAGCTGCATTGAAGAGTCGTAGTTGCTCCCTCCATTCTAAATTACAGTTCACTTTATAAAAAAAATCCACCAATATCTGCATCATAACATTAGTTTCCTTAAATTCTTCATAAAATGTATTTTGATTTTGCATTCATTTAAACATGTAGATGTTACTATATATCCTTCCTTTCTAAAATTTTGTCAAAGTTAGAGAGTTTCTTTTTTGCGAGGAGAGAGAAATTTGACTTAGAACAAAACCAAATTGAACTAGTTTCGAATGTTTATTAAGTACAAGTTATGCTTACACAGATCAAGTACCTTTCGAAATTTAAAATGCCCAATCTTTTACATCTGATGTTGCTAGTTTTTTTATTATTACATTAATAATTGCCTCATACGTCCACTGTAGGAGTTCCAGTGATATCTGAAACATCTGAAGATGACCAAGAGCTTCTACTAAAAGTAAACATCATCAAATCCAAGATCAAGGCCAATATCGAGGGTTTGCCGAAGGTGCTTGAGAAAATAAATGAAACTGTTGCTAGGTTAACAAGATCTTAGGGTGCTATGACTGTGAGAGCCACCCACGCCTCATCCGACGCGTTGCCATCCACTGATCCAACAAAACAGAGACTAGGAAAGACTTAATGCATGTTCGCTTAGTCATAAACGATCGTGGATTATAAGCTAAAACAGTATTTTTTTCTCATACTAAACCAGCCAGTAGTAATAATCCACGATCCTTTCAGCCGAAACGAACCGGCTGTTACAACGCCTCCGAGCATCTCCGCATGACCGCATGCCGGCCAAGATCTTCCGTTCTGAATATTCTACGCTTCTAGCGTTTCTTATACTGTAAATTGTATGGTCAATTAAAGCAGAACTACTTTGCGCATCCATGGTTTCTACGATGACCAAATCAAATGGAGAAGTCAGCATTGTTTACTCAATCATACTATCAGCCTGTTCGTTTCGGCTGAATTGGCTTATAAGCCATGACTGAAATTACTGCTGGCTGGTTTGGTGTGAGAGAAAAATACTATTTTAACCATGAATTATAAGCCAGATACGAACAAATAAGCCAAAACGAACAGGCTGTATATTGGCACTTCAGATTCACCCATCATCCGTCTCTGAGACAAGAAATTTTTATCGTCCGTGTAGCAAGTTAAGTAGCAGGAATAATTAATTTCTGGAAGCAAACGTCGTGCCAGCTATCAAGTGGATTGTGCAATGCCTTGGTTAAAGATGGCAACGGGCGTGGTGCTCACGGATACTACCTTCTTACGCCCGCGCCCGCCAGCTAAATCTCTCGTCCGTGCCCGCACCCGCAACCCACCACGGGCAACAAACCACGCCCACGCCCTCCATCCACGGGCATGAAATGCCCGCGGGCCCGTCAGGTTGAGCATATACATAAACCATAGTGCATTACAAGAGATATGAAGATACAAATTCACAGCAAATCGTGTATATATGCATATATTTGCTTGTAGGTCCCACATGTTAGACCTGTAGAGCAGGTCTGGCGGATAAGCGGGCGAGGATAGCAAATTTCTTTGCCTGCGAAGAACTATCCTCTAGGTTCAGGATGGTGCCCGCGCCCTTGTCCACGGGCAAGAAGTGGTACCCGTATCCTTGCCCATCGGGTTCCATGCCCGCGGGCATTCCGTGCCCGTTGCCATCTTTAGCCTTGGTTGGCTGATAAGCCATAGCTAAAAGTACTGTTGGTTGATTTGTTATGAGAGAAAAATATTGTTCATTGGCTGAAAAAGTATGGCTTATAAGCCAAACGAACAGGGCAAAGAAAGGTATGAGAGGATATTTGGGACGCAGTATTCATATCCACCGTTCACTGCAGAGACTTTTCCCTGTGTGCCATTATAAAAGATCGTAATCCCTTGCGTGCCCCTGGAAAAATTCAGCGGTCTTCAGCGCCACTACTCCAACTTTTTGGGTCCTCCATGCCACTTAATGAAATTCGAGGCTCTATCTAAATGCATCAAAGTGTGATTTAAAAAACGAAAAAAATATGATTTTTCTAAGATATATTAATCATATCAAATCATATTTTTTTAGCGAATTAAATGAAAATACTTTTATATGAAAATTATAGATCTCGACGAGATCTACAACTTTCTATAAAAGTTTTTTTCATTTGAAGTTTAAGAAAAAAAAAATTAATAACATATTTGAACTTAATCATATCAAATCATATTTTTTCACATGCATAATTTTATATAGAAATAGAGTCTGAATCGACGGAAGTGGCATGGAGGACCTGGAAAAAGTTGGAGTAGTATACCAAGACCGCTGAATTTTTCAGAGGCACTGAGAATTACGATCTTTTATAATTAGCACATGCGTAAAAGTCTCTTCACTGCAAGGTGTCACAAGCTCACGACACTGTAAACTGCAGTGCATAGCAGGGCAGCTGAATGAAACCCCAAAAAGACTCTGCGGTGCAGAGGGCATGCTCCATGCATCAGCAGTTCAGCACCACGAGCGTGAGCATCAGAGGCTCAGAGCATTCGCACAATGATCCGAGATGGCTATTTCGGTGGGGGCTCGAGGCTCAGAGGCTCAGAGCATTCGCACAGAGCATGCCGTCCACAGAATGATATGACAACTTATATAAGTTAAAGTCTAATTTTGACTAAATTTATAATGAACAGTATTAACATTTATGTTTTCAACTAGATTTATTATAAAAATTATTATATAATTAATTTAATGATACTTATCTTATACAATATTGTTTTATGAAACTTTTGTCAAATTTTAAATTATTTGACTCTTTAAAAATTGAGAATAGTACCTTTTTGTGGAGGCCTGGAGGGAGTGAGCTAATAGGCTGAAAGCCCGTTGCCATTTCTGGGCATCCCTAATCTACACGCACGCTCGTGCGGTGCAGTGGTGCCTACCGGCTAGCTAATGAGTAACGAGAGAGCCCGGCACCCGGCAGCCCTTGTCGCCGTCGACGCGATGTGCGGCCTCTTTCCGCCTCATTGAGCTACTACTCGGAACAAGATCCTCTAACCCGACTTGGATGACTGCTGGTGCGATCGATGAAGGATCGTCGTTGCCTTCACAATCGGACGTCCGCGATCCGCTAGCACTTACGGGTGCGTTCACGCCTCCATCCGGTCCGCCCAACTACAGCCCACGCTGTCGACAGCTCGTCGAGTTGCAACCGCATCCGCAAGTTCCTCGGACGAGAACCTAGGCGCCGCGCTGCTGCCTCACCGCCGCTTCTTCGCGCCGCGCCGCTTTCGTTTGCCGTGTGCGCGCCATGCTTCGCCTTTGAATGCTCGACTTGGTCTGCGCTCCGTGTGCGGGCGAGGTTAGCGAAGCAAGCAGCCGTGGGCTCACGGCAAGTAGATCATGCCTACACGAGAGCTAGGCTTGCTTGCGAGCATGAACGGGTTTCTTGCATGGATGCGCCATGGATATTCTTGACGCCCTTGCGCTTTCAGGTGTCAAATGTTTGAGTGTGTCCCATGCTCGGATGATGAGAATAATGGTCTCAAATATGAAGTGATTGTTGGCAGTTCACTAGCAGAGTGGTTACATAAGATTGTGAGATTGTAAAGAGATATTGTGACTAAACATGTGAGAATGTGACCACTGAATTATCAAAATGAATGACTAGATGTACAAATTGTGTTTCAAAGTATTAACTGTAATATTTCAAACTGATAGACTGTTTCTCTGAACCATACATTGTTTTTCTGAACCTTTTATTATGCAGGGGGCAATCAATGTTATTGTTGAATGTTAGTAGCATGGATATTTGGTGCGTTCTGAATATCTTTTTGCAAATTTGTATGAATGCCTTCTGCCTCCTGAAATTCAGAGAATTGTAAAGTTCATATGACCAGCAATAAGGTCATATACACCTACTGGATGACAGAGAACACCAGAACATTGTGTGCATCTCTGAATTTGCAACAATCAGCAATTGAAAAAGCTCCTGTGACAGGAGCCATGTCTGCAGCCAAACTCAAGCTCCGCACTGGTATAAGGTGTGCAGGACGTGGGCGAGGTGGAAACGCTGCAGCCCAAGGTCCAGGACGGCGACGGCGCTCAGCCAGGGACGGCGAGGGCGTGCCGCTCGGCATGAGAGCGGCGACGATGCGGCCCTCGGCAGGACCCGTGGGCTACGATGGGCCTTGCTTTTGTGCAGCCCATGTCACTTTTGCAGGGAATTGCAGAGCTATCGTCCGATCCGCAGCTGACGGTCCTGATGCTTCGACTGCACTCTGCTGTCATCGAGGGTGAAGTTAGAAGATCTGGTTCCTAGTACTCATGCCACAGGCTACGGAGGCTACCGCCTATCACGGAAAGGGAAAAAAAAAAAAAAGCCTTCGCGTCGCGGGCGCTGCGACTGCGGCCAGCGTGCGTCGCTGATGCCCAGTGTCACCGACACTTGGCCGGCGTGTACCGCCAGCACGGATACGGATGCATGATGCACTGCATGGTCCAGATCTCATCATCGACGCGACGACGACGGTGACGAGAAAGATCAAAGATCGCTGCTTGGTGCAGGCAGCAAGCGACGTGCTGGACGTTCGAGCCTGCGTGCTCTGGCTTGTAGCAGGGACAGGGCTGGACCGTGCCGCGCCGTGCCTTGCGACCTTGCCCCTGCCTGCAAGGAAGCGACGGCCCGGTTCGTGGGGCACGATGACACCGCACGCACGACACGCGAAGATTTTATCCTCCCACGATCTCTCAACACCAATCATCATCGGCTCGGCAACGGCGAGGGCCTGGGCATCGAACGGACCCAGCACTGCGCTCCTCTCCTGCGATGTGGGCCCTGGGCCCCGCAGGAAAGCGATCTCGTGGGCCTGCCAGGCCAAGCCTGTTCCTGCCCTGCCCTGCGCTGTGCGCCGAGCACGGGCCGCGCCGCGCTGGCGCTGCTGCGTCAAAGCATCGAGTGCAACAATGCCTGAACGCTACCCAGGTGAAGGGCGAGAGCACGGGAAAGACGCAACCTTACCAGACCCAACGGCAGGTCCAGACATCCAACGATCCGGCGCGCGCAGCGAGATGACAACAAAAACCTGGCGGTTCTCCGGCCGATCCGATCAAAGAAACTCTGCCGTTTCGCGCGGGTTTTTTTTTTGCCGCGCGCCTTTTGCCGTCGTCACGCCAAGGCAACGCAGGCATTCCCCGAGCCAGCCGGGAGACGGGCTGTGCGGCGGAGGACGAGTCCAGAGTCCCATGACTGCACAGGGAAGGGGAAGATCGCCGGGACGAATCGGTGACCGGTGGGAGGTGACAGATGAGATGAAAATCATGTTGAGCAACAGTGCTGTGGATGTGGTCCTTGTCGTCCTTCGCCTTGGACATGGACTGGAGACCCAATCGCCCCGCCCCCCCCCCCCACCCACACCCCACACACCACACACACACACCTCAGGCCTGCGCGCGGTAGAGGGACCTGGCTGACTGGCTGTGGCCGATGCAGCGTAGCGCAGATTGGGAGCCTAGCTGCTGCCTGCCCGTGTCGATGTCGTGCAGTGCAGCAACATTTGCGCTCCATGTAGGCGTGGACGCGCGCCATGCTGCCCGCGCGCGCTCTGCCGGTCTGCGTCTCTGCCCATGCCCTTGCCCTCCCGCCTCGGGGCTTGTTCAGATTGTAAATTTTTGTAACGTGGACATTATAGCACGTTTTGTTTGTATTTGATAAATTTTGTCCGATTATGGACTAACTAGGCTTAAAAGATCCATCTCATAATTTACAACTAAACTGTGTAATTAGTTATTTTTTTATCAATATTTAATACTCTATGCATGTGTCAAAAATTGATGTGATGGAGAGAGAGTGAAAAAACTTTTGGAATTTGGAGATGATCCCCGGGAGAGGTGGGGGTCCCTCGCTTCTGCCGCTGATGAGGACGCGTCGGCTGCGCCCGCGCATCACGAGGCGCGCGTCAGAACGTGGGCAGATGGATCCTGAGTTTTCAAAGAACTTTCGCATGAAGGGTCGTTTTGGAAAGGTGCAGTGTTGTTTTTTTTCCCTCCTGACAGTGTAGAAAGTTTTATACACGCGCCCCAGTGGGTCTTGGGAGTACTCCTACGTTTACTGATCACTGCAGAGTGGCTACGACGCTCCGTGGTTTTAAACTGGCGATCAAGTATGAGATCTTGGTAGGCCGAGTGATTTGGAGCCCTAAAATGCAGGTCTTGCTGTGCTGTGAACTTTTTTAAAGCGCTGCTACCTTGATGTACAAGTTGTAGTACAATGCACTGCGGAGAGGAGGACGAACAGGTTGTCTTGTTACAGATGAAAGCAAGCCCCCATTACTCTACCCCTAGCCGGTGAATCGTTGGGATCAGCGACGCCGACCCAGAGGAGCAGTGGGGCGCTTTAAAAGAATTCAAGAGTCGGTCGGCGCTCGGCTCGACTCCTCGCTCCTCGGCTCAAGTAAAGACAGCAGCGATCAGGGCAAGCGGGCAGGCAGCTTTAGCTCACACACCCCACAGCCTGGTGACCTCCAGAGTGTCATGCAGAGGAGGTGCAGTGCAGATGCAAATGCAATGCACGCAGCACGCGCCAGGCAAAGCCCAGCGACTCAGGGAGCGAGGAAGGAGTGAGGGGTTTGCAACACCGGGACGGGAGGGAAAGGTAGGACCATGGAGCAAGAGGGGTGGCATGGCAGCTTAAACAAATGCTGCTGCTACCCAAGACTCGCCATCACCCTTTGCTTAAAGAAAAGGAGCTGACAGCCTCATGATCGGATAGCACGTTCTCATGCAGTTTGTTTACTCTCACGGAGGAGCCTATTAACAAAAATATATAGAGAGTATTTTTTGCGTCGGCAGACAGGGGGAGCTAACTCAAACCCCCATCACACCTGTAACATGGAGCCTTTAGCGTTTTTTTTTTCAAATCCTAGATTTGTTTGCAAGCTTCAAGAGAAAACAAACAGCCAGCAGCAGCTTCTACTGAAACTGACGCTAGACTGGTGGTGCCAGCAGGGAGAGCGAGTGGGAGTTCTTTAGCACGTTCTCATGCAGTTTGTTTACTCTCACGGAGGAGCCTATTAACAAAAATATACAGGTCCAGTTCGCTTCACTGAAAAAACAAGTTGAAACAATGTTACGGTTGATTTGTTGTGAGAGAAAAACAATGTTACAGCTGAAAAAACAAGATGAAAAGTACGGATTATAAGATAAGCGAATAGACCCGAACAGGGCCAGAGAGAGTGTTTTTTGCGTCGGCAGACAGGGGGAGCTAACTCAAACCCCCATCACACCTGTAACATGGAGCCTTTAGCGTTTTTTTTTTTCAAATCCTAGATTTGTTTGCAAGCTTCAAGAGAAAACAAACAGCCAGCAGCAGCTTCTGCTGAAACTGACGCTAGACTGGTGGTGCCAGCAGGGAGAGCGAGTGGGAGTTCTTTAAGCCGCGAGACCGGGCCAATCAGAGCGCAGGCAGGCCAGGGGGAGGGGACACGGGCCATGTGAGCGAGGGAGGTCAAGCCCACGAGATAATCATCGGAAATAAAGGCGCGGCTGTACTGTAACCTGTCGATGCCCCCAATTAATCGCGAACAGGGCGCGGTACAGCGCAAGTGCGAAGTATTTATGGGCGAAGGGACAGCGGTTGGACCACACGGCCAGTGCCCAGTGGGGGGATGGCCGCCGGCCGCGCGCCCGCCACTCGCCGTCCCGCGGTGGTCCGGAGAGCGGGCGGGCCCCTAGATTTGTACGCAGACGCTACAGCTGAACCAGCGCTGGTAGGGCCAGGACTCGTGTCGGGAGCCGTGTGTGAAACAGATTAGGGCCTTTGTTTAGATCACCTCTAAATTCCAAGTTTTTTCACTCTCTCTCCATTACATCAATTTTGGATGCATGCATAAAATATTAAATGTAGATAAAAAAAATAACTAATTACACAGTTTGGTTGTAAATCACGAGACAGATCTTTTGAGCCTAGTTAGTCCATAATCGGACAAAGTTTGTCAAATACAAATAAAACGTGCTTCAGTATTCAGGTTGTAAAAATTTGCAATCACCAGACCTAGGACAAAGAACAAACAGGGGTTTCCATTTGCGAGGGTGACAACTGACAAGCATTTGCCTGTGGCCCACCAGTAATGGCCATGTTTTTATCTAAACAGGCAGTGGCGTGTAGTAAGGTGTGATGTGGACGACAAGGCAGGTGCAAATCTGTGTCTGGGCAGAAGCAGTGTGTGATAACCAGAATACCAGATGCAAAGCAAATTGCTGTGTTTGGCAAGTGGATGGCAGGTAGCAGCGTTGGTCTCAATGCAGCGATGCGCGGCAGTGTGAGCGCGTGGTTAGTTTGAACCCAAAATCCAAAAAGTGCTACAGTATCTGTCACATCGAATATTTATGGTCCGTGCATAGACCATTAAATGTAGACGAAAAAAAAATTAATTGCACAGTTTGGTGGTAAATTGCGAGACAAACGTTTTGAACCAAATTAGTCCATGTTTGAACACTATTTACCAAATAAAAACAAAAGTGTTACAGTAGTCCAAAATCTCAAATTCATGAAACTAAACACGCGCTGAAATGCTGTGCAGGTAGGTTGCTCTCTTTTCTTTTTTTCAGGACAGATGTAACAGTTCAACCAACAACAATAGTTGAAGAGTAAATTTCCGCCATGGTATATCACAGAAAAATCATCAGACAGCGAAAAAGAAGTTTTTCCAAAGCCTGTGAATGAAAAAGAAGGAAGCCGGGAGTCGCTATACACAGACCATTCCTATGTATGTGTCTCGACAAAACCATGCAATTTCCAGCTGCTTGACCGATGTCCTCAACTGCCACTTGCAAACTTCTTGCATATGAAGCATGCACTGTTTTGAATTTATACACACTAGTAAAGCTAATACGCATAAAAATAATAGGAAGGACAGATAGAAGCAAAACCACCAACTCCAGCTTGTCTAGAATTCATGTTGTCCTCCACTTGAAACAGAAAAGACTTTTAGCGCCTAGCAATCTTGTCTAGAAGACTTTCAGACCATATACGTACTCCGTTTACAGGTCAGAACAAAGTAGAATCGTCGTTTCGTCATGCTATATTTTCACTATTTAGCCTAGTATGGAAATTGGACAGAGAACAGAATGGCCAGGGAACCCCTAATGTTCCATACCTCAGACACAGATGTTTGGCAATTGCCAATACAATTGGCATACTTTATATTCTCCGTTTCTTTCACAGAAACAGAAAGCTCACCCTATCAGTGCGGCATGGTGCGCCGGCAGTGCGGCATGAGCGCTGACTGCACCGCAGGACTGCAGCCTGGCTGCGAGGCTGCACTGCATATATCGCACCCCGCCACGGCCACGCCGCTGTATTCAGCGGTTCAGCCATCCTCCCGCTGCACTGAGAGCCACACGTGGGATCACCGGCAGTCGAGTGCACAGTGGTTGGAAACAGAAGCCGCTCCCTCTCGCTCCCTACTACCCTATGGAGTCAGTTGCCGTCGTGGCCGTCCCGTTCCCGGCGCAGGGCCACCTGAACCAGCTGCTGCACCTGTCGCTGCAGCTCGCCGCGCGCGGGCTGCCCGTGCACTACGCGGCGCCCGCGGAGCACGTACGCCAGGCCCGCGCGCGCGTGCACGGCTGGGGCGACGACGCCCTCCGCCGCATCGACTTCCACGAGCTCGCCATCTCCGAGTACGCCTCTCCGCCGCCCGACCCCGCCGCGGCCTCGCCCTACCCTTCCCACCTCATGCCCCTGTGGGAGGCGTTCATCGCCGACGCGCCCGCCGCGCTCGCGGCGCTCCTCCGCGGGCTCTCCGCGTCCCACCGCCGCGTCGCCGTCATGTACGACGTCATCAACGCCTTCGCCGCCGAGGAGGCCGCCCGGCTGCCCAACGGCGAGGGGTTCGCGTTCCACTGCACCGCCGCGTCGTCCATCGCCTGGCACATGGACGGCGGGGCCCAGCTCCTGCGCGACGTGCACGGCCTCGAAGACCTCTCCGTCCACGCCTACGTGACGGAGGAGTTCCTCGAGTTCATCGGCAAGCGCGCAAGGTCCGCGCAGACGATCCCTTCCAGCGCCGGCGTCGTCATGAACACGTCCCGCGCGCTCGAGGGTGAGTTCATCGACTTTGTCACCCAGCAGCTGGCCGCCGCCGGCGGCAAGAAGGTCTTCTCTATCGGCCCGTTAAACCCGATGCTCGGCCCGAGCGCGGACGAGCTTGGCGAGACGCGGCACGAGTGCCTCGGTTGGCTCGACAAGCAGCCGGCTGCGTCCGTACTCTACGTTTCGTTCGGCTCGATGTCCTCTCTGCGCGGCGAGCAGATCCAGGAGCTTGCCGCGGCGCTGCGCGGCAGCAACCAGCGTTTCATCTGGGTGCTGCGCGACGCCGACCGCGGCGACATATACTCCGAGTCCGGAGAGAGCCGGCACGCCAAGTTCCTGTCCGAGTTCACCAAGGAGACCGAGGGGACGGGGCTGGTGATCACCGGGTGGGCGCCGCAGCTGGAGATACTGGCGCACGGCGCCACGGCGGCGTTCCTGAGCCACTGCGGATGGAACTCGACCATGGAGAGCATGAGCCACGGGAAGCCCATCCTGGCGTGGCCCATGCACTCCGACCAACCGTGGGACGCCGAGCTTGTGTGCAAGTACCTCAAGGCAGGCTTCCTGGTGAGGCCATGCGAGAAGCACGCCGAGGTGATACCGGCGGCAGCCATACAGGCGGTGATCGAGAGGTTGATGGTCTCTGACGATGGGTTGCCCGTGCGGCAGCGGGCAACGGCGATCGGCGAGGCCGTCCGTGCGTCCGCGGCTGATGGCGGGTCATCCCGCAAGGATCTCGAAAACTTCATCGCTCACATCATAAGGTGATCTAAGAAGGCAGGATTGGAAACGACTCGACTTTGTGCCATTCTTTATTCTCTTCCAGTTTATAAAATATTAAAAGGGGTAGTAGAAAGCTGGTTGTACTGAACAAATTTGAATTCCTGATATCAAACAAGCAAATCTAATTACTCCTACCTGAAATTTCGAGTGCTGACAGGTGCAAAGATGCAAGACAAACTGTCCATTACATGGAAATGTCCGCAGTATTAGTTATTCGTTTTTACTTACATTTAATGCTTATAAATTATGTTAAAAATATTATTAATAATTTGACGTGAAAAAAATCTTATTTAAAGCAGATCTTATAAAACAAAATTTTGGAACTGAAAAGGGTGGGATCTCAACGTCAGGGCCTCAAGTGTTTGTTCCCGTTTGTGTTTTATTTTCTTCATTCAAAAGGAGAGTGATTTCTAGTTTATATACAATTATTAAAAGGGGTAGCGAGAAAGCTGGTTGTACTGAACAAATTTGAATTCCCGATATCAAACAAGCAAATACTAGTACACCACTACTCCTACCTGAAAGCGCTCGAGTGCTGACAGGTGCAGCTGCGTGCAAGACAAACTGTCCATCAAGCATGGAAATGTCTGAACAGTAACAGCCCGTTTGTTTGGTAGAGTCATTTTGGCATCTTCAAAGTTCTGACTAAAAAATATTCTCTGAACCTTCTTTTGGTGCGAAAGAAAAAACTCTAAATTGGCTGATAATTCACTTACAAAAACAAATATGACTTATAAAACAAATAACTTATAAAATAAATATGACTTATAAAACAAATACGAACGAAAAAAAGGTTCAATCGTCAACGTCAGCAACAGGCAAGAGTCCAATAGGAGACGTCTGACAGTGACGACCCTGAATAAAGAAGGGACTTTTGTCTAGACGAAAGTATGTAATTCATTGTTTTAAAGATTTTGTGGGTCCATTTGAAATGTAAGAATTTCACAACCAATAAAAGTTGCTTCTGCCGTGTATAACAAGCTTTATCAATTAGTGATAGATGTACTATGTTGTTGTCATGGTTTTGTTTTTAGTAGTTGGATTCTCCCGACAAGTATAGAAAACGCTTCTTTTGGACCGGCCATCAAGGTCAACTGGCCAAAGGACTTGTACTCTAGATCAAGTGATATGGGGGGCTTGGTTTTATTGATCTAGACAAGTTCGCTAGAGTCATGCACCTTGGCATCTTCAAGAGTTCTCCTAACTTAATTTCTCTAGAACCTTCTTCGCAAAGAAAAAGAAAAACTCTAAATCATAGGGTGCATTCTAACAAAAAATCTTCTTTAAATACTTATCTTCTCCAACAGTTTCCCTATCTCAAATAACATATATAGGGTACGCTAATGAAATCTCAAATTTGAAGGAGGAAAATGTTATTTCGTTTAGGATACCACTAAATATAGGAGGTTACATAGGGGGAACTGTTGGAGAGTGATGTTTGTCAGGCGAACCTTAATTTTGACTATAAGAGTTTAGATAGAGAAACTCTTGGAGATGCTCGGCTTTTGTATGAGTGGAAATTCCTAAAAAGCTTTGGGTAGGCACTTGTCGTGTATGCTGTACAATGAAACAGATAAATTGTTTTTCGTAGCATCAACAATATAATAGCACTAGGAGATGGGTCGCGAGTGATATTTAGGCATTCAGCGTCGTGGCAGGGCCAGACACTCGAAGATGTTGCGCCTATCGTGTTCAAAACGTCCAAATGAAAAAAAATAGAATAGTCAAAGATGCCCTAGACAATAACACATGGCTCCAGGTAAGGATGAAAACGGTCGGAAACGGTCGAAAAACTCCTAAATTGTTTTCTACTTTTACATTTGAAATATGAAAACGAAAGCCAAAACGGTAAAACCGGACACGAAAACGAACGCGAACTTACGAATTATTGAGAATTTCGAAAACGAACCAATTCGAATGGATTTATGTCGAACACGGTCAATATATGAAAACTCAATACGGAATACCGACCCGTAGACCAAGTGCATGACTAAGTGCATACATGATCAAGTTCAAGTGCATATAATAATTAACAAGTACATATTATAGAAACATGAACTCGAACTGAGTCAGAATAATTTTATTAATCTTTTTAAATAGATGTAGTATTTTATTTTAAAGATTTATTCAGATTTTTCTTTTGAGTAACAAAGATTTATTCGGCTGATGCAAAAATTATCAAATGATTGACTTTGCAGGTGGGGGTTAAACCGATGAGCTTGATGGGCTATGGCCTAGGTGGGCTTTCGTGTAGATGCTGCTGGTTTCCTGACATTTAGCACCATCTCGTGAGGTGGAGAGAGATGAGGCTGAACGTCGCCTATAAGAGAGGGCAGCTGGCCACCAGTAGAAAGAACGCAGCTGCGTGGTGAACAACCTGTAATTGGGCTGTATGACCTATGCAGTTGGTCAAATTCGGTTTAAACCGAATTTTCAATTCAGAATATTTTAAATTAAAAATAGAAAAGTAGAAAACGGTCGAAAAATGTCTAAACCGTTTTCTACTTTTATATTTGAAATACGAAACATACGAAATGCGAAAGCGAAAACGGTAAAGTCAGACAAGAAAATGCAGATTCGATCGGATTAAATATAGAAAACGATGCGGTTCGGTTTGGGATATTTCCGTTCCGTTTTCATCCTTAGCTCTAGGACATTAAACATAACTACTCCCTCCGTTTCAAATTAAGTCAAAACATATCAAATTTAACTAAAATTATAAAAAAAATTACAAAAAATACGTATATTATGAAAATATAATTAATGAAGAATCTAACTATATTTATTTGATATCATAAATATTATTATTTTATTATATAAATTTGATCAAACTTAAGATATTTTGATTTTTAAAGAAAGTTAGATTGACTTGTAATTTGGGATGGAGGACCGGATTACTTGCAAGTAGACACCACACGGGGAATTCACCGTCGCATCAGTTTACATAGCCCAATTCACTGGATCCATTAAGGTTAATTTCAAACTTTTTTTTCTTTTGAAAAACTTGGGCGCCTCCAAGGCTCCAAGACGCAAGCTCTTTGCCTGGTTCATAATAGAATCTGGAGGACTCCAGACCGTCTCGCGGTCGCACACTACCTTACGCCAATTGCCAACTGTGTCTTAGGGAGCCAGAAACAGCGCACCATCTCCTAGCTACTTGTATGTTCTCCAAACACGTATGGGAACAAATTGCAGAACGGACTTCCTGCTAGTAGATTCAAGGCCCTTTTTTAACACAAATTTCACAAGATTTGTACAGAATTTACAGAAATCACGTAGAAATTTCACAAGATCTATATATAAATTTTATAAGAATTAGATCAATTTCACTGGAAAACAAAGGAACAGAAAAAAATCGTGTGCAGACAGGCCCTCGTGTCACAGAAAAACAAAGGACTGGATAATTATATAGCGTGTTTTTTCTTAGCGAGTTGAGTTTAGCTGGTTTGGAGGCGAGCTTGAGTTTAGCTAGGTTTTTGGAGGCGACCTTGTTTACGCTTAGCTTGGAGGAAAGAGTTGAAAAATTGTTTTGGTTAACAAGTATAAAATATACCTTTTATCTTTATCTCTCTTGTGGAAGAGTTAAAAGCCAAAAGGAGGTCATGCAATTGATACAGGGCCCTCTTGGAGGAAAGAGTTGGTGTTCATGCAATTGATACCCTCTCTCTCTCTCTCCCTCTCTCTCTCTCTCTCTCATCTCTTCAGACTTCAGGTTTAATCTAAACCTCTCTATTACATGGGCCATGGGCCTTGCCCCATCAGTGCTAACAAGCATGTTTACCCATTCTACGCCTTGTTTAGTTTCTCCCAAACTCCTAACTTTGGCATTATGCAAAAAGAAGATTCACCGTCACATCAAACTTGCGGTACATGCATGGAATACTAAAAGTAGACGAAATTAAAAACTAATTACACTGTTTGGTTGTACTTTGCGAGACGAACATTTTGAGCCTAATTAGTCAACGGTTGGACAATTATTACCAAATACAAACAAAATGCTACAGTGATGCTACAGTACATTTTGCCAACTTTACACATCCAAAATTTGGCAACTAAACAATGCCCTAAACCCATTACACGTTTATTGGTCGCCTAGCTCTAGGCTCTGCTCTTGTCCTGTTTGCTTCAGATTGTTGCCCATCCGGCAACGAAGAACGAAGTGATGACAGTAACTTGGAGAACAAATTTCAAAGTATTCGATAAAATTTCAACTTCGACTAGACGGTTACTTTGTGATATGAGCAATGAAATCATCAAGGTCTTTGCGCGATGAGCCGCCGACATCCAGGCAGGCATGGACGGCCTCTCCGAGCACCTTCCCTCGCTGCCGCACTGCCAGTCCTTGGTCAGAAAGCATGGCATCCTCGATTACTTGTCTGATGGCCTCCGCCGGAATCACCTCGCCGTGCTTCTCCCAGGGGCGCACAAGGATGCCGGCGTTGAGATACTTGCACACCAGCTCCGCATCCCACATTTGGTCGGAGTGCATGGGCCAGGCAAGGATCGGCTTCCCGTTGCTCAGGCTCTCCATAGTCGAGTTCCAGCCGCAGTGGCTCATGAAGGCCGCCGTGGCGCCGTGCGGCAGGATCTCCAGCTGCGGCGCCCACCCGGTGATCAACCTGCCCCTCCATTCGGTCTGATGGGTGAACTTGGACAGCAGCTCCGCGTGTCTGTTCTGGCTCTCGTCGTCGTCCGCCGATTCGTTGCCGCGGTCTGCGTCGCGCAGCACCCAGATGAACCGCTGGTCGCTGTCGCGCAGTGCCGCTGCAAGCTCTGCGATCTGCTCCGTCCGCAGCGACGATGTCGAACGACACGTAGAGTACCGAAGCCGGAGGCTGCTTGTCCAGCCAGTCCAGGCACTCGTGCCGCGGCTTGCTCTGCTTCTGGGCGTTTGCGCGGAGGTCGAGCAGTGGGTTTATGGGCCCAACGGCGAAGTACTTCTTGCCGTCTGCGGCCAGGTCGCCTGCAACGACGTCTATGAACTCGCCTTCGAGCGCGCGACATGAGTTCACGAGGACGCCCGCGCCAGGCGAGATCTCCTTGGTCGGCATCGCGCGTTTGGCCACGTACTCCGCGAACTCCCTCGACGCGAAGTGGGCGACGTCGAGGAACGCCAGGCCGCGGTCACGCAGGAGCCGGAGCCCGGCGAGCGTCGACGCGGCCAGGCAGTGCAGCCCGAACGCCTAGCCGTTGGGCAGCCGCGCGGCCTTCTCGGCGGCGTACGCGTTGACGCGGTCGTGCACCACGACGACGCGGCGGTGCGAGGCGGAGAGCCCGGCGAGGAGCGCCGCGAGCGGGGCGCGCGCGCCGGCGGTGTAGGCCTTGAAGAGGGGCATGAGGTGCGTGGGCAACGGCGACGGCGCGGTCGGGTCGGGCGGCGGGGAGACGTACTCGGAGATGCCGAGGTCGTGGAACTCGACGGAGCGGAGCGCGCGGTCGTCCCAGCCGTGCACGCGCGCGCGGGCCTGGCGGACCTGCGCCGCAGGCACCGCGTAGTGCACGGGCACGCCCGGCGACGCGAGCTGCAGCGACAGGTGCAGCAGCTGGTTCAGGTGGCCCTGCGAGGGGAAGGGCACGGTCACCACGGCGACTGACTCCATTTGGCTCCCTTTCACCACCAACGGCAACTACGGCAGAGAGCTGGTGACCAACGCAAAATGAGCACCAAGTCGGGCGAAATATATGCTGCAGTTAGCATGTGCCCAGACTGACAGGTTACCTCTCCGAAGTATTCCACGCACACGACACGACTCCTTGGCCAAATTGGCAACCAAACACACTGATGTTTTGGATTCGTTTTTCCCCCATAGGCGGCTGAGCTGACTGGACGTAAGTGCCAACCGCAGAACGGCAGAAGAATACCAAAACTGAGGAAGCTAATTGGAACGGAACACGAATACGGTTTCTTTTTTGCCACTATAAGGTCACGTGATCCCATCCCCTGCACCGTTGGATGTGTATGGGATCGAAGCCCATGGGCAAACTTTCCCGGAACGGAACTCAGCAGCCCTAGACAAATTCTCAAGCGCCGCCTATCCACATGCTCAAAAAAAAAAAAACGCCGCCTATCCACCGGCACAGACAGAACGTCAGCTGTTGTCCAATGGTCTTTCTGCATGATAGATCCGTCAGATTTTGCTAAGCCAGTAGTAGGTTTGTGGATCGCACTGTCCATGTCAGTGTTAGCCCACGAGCAAAAACTGTCCAAAAATATTTGCACACGTACAATTCGTACTCGTTACGAGAGCCGAAATAGATACGTGCCTGTTCTCTTGACTTATAAATTGTATTTTTCAATTAATAAATAATATTTTTATGAAAAACAAATTAGTCAATAGTATTTTCAGCTATGATTTATTAATCAAGCGAACAGGGCAATGCTCGCCGAGGTATCCACGCAGTGGATAATACCAGGTTTTATCACCATCGTCTCTTGTTACGTGATTTTAGTTTTAAATGGTACGAAGGAGGCAAAAATAATGAGTGCTCAAATGTTTAAAAGCAAAAATTTAAGACTGATACTTTGCCTCTTGATATGGAAGGACGTAAAAAAAACACTCGTAAAAAATAAAAAGGGGAAATCTGATATATGACCTATTTATTTGATCTACAATTTTTAGGCTTTTAACTCAAAAAATGTCTTTCTGGCTTTTATTTTTTAGTTTTTATCTTTTACGGAGTACTTTGTTTCCTTAGAAGTCAATTTTATATCTTTCTAAAAATGGACTCAATAACTAGGCTGTTTGTTTTAGCATGAAATCAGCAAAAAGCTGAAATAAATGTAGTATGACTAAATTTTTTTTTTGAGAAGAAGTAGTAGTATGACGAAAGTGCATATTATATGTATACTAGTTGAGTGCCCGTGCGTTGCAACGGGAGCACAACATTAAGCCAAGTCAATACAATAAAGCATGACGATATGCAATAAAATTTTGTTCAAAACCATATGTTGCTATGAGCATAAAACTTTCCCCAATTTTTTTTGGACTACTTGAATCATGAATTCATGATACACATACTAGAATGACTACTTTTCTTTCATAATACAAAAGCACATGACTGAGGAGCAAATTGTCTAGCTTGTTTGAATAATCTTTGAACATCTTATTTTAGTAGCCAAATATGAAAGAAAATACTTTCAACTATACAGTTATAGTTAACCTAAAATAATTCTTAGGTTATCCACGGTGACCTATCAAAATTCAAAGCCAGCATAAATTTTCTTCCTTCTTATCCATAAGTATGGGCCATCCTTGTAAATTATTCAAGAATGATCAGATTGTTGCAGCCAGCAACAGAGTGGTCATATTGCTGCAACCTGCACAAGAATGATGAGATAAGAGTGGTTTAAAATTAGATAAAGCATACTGTGATAGTGCGACCTATCATGAAGTAGCAGCAAATACCTTAGTCATATATTAGCTTGTTCGCTTTTGTCGTATTCGGTTTATAAGCCATGACTTATCAGTCAACGAACAATATTTTTCTCTCACACCAAATCAATTAACAGTATTTTCGTAACTATAGGCCAATCAAGCCAAATACACCGGGCGTAGTTTTCTCGGGTGTTTTATGGCTTCCTTCACACGATTTGTTTGACGTCCGATCTTTTCTTACTCGTGATCCGATCGTTCGCACCTTCCGTTAGTTTCGATAGAGAGGCACCCGTTCGGCTGTGCACAGCGTGGGGCCGCGGGCAGGCGAGCGTGGAAGATGGTGCGTGAGCGTGGCCCATCGGCTTTTGCCGCCAACGAGCGCTGGGTCGCATCATCGTCAAAGCTCACCTCACGTGGTGCCCTGCGGCCAGCGCATGCGACGGCGAGCGTCGCAGAGGGGAGACATGTGCAACAGCCACTGTGCAGTATTCAAATTTGTTCATTTAGTTACCGATTATATGTTATTTTACCATATTTTACTATTACTATTTGAGTGTAAATTTTGTATCCAATTGATGTAAATTGATTGTTCGTAAATATGAATGATCATAGTTACTCAAGCAGTTATCTGATCCTTTTTTAGCCTTTATTAATTTTTGTATATTTTATTTGGCTCCCCTTTAAAGGGCCTGTTGGCTTGAACTACTTTTCAGCTAAGTCAGCATATTTGAGCTTATTCTCCCTCATAGAACACTATTGAATCAGCCGAAACCAGCCGGCTTATGTACCAGCCGAACAGGCCCATATCTTCCAATTTGGCTCCCCCAGAATATATAATTTAGCTATTTTTTGTTTTGTTTATTTAATATTTTTTATTTTTTTTATAAGTTTTGTTTGGTTCATTTGATCTAGATCCTACGATCACGACAATCGAGTGTTTCATGCATCACAAACATTTGATTTTGTTTGGCTTCCCAATTTGAGTGTTTTGGTGGCATGCAGCACCTTGGTGCTAGATGCCCCTAAAACATCACAAAAGCTATCCTTTGCCTATGTGAAACGTTTGGCTCCATCATACGAATTTTTTGGCCGCCGGATTTGATCTTTATTCGATCTGCAGAGTCCGCCTCGTGCTCCCTCTTCCATGCGTCGTTTGCGCTGTTTTTTGTGGCTAACTCATGGTCCCACATGTCAGCTGGATTATATTTAGTAGTGTCGGGTACCTTAGAACGGGGTACCCCAAGCAAACATCAAAACAAAGCTAGAAGGTAAGCCGTGGGCCCCTCACCTGCCACGACCGAGCCCTCCTCCACCTCGCCTCGTGCCTCGAGCAGGAGGTCTCGGAACGAACTCCGCCTCGCGCGAGGCTCCCTAGGGTAGGCCTCGGCAGGGGGCGCCGAGCCTCGGCAGGGGATGCCGTCTCCGTCTCGCCCGAGGCTATCCAGGGAAGGCCTCGGCAGAGGCCTCATTCTCCGTATCGCGCGAGGCCTCATTCTCCGTGTCGCTCGAGGCCGGCTCGTCCACGGTCCGTCGCCCCCCGTCTCGGCCGACCCTCCCAACAACTCGTCATGTCTCATTAATGCTTCAACCACTCCCGCAATCTCAGCCGGACGGTGGCTCAACGCCATAGGATGGCCGATGCGACCCGAGGTCGCATCAGCGCCATACCGGCCGGGACAGGCCACTGTGTCCTACCACTGTGTCCTACCACTATGTCCACGACCAGCACCATACCGACTGAGAAAGGGTACGACGGGGATTACCGACCACTGTGTCCAAACGCTGTACCCATGATCGGCCGCCCGCTCAAGGGCTCGGCACTGTACACCGAGGCCTCGGCGATCTTGGGGTTCGTGCTGCCGAGACCCCCCATCGCAGATGCCGCCCATTTCAGATCGACCAAGCCCTCGCATCGCGCACAGATCCGTCCACGAAGTGGCTTTGCACGCTCGCCGCCGCATCCACTCCGAGGCATTCTCGGGGCTCCCACGACGCACAGGACCTGATGGGATGACCACGCCGCCCTAGTACTCCAAGGATGGACCACTCCGACGGCCATGCCACCACAGGAATAGGCTACAGGGCCCGGACACGCCGCCTCTGTTCACACGACGCCGTATAATCAGCTCATGTACCGCCCAAGTCCTCCCTTCATGCTATAAAAGGAGAGGACCTGGGTTGTTTTAGGGAGGAGGGGACACATTGTAACACACACGCACACTCCTGCCGCCGGAGAGCAACGTCTCAAAGCGGCCCACACGGCACCCTGCCGAGACCTAGGACCAGCTCCTTCTCTCCTTTAGCTTATAACCCCCTACTACGAGCACCTCGGTGCAAGGAATACAAGATCGATCTCTCGATCGAAGTAGGGCCTCGATTGCTCGAACCAAAGATAAAGCTTGTGTCTCTTTGCATCACCATCCGGATCGGGAGCACGCAGAACAAATTCACTAGTTGGTTGAGGACCCCTGGTCCGAAACACCGATTAATGGCGCGCCCAGTAGGGGCGCGCTGCGTGTCGGTTTCGTCATCCCAAAGATGTTCGGATGGCGCACCACGACGACCATTGCGTCTCGGCACCGTGGTTTGGTTCGGGAGCCTAGAGTTCATGTCTCTTGGGCATGAGTACGACTTGGTGCTCCTCCCTCCTCGAGCCCCACCAACCAACGATGAAGTTACGCCCCCGCAGCCCAGGCGCGGGCGGCGCCCGGACGGCCATTCTCGCCGCACTCGCCAAGCACGGCACGAACAAGGCCACCCCGACGCGCTACGCGAATCCGGGGCAACACGCCACCCCCGCCGATATCCTACGACCAATTGTTAAGCATTGTGGTCCCCGGCGGGACCCGCTGTCTAGCCCGAGCTTGGACAAAGGAAACTTGCTCGTGGGTGGCGCGGGCGATGCCCGGTCGTCAAGCTCCGCTCCACCACTCCACGAAGAGCCGATTCGTGAGGCGAGAATCTGGAGACGGCAGACCGTCCCCATCCCCTTTGGGTTGAGAAATGCCGCGGCCTCGACGCCACGCTTACTCGCGTCGCCACGAGCACCCCTCGAACGCCGCCGCGCCGCTTCGCTCTCGACTGAGCACCCACTCCGACTTTCGGGACGAGGACGAGGCATGGCCCGGTGGACTTTTTTGGACTCCACAACCCCGGGGCTGCGCCGCTTCTTGGTCATGCGAGCGACTCATCGCTTCGGCACTCGACTCGACGACGACGAAGGCACCTACGACCCCCACTCGCGAATGTTTTCATGTCGGGGTCGGGATGCCGAGAGCGGGCGAAGAGGACGAGGGGGGGTAGTCAGCGTTCCCGCTTCCGCCCGGCGCAGGCGTCGCCACACCTCCACGCCGTCTCCGCCGGCCACACGAGATGAGAACGTCGCTCTTGCGCGACCTCGGCGCCAGACCTAGAACAGACTCCGCGAGCTCCTGTGCCAAGGTCGAGCAAGACCAACTCCTTCAGCAGCGGCCGAGAGACTCTCGAGCAGAACAATGAGGTCGCGGCGGCGAAGGCGGGGAGCCCGACGGAGGGCCCTCGACGTGCATCACCGCATCCATAACGCAGCGAAGGAGCGAGCAACCCCGATCTTCAATCGCGCTAGCTGAACGTCGCGGCTGCGGGCGATGCCGGGTTCGCGCAATGCCCTAGCCTTCTATCGCGGGGCGGCGGGTCCGCGATGAACTCCGAGACCTCCTAGAGACCCGCCATGGTTCAGCAAGCCGAGAGTTACGCCTCCCGAGCGGCATTGGGCGTCTCGAACCTACCGCGGCACCACCTCGACAGACGGGGAAGCCTCGGCTCGTCCGAACACCTGCTCGAGCACCGATAGCTCACTGGGGTCCCCATGCTCCTTGACCGCCTCGACAATCGACACGAGGGGCGGGGAGACCACGAGGTAGTCGGCCGACGACACGACGCCACGACGGTGAGGGGCCCGCTCGAGGCTACCATGTGCACCAAGGTAGCCGCCACGACGGCGAGGAAGACCGTAGTCGCCTCTCCGAGCCACCGGCCTCGAGTCTTTAGCAGAGCTATCCGCGTCGCCCAGTTCCGGCCCGTTTGCGGCAACCACCAACCTCGCGAAATCTGGCGGGTGAGACCAACCCGAACTCGGCTTGCCAACTACCGCTGGCTGCCCAATTAGGTGGCGCGGACGATGACCGCTCATCATCGTAACCTCCTCCTTTGCTCTTGTCGGACTTCGCAAGACGAGCCTCGGCTCGAGCACCTCCCTCCTCACAGATCCACGACTGGCGCGACTTGGTTAGGGTCTTCGTTGGGAATTTTCAGGGCACGTACGTACGTCCCGAAAACTCCTGGGACCTTAAGAATTGCCGCCAGAAACCAGGCGAGTCTCTCTCGAGGTTTCATCCGCGCTTCAAGCAAAGGCACCGAGTGCCCAGCGCGTCGGCGACTCAAGATCGTCCGAGCTTTCCTCTCCGGCACCACTGCGGGACACAAAAGGGAGCTAGGTCGGAACGTACACGCACCGCCGCTGCGCGCCTCGACATCGCCACCAACTTCGCCGCGGGCGAGGAGGCCGTCGGTGCCATCTTCCCCGACAACGACGCTTAAGGGAAACCGGAGGGACGAGGCCCCGACGCCTCGGCCTCCCACCTCCCTAAGAGAAAGAAAAAAGGCGCCTAGAGAAGCGAGGAGGTCATGGGGTTGATCTGGTCGGGCCGAGAACGCATAAGAATCCCCAAGGCCCCAAAGGCCCTAGGCCTTTCGACGACATGCTCAAGAAACCATGCCCTTATCACCAAGGCCCGGTCAAGCACCTCCTCGAGGATTGCACCATGTCATGACGTTACTATGCCAAGCTCGGGCTCCCCGACAGACGACGCCAAGCGTATGGCGCGCGGCGACGGGGACGAGGACAAGGACGACGGGTTCCCCAAGTACATACGCGCCTTCATGATCTTCGCGGGCCCTCGGCATGCCTTACGGCACGGCAACGCAAGAGGAACGCCGAGAAGTCTTCTCGGTCAAGGTAGCCACCCCAGTACCTTTGATCGGTCTCGAGAGGCGATCACCTTCGATCGAGATGACCACCCGACCATGTTCGAATCCCAGGCGGTACTCCATGGTTGTCGACCCGATCATCGGCAACACCCGACTTTTCAAGGTGTTGATGGATGAGGCGTGGCCTCAACATCCCTCACGCCAACACCCTGGAACTCTTGGAGATCGACCGGTCGAGGCTCCGAGGTGATGTCGCACCCTTCCACGGCATCGTGCCAGGGAGGCGCACGCGACCCCTCGGGCGCATCGACCTTCCTGTCTGCTTCGACACCCCCTCCAACTACCGCAAGGAAGTCCTCACCTTCGAGGTAGTCGGATTCGGGGGAGCCTACCACGCCATTCTGGGGCGGCCGTGCTACGCCAAGTTCATGGCAGTGCCCAACTATACCTACCTCAAGCTCAAGATGCCAGGCCCTAGCGGTGTCATCACAATTGAGTCCACGTACGAACATGCATACGACTGCGACGTCGAATGCATCAAGTACACCGAGGCTCTTGCAGAGGCCGAGACCCTCATTGCCCACCTCGACCAACTCGGTGGCGAGGTGCCTGACTCCAAGCGTCGCGCGGGGGCGTTTGAGCCCGCTGAAACTATTAAACTCATCCCGGTCGACCCCGCCTGCCCCGACGACCGAGCGCTGAGGATCAGCGCCACCCTCGACATCAAATAGGAAGCCGTGCTCATCGACTTTCTCCGTGCGAACGCCGACATATTCGCATGGAGTCCCTCGGACATGCCGGGCATACCAAGGGAGGTCGCTGAGCACGCCCTAGACATCCGGGCTGGATCTAGACCGGCGAGGCAACGCATGCGCCGCTTCGACGAAGAAAAACGCAGGGCCATTGGAGAGGAGGTGCAGAGACTCTTGGCGGCCGGGTTCATCAAGGAAGTGTCTCTCCCAGAGTGGTTGGCTAACCCTGTGTTAGTCAAAAAGAAAAATGGGAAATGGAGGATGTGTGTAGACTACACCGGTCTAAACAAAGGCTGTCCAAAGGTCCCCTTCCCATTACCCCGAATCGATCAAATTGTTGACTCCACTGCAGGGTGCGAGACCCTGTCTTTCCTTGATGCCTACTCTGGTTACCATCAGATCAGGATGAAAGAGTCCGACCAGCTCGCAACTTCTTTCATCACACCGTTCGGCATGTACTGCTACGTGACGATGCCCTTCGGCCTCAGAAACGCAGGTGCCACGTACCAATGGTGCATGACCCAGGTCTTTGGGGACAACAACGGGCGGACCGTCGAGGCCTACGTAGACGACATCGTGGTCAAGACCAGAAAGGCCGAGGGTCTCGTCAACGACTTGAGGATAACCTTCAAATGCCTTAGGGAGAAGGGCATCAAGCTCAACCCCGAGAAGTGTGTGTTCGGGGTTCCTCGAGGCATGCTCTTGGGATTCATAGTCTCGGAACGCGGCATTGAGGCCAACCCGGAGAAAGTCTCGGCCATAACCAGCATGGGACCAATTAGAGACCTCAAGGGAGTGCAGAGGGTAATGGGATGCCTTGCGGCCCTGAGCCGCTTCATCTCGCGCCTCGGCGAAAAAGGTTTGCCCCTGTACCGACTCTTGAGAAAGTCCGAGCGTTTCTCTTGGACCCCCGAGGCCGAGGAAGCCCTCGACAGACTCAAGAGCCTGCTCACCAATCCTCCCGTCCTGATACCCCCGGCCGTGGACGAGGTCCTCCTACTCTACGTCGCCGCAACGACCCAAGTGGTCAGCGCCGCCGTAGTGGTAGAGAGGCAGGAAGAGGGGCACACTCTGCCCACCCAAAGACCTGTTTATTTCATCAGCGAGGTGCTCTCTGAGACCAAAGCACGCTACCCCCACATCCAGAAACTGGTCTACGCCGTGGTCCTGGCCCGGCGCAAATTGCGCCACTACTTCGAGTCACACCTAGTGACCGTGGTATCATCCTTCCCCCTGGGCGAGTAGTCCATAACCGAGAGGCCTCGGGAAGGATAGCCAAGTGGGCTGTCGAGCTTATGGGGGAAACCTTGACCTTCGCGCCTCGAAAAGCGATCAAGTCTCAGGTCTTGGCTGATTTGGTGGCTGAATGGACAGATACCCAACTGCCACCCACTCAAATTCAGACGGAATACTGGACCTTGTACTTCGATGGATCCCTGATGAAGACCGGGGCGGGCGCGGGTCTGCTCTTCATTTCGCCCCTCGGAGTACACATGCGCTACATAGTATGGCTCCACTTCGCCGCCTCCAACAACGTGGCCGAATACGAGGCCCTCATCAACGGCTTACAAGTCGCCATCGAACTTGGGGCACGATGCCTCGACGTCCGAGGCGATTCGCGGCTCATCATAGATCAAGTGATGAAGGACTCAAACTGCCTCGACCCCAAAATGGAGGCTTCCTGCAAGCTGGTACGACGCCTAGAAGACAAGTTCGACGGTCTCGAGCTAAATCACGTCGCGCAGAAGTACAACGAAGCCGCCGACGAGCTGGCAAAGATGGCCTCAGCACGGACCCCGGTCCCCCCGAACATCTTCGCCAGAGACCTCCACAAACCTTCCATTGGATACACCTCGGCAACAGAGGAGGGCCCGCCTGTGGAACCCGCGGCGGAGCTCGATGCCCTCCATGCTGCCGAGACCCCCTCGACCAAGCCCGAGGTCATGGAAGTCAACGCCGAGCCTCCACAGATTGATCATGACGCGGATTGGCGAGTCCCGTTCCTCGATTGGCTCGATCGGGGAGCTTCTCGACGACAAAGCGTAAGCACGGCGGCTTTTGCGCGGCGAGCCAAGACCCACGCCCTCTACAGCGGCGAATTGTACAGCGAAGTCCTCGGTGTCCTCCAACGGTGTATCATCTCAAGCGGGCCGAGCCTCGCTTTGGGACTTACACACAGGCGGCGCGGCGGGCACCATGCGGCGCCTCGGACGCTCAGTGAGACGCTTTCAGCCAAGGGTTCTCTCTTCGACGGATGGTCGCCGACGCTACCAAACTAGTACGCCCACGAAGGATGCCAAGATTACGCTCGGCGCAACACATCTCCCGTACGCCCCGCAAACCATCCCCATCACATGGCCGTTCACCGTGTGGGGGCTCGACATGGTCGGGCCCTGCGCAAAAAACCCCGGGGGCTTCACCCATCTATTGGTATCAATCGACAAGTTCTCCAAATGGATCGAGGCTCGTTCGATCAATCGAATCAAACCGAAAGCGGCGGTGCTATTCTTCATCGACATCATCCACGTGTTTGGGGTCCCCAACACCATCATCACCGACAACGGACGCAGCAGTTCATCGGCAAAAAAAGGTTCTCGACGTTTTGCGACGACCACCACATCCGTGTGGCCTGGTCACCGAGGACACCCAAGGACCAACGCCAAGTAGAGCGTGCCAACGGCATGATCCTACAAGGCCTCAAGCCAAGGATTCACAACCGATTGAAAAAGTTTGGCAAAAATGGCTCTTGAGCTCCCGTCGGTCATCCGAGCCCGAGGAACACTCCAAGCCGAGCCACGGGATTCACGCCTTTCTTCCTAGTCTATGGGGCCGAGGCCATCCTCCCCACCGACTTGGAATATGGTTCCCCGAGGCTGCAAGCTTATAACGAACAAAGTAACCGCACCACCCGAGAGGATGCCCTTGATCAACTGGAGGAAGCCCGAGACGTCGCGCTACTACACTCGGCCAAATACCAGTAGAGCCTGCGGCACTATCAGGCCCGACACGTCTGAAGCCGAGACTTGAAGGTAGGCGACCTGGTGTTGAGGCTAGCATAGAGCAACAAGGGTCGCCACAAGCTGACCCCGCCATGGGAAGGACCGTACATCGTCGCCCAAGTGCTGAAGCCCGGGACCTACAAGCTGGCCAATGAGAAGGGCGAAGTCTTCACCAACGCTTGGGACATAGAACAGCTACGTCGCTTTTATCCCTAAATTTCCAAGCATTGTATATGTCGTTTCTCGAAATACAATTAAAAAGCATTCTTTAGTTGGTCTAATTTTTTGAGAAACCCCCGAGCCCATCGTGGGCCTCGGCAACACAGTAACACGGCAAGGGAAACTCGGTTCTGCCTCGGCAGGACCAAGTCTCCCTCGGGGGCTAGATAGGGGACCCCTCCCTAGGCGTTCCCTAGGTCCCACGCGCCATTCTCCAGTTGTTTTTGACAAAAAATCCTACGCCAAGTCCCTAGCAGACTCTGACGAATTAGTTGTAAAAACCCCTCGGACCAAGGTCTGTTTCCTAAGCGAGAGGCCGGTAGAGTCGCGAGACGGCCTACGCCTCCGGGCTACGGCACTCCCTCACTACCTCTCGCTCAAGGGACGGCTTAGGCCCCAAGGGGGGTGTTTGCAAACAAAATCCGATCAGAGCGGCAAGAGGCAGAGGCTGGAAACATAAGAAAGACAACTAGGAAACACAAGTACTTCAAAAGTAAAGGCCTCGATACCACAAGCGCCACGATACAAAAAATAACCCCTATTCTATTTTTTACATAGCCCCCGGGGCCCAGATCAAGGCTCGGGCCTTCAAAGATCATCGGCGGACGGTAGGGGAGGAACCACCTCCTCTTCAAAGAGAGTCACGATGTCGCATCAGGCCTCTCACGCCTCCGTCGGCTTCGCCCACGCCAGATCGGCCTCCTCGTCATCGTTAAGCGAGAACATAGTCATCACTAATGGCCGGAGGTCGACGCCGAGGTAGTGAGAGAGATGATGCCAGCGCCCGCTTGACACCCGTGCAAAGTGCCCCCTGAGAGGGCCGCAAGATCTGGTGCTTAAGCGCAATCAAAGCGGCTCCCAAAGGGAGCTGCTGATTGAACCCCTCGACCTCCAAGGCCTCAGCGGAAAGGGGCAAGACGCTTCAGCGCCTCGTGCTCCCGATCTCGGCCTCGAGCACCGTCTGCACCGCGCTGGAAGCCTCGGTGGCCCGAAGGATCTCCGCCTCCGACTCTGCACTGCGGAAAATGGAATGAAGTCAAGCGAGAGAAAGGACAACCTAAGTTGGGGATGGAAGCCCACAGAGCTTACCCTTGGCCTTCTGCTCCCAGCGACGGGTCTCGGCCTGGCAGGCCTTGGCCTTCTCCCTAAACCTTTGGGCCTCGAACCTAGAGGCCTCGGCCGCCCTGGAGGCTTCCCTTCCCAGCTCTGCGTCAGACAAGGAAGTCAGGAGCAAACATAAGGAAAGAAAACAAAACAAGGGGCGAGAACTCACCTCGACCGCGCCCCTTCAAAAACCAGACCTCGATCTGCGAGGCCTCAACCGCAGCAAGGGCCTTGTTTAGAGCGCCTTGGGTCAGCCGGTGCACACTCTCCTCTGCCCCTAGCTGCCCGGCGAGGGCCTTGCCTGAGGCCGTCGCCTCTTTGGCCCAGGACCGGAAGGCGTCTCGAGCAGCGACCTGCAGGTAAGCTCCTCCTCCAGCTCCTTGACCCAAGACCGCTAAGGGGTGAGCTGCGCTGGACCATGGCCGCCTTGACCTTCGCGCCGGCACTGGAAGACGGAGGTCCTCCACCTCCAGCGCTCGCGCCGGCCAAGCTTCGTTAGCATTGGCAAGAAGGCCCTTTCGCGGTGAAGCTGGTCCCAGACGCCCCTCTCCCACCGGAGGAACACCGACTTCCCAAGCGGCCGGGTCTCGAGCCCTCGGGAAGCAGAGCGAGGTCATTGGTCGCAACAAAGTCAGGAAGGTAAACGTCGCCGACGAGAAAGAAAAGCACGAACACAGGCGACTGGGCGATTCGTCGGCCACCACAGATAAGCGTCCGTCAGAGCGACCGCTCCCCGGCCACCGGTGATACTGCTCGAAGGTGTTCAGCGCCCACCCTCGGCCAAGCGTCCTCAAGGGTGAGCAGAGGCTCCCATCGTGGTCGCCCCGACTCGCCCACAATACCCATGGTGGTCCCACCCATGAGGCTCGGGCCGGACCAGACGAGGCCGAGCCCCCTCGTCCAAGAGCAGACCTTGGGCTGCTCTCGGCATTGGTCTCCTCGGCGTTGACCACCTCCCGCGCCGGGAAGTATCATCGGAGGGGACCGGATAGACCAACGGCGGGCCACGAACCAAGGGCACCACTGAGGCGGCCGCCGCCTGCATCTCCGCCTCCTGCGCAGACGGCCTCGCCGCCACCTCGAGGGCTCCGGCCTCCGGAATTACGGCCTCGGCGGTCTCAGGGTCTCTGGCCTCCGACATCATGGCCTCGGCTGACGAGGAGACGCCGACCACGGCCACCGCGGTCTCGGCGGTCGCGGGCGCCGTGGCCTCCGTCGCCTCACCCTCGGAGACCCGGGGCCTCGGCAACAAAGGCATGCGGCCCCATCCGATTCGTGAGCCTCGCCCACGAGGCGGAAGCACTCCATCCATCGTGTAGGGGCCGCCTCGGCAGGCCCTCCGTGGGCGGCTAGCCCTGTTGGGTCGACCCTCGCTGATGCCGCGCCGCGTTGGATAGCGGCTTGTGCCGCCGCCACCCAATGTGCGGAGGAGTCGGGCCTCGCCTTAAGCACCTTAAGGGGCGCCAAAGGGAGGTCGTCCATGAGCCGCCTCCGACTAAAGAAAATTAACCTACAGGGTCAGCGCAAAAACTAAAAAAGCGTACCGAAAAACACCACGACCCGCTAAGAATACACTTGCCTTGATCGGGGCGGCCCCGCTCACGCCACAGCATGCCTCTCACCAGCCGGGCTGGAGGGCGGCGGCAGAGGCGTCGCCTCCGTATCCATGGACGCCGGACGGTCTTGGGCGGACCCGGCGCCCCTCGATCTCTGCAGGGCGGCGGCGTCGCCTCCGCCGCCACCCGCTCCGCCACGGCCGCTGAGCCTACCGGGCTGACGGCGCGTTTGCCCAACGCCCACGCCTCGGGCGTGTCGGCCTCGGCCCCGGAGTGGGCAACCGCCGGCCCTGGGTTCGCTTCTCCTCCCCTTCCCGGGGGTGTCGGGATGCTTTCCGACACCCCGGGCGCCACCTCCACGACATCAGGAAGGTGGTCCAGGGGACCTCGCCCTCCTTCGACCTTCTTGTCCCCGTCTGAGGCCTCCGTCGACAACGACGTCGACGGGGATTCCTCCAGCGGAAGACCGTCCTTCCGTTGTTGACGGCGGCGCTTATCCAGCTCCTCGCGCGCGAGGATGTGCTTCGTGCGCTTCACCACCTTGGCGTCCTTTCGCCTCTTCTGCGCATCGGCGTGAGCACGGTTGACCGCCCGCCGCTCCGCGTCCTCGGGAACGGGTGGTGGAGAGGAGCGCACGTCCCTCATCCCCTAAAGGAATGACAAACACACATAAGGGAACAAGGGGTAGGAGGAGACTGAGGAGCGTTAGAGGCTACAGCGGCGCACAACTTACCAGTGAGAGGAACCCCGCGACGGCCGCATCGCGATAGGGGTCAAGTTGCCGCCTTACCTTCGCCTCACCGTCTCCCCCACCCGACGAAGAATCTCCTCCTCGGAAAGGGCGGAAGAGGACATCCGGTGCCCTCAATGGGCTCACCCGGCCTCATCTCGAACACCCGCCGCCACGCCGAACCATCGTGGCGGCGGCACCCTCCGGCGTGTGGAGCGCTGGCCACAACCACGTACCATGGTGAGGCCGTGGCCCCATGACCTCGCCACCCTCTAGAAGCGGCTCCCGGCTTGGGCTGGTCGACCTTCAGACGCCCACTTCCACTTCTCCGGGCAACTCCCCACAATCCGCCCGGTAGGGGGAAGCCCCCTCCGTCGTCGTTCTGAAGATAAAACCAACTTGTGTACCACCGGCGGTTGGAGGACGTGAGTTGGGCGGGATGTAGAGGGGCGGCGGGTCCGACGCACTTGAGAGTGCACCTCCGCCCTCGCCGCCTTCCTCTTCCCCGACGTGCCGACGGCTTTGTAGTATGCCCCGCCGGAGCAGATGGAGCCACAACTCCCAATGGGGCGTGATCCCTAAATACCCTCGTGAGCGGCAACAAAGATAGCCGCTTTGAGCAACGGAGTTGGGATTAAAATTGTGGAGCTCACGCGCCAGTAGTAGCGAAGCGCTCGCATGAACCGTCTCGCCGAGACGCCGAGGCCACGCGCCGTGGATGGAGACGAAGCTTACGACATAGCCGTCGCGAGGCCTCGGCTCCGGCCGCCAGTATGGAGCAATCCATTCCGGCCTGGTGGAGTCAGTCACCGGGAGGAGGAGCCCACCATCGACAAGCGACTGGAGCATCTCCTCGGTGACGTCCGACGGATCCTAGGGGTCCGCCTCGACGACAACGATATCACCGCCGGCCATGGGTGCATTTGGGGAATCGTGTGGCGGTGAGTCTTTTCTCTCCTCCCACACTCTCACTTTTTCTCGCTTCCTCCTTCCTCCTCTCCTTCTCGGCTTTTCATTGCTCTAGCGACGACTTCGGTGGGGGCGGCCGACATGAGCAAGGTAAGACGAGGAGGGCAAACTCCCCGGTATTTATGCAGGGAGGAGGCGAAACAATGGCGATGAAATCGGGAGATTTCCCAATCCGGCGCAGTTAACCACGAGCCGATTTCGCCGCCCACGCGCCACGTCTCCGCATTAAATGCGAGGACGGTTACGCCCCATCCACCACGCCACGCTCGGCCACTACGGCGCAAAGAGTACCGTTCGACTCCCAATAAAATCGCCTCAAAAGGCGCGCCACTCACTGGGCCGAGCCAATAGGGAAAATATTTCCCGGCCTGTTCCTTTCATAGGAAGGAACCAGGCTCTGAGCCTATTACGATCCGGGGTTCAAGGTCGGACCCCAAAAGGGTTCGACATTTGCCCAGGATGGATACAGTCGTGAGTCGAAAGCATCATGGCGCGAGCCTATTCGGGTCGAGACCCAAGCAATAAACGCTTGGGACGCCCAAAGTCGTGTCCGAGATCGGCAGGAAAGTATCCGAATGGGATCCCACCGTAGGGAGGCACCGAGCCACCGAGGCCCAACGAACGGCCTCGGCACCCACTAGAGAAATCCTCTGGTACTCTTGGAGTGTGTCTCTAGACCGCTAGCCGTCCCCTAGCGAACGGGGTTCGGGCCTCCACTCGGACTACCCGATAATAGCTCACCGGAAGTGCCACCGTCGTGCCCATCGAGGGTAGCAAGGCACATTCCACCCCTCCTTCCGAGCAAAAAGGAAGCGCGAGGGTCGCATAAAAAGTCGGGGATCCCCCGACGGCCTTCTCGCCCTTATATGCAGAGGCTAGGGGCTCCTCCTGCAAATATGCCGAGACCCCACGACCGGGCTCGCGCCCAAAGGGGCCTCGGCAAACAAACCCTCACGCGAGGGGTATAAAAAGTCGGGGAACTCCCGACGGCCCTCTCGCCTCGCTCAAGCAGAGGCTAGGGGCTCTTCTGCGACCTCGCCGAGACCGAGAATGGGCTCGGCAAACAAACCTCACACGCGAGGGGCGATAAAAGTCAGGGAACTCCCGATGGCCCTCTCGCTCTGCTGCAGAGGCTAGGGGCTCTTCCTGCGATCTTGCCGAGACCAGAATGGGCTCTGCAAAAGCAACCTCTAACGTCAAAACGAAAAGGATATGTGAGGGGCGAATGAAAAGTCGAGACCCCGACCGTCCTCTTGCTCGAGCAGAGGCTCGGGGCTCCTCTTGCACCCAAAAACCAAGACAAAAACACGATAAAGGGCACCGAGCCCGTTACAGTCCAGGGGTTCAAGGTGGGCCTCCAAGAGGTTTCGACAGCCGCCTGTGGCAACAGAGTGGGGGGGCGACTTGGGCGAGCTGCGAATGGCCTAGGCCCGAACAGCGATCGCTCGGGGGCGTCCTAAGTCGTGTCCGAGACCGACAGGAAAGTATCCGAATGGGATCCCACCATAGGGAGGCACCGAGCCACCGAGGCCCAGCGAACGGCCTCGGCACCCACTAGAGAAATCCTCCGGTACTTTTGGAGTGTGTCTCTGGACCGCTAGCCGTCCCCTAGCGAACGGGGCTCGGGCCTCCACTCGGACTACCCGATAACAGCTCACCGAAAGTGTCCACGCTCGCGCCCATCGAGGGTAGCGTGGCACATTCCACCCCTCCTTCCGAATGAAAGGAAGCGTGAGGGACATACCCAACGTCAGGGGGACCCCTGACGAACCTCTCGCTCCATGCAGAGGCTAGAGGGCCTCTTTTTGCAACCTCGTCGAGACCCCCGCAACCCGAACTTGCGCTTATGGGCTCGGCAAATGCAATAAGAACTAATCACTCAAACGCGAAAGTAGAGAAAGCCCCTGGAGGTGTAACTTCACTCCTCCAGGGGCTCGGGGGCTACACCCGGCGGGTGCACTCGAGCGCACCCACCGGAACCTCAGAAAACAAACCAATTCCTACGGAGCAGGCATAAACCCAGCCTCGACGAACCCTCAGGGAAAGTGCACGCACTCACCCCGAGGCTCGGGGGCTACTGTCAGGTACCTTAGAATGGGGTACCCCAAGCAAACATCAAAACAAAGCTAGAAGGTAAGCCGTGGGCCCCTCACCTGCCACGACCGAGCCCTCCTCCACCTCGCCTCGTGCCTCGAGCAGGAGGTCTCGGAACGAACTCCGCCTCGCACGAGGCTCCCCAGGGTAGGCCTCGGCAGTGGGCGCCGAGCCTCGGCAGGGGATGCCGTCTCCGTCTCGCCCGAGGCTATCCAGGGAAGGCCTCGGTAGAGGCCTCATTCTCCGTATCGCGCGAGGCCTCATTCTCCGTGTCGCTCGAGGCCGGCTCATCCACGGTCCGTCGCCCCCCGTCTCGGCCGACCCTCCCAACAACTCGTCATGTCTCATTAATGCTTCAACCACTCCCGCAATCTCAGCCGGACGGTGGCTCAACGCCACAGGATGGCCGACGCGACCCGAGGTCGCATCAGCGCCATATCGACCGGGACAGGCCACTGTGTCCTACCACTGTGTCCACGACCAGCACCATACCGACTGGGAAAGGGTACGATGGGGATTACCGACCACTGTGTTCAAACGCTGTACCCATGATCGGCCACCCGCTCAAGGGCTCGGCACTGTACACCGAGGCCTCGGCGATCTTGGGGTTCGTGCCTGCCGAGACCCCCCCATCGCAGTGCCAGCCTCGGCATCGACCAAGCCTCGGCATCGCGCACAGTCCATCCACAGTGGCTTGCACGTTCGCCGCCGCATCCACTCCGAGGCATTCCTGGGGCTCCCACGACGCACAGGACCTGATGGGATGACCACGCCGCCCCAGTACTCCAAGGATGGACCACTCGACGACGGCCATGCCGCCACAGAACAGAGCTATGAGGGCTGACACGCGCCTCTGTTCACACGACGCCCGTATAATCAGCTCATGTACCGCCCAAGTCCTCCCTTCATGCTATAAAAGGAGAGGACCCTGGGTTGTTTTAGGGAGGAGGGGACACATTGTAACACACACGCACACTCCTGCCGCCGGAGAGCAACGTCTCAAAGCGGCCCGCACGGCACCCTGCCGAGACCTAGGACCAGCTCCTTCTCTCCTTTAGCTTGTAACCCCCTACTACGAGCACCTTGGTGCAAGGAATACAAGATCGATCTCTCAGACTGGAAGTAGGGCCTCGATTGCCTGAACCAGTATAAACCTTGTGTCTCTTTGCATCACCATCCGGATCGGGAGCACGCAGAACAAATTCACTAGTTGGTTGAGGACCCCCTGGTCCGAAACACCGACAAGTAGAAAAAATCTGTATAAAGTAAGAAAGAATGGCCCCACCTGATAAATACACTTAATTAATTTACTATCATGTTACTATGGATTAAATCTATACTTACACTGGAGTTGAACTACACTTACAGTGGTTGATCAGGTGTAATTTCTAGGTATTATTGATGTAACTAGTACTAAGTAAAAGAAGTTTATTAGGCACATGTTTAGCTTATATTTTAATGGACTATGTTTGCTTTGGTCTATTTTGATTGAGGCAATGTCCTCAGAGCCTATGTAGTTTGAATGTACTTTTATTTTGATTTGTTTGCATGAGCAGTGCTCTCAGAATTATTTGAATTTGCAATTCATAGAATTTTTTTGGGTTTTGTGTTCCATATATTTTTTTTTGTTCTTTCTACTTTGTTTATTTTCTTTGATTTGTTTGGTTCATGCAATGTCCTCCGATTATTTTTGGTTTTTGCAATCCATAGAAATTTTCTGTTCTTTGTACTTTGATTATTTTTTTGATTTCTTTGTATTTGTAATCATTTCTTTGTATTATGTTTATTAATTCTTGTTTTTCTTTGTCCCAATTCCTGGTGGATGTAGGTGTTGCATAATCTAAGTGATATTAATGTTTGTTTCACATGAATTTAGCTTGTTTTGATTTTCGGGTGATTTAGCCTTTAGGATTACTCATGTGATCATAGATCCTCAATGACTCAGATTTTCATTTTCGTTCCATTTGTGTTGTTCCCTCAAATTGCTTGAGTGATCAGAGAGAACAGATCACTTGATTTCCAAATAGACAGATCCTACACAAATTAGTATCATGATTGATTCATAATAGTGACAATAGCCAAGCAGAGGACATACGTTTCTATCAGCGATAGTGTGGCATGGATTGCTTTTTATACAGAGAACCTGGTAGTGTGTGTCAGGCATACACATGCACACCCAATGTCCTTTACTGGATACGTGGCCATGGTCTGTGTGCTTTGATCTACTTTACTCCGAATGTTGCTAGCCCTTGTTCTCCTCACCCAATCCCCTCTAGAAGCCTATTTAATCACTCCTTTTTGTTTGCGTTTCAGCCTAGGAAGGTCATTTGGATCAGTGACAACCAGCACAGTTGGGGCTGCCTACCTGGATCCATGCACGGGGATCCGTGCGGCGCGATCCGGAGGTGCCTTCTCCGGCGACGAGGCCGGCCGGTGGAACGGACGGATCCGGGGCCCTCGGGGTCGGATCTGCCATCTCCCTCGCCGGACCTTCGACGGGCGCGGTCACTCTTGCTCGGGGTCGCTTCGGCCGCGGTGGGTTGCCTGCGGCGCGTCGGGCCCTTTTTCCGGCAGCCAGGCCATTCGGCGGGCTGCCCTCCCCATGGTTTGATCTTCGACGGGCGCGGTCGGCTCGCGCATCCCGAGGTCACGTCATGTGCGATGGGGCCTTGCTGTAGTTCTTCGTGCACCTCTGCTGGCTGGCCCGTCCGTGGCTGCCAGGAACATGGCGGAGGGTGCGGCTGGCTAGGGTTGGCCTGCGGCCGTCCGCCCCCCATCCTCGACACCTACCTCCTCCGGTGAACCAGCCGGCCGGTGGGGCGGATCCGGGCCCTCGTGTCCGGATCTGCCCTACTCCGCCCTAGATCTACTGCTTTGCGGTTGGTGGCGCAGCGCTTCTCGCCCTCATGGGGGCGGTGCCTCTAGATGCATTGTGCTCTGGGCAAAAGCTCAGTCCGGTGGTGGCCGGGCAGACGACGGTGACGCCTTTGGCACCACTTACCTCCCTAGAGGCGTCGTTCTCCGAGCCCCATGCTCCTGTGCCACTAGCGCCAGATTTTTGGGCAAAAGCCCTGCCTTAGAGACCTCTAAGGCCAGCGGCGATGGCGTCCATGTCACTGCCATGGGCGTCCTCCCCCTTCCTGAAGGCGTCACTGAAGAATCGGCCTAGTTCCTGCCGTTGGTTCCTTGAGGAGTCCCTCACTGTGCCTGTTGTGCTTCATTTCCACTCGCATTGGTTTGTCCTGCATCTGTTGACCTTGCCCAGTTTGTTGTCGTGGATATCGTAGCAGATGCTTTGCCGCTACTGCTTATCCCCGATGGATGCTTGGCCGCTGGTTGGTTCGTTGGCAGATGCTTTGCCGCCATTTGGTTTGTTGGCGGATGCTTTGCCACCGTTGTCAGCCTCCTCTCTGGCTGATGCTTTGCTACCGAGAGTGACCTGGCCCTTCCCCCGCTACGGGTGCTTTGCCGTAGTGGGTGTCTTCGCTTCTTCCTCGACAGATGCTTGGTCGCTGGTTGGTTCGTTGGCGGATGCTTTGTCGCTGTTTGGTCGTTGGCGGATGCTTTGTCGCCGGTGCTGCTGGACGGTCTTCTGTGTAGGCGACCATTGCGATATTGCATCCTTTTCATCTTATAGGCCGTTTATTCTGTTCATAGGTTTTAGGTGTCATGGACAGTCGCCCTCTTTTGTATCCCTTTTCTTGTTCTTAGTTTCTATTCCAGGCCACTCACCACTAGCTTGGTGGTTTGTAATCTGTGCTACGAGGGTTCTCTCGTAACTGCGTCGTGTAATTCTCTCTGCTTAATGAAAAACGGGCTATATTCCCCGATTGCGAAAAAAACATACATTAGGATGAGTAAATTGTGCAGCAAGAGAAGGAGGGCTTGGTCTCTATGATTTAGCAAAGGTGTTGATAAGCCCTCTATTTTTCTCTGTGTCTTTCCAATCAAGAAGGAAAATGCTTCCATGCTGATGTTAGAACTCGGCATTAGAGGCATGCTGATGTTGAAAATTGAAATGCCTTAGCATGTGGCAGCAGCCAATAGCAGCATCAAAATAGGAGAAGAATGATTTCCTCAATAAAATTGAAATCTTTGTTCCACCCATTCAGTTAGTTGTTGAATAGGATGATTAATAATATTGGTAGTGGTAGTAGTACTCATGGTACAGTAAGTTGGAGCTTGATGTGGACTTGTCGATAGTGACCAGCAATATAATCCTGGGATTGGAAAAAATAGAGTGAAAAGGTTAATGGAAAATGATCGATTTAATGAAGGTTTGTTTGGAAACTTGAGAGCTAACCCACAAAATAACAAATTATTTTGGATATTAATACGCTCATGAGCAAAGCAGCAAACGAATCAGTAACTCATGCTTTTTAGGGGCCGTTCGGCTGTCATGAAAATCAATTGAAAAACACGTGCACGGCTGAAAAACACTGTTCACTCTCTCACAAATTCCTTCAGATTCATCCAGATTCCTCCCAGTGAACAGGCTCTTAGACCTCAATTCACCGGTTCGTAAAAACCAATCAGTAACTTTGGTACATGGTAAAAAAATTTGTTCAGTGCAATAAAGCAGGTACTTGTATTAAACACAACCTCAATAAACTTGGCAAAAATCAGTCCCAAACTCTATGAGTATGGCCACAAAGAGTCTGAAAACCCACCAGCAGCATGCAAGTAGATAGTACTCCTGCATTACACATTAAGATAATTGCATTGCTCCTTTCGTAGGTTATATTGTGCTCGATTGAGAGTCTGAAATAAAATGGGCATCATACTGACCTGTTCATGCATAAAAAATTACAACAATTGCTTTCCCTGCACATTTTTAAATAGTGCCCGGTGGCAGCTGACCCTGCTAATAGCAACTATTGAAACAACCTTGACAAAAACAAAGATCTGTGGGCTCTGCTCCGTGCTCCGGACCAATCTTTTACTGTAGGAATCTTGCACCATACACGCTGGCTTATTATTGGGCCACGTCACCTGGAAAATCTCAACCGATGGATCTTGATCGGACAGTTTAGCCACAGACACGTGAGCTAGCGTTCCTGAGCCTTCGTTCTGAGCGCAGTGAAACGCCGCCTCCCCGACCGGCGCCACTATTCCGCGAACTCTCATCAGATTCCAGATGAGGACAGCTCTCACCATATTCCATTTCAGGGAAAAAAACAAATCCTATCTCTTTCTCCTTTTGGCAAGCAGACGTTCAAATTCTGTTCGCGCACGCGGATGCGTCCACAGAATACGCCGGCTCATGCAGATTCTCTTTGGCTGACGTAAGTAAAAAAAGGTAAAGTATTTATTTGAAATTGCTATAACTTTTGAACGGTATATCCGTTTTTAATTTCGTTTGCACTGGTGTGTTCTACGCGACGAGACGAATAAAACTAGACCACACTTACATATGCTTCGAAGATTTTTTTCTAGTAGCAACTTATATGTACTAACTTATAACATATAACTTATCATTTATAACTTATGCCAAAATTTAAAAACACAAAAGTTATGAAACACATCTTATGTGTAAAAGTTATTAAACAAAAAAAATGAATTATCTTATAACTTATGTCAAAATTTAGAAACCCAAAATTTATTAAACACAAAAGAACGAATAACTTATAACTAATACCAAAACTTGAAGCATGAAAGTAATGAAACACAACTTATATACAAAAAATTATAAAACATAACTTGTGTATATAAGTTATTCTATACAACTTGTGTATATAAGTTATTCTATACAGCTTGTACACATAAGTTATTCTATACATCTTAGATGTATAAATCAATAGCATAACAAATTAGCAGATATGTTGGTAGCATACATAAAAGAAAAAAGGCAAAAAAATAAAAGAAGAAAAAAAGAAGTGAAGGAAATAAAATGTAATAGAGAAAAGAAATAAAAGATAACAGGAGAGAAGCTAGAAAATTGAACGTACGTCGGTGTCGGGGACTAATACTAGGGTATTCGAAGAGGAGGAGCTAATGATCATCAACATTAATTCATCCGAGCAGTCAAGAGCGCGACTACAGCTCCAACCGACCCCAGGTGCGCGGGATCCACCTCGCTCGACCTCTGGGTATGGGCTCCGCCTCGCCCAACCCTAAGGTCGTGCGCTCCGCCTCGCCCGACCTTTGGGAAAGGGCTCCGCCTCGCCCGACCTCTGGGAGAGGGCTCCACCTCGCCCGATTCTTGGGTTTGCGCTCTGCCTCGCTCGACCTCTGGGAGAGGGCTCCGCCTCGCCCGACCCCGGGGCCACAAACTCTGCCTCGCCCAACCCCAAGGTCGTGGGCTCCGCCTCGCCCGACCCTGGGGCCGCGGACTCTGCCTCGCCCGACCCCGAGGCTGCGGGCTCCGGCTCGTCCGACGGGGTCCTATACCGCCGCCAACCACTCCAGGTCCAAGCGTATGGGCCTAGGTCAAAGCTCTGACATCAAGGAAGAGACTGGCACGTCCCGATATAACCCATGGCCATGACGAGCCATGCCTGAGGATTCAGATCAAGAACAGTGTCAGGCGTACCGGTGCAGTTCTGTCTAACCCTCGTACGAACACTGACAGGCGCGTCAGCTCACCACGACGTCTGCTGCGATGGAATGGAACGCCATGACCAGCAGACGATGCCTGCGCATGGCGTTAGTGGCGGACAGGGCCACGATGTGGAGCTATCCTGTTGACATCTACAGGGTCGGCGGGACCCGCATGAAGGATAAGAAGGACCCGACGATCCTGGAAGACTTCCTCTCTCCCTCTTAGTCTTCTCTTTTCCTCCGCTGTAACCTGTGCTTTCCCTTGGCCTATAAAAGGGAAAGCAGGGTGTCCCATGGAAGAGATCGACCCATCAAGGACCGGGCCGATCCGACCTCGAACCGATCAGATCCAGATACACACAAGAACAGCAACAGAGCTCTCGGCACCCTTTCACTCCTTTCACTAGAGACTTGTACACGTGTACAAAGGTGATACACTTGATGGTTGACACATTTGAGCAAGGATGGAGATGTTGGTGAAGTCGAGGGGTTGTTTTCCCTCGATCGGACGCTGGACCGGACTCTGCACCGGTGCGTCCGGTCAGTGGTGGTGAAGTGGCTTGGTCTCGGTCTATTGACCGGACGCTGGAGGAAGAAGTTAATCGGATGCGCAGTGCCCGGGTCCGATCGCAGCTAACGTACGCTGACGTGGGCGACTAAGCGAGCGTGGTGAAGACCTGACGTAGGGGTGCGTCCGATAGCAGGTAAGCGGACACGTCCGGTCGTAGTTTTGGCGCTGTGGAACCTATATGGTGTTGACCTGACACGGCTCGGCTCGGCATCAGGAGAAAGGACCGATGCGTCCGATCGCTAACAGGTGGCGCGTGGGTTTACGTGGACCTGACGCAGAGGTGGTGCGTCCAGTCGTCCTTCATGGCATTCGATCTCAACTTAAGCAAAGGCGCAGGAGCTCTCAACCGTTGGGATAGAACAATCATCGTTTGAAGCGAATCTACGGACCAGACGCTGTGCGTCGCGTCTCCGGTCAGACCGACCGGTGCATCCGGTCATCGCGCAGTGAGCTGCTTGTTGAGCCTAACTGCTCTATTTCGTGGGGCTCCTATTTAAGCCTCATGGCTAGCTCAAGCTCACTCTCTTGGTCATTTGCATTGACATAACAACCTTGTGAGCTTAGCCAAAGTCCTCCCACTCATCTCTATTATTGATTCATCATCTTTGTAAGATTAGGAGTGAATCTAAGTGCATCGCTTGAGTGATTGTATCTAGAGGCACTAGTGATTGTGTTTCGCTGCGGGTTTCGCTTGTTTCTCTTGGTGGTTGCAGCCACCTAGATGGCTTAGTGCAGCGAGGATCATCGAGCGGAGAAAGGTGATTGTCTCCGGCTCCGATCGTGGTGATTGTGAGGGGTTTTTGACATTTCTCTGGTGGAAAGTTAAAATGTACTCTAGTGGATTGCTCGTAGCTTGTGGATCTCCATCTTGTGTTAGTTGTGCGGCACCCGATTGCGAGTTAGGTGTGTGATGTCTATTAGTGCGTGAACCTTCAAATGGCTAAATCGCTACAACGAGGACGTAGCTTGCCAGCAAGCAAGTGAACATCGGGGATAAGTTATTGTGTCGTCTTGTTTCGAGGATTTCATGGGTTCTCTTGTAATTGATTGATTGATCACCGCTTGCCACGTCGATATAACCTCACTATCTCACCCTTGCATTTACTTTTCTAGTGTTACTAAGCTCTTTAGTATAATTAGTTTTGAGAATTAGCTTATGTCGGGTATAGTGTTTAGTGAGGCTCTTTAGGTAGTCTTTGAGAGCTCACTAACTTAGTGATAGTGATCTAGTATTGTGTGCTTAGAGACTATAGAAACTAGAATTATAGTAGATGGTTTATATTATTAGTGGGCTGACGCAAGTATTATTTGCCACTTTGCTTAGTATTATTGTAAAAAAAATTTAAAGGCTATTCACCCCTCCAACCGCTATATCTGAGCGTTCGCTGATAATTCCAGTGAAGGACCGCTCATTCGGAATTGGGCCTCCCCGACTCCCCGTCCTCGCGCTCGCACCGCCCAACCTCGCCTCTTGCGCCGCCAGACTTCTCCCTGCTTGTACCCATCTAGCCTAGCAGCCTGCCTCCCACTCCTCACAGCCAACCACGATTGCTGCTTTCCTCCTTGCTGTCGCGATCGAGGACGCGGGCGCAATCCTACAGCAATCAGCGTCGCCTACGCTGTGGTGAGCGGCCCTGGCGGCGATGTGCAGAGCCAGCGTGCAGTCGAGCGTGGTGGTGACTCCAGCGAGAAGGTGCTCGAGCTCACTGCCATGGCCGCTGAGAAGAGTGCCTCCATCTCCAGGCACCAGCGACTCAGAGCAGCGGCCACACACCCTCCCCGTAGGACACCGGTTCCGATGGGACACCACACCGGTGCTGAGACAGCGCGACGTCAATAGCTAGCCTTTGTGCGGACGGGAGGCCAGCTCAGGAAGCTGGATAGTACCTTCACAGTCTCTCTCTCTCCCTCCTCTGCCTGTCTTTGCCTCGCCCGCCTCCTAGCTGTTCGATGAAATGCCCCTTTCTGCTTTATGTCGATGGAATGGAAGTAATACTTACTGCAGATTTTTTTAACCGGTACTTAGTGCAAAGTCTTGCGCAGCAAGTGAAACTACTTCATCATTGGTTTACGGTTGGAGCCTAACAGAAGCCGTGAAAGTTTTTTTTTTTTTGGTCAGAAAATCAAATCTAATTAAGGAACCTTATTCTACGTTAAATTGATAATTCGTAATTGTAGTTACTATGATGTTTTAACTTATCCATAATCTTAATTGTTGTGGAAGAGATATTTCATTTAACTGCTCCTACATTCGATCCATTGTTACAAATTCTACAAGAAGGGAACAGGTTGGTGATTAAACAACTTTTTCTAGAACTTCTCACAATATGTGGTAATATCTTGATCCTTTGTTATAATTAAAACTCCATTGCTATTGTCCATTGATTGATTCCTTGTTTTTAAGATGGTAATGGAAATTTCTCTGATACTTTACTTTCCTGATCTTGTATAGGAGGAAACGGACTGAATATTTGAACTATTATTATGCGGTGCGTTAGCTCTCTAAAATGGAGAATAAGTATTTGAGATTTGTCAAGCAAACTATATTATAGCAAGATCAGTTTTTAAATGGTACAATAGCCTCGCTGACATCAACCTCAATGCCGTTCCTGAATCAAAGCATTTCAAAAAGAGGCAAAAAAATCTCAATGTCATTCCTATTAAGTATCCTGAGCTGCATGCCTACCATGTTGTCTCTGTTCCGCAGTTCTAATCTAAAGATCAACCCATTGGTTTTTCATATTTTAGATCTTATTTCTACTATAAGACTGTAACAGTTCACTGCAGGTAAAACTACAAGAGTTCTCTGGTAAAGCAAAATTTAACTTTTATTTGTGAGCAGTGCATTGATTTGTGGCAGAATAGTCTGTACTTAGATCATAATGAGGTATATTATCATATCTCGTAGCACAATCTAAATAAACAAAATGGTGGTGTATAAGGATTCTTAAGATCTGGAGTTGTGACTCACTGCGCCGATGTGATACCCTTGGTGCATTTTGCTTTTTATACATTGAACATTGTGGTTTCGAGATACTCCAGTTACTTGAACTCTTTTCCATCAATGCAGATCATAATGAGGTATATTATCATATCTCGTAGCACCAATCTAAATAAACAAAATGTTGGTGTATAATCCATATAAACTTTAATCTGCTATAAGTTGCTTATTGGCAAAGAATGCTTGAAGTATTTGTGCTTGCATTGATTGAGCTAATATATGTCTCTTCAATTAATACATTCCTGTTTACAAACCATCATATTTTTGGGTACTGGTGCTTTACTAATCATCATTTCTCTGGGTACTGGTGCTTTCAATGCACAAACGATTATCCTCTTTTCAATCATAGTAAGAATATGTACATGAATATTGTTAATACTATATTCACAGGTTCTCCAGTGGGCTTGCCCAAGCTTGGCGCAAGCAACGCCGCGCCCTATGTTTTCTAGTTGGTAGAGAAATTCTTGTGTACAGACAAGTTCTTATATCAGATGCAGTACACTGCAATCCAGCGTATCGTACAGGCCATACAGAGATAACAATAATTGAGCAACCAATTGAAGTGGGCGGTGTTCACAACTTGATGTTACCTGCTCCAAGACATTGCGTCTTTGATAGAACTAAACAACACATGTCAACTGTAAGACACTGCAAGAAACTGACAGGAAATCCAATATTCATGTGTACTGAGTTTTCAGTAAGTATATAAAATAATTGTCAGACTTTTCAGTAAGCAATTTTCTACTACTCTTTTACCATCTGAATTGATGAAAGCAATTGATTAAAATACTCCTGGCAAGCACTTCCTTTCTTTACCGAAACAGCAAACAAGCAGCATACATCAACTGAACTTCCATCCATTCTTCCTTCTCTACTCTTTCTTCGTGAGCACAGTAACTCGTCAGTAAGCCAGCACCTCTCTGTACTTGGACAAACTCTGTCTTTCACTCTACTACTTCATCACGAACAGAACAACATTGGGCCAGAAGTAGGAGGTCACGTGCCAGCTTTTCTCTCGGCTCTCGATGCGCTCTGTTTTCCACCAAATCATGGCCTGTTCGGCTGATATTAAAGCCGGTTGAAACTGTTTTATTGTGAGAGCTGATAAGTTCAAGCGAACAGGCCAATATGAAGCATCAAGGCGCCTCCACTCCTCTCTAGACGCTTCGCAGACAGACAGAGATGGACATTATAACAGTCAAAGAGTATTGGAAAGCAAAGGGAGGAATGAGGAAAGCCATCGAGTAGGACTGCAGCCTGCAGGAGAGAGGAACCCAAGGGCTGCCAAGGCAGATACGATTGTTGTGAAAACGGATTCAGAATTTGAGATGGGAGAACGAAGAAACCGCCAACCAACCACAAAGGTAAAAGGTCTACGTTGGTAGCTTCATCGTGTATTAATTCGTGTACATGTCATGAGAAAATTCACTATACTGTATCTCTCTGACACAGCATGCATATCCTTTCAAAATTTCGATAGTAGTAGTAATTCTTTTCCTTGCATGCTGTGAAAGTTTCAAACTGATCCGATCATCCGCTGGAAGCACCAGATGTTTTTCTTTCCGCACATGCATGCAGCATGCGTCGTCATACGTTCACCTCGTGATGTAGCCAATGAAGTCGTCGAGATCCTTACGGGAGTTCCGCCGTCGGACACGGAGGCGCGAACCGCCTCCCCGAGCTCCTTGGCCCGCTGCCGGACCGCCATCCCGCTGTCACTGTCAGATAGCATTGCCTCCTCGATCACCTTCTGGATGGCCTGCGCCGGTATGATGTCAGCGTGCTTCTCCCAGGGCCTCACCAGGAGCCCCGCCTTGAGGTACTTGCACAGCAGCCCGAGTCCCAGGGCTGATCGGAGTGCATGGGCCAGGCGAGCACCGGCTTCCCGTGGCTCAGGCTCTCCATGGTCGAGTTCCAGCCGCAGTGGCTCATGAACGCGGCCGTGGCGCCGTGCGCCAGGATCTCCAGCTGTGGCGCCCACCCGGTGATCACCAGCCCCGTCCCCTCGGTCTCCTTGGTGAACTCGGACAGGAACTTGGCGTGCCGGCTCTCGCCGGACTCGTCGGCGTATATGTCGGCGCGGTCGGCGTCGCGCAGCACCCAGATGAAACGCTGCTTGCTGCCCTTCAGGGCCGCGGCGAGCTCGGCGACCTGCTCGGCGTGGAGGCACGAAGTCGTGCCGAACGAGACGTAGAGCACCGACGCCGGCGGCTGCCTGTCGAGCCACTCCAGGCACTCGTGCCGCGCCTGTCCCGGCGTCGTCCGGGCGTCCCGCGTCGAGCAGCAGCGGGTTCAACGGCCCGACCGCGAAGAATCTCTGGCCCTGGAACGGCGGCTGCGCGGCGACCACACGTCGATGAACTCGCCCTCCAGCGCGCGGCACGTGTTCATGACCAAGCCGGCGACGGGCGCGCCCTGCGCGGCCTCCTCCATCTGGAAGACGAAATCCACGAACTCCTTGGACATGCAGGCGTCGGGGGCGGGAACCTGAGGCCGTAGTCACTGATGAGCTGGTGCCCGGGGTCCAGCCACCCGAGGTCGTACGAGATGGCGACGCACTGCAGCCCGAACGCCTCGCCGTTGCCCAGCCGCGCCGCCTCCGTGGCGGCGAAGGGGTTGAGGCGGTCGAACACGACGGCCACGCGGCGGTGGGTGGCGGAGAGGCGCTGGAGGAGCGCCGCGAGCGGGGGGCGCGCGCCGCGGCGGCGAACGTCTCGAACATGGGCATGAGGTGGTTCGGGAACGGCGACGGCGCGGCGAGGTCCGGGGCGGAGAGTCGTACGCCGACACGTCGAGGTCGTGGAACTCGATGGAGCCGAGCGCCCTGGGGTCCCAGCCGTGCACGCGCGCACGCGCCTGCCGGACGTGCGGCGGCGGCGCCGCGTAGTGCACGGAGAGCCCCCGCGACGCCAGCAGCAGCGACAGGTGGAGCAGCTGGTTCAGATGGCCCTGCGCCGGGAACGGCACGGCCACCACGGCTACCGATTCCATCGTGTCAACCGCCATACTTCAGCTTCTAGTTCAGGTCGTGTCGTGTGTGACAACGCGAGTGTACGTACTCCTAGTTACTTACAGCTGCGTACAGCTTTCTGCAGACTGCAGGGCTATATATACAGGCCCCGTTCGATTCGTTGAAAAAAAAAAGCCAAAACATTGTCGTGAGAGAAAAATATTGTTTTGATTAAAAAAACAAGCTAAAAAATACGGATTATAAGATAAACGAGATGCTACTTCACCGGAACAAGGGTGAGAGTAAAACATGACGATGACATGAAAAGTAGGAGTAGATGCGCTTTCAGTGGCCATCGAATTCATCGCACTGGATAGCAGGGTATATTTCTCGAAAAATGATCGAATCTCGGCGCACCCGCGCATGGTTTAATTTAAGTGGTCTGGCCAATCAAAACCTGACGAAACAAACCAAGGAGTGGCATGCATGGCGACACAAGACTTGATTGGCTCATCATTGGCCAGCTTCGCTGGGATCGTGTACTGGCGTAGTACGTCCAGCCTGTTCGCTTACTCGTAAACGATCGTAAATTTCCAGCCAGGAACAGTGTTTTTTTCTCATACCAAATCAGCCAGCAGTAAATAATCCACGATACGATACAGCCTCCCGAACAGGCTGCTTGTCCTTGTTCGTGGAAAGCTCGTAGCCTGGGGTGGGGCGTGTCGCATTCGTCATCGATGACGGGGCGACGGCCGGCCGGAGCCGCCGGTGATCCTCTGCGAACGCCTCAAACGAAACAGGCTACAATGGTGGGTACGTAAACGAAACAGGCTACAAAGATGGGTACGCAACCACTGACGTCGTACATTCCTTGATGTTTGTGATCTGTCGCAGTAAGATCTTATTAACCGAGGAATCTTAGGTTATTGATTCCTACTACTCCGTGGTACTTACTCAGTACTTGTTTGTAATCTCAGAAGCCGATACCGATTACTCCGTGGGTTATTGATGACCACACGGACACAAACAAACAAATCCAATCTTATCTTTTCTTGTCATCATCATCATGTTTTACTATCACCCTTGTTCCGGTGCCCCCGTCAGCATTCGGACGCCGGTTTGGCCACGGCACTGGAGGTCCGTCCGGAAGGTGGCGGTGGTACCATACCACTACCGTCTGCCAGTCACCACAAAATTCTCACGGCGCGTGGCGCGTGCCTCGAATTATTATTTACCCCGCAGGCCGCAGCTAGCGCCTAGCGGCGATTCCCTCGGCCGTCCCTCGTGATGCTCTGCTTCGTGAGCTTGGTTGGATCGAAAGTCGAGGCCGAACCGAATGGCCGATACAAGACGAGGAACAAGAGACCTGGTCTCAGGAATTCGGATCTTTTCTCTGTGCGCTGCGGTCCGGGCGGCAAGCTGATGCTGCTCGGATGATGCGACGGGGGCGATCGTGGAGAGCTCCGTCCGGCCACGGCGGTTGCGACGCGAGTTGGCGTCTTGCGACGGAGACAGCGTGAAGGTCCAAGCTCTGGGTCGTCCTTTGTAGGCAGACACATCACATGCTGTCCTCCGCCCGGCGCCCGCCGGTGCGGTGCCCCGTCAGCGTCGGCCTCAGCTGCCCTGCCGAGCGCGCGGGCCGGGAGCCGCCGTGTTGCGTTTGGACGAACGCGCCAAAGGCAGTTGCCACTTGCCAGCACGATTCAGCTTCTGCGGGCCGCCTTTTTGGCACAGGGCGCGCACGTTCTTTCTTGCTTGTCCAGCAGCATCGCACAGCGAGCTTCACACGTCGGCTCGCCAGTCGCCACGCATGGCGCAGCGCCAGCCACCAGGTCACAAGTTAGATGCCCAAGTGCCCCACCAGCACCACTGTTATCTGCCTTCTATTGCTGATTGCTGTCGCCTAGCAATAGCTTCTGTAGTTGTGTGGGATTCTATCACCAGTATCAAAAGAGTTTGGCACCACTGTTACCTGCCTCTATTGCTGTCGCCTAGCAACAATAGCTTCTGTTCTATCACCACTCACCAGTATCAAAGAGTTTGGCTTGACTGAACTTCTGCGCACCCTGGAGCACTACTGCGCTGAATTGAATGTACCACCTTATCGATTTCATGCGCAGGTGGCTTCCTACAATTGGTGACGGCCATGGTAGTAGGGAGTAGCTGTATAGCTCTGCTTTTCAAACTGAATCTGCATTTGATTGGGTGGCCAAACTGAAACTGAATTGAATGGTCGATACTTTCCATTGGTTGAATAACCTCAGTTTGGCTATCTAGAATTCAGTAGTTCATTTTCTCCATCTTCAGCGAATCCCGTTGGATAACAACTGAACTTGCAACAGGCAATGCAGAGCACTTGCCACTGAAATTGGATGAGCTTCCATGGCCAACACACATGGATCCACGTCGTCGAGGAAGGTGATCATGCATGTGGTGGTGCATTGGGTCGCCTCACCCACGCGGCCTTGCACGTTGGCTAAAGCCTGTAGGCGAACTTATGTGGTGGTACCATTGAGCTTATGGAGGCTAGTCGTCAGAGATTAAGAAAGAAGCTCAATTCCAAGGGGCTATAGTTGATGGACTGATGGACATTTAAAGGGTGAAAAATTCAGTGCTAATTAAGTGGGTTGGAAACAATCTGAGCAAACGGTAGACTGAATATTCACAAACTTGCCATGTACAAGACGTAAAAAAAACCTTCGAATCGAACATGTATATATATAAAGGAAAAGAATTAGAGAAATCCTCCATCTAGTCTAGTTCCTAGAAGGAAGACGAAGGCACGAAAACTCTCTGCTCCCGAAAGTATGACAAACTCAGTGAAAAGAAAAAAAAATCTAACACTTCTTCTCCCACATCGGCGTGTCGACACGAGTGCCATATCCTAGGTCTGTCTTCAATTCTTCATTCATAGCGGCCAACAATCTGCTGTCAAAATCTGCAAAATAATGTTGTCTGCGATAGTTGCAGTTGCAGCATCCCCCTTGCAGCTTCCTTCGTTTGCACCTGGTGCTGGTGGCAGCGATTGCTTAGAGGGCACGTTCTCAGCCGCCGGCGCCTTTTCCACCGCCGCTGGCGCTGGTGCCGCTGAGCTAGATTGCTGCCGCTGGGGTCGCTGAGCTAAATTGCTGCTGCTGCTGCTGTAAGGATACCCACCGTGAGGCGCCGAAAACTGAGCGGGAGAGACTATGGCTTCGACTCCCACAGGGCGATCGCCACCCTCGTCGTGGAAGCATGCTGGCTGCGCGGACGGCGCCGTCTGCTCGATCCGTTGCTGCCCTGCGCGAGCGGCGCTGCTCTCCTGTGCTTTCTGTAATTTCATTTCAGCTATCAGTCTCGCATACACTCGATTCCGGCACGCTTCGTCCGTCTCCGGCGGCGGCGGCGGCTGCTGCTGCCGTGGAGAGGGCGGCCAAGCTGATTGGCCGTCAGCTAGGTTCGGCGGACCCATCATCGTCTTGGGACAAAGAGAGTTGGGGGCGGTCGCAGCGGCACAGCGCGGCGGGCGTAGCCTCGACACCGGCGGCCCCTGCCCTGGCGCCGCCTGGCCGTTCGCGTTCGGCATCCCCGCCGCTTGGTTGCCGTACCCATACACCAACGGTGGCTGCTGCACTTGCACCGGTCCCTGCATGCTGTTATTATACACCAGCGGCCAATGCACTAGCGCGGGGAGCTCTGGCCCGTGGTGCCCTGCTGCTCCGGTTCCGACTCCGACCGGCGGCATGCGCACGCTACTACCGCCGCCACTGCCACGCGTCGGCGCTGAACGTCCGCCCGGGAACAAGGTCGTCTGGGAAACGGAAACCCCCTTGTTCGGCGTGCCGGTGTGCCCGCTCGTCGCCGGCCGCTCCACCGCGGGCCTCTTGGCCGGCGGCTGCCTGCTCGACGGTGCCCGCGCCGCTGCCTCTCCAACGCGCTCCGGCGCCGGCCCGGATGACTGCGACGAAGCTGGCACCTCCGCCGCCGCCTCCTCGATCTCCTTCCACTTTCTCAACGGGCTCTTGTAAATCCTGCACACGACGTATCTGTTCAACTGCATGCAAAGTACAGTCCGAGTTAGAGTGTCAGACAGCAACAATATACTATATACACGTAACCAATGAATATGGATTTGTGGGGGAGAAGAGAACGAAGACATTCCAAAACAGCAGAAAGAGACAATTGAATTTGAACGTCTCGGCGAGAACTGACCAGCATGTCGTCGCTGGGCCGGGCGGCGGCGCTCTTGCTGTGGAAGCCGCTGTCGGGCGTCTCGGGGACGACGAGCTCGTGCATCAGCCACTTGGTCTTGGTCTCGTCCTTGGTGGGGCCCACGTAGTAGGCGAGTGTGTTCTCGCTGAACGCGGCCTTCTTCGCCTTCGAGTGGTTCGTCGAGGCGCCCTCCTCCTCCTCCGGTGGTTTCGACTGGCCCGTCGACGGCTTCCACCGGCCACGATCGTCGGCCGTGCGCCGCACCGGCCTATCCCCTCCCCGATACTTGCGGTACCTCGGCGACAGGAAGTACCATGTGTCGTCCACGCCGCTATCCTTGTATTTTTCTGTGTACATTATGTATAGGCGCCGTGTGATCAGGTAGCAAATCATCATATCATGTACTATATATACGCAAAGTGTAAAAGACTTTTTTTTCTTTGTTTCAAGTGAAAAGAATACGCAGATAATAGAGTTGTAAAAGAAGCCCAGGCAACCAGGTTAATTAGTCGAGTACCAAAAAAAGGAAACAGAGATTTAACAATTCATCAGGGTCAGGTCATGCTGTATTGCTGTACCAGTCAATATCTCCGGGTCACACCCGTACGCGTCCGCCTCGATGACGAATTCGTTTGGCACGGTCGGTTCGTCCAGCAGTTTGGGGAGGAGGTAGAACTCCACGAGCTCCTCGGTCGTCGGCTTGAAGCGGAACCCAATCGGGTACTTGCCGTTCTCGTCGTCACCCCCTCCGCTCGGTCTCTCCTCCGCTTCAGCCATGTCGGCGACTCGTGAAGTCGTGACGCGTGGGGTTTCAGGTTGACGCTGTTGTTACCTGGTACTAGCGGAGATTCGTCGGAGTCCTTATTAGGACTCGAAACCATGATCCTTGTTCTGCAGCTTCCCATAATCGGCCAACCTTATTGGAGACGTTCAACAACTCTAACATGAACCGGATTCAAGCTGCCTGCTTCGTGATCAATGTCCCGTGTAGGAAAATACGGAGTATAGCCAATGTCGCGGAGTATCCGTATCCGAGTCCCATTTCCACAAGGGAAATAGCTCGAAACATCCGATTGGCTCTCGACCAGACGGAGAAACACCAGAGGCACATCTGCTGTGCAGTGATCGCCTCACAAAAGGTCAAAATTATATCCGAAAATTCGAACACATATTTATTACAACACTACTACACCCAAACAAAGTAAACAAGGGGGCCACTTGGATTAGGCATCCTTATACAGGCTTAACTGAAAGAATCAGTATTATAATTAGAATTTAGAAGAAACAATCTGACGAGCCGCTGCAACGTTGGGAACATTTTGCTATCCAAACAATCTGACGAGAGCTTAAATATGGTCATGTCAGCTTCGAGAACTAAACCACTTACACGTGCCCAGCGTTGCTCACCTGCCGTTTTCCTTGATTTGCCTCCAGATAATCAACGAGCTAAGGTTGCTGTTGTCTGCAACGCTCAAGGGTAACAGGACTGCAAGAGAAGTGCCTGTCTGATCGACCATGGGGCTTGTCTTCAGGCAATCAGGCCTGTGCAGTTATAACATCCAAATATGACGGTGTATTGGACTATCGGCCTCGTGCCATCTTTCGCCTCTTCCTCTCCTGCTCGCGTCTCTCTTCTTCCTCAATCAAGCGAAGTTGCTCTTCATCCTCCTGCCTAGCAATCCTCGCGCTGAAAGGAAGCCAATATCAAGTGTGAATCAGATACGAAATAGAGGGCATCCAGACAGGAAAACCCAGAATGCTAAGTATCCACATGCATCCGATGTGCACTGCCAGTTTCTGAACCATGAATAAACATAGCACAGGAACTTGACCCTAGCAAGCAATTGGATGGTACGGTAGGGCGTACCCAATGCAGAGAGCTCCCGCTCTGTGCGGGGTCTGAGGAAGGGTGTCAGTGGCAAGCCTTACCCTCGCCTGTGCAATGCGAGGAGACCGCGACTCGAACCCGGACCTTCCGGTCACAGGCGGTAAGACTACCGCTTGCACCAGGCCCGCCCTTCTTTTCTCTTCCAATATCTCATCAAATATCTCATCATTATGATACTAAAGTTATCTTGATCATCTGTGCAGGCAGTACAATATCTTGAATATAAAGCATACAAGTATATTATATATATAAGCTTTTATTTCAATCTGTACAATATTATAATGGATAAAATAAGAGAAGCAATACCTTCTTTTCTCTTCCATTTCTATAGTAGCAAAATCGGCTTCCATGTCACTGACATCCTCATCTCTGCCTGCATATCTACTAGGATCATACCTGCAAAGGAAGCCAAAATTAGAATCCAAATATTTATAAGCAACATCTTCGAACAGCCGCTGCAATCAAGCAATGCTTGGTTTGCTCAGCTTGAAAACCATGTTAGCAAAACATGCTAACTTATATAGAGGCTGACGGCTGATGCTCACAACCACTGACCCAAACAGAAAAGATAGAGCAGGCTTATCTAGACAATACCCGAACATATTTCTGATCATTGCAAAGGGATCTTCCTCATCTTCATCTTCATCAAATCTTCTTTTTGCCACTTGCTTTCTCTTTGCATGATCATCACGAATTCCATTGGAAGAGACTGGCCGAGATGGCTACAAGCACAAATAAAGAGACAATAATGGAACAAATGAAACATCAGCAACCCTAGGCCGTAGCCAAACGAATGCAACCCATATACAGGAAACATGTGTGGCAAATAACTTCAGGCAAAATGGTAGACAACAGAAAGGTGGTATTTTCAGTATTTACCATGGACTTCGAGGGAGGCCGAATCAGCCTTTCAGCTTGTTTGACTCTATCATTTGCCTGTACTCTTCTTTTGCTCCGAATATTGACCTTCTTGAAGAAAGAGGCCTTTGTCCTTGTAGGGACTGTGGTCTGTGTGTTTGTGAGGATTGCGATTTCTGAATATGTGAGGACTGCTGTGGCCTTTGATTCTGCAAGGACTGTTGAGTCCTTTGACTCTGCAAAGACTGTTGTGGTTTCTGACCCTGTGTCATTTGCTGTGGCCTCCGACTCTGCAATGACTGCTGCGGCCTATGCTCCGTGGATTGATGTGGCCTCTGACCGTGGGAAGAATGCTGTGGTCTCTGACCAGCTGACTGCATCCTCTGACTTTGAGAGGATTTTGGTCTGTCAATCTCTGAGAGATGGTGCTTCGAGGCTACACTGCTCTTCCGCAGAGTTGCATCATTCAAATCCTTGGAAGGTTGCTTATTAGCAATAGGACCTCTGCTTGGAAGCTTTTGGATTGTGGTTTTGCTAGTGCTTGCCTGGTTGGATCCATTTCTTGCAATACTATGCGCCCTCTCATTTTCACGTGAAACAACCCTTTCTCTATTCAAGAAAGCCTCCTTTCTCATGGAATCTACCCTACCTTCAGCATGCCTTTGAGTTGATATTGTGTTCTTTGGTCCATATCCATTTGATAAACGTGCAGGTTGACTTGTTGGTGCCTTGCTCTTTACTGTTGATTGCATCACCTCGCGATCTTCATTGCCCAGAAAAAAACAGTCAGCAATTCACATTTGAAAGACACAGGGAAGACCTTGTCTAATAAAATTAGAGTTCCAACTCACCAGCCCTTTGAGTCAAGGAAGATCTAGCAGCAGGTTTCTCCTTTGGAGAGGGTGAAAGGTCAGCATCATCCGAGAGTAGAAATGAATAATCCGGTTATCCTTAAGTGCCTCAACCTTCCTCTTTACCTGCAAATTGCAACTGCTATGTTGTGAATACATTATTTTAGGTCCATTTAAACCGAACATGCAAAAGAATGCGGTGAATATAAATTATTTATACCTGATTAACAATCTTCTGTTTATGCTGATGTCCATTCCCTTTACTTTGCACTTTAGAGGATGATGGAATATCCTTCTGGCAAAAGCAAAACAGAATATATAATTATTTAATGTTTGGTTCAGTGCTAATCAAAATTAGCATACTGGCATAGTATTACATGTACTCCAGAAGGCCTTGGCTCCCTTGCAATTGTGCTATGCAGTTCTTTCAATGATTTTCTTTCTTCAATCACTCGACGAGAAATCACCGGCTTGGATGGCCCAAAGAAAGAGCCAAATCTAGCAGGGAAAAGAAGTCAAACACATTTAAGAACACTCTATAACAACAGTAAGGTATGAAATGCAGAAGAAATATCAACTGCAGAATGTGTAGAAGTGCTGCTAGACTATTTTGTCGGAAAACAAAAAAGAAAAGAGAAGTTCCTTATTCATCAAATACTGATTGGTCTTTACGTTAAAGAAAATTGGTTTACCAACATCACAACCACACTGAAAAACAAACTAATATATTGGTGAAAAATAAATCTTCCGGCAGCAAGTATTTCACAAGTGTATAATGATCAATAGGCTATGAAATTTAGTTCCACAATAGGAGACATTTCGAAAGGGAACAAGTAATCTCCCATAAAGTCTTATTATTTCTCAATGGCATGAGCTCGAAGAGAGATCATTTTAGAAACAAAGAGAATGCTGCTGAGAATCAGTACATCAAACATACTTGTCCCTGGCTTGAGGTATTTGTGAAGAAGACGAGCGGCCAGCCGTGCAGGCAGCAGCAGCCTTTGCCTTTCGCCTAATCTGCTCTTTTAATCGTTCTCTCAATTCAAGGATCTCCTTTTGTCCCTCTGTAGGTTCTTCCTCCTCAACATACTCATCCCCAGCACCCAAACCCTCCTCCTCATACTCATCTTGATCATAGTACTCGTCTCCGTACTCATCTTCCACTTCCCGGTGGTAACCCTGCACAATAATTGTCATCGTTACGAGACCAAAAACATTGCACTGCTTTTTTTTACGATTGTCAATACTACAGTTCCCGCTTTGTTTTATTACAATTATTTTTCTACATTTGAGCAAATAAAAAAAATAATGTTACCCTAATCTTCTGTCTATCTCACTTTTTCCCCCATTTAAACCTTGATTTGTGGCGTTTAAAAGCTTTAATGATCGTACTCGGTGGAAATTAAACTGAATGAAGTGCACAAAGTAGAGCTTACATTGGTCTCGTACTCGTAGGCCCGCATTATCACCAGGATCCCGTCGTATCAGTCTCAAATTCCCCGAATCCCCTGAATCAGAGCAAGGAAACTTCCATAAGTTTACATAGGTCGCCATGAATTGTTCAGAAAATGCCCACGTTGAACCAGCCAAGCATCCAATTGGGACCACATACACATCGAACCAGCATCGATTGACCCTAAAATTCCTTGGCGAAGGTGCTCAAATCATAGAATAGGCACCTAATCGCCCAAATTCCGCCCCAGATGCGACGCAGGGAATGGCGAATCTAGGGTTTGGACGGAGAATACGGCGCGAATCTGGGACGCCGCCACGGCAAAGCAACCATAGAAACCAGGCGGAATCGCACCACCGGTTTGGGGGACTCACCTCGGGGACCGGAGACGCCTCGTTCCGCCGCGGTGGCGGGGATCGGACTCGGACGACGAGCTGTCGCGCGACGCGGCTGGATCAGAAGTCGCCGAGGGGGGCCGGGCCGGGCCGGGCCTGCTGCGGTCGAGGCGGCGGCGGCTACGCCCGCGGCCGGGTAGGCACGGGGCGGAGGCGATCAAAGCCCGCGGCTTGGTCGCCTGTCGCTGCGGAAAACGGCAGAGGGTCGCCGCCGGGGCGGGGCGGGGCGTCGTGGGGCGCGAGGCTTTTGGCTCTCGTTGGGTGGGGGAAATGGGAAGCACAGGGGGCCGGGGAGGAGGCAGGGGTTGAGGCGGGCGCACGGTTAAATAGGCGCGTTTCGCCTGCGCCGGGTAAGAAGCCTGACGTCGTCGCCTTGCGTCAGAGATGTGAGATGTCTCTGGAACCTCCGCATGGAGCTTGGCGCATGGGCTAGGCCACGTTTAGTTTCATTCAAAATCCAAACTTTAACGCTGTAAAAAAAAATTCTCCGTCACATCAAATTTATGGTATATACATAGAGTACTAAATATTGATGAAATCAAAAACTAATTGTACAGTTTAGTTGTACTATGCGATACGAACGTTTTGAGCCTAATTAGTCAATGATTGGACAATGGTTAACAAATAAAAATACATTACATCCGGCGGCCCCGCCAACTCCGCCGTAATAAACATGGCCCTAGGCTTTTTTTCTTGTTTTGGCAGGTGCTGCGAGGGCCCAATCGCGAGCTGGGACCCTGCAGGCCCGTTTCCTTGCCCAAAAGCGTCGCTTTCGTCAACAGCGGAGCACGCTCCGAGAAGAATGGAAGACAGGATGACCGAAGCGGGGGCCTTGGTGCCCTACCCCCTTGTTCTGACGAGAAAAGGGAAGTGATGTACTGATGTACATCATCATCAGTACATGTACACTAGGAGAGTGCCTTTCAATCACTTTCGAGTTGTATGCCGCAACACAGGCGTTCAGGCCGTGCAGATTCCGAACAGATGCTCCTGTTTATCATGAGGTTTTCAGTACCTTTGCTATCCAAATGTAAAACGTTATCAAAGTTAGAAAATCTAGATCTCATCAGAGAACAACAAAGACAAGCAAGGTAGAAGGCCAAACTAATGCCAGTAGCCTTGCTGCGCTTGAACAGTAGCTGCACAAACAAGCAACTAAAATACAAGCTTTCACAGGCATTCTCTCTGGACTGTCCACAGGTAAAGCAAGGCAGGCAAGATACAGAAATTAAGGGAACAAAGTCACATAGAGCAGGGAGTCAGGAACTCCACCAATCGTTTAACTGTGCATCAACGCTAATGCGTTGTCATGTGCTGAAGTTCTTCCTCGTATCCACTTCTGAACAGAAAAACATAACATGGACGCTTGGCTCATCCAGTTTACAGTACCAAAATTCTCTGTATATCTACTGCTGATTACCCCTACTGTGCAACAAAATCCATTCCAAAAGACTGAGTATCCCAATATACCTCAGTGCCTTACCAAGTTACCATGCTCTGGTGTCAAAGGGGTTATCTTCCCGGCGTATCATGTACTATTTGGTTCTACTTATATCACTAGGGATTAGGGAATACAATGTTATCTTCTAAAGATCGATCCATGTAGCTGTTAGATCACTGGGACAGCAGGATGGAACTTCATTTTGCAGATTGACGAGCCAACCACTCTGCTTTGGTCAAACCATAGTAGACTGCTTTGCTTCCAGGCCACATAAGGAAATTCCAGCCAATAGGGGATCCACCGATGACATAAGAACCTTGAGGGAGTGCGCCCTGTTGCTTTGTATAACCTGTTATCTTACTTGGTCTGGCCCGGTTTTTAGTCTTCACCAGTAACCCATGTGCTGCGGTGTCTGAGTTATCAGGCTTGAGTGGTACACCTCCACCTGTACTGTGCACAAAATTTCCAGCCAGGCTTGTCGTAGGACCTAGACTCTTCTCTTCAGACAGAACTTTCTCAGCACGCTTATCCTCAGGAGCTCTAGCTGCATGTTTGTCAAACGGTTTCACAGGTTCAGCAGCAGCGGACAGATCCAGCCGTGTTTTCTTGGATAATTCTAACACATCCTTCATCTCTGTAAGACAAAACAAGAGTAGAGGACAGACAAGTTAGATTCAATTATCCAAATAATTTTTTATGCATACATATGCATGATAATATAAAGAAGCCATTATATATAAAAAATTTGTAAAATCGTTCAAATGTAAGGTCCATGTGCTCGTGCTCAGGTAGTATTTACAGACCACAAAACAAGGGGTAATCTAAATGCAAAAAGAAAGAAAAAAAAAGAAAGAATAGATGCATGTTGAAAGAAAGCTGCTGATCATGGTATATTTCATAATAACTGATAATTTGATGCACAGTTCTATTATTTCTTTTGCATTTCGAATAGATTACAGAACATAGTGGCTTGTTTTCAATAAAAGCTGCTTCTGAGTAGAGAACATAATCAAAGAAGTATTTTACATGTGTACAGCTACAGCAAACGCAGAACCATAACTTAAGAGAGGCAGGACTCAGGTGGAATGCTTTTGAATGCAATAATATTTTTACATGATATATAACAATTAACAAATCAAGAAATGTAATATACTAATTGTCATAGATGGGTTAACCATGCTGAGGATTCAATATTTGAATGATAACATTTGAGAAGAAATGTCACAGTACCTCTGTCATACTTATGTTACAATGTATTGAAGAAATATGGTTTTCTATAAAATGGTACTACAGAAACTGGATAAGTTCAAAACCCGATGCCATAACACTATTTCTAGTGCAGATTATGATTACTGAAATACATTAGAAAATTACACATTGCTCCAACATAATGGACTAGTCACTTACCATTCAAGATCTCAACAGCAGCATCTTTCTTTTCTGAATCAGTTCCTTGGCAAACCTTCATGACAACAAATGCAAACAAATTAATAACTGATTACAGTTTTAACCATAACCAATATCATAAAAAAAAAAAAACAAGACGCCAGAGATACATTTCTCAAAAATAAATGTAGTGCAATACCACACATTGACATTGAAAGACACACAGACAGGGCTAGTCAACCTGACGGCTTAGACCTACACCACCTCCATCCCTTGAACTATTATTTCGATTTTGTTTCGTATGTACTTGTCCACATCATACCACTAATTTCCACTTGCAAGAAAACACCAGCCTAAACACTATTATGAACTATGAAACTCAGCAGTCAGCACACTGTTTTTCTGTTCAAGCGTCAATAGAAACTTCCAGGACTGCATTCAGAAGCACAGTACTACGGCCAGCTCTGTAGACAAATATGGCAGGCAAAAATATTCATGTATGTTGAATTAGGAACGTGTACTGCACACAAACGTGGTGGGCTAACCTGATCACTTAAGATCACATACATCCCAGGAACTTCAATTTCAATTCTGTATCAGTACGTACTTGTCCTCATCAGACCGTTAAATTTCAACCACAAAGAGAACCCGCCTAACGTCTAGTATGAACTATGAACCTCTGCAGTCTGCACAAACATTTCAGTTCAAGCGTCGATAAAATATTCCACAATTTCACTCAAAATCACAATACAACCTCCAGTGCTCTACCCCGAAACATCGCAAGCAAAAAACATTCCTAAATGCTGAATTAGGAATATAGTGATCGTGCTAGCTAGCTACTGCTGCTGCTATTGCTGAATGGAACTCGAGGATGTTAGGGTTTTCGGCGGGCACCTGAAGGAAGCGGCCGCGGAGATTTGCGACGGTTTCTCTGATCGTGTAGTACGGCGAGCGCTGAAACCCCTCCTCCTCCAGCTTCCGCTTCTTCGGCGGCACCTCAGACTCAACGCCGGAAGGAGGAGGAGGCGGCGGCGGCGGCGGCGGCGGCTGCTGCTGCTGCGGTCTGGTGGTGGTCGTCGACTCGGAGGGCGGAGGCGGATGGGTCGGTGCGGTAACCGGAGGTGGCATCGCGGCCGCGTAGAGGGAAAGAGAAATGGGGTTGAATTGGAGACGAGTTGACCAATAAAAAGTGGGTGTGGATGTAGGGTATCTTGGATACACATGACCAGTAGTTAATAATAGGACTAAAAATTAATCTAAATTAGTTATAATTGGTTAGCTAGTTAGCTAACAATTAGTTAATGACTTAACTAAATAATTAGTCCACCTTAGTCTTCCTATTTAGATATACTAAAATTAATTTTTATTTAGCTAGTAACTAGCCCTTATATCCAAACGAATCCTTAGGCTGGAAACTAAAATGTTTCTGTTGTATAAGGATAGTGGTTTGTCTATATATAAAGTTCTAGCTGTTTATTTTTTCTCATCCAGATTTTAGTAACTAAAAGGAGTGTTATTTCCTATATATATTCATTTACTCTAATAAATAAGTTGGTAAGAATTTGGACTAGAATGTTAACGTTTTGTATAGGGTGTTAGAGGAACAGTAGAAAGTAGAATAGTAAAAGTGAAGCTATAGCTTTATTCATGAACAATATACATATTTATTTATACGAGCGTTGTTGGACAGTTCCAAAGACTCGTGGGAGAGCCCTGCTCCCACGACCTTACACATACGAGAATTGCCATTAGCAGTTTCTAAGCATATCCTTAATCGATAATGGATTACTCCATCCGTTCTAAATTATAGGTCACTTTGACTTTTTTTTGTACGTCCACTTTACTATACATCTAGACATATATTATATTTAAATACATAGCAAAATATATGTACCAATAAAGTCAAAGCGACTTTTAATTTGGAACGGAAGGAGTACTATAGATATAATATTCTCAACATAAGGAAGTGGTTTGTCTGCAATCACAGAATTATTATTTTTTTAGAATAGAATTTTAATAACAAAATGGTGTTATTTCTTGTATATTCATTTAGTCGATATTTTAGATTGTCTAGATGTCGCCTTCAACCTCGATCTTCTTATAAATCTTTTTATCATAGGTAATACTGTAATAGACAACAATTTTTCCCATAATGCATCGCTTGGATACTCGGGAAGCTGCTCTGGGACGGTGGAGGTGGCCACGGCCCACGGGCATCAGCAGCGTTGGGCCATGTCATTCTGAGGGCTGTTCGTTCGAAAAAAAAAAGTTACTCCCCTCGCCGCCCAAGGTCTGACACATTTTTATGGGCTGGTGGACAGAGCGAAGGACACGCATGCCGCCCAAGGAAGTGGAGAGACAGCGCCGCGGCCCATAGGAGAGAGAGCGCTCTCCAATCCAACATCACCATCCTCTCGCCGCCGCGCGCCACTCTCTCTAACAGCTGGGTCCCAACTCCTCCTGTCCCACTTGGCATTGTCACCAAGCTGCCGCAGCGCGCCACCAATGGGGAGTGCCAGAGCGGCCGCCCGCGTCCCTTTGGCTATCCGAATGGGGCTCATCGCCACCATCCAATCCAGCGCGGGGGACAAGAGCCCGGTTTGTAGTGGCTAGTGGCGCTGGAGTCTCGTCCGCTCCCAGCTTCGGCCGACGCTCCCTTCAGCTGCTCCTTCTCCTTCATCAGGTCAGTATAATCCTCTATTGTTCCCGGATTCTTGGGAAGTAGCTACTGCTTGGGCTAAGATGGGCATTATGTTGTTCGTTTGTTGTTTGCTGTCTGTCGTTCCTGAAAAATATTCGGAAATGGCGGAGTTTCGCTGCAAGATTGCGCCTTGTTGCTTCGCATTTGCTGTCCAATAGTTGGGATGGAGCTAATTAGGCCGAGCCCTTAAGCTAAAGTTCGCCTTTTATTCTGACACCTGTTGTAAGTTCGCCTAAAATGCGGAAAGCATGTCTACAGGAAAGTTACTGTTAGGCTGTTCGTTTTATGGGTCCATATGATGGTCGATCTATAGAAATGCTTGCAAGAAGTGAGGCTCTGCATATGCTTTCTTCCTAAATTCTAAGTATACTGCGAGCAGGAGAACTAAGATCACGAATCAAATGCTTATGCCAATTTAGCTAACTTCAATGGAGAAAGGAAATCTTGCCCCTTTTGCAGATTTCTTTAGTTTTTTTTTTAATCAAAGGCTTTATCCCAGCTTTAAGCGTGCTGCTGAAACCCTGACCCAGCATTGGGGTTGCCAGTTTACAAAGAGTGCAACAAGAAAACACTCTAGTTAACCCCTGCTCACAGATTTCTTTAGTTCTCACTGAAGTAAACACTCTATAACTAAACAAGCTGTTGACATGGAGCGTTTATCTCTCGATATTGATGCTAGGCAATGAATCTATGTACTGTGCATTATGTTGTTATAAGTCATAACTTTTCGAAAGCACCATTGGTGCAGTTGTAATATGTGGAAGTATAGCTCCACCCACCAGGGCTCAAATCCTAGTGTGCACATATATTAAAGAGAGATAAGTGGCTGTGTGCACCTCTGATTGGTGCAGAAGGTGGACATTACCCCTCCATTATTTTTTAAAAATGTTTTTAATACCTTTTGCTTGGTTCTTAATGCAGGTGCGATTTGCATTGTCCCTGGATCTCACTGATTAATCGCATGTGAGGTGATCTTGCTTTTCTGTGGACAATTTGGAACTTCAGTACAAGTTTCAGATAGGATTCCGGGAGAAATGATCTCTTTTAACAATTTATTTGGGAGCTCTCTGCAGCCTTCTCTCAAGTTTTACAGAAAATGCCTGACAAATAACCCATATTTTGCACTGACCATGCATTCAATTACAAATCCCTTGGGTACAGCTATGACGGTAAAGAGGGCACATTTGAAGCCACATGCCACAGACATCAAGAGGAACCCCCAGGTACATGAGCTTTACAAATTGGTTTATAGACTTCCGGAGAACCTTAGCTGGCTGTTGGCACCACCAGAAGTTCCTAAAAGACCTACCTCAAAGAAGAAAAAACAAAAGGATGAAATAGTGACTGGTAACAGCTTTGGTGTGATCTTGGAGTGGGAGGGAGTTGTTGTGGACGATGATGATCCTGACTTGGAGCCCCGGGTTTGGTATGTTCTATCACTTGAAGAGGGAAAGTCTTTCCCTCCAGATGTATTGCTGAAGAAAATTGAGGGAATGAGAACTGACCAGGCTATTTCAGAAGTCTTATGTTGGTCAGAAGATCCAGCAGAAATTCAAAGGTTGGCAGCACACAAGGAGGTAATATATCAAACACTCAGAGGCGGATACTACCAGCTACGACCAGGTGTGCTTGATTTCTTGAACACCCTTGTGGGTTTTGACATTCCAATAGCAATTGCAACACCTCACTCAAGGAAGAGCCTTGAACAAGGGATTAAAACTGTTGGTCTGCAAGGCTACTTTGATGCTATAATTGCATTGGAGGACTTCTGCCTAGGGAAACCTGATGGTGAGATGTTTGAGGTCGCAGCGGACCAACTTGGTCTGGAGCCAGATGTTTGTGTTGTGTTTGGTAACTCAAACTTGACGACAGAATCTGCACATAACGCTGGGATGAGATGTGTGGCAGTTGCAGGCCGACACCCTGCCTATGAGCTCCAAGCAGCAAACCATGTTGTGAGATGGCTTGACCAACTCTCTATTGTTGACTTGCAGATGCTTGCTAATGGTGAGGTTATTGGTCGCAGGGGTAGAGAATCTGACATGGATATGGAGATTGTGATCGAGGAATGATGCTTCTGCAAACATGACGTACCAATATATTGTTGTACTTATAATCTGATGTAGCCTAAGTAGTGCATTTACATTTTGTAAACAGGCCAAGCAGTGCAAGATCAGGACTAATGATAGTCCTGAGTTTGCATTACCTTCTTGGTTTGGTTGTGATGCATTGGAATTCCTTTAGCCTAAAAACTGTTAGTCATTAGAGTTGGAAGTGAAGAAATTCACACCCATAACTTGTGTATGTACAGTATATATGTATTACCTATCTTTGACGGGATACCTGCTAGGCTTTTGGGATGCACCTACAATACAAGAGCTGTGTAGGCTGAAGAACTTGCAACCGTAGTTGTAGGGTGAGGGATGCCATGATCTGTGTCTTTGATGAGCAATGAATGAACTTGTGTGACTATATTTGACAAAATTCAATATGAGAAAACGGACAATGTAATGTTTAGTTTTGATTATGTACATTCCGAATTTTGTTTGTAGCCTCCTAACACTGAAGATCATAATACTCATAATAAACGTATGTTTATATTCTTTTATATAGAAGAAATAAAAGAAACCGATGTCTAATTCAAGAGAATCTAGCTCTGCTAGCTATTTGAATAGACCACCCTAGTTTGTACTTTGTAGTGATAAAATCTAACCGGATATGGTTGGCGACTGAAAATCGAAACCAAGTACAGCAGATTTTGCAGAAATATATATAATTGGCTTCCACAAGAAATACAACTTTGCTTCAATTCATGAAGCTTTCCAGATCGATATCCAGCTTTCAGCTGTCCCTTCATCGCTTCCCTATAGTTTTAAGAAGAGCCTCGCTGATCATCCAGGGCACGACGACACCGGAGCCAGCAAACTGCAGGAATTGAACAGAAACAACAGCATCACTAAAACAAACTCTCCAACCAAGAAGTCAAGGGTGAGCTACACAACTGCTAACCAGAGCAGTATGTATTGCAATTGCCATGTCTTAACTAGATGGTGGTGATATACCTGAGCTCGTATCTTGAGGCCCATAAAGCCATCTGGTGCCGAAGCCTGAACCGAGTGAACGTCCAAATGGAGGCTCTTGATGGCGTCGAACACCCGTGTCATCAGGAGCTCCTCCCACCGGCATTGCACCTCCAGGAGCACGTCCCTGTCCGAGACGGTGACGGTGACGTTGCTGGTGCCGTCCTTGGGGAAGACCCAGGGGTGCTCCTTCTCCACGTCACCGCCGAACTCTGGGCTCTTCCTCTTGGAGCCCGCAGAGAGTTTCTTCCTGACACTCTCATTGCCAATGCCACGGGGCCTTGTAGTTGTAGGCCTTTCTGTCGTTTCGGATGGGCGCGACAGAAGTTCCCTACTGGGTTGCAGCTCTTCTACCCTTCGCTGAAGCTCCTTGAGGTAGGCTATCGTTTCGGCGAGGATCGACGCTTTGTCCACCTGCCAAGAAAAGGTGTCTCCAAGTCTTGATACAAACAAACGTTCCCAAATCAACAAGTTTTGCTTACCTTGTGAATGGACGGAACCAATGACTTGAGAACGAGGAACATCTCATTGAGCTTCTCTCGGCTCTTTCGCTGTGACATGACATGATTCCTGATGCCACTTATTTCCTGTGCTGTTGCCGTCGTGCCCCTGCCACCACAGTTCGCCCAAGCTCCGCCGCCGGCCACCACTTTCTTCAGCAATTTCTGGGGCTCTTGGATGACCGGCACCGCCACTTCATCGGAGCACGACTGCGATCTCGTCCAAGCCTTGAAACTGGTCGCGCGAGAGCCGTCAACTGGTGCGCTTGATGAGGTGTCGGCAGCGTTGTTAGTAGTAGCCCCCGGGACGGCGGTGGCTTCGGGGACGACGTCCATTTCCTCCCAGAGGCTGTAGAAGTCGTCGATCTCCTTCGTGATGTGCTCCAGGCTTGCATTGAACAGGCTCTCGGCTTCTCCTAGCTCCTGTCCGTGTCCCCCGGCGGCAGTCATCGTCTCCATGGCATTGTGACCGAGGTCCTCGAACACAACAATGACTGCGGCCTCGCCGGCTTCGCTTGCTGACGGGTTGGAGCTCGGCTCTTGCAAGTATGTCGGACATTGCGGCTCCAAGAAAGCTGCGGTTGCTCGGCTGACCAAGTCCGGGTCCTCCGGCACCTGGCAATATCATTTAGTTTGGTGATACTAATATTAAAATTTCTCGTTTTCACTTTTCAGATAATGTAGTAGTATATAGTATCTATACATACCGTATCAGTTGTACCCAGCTCAAGCACGCCACCCATAACCGGGATGCAGACGATTGACTGCGGAAAACACGATCCAGGGTGCAGTTAGTTGTAGCAGTCACAAATCTTCAGACTACGCAGTCTGAAAGTGCCCTATGTGATGTTTCATGGAAAGTGCTTACCTGAATGGACGCGCTCTGCTTGACCGTAAGTAGGCACCCAAGGCCACACATGCAGGTACCCAAGTTCATGATAATTCAACAAAGATCGCAATAATAGACAAGACACGGAGAACGGGAGAATGCAGAGCGGTCGATCTTGACCCATCACCGTCGTCACAACTGAGAAACACGCATGCATACCTTGGACAGGATCGCGCGGGGGAAGGCTTTGCTGCCGGCGAGGTGCGCGTTGCACAGACAGACATGCTCGTTGCTCGCGAAACTCCTGCCGGGCAACCTGTAGCAGCACGCAAAACGCATGGCATGCGCCCGAGTGACGACATGCACCGAGACAGGCCACGAACCAAAAAAAAATTTGTTGTCATCAGGGGCACCACGAACAAAAAATCGATCGATTACCCTTGGCCTGGCTGGAAGGCGTAGGTCATGCAGACCAGGTAGTATAACTCGGTGTCCCCAAGGTCCTCCGGCGACAGCGAGCCGACCGGCCGCGCCGCCCGGCGGTCGCTTGTGGTAGAATAATCTGAAATAACATATTTTTGGAGGTGTTAGTCTTTCACCAGTCACTAAGCACTTCGAAAGCAAGATATATCGGACGGATTCCGTCGAGCACACCCTAAGGGAGAACTCGAATAATCTACGTTTTTCCTCCAGAATCCAATAATGAGAACGAGTTTATAATACTTAGTCCATTTTATACGACCAGAGTTCTTAGAAATGTCTTATTACAGTACCAAGTTTAGAGTGCGGAATTTAAACAGCCGGATTACAATAAGCATCTAACGGTAGAATACAAGGATCTATCTGTGCCCACCAGAAGAATCCTCCACGCAACAGCTACTCTTCAAACTGCACCTGCAACAGGGGTACATAAACCCTGAGTACACGATATACTCGCAAGACTTACCCGACTAGTGGGAATAATTTTCCGACTCTAAAGGATATGATAAGTTTTATGGGTTGCTGGGTTTACTTTTCGCAAAAAAGCATTACTAGTAGTGGATTATTGTGTATGTTTCTTATTAGCAGTAATGATTAGTTTATTATCTAGCCATTCTATGTAAGCACATGTTCTACTTTCAAGCAAGAGTTGAGCAAACAGATCCATTTCACCATATTTTATCTTCTAGTTCTTACTACGGCGCTAGACTGTAGATAAGTCATACCAGATTACCCGGCGATTCGCGAATCAATATTTTTAGCTGGGTACCCTGAAACACACGCCCCACTTGTACCCCAGGCACAAACAGGACCAACCCACCACTCTCCTGTCAAGGGGGCCAGGTCCCCGTTCAAACTTGGACTCCAAGCCTCCACACATGATCCCCGGACTCAGTTCGGTGCTTAGACCTTCACCATCCCCGCCTCCAATCAGTCGGTCCAGAAAGAGCCGGAACCCATGACAAGAGAGCAACGAGCCTTCTCTGCTCCCATAAACAAGTATGTGCTCAGGATAATAAGTCTGTGACTTACCTAGAACCCAATGCAACGGCCGGTCCTTAACCGACATGGACAGAGAAAACAATATAACTAAGCCATGTCCCGTTGACCGCAGGACACAACCTATTACACCAACCAATATCCATACCATATCCCTGCCCGGTCTCCATTTTTCTTTTCACCATTTTATCATGAGAGTGATAATAATAATCACATATTGTGAGTAACGGCAGGTTACTCACGTTATCGAAAAACCTAAGCATAGCAGCTACTCGACGTAAGCTAGTAGGACTCATAGGTAGATATATTTATGCATCTAGTTTCAATATAACTCCTATAACGTAAATGCACATCATATATATATTTCTAGTGATTATTCAAAATAAGGGTTATGCACCGGGACTTGCCTCGAACAGGCGTGGTGTCAGCTCAGTCAGTCAGTGATGGCTCCGGGACCTCCTCCTGCACGAGGATCTCCTCCTCGTACTCTTCAATCACCTCCTCGTACTCCTGCTCGTCCGCGGTCACGAACTCCACCAACTCGTTCTCTACATGCATGCAATGATGATGCAACACTCAATGTTAAGGCAACAGCATTTCTTAAAGTAAGAATACATCTACTAAGCTACTAAGCTAGCTCTAATGACTAAGATACCGAGCTAATCATCATTCCCATCAAACCAGCAGGGTTTCGCCCACAAGTGCTACTTAGCAACTAAAATATATTCTTACTCTTATTAACGATTTCCTATATACTACAACAAGGAGTACTTAGCTACCATATTTATCAACATATTCTAAGGCTACAAAAATTACAGTGAGTTCATAATAATACAATGAACCTATTGTAAAAATTTTATGGTCAAAGCTATTACCAATTTACCACAAAAATTTCTACAAATATTAATCTAAATAATACTAAGCTTTCCTAAATGAATTAATGAACCTAACATTCTCATAGATAAATGTAAACTAACTACACCAACAGATATATCATATTTTTATGAACCTAACAAATTGTGTTTCACTATTTTTGAACACCTACATAATTTACTATAATTTTCCAAAGATCAGCTCAAAACTAAATTAGAAAAACATTTGCTAATTCGTTGGAAAAAGGAAAAACAATTCTCGCGCGGCCCATCCGCGCGGCCCACAAGCGCGCAGCGTGCGGCCCACGCGCGCAAACGACCCACGACGGGGGAGCCCGCACGCGTGCCGACCAACTTGCAAAAACGCCCTCGCGTTCTCCGATAATACTACTAACACTATGTGCGCTATTTCAACAGACTACGACTTTGCAATAAACTCCCTCCTTTACAACAGCATGGTCCTCGGTCACCCGCGCGCGTGGCGGTGATGGCATTGGACGGCCACACCGGCCAGCCGGGCCCCGCGCTGGCTCCACTAACGAGCTGACCCCGTCTACAACCCTAGCGCCTACACTAGCTTAGGTTACAAGAGCGGTGGAGCTCGCGGGAGTGGTGACCACAGCACACGGCCATGCGCAACAGTGGCGCGACCATGCCGGCCACCCTAAGCTACCGCGGGGTGAACTAGCTAGCGCTATAGCATCACTATCTTACCCTGGTTGCGGCTGCGGTGATGGTTAGGTCGAATGTGGCCCGAGCGGTACTGACCGTGTGTGACCGAGCGATGCGGCGGCGCCCCGAGCATGGCACCTCCACGTCAGCACGTCACCGGCAGTGCCTCCGATGAACTTGGCGCGTGATGGAAACGAGGGGGTCAAGGACGGCTCATTGCGTCGCGTAGCCATTCAATAGAGAGAGACAGGGTGAGATGGTGGATGGCTACACGTGCGGGCGGAGCAAGGTGGCAGCGGTAGTGGCACGGTGCAGAGAGGCGCTGTGCCGCCTCGGTGGGACACGGCTGAAAGCAGAGCAGGTGCACGTGGGGGGGTCGCGACCCTGTGCGTGCAGTACCAAGGCGGCCAGCGACACAGCGTAGTGATGTGACGACAGCGACAGTGGCACTCATGGCTCGCGGAGCAGTGCAACGCAGCAGAGCGAACGTGGGCGGCCCCAGTGGCAGCGCACGACAGGACTACGGTGGCAGCAGCGCGGCAGTGAGGTGGGGCAGCTGCGCGCCAGAGCTGTCGGCCACAGCGGCCAGCCAAGCGCGCGCGCGCGGCCGGCGCGCCGACGTTGGCTCAGGGGCGCGGTGACCGCGCCTACGCGAGGACACCGACCAAGGACGTGCCATGCATGCTTTTTAAAGCGTCCAAATCAACTAATCGGTTGGCCAAACACCCAAACCATCTTCGCCATACATTAGAGGGTACGTAAGGATACTAAAACAATCCGTAACACTACCCTACTTCTTAACCAGATTGCCGTACAAAAATTACCTAACATCGCAAGGTCTAGCTCACCAAAGTTCATGAAATCTTCTAAGTGTTGAATGACTTCCTATTTCTAGTTGCATTTCCAAACCCTTAGAAATATAAGCTAGCAACATTATTTATCAACACCAAGTATTTCATTATCATATACAAAATTTGTACTTTCAACTTTATTTAAGTGTTGCATATATGTTCTATATTATTTTTGTTCGATAATAATTAGTTTTAAACCCTAAGTGATATAACATAACTATCAAATCAACTTTCATTTCCCATTTCTGCCGATCGTTTTGAGTTACGGAAATTGATTTACACACTTTATTACAAGCATTAAGACATAACATGATGCTCATGACATGTTTTAGTAAATGATTTACAGTTACAGTCTTACTCGCCGGACAGGAGGGCCTCGTACAGCTCTCGGAGCTGCTTGCTCCTCTGCATCATGAGCTGGTCGGCTGTCAGTGTGGTAGATCCGTTCGAAATAATGCACTTACGGAGGCGCTCGACTTCCACTAACACTAAGCACCCCGAGAGCGAGCTACATCGGGCGGGTTCCGTCGGGCACACCCAAGGGAGAGACCGAAAGATCCACATTTTCCCCCAAATATCCAATAATGAGAATGAGTTACAATACTTAATCCATTTCCTACATCCAGAGTTCTTAGAAATTCATTATTATATTGCCAAATTCAGAGTGCGGAATATTAAACAGCGGAATGATAATAAACATCTATCGATAATGAACAAGGGTCCGTCTGTGCCCACCAGAAGAATCCTTCACACAACGGTACTCCTCAAGTTGAACCTGCAACAGGGGTAAATAAACCCTGAGTACATAATATACTTGCAAGACTTATCCGACTAGTGGAAATAATTTCCCGACTCCAAGGGATATGCCAAGCTTTATGGTTTGCTGGGTTTCTTTTTGCAGAAAGCAATTCTAGTAGTGAATCCTTATTTATGTTATTATTAGCAGTCATGATTAATTTATTATCTAGCCATTCTATGTAAGCACTTGTTCTACTTTCAAGCAAGAGTTGAGCAATTAGTTCCATTTCATCACTTTTTATCTTTCAGTTCTTACTACGGTGCTAGACTGTAGACAAGCCGTACCGGAATGCCGGCGATTTACGAATCAATGCCCCCAGCTGGGTACCCCGAAAACACACGCCCCGCTTGTACCCCAGGCACAAGCATGACTAATCCATCGCTCTCCTGTCATGGGGTCCAGGTCCCCGTCCAAACGTGGACTCTAAGCCCCCGCACCTAAGTCCCGGACTTAGTGCGGTGCAAGGACCTCCACCATCCCTGCCTCCAATCAGTCTGTCCGGAAAGAGCCGAAACCCACGACAAGAGAGCAATAAGTCTTCCCTGTGCCCATACCCAAGTATGTGCTCGGAATAATAAGTCTATGACTTGCCTAGAACCCAATGCAACGGCCGGTCTTTAACCGACACAGATAGGAAAAAAGTGTAACCAAGCTGTGCCCTGTTGGCCGCAGAACACAACCTCTTACACCCACCAATACCCAAACCATATCCCTGCCCGGTCACCATTTTTCCTTTCCACCATTTTATCATGAGTGATCATAATTATCACCTATTGTGAGTAACGACAGGTTACTCACGCTACCGATACCCTGAGCATAGCAGTTACTCGACCTATACTAGTAGGACTCATAGGTAAGTATATCTATGCATGTAGTTTTTATAAAATGCCTGTAACATAAATGCACATCATATATATATTCAATGATCATTCCAAAATAGGGGTTATGTACCGGGGCTTGTCTTGGGCAGGCAGTGTGTCAACAAAGTCAGCAACGAATGGCTCTAGGGCTCCCTCCTGTACGAGAACCTCCTCCTCATACTCCTCAATAATCTCCTCATAGTCCTGTTCAACCGCAGGCATGAACTCTACCAACTCGTGATGTACATGCATGAAATGATGATGCAACACTTAGTAATACGACAACAGCAACTCTTAAAATAAAATACATCAATCAAGCTACTAAGCTAGTTCTACCGACTAAGCTGCTAAGTTACCTATCGTTATCACCAACAAGTATGAAACATGGCATATACTATCTTAGCAACTAAAGGCATTCTTACTCTTAATACAGATTTACTCTATTTATGATAAAACAAAGAGTACTAGCTACTCTATTTATCAACCTACTCTAGGGCTACAAAAATTACAGTGAGTATATAATAATCTAATGAACCTACTGTAAAAATTTCATGGCTAGAACTATCACCAAATTACCATAAAAATTCCTACAGATATTAAACTAACTAATACTAGGCTTTCTAAATTGAATTTATGAATACATCATTATCATAGCCAACTATAAACTAACTACACCAACAGATAGATAGCATTTTTGTGAACCTAACAAATTTTGTTTTACTATTTTTGGACATCTATAGAATTTACTATAATTTTTCAAAGTTTAGCTCAAAACTAAATTGAATAAACGTTTATTACTTCACCAGAAAAAGGAAAACCGAAATCTACCGCGCGACCCACAAACAAGCAGCATGGCCCACTCCCGCATCGCGCGCGTGCGCACGTGACCCACCAGCGTGGCCCAGCCGCGCGACGACGGCCCGCGATGGAGAGGCCCACACGCGCTGGTATATTTGCTAAAACGCCCTTCCTCTAATACCGAATCCAACCGAGGTCCACAGCACTGTTCCATCAGTCAGCCATATTACAATTCCACCCCTCCCCTTTTCCATCTTTACCACGGCCATACGCTTGGTCCCCCCACGCGCGCACCGGCGCGGCGGCGCTGGCACCGGGTGGTTACGCCGGCCAGACCAGCCCTTCCCCGTCCTATCTAAGGAGCCAATACCTGCCTAGGCATGAACACGAAGCACTGGGCGAAGAAAGCATGAGCCAGGATGCCATAGTAAGGCCGATCCACGGCAGCGGAGCTCCTGCAATGAAAACGATGATGTTCCGGTGAGCTACGACAACGCCAGAGAAGTCGTGGTAGCGAGTGAGCTCAAGGAACTCACCACGGACACATACGAGGTGGTGGTTCAGCCGGAGGCGGCCCGAGCCGAGCTGGCCGCATGCGCGTGGATGGCGTGGTGGTGCCCCACGGTGGCAAGACCGCATTAGAGGTGGCTAGGAGGTGGTAGCGATTAGGCAAAGGTGCGCTGAGTGACGAGTAGGTGGAGGCGAAGCTAGCGGTGCAACGAAACGAGCACGAGCAGCTCTAGATAGGGGGGGTCTTCCGCCGACGCATGCCGACACGTCTTATTGACCCGGTGGGAAGGAAGCTCCAAATTGGAGCATGGCACGACAAGGCTCACTGCAATCAAGGGTCGGGTGGCTAGCTGACTACATGACGAAGAAGCGAGTAACGTTAATTGGACCGAGGTGACTCCTCCAAGGCGAATTGAAGGCGCGGGCCCAGCGACCATGGCGATAGAGGAAACAGGGGACATGTCAGCATGGCTTGGCTCGGCGTTGCCGTGGCGGGACATGGCAGTCAACTCGATGCACAAGCGTGCACGTGCTATAGGGCGATGGGGGCACAACGAGACGTGCTTCAGAGATGGTTGGCCGCATTGCCATAATTAGCAAGCCGACGACGGCGGCTCGGCCCTTTGCGCCGCAGTGGCTGGCACCGATCAGGGAGAGGTAGTAGCGTAGCATCACATCGAGCGCCGATGTGATGGCAAGGCAGGTGGGGAAAGCCCATGTGCGTGCAGTCGTGAGGGTCAGCAGCAGCAGTGGCCGCATGGCAGCGGTGGTCGGAGCGCAGCGCGACCGGAGACGCAACACGACGCGACGGCGAGCATCAGCGGCACCGCACGACAGTAGCTCGGACAGGCCAAGCCACAGGCTAGCCGACGACGGCCACGCGCGCACGGTCCCTCGTAGGTGAGCGCGAGGCGATAGAGTGGCCTGGCGGATGCGACGGCGGTGGCAGAGCGGCCAGGCTCGCCGGGCGCGGTGTGCGTGCGTGTGTGGCGTGCAGCCTGCACGGCGGTGCGCTTGTGCGCACTTGGGCAAGCCGGTGCAGCGGCGCTGAACCAATCAGAGGCATGGTGACCGCTTCCAAACGCTGAAGCCGACCGAGAATGTGTCTTGCACGCTTTTTAAAGCGGCTCAAAAATCCATCTCAATGATCTAGTTGCTAAACCACCTATTTTACGCTCGAGATGGTATATCAAGCTACTAAAACCAACCATGAAATTACACTACTTTTTAATCCAATTCACCTACAAAAATTCCCAAACTTAGCCTCGTCAACCCATTTTCTAACTTACGAAATTTGACTACATCTTGATTGGTTTCGAGTCGAATGCGATTTCCAAACTATTAAGTAAGCTAGCTAGCGAATCCCATTCTCGACCACAAGTATTTCACCGCCACCTATGAAGCTTACACTACAAACTTTATTAAAGTGCTGGATATGCATTCTATAGCATTTTTATTCAATAAAAATTCATTTAGAACTCTAAGCGATATAACGCGACATGAAATATAACATTCGTTTTGCGTTTCCGATGAACGTTTTGAGTCACAGAAATTTATTTACGCACTATATTACATACACTATCACATAACATGATGCACATGCAATGTTTTAGCAAAAGACTGTACAGTATAACACCGAGGGTGTTACAAATCTGGCTCTCTAAAACAAAATATCGACCCAAGATTTCATGTGCCTAGTGTGGGAAAGGAGATAGGAAATACATTTCAATGTAAACAACTACTTATCTGAACCAGAGAGAAAGTAGGGGTAATGCTTCAATATATAGCTCTCTTGTTTCCACGTGGCTTCATCCTTTGAGTGGTTTTGCCACTGCACCTTGTAAAACTTTACCACATTGTTCCTTGTCACTCTTTCCTTTTCGTCCAGGATTTTGACAGGGTGCTCAATATAAGTCAAATCAGGCTGGAGGGGAATTCCTTCAATTTCCACAGCTTCATCAGGGACCCGCAAACATTTCTTTAATTACGATACATGAAACACATTGTGTACCGCAGATAAAATATCAGGAAGCTGGAGACGATAAGCAACTGGGCCACACTGCTCCAAAACCTTGTACGGACCCACATATCGAGGGGCTAGCATGCCATGGACACCAAACCGATGCACCCCTCTTATAGGAGACACCTTGAGGTACACATAATCCCCAACTGCAAACTACAAGGGCCTCCTTCGCTTGTCCGTATAAGCTTTCTATCGGCTCTGAGCTGCCTTCAAGTGACTCTGAATAATGCTTACTTGCTCTCGAGTCTCTTTGATGAAATCAGGCCCAAAATATCCACGGTCTCCCACTTCAACCTAGTTAAGTCGTTCCTACATTTCTTTCCATATAGAGCTTCAAATGGTGCCATATGGATACTCTCTTGATAGCTGTTGTTGTAAGAAAACTCAGCTAACTTCAGGCATTCATCCCACTTCTTAGAAAAAGAAATGGCACAAGCTCTCAACATGTACTCGAGTACCTGGTTTACCCTTTCTATTTGACCATTAGTTTGTGGATGATATGCTGAGCTTCTGAGGAGATGGGTACCAAGACATTGTTGTAGTTGCTCCTAGAAACGAGAGATAAAAACTAACCCTCTATCAGAGATGATAATAAGGGAAACTCCGTGCAAGGTCGCAATCTAGTCAAAATATATCTAGGCATAGTTCCTGGCTGCATATCTGTTGTCTACCGGGATAAAATGAGCAGACTTAGTTAGACGGTCCACAATGACCCAAATAGAATCATAGCCCTTGGATGTGTGGGGCAAACCCACCACAAAGTCCTTGGAGATATCTTCCTATTTCCAAACAGGAATAGGCAAGGGCTATAAATATCCTGGGGTATGCATATGATCTGCTTTAACTCTCCCACAAGTGTCGCACTCCACGACGTACTGGGTGATGTCCTGCTTCATGTTGGACCACCAGTACAAGTGGAGCAAATCATGGTACATCTTGTTGCTGCTAGGATGGATAGACAATTTTGAATGATGAGCTTCATTCAAAATCTTCCTTTTCAGCTCCTCATTTGATGGAACCACCAATCTATCCTTGTACCTCACTACACCTTGCTCATCAATACTGTACTGAGGGCCACGCCCTTCGGCAATTAGTTTCTTGATGTGAGGAATTTCCAAAGTGTCTTGCCTTTGCTCCATAATAATCTGCTCAAGTAATTCTAAGACTAAGGCAATGTGAGCTAGCATCTTAGCATGGTTGAGAGACAAAGGTGCTTCCTCAACCTGATGTGACTTTTGGCTCAAAGCATCCGCTACTACATTGGCCTTTTCAGGGTGATAATGTACCTCCAAGTTATAATACTTGATCAATTCCAACCATCTCCTTTGCCTCATATTTAACTCAGACTAAGTAAAAATATATTTGAGGCTCTTATGATCTGTAAAAATATGTACTTTGTTGCCCAACAAATAACGCCTCCAAATTTTTAGAGCATGGACCACAGCAGCCAGCTCTAAATCATGGGTGGGGTAATTTACTTCGTGCTTTTTCAGTTGGCGCGAAGCATAAGCTATCACACGCCCGTCCTACATAAGCACACATCCCAACCTCGTCTTCGAGGCATCATAATATACATCAAAAGGTCTGTCAATATCAGGTTGGGCCAAGACAGGAGCAGTGGTAAGAAATGTCTTCAAAGCTTGGAAGGCTTCTTCACAGGCTGGGATCCAATCAAACTTGGCTTCTTTTTGGAGCAGCTTGGTCATCAGTTGAGCTATCTTGGAGAAATTTGAGATGAAACGCCGATAGTACCCAGCTAGAACAAGAAACTGACGAATCTGGTGCACTGACTTAGGAGACTTCTAATTTAGCACATCTTGCACCTTGCTGGGGTCTATAGAAATACCGTCAGGTGTCAAAACATGCCCAAAAAACTACACTCGATCTAACTAGAATTCACACTCGCTGAATTTAGCATACAACTTATGTTCCCTCAATCGAGCCAGTACTATCCGAAGGTGTTGGGATGCTCTTCTTTGTTCTTGGAATATATCAGGATATCATCAATGAATACCACAACAAACTTGTCCAGCTTTGGCATAAAGACTAAATTCATCAGGTACATGAAGAATACAGGAGCGTTGGTGAGACCAAAAGACATGACTAGGTATTCATACAGCCCATACCTAGTAGAAAAAATTATCTTTGGTATATCTTATCGTCTAATCTTGATTTGATGATAGCCCGAACGGAGATCAATCTTAGAGAACACCTTGGCACCAGCTAGCTGATTGAACAAAGTATCTATGCGGGGTAAAGGATACTTGTTCTTAATGGTTACCGCATTGAGAGGGCGGTAATCCACACACATCCGAAGAGTGCCATCCTTCTTCACAAAAATGGCTAGACAACCCCAAGGTGAAGAGCTAGGACGGATGAAGCCCTTTTCTAGCAACTCTTCCAACTACTTCTTCATTTCAACCAATTCCTTCGAAGCCATGCGGTACGGGTGTCGGGAGATAGGGGCAGTGCCAGGCTCTAGCTCAATGAAGAACTCCACCTCTCTGTCTGGTGGTAACCCAGGTAGATCTTCAGAAAAAACATCTAGGAACTCACATACTATAGGAATAGAGGCAAGATCAGGAGAAGCTTTAGCATGAGCAGCAACAGGTAAGACTAGATCTGAGGGTACCAGAAGAGACATCCTATCCCCAGAAGAAGAAAGCTGTAACTCGACAACTCTCTACTTTAGAACCAAGACTACCCCATATACACGCAACCAGTTCATTCCCAGAATTGCATTAATGCCTTACCCAGGCAGTATCATGAACTGGAAACGGTAAGTGTGAGTGGCTAATACTAAGCTCACTGTGTCCATCCGAGTATTAACGCACATCTACACACCTGGAGTACTGATTCTATAGGCGAAAGGTATAGCCATAAGAGGTATATTGTGCCGATGTGCAAATCCCATGCTCATGAATGAATGTGATGCACCAGAATCAAATAACACATAAGCTAGATGTGAATCAATGGTGAACATACCAGCCATCACCGGTTCATTTTGCAATATTTCCTCAACCTCTGTGAAATTAACCTATCCAGATCGGCTGACTGGCACTTTCTTCTTGATCACTGTCCACTTGATTGGCCTGGAGTTAGCTGATGGCTGAGCAGACTAGGCTGGCTAGTTTTGCGGGCACTCTCGGGCATAGTGACCTTCCTTGCCACATTTGAAACAAGCAGCAGGCTTGTTCCCTAGTCCTTGACAAGGTGGGACCTGCTGTCCCTGAGGATGCTGATGTTGCACCTGCTGGGTAGGTGCACGATACTGTGTGGAAGAAGCCTAAAAAGTCTGCTGAGGCTATCAAAACAAATACCCGCCTAAAGATTGATAGGGCACCCGCCTAACAACCTATACTTTCTGGGCGTGGGGGTGACTAGAAGATCCAGTAGCCACCCGCTTGCGCTTCCATTCTGCCTGGGAGTCACGCTGCAAGCCCTCCATGGCGATAGCAGCATTCATCATTGCCCCAAAGGTCTGATAGTTTCCAGTATATAACTCCTTCTATAGGCTGCAAGAGAGGCAGCAATAGAAGCGATCCCTCTTCTTCTCATTTGTATCAACATGAGTCCAAGCATATTGTGACAAGTGGTTGAACTTGTTGACATAGTCCATCACGAACATGCCCCCTTGTCGAAGGTCCAGAAACTCTGTCAACTTTCGGTTTAGAACACCATCAGGAATATAATACTCTCTAAAGGCCACAGTAAACTCCTGCCAGGTCACCCGATGATCCGGTTGCTGCATGGCATTGAATGTATCCCACCATGCACTCGTGGACCCCAGCAACTGTTGCGCTGCAAAGCGCACCTTCTGCTCATCAGTCATGGTGAGCAGCAAAAACTTTTGCTTTAGAATGCGAAGCCAATGCTCCGCATCCAGGGGCTCAGTCGTCAGTGTGAACGTGGGTGGGTGCATCTTTAAGAAATCCTGATAAGAGCAGGGTCCCTCAGGACCGCGGGCACCACCCCCGTTCCCACCATTGCCCCCATGACCACCACGGGCGAAGCCACCGATAGCCTGTGCCAGCAGCTCCATGGCACGGGCTGACTCATGACGAGCAGCCAACATCTCCGCCATCATATCCGCATGAGTCATCGGAGGTGGCGGTGGCGGAGGAGGAGGAGCCAGAAGTGGAGCCTCATGGCTCTCCCCGTTGCCGTGCTCATTGCCCCGGCCACTATCACCTTGGCCTTCACCAAGACCGTGGCCCACCCCAGCACTGGTGCTCCTACGATCGGACCTCAGGTTCATCTATAACAGATAGGAACCATCCCTTTAGAACAACCCTCCATATCATAAACAAGGGATTAGAGAAATGCTAAGACATTTATTAAAGCATTCTTTTAGTTTATCCTACCAACTTACTAATCCAATTATACGTGTGGGGGGGGGGGAATTTTAGTTAAGCAAGATTCTCTTATCATGATGCTTGCATCGGCCTATACGCCCACTCAGGCTGGAATATAGCGGCATTCGCAAAATTTTAGCACATCGCACACTCACTTTCCGTATGCTAAGCGATTTCTTACGCAACGTAAGTTAGTGTACCTACAGAAAACTAATTAGATAAAACCAGTGTCGCTATCCTAGATAGACCATATTGTTAGGGCTTATACTTATTTAGATAATTTCATCGCATCCTACTTTTCGCAAAACTTTTGTTGGTCAAATTTTAAGTTTTGGAAAAGAGTGATGAAACTCGTAAACTTATTATTGGCTCTGGTACCAACTGTGGTAGATCTGCCCGAAATAGCGCACTTACGGAGGTGCTCGTCTTTCACTGACACTAAGCACCCCGAGAGCGAGCTACATCGGGCGGGTTCCGTCGGGCACACCCCAAGGGAGAGCCCAAAAGATCCACATTTTTCCCCAAGGATCCAATAATGAGAACGAGTTACAATACTTAATCCATTTTATACATCCAGAGTTCTTAGAAATTCATTATTACATTGCCAAATTTAGAGTGCGGAATATTAAACAGCTGAATGATAATAAACATCTATCGATAATGAACAAGGATCCGTCTGTGCCCACCAGAAGAATCCTTCACACAATGGTACTCCTCAAGTTGAACCTGCAACAGGGCTAAATAAAACCTAGGTACACAATGTACTCGCAAGACTTATCCGACTATTGGGAATAATTTCCCGACTCCAAGGGATATGCCAAGCTTTATGATTTGCTGGGTTTCTTTTTGCAAAAAGCAATTCTAGTAGTGAATCCTTATTTATGTTATTATTAGCAGTCATGATTAATTTATTATCTAGCCATTCTATGTAAGCACATGTTCTACTTTCAAGCAAGGGTTGCACAATCAGTCATATTTCATCACCTTTTATCTTTTAGTTCTTACTACTGTGCTAGACTGTAGACAAGCCGTACCGGAACGCCGGCGATTCACGAATCAATGCCCTTAGCTGGGTACCCCAAAAACACATGCCCCACTTATACCCTAGGCACAAGCAAGACTAACCCATCACTCTCCTGTCACGGGGTCCAGGTCCCCGTCCAAACGTGGACTCCAAGCCCCCGCTCCTAAGTCCCGGACTTAGTGCGGTGCAAGGACCTCTACAATCTCCGCCTCCAATCAGTCGGTCCAGAAAGAGCCGGAACCCACGACAAGAGAGCAACAAGTCTTCCCTGCGCCCATACCCAAGTATGTGCTCGGGATAATAAGTTTGTGACTTGCGTAGAACCCAATGCAACGGCCGGTCCTTAACTGACACAAACAAGGAAAAAGTATAACCAAGCTATACCCTGTTGGCTACAGGACACAACCTCTTACACCCACCAATACCCAAATCATATCCCGGCCCGGTCATCATTTTTCCTTTCCACCATTTTATCATGAGTGATTATAATTATCACCTACTGAGAGTAACGGCAGGTTACTCATGCTACCGATACCTTGAGCATAGCAGCTACTCGACCTGTACTAGTAGGACTCATAGGTAAGTATATCTATGCATGTAGTTTCCATAAAATGCCTATAACGTAAATGCACATCATATATATATTCAGTGATCATTCCAAAATAGGGGTTATGCACCGGGGCTTACCTTGGGCAGGCGGTGTGTCAACAAAGTCAGCAACGAACGACTCTGGGGCTCCCTCCTGTACGAGAACCTCCTCCTCATACTTCTCAATAATCTCCTCGTAGTCCTATTCGTCCGCAGGCATGAACTCTACCAACTCGTGATCTACATGCATGAAATGATGATGCAACACTTAGTAATACGACAACAACTCTTAAAATAAAATACATCTATCAAGCTACTAAGCTAGTTCTACCGACTAAGGTGCTAAGTTAGCTATTGATATCACCAACAAGTATGAAACATGGCATATACTATCTTAGCAACTAAAGGCATTCTTACTCTTAATACAGATTTACTCTATTTATGATAAAACAAAGAGTACTAGCTACTCTATTTATCAACCTACTCTAGAGCTATAAAAATTACAATGAGTACATAATAATCTAATGAACCTACTATAAAAATTTCATGGCTAAAGCTGTCCCCAAATTGCCACAAAAATTCCTACAGATATTAAGCTAACTAATACTAGGCTTTCTAAATTGAATTTATGAATCCATCATTATCACAGCTAACTGTAAACTAACTATACCAACAGATAGATAGCATTTTTGTGAACCTAACAAATTTTGTTTCATTATTTTTGGACATCTATAGAATTTACTATAAATTTTCAAAGTTCAGCTCAAAACTAAATCGAATAAACGTTTATTACTTCACCAGAAAAAGGAAAACCGAAATCTACCGCGTGGCCCACAAACAAGCAGCGCGGCCCACTCCCACATCATGCGCGCACGCACGCGACCCACCAGCATGGCCCGCGCGGACGTGGCCTAGCCGCGCGACGATGGCCCACGACGGAGAGGCCCGCACGCGCCGGTATATTTGCTAAAACGCCCTTCCTCTAATACCGAATCCAACCGAGGTCCACAACACTATTCAATCAGTCAGCCATCTTTCAATTCCACCCCTCCCCTTTTCCATCTTTACCACAGCCATACCCTCGGCCCTTCGCGCGTGCACCGGCGCGGCGGCGCTAGCACCGGGTGGTTACGCCGGCCAGACCAGCCCTTCCCCGCCCTATCTAAGGAGCCAATACCTGCCTAGGCGTGAACATGAAGCACTGGGCGAAGAAAGCATGAGACGAGATGCCGTAGTAAGGCCGGTCCACGGCGGCGGAGCTCCTACGATGAAAACGGTGACGTTCTGGTGAGCTACGACAACGCCGGAGAAGTCGGGGTAGCGAGCGAGCTCAAGGAACTCGCCACGAACACATACGAGGTGGTGGTTCGACCGGAGGCGGCCTGAGCCAAGTTGGCCACATGCGTGCTGACGGCGCGGTGGTGCCCCGCGGTGGCAAGACCGCGTCAGAGGTGGCTAGGAGGTGGTAGCGATTAGGCAAAGGTGCGCCGGGTGACGAGTAGGTGGAGGCGAAGCTGGCGGTGCAACGAAACGAGCACGAGCAGCTCTAGATAGGGGGGCCTTCTGCCAACGCATGCTGACACGTCTTATTGACCCGGCGGGAAGGAAGCTCCAAATTGGAGCATGGCATGGCAAGGCTCATTGCAATCAGGGGTCTGGTGGTTGGTTGACTACACGACGAAGCAGCGAGTAAGGTTAATTGGACTGAGGTGACTCCTCCAAGGCGAATTGAAGGCACGGGCCTGGCGACCATGGCGATAGAGGAAACAGGGGATGGGCCGGCATGGCTTGGCTCGACGTTGCCGTGGCAAGACGTGGCAGTCAACTCGGTGCACAAGCACGCACGTGCTACAGGGCGATGGGGGGACAGCGAGACGTGCTTCAGAGATGGTTGGCCGCATTGCCATAATTAGCAAGCCAACGGCGGCGGCTCGGCCCTTTGCGCCGTAGTTGCTGGCGCCGATCAGGGAGAGGCAGCAGCGCATCGTCGCATCGAGCTTTGATGTGATGGCAAGGCAGGCGGGGCAAGCTGAAAGGTCGAGATGGCGGACTAGAGGGGGGGTGAATAGTCTTTTCTAAAATTAATCGCGTCGGCTAACCGATATAAATGCGGAATTAAAACAATCGGTCTAGCCAAGACTACACCCCTCTATATATGTTCACTAGCACCTTGCAAAGAAACTAATAAAGCAACTAAGGTGCCGGGCTAGCTAGAGCTCTCCTAAACAATTCTAGGAGCAAGGTCACACAAACCTATGCCACTAGTACTTTAAGTAACAAGGGAGCTCCTACACATGCTAGTAAGCAAAAGCACAAAGCTAACTAAGCTCACTAGCAATGCTCAATAACAAGGCAACCAATGCCTAATTAGAGAGCGCAAATACTTAGCTATACAAACTAAGCAATGTGACTAACAAGGTTACTAAAACCAAATTAGCCACGCAAGGGAGCTACTTCTATGCTACACAAGCAAGAAGATAATTAGCAAGCTACACAAGCTATCTAATTACAAGAGCAACTACACAAGCTTAATATGTATAAAAGTAATTGCAAGCTTGTGTAATGGGGATGCAAACCAACGGGAAGAACAAGGTTGACACGATGATTTTTCTCCCGAGGTTCACGTGTTTGCCAACACGCTAGTCCCCGTTGTGTCGACCGCTCACTTGGTGGTTCGGCGGCTAATTAGCATCACCCGCTAAGCCCGCACGTCGGGCGCCGCAAGAACCTACCCCTTGAGTGAGGGTAGCTCAATGACACGCTTTACTAGAGTTGCTCTTCACGGCTCCCGCGGGGCGAGCATAATGCCCCTCACAAGCACTTCTCCGGAGCGCCGCACAAGCTTCTTGTGCGCTTCGACGGAGACCACCACCAAGCCGTCTAGGAGGTGGCAACCTCCAAGAGTAACAAGCACCACCGGCTTGCAACACGACCACCTAGTGCCACTCGATGCAACCTCACGATGCAATCGCACTAGAATCGCTCACTTACACAATCGAATGATCACTATCAAGTATATGTGTGATGGAGGGCTCCCAAGCACTCACAAGCATGGACACTAAGTCCCTTGAGGTGCTCGACACCAGCCATGGCCGAGGGCCACTTCTATTTATAGCCCCAAGGGCTAAACTAGCCGTTACCCCTTCACTGGGCAACGGTCGGGCCGACCGGACGCTCCGGTCGTGTTGACCGGACGCTGGACCTCAGCGTCCGGTCGCCCGCAGACGGCCACGTGTCCTAATTCCAACGGTCACTTGACTTGACCGGACGCAGCAGCTTTCAACTGACCGGACGCTGAACCCCCAGCGTCCGGTCATTTCCAGTAAGGTACCGACCTCGACCGGACGCGTTCGGTCACACTTGATCGGACGCAGCCAGCGTCCGGTCACACTCCAGCTTCTGCGTCATCGTACGTTAGCCTGACCGGACGCAGCCAGCCAGCGTCCGGTGCATTCAGATCCAGCGTCCGGTCAGTTGACCGACGCCAGCATCTTCGCGACTAACTCGTTTTCACTTCTAACTTCATCACCCTTGCTCCAATGTGCTAACCACAAGAACTTGCATCCGGCGCAATAGAAAATAGGCATTCTATTTTCCCGAAAGCGCCGAAACCCATCTCACCCCTGCAAACACCACCTCCTTTGTAAATGTGCCAACACCACCAAGTGTACACCACCATGTGTATGTGTGTTAGCATTTTCACAATCATTTCCCAAAGGATGTTAGCCACTCAACTTGCCACGCCACTCGATCCTAGCGATAATGCAAAGTTAGATCACTCGAGTGGCACTAGATGACCGATATGCAAACAAGTTTGCTCTTCTTGATAGTACGGCCATCTATCCTAAACCCGGTCATAAACTTCTCTACACACCTATGACCGGTGAAATGAAATGCCCTAGGTTATACCTTTGCCTTGCACATTCCATTCCATCTCCTTCAATGTCGATGCAACACATGCACCAACACGATCAACAATGATATGATCCACTTCATATCATCACATGATCATATTGGTTCATCGATCTTGACTCTACTTGCTCTTCACCGTTGCTATCGTCCATTGGCGCTAAGTCTTGCTCAAGCTTCACCGCCACGCGGTCCATCACTCCAAAGCCTTTGACTTGCCCTTCACGCTTGCAACCGGTCCATCAAGCCAAGTCTTGTCTTGATCTTCTCCACCTTGATCACATGACTCAATGTCATGTCTCATGTGCAATAAGCTCCTTCATCATCACATGTGTGAGCTTTGCAACATCTCCAAGCTATTTTCACCACCATGGCATATGTTGCTCATACACATGTACCTGTGGACTAATCACCTGTGTATCTCACATAAACACAATTAGTCCATCTAGGTTGTCACTCAATTACCAAAACCAACAAGGACCTTTCACAAGCCCATGCGCGTGCAGTCGTGAGGGTTAGCAGCAGCAGTGGCCGCGTGGCAGCGGCGGTCGAAGCACAGCACGACCGGAGACGCAGCACGACGTGACGGCGAGCATCAGCGGCACCGCGCGACAGTAGCCCGGACTGGCCAAGCCACAGGCCAGCCGAGGACGGCCACACGCGCACGGTCCCACGTAGGCAAGCGCGAGGCGGCAGAGTGGCTAGGCTCACCGGGCGCGGCGTGCGCGTGCGTGCGTGTGCGTGCGTGGCGTGCCAGGGCGCGGCGACGGTGGTGCGACCTGCGTGGCGGTGCGCTTGTGCGCACTTGGGCAAGCCAGTGCAGCGGCGCCGAGCCGATCAGAGGCATGGTGACCGTGTCCAAACGCTGAAGCCGACCGGGAACGTGTCTTGCACACTTTTTAAAGCGGCTCAAGAATCCATCTCAATGATCTAGTTGCTAAACCACCTATTTTACGCTTGAGATGGTATATCAAGCTACTAAAACCAACCATGAAATTACACTACTTCTTAATCCAATTCGCCTACAAAAATTCCCAAACTTAGCCTCGTCAACCCATTTTCTAACTTAAGAAATTTGACTACATCTTGATTGGTTTCAAGTCGAATGCGATTTCCAAACTATTAAGTAAGCTAGCTAGCGAATCCCGTTCTCAACCGCAAGTATTTCACCACCACCTACGAAGCTTACACTACAAACTTTATTAAAGTGCCGGATATGCATTCTATAGCATTTTCATTCAATAAAAATTCGTTTAGAACTCTAAGCGATATAACGCGACATGAAATATAACATTCGTTTCGCGTTTTCGATGAACGTTTCGAGTCACAGAAATTTATTTACGCACTATATTACATACATTATCACATAACATGATGCACATGCAGTGTTTTAGCAAAAGACTGCACAGTGTAACACCGAGGGTGTTACAGTCAACTTCACGGAGTTGGAGATCATCCTCGTCTTCACCTCGCCCTTGTAGAACCCGCCCGTCCATGTCAGCACCCTGCAACTATGTTTTCTCCCATAAGAGCATGACCAATAATAGAGCCAAATGCTTGACTATAAGTTAAGTTACCATATATAAGTTAGGGCACGTTCAACGCACATACAGATGGTTGTCTCTAAGATTTTGAGAACTGCGCACAGACAGCTTGTACAGTGGACTGTCTAGCTATTTGATGGTCTACTAACTATTTAATGCATACATATAACCATGATCAAGCATGAACAAGATCTGCGTATTTCATTTTGTTGCTTTGTGATACAAAAATGATCGCATATAAATTAGATGAATACTGATAGACGATATAATTCGTATATAATTAATCGTAGGTGACAACTACATATATATCACCGTATCCAACTGACTCACAGAAGCAACGTTCAGTTGGATAGAAAGGTGCCAAGGCCCATATGATCGACTTGCTAAACATGGGAACGCTAATCAAGGGCTAAACAAGGCAACACTAATCAAAGACTATTCACCATTAATCAACAATGCCATGCAAGGCCTGCCGTATATGTCTAACACTTCCCACAGTCTGAGCGTGACTAGCCAGACTAGATCTGAACTCATGGAAGATCGAAAATGGCAGTCCCTTGGTGAAGATATCAGCATACTGTGAGGAGGTGGGGACATGCAGCGCCCGAACTGCCCCAGCCGCTACACGTTCGCGGACAAAGTGAAGATCAATCTCGATGTGTTTGTTGCGCTGATGCTGCACCGGATTTGTTGAGAGATACACTGCACTAATATTGTCATAATAAACAACAGTGGCGCGCTGGAGAGGAATATGCAACTCCTGAAGTAGCTGGCGTAACCAAGTCGCAACCGCATTGGCAATGGCATGGTATTCGGCCTCAGCACTGGAGCGAGACACAGTGAGCTGTCGCTTAGACGACCAAGAGACAAGATTGTCGCCAAGAAATACAGCGTAACCAGATGTGGAGTGGCGAGTGTCATGACAACTGGCGCAATCTGCATCTGACTAAGCAACAAGAGTGGGTGTATCCGTGCGACGGAGCTGTAAGCCATGGTCCAATGTCCCATGAAGGTAACGAAGAATGTGCTTAATCAAAGCGTAGTGCGGCTCCCCCGGGTCATGCATATAAAGGCATACCTGCTGCACAACATCATAAGAAATATCCAGACGAGTAAAGGCGTATTGCAAGCCGCCGGCCAGACCACGGTAGTGAGTCGGATCATCAACAGGGGACCCCTCTGCTGAAGAAATTTTGGCAGACGTGACAATTGGTGTTGAACACAGCTTACAACTTGACATGCCGGCATGCTCAAGAATCTCCAGGATGTACCGACGCTAAAAAAAGGAGAAAACTGCCAGGTTGACGAGTAACTGTGAGGCCAAAAAAATGGTGCAGAGAACCAAGATCCTTCATGGAGAATTCCTGCTGAAGCGCTGCAATAACCCGATGAAGAAGGGACATCGAGGAAGCCGTCAAAACAATATCATCAACATATAGAAGCAAGTAGACGATGTCACTGCTGTGTTGGCAGATAAATAATGAATTGTCGAACTTGGCACACAAAACCCATGGAGAGGATATGAGTGGCGAAGAGCTTGCTTCAAACCATAGAGAAATTTGTTCAGTCGGCAAACAAAATCCGGGCGAGAGCTGTCAACAAAACCAGTAGGCTGCACACAATAAATTGTCTCATCAAAAGTGCCATGCAAGAAGGTGTTCTTTACATCGAGCTTACGAATAGTAGCAGGCTTAACCACATGACTGAAGGTCTCGTCGAAGTCAATCCTTGGATGCGGTGTAAAGTCGCGATGGACCAACGTGCCTTGTACCGCTTAAGAGAACCATCGGAGCGGAGTTTACGACGGTAGACCCATTTGCCAGTAACAATATTAGCACCTGAGGGACGCGGAACTGGCTCCCAAGTGTTGTTGGCGAGCAGAGTAGAGAGTATTCGTTGGTCTTAGCAACTCTCCCGTTGGGATCGGCCAGAGCCCCACGGTACGACTGCGGAATTGGAGACAGAGTAGCTGCGTGCAGGTTGAAAGGCACCTTCGGCTCCCGCGTGTCACCATGACGTGCTCATTGGCTGTCCGGGCGACGGGGACAGCATTGGGAGGCAGCGACGCACCAGCCCAGCAGAGGAGGCCGCACGGGGTCCAGTGTCAGCTACTTTGTCTAACAACAGTGCCATGCAAGGCCTGCCGTATATGTCTAACAAATACAATTATGATATTTATTTAGAATCATCGATATAATAAGATATGTATAGTAATATAATATATTATGTTGCTGATTGTTTGATTATGTTAATTATAGTATTTCCTTAGAACATTTTTTAGAATCATATGTGTATGTATTGCTTTTTTGATACAAACAAGATTTTCTTTAGATAATCAAATAAAGGTCCCAGCAGTTAGCAGGAAGCCGGACATGCACCTTCGAACAAACGAGTCAAGAGTCAAGAGACGATGATACGTACAGCGGGTTCTGCAGTGTCGGCAGGTTCTGGGAGCACGAGCCGCTTGACGACGGTTCTCTCCCTCCTCATTTAATTGTGTTCAGGAAAGACTAATATGAAAAAAAAACTGGTACATAGACATGGTAATAATTGACGTTGTACATGCTCTTAGATAATAGTTATCTTCTATTTGTCCATAAAAAATTTTCTTTATCCGTGCGATCCTATGCTGGAGTAGCTCGCTGCCTCGCTCCTCATGAGTCAGCTAGCACGAGCACCAGCGCCTAAGTGTTCTCCTGCTCCGGTGGTCGCCTCTCAAGATGTGAAAGTATCGCTGGTGGACACCCGTTCTCCACTAAAGGCTGCCCAACGGACGATGGACTCACTTCCGTTGTCGCCTGTGCACGAGCAGTCAGAAGTCACACCACCAGGCGGGACAGCCCGACGTCATGGATGCCAAGGTGTGCCCAGAAAGCACCATCCCCCAGGCGCATATGGGGCACTCCTCTGCGGCCCATGAGCCCAGCGCTGGCCAACGTCGGGGCAACCACCCTGAGAGACGCAACTGTCGTGGCTGCGATGGACGTCGTCAACCGCACTCCATCACCTCAGACGACATCGGCCGACATACTTCTCTAGTGCTTCATCGAGCGAATCACAATGAGGAAGTCGTCGCCACTCCTGGAGCTGTCTGGAGATGATACAGCCCACAACAGACGTGCACCGCCCATGCTCCCCACACGAAGCAAGCGAATAGCGGTGCAGAGCATCTCATATCTCGAAATCTAAACTAGGTGAGTATCTTGTCATGAAGCGCCTAGGACAAACCAGCGGGATGCTGTCTCTGTTGATGCCAGTCAAGAAGGCGTACGAAGAAATTTTCAATAGCGACCCCACTCATATGTAGGCGCTGCGTGAGTTATTCCCAATGGACGGCGAGGTGGGCGCACGCAAGCAGCACCGCCGTCGCTCGGCAGCCCAGGCATATGCCTCCTAGCCGACGCCGCAATTTGGGTTGATCACTATCTAATGTAACAACATAGTTTATAGTACACTATGGAGGGTACAAGGCTCCAAGCGTACATGTACAGCTTTATTGACCCCTAGGGCGTTGTTAAGGCGTGTTGTATTTAACATTTTCTCTACCTTAATACAACGATGCACAATTATTTTGCGTGATCAAGATTTTTTTCTTTATTGTTATATGGTACCATTTCTTACACTATAGGTGGCGCCAGTGGGTATTCTATGTATTCCCTAGAATACCATTATTTTGGTTAAAGAAATAAATATGTATGCTAGGATATTGTCTTGTATTGTGAAAGAAAGCTACAGAAACAAAGGAATTGAAACAAACTTCGGCAGCCACAACAAATCCTTCCTTGCTATGGATTTATATGGTCCTATATATTATTAAATATTTTTATTGCACAATTTTGTTTATATGGAACACCCTGATGCATCATCGTGACTCCATTAACCTATCCCCCTCACATACACTTGTTATCTAGTTCCACCACTGTCTAGCTCTCGTGCTTAGCTTGTTTCTTGCATGAGAACCAAAGTTTCCCCCTCTCTTCTTCCGTCCATATTAGCAGAAATGCTGACTAACTTAGCTATAAAACCATGATTATACTTGTTGTAAATAGTTATTATACAGTTCTGACTTTTGAGGGAGAACTTTCAACTGTAACATATCTAGATATGTCATATGTGTTGAAAGCTTACAATTTGTCTTCACTTGTAACGTGGGCGAGGTTGTCTTGCTTGCACGGCGGGCGGCGAGCACAAGGCATGAGGGTGTAGTGACGCGATTGCAGGTGCTTACAATGTGCTCGACGAAATGACTGAGCATAGCTCTATTTTTTTTTTGTAGGTACGTGAGCATCTCCAGCAATGCCCCCTATTCTTAATTTGGGTAGTGGAGGCAAAAAACTTAACTCCAGCAGACCCACTACTAGGCCCCCTATTTTTGTCGGCCCCCTACTTTTGTCCCTTGACCCTCTACTTCTGTTGGCCCCTACTTTACTCCTATTTTTTTCCGATTTCTTCTCCGCTCAACGTCCACCCGCGCGACTCGCTCGAGTCGCAACCTCCATCGAGTGCGCCGCCGCCGGTAGCACCTCCGCCCCGGCCAGTCCCATCCGCCCTGTACTTCTCCGTCCCCGCCGGCGCGGCAGGCCGTCCACGGTGTGGCAGGCCCTCCCGAGCGGCGGCCCTGCGGCTTCTCCTCCCTGGCGTGGCCATGCCTGCTGACCTGCCCCAGAGCGGCGCCCATGGCCAGCACGGCAGCCCGACGCGTCCACCCCTCCCCGCGCGCGGCAGGCCCTCCCCCACGCGACCTCCCCGGCACGGCTGTCCTTTCCTGTGGCGACGCCCCTCCCTGGCTCTGCTCCATGGAAGAATAACCTGACAGAGGATGATATATAGGTCCCACATGTCATTCTCACCTACCATGGATTTGGGTAGTCTGTTTTAGATAGTGTTGTTGGAGAAAACAATAAAATTTGGGTAGTATAAAAATCGGTAGCTACCTAAACAGAGAAGTAAGGGGTCTATTTTAGATAGTATTGCTGAAGATGCTCTTATGAAACTGCATTGCCAGTCTTTCCATTTCTGTATAGCTACTATGATTTCTAGGCTTATATTTATTTGGCCCCTCTTGGTCTGTTTCTTGATCCGCCGCTGATGGTTGCTTCCGTTTCTCTTGGGACTATGGATTTGAAGGGATTTTTTTTTATTTTCTTGAGTTACTTAATTATTTCACTAATTCATAAAATTAATCTAAATAAATCAACGACTCAGATATATTTGGGTTATTCTATATAATATATAATCTATATCTAATAATAAAAAGACAAAATTTCTACCACTTTAGATTTTCGTCCAACCTAATCATCATGTTCGTGTTGTGTTCGCGTTTTTTTTTCCGTTTCCTTCTCTGTTTCTACTATCGCTGCTTTTTTTTTTCTTCTACCGCTGCTAGGGTGGGTTCAGTACGTGGGGGTCTCGGTGGAAGTGGTGCCCCCGCCCCCCACGGTGGTTTCGCGTGTGTTTTTTGTTGTGTTGTCCTTTCCGTGTTTTTATTTTTTGTTTTTAATTTTGTGATGAAGTAACTTTGGTTTTTCCTATAACAATAGATAAATAATAAATTCAGTGTTAGAGTCTTTGAAACTTTGATCCTTACTTAATAAATAAATATTTCAATTACTAAGTTGTTAGTTTTAAATAGAAAAAAATATTATTACAATATGAATTAGCCGATGGCTTAACTAATTATTAAACCGTAAACTAATCTTAAGCAATTTGTCATCCAATCTAATCAAAACAAATGTTTCTCCAAGTTGTCTGCACATATCAATGCAAATATGTAAGTTGTTGTCCGTGAGTTCATCGTCCCAGTCGTCGCTCGCGCGTTCCGTGAGTTCGCTGCCGCGGCCACCCGGTCGTCCGCGAGTTCACCGTCCCCATCGCTCGCGCGCTCCGCGAGTTCACCTCTGCAGCCATCCGGTTGTCCGCGAGTTCGCCGTCCTGGTCGCTCGCACACTCCGCGAGTTCGCCACCGCAGCCGCCCTCTCCCTCCCACAGTCGCCAAGCCATTGCTTCGGACACCGGCGAATGCTGCTGATGTGCGACCATGGTGTTGGAGGCGGGGACAGGCGGCCATCACTGAATCTTGAAGACTTCGAAGCATTTTCATACAAATAGTTGAAATGAATTTTACGAAAAAAAAATAGGTGGATTATGGGAGTGTGTGACTTGAATTATTGATTTGGCCATGATGACGGAGAATTGGATCTGCCACGTTAGAATTCACGACCAAAGGTGTGTCCGCATCCAATCAACATGTAAGTCCCCTATCTAGGAAGGATAGGCTGGTTCACTCGAGGAGAATATTTTCTATGATCGTACCCCAATCACGACCGCTCGGATCTTGAAGATATGATGTCGCCGGATCTCTCGACGAGGGGAGTGTTCGGCTACCATTATAAGCCGGCTTATAAAACATGGTACAATATTTTTCTCTCCCAACAAATCAGCCGTACAAATCAGCATAAGCGGCTTTACGAATAGCCGAACAGAGCCGCGGTGTACTGTGCTGGCATGTTACGCGAGAGGAGGGATGGCTGAGGAGGGAGGAGGGGTGTGATGTTTCTGGTCTAGGCGTCGGTTGGATTCAGGGGATGCCTCGGCGGCGGATGCAAGCGGCGCCAACACGTGAAGGGAAGAGAGAGAAAGGATTGGGAGGCAGAGAGAAAGGGATCCAAGGGTAGTTGATATGGTGTGTGTTTTAATTTTAATGTGGGACCGACTTATAGATTACAGGATGGCTTAACATTGTCCGATATTGAAACAACTATATTGTCCGGACATATGGGTCCTATCTATGAAAACAAGAGTCTGGATCAACGTTGCTACTAATAATCAAATCAGCAACCAGGTTATGTTTGAAAAAATAGCTACCCAAAAATCAAATGAATCAATCGAATCAAACACTCAAAACTAAGGCATATTATCAGCAAAGACTAGGAGAGAAAGGATCCAAGAAAAGATATAAAGAACTCTACGAAGCTACGCAAGACAAGAACTAAAAGTCTCCAGGAGAATATAAATAAGAGCTCATATAAAAGAAAATTTTCTCCAAGAAGAAGCCCGGCAGGAAGCACATGGCGTTAGGAGTCTATTTTTTTTTTCGAAAGATCCGTTGTCGGCTTTGATTAATAAGTGAAGGATGAAATTACAGTGTCTCAGCGCGAGAGGCGCTCATTTTGCCTGGCATACACCTTTACAGTGTTTGCCCTGCCACCCCTAAAAACCTTCTAAGAAACACTTACATATGGATATGATCATTAACGACTAGCTGAGCCGTTTGCGGCAGCACCAGCTCTAGACCTCTATTTCCAGCATGCAGCCAGTTCTTTGCTTCATCCTGTATCACTCTGAAAAGTTGCTCCGGCGTTCTTGACGATCTGTTGAAAGCTCGGTTATTCCTCTCCTTCCATAGTTCCCAGGTAGTCAGCATAATCATTGAACGCACACCATTTCTTGTAGCTTTTGGGCCCTTGTCTCCCATATCAGCATACCATTGGCTCATGTCTTCAGTTTGGGTCCAGTTCACCGGCCTCAGATGTGCTGCACTGATCCAGACACCCACCTTGTCCCAGATCATCATAGAGTAGCAGCATTCCTGGAAGAGATGTGATACCGTTTCTAGATTCCTTACACAAAGCTGACAGAAATAGTCATTAGGCCATTGCCTGATTAACAGTCGCGCCGCCGTCCAGATCCTATTCTGTAGCATCAACCATGTGAAGAATCGACATTTTGGTGGTGCCTTTGTCTTCCATGTAATGTCAGCTGTCCTGGATGGATTCGTTCCCATGAATTGTAGTCTATACGCCGAGCTTGCTGAATACTGGCCATCGCTGGTATGTAGCCAGGTTATCTGATCATGCTGTGTCGGCTGTAGAATAACCTCCTGCAGACGTTCCCATAGCGACACAAATTCTTGAATCACCTGATGAGACATGTTGTGGTCCACATCTCTGATCCACTTGTCTTCAGTCAACGCATCCTGAACTGTTCTATTCTTCCTTTTGCTGTGTTTGAACAGGACCGGGTATAAGGTTGCAGGTGCTTCTCCTTGCAGCCAGCGAGAGGTCTAGAAGGTAGCCTTGTTTTCGTTGCCTAAAGTCACAGTTGTTGCCGCGTTGAAGAGTGCTATATCAGTGCTGTCTATCGGTAGATCTAGACCTTTCCACGGCCTGGCTGTGTCATCCCATGAATACCATAGCCAACGAAGTCGCAGAGCGCGACTGAACTTATCAAGCTCGATGATGCCAAGGCCCCCATTTACCGTTGGTGTGCAGACCTTGGTCCATGCCACCTTACAATTTCCTCCTGTAAGCTCCTTGTCTCCTGCCCATAGAAATCGTCTACGCAGTTTGTCTAGTTCTTTTAGGAAATTTTTGGGTGCTTTTACTACCGTCAGCAAATAGACCGGGATTGAGCTGAGCACAGAGCGCACCAGTTCTCTTCGGCCAGCCACACTCAGTAATCGGCCCTGCCAGCCTGCTACTCTTCCCTTTGCTCTGTCTTGGATGTACTGCAGATGCACCATTTTAATTCTTCCAAGTGTGAGAGGTAGGCCTAAGTATTGTATTGGGAAATTTACTCTTGGCCCCGGGAAGTCATGCAATATATCTTCCATGTTTAGTCCAGAGCACCTAATCGGCGCTATGGTACTCTTTTGCATGTTGATCTTCAGTCCAGTGGCTGCACCAAACGCGTTCATGATCTCCATGATGCAGGCAATGTCCTGCTGTGTGGGGTTGGTGAAGATTACCGCATCGTTGGCATACATTGAAATTCGGAGGCTTGCATACCTCCCCTTGAGCTTTGATATGAATCCTTGCTGTGTTGCAATGTTGAAAATATTGTTAAGGACATCGATTGCTAGTATGAACAGGTAGGGTGAGAGAGGGTCGCCTTGTCTGAGTCCTCTCCGATGCCTGATAGCTTCTCCTAGACATCCATTCAGCAAAATAGCTGAGGAGGACGTTCTAAGTATTGCTGCCAGCCAGTCAAGCCATCTTGTAGGGAATCCTCATCTGCCCAGTAGCTCAATCAGGTATTCCCAAGATACCAACTCGAAAGCTTTAGTTATGTCAAGCTTGATAAGACAAGCTGGTGTTTTTGTCCTATGGTAGTGGCGTGCTAGCCCCCTGACATACAGAAAATTTTCCTGGATGCATCTTTTTTAATGAATGCGCTCTGGGAGTGTGAGATGAGTCTGTCAATATACACTGATAATCTTATGGCCAGCACCTTGGTCAGCAGCTTTGCAAAAGAGTGTATCAGGCTAATCGGTCTAAAGTCCTTTGGCTCTATTGCAGTTTCAGTCTTGGGAATCAGCACCACCTGAGCCGTATTTAAATGTTCCAGCGCACCATTGTGCTGTATGAAGAATGCATGGAAAGCGTTAAGGATATCTAGCTTGATGATATCCCAGCAGTTCTTGTAAAAATCATTAGTGAAACCATCTGGCCCCGGTGCCTTTTCACTGGGTAAGCATCTGACAGCTTGATCTAATTCATCTTTAGTAAAAGGTCTGTCTAGTTCCAGCCCTGTAGACTGTTGTATGGTGTTTATCTGGAGATGTTGCCATTGTAAGGTGTGTTGCCTCTTGACCTTTTTCCCAATCAAATTCTCAAAGTACTCCTGCAGGACTTGTTGTTTATCATTGTTTGACCAGACCAAGGAGCCGCCTTGGTTTTTCAGTGATGCAATATATTTTCTTCTTTTCCTAGCTGCCATCTTAAGGTGAAAAAATCTCGTGCAAGCATCCCCAGCTTTGATGAAATTGATTCTGGATGCCTGTCGCCTTCTGCTTCTCTCTAATGCTGCTAGGCCCAAGATTCTAACCTTGAGGTCACTTCTTAAGCTGATTTCCCCTACTGTGAGTTGCCTGACTTCTTGAGCGATATCCAGTCTAAATATGACCTCATTTGCAATGTGCAGCTGTAGCCTCGCATTGCTGAACAGCTTCTTGTTCCAGTTGCATAGCGCCGTAGCCGTTTCTACCATCTTCTTGTTTAGTACATTGTGCGCTGAGCCAAATTGTGGTTTATTCCATGCTGCTGTCACAACCTCCTTAAACCCATCAATCTTTAGCCAGTGGTTTTCAAATTTGAAAGCCGCCTTTCTGACTGTGCGTTCTTGACGGGTCAGGAACAGCGGGCAGTGATCTGAAGCACCCGTTGCCAGAGCATTGAGCGCGAAGTTTGGGAAGGCAGCCTCCCAGCCATGATTACAGAACATCCTGTCCAATCTTACCAAGGTTGGGCTCTCTCTTTCATTGGACCACGTGTATTTCCTGTTTTGCAGTGCAATCTCCATGAGCTCACATTCGTCTAATGCTCGTCTGAACTTTCCCATCATTCTTCTATTGAGGTTCAGGTTGTTTTTGTCGCTGGCCTGATAGATGAGGTTGAAATCTCCTACAATGATCCATGGAATAGTAGCTGGCGGCCTGATAGCCATCAATTCAGCAAGGAACTCATCTTTTCTGCCATCATCCGTAGGTCCATAACATGTAGTCATTAGGAAAGGTGTCTGAAGATATAACCTTGATAGTTGCTGAAATGGTGAAGTTTCTATTTACTGCATTAGTGACAGAGATCATGTCCTTGTTCCAGGCTAAAATAATTCCACCTCTAGTCCCCTGAGCCCCCAACTCAAGATAGGAGTCAAGACATTGGCCGAGGGTCTCGTGGGCCAGAGTAGTAGTGAGACAGCTCAGTTTGGTTTCCTGCAGGCACACAATGCTTGGCCGCGAGCAGGTCACCGTTTCTCTGACAAGTTCTCTATGAGCAGCGTCATTGAGGCCCCTTACATTCCATGTTAGCACAGTAAGGTCGTTTCTATCCATGGAACAACAAACTAACCACTGATATTAGGGCTTGAAAAAAGCCAACATCACACTAACCTGCCGACTATAGGTTGCTTCAGGCACACAGCAGCCATTACTGATAACCCAACTCATCTCCCTGCAACAGACTACTACTTCCTTCCAGCTAAGACAGCAGTACTGGACTATTCCCCTACCACACTGACTCGATACAAAGCAGTGCAACATGCCTGCTGACACAACCTCACTACACCCAAACACACACAAACTGCTAAGGATTAACATGGATAACTTGGTCCTACAACTGTCATAACCGAGCCAACTCAGTCCCCTCCATCCTCCATGGCCTCAGCTCCCTCATCAGCCATGATCTGTGCTGCCGCCGTCATCACTGTCCCACTGTCCAACGACGTTAGCTTCCTCACTAAAGCAATCTGCTCTGGGGAGAGCGGCGTGCCAAAGCTCTTGGCGAAGGCCTCCAGTGCCTCCTCCCCAATCGGCTCCCTTGGTCCAACCATCTCAAATGCCTTGATGAGGCGGTGTGTTGTGCGCTTGGAGACCGGCACAGAGCAGATCTTCGCCTGTTGTCTGGTGCTCCTCCTCAAGCCTCCTGTTGCAGTATGCCCCTTCTTCGCCCTGCCTGTAGCCTTGCTCTTAGGCTGTTGAGGTGCTGGCGTCTCTAGAATTGGCTGCTCACAGGGAACAAACATGCTGTCGACAATGGAACTCCTGCGCTCCTCCAGTATCAGTTCAGCGACCTGCTCGGTGATGCCAGCGGTGATCACCTGGCCATCAATCTCCTACTGCACCCCGGGGACAAAATGGATGACGTTTCCGAGACCCAGGGCAGCAGCCTCCTCGTTCAGCTCCTGCAGCTTGTCCCACCCCGTGGGAACGAACTCGGTCACCGGAGGACCCCCAGGAGGTGAGAAAGGCAGAGGCCTCTGCATTGCCTCAGCACACGCCGCCATCGCCTCGCCAATCATGGGGTCATAGTCATCATATGGTCGGGCGAGGGCTAGCCAGATGTCACCAGTACACGTCTCCTTGTAGAAGTCCATCATGGGGTCAGGGTGTCTGGGCGGTGGCGGTGGCGCCCCATGGGCGCTCGGAAGAGCCCCCGCAAGCAGAGTAGAGCCCAGGTCGCCACTCAGTGCTCCACCCGCAGTCTCATCACGTGCGCGCCTCGCCTTCGCCCTAGGGGAACACGATCTGCGCTGCTCCCAGTCAGAGTCCTCACGGCGCATTGGGTCACCGCCATGGGGCGAGGGGTGCTCGTCCCGCGAAAGCCGCCTACCGCGGCCCCCGTCTCCATCTTCCTTGTGTGCTTCGTCGTCGTGTGTGGCGCCACCACCCCAACGCCTGGACGCCGGGGGAGGGGGTCTTGGCCGCTGCTACCCCAGCGTTGTTCTTTGGATCTCACGGGTGGCGAAGAAGTTGAAAGCACGCTTGCTGGCGGTCTAGGAACCCCCACGGTGGGCACAGGTCGTCATGGTCATCGTCAGCATCGTCGTCGTGTCGCCGCATAGGTGCCCGCGGCGGCGGCCTGCACGCATCCTGCCTGGGTCGCGCCTAGAGCCCGTCCATCATGCCCGGGCTCCACTCCATGCTCAGGATCCGTGGGTACAGCTCCTCCTCGGAGGAGACAGGTGATGGAGCCCCGCTGATGCCAGATGATGGCGTGCGAGTCCGGGGCGGGCTCCAGTCTTCCACGATGTCGAGGTGGATGAGGAGATTGTGGACCTTGCCGCGCGGCGGCGGCGTCTCCCTGGGCTGCCGCGCCGCCCCTGCGTTCGGTGGGGTCCATCCCGCACCATGCTAGAAAATGGTCACCGTCTTGGTCCTTGGCAGTTGGTCAGGGAACCACATCCATGCCCAACAGTAGATGATGTCGGAGTCCTGCTGGCGGTAGGTGGCTCGGTCAATGGTGTCGACGAGGCAAGCTTCACCAAGCACTTCCTGGAGCGCCTCAATGTTCCAGGCGGGTCCAGGCAGATGCTCGATGGCCATGCGTACATGGGACCACCAGGTGGCGTCCCTACCGGTGGTCTCCTCGCGCCATGGGAGAATGTTGAAGTCGACTCCCATGACCCGGATGCCGCCGACCCGCAGCGCCAGCGTCCTGTGGTGCGAGTGCTTGAAAACGATCCTGAAATCCTCCGGGTGGTGGCGCGTCGTGCGCATCTCGCAGGGCGGCATGCGAACACAGCCCGCAAGGATCCTGGTGACGTCGCCGATGCAGGTGTCGATGTGCTGCGTCTTGTCGCGTGCCTCCAGCACCACGACCTTGGTACGCAGCCTGGTGGCCTCCTGGGTCATGGTGACCGAGGTGATCAGCACTGCGCTGCCCGCGGTTGGGCGGTTCTCCGGCATCCCCGGATACCAGGCCATCGTCGAGTCTTCGTCCGAGGTCGTAGCGGTGCTGCACTCCACTGGTCCAGTAGCCGGTGGTTCACCCTCCCGCCGTTGGAGGGCAGGGAAGACAATGCGGCTGTGCAGGTCCAGCTTCTGGAAGTGTAGGCGGGATTTGGCTGGTGGCTTTTGGAATTTGAGGCGAGAATGGATTGGTGGACGGTGAAGGCCTGTTTTCTTCTCCGGGCAGTGCTTGGCTAGGTGGCCATTGCGGCGGCACGCCAAGCACCTCAGGGGATCTCTACAGTCGCCTAACTTGTGGTCTTTGCCCAGGCATCTGAAGCAGCGACCGGCGAAGGAGGTTTTATAGGGAGGTTTTATAGCCCGCCGGTGGCGCTGGTTCGCCGAAGAGGCGCAGAGGGCGCCATATGGTGCGTGGCCTCTGATGATGGTGACGCGATGGAGCATTAACCCGAGCAGCTGTAGGGCGTGAGCGCACTGCATCGGAGTAACTTCGCGGCGCACCTCGAATCGGCCTATTCGGCGCCTCGGTCCGGCAGAGTTCAGAAGCAATATGCCTTTTGGGATGGGATTGCTCGATTACCTGGATCTTGGGGTGGTTGTGCGTCGCCGTGGTCGTCGCCCTCGCGGCGGAGGAGTTAATGGCCCCATCCTCTGCGCGCTCAGCAGAGCCATTGATGTCCGGACGGGCGCCCTCCGTGTGCAGCGACCGGCGGTCCGTCCCCCGCTCGCCATTGATGATGTCCGTCTCCGTCAGGTCCTGTCCCGCAGGTGGAGGTCGCGTGCCTGAGGGATCCGGAGGGGGGTCGTGACTCGCGCCGGATTTTAGACACGCCCCATCCCCTACCGGTTCCTTTGGCTCAGGCAGCGGCAGGTCTGGGTAGGGCGCAGAGCCGGCTTGCCGCATTGGTGATTCCAGCTTCTCCGGGGATTGCAGCACGACAGCATGAAGATTGCCCTTCCGGTCCGGGAGGGGAGCAGCGGCATCAGTATTAGCGCCCGCGCAAGCTGGCGCAGTAATGGTGTCTGCGACCTCAGCTGCATAGGCCGGCTCCTCCCCGCCTCCGACTTTCTCCGCGGATGATAGCTCGTCGTCTAGGCACGCTGGATCTGGATCTTGAAGCTTTCTCGCAGCAGAGAGGTGGCCAAACGCTCCGTCCTTGTCGTGGATTGATCCCCAATCCAGCAGCTCCGGGGCGCCCCCCTCGCCGAGCGGCAGCGGCCCCGATGCCGGCATGGAGGGGACCCTCACCGTTGGGGTCGTGGCGCCGGCGTCCGCCGGTGGGCACCCAGCTCCGCTCCGCTCTCCGCCTCACGCTTCCAACCCTTATTTCGTTTTCAATGACATTTTCACCGCGTTAGGAGTCTAGACTCTATGCCAGTTGTGGATAGAGCCGCCGAATCCCCTTGCCCCTACTGGAGTCCGCTCGAGGCGCACGCTGTGCTGGCCGCCTTCGCCTCCAACGAGGGAGCTCATCCCACCAGATCTATGCGCTCGCCGGGTTCGCCCTCTCGAGCCACGAGGAGCTCCATGTCGGTGAAGAAGAGGCCACAAAAATATATAGATTGAATCCAATAATTTGGTATTCACCCGTAGCAAAGTACGGGCAAATTTGCTTGTTATATATAAAGAGCCAAAATTTCTGTAGTCAATTTTTCGTCCAGCCCAATTACGAGTCCAGCTCAATCACGACTAGCCTTTCATCCTGTTGACACCAAAATTAGGACGTTCATTTTTCGACGTCAACACATCCGATCATCCACCCACGGCGACTTTTATCCGTCTCTTCTTTTCTTTTGAGAAATGCTATCCAATAACCGAGTGTTGGACACTCTGATATTTGCTCGCCCGTGCACCCTCTCTTTCCAGTCTTTATCTCTTCTTCTCCAAATCTGGTGGCCTTAAAAGGGGAAATCGGGGGAGGCAGGCCGGCCAGGCGGTGGAGACGGTGGGAGGGCGGCGTCCAGGTCCTAGCAGCGGAGGCGGTCGGGCCAGGTCGGGGCGGAGGGACCTATGGCCGGAGCTCGCCGCGGAAGGAGGAGGGGTGAGAGGAAGAAGGAGGTCGCGGCCGCGGCGGGGCGGTGGGCGGCGACGTGGTGAGGAGGAAGAAGAACAGCAAAAACAAATTGAGTGCTTCTCACCTGTAAAACGCTTAAGTGCTGGCTAGACACTTCCTTTCTTTTTTTGCCGTGCATGTTTGGGCTTTTCTTTTTGGGTTCGGTTGTTCGTTCGGAGTATCTCCCGCCCATTTCTTCCCGTGCCCGTCCGGTGATATTATCCCGGTATCCGTTCCGTAACTTTTTGTCTTCCATTTTTTCTCGTGTTTTGTTCCGTGACGTTTTCTTTTTCTAATTTTCCCTGTTTTTCGTTCGTTTCTTTTTTTTTCTCATAGGATCTCCTGTCCTTTTTCATGCCCGTTCCATGACTCTTTTTCCATTTTTTTTGGACGTGCTGGCGTCCAAACGTCCGACGAGATAGAATTCTATTGAACAGCTGTCTCCCCCGCGCGCCTGCATAGCCTGCTCCCCATTCACTAATTCGCCCTGCCCGTATGGCGCCCCGTACGACTTGCTCGCAATCCGCCCCGTCCGCCTTGATTCGACCCGCCCCCATCCATTGGCCCCGCCCCGCAGGCGCATCCTGCCTCGTCGTTCCCCCGACCGTCAGCCCCCAGCGCGTCGCGTGCCACGTTCGCCGACCACCGGCTCGCCGTGCCCCATTCCCCGGTGCCCGTGCCGTGCCACCATCACTCCCCCGTGCCCTTGACTCTCCGAACAGCATGAAACATATGCAACATGAAACACTTGAATGAAACATACGTCTGAAATAGAAGAAACATATAGAAAACACACTTGCAACATATGTGTGAAAACATATGCAATATCCAAATAGAATACTTGCAACTTGCAACATGAAACTCTTGTTGCAACAGAAGACTGGAACAAATAAAACATTTAGAACATATTGTTGCAACATATGTGTGAAACATATGCAACATTCAGATCAAAACGCTTGCAATAGATGTTTGGAACAGATGAAACGTTCTGAAACACTTGCAACATATATAACATGTGCAACATCCCTCGATGTACTTTTGCAATATCCATATGAAATAACTGCAACATACCTCTGAAATGTCCGAAACACTTGAAACATATATTTGCAATATAGGGGGAGCATCTATGCCAATCAATTCCATCCGTCGAGGTGGGAGCTAGCGGCGAATGGCGGCGCACGAGCACCACTAGCTTCCAGCACCAGCGGTGCGCGCGAGCACCACCGCCACCAGCACTGGGTTTGGGTTGGCTGGGTGGGCAGTGCGCGTGACTGGCGGAGCGTGCACCACCAGCACCAGCGCGCGACGGGAGGGAGTGGGTGGCGCGGGCGATGGGAGGGGGCGAGAGGCGCGCGCGATGGGGTGTGAGCAAGCGGTGGCGGATGGGGCGCACGGCAACAGCGAGGGGAGTGCGCGTCCGTGTCTAGGACGGGGTAGTTGGAAGGAGCTGCGACATGGAAGGAGGAAGCGGAAGGGATAAGGATGGGTGATTTTTTTAAAAATAAACTCACTAGTAGAGCGAGCGGCAAGGTAAAAGCGCAAGCAACGAGACAGTGGGCCTACGGGAGCGTCCACGCTTTGCTCGTATCGGCCATAAAACGCGTAGCATTACCATTTTCCTTTCTCAAGTATCTCCTAGTTTTTTAATAAACATAGAAAACAAGAAATAAATATAATATTATGAGTATTTGAATTGTTAGCTCTTGCCGTCTTGCGTAATAAATAAATATCCTACCACTAAGTTGTTGGTATAGTTTTAATTAGGAATAAATTTTATTTTTGTTAGAATTTAGATTAGCTAATGGTCTAACTAACCGTAAACTAAAATTTTGAGTAGTTTGTTATCCAATCTAATCTATATCCGTTCTATGTCTATATCGATACCTAATATTAAAAAGCAAAGGAATTCTTTCCAACTGATTTTTTACTTTCCACATCACCTCGTGCCTCTTTTGTCTTGTCCGTGATTAGGATTCACAACTCATGCCCATACGAATTAAAATGGCACCTGTCCAGCGACAATATAATCTTACTGTCCTGCATATGATATGACCCTTACTTTCATCAATATTTATACGAGTTAGAATAACGCACCCAACAATGGTAGAGTCGGACTCCAAAACACATCCAATAATGGTGGAGTCAGACTCCAACATTATTAACACTTTACCTGAAGTTCCAGAAAACTAGAAACCAAATATCATTTCCATGTATACCATTATTAACACTTTACCCCGGTTGATGAGTGCTTGAAATGGACCAGAAGAGGGCATAGGTCCAGTTGATGCTCCTTGCGGCTGCAGCGAGCTGGTTCCTCAACTGCCTCTCAGTAGGCTGCTGCAGTTCTTCCTGAACCTGGGAAGCTGATAGTGCCATCGCGCGCCTTACTATACCCCTTCACGCAGAAGCCAGATGTGTTACAATAAGCGACGACGAAGAAGCTAAGATCGAAACACCACACTACGCCAGATTCTTACAGCAGGAACGGGGGCATTTTTACTGTAGAGGCGGCTGGGGTTGGGGGCCCCCCTACAGTGGGCGTCCTCGGCCCCAGCAGCCCAGCCGCCCCTACAGATGTTACTGTAGGGGCAGCTGGTAACCTGAGCCGCCCTTACAGTTGGGGCTGATCTGTAGGGGCGGCTCAATCACCAGCCGCCCCTACAGCAGATGTCACTGTAGGGGCGGCTGGTAACCTGAGCCGCCCCTACAGTTAGGACTGATCTGTAGGTGCGGCTCAATCACCAGCCGCCCCTGCAGTTCTGACTGTAAGGGCGGCTAAATCACTAGCCGCCCCTACTGATGGCGCACGAATAAATAGTAGCCACCCTCTTGTTCCACCTCGGAACACACTCTTCTACACATAAAAAAAAGGTTGGGAGGCCTTGGGCTCCTCCTAAAAATTGCTCTACTAAGGGGAGAGGTTTTGATCTCAAATCCTTTGGTGGAGAGGCTCTAAAAGGTAAGGAAATACGTCTCCAACTCTTTATTTAAGTTTAATTCGTTGGTTAGTGAGTAATTTGATTTTAGGTTTTCTCTCTCTTCCATGGAGCTTGAGCTAGTTATGAGTGAAATTAGACCCTAATTTTCACTATACTAGGATAAATTAGGTAGGAAAGTAAGATTGCACCCTTTATTAGTACATCTTTGTTGATTTTAGTGTAGTATTAGTGAAGTTTGATGCATGTGTCATGAAACCCTATATCTAGATCTAGGATTTTGTTTTTTTTTTCTTTTTCAATTTTTTCTTTATGTACTAGGGTTTGCATGTAGGTGAATGTGTAAGATTTTAATTGTTGCTAATATGTAAAATATCCTCTACCATGGCTACTAATTATCATTTAATATTTATTTTGATTCATTTCTATAATGTGTGTTTTTAATTAGTTATGGACAAATAGGCCATTAATTAATTATCCTCTACCATGAAATTGGAATGGAGTTTGCATGAAAGGTAGTGGATGAAATATTAAATGCTGCTAATTGTTTTATTTGAAATTGTTTATTTGAACCAATTAATTTATATTTTAAAATATTTATGCATTAATAGTCAATTAATTAACTATCCTCTACTACCATGGTGCGTGTCTCAGGTATATACAATTATTCTCGAGTAATATTCTTTCTTTGGTTATTTTGTTTCTATAAGATGGACTACAGGAACTCTTGGATGTATGGTTCGTTAAGACACGACGCTCTTTTCCGTGATGAGGTGGACAAATTCATCAAAGCCGCAGAGAAGCATGCAGCGATGTTGAAAGAGAATAGCGACACGATTATTTGTCCCTACAAAGATTGCAAGAACCTTATTGCATTTCGAGATGTGAGTACCATTGAAGAACATCTTATTAGAAGAGGATTTGTTAGGACACAAAGGTGGATTCATCATGGTGAAACAGTTGGTTGTTGATGACGACAACGATGATCTAGTGATGATGAAGTGAAACCCAAGCATACTTGTCCCGATTCACGCAGACGATCTTGAGCAACAAATGGATCGTGACTATGGTAATCAACAAGGTGGTGGCTTTGGCAATCAACACGGTGGTGGCTTTGGCAATGAACAAGGTGGTGATGATTTGGTGGTGCCAAGCAATGATGGCTAAGCACGTGAGGGGATGCGGATGACGGTGACAACTTGGACGAAATGCTTGGGGCCTTTGGACCGTAAATATTAGAAAAGAGCAAGAGAGGTCTAGAAAATCTTGAGAGGGTGACAAAAGCATCGAAGAAGACCGTGTATGATCTTTGAGAAGGGTTGTCCGACATACTTCACCTTTACGCTTTTGTGCTTGAGCTACTCATCCCGAAGGCTAAATACAATTTGGTCGGATTGCGAGTTTCGATGATCTCTGTTGTGCCTCATGTCACGGTTGCTCCCACGGCCAAACACAGTTCCCGCCAACACATACCAAGCGAAGAAGGTTATAAGTCCACTCACATTGGGGATTGAAAAAATCCATGCATGCCCCAACCACTGTATCCTTTTTCGACGTGGCACATCGTTCGAGACTTTAGATACATGTCCTAGGTGTGGGGCTAGTCGGTACAAGAACAATGACCTTCAAAGTGGGGTGGAAGCCTCCACAGGAAAGAGGAAGAAGGTGGAAAGAAGGTGGTGCAAGAATCTCATTTCAGAGAAAACTCCATTAGGCAACGATATAAATAAGAGAAGAATTCTGCCTTGGTTATGTGGTACTTGTCGTTGATCGACCGCTTAAGGCGTATGTTCCTAAACCCTAAGGAAGCCATGACCGATGACATGGTGGAATGATGAGCGCAAGGTGGATGATGATACGATCGCACACCCGGCCGATTGTAGCCAGTGGCAAGCGTTCGATGCCAAGTACAAAGCAGAATTCAGTGATGACCCACGGAATGTACGGTTCGGCTTGAGCACCGATGAAATGAATCTCTTCAATGAGAGGATGACCGACCACAGCACATGGCCAGTCATCTTGACCATGTACAACCTCCCAACGTATTTGTGTCAGAAGAGGAAGTACCTTCTCCTCACCATTCTTATCTCCGGCCCCAAACAACCAGGCATTGATATAGACGTGTTCTTGGAGCCTCTGATGCAAGAAATGGAGAGGCTATGGAGGTATGGGGAGCCGATGTACGATGCGTTCCGGCGAGAGGACTTCATATGCAAAGCAATAATATTTGTTACTACCAATGATTACCCCGCGCTGTTTGCCCTATCTGGACAGTTCAAAGGCAAGACTGGATACTTAGTCTGTTTGGATGGTACTAAATGGGTGTTCTTAGATGGATTCAGGAAGATAGTTTACATAAGGAACCAACTCTTCTTAAAGACAGGTCACAAGTACCGCGGCAAATTATACCTAAGATACTATGGCAACATCCCGGAAGGATGAACCCCCTCCAGAGAGACATCATAATGGAGAACATGTGTTCAGAATGGTCCAAAACATACACGTCGTCTATGGAAAGAAGAATCCAGATGGAACGATCAGAGATAGAAGCACACCTCCCATCGAAGGTGTACCATTCAAGAAGCAATCGATCTTCTTTCAGTACCTGCCTTATTGGCCAGACTTGGAGGTCTCCCATGCCATTGATGCGATGCATGTGCAGAAGAATGTCTTTGAGAGTCTCATGGCTACCTTGATGGAAAAGAACCTGCCCAAAGATGTATTGCCATGGGAACGAAAAGGTGTCAAGGGGAAAGTTATCACGGTGGGCTAGCTAGTTTATGTAAGTGTGTCAGTGTTCATAAGACTGCATTCATGTATGTGTATGTGAGACTACATTCATGTATGTAAGACTACATTTATGTATGTGTGTTTGAAACTACATTTATGTGTGTGTTTGAGACTACATTCAAGTATGTTTGTGTGAACAATGTGTACTAAGAATTTATCAAATTACAAAATTACCAAAATAAAAGTTGTAGATCTCCATGAGTTATTCAACTTTGGTATTCATTACTTTTTCAATTGAAATGATTTGGGGGTCTCAAATTTTGGTTCGAACTTGTCATTTTTCAAATTTTAAAATTTAAAAGGTTTCAATTTAGTCAAATGACAAGATAACCAAAATAAAAGTTATAGATCTTGATGAGTTGAACAACTTTTGTATTCATCACTTTTACATCTGAAATCATTTAGGGTTTGAAAATTTGGTTTGAACTTGTTAAATTTCAAATTTCAAATTTTAAAATGTGTAAAACATTGTCACATCCAAGTTTGATCATACTTAAATGCTGAAGCTTGATTTTGGAAATTTTTAGGAAAAATAACCATCACATTTGGAGTTAGTATGTGGGAGAACAACTAGTTACAGAGTTTACCCACAGATTAAAAAGAGAAATCACACTGTTCTATATGATCCTTACATGATCATAGTGAACAGTGTGATTTCTTTTTTTAATCTATGGGTCAACTTTGTAACTAGTTTTTCTTTCTCATACTAACTCCAAATCTGATGATTTTTTCCTAAAATTTTCTAAAATCATGCTCTATCAATTTATTTTGTTGGTTTTGTCAATATATACATATGAAAAGTTTGAGCAATTTAAATTTTGAATTTAAAAAAATGCAACTTCAGACAAGATTTTGGTACCCCAAATAATTTCAGCTGAAAAAGTGATAAATACCAAAGTTGAATAACTCATCAAGATCTACAACTTTTGTATTGGTTATTTCTTCATATGACAAAGTGGTAATGATATTGTTCACAAATGTGACACATCTCTCGTAAGGTTTTATAAACTATGTGAGACATATGTAAGATTAGTGAACAATGTGTACTAAGAATTTATCAAATGAATAAATGACCAAAATAAAAGTTGTAGATATTCATGAGTTGAACAACTTTGGTATTCATCACTTTTTATGTTGAAATCAATTTGGGTCTCAAATTTTGGTTCGAACTTGTCGTTTTTCAAAATTTCAAATTTAAAAGGTTCAAATTTTGTTAAATGACAAGATGACTAAAATAAGAGTTGTATATATTAATGAGTTGAACAACTTTGGTATTTATCATTTTTTATGTTGAAATCATTTTAGATCTCAAATTTTGGTTCGAACTTGTCATTTTTTAAATTTAAAAATTTGAAAGGTTCAAATTTAGTCAAATGATAAGATGACCAAAATAAAAGTTGTAGATCTTGATGAGTTGAACAACTTTTGTCTTCATCACTTTTACATTTGAAATCATTTAGGGTTTGAAAATTTAGTTTGAACTTGTCAAATTTCAAATTTCAAATTTTATACGTGTAAAACATTGTCACATCCAAGTTTGATCACACTTAAATGTTGAAGCATGATTTTAGAAATTTTTAGGAAAAAAACCATCACATTTGGAGTTAGTATGTGGGAGAACAACTAGTTACAAAGTTTAACCACAGATTAAAAAGAGAAATCACACTGTTCTAGATGATTCTTACATGATTATAGTGAACATTGTGATTTCTTTTTTTAATCTGTGGATCAACTTTGTAACTAGTTTTTCTTCCTCATACTAACTCTAAATCTGATGATTTTTTTCCTAAAATTTTCTACAATCATGCTCTATCAATTTATTTTGTTGGTTTTGTCAATATATACATATGAAAAGTTTGAGCAATTTAAATTTTGAATTTAAAAAAAATGCAACTTCAGACAAGATTTTGGTACCCCAAATGATTTCAGCTAAAAAAGTGATAAATACCAAAGTTGAATAACTCATCAAGATCTACAACTTTTATATTGGTCATTTCTTCATATGACAAAGTGGTAATGACATTGTTCACAAATTTGACACATCTCTCGTAAGGTTTTATAAACTATATAAGACATGTGTAAGATTAGTGAACAATGTGTGCTAAGAATTTATCAAATGAATAAATGACCAAAATAAAAGTTGTAGATATTCATGAGTTGAACAACTTTGGTATTCATCACTTTTTATGTTGAAATCAATTTGGGTCTCAAATTTTGGTTTGAACTTGTCGTTTTTCACAATTTCAAATTTGAAAGGTCCAAATTTTGTCAAATGATAAGATAACTAAAATAAAAGTTGTAGATATTAATGAGTTGAACAACTTTGGTATTCATCACTTTTTATGTTGAAATAATTTTGGGTCTCAAATTTTGGTTCGAACTTGTTATTTTTTAAAATTTCAAAATCGAAAGGTTCAAATTTTGTAAAATGACAAGATGACCAAAATAAAAGTTGTAGATCTTCATGACCTCTACAACTTTGACATTTATCAAATTTTTATTTGAGATCATTTGTTGTCTCAAAATTATTTTAATAGTTTTGATTTTAATTTTTAAAATTTTATATTTTTTTTAAATTTTTAAAGGTTCAATTTTGCAATTTTAAAATGTTGTAGTTGTTTTAGTTATTGTATATGTAAATATATCTATAAAAAAATAAATATAAACTTTTGCACTGTATTACTTATTATTTACATGTGAATAATTTATTTTGATTTAGAATTTAAAAAAAATCAAGCTGTAGGGCGGCTTATAACCTCGTAGCCCCTATAGTGGCTAATTCAAGCTGTAGGGGCGGCTTATAAGCTCACCGCCTCTACCATGGTCTCGAGATATATCACCGTCCGTCCGGCTGGGCACTAGAAGCTATAATTTGGGCGAGAAATCGATTCTGAGGCTGTCAGTCAGCTGCTCGCCCGCTCTCGCCCGCCTCGCTTGGCTCCGCGCCGCCACCCTTCATGGCATTTCCTCGCCATGCATCGCCGCTACTTTGCTCCATGCCGCCACCCGCTCTCCCTTCCTCCGACCACCACACCACTCTCTCTCCGCGTAGCCTCTGAGGTTAGGGTTTGGGACCTCGACCTCCGAGAGCAAGCAACCGCATGACGGCGGCTAGGGTTACCATGCAACCGCCTAGACAATGAAAAACTCATCATATTCGGACGGAGGAGGACCTCATGACATCGTTGGCCAAGTACACAGGCGGAGCTGTTGGCGAGTTCGTGGCGGCGAGAGGCGCCTTCACCGTCGTGCTCTCCGTGGCTCCTCGTCAAGGCCCTCGTGTTGGACCGGCCTCCACCGCCAAGTTGTTGGTTTCCGGATTGTGTGGGGTGCCTTAGGTCTTGACCTTTTGGGTTTCTGCAGAAACTAAGCGGAGCCGCCGTGCACTGGAGGCGGTGGATTGGAGTAAATGGCATGTGTTACGGGTGGATGAGAGGGTGGTGCCCAAGGATCACGCCTTGGATAGCAACTACTAAGCTCGCCTCGGATGAGTTCCTCTCTAAGGTACTCACTTGTTTAGTCAAATCCCAATTTGGTTGCCAGAAAGTCGGACGAGGGTTTACATTGATATGATCTTTGTCGAGAAATGGGTTCATGATCTGTTTTGAGTGATGGAGAATGGAAATATGGAATTATTTTTAGTAGATTATATACTTTTTTATCTTCTTGTCTTGTTGGACTTATTCTTGTCATGGTGTTAGTGATATAGGGTTATTTTGATTATAATGAATATTGAGCAAAATGTAGATTTTGGAGATAGTGAGTTGTCCGTCCGGAAGTCTCGGGAAAAAAAAAAACAATGAACGTATGCTTAATGATTAATACAAGTATGTCACGCTGTAGGTAGTCCGCATTCTCATCATAAAACTAAAGCACATTTCACTCGACAAATGTGCTATGTATGGTCGAATTCAACTTGGCTCGTATAGTAGATTTCACACAGTTCATATCTTTATTCTCATACATATAAAGCTTAAATGAAACTTTTTTATCTTTGTTCTACACTTCATATGAGCTTCCATCTTTGTCTTCCTACAACGTAGGTGCCGATTTCTCGCCGACTAGTAAGTGTATATATTCTAACAATCCTCGAGTGGAGAAAGTAGCTGATCCAGTTTTTTCCAAATCCGAACAATGCCATCCTTCACAGCCCGGATATCATCCAATTACTATAAAGAACCTTTTGCATCTCAATTGTTCCTCCGGTTTCATTTGTAGGGTGTTAAGACTTACGAACTCATGGCATGGAGCCCGGAAGTTGCCTCGAGCATCTCTAGATAAATATTTTTCACATTAAAATTTTGAGAAGCGTGAATCCACATGACTAGGTAAAAGTAGTTATCCATCCGTTCATAAGTACACACAAGTTGTGCTAGGGTTGTCTTCCCAGAACCCGCAATACCATATATGCCAATAACGGAATAACACTTTACGTTACTAGAGCTTGTTTCAAAATCACCTTTGTCTCATGGAGCAACCTTATTATCTCATCACGTTCATCATCGCTCGCCAAATATGATGTGTGTAAGAGCAGAGGATGTAGTGACAATCCTATTCACATTGTTGGCGGGGACTTGATGTGTCATTGCCATCTATACCATTTCTACCGTTGCTTGCCAATGGTGCCAAAAACTGTGCTCCTTGATCAATTAGTTTTTCACGAGATGGCTATTATCTAGGACACACAAAATGATTCCATGTAGTGGTTATCACTCCGGACTTTGAATATGGCAATGTGGTTTCAAATCCCAGTGGAACCTACTTTTCTTAACATAGAAAGAGAATTTGTGATATGCCACTCAAAAGATTAAACTAAAGAGCCTGACGGTGGTCTTTCTTGCAGCTTTTCTTTGTGGTAATTTGTTGACTTAAATGCAAGTGAAAGCCTGGTGGTGGTGTTTACGCAATTCTGAGTTGGACCACGGTAATATAATAGGTAAACTTATGGCTCTCTCTTTTCTTAGCACTTACTTGGCAAGTTCTAGCCATGAGTTACATACTGCTACCCTACACAGCCCTCAGTAAATTACTCCCATCAGTTTATTTATTTATTAGTCCATCCAGGCATGAAATTGATGTGTAACAACCATCAGTTTCATTCATTAATAAGTGACACCCGTATTTAATTAACTAAAAACAATGAAATGAAAATTCTGGATTGCTGTTGCTGTTGTTCCAGCTCCAAAGTTCAGACTCACGAGGAGAAGGCGAGTATGTTTTCAAACATTTTTTAGATAATGAAATACGTTTTCAAAAATGACCTGCTAAAAAATCAGTCGAAACATAGTGCAGATCAATTTTTCTTGTGTAACCATTTGTTTGCTTAGTTCCTGCATTAATTAAGTTATTACATTTGTTTAGCCTGGTCAGCTAGGCTCCAACATGATGCATGCCTGCATCTTTTTTTCTTTTTTAGATGCTGCATGCCTATATCTATCTTATAACCTTATTGGTACAGTAAGGGGTAAGAAATGCACAGTTTTTCCAGAAGTACAGGCAGATAGTAGCTGCTCCTGAAGCAGATTCATTGTTTAGTTTTCCCTGTCACTTGATTAGCATATATTAATTTTATTTTGGCTGCAAACTATGTAATATTTTCATTTGAAGTTGTCATTGAGTTGCAGTAACTTGTTTATATCTTATAAAAAATCATCGGTTCTCCTTCATGTAATAGTTAGTAGTTTTCATCATTGTTTCAAAGTTGTGTGATGAAGTATGTTCATTACTGCAGGTTTGAGTGCAGCTGCTCTCCATCTTCCTCGTTCCCATTCATCAAATTGAAACAACAGTTAAAGGGCTGTGAGCTGCTGACACTATCCAAGGTAAAATTACAATCGTTGTACTCAATCTTCTTGCTTGTGAGCTGCTGATCTATTTCCCCCATTCAAATGAAATGGCTTGGTCATTGATTTCTGTGTGCTGATTTCTTTGTTTGCCGATTCCTGCAAAAAATATAACTATGCATCTTTGTTTTAATGAATTGATATTCAATACTTCACTAAGGAGTGTCCCTGTTTACATGAAATGCATAAGTAGGGATGAAAGAACGCCATGTAAATGTACAGAGCTTCTAAAATCTGAATGGGTAGGGGACACCGAGGTCACCTTGGACTGTACAGAGCTTCTGAAATCTGAACGCCATGTACTTGCTATTTTTTCCATTGACCGGTACTGTCCATTGTGTACTGCCTACTATCCGCTTGTGTAGTTACAATTGATCATATCTAATTTGCTTTTATATGGATCACTGATGGGGCTGCTGCATTAGTTTTGGTGAGTGGGCAAAAGGCTCAAGAGCTTGGCCTGCAAGTCCTTGCAAGGATCAGAGGATATGCAAATGCAGCTCAAGTGAGCTACAGTAACAGTTATCATAGCGTTTGCGGGGAAGGGTAAAAGATCTTTACTAGTATATTGCTAGTGTTCTGTTAGTGAATTTTCAGTGTGTAAATAGGAAGTTAGATAACCCTGCAAATCCAAGCTTTGACATTGATACTTGACTCACAGATTATGAAAACTGTATCCATAAGTTCATATTTGAAAAGAATCCATAAGTTCATATTTGAAAAGAATCCATAAGTTCATATGTAGTCTATGTTATAATGATGGACTTCATAACGGACTATGTTGTAATGATGGACTTTTATGAATTATGACTTGTGATGATGTTCTAAATAATGGTCCTGTGTTTGTGGATGTATATATATATATTTATGGCGGTCAGATTCAAATTTGAATTATATATATATATGGTTAGATTTGAATTTGAATTATTTTTTTTTTGCTGGAAAATCCACTGTAGGGGCGGTTCTTGATTGAACCGCCCTTACAAATACACACAGCAGAGGCGGCTAGTGATACAGCCGTCCTTACAGAAGTCCACTACAGGGACGGCTGATATTACCAGCCACCCCTACAGAGGTCACTGTAGGGGCGGCTGAAAACACCAACCGTCCCTACAGAGGTCACTGTAGGGGCGGCTGAAAACACCAGCCGCCCCTACAGAGGGCACTGCAGTGGCGGTCAGGAAACCGCCCCTACAGAGGCTCTAGAGCCGCCCCTATAGTTAATTTCTGTAGTAGTGCCAGCTCGTGCAATTAGCAAGTAAGTAACCATGCATTTCCATTTCGTACCTGATACTGTAGGCTCTATATATGTGAAGGAACCACACAAAGAGGGCACAGCTTGATTCTAGATCAAAGTAGCTGGAGAAGCAGCAGAACGATGCAAAAACTTTCATGCAACGGTGGACAAGAATCGGAGGAGCTCCCTTCCGCGCCAAGGTGAACAACGCCTATGCTAGCAAAGACCTTTTGAAGATATATATGGGTGGAAGCAGGCATATATAGGCATGTATCCGCGTACATATATGCCTGCAGATATGACACGAACCTTGGAATCCAAGATGGGTTTGTGGAGCTCTAAGTGACCGAGCAAGACGGTGACGCGCATGTAGTACTATAGCACTAGCCCCAGGCTGATGTAACGGAAAGGAGTTGGAGCTCTCTACTTCTACTTGCCTTGCAAAACGAGGGATAGACGGATCGTATATATGCTAGGACCTTGGAGCGGCGAAAGCGTCTTTAGAGGCTTCCCTTGATTGGACACTCATGTCGTCTGCGTCAGTCGTCACACCTCACACGGTTTGGTAAGGTCTCTCTTTCTCGTATAAGATTTTGACCGGCAAATATATGCGTGCATTGCAACGGAATCCAATACGTATCATCAGTAAACCCAATACAAATGTGTTGTAAACTTAAGTGTTTTTCTTTAAACGTGACACAAACTTGTTTGTAAACCATGTATTGCTTTGCTTTTGCAACTAATCTTGGATCAAGACCGTATAGATTGATAGACAAGTCTAGTGTTAAAATATTTGTATCTTATTTTTCCTGCACTTTTTACTTTCTTTGGCTTCCAAGTCTAGTGTTAGGAATATGCTCAGCATCCACTTTAGTCGTTAGAATATGCTGTAGCAAGTGGGAGTCCTCTTTGCCAACAAAGGGCAAGGGAGTGTCACTGTAAAAACAGGCCATTGCATTTTCATTCAAACCAAGTGGCCAAGGGCCAAGCTGCCCTCTGATAGTTCCAGATCTGAATCTGAGATCCAATCGGGCCAACAATCTGGTATCGGAGCCAAGAGGGTTCTTGAGTGAGCGGCGTCATGTCCACCGCCAGCCAGATCGCAAGAGCGCGCGCCACCGCGGGTGCCAGAGCCGACGATCGCGCGACGCGCCTTGCTATCATAGAGGCAACGGCTACGGCGGCGGATGAGATGACCGGGCAGGCGGCGGCCGAGGCCCAGGCCACGGTAGCCGCGGCTGCAACACTGCACACCGAGATGGAGCAGGAGCCGGAGCCAGCTGGAGGATCGCGTAGCCCGGTCAGGCACCGCCACTAGAGCGGCCGCGTGGTCGGCACGGCCGCTCCCCTTTGCTGTAGACTGTCTACCGCGACTCCGGAGCAGGGATGCCGTAGCCGAAGCTCACCAAGTCGAACTACCACGAGTGGAGCCTGCTGATGAAGGTCAAGCTGTAGGCCCGACGGCTGTGGGAGGCGATTCATGTCGGCGGCATCGACTACGACGACGATCATCGGGCGCTAGAGGCATTGTGCACCGCTGTCCCAACCGAGCTCGGCGCCTTCCTCGCCAACAAGGCTACGCCAAAGCTAACGTGGGGATAGATCGCCGTGGCACGCATCGGCAAAGATCGTGTGCACTGGGCGACGTTGCAGCGCCTCCGAGAGGAGTGGGAAGGCCTCGCCTTTCAGCCTGGTGAGCAAGTCGAGGACTTTGCCCTTTGTCTTACCAATTTGATGGAGCAGATGGCGCGCAACGGCGACATCGACCACATAGAGGAGCACGCGGTGGAGAAATTCCTCCGATGCATGCTGAAGAGGTACGCGTAGATCGTCAATTCGATCGAGATGCTCCTCGACTTCGAGCAGCTCACCGTCGAGGACATCACCGGGAGGCTCAAGGCGGTGCAAGACCGCGAGAAGGCACCGAACTCCAAGCAAGGGGCCGCCGGTGGCAAGCTGCTGTACACGATGGAGCAATGGCGCGCCTTCAACAAGAAGAAGGAGGAATGATCCGGTTCATCTAGCTCCAAGGAGCATCGCCGGCGTCCACGCGACAGCAAGAAGAAGGAGGGGAAAGGACCCTGGGGCCAGGTCGGTGCTGATAGCGGCGCCGCCGACGAGCGCAAGGCGACCCGGGATGACACCTGCAACAACTGTGGCAGGACTAGCCACTAGACCAAGGACTGCCGCCTTCATCCACGCCACGGTGGGCAGGCTGACGTCGCGCAAGCAGAGGAGCAGGATGCCACCCTGTTCCTAGCGCACGGGTGCGTCGAGCTACAGCAAGATGCAGGGGAGGGAGTGAAAGGTCCAAGCTTTCCCCTTTTCGGGTCGGCTGGCTCCGCCGAGCTCCACCTCAACGAACCACGTGCCCATGCCTTCCTTGGCAAAGGTGCCACCAATGACAAGATCGACGGCTGGTACCTCGACACCGGTGCGATGCACCACATGAAGGGTGGGCGCGAGCTCTTCTCCGACCTGGACTCCGACGTGAAGGGCTCCATCAAGTTCGGTGATGCCTCCGCCGCCGAGATCAAGGGCGTCAGCTCGGTCATCTTCAAGGCAAAGACGGGGGAGCACCATCTTCTCACTGGGGTGTACTACATCTCAGCCTTAAAGAACTCCATCATCAGCGTCGGGCAGTTGGATGAAAATGGCTCGCGGGTGGAGATTGAGGACGGCGTGCTGTGCATCTAGGATAGACGCCGCCGTCTTCTCGCCAAGGTGAACCGGGGAAGCAACCACCTTTATGTGTTCCATGTATAGGTGGCGCACCCCTCTGCCTTGCCGCTCGTCAGGATAATGAGGCATGGTGCTGGCACAAGCACTTTGGGAAGCTTCACTTCGAAACCCTGAAGCAGCTCGGCAAGAAGGAGATGGTCCGCGGCATGCCCTGCGTCGACCACGTCGAGCAGCTCCGCGACACCTGTGTGGTGACCAAGCTGAAGCGCCGGCCCTTCCCACGTCAAGCCTCCTACCACGCCACCGAGCAGCTCGAGCTGGTGCATGGCGACCTCTGCGGTCCAGTGTCACCGGCCACTCTTGGAGGTTGGTGCTACTTCCTACTGCTCGTCGATGATGCCACCCACTATATGTGGGCTGTGCTGCTCGATTCCAAGGCAGCAGCTGCAGACGCCATCAAGCACCACCAGGCAGCCACATAGGAGTGCCGCCGCAAGCTCCGGGTGCTCCACAGTTGAATTCATGGTAGCTGAGTTCGCAGTGTACTACGCTAATGATGGGATTCAGCGCCACTACTCCGCACCCTACTCACCACAGCAGAACGCGCGTGGTTGAGCACCGCAATCAGACGGTGGTGGCAGCGGCGTGCGCTCCTCAAACAGCACGGCATGCCAGTGATCTACTGGGGAGAGGTCGTGATGACCGTTGTACACCTGCTCAACCGCTCTTCGACCAGTGCGCTCGATGGCAAGACGCCGTATGAGGCCTAGCACGGGTGCAAGCCGGTGGTTAGCTATCTGTGCATCTTTGGCTACCTCGCCTTCGTCAAGGAGCTGAACCACATCGTCAAGATCGACGATCGTAGCTCCTTAGGGGTCTTCATCGGCTATGCAGAGGGGCCAAGGCCTACCGCGTGCTCGACCCGGCGACATGGCGCATGCGCGTGGCGTACGATGTTGTGTTCGATGAAGGACGTGGCTAGGCATAGGACAAGGCGGTGGATGACGGGCCAGCGACCACACTTCATGACTTCACCGTCGAGTACGCATGGACTGAAGGTGCTGAGGAAGCACAAGGTGAATCTTCATCGGCGTATGGGTCTTCATCACTAGTGTCGACCTCTTCACCAACTTCGCCTCGTTCGCCATCACCAAATCTAGGGGAGCTCGGCAGCACATCGGCGGTGGTCGGTAGTCCATCGGTAGAAGCTCCGACGTCTCCAGCACCGCACCTCTCCGACCTCTACATCATCGCAGCCAATCTCTCCAGCATACCAGCCAACCTCCTCGGTGTCTTCTACCTCACCCGCTGCGACATCGACGCATGCAGGGCAGCCAAAGGTCGAGTACGCCACGCCACTGGAGGACGATGAAGACCGCCTGGACGCCTACTATGATGATGAGCCTCTGCGATACCGCATAGTGGCAAGAATCCTCGGCGACCAGTCTTCACCGGACCAGCCCGAGAGGCTCTTTGTTCAACTTCATCTGACGCACGCCGGTGAGCCGACCACTTATGCTGACACACAGGGTGATCCGACGTGGTGGGCGGCGATGGAGCAGGAGCTCAAGTCCATTGAGAAGAACCGCACCTAGAAGTTGGTGCCACTACCTGACGGCCACCGCCCTATCACCCTGAAGTGGGTGTTCAAGCTCAAGAAGGACGAGCTGGGCACGGTGATCAAACACAAGGCGTGGCTGGTAGCAAGCAGCTTTGTCCAGCAAGAGGGGATCGACTACAATGATGCTTTCGCCCTAGTGGTTTGCATGGAGTCAGTCCACATCCTCCTTGCGCTGGCGGCTCAAGAGGGGTGGCAAGTCCACATGGACATGAAGTCCGCGTTCCTCAATGGTGACCTCAAGGAGGAGGTCTACGTGCACCAGCCACCTGGCTACGCCATCGCCGGAGAAGAGGGGAAGGTGTACCGCCTGTGCAAGACACTCTATGGTCTACGCCAGGCAGAACGCGCCTAGAACACGAAGCTCGATGCCACACTCAAGAAGATGGGCTTCAAGCAGAGCACGCATGAGGCGACGGTGTACCGGTGGGGCAGCAGACGTAACATTCTACTGGTCGGCGCCTACGTCGACGACCTCATCATCACCGGCGCTGAAGAGCAGAAGGTGGATGTGTTCAATGCGTAGATGAAGAAGGCGTTCGACATGAGTGACCTCGGCCTCCTCTGCTTCTACCTCGGTGTCGAAGTGCGCCAGGACGCCATCGGAATTGCCCTCTGCCAAACCCACTACGCCAAGCGCATCCTCAAGCTCAGCGGCATGACAGGCTGTAATCCGGCCCACACCCCGATGGAGGAGAAGCTTAAGCTGAGTCAGGAGAGCACGGCGGAGGTCGATCCAACCCATTACCAACGGCTAATCGAGAGCTTGCGCTACCTAGTCTATACCCGACCGGACATCGCATTCGCTGTCAGGTAAATGAGCTGGTTCATGGAGCGGCCGACGATAGAGCATCTGTAGGCCGTCAAGCGAATCCTACACTACGTGGTGGGCACCCTCGACTACAGTCTTCACTACGAAAGGGCCCCCGACACGGCGCGGTTCGTCGGCTACTACGACAGCGACCTCGCCGGCGATGTGGATACCAGCAAGAGCACAACCGGGACGATGTTCTTCCTCGGTGATTGCTTGGTCAGCTGGCAGTCCCTCAAGCAGAAGGTGGTGGCCCTCTCAAGCTATGAAGTGGAGTACATCACCACCACCACTGCTGCAACACAGGGGCTGTGGCTGTCAAGGATGCTAGTAGAGCTCCTTGGCAGGAAGGTGGATGTGGTTGAGCTAAAGGTGGACAACAAGTTTTCTCTAGCTCTGACCAAGAACCCTATCTTCCATGAAAGAAGCAAGTACATCTGCATCAAGTACCACTTCATCAGAGATTGCTTAGAGAACGGAAGCATCAAGGCCTGCCACATTGCCACTACTGATCAGCTAGCTGACATTCTCACCAAGTCGCTGGGGAAGCCCAAGTTCCAGGAGATGAGGGAGAGGATTGGGCTACAACATATCACCTCCAGTGCTCGGCACAAGGCTTAGGGGGAGATTGATAGATAAGACTAGTGCTAAAGCACTTGTATCTTACTTTTCCTATATTTTTTACTTTCCTTGGCTTCTAAGCCTAGTGTTAGTAATATACTCAGCATCCACTTTAGTGGTTGGAATATGTTGTAGCAAGTGGGAGTCCTCTTTGCCTATAAAGGGCAAGGGAGTGTCATTGTCAAAATAGGCCATTGCATTTCCATTCAATCCAAGCGGCCAAGGGCCAAGATGCCCTCTGGTAGTTCCAGATCTGAATCTAAGATCCAATCGGGCCAACATAGATATGAGCTAATATATTGATAGTATACTTGGACGACTGGACGTACTAGGGTTTAGAAGATGACCAAACGTACTAGGGTTTAGATTGAGCGCGATCGATGGATGACAGCTTAGCCTAAGCACTCTCGGCCTGACCGAGGAGTGGTCCTAACACTTAGTGCATTACTTTCATGCATTACTTTCTTGTCTTAGCTTAGCAATGTTTTAAATAGTGGACTACCAAGAGAGTTCCCAATACTTTCTTTGCAAAATCATGTAGTTTCCCAACTTGTCAAAAAGTATTGGGAGAAATCAATAAGATCATCTCCAACAGTTTCTAATAATTCAATCCTAAAATATGGAAGATAATTTTACATCAGGAATCCTATACTATTTCTAAATTATCTTAACCACTTTTATATATTCTCTCTTGTACATTGCACCAGAAACCTTTTTCCTAATCTTTCTTCTTTTCCCACCCTTCCACCTCTAGATTGGCCGAAAGATACGGGCCTTTGGCTAGCCGCGGGAGGGGATACACGGGTCGGGGTGATCCACGGATATATCCGTGCGTTAAGTTATTTTTTTCAAGTGATAAAAGGTTGGGAGATGGGATTGGAAACTCTTGGAGAGGGTTTTTTTTTTCATTTTTGTCAAAAATCCTAGATTATGAGGCTTTATTGGTAACTCTTGGAGATGCTCTAAAACATTTAGCGTCGGCCTCCACCAAAAGCTGTAAAAAGCTATAGAGGAAGCTATTTCATTTAGCGGATTTATAGAAAAATATAAAAAACTATTAATTAATTGTGCATAGAAACATTTAATTTAACTAAATAAAAATTTATAAACACAAATACTCAAATACATGGATGTACAAGATCTAAGAGAATATGGCCCCGTTCGCTGGTCTGAACTTTGGCTGAAACTGACTGAAAAACACTGTTCCGGCTGAATTGTTGTGAGAGAAAAACATTGTTCCGGCTAAAAAAATAAGCCGAACAAGCCAAATTTAAGACAAGCGAACGAGGCCTATGTCTCTATTCCATTACTTGACATTCATCATATCAATCAACATATTCATTGCTACGACGATCAATATTCAATAGTTCAATAATTATTCAGTGATTTATTACATAAGAACATAAAGGAGAGACATAGATTATAGTCCTTTAGACTAAAGAATGAATATCTACCTCAGTGAGGATTAGTGGTGCTAAAAATATATCGGGTCTAAACTAAATTGCGGTGTTTAGTAGAGCTAAAATATAATTAGCGGCATAATAGCAGAAGAATTGAAAATAGCATAGCGGTGGGCCCTACGTAAACCTATAGCGAAGCTATAGCGGACTATTTAAAACCATGTAGCTTAACACTTTGCTTGTTGAGTGCAAGTTTTTTACGTGATGATTTGGTTTACTTAGGCCCCGTCTGTTAGGGCTTTACTTCATCGGTTGCCGGAAAAATTAGCTCCGTCAATACCTATCGATTATTCATGTAAAACAAATTAGATGGGTAGCACACAGATTTCGGACAAATCGATTATTCACGTAAAAACAAATTAGATGGGTAGCATACAGTTTCGCTGTCTGCAGGCTGTTTAATGCTTTGCATTTAGCGATCAACCATAATGAAGTCTGACGAGGAGAGATGAGCGGATCTTGGCTGTCTCCGTCGGGCGGCCGGGCGGGTGAACGCGCTCCGCCCTCCTCGCCGACAGGGATCGCCACTCCTTGCGAGAGGGGCGAGAACTCCCAACCCTCTCGGAGTCCAGGGGAGCTCTCGTCGTCTTCGCACCATGCGTCTTCCACTTCCGCGTAGGACTCCGCCTCCCAAACCTCGTCGGCGGAGTTACTCCGTCAACGCGATGAACTCCGCGGACTTCGCGAGGCTTGGCGGATCTCCAACTTGGATACGAGCGGTGCGGGCATGGCAGAGTCGAGTCGGGCAGCTGACACAGCCACTACCGCCGATTCCCCCTCCCGTCGGAGTCAGCTCCTGTTCAGCATGAGCCTGACGCCGAGGTCGCCGCCACAATTGCTCGGCCTGATTCATGGCGGAAGGCCAACATCTCGTCTACCTCTGCTCCAGTGCCTCCTAAGGTGAGCATCGTGTCTACTTCACCCTCATGTCGTGTTCATGGAGAGAGTTCTTCTCCATCTCCTGCTGATAGGATGCGATTGACAGCGAGCACGAAGTGTGCCGCTTCCTTGTCTCCTTCTCGATTTAGACAGCACGATTTTCCCAGTTTGCGTGACGCGAATAGAATCGTCACGAAGAAGAAAGGGCATGGTCCGCCTGTCAATTCGATGATATGTGATCCCAAATTGGGATTGACAGATTGTAATTTCTCGTTTGCGAAGGTAGAGGAAGGTGCCGTCACATTGAAATTTGCTCCAATTCAGCTCTGTTGGCCTCATCATGGCATGAGCAAGAGCATGGATGATTTGGTTGGAAATACTTCGGTTAAACCAGTTGATGGGCAAAACCGGGAATTCACTAAGTGGTTCAGGCTACCACCTAAGGTGAGGATAGTACCGGGGATCCTTGGGTCGCATCCGTCGATGTTGACACGTGGCGCACGCTCATCTGGAGAACGGTGAACACAAGTGTGTCGGTGATCCTGGAGAACGGTGAACACAAGTGTGTCGGTGATCCCGAATCAGGACACCGTGGCATTGTATCTGTTACGGAGACAATTCCCCGTGTGCTATTAAAAAAGATCGCAATGCCTTGTATGCCTCTGAAAAAGTTCAGTGGTCGCCATCGCTTTGCTCTAACTTCGTGCCCTCCCATCACTTTAAATCGGTTTGGGCTCTGAAGGAGTCAAGCTGCGGAGTGTGAAAAAGCGAAAATGCCCTTAAGTGTAAATCGTCATTATTAATTTTTTTTAGCATCTTAACGACTTCAAATGGAAAAACTCAAAACTAGAAAGTTGTAGATCTCGTCGAGAGATCTATAATTTTCATATAAAAATTATTTTCATTTAATTCGCAAAAAATATGATTTGATATAATTAATATATCTTAGAAAAATCATATTATTTTTTTTTGCGAAATTAAATAAAATAATTTTATATGAAAATTATAGATCTCGACGAGATCTACAACTTTCTAGTTTTGAGTTTTTTCATTTGAAGTCATTAAGATACTCAAAAAAAATTAATGACATATTTACACTTAAGGGCATTTTCGCTTTTTCACACCAGCAGCTTGACGGCAAGTAGAGCAAAACCCAGACGGAGTGGCATGGAGGACACTGAAAAAGTTGGAGCGATGATACCAAGACCGCTGAACTTTTTCAGGCACATGTGGCATTACGATCCTTTTAATGGCACATGTGAATTCGCCTCTATTATACCCACATGAATCGGGGGGGCGGGGTGGTGAGCAATTATGCAAACCCTAACGCTGATTTCTCATCCCCCGTCTCCAAAAACCTCTCCAAGATTGTCGGCCACCTGTGGAAAGGGTCTCCCACCCGATCTTCTATGGTGGTGGTGCAAGCCGAAGCGGCTCCCATCATCAGAGTCACAATGCAACCTAGAGGTGGTCGGCATGGCAGCTTTGGCCAGGGCCATGAGGGCTTCGGGAGCGGGCGTCAAGGGCGTGGCCGGGGGAGGACCAGCGCGCGCAACAATCAGTGGGTTCGCAAGGATGAACTGGCGGGAGGGAGAATCTCTGGGGGCGGTGAAGAAGAGGAAGATATCGATGCCAACCCTGTGCATGAAACCCAAACTGATTCCAAGTGGGAAGGTAATCTTGAGAAAAAGGAGGAACAACAAGTTCCATGGGGCCACAAGAAAGCTGATCTGGCTGGTGGTGAAGGATCTTCAAAAGGGACAGGTAACCAAACCCATCAGCCCTCTCGCAGTTCTAATCAGAGCCCAACAGTTGCTTGTGACAACTGTGGTTCGTATAGTCACATAACTTCTGAGTGCCATAACTTGAGTTGTGACATTTGTGGCTTTACCAATCACTCTACCTATGATTGCAAGAAATGTTTATCTTGGAACTTTGGACCTGAACTTTGTGCAACCTTTTGGTATATTTAACGCACACAGATAAATCCGCAAGCGCACGGATACCGCTATAGCTTTCACCTGGAGGTATTCTAAGTATCGTATCCACAGGAAAACATATGAGACTAACTACGGACTAACTTAACTAAGAGTAGCAACAAGGTTAGGATAAATAGGAGCGTAGAGAGGATAACTAAAGTTCTCTAGTTCTGACTTGGATAAGCTTATGTCTTCTACTATTCAACTAGGGACATTACTAGGAAAAAACACTAGCAGAGGATGCTTTCCTTCGCAACCGCGTCCTACGTGTGCCTACAGACGGGAGGTGGACTACAAAGGATCAACGAAGCTATATAGTATAGGCTATATAGAACTTATGTCACTCACGCGATCTACCACCTTCTGGAATGCAGGGTGCATCCACGATTAACCCAAGTCTAAGCACCACGTTTACACTTACGATTAATACTCTACTCCCTCTAGAACAGGAATAAAGCACTCAAAAGAGTCGTGATCCTAATGAACAATATAAACAAGATGCTTACTCGAATTAGAAGTTGATTACCAAAGATATCTCGAAGACAAGCTCAAGTAGAACTTGGATCCGCCAAGGTACAAGCCGTAAAGAGAGCACCGACAGGCCGGCACTTCCTCCAAACTCTTCCCTCACTCTCTATCTCACTATTTCTATTCATAAGACTAGATCATGTAGAGGACTAATCTTCTCTTGATAGCTGGCTCTGATCCTGACGAGGAGAATATAAATTAGGGTTTCAGGATGGCTCCAGGGAGGGTGGCAGGGGCTGGTATATATAGGCTGGAGCGTCCAAGTGAGCCCTTGGATCAAACCGACTTAAAGGATGGCGTAGATACAACCTAGGAGGCAGGTGGAGAACCGACATAGCAACGGAAGGCTGACATGGGGGGCCCATAGGTTAGGCGGCCTCTAGATGGGGCCAGCCGGTCCCACATGTCAGAGACACGGGCTCCGCTTCGGTGATTCGCCTTCTGGAGTCTTCTAGAGTCCTCCCACGTCGATTACGCGGCGGAATTCCGTAATTTCTTTTGACAAATAGGTCTCCCTTGACGGTTTTCTGGATAAACCCTGCTGAAAACACAGATTCACCAAAACTCGTGGAATTTATTAGTTTAAACCCCTATATCTATGTTTGGTGATGGAATTAAGTATAAATACATATTATGTTGACGGTTTATAATTGATGTTAGTGACCGTCAACACAACCCAAGTAGAAGATCAAAGTTTCCTCTATATTGATGAATGTATCATTCCAAGAGTTGCCAAGGAAAAAGCAAGCACAACTGTCATATCTGTAATTAGTGGGGCTGCTAATGCTAAACAGATAGAGCTTGAGTTCATGAACTTGATAGACGCCGATGCTTGGAGGTGGCGTGCTAGACAGATTGGTGAAGGAAAGTTCCTGATGAGGTTTCCCACCGCCAACATGGCAAGACAGTGGAGCAACCTCAAGAATTTGACTATGAGGAACGAAGCTCAGATCAAGATTGAAACCTGGTCTCCTGCTGTGGGTGCTAAGGGAGTGCTGCAGTCTGCTTGGTTCAGAGTTAGCAAGATTCCAGCTAATCAAAGGTCCATTAGAACTCTGGCCAAAGTTGGTGGGCTGGTTGGCAAGGTCATTGAAGTTGATGAAGGGTCTATATTCAGATATGATTATGTGAGATTAAGAATTGCCTGCAGAGATGTGTCTAAGGTTCCTAAGACTGCATAAGGGACTCTTGGGATGTATTTGATTGACTTTGGCTTTGAAGAGAAGTTCCAGAATTTGGGAATGAGAAGGTTCTTCGGAGTGGGATTAAAGTTGGCAATGATGATCCACATCCAGCCAAGAAATCAAAGTCAGACAGGGAGTTTGGTAATTCTGATGCTAATGCTGGTGTCAAGGATAACAACTCTGATCTTACCAAGTTTAACAGTGAAAAATCTGCTGGTAAACAGAAGGTATATTGGTCTGCTCCGCCCAAGTAAGATCCCGAAGAGAAAGCTCAACCCACCTTTATGAAGGATGCTCAAAAGGCCTACAGAGGATCCTGGGCTGATGATGGAGAAAAGGTTCATATACCTGATACATTGGAGGATTCGGACTCTGACAGTGATTCCTTCGCTCAAAAGATTGGTAGGCTCACTGGTGATGATGTAGCTAAATATGGGCAAGGGGAATCCTCTAAACAGATGTGGTTCATGAAGACTAATACCAATATACCAAACCTGAGTGAGCTCATCTCTGAAACAGAGAACAGCAAGTCTGTGGCCCAGATTCATGACAAAGCTGATAAGTGTATGAACAATGTGGTGTCCTGTGTGGTACCTAATGCTAAGCCAGTAGTTGTTTCTGAATCTCCTGAAGTATTCTTGCCTGACGATAATATTGTGAACACACAAGAGAGTGCTGATATGGAAGTTGATGGCTCCATGGAAACTGATGATGCTGATGGTTCTTTGAAGATTCAGCCCATCTCTGGGTTATCTGAGGATGTCGACATGACTAGAGATGTAGAAACTACTCTTCCAAGCTCAGTGGTACCCGAGGAGATGGGAACCCATCAGATTGCTGATAGAAGGAGTGACCGGCTCAAAAAATCAACCTCACTGACAATCGAGGAGAAAACCCAGTTGACAGTGCGGAAGAGAAACCTGGAAGGTAACCCATCGACTTACAATTCCTTTTCTGTGTTACCAATTGAGGAAATTATTCAAGTTACATCTGATATGGGTATTACGGTAGATGACAATGATTTTGATACTTTTGATTTGATTAAGGATTTAGAGAGAGCTAGAAATGATTTATACAAAAAGCAAAATGTGAATAACCTACATCCTCAAACTGAAACAGTTTAGGGGTCACCTAATGAAGGTGATGTTTTAGCTCTGGAATGGATTCAGGAGGAGTCATCTGAATCAGATGACTTCATCCTTATTGAGTCTAGAAAAAAGAGAAGAGAAAAAAACAAAAAGTGTTGTAATCTCTCCCATTAGCAAAGGGAAGAAACAAGACCAGGAAAATCCTGGCTTGTTAAAAGTTAGAGGAAGGAAGCCAAAGGCTATTACCTCTAAACAGAATAAAAAACAGTTTAAATGATAATACAAGGCTTAATATGGAACTGTAGGGGCCTCAAAAAAAAAGGGGTTGCTACATTTCTTAAAGACCTCATCTATAAATTCAAATTTCATTTCATTGGCCTACAGGAGACTATGATAAAAGATTGTGATGAAAAAATTGTGAGAAAATTTGACCCTCATAAAAAATATCTGTGGTTATATAATTCTGCTAAAGGAAAATCTGGAGGGATGTTAGTGGGTGTTAGGCTTGAGCTGTATGATGTGGGCGCCTTTCAACAGGGAGATTTCATGTTGCAGATGAATTTGTGGGAGAAGATTAATAAAATCAAATGGAATCTCCTTGTTGTTTATGGGGCAGCTCATGATGAACAAAAGCTGGATTTTCTCTCTGAACTCTCCTCTTTCTGTTCTAGAAACTCTGACCCATTCTTATAGGTGGTGATTTCAATATTATCAGGTTTGCTCATGAGAGAAATAGGCATGTTGGGGTACAGAGATTCTCTGACCTGTTTAACACTCTCATTGACTTTCATGAGTTAAAAGAAATTGAAATGTCTGGTGGTATTTATACTTGGTCCAATAATCAAGAAATTCCTACTTTAGAGAAACTAGATAGGATTCTAGTTTCCAAGGACTGGGAAGATCTATTCCCTCATGTTTGGGTCAGAAAGCTTCCAAGAGAAGTTTCTGATCACAATCCCTTAATTCTCTCATCTGTTTTAATGAGTCATACCAAGAAAATTGAGTTCAGGTTTGAGCTCAGTTGGTTATCAAATGATGATTTCTTCCCAGCTGTGAGTAAAATTTGGAACAAACCATGTAGAGCTGTATCGGCTCTTGATAAAATCCAGCAAAAATTGAAGTTACTGAAGCAGTACTTCAAGGGGTGGGGTTTTAATTTGCAAGGAGAATTGAGAAAACAAAGGAAGAATATTAGTGAAGAACTTAGTAAGTTGGAATCCATTGAGGAAGAGGAAGGTCTCAATGAGGAGCAGATGTTTAGGAAAGTTTGGTTGGTCAAAGAAAATCTGAAATTGCTAGACCAAGAAGAATCCTATTGGTATAATAGGTGTCATGAGGAGTGGTTGTTAAAAGGGGATAATAACACAGTTTTTTCCATTCTATTGCTAGTGGCAGAAGAAGAAAGAATACTGTCATCTCTCTTGAATATGAGGGCAACATCATTGAGGGCGATGAAAATTTGTTAACACATGCAACAGAATATTATTCTGGGTTGTTTGGACCTGAAACTGAGCATAATATCCACATTGATCCTAGTCTTTGGGATGAAGTTGAAAAAGTTTCTATAGAGGATAATTTGATGCTCTGTAGTCCTTTCTCTGAAAATGAAATTAAAGATGCCCTGTTCCATATGGAAAAAATAAAGCTGCTGGACCAGATAAGATCCCTATTGAGTTTTATCAATCATGTTGGGATATAGTGAAGAATGACATCATTCAGTTCATGGATTTTTATGAGAATAAGGTTGACATCAGTAGAATGAATTATGGCATAATCACTTTGCTGCCAAAAGTTTCTGATGCATTTAGGATCCAACAGTTCAGGCTTATTTGTTTGCTAAACTGTCTTTATAAATTGATCACTAAGGTGTTAACGATTAGATTGGAAAAAGTGGCTGAAAAATTAATTCATCCAAATCAGACAGCCTTTATGAAGGGAAGAAATATTATGAGTGGGATTATGATTCTCCATGAAATCTTTCATGAAACTAAGAGGAAAAAACAGATAGGGGTCATCCTTAAACTTGATTTCGAAAAGGCATATGATAAAATTAAATGGAGTTTTCTTTTTGAATGCCTATCATCTAGAGGTTTTGATGATCAATGGTGCAGCTGGTTGAAACAGGTAGTCACTGGTGGTACTGGAGTGTTAAGTTAAATAACCTCATAGGCCCTTACATCAAAAGCCACAAAGGGGTTAGACAGGGAGACCCCCTATCACCAATTCTCTTTAACTTTGTAGCAAATGGGCTTACTAGAATGATTCATAAGGCACAGTCTAATGGCCTTTTTTGTGGGTTTATTGATCATATCATCACTAATGGGGTTGTTGTACTTCAATATGCTGATGATACTATCATTTGTCTAAAACATGATCTCAATGGTGCTAGGAATTTGAAACTTCTTTTATACATGTATGAGTTGATGGCAGGCCTTAAAATCAACTTCCATAAAAGTGAAATCATTACTATCAATGATGAAGATAACTGGGCTGTTGTTTATGCTGATTTGTTCAACTACCAAGTTGGTACCTTCCCTATCAAGTATCTTGGGGTACCAGTGAGTCCAAGCAGGTTGCATGTAAGTGACTTGTTACCTCTTGTGGATAAAAGTGCTAAAAGACTTGATACTTGGCAGGGGGGGCTATGTCCATAGCTGGGAGAACAACTTTGATTAATTCTAGCTTGAACAATGCTCCTATATATCACATGTCCATTTATCTCTTGCCCAAATCCATAATCTATAAACTTGATAAGATTAGAAGGAGATTTTTCTGGCAAGGTGGGGGCACTAAAAGAAAATATCATCTGCTTAAATGGACAAAGATTTGTAAACACAAGAAGAAAGGGGGCCTGGGTATTAAAGATATCAGAAAGATGAATGTGAGGTTAATGTGTAAATGGCGGTGGAAACTGGAGAGAGAAAATGGGTTATGGCAGAAAATCATCCATTTCAAATACATGAATGGCAAATCTGTTTGCACTGTGATCATAGACAATCAGATTCTGCTTTGTGGTCTGATCTGCTGAAAATCAGAAATATTTACCTCCAGGGTAGGAAGATGAAAGTTAGTGATGGGAAGAATACGCTGTTTTGGAAAGATGTTTGGATCTATGATAAACCGTTAAGTACTATGTTTCCTGATTTGTTTAAAATGTGTGAGCAGCCTGACATTACGGTTTCTCAGGTAAAACTTGATCCCAATTGTGTTACTTTTACCAGATGGTTAGTGGATGATTTCTTGAAATCTTGGGAAAGTATTTTAAGAAAAGTTGACTCTATTCACTTGACTGATCACTTGGCGTTTCAATTGTAATTGTCTTTTCAATGTTAAATCCACATATAAAGCCATGACTAGTAATGAGGCTGGGCCATATCATAAGAAAATTTGGAAGGGGAAAATCCCCTCTAAAATCAAGATTTTTTTGTGGCTTACTATGAACAATGTCATTCTCACTAAAGATAACTTGCTTAAAAGAAAGTGGATGGGATCCCCAACTGGCTATTTCTGTGACTCTGATGAAAATATTCAGCACCTGTTCTTCCAATGTAGTACAGCTAAATCGGTGTGGGCAATTGTTGCCCATGCTATTGGTGCTAGAAATATCCCCAGATCTTTTAGCCAATGTTGGAACTGGTGTGAAAAGTGGCTTCCGGCTGGTGCTAAGTTTCATACTCTGGGTATCGCCGCGATATGTTGGGCAATTTGGAAAACGCGTAATGCTATTTGCTTCGAAGGCAAAACTGTTGTTAATCTTGCTACGATTGTTTGCTATGCATGCTCAATGCTATTTGCTTCGAAGGCAAAACTGTTGTTAATCTTGCTACGATTGTTTGCTATGCATGCTCGCTCATGGGTTACTGGGCAGGGCTTTTTCTGGAAAGTGACAAAGAAAGCTTGCTGGAGGGTGTGAAGACTATGCTCGCGATCGCAATGAAGCTGGTGGCCAAGAAGAAGCAGGACCAACTTGCGCTGAAGAATGATCAGGACGGAGCTCAGGACTGAAAGACGAGCAGAGAAGCGAAGCCTGATGGCCACAAAGCATCTGTCTGGTGGCCTGTTTTTTTGGAGATGTCATCTTGTCCAGCTGTTTTGCGTAGATGTAACTGTGGTGCTGTTAAACTTTGTTGCCGTTGAACGTCTGGGCTCCTAAACTGTTAGCTAGTCGTCTGAAGCAGGCGAGTGTCGTGGCTAGTTTGGTAGCTTTCTTAAACTTCTCTAAAACTGCTGCTCAGTATTACCTCAGACTCTGTATTTCCGTTGGATGCAACGGGAATGGGGGAGATTCCTCGTGTCAAAAAAAAGATGGGTAGCACACAAGATATAAGGATTATACTTGTTCGAGCACGTGGTGCCCTATGCCTAGTTGGGAGTAGCTTTTTTTTTTCTTCTGTATTCGTATGCTCGGTTAAAGGGGTCTTAGTATCCTAGTTTAAGATTCACCAAGGCGAATAACGAACACGTGAGCAGCTAGTGGCGTTTGCGCATGTTACTCTTCGAGCAGGTAGTGGATAGAACGAGCGAACACCCATGCCTTAGTATAAGATACGGCAGGACAAGCCTAACCATCATGAGTGCGTCATTAAACTCTTTTCGAGAGCTCGTAGTTTGGTATGGGTGCGTCATTAAACTCTTTTCGAGAGCTCGTACTTTGGTCAGAACTTAATCAACCATTTTTCTGGTTTCCCCAAGGGGCATGCATCCTTTGAGATTATGTACTCCGAGCTCGTCCGAATATTCGGGAGATTTACATGACACTTGGTGTCAGAGGTTTTTTGAGCCATACTAGTGGCCCTCCCGAATTCCCCTGACTTTGTTGATGACTGGGTCGGTAAAAAATTACCGATAGCGCCAATCGAGGGGTGCAAACTGGGCTGAGTACCCGGCCCAAGTATTGGACTGCTCCAAAATAGGCGAGCAGTCCTCGGTCTATAGCATCCTCCAATCCAGTGATGAACGCGCGGACCAGGGGCGACTGCTCCTTCTGCTCAGGCGATTTGGGTTCCTGCATGTGCAAGTTCCCGAGTTGGTCGGCGATGAAGTTGAGGTTGTCAAATTAGGAGATCTTTTCACCCGGCTCCATCTTCTCCGTGTCGTCGCGGGACTTGAAGATGAGGCACATTTGAAACACAAATGGATATAGACGCGAAAGGCTCTTACTTGGCACGCCAACTGTCAAAGAACTAGCTCCGGCAATACCTAGCAGCTATTCACGTAAGACAAATCAGATGGGTAGCACACAAGACACATGGATTATACTAGTTCGAGTACATGGTGCCCTACATCCAGTTGAGAGTAGCTTCTTCTCTGTATTTGTAAGCTCGGTTACAGGGGCGGCTGCATGTAGCTATGTGCTAGAATGTAGAAGATGGGATATCGATCGGGAGGCCCCTACCCTTCCTAATATAGACCCGGGGGTCGGGTTATAGTAGATCCGATCAGCTAATAGATTGATTTTCTAGTTTGTCTTTGGTCCGATAGATAGGCATAGATCAGGCTATACGAGTGGTGAAGGTACCCCGGGCCCATATATCCAACACCACTGAAGCTGTTTTTTTGGCTTTGGCTCAATGAACGGCTCTTCTAGTGGAGCTAGAGCCATTTTGGTACCCCATTTGTTTCTCATTTGGCAAAACAGCTCCTTATAGTGGACAAAATGAATGAAAAGACCAAATGACCTTCTTTTTCTTATCCCTATCTTCTTCCCCTGCATGCAACACGCCCGCTCCGGTTGTCGCCATTGCCCTATGATCGCGCGCCTTTCTGCACCGACGACCGCGTGCCCTAGGCCCCTAGCCTGCGCGCCCTCTTTGCCCCGAGAGCTTAGCACCCCGGTTCGGCGCGCTTCCCGCTTGCCCACGCAACCTCTACTGCCTTTGGTCGCACCCTCTCCTCCCGTCGGCCGAGCCTCGCCGCCTGGGCTGCATGCCCCCTCCGCCCCTAGCCCCAGACGCCTCTCCGCTTGACAACCGAAGCGCGCCTCTGCCCGTCAGACGCGCCCTCTGCCCGGGCCAGGTGCGCCCTCTTCAACATATTACCTGCCTTAGCGGCTACACGTCTATCTAGCCCAGCTGCCGCGTGCGCCTCGTCCTACATGCCCCGGCAGCCAAGCGCCTCTCCACCCCGGCCTGCGTGCCCCGGCGGCCAAGCCCCTCGGCGTTCGTGCGCCCTTTCCACAAGTTGCAATCCGGGCTTTCATCCTCCTTGGGTTCCATGCAGGCAAGGTGAAGCCAATATTTTTGTCTCCACCCCTTATCCATCCTTTGTCTCAGCACGTTTTTAGGGTCTTCACTAAGGGAGCCATTCTATTTTACCCCATTTTGCAGAAAATAGCTCCAAACTGCTCCTGAAGCTGGTGGAGAAGCCCTACCAAATGGAGCCTGTTGGGACACAGTTACGAGCCACGAAGGCTAAAGTTCACAATAACAATGCGAACTAACGATCGATAGGTTTTATATGAGCAACATGCAGGAAAATAAGGAGGAACCTTCGCTCGGCCGGGCGCTCTGGGGGAAGGTCTAGAGGATGCGGCGAAAGTGCCTAAGCATGACCGAAGGCGAAGGTTCTCGTGGCACGGGCGAAGGCCCCAAGGAAGACGTCCCAAGCGGAGGTCCAGAAGACCAGAGGAGGACCAGCGTAGGCGGCGGCGCTGGGTAGCAGGCCACTGATGAGCCCTTGGTGGCGGCCCAACAAACAGAGGCGGTTGAGAAGAAAGATGTCTAGTCTACCCTTAGTAGCTTGTACTCGCATGGGAACATTCCGAGGATGTGCTACAGCTGTCGGAGGGTAAAGTTGTAAAGAGTTGCAATAGCAAGCAGTGCCCTATAAAAGGGGGTACAGATCCTATAGAAAGGTTGGTTGGTGAATACATTTATGAAACCCTAATTGAGCCTGGGCCCACCATCCACCTTCGACACCTACGGCCAGGTCACTCGACTGGGCGAAGGCTTTCCATGTCCCCACCAGCTGGAAACCTAGTTTTTCAACATTGGCGCCCACCGCGTGTTGGCCAAGCAAAACCCACAATGGCAAGAAAAGAGCACCCTCCGCAAGGGCACCTGCGGATCCCACACCAAGGGGAAGACTCAGGCGTAACACTCGCAGCACCTACGCTACCGCCCCAGAAGACCAAGTCACAGAAGAGCCAGCCATCGAAGACTAGCCTCCGGCACCCAAAGACCAGCAAGCCCCAGACCCCACCCCAGAGCAAGAGCTTTAGAAGGTACAGGCTCAGCTGCAGAACATGCAACAAGAAAGGGATGGGTCGTATCAACCTTCACCGCAAAACCAACGGGCAGCCCAAACATCAGCTCAGGTAGCGGAAATCAGGCAACAGCTAGCCATCCTACAGGCTGAGATACAAAGTATGCAGCTTCTGCAACATCTTTTCAACACATCCAACCGACTAAACTCAACAAGTCAAAGCCAGCCCAACCCCCCGTCAGGTACAACAGTTCAACCAACTTTCGGCACGCCCTACACCTTGCCACAAATCCACAGAACCATTGATTCCAAATCACCACTATCCGAAGGCATCTAGAACTCACCCTGGCCTCCTTTCTACAAACCCATCACCCTACCCAAATTTAACGGAAGATCAGGCCCACGCCAATTCATTATGAGTTTTGAGGCAGTAGTGGCCTCCGCTGGTGGAAACAAAGTTGTGCTAGCCAAATCTTTCATTATTACAGTCAAAGGGGACGCGCTGGCTTTGTATTCAATATTGAAGCCAAGCTCTGTGTATTCATGGGAAGACCTTTGTGACAAGATCCTAGCAAATTTCAAGGGATTCACTAGTGAATCTTTGACTTTCATGGTTCTATTTCAGTGCAAACAGAATCAAGGAGAAGCTTTAAAAGACTACTTCTAGAAATTCGTGCAAATGAAGGCAAAAGCACCTAATGTCCCGAAAGATGTTGCTATCGAAGCAGCAATCAAGGGCCTCCACGTAGGACCCTTTGTAGCTCATCTAGCCAGGGAAAAGCCAAGGACCATCGAAAACTTATACAACGAGTTTGAGAAGTATTGCAGATCTAACAATGACCTTCGCAGAAGGCTAGAATAACAAAACCAGAGCAAGCAATTCTAAGGAAACAGCAGGAATGCCTAGACGGGCAATAGAAGCCAAGGCCAGCCATAGCCACGGTAGGGGCTAGGCCAGCAAGTCTTCAATATAGAACAGTAGGGAAGTTGCCAGCAAGGGTAGCAAGCGCCGAAGGCAAATCCAAACAACGCGTCTCCAAAACAATTCGAAGGCAAGGAAAATGGCTGAGGCAAGAACTAGAATAGAAGCCAAAGTCAAAAGCAGCGAAGGCAGTACTATTTCTTTCACGGAGAGAACAAGGGGCACATCACCAGGGATTGTCCAGATGCTAAGGAGATCCAAGAAAGGATAAAAAAATAGAGCAAACTCGCAGCCTCCACCACAACAACCTGCAAGAGAGGTAAACCATACCTTCGCTGCATCTCCTCAGTAGCAATACTGCCCTATATACCTAAGCCTAAACTCCACCCAAATTCACCCATCCAGCCTAGCTGCCGCCTATTATCCAAATTTACTACCTGCATGGTGATCAAGTACTCAGCAGCAAGGGCAATCTAGCAACCAACAAGCAGAAGCCAACCTCACCTATATAAACCCGAGGCCTCCGCATATAACATTCATTGAGACCAACCAGTTATCTCAAATACGCAGCAAGCAGCTAGAGGCATTGCCTCTGCCCCCTCCAACTCCATAGCTAGCCACACCCAAAAACAAACCAAACCTAGAAAATCAACTTAACCTCCACACACCCTTACCCACCATCGGTATGATACTGCCTATAGCCGGAGACTCCTCGATGGAATTCTAGACAAAGAAGTAGAAGAAAGATCACCTTAGGTTGATCAACAACATAGCAGTCTAAGGCACAGTGCGCTACACAGATTGGTTGAAGATGCCAATCACTTTCTCAAAACAAGACCTGCAATTGGAAAGCTACCTTCACACCGACGCCATGGTAATCAAGGCCAACATTGCAAGATAGGAAATCAACAGGGTTCTCATAGACTTCAAAAGCTCTGCAGATATTATCTTTGTCAATGCCTTCGACCAGATAAAGTTAAGTAGGAGTCAGTGGCATCCTTCGGAGTCACCACTAATTGGCTTCAGAGGAAAAAGGATCGATGCACTAGGAGAAATATCCCTACCAGTTTCCTTCGGAGACTAGGAAAATGCAAGAACAGAGTATGTGACCTTCGATGTAGTAGATCTCTACTACCCCTATAATGCTATTTTTGGCAGAGGATTTGCAGACAAGTTCAATACAGCCATCCATATGGGCTATCTGTGTATGAAAATGCTAGCCTTACATGGGACCATCACAGTCCATGGCAGTTAGAGGGAAGCAAGAAACATAGAAAGAGCCTTCTACAAATCACAGCGCAACATCAACTCTATCGAGGCGGCCAAGAGCAACTCACTAGAACCTCTGGACATGCCGAAGGGAAAGACAGACCTAAAAGATCAAGAAGAAAAAGTCGGTCCCATTAGACAATGCAGTGCTAGATAGAAAAGTCACCATCTAAGGCAACCTCTCGAAAGAAGAAGAAGCAGAACTCATAGAAACTTTAGCCAAGAACAAAGACATCTTCGCCTAGAAAGCAGTCAGCAGAGATATCATCCAACACTATCTTGACATCAACCAAAAAATGAAGCCTAGAAAGCAGCGACAAAGGAAAATGTCAGAGGACATAATCTTAGCAACAAAGGCTGAAGTACAAAGACTGTTAGACGCAAACATCATTAGAGAAGTCAGGTACTCCGAATGGCTAGCAAATGCAGTATTGGTACCAAAGAAAAATGAAAAGATGAGGATGTGCATAGATTTCACAGATCTGAATAAAGCATGCAAGAAAGACCCATTTCCGCTACCAAGAATAGATGTCTCCGTTGATAAGGCGGCAGGATGCAAGCGCTTTTCCCTCTTGGACTGCTTTTCAGGATATCACCAAATCTGGCTCAACAAAGAAGATAAGGGAGAAGACAAGTTTCACTATTCCCTTCGAAACTTATTGTTACACCAGAATACCCAAAGGACTAAAGAATACAGGCTCGACCTTCGCCAGAATGATGAAGGTAGTCCTTGGCCCACAACTACAGAAAAATATCATAGCTTATGTTGATGACATTATGGTAATGAGCAAGAATGTGGAAGATCATATAGCAGATCTAAAGGAAACCTTCGCCAACCTTAGGGAAGCAGGCCTAAAGCTAAACCCAGACAAGTGTGTTTTTGGTGTCAGCCGAGGAAAGATGCTTGGGTACATCATAGGATCGAAGGTATTTGGACTAACCCAGAGAAGACAAAGGCTATAATCTCAATGGTGGAGCCATCAACCAAAAAGGAAGTGCAAAAACTCACTTAAAGAATGCAGCATTGAACAGATTCATCTCAAAAATCAGCAGAGCGCCACCTCCCATTCTTTAAAGCTCTGAGAGGCGAAGACGAGGTGTAATGGGGACCAGAGCAGTCAGAGGCCTTCTAGCAACTCAAAAACTACATTGCTAGCAAACTCTTGGTAATAGTATCGGATCTGGAGGCCCCACTACTATTATATGTGGCAGCCTCTGACCATGCAATTAGTGGGGTACTTGTTCAGGAGAAAGAAGAAGGGTCGAAGGTCATTCAATAGCCTGTCTACTACATCTCAGAAGCCTTATCAGGAGCAAAGCTGAACTACACAAAAATAAAAAAAATTGCATACACTGTCCTCATCTCTTCAAGAAAGTTGAAGCACTACTTCCAAGCACATGAGATCATAGTGCCTTCTTCGCATCCGCTCGGAGACATTTTCAATAATAAAGAAACCTCTAGAAGAATAGGAAAGTGGGCAACAGAATTAACCCAGCTCAACTATGTGTCAAGAACAACAGTCAAATCACAAGTATTAGCAGACTTTATGGCAGATTGGACACCTTCGGCGCATCAAACCCCACAACCTCAACCCTAAGTCTGTACACTACACAGATGGAGCATGGGGACACTTGGGAGCTGGAGCCTCTGCCGTGTTGATAGCACCATCAAGCCTTCGCACAATATGCTGCAAGAGTGGAATTCAAAGCAACAAATAACATAGCAGAATATGAAGGCCCCATACTAGGCCTCAACAAGGCAAAAACACTAAGCGCAAAGATGGTATTAGCAAAAACAGACTCCCAAGTCATAGCAGGACAAGTTGAAAAGGAATATGTCGCAAGAGAACGGGAGCTGGCCAAATATTTGGCCACAGTATGGGCACTTGAGCAGAGGTTTCAGGGATTCACTGTAACAGAACCGACCAAATCATAAGAACATAAGTACAAAAACAATCACCGAAGCGATCAAATTCCTGTACTTAAGCTCCTATAATCCCGGTAGTCCGGAAATCACGAAGGATTTCAACCAACTCTCGACATACAAACCAAGATCGTAGTGATTCAACACAACACATCATCCGTTACAACATTTCATAAGTAGCATTCGGATTACATCCATCAGAGTTCAAATAAAATATTACAAACCAAGTTTAAATGCGTCGAAGCAACATAGTTTAGTACATAACTTCATAGTTTCAAATACATTGCCAGATCTGAGTCATGTCCCACAAAAGCATTATAAGGTACGAGAACTAGTAGAGACCGCGCCCAATGGCCTAGTCTTCATCCCCAGCTAGGAGAAGGCAAGATTTGCAAAAGAACCAAAGAAGAAGCTGGTCATCCGCAGCTTGGTGGAGATAAACCACGAGTACGAGAAGGTACTCACTAGACTTACCCGTCAAAACCGAAATAAAAGACACCAAGGATCATGCAAGGCTTTTCGGTGGGCTAGCTTGACATAGTTGCATAAAAGAGCTTATGATTATAGTAACCAATTTAAACTTAGCATCAAGCTTATCATTATTTACTGTCCACTAGATTAGCACTGTACTAGAGCACTCACTTATTAGGAGCAAACAATATTAACCATAGCAGGTATAATAAGGTTGTCATCATCATATCATCATTTCCGAACCATTAAGTTATTAAGTGTATCTACATTGGAGATAAGCCCGTCAAGTTCTCACTAACCGGGAGAGGCGGCGACTCGAATCGAATTACAACTCGGTGAGGGGTATTCCCAACTCTCACACCGCATACTTAGCAAGGGTAGCCGTGGGTTACCTTTGGTACATCTCAGAACCAAATTCGCGGGTTCGATCAGCGCCAAAGACACTCGTGGATTACCCTTTCCGCCAGACGATCGGGACTTTTAAATCACCTGCCTTGGACTCACGCCTATGGCTCCCTTCCGAGGCGCACTTTATACTTATCGACTCCCGGCCGAGGTGAGCTACTCGGCCAGCGGTCGGTCATCGGACACGACCAACTAAGAGAGAGGCATGCGTTCAACATGAACAGAAAGGCTCCAAGAATCAGTCCTTAAGCGACACAGACGGAGTCATCGCAAACCAAGCAAGCCTCCGTTCGGTCTTCATTTCAAATTAAGACCGGTTCTTTTCCACGATAGCAAATATAGCCAACCGTGCCACATGTATCTTCCAATATCTCGCGGTGATGTGAAATCACCCGACTTCTACCACGTTTAAGGGGGCTAAGCACTACTCGAGCCTCGAGCTACATAGGATTGTGGTAACAATATCGGACAAGGATTGGGTAACCAATGCAGCAATTGTTTGCATCCAACACCTAAACTTAATGCAACAATATATATATATGTTACAATAATATCAGAATCGCATTTCGGAAATTAGGAGGCTTAATATGCTCCGGGCTTGCCTTTCACAAAGTTGCAAGGACGGTGGTCCGAGCACTCAACGGTGACCTCGTCGGCACTTCTCCAAGGTCGCTCCTCCCGAATCTCGGTCCGGGCAATTGCTTGCTTGCTCGTTCGGGCCTCGAATTCCAGCAAGGTTACTCCTTCCGGTACACCTATTGCATGCCAATGCAAAAGATAAATATCATGGATGCATAAGGAATGATATGATGCTCATGATGAATGAATCACAGTGAGTGTTTACGAAAGCATCACTAGACACTCGTTTACCGAGTAATTAGCTCTATTCAAATCACTTTAAGCATGTATCTACTTAATTTAAAGAACAAGATCAACTTACCTAACTTGCATAACCTAAGATAAAGATGCTCATCTTCAGTTAAAGGCCTAACACCTAGGAACATTACCACAACTTAGAATAGTAAAGGTATACATAATTTAACAATTTAAAGTTTCATATGCATACAAGTAGTCCCTTAATTCAATCACAACCAAAGTTCTACAATTCCAAATGACTTGTATGAGGACATTCTGGAAAGCTTATGAAATTCTCTACAAAACATTTGTAAACACCAAAGCATGATTCTTATGTTAACCAAATCGAATTCCAGTAAACTTAGAATCTGTCCAGAAATGACAGGGTTACTAACTTAATTATTTAATGATTGTGCAAAAGCATAATTTGATCAAACCAAGTTTACCAACTTGTTTTTCATACCTAAGAAACATCAGAAAGTATAGTGCCAACTTCTAAATAAATTATTTAATATATCCTTTTCCAATTCACTTAGTTAATTAGGTGATTTAAGCAATATATAGTAAAACTATTCATAAAAATCTACAAAAATTACAGTAGCTATGTCATGCTGCACATAGACTACCATAAAAATTTCAAAGCCATTGGGCAAGTAGAATTTGCTGTATCCAAAATAACAGGTGGCATGTCTAATTTTAGCATAATTAGGAAACCTTATTAAAAAGTGTCAAGCAATAGATTTACCATTTTTCCTAGCATCCTTATAGTATAAGAATAGCACTCACCAAATTTTACCTTTACTGGATCTATAGAAAAATTATGAAAATTCACACAAGATCAATCCATTAATAAAAGGAATTTCTATAACTTAAAAACTACACATGCACTAGCTCTGAAATTTTAACCAGAGCTTCTAATAAGCAATAATAGACTACCCACAAAATTTCATAATTTTTGGACCACAGAAACTCAAGATAAAATTCAAACAAGTTTGCATGCATCTAAAAACACATTTCAAAGTCCTATTTAATTCATCAAAAATTTCTAAAACATGTGCTCATATAATATTTTTGTTAAATACTAGACATGACCAGGAACTTAACAAAATTGGAACCATAGCATCTGGAGCTACCAATTAGGAGATACACATTTTTGAATCATGCACACAATTCTGTGAAAAAAACAAAATAAACAAAACCAAAAACAAGAAATCAACTTCGCAACTGGGCCGGCCCGAACAGATCCGGCGGCCCATGAATTCACGCTGGCGTGGCCCAAGACGCGGCGCAGCCCAGCTTACTTCTCCCTGTGTGGTCAGTGGCCCAGCGACGAGTGGTGGACCCGCGTAGCGTCGAGAGAAGCGAGGGACGGAGGAAGACGACGGCGGGACTCGCCGTCGGTGGCTTCTCCCGGCGAGACCAACGGTGCCTCTGGGTTCACCTCACCCTAGCGGACCTAGGGGAACCCTTAATCGCAGCTATTGACGCAACTAGGAGGGGTGGCGATGGCCACGGCGGCGCTCGGCCATGGCGACCCGGTGGAGCCGCGCTCACGAGGAGATCTACCTGAGGCGAAAAATGGAGTGGCGGTGGTGTCTCAGGCGTAGAGAGGTCACGACGGGCTGTGGCTTGGACGAATTGGTTAATGGAGCTCGGTGATGGTGGATTTGGCTCGGCGGTGTCATGGTGTCCGATGGCCGCTTGCGGCGCTGTGAGGAAGGAGAGGGAATGCAAAATGGAACGGGCGACTTCGGCGGCAAAGCGCCGGGGCTTCAAGACGCTATGGTTGTTGCGTGTGAGGCGTTCATGACGCATGGCTCGCTTTTTCAGCGAAGCGGCGACGGTGGCGCCACGCAAAGCATCGCTTTTTCGAATCGGTCGCCACGCGTTCATCGAACATTTTCTGAAAAACACGATTCAACGTTCGATGGTGATGACTGACAGCACGTATTCGACGCGTCAACCCGGCTAATCCATCGATCTATTGCAAAAACAGTATACATGAAAAATGTAGGCCTACCATCCATCTACAACTTCTTCTCAATGACTAATACCTAAATCATCGTGGATCCGAAGTTACATGAAGCCAAAGTGGGCTTGATGCAACTGAAAATGTAACTACGACTTAGAATATTTTCTACGTGTGAAATCAGCATGAACTACTGACTTGTGGGCCATGTTTGACCATGTTCCACACATTTTCATGAGTTGGCCATAAAACAACTTTTGTTCCTTGATAAATTAGCTACAACTTTGGTAAGGAGTGCATAGCCATGCAAAGTCTCTAAGTTGGAATTTTGAATCAGTCAAACGATGACACTCCAAGGGTCAATTCAAGTCAAACTTCCACTTGAGGGCATTTTGGTCATTTTGATCTGCATGAACAATGTCCCAACAAGTAACCTAAGTATAGTTAAGGTGTAATAGACCATGATCAACCACTTTACAAAAATTGTTATACCACTTCTAATGATTACATGTGATAAAGAAAGTAAAAACAAGCAATTCATTCATATGTTTCAATTCCATGTTTCACATGTTTTAGGACCTTGTGGTTATTTTATACTTGTCATACTACTACCATGTTGCCATGTTTCAAAGTATGAGAGTTTCATGTTACATTCACATGTTGCACTACTACCACTCTAAGCAATCAAGCATGAAACACATACAATTTAAAATGTTGCATATGTATGTTTCAATGATAATGGCATGATGACATAGATAATGCACATGTTTATGAAATGACATGCAATTTAGTGGAAGCCTAAACACCTAGGGTGTTACAGCCCTCCCCCCTTAGAAAAATCTCGTCCTGAGATTTGGAAAGCGTACCAATCAGTATAGAAAGCTGGATAGTTTTCCTTTAAATAATCTTCCCGCTCCCATGTTGCATCCTGTTCACTATGATTACTCCAAACTACCTTGTATAATTTAACCACTCGTGTACGAGTCACTCTTTCTTGAGTATCCAGAACTTGCACGGGCTTTTCCTTATAAGAAAGATCAGATTTCAAGTTGACTTTCCTTGTTGCTATTCTTTCCTCGGGAATACGAAGACACTTCTTCAGCTGGGACACATGGAATACCGGGAATATAGCTCCCATCTCACGGGGTAGATCGAGCTTATATGCTACTCTTCCACTTTTCTCGATAATGCGGTAGGGTCCAACATATCGAGGCTCAAGCTTCCTTTTAATTCCAAAACGCTTGACTCCTTTCATAGGGGATACCTTCAAATAAACATGATCACCTACTTCAAACTCAATAGGTTTTCTTCTCTTGTCAGCATAGCTCTTTTGCCTAGCCTATGTGGCAGTCATTCTTCTGTATAGTTCGGACTTGCTCTTCGGCTTCTTTTACAAAGTCAATACCATAGAATCTTCTTTCCCCGGGTTCCACCCAGTTCAAAGGAGTTCTACACTTGCGGCCATAAAGAGCTTCAAACGGAGCCATTTTGATACTCTCTTGATAACTGTTGTTATAAGAGAATTCAGCGAGAGGTAACCAGTCTTCCCAAGAGCCTTTGCAAGAGATAAGACAAGCCCTAAGCATGTCTTCAAGAATTTGATTAACACGCTCAGTCTGCCCTGATGTTTGCGGATGATAGGCAGAACTGCGGATTAGATGAGTGCCAAGATTCTAATGTAAGCACTCCCAAAAGCGAGCCGTGAACTAAGGTCCTCTATCAGAAACAATGGATTTGGGTACACCATGGAGACGTACCACTTGTTGAAAATAAATCTCAGCATAATTGTGAGGATGATAGGTAGACTTGACCGGAATAAAGTGAGCAGATTTAGTTAGACGATCTACGATAACCCAGATGGAATCACAACCCTTCTTGGTAGTGGGTAATCCAACAATAAAATCCATGCTAATTTCTTCCCACTTCCAGCCAGGAATAGAGAGTGGCTGTAATAATCCGGGCCTTATGTGAATAGCCTTGACTCTGCAACAATTATCACACCTTGCCACGTAAGCTGCGATTTCTTTCTTCATCTTGGTCCACCAATAATACAGCTTGAGATCTTGATACATTTTACTGCTACCAGGATGGATGGACAACTTAGAAGAATGGGCTTCAGCCATAATTTGATTTCTAAGTTCTTTGTCTTTGGGGACCACAAGTCTATCATTAAACCAGAAAATTCCTTTGTCATCGACCCTAAAGTGCTTGGTCTCTTTCTCTTTCATCTTCCGCTTGATGTGAAACACACCCACATCCGTCTTCTAGAGTTCGATAATTCGACTTCTAAGAGAGCAATCTATAGTGATATGGTGGAGTACTATAGGATGAAGGAGGTGTGCCAGATGAAAATCTTCACTAACTAAGGAATTGCAATGGGCCTTTCTGCTTAAGGCATCAGCAACCACATTTGCCTTACCAGGATGGTAGTGCACTTGAAGGTTGTAGTCTTTGATTAATTCTAACCATCGTCGTTGACGCATGTTCAACTCGGGTTGATTAAAGATGTACTTGAGGCTTTTACGGTCAGTATAGATGTTGCACACATTACCCAGCAAGTAATGTCTCCAAATCTTCAGGGCATGAACAACTGCGGCTAGCTCTAAGTCATGAGTAGGATAGTTGACTTCATGCTTTCAAAGCTGGCGTGAAGCATAAGCAATTACTCGGCCTTCCTGCATAAGAACACACCCCAGACCGGTGCCACATGCATCACAGTAGACATCAAAAGGCTTCTCAATGTCAGGTTGTGCCAATACAGGGGCAGAGGTTAGTAAGGTCCGCAAAGTGTGGAAAGCCTCTTCACACTTCGGAGTCCAGACAAACTTCTCATCTTTTTGAAGTAGTTGAGTCATGGGCTTAGCGATTTTAGAGAAATCCGAGATAAAGCGACGATAATAGCCAGCCAATCCCAGGAAACTTCTGACTTCTATGACCATAGTAGGTGCCTTCCACTCAAGGACTTCTTGCACCTTAGTAGGGTCAACGAAATTCCATCACCGGATAACACATGACCTAGAAAAGGTATCTTGTTCAACCGAATTCACACTTGCTTGAACTTAGCATAAAGTTGGTTGTCACGTAATCGAAGTTAAGACAATTCTCGGATGTTCAAAGATGCTCTTCTTCATTACGAGAATATACCAGGATATCATCAATAAACACGACGACAAACTTGTCCAATTCGGCATGAATACGTAATTCATCGGTACATAAAGTGTGCCTTGGAGCATTTGTCAACCCAAAGGACATGACAAGGTACTCGAACAAGCCATAACGAGTAGAGAAGGTTGTCTTAGGTATATCTTGAGGACGAATTTTGATCGATGGTAACCGGACCTCAAATCGATCTTGGAGAATACCTTAGCTTTGGAGAGCTGATCAAATAGAATATCGATGCGAGGAAGAGGGTATTTGTTCTTGATGGTAACTTGATTAAGGGGCGATAATCCACGCACATGCGTAGAGACTCGTCCTTCTTCTTCACAAAGATAGCCGGACAACCCCAAGGAGAAGAACTAGGCCGAATCAAACCTTTCTTCAATAGCTCATTCAATGACTCTTCATTTCAGCCAACTCATTGGGCGGCATTCTATAGGGCCTTCGAGAAATAGGAGCCACTTCGGAATGAGTTCTATCTTGAATTCTACATCACGGTCCGGAGGTAATCCGAGCAAGTCATCGGGAAGACATCCGAAACTCATGACAACTGGTAGATCCTCAATGGCTTTGGCTAGGGTAGCATTGGTGTATTGTGAATAGAGATATCACGAGGTAATCGCACTAGAAAACCCTTCTTATCCATAGGATCCCTCAACATTACCACACGGGTTGACGTGATCGATCAACACTCGTTCCCACTCATCCACTTCATTCCTAGGATTAATCAATTCCTACCCCGGTAGAACTACAAGATCCGTAAGGAACTCTCGATCCCCAATTTCAAGCTTTACATCTTTTACTACTTGGTTAGTCATGATATTATTCCCAATGACACTAATACAATAACCACCCTTGACAATTGTAATCACATTCATCTTATGCTTAGATGCAAAAGTAGAACTCACAAAGGAATGTGAAGCACCGAATCAAAGAGCACAACTGTAGGGTGATCATTAACAAGAAACTTACCAATGGTGACCACTTCACCAAAGAGGGAATTTCCTCCATAGTAGTGTAGTGTGAACACGCCTACGACGGACGCTTCCTTGAGCATTTTGCTTGGAAGGATAGGGACACTTATTTGCCCAATGACGTGGTGGTTACAGTTCCAACATGGCTCGTTAGGTGGTGGGACATTGAGCTGCCCCTACCAGAGGTATTCTTTGGCAAGGAAATTGTGTACCTTGCATGAAAACCGGTTTTAGCTTGATTCTTCTTCCGAGGTGGGCGGTACCGGACATTAACATTGGGTGGACGGTATTGGGTCTTGGATACCATTGGTGCCTTAGACCGAAGAACACCGCCTCAAAGTTTCTTTTTGCGGTTCTTAGAAGCGGCATATATCTTATCATTGTTCTCCTGAGTCAGGGTGTCACTGATAAACTCATTGAAGGTGACACACTTGCAGTTGCCCATAGACTTCATCAGTTTAGGGGAAAGTCCCCTCTTGAAGCTAGCTATCTTTTTGGCATCAGTATCAACGAACTCAGGAGCATACCTCGCCAAGTTGTTGAATGCCTAGAGGTATTCATTAAGACTCTTGTTGCCTTGGGTTAGCTTCATAAACTCGGTATGCTTAATGGCCATGAGACCAGGAGGGATAAAGTGTCCTCGAAAAGCTGCCTGAAACTGACCCCAAACTATCTCGACGTTTGCAGGGAAGGTGGTCCTGTGATGTGTCCACCAGATGACTGCAGGGCCTTGGAGCTGGTGTCCTGCATATGTGGCCTTCATACCTTCAGTCAAACGGAGCAATCCAAACCTTTGCTCTATCGTGCTCAACCATTCATCAGCTTGTAATGGTTCTTCTGCCTCATGAAAGATAGGAGGCTTTGTATCCATGAAGTCCTTAAAGCTACTGTACTGGTTCGGCTCGGGTCCCTGGCGGACATGACGATCCTCGCGGTTAGCCATCTGGCGCATAGCCTCAGCTAGCATGCGCTGACTTTCCACAACTGTCTACATTAGCTCAGCTGGTGTGGGCGGTGGCGGAGGTGGTTGTTCCTCATTTCCCATGCCACGACCGCGACGAAGGTTATGAGCCATCTGCAAAATGTATAGCCAATGAGCACTGACAATGTGGAAATTTTTGTAAATGAATCGTATAATTATGCCAAACTGAGTCCATTGAAGGGAATGCATTTATATAATCAACAGAGGCACAATCATTCATCACAACCCCACACTCATCAAGCGCATCGATTGACACATAAATGCGATGAACTTAACCAACAACGAGATCCATAGACCGCAAAGACGACTTTTAACAAAAGCTCATATACATGGAGCATATTACGTTCGATAGGTTACATCCAAGCCATAGTGGTTCCAAACATACATCCAAAGATAACTTATGGTTCGATATTACATCCCAACGATTAACTTATTACAAAGCTACTCGTTCATGCATGAGGATCAACAAAAGACTAACTCTTGCGCATTAGCTAGGTAGTAAGCTAAACTACGCATCGTCCTCGGAGTCAGTGTCGAAGATCTCTCCTCCATCTTCATCACTAGCAGGCTCTAACTCCTCATCTTCCTCCTCATCAGGTGGAATGTCCTCAGGTCCATTGACCTCCATGTCATCATCACCTTCAGCCATGATGACACCAGAGCCCATCTCATCCTCATCATCAGGTGGCAGGAGAGGGTGAAGTTGATTATGTAACAGGTGAACCTCCTCATGGAGATGGTCGTTGTACTCTTTGGCAACTGCCACTTGCTGCTCTAGTTCTACCTGTCGCGCTCTCAACACATTCTCCTCATGCCAGGCTTCATTCCGTTGGTTCATCACGTGAATCAACATGCATTCACAGTTGCGGTGAGCAACTGTCAACCTCTGAACCTCAAGGGTCTCTTGGTCCCTTTCCTGCGTTACTTGCTCCAAGCGGTCTTGAGCCGCATTCCTCTCGTGATCACCCGAGCTAGCTCGTCCTCGGCCTTTCCGCCAAGAGAGGCTCGGGGACGGGGCTCACGAGGAGCTAAACGGTGACGAGGCACCCTACCTCCAGTGGACTTGCGAGCAGTGAGCTTCGTGCACGCCATCTGTAGCAAAAGTTACAACATAAGGGGAGAATCATTTAAGGGATACGAAATTTAATTAGTCGAGACAATCATATTTTAACGGAGGGAGTAATGCAAGAAATGCCATGTATGCTTGAACATGATGCATGCACGATCCCACGTGACGTCCTCACAATCCTAGAAAAATTTAAAGGCTAGCGAAATATATGGTGGCATACATCGTTCTCTCGTATACGGTAGCTAGTCGATCTACAACGACACGTTGTTAGTGTACCGCAGAAAATTTCATTTCAGCCCAATAATTTCCCAAAATGCATAAAAGCAAGCGATAAACTAAATACTTTCATACATACATCCCCGATGCATATACTCTAGTATCCTGACTACCCGTCGAGAGATACACACATTTAAGTACTCTCATAGATACATGATTGAACATGTAAGTATGCGAGCAACCACAACTACTCTCCCCTAGACCGACGGTTGCTGGACGGTCATGGTCTCACAACTCCCACTTACCAGCGTAGAGGTATTTGATCCAAACATTACCACCCAAGCGGATGGCATCCATACAATAGCACGCCGTATGGACGACGAAACAGAAACAAGCAGTAACCCCCAAGTTAGTACTTAATAAGCCACCTAAGAGTCCTTATTTAGGCATAAGGGATATGACCACTGGCAATACTTAGTATTTAATTTAGGATTTTCACAAATACTTTTGTTTTAAATACACAAATGACATGTTTAGTGTCGAATCTTGCTCTGATACAAGCTGTAACAGAACCGACCAAATCATAAGAACGTAAGTACAAAAACAATCACCGAAGCGATCAAATTCCTGTACTTAAGCTCCCATAATCCCGGTAGTCCGGAAATCACGAAGGATTTCAACCAACTCTCGACATACAAACCAAGATCGTAGTGATTCAACACAACACATCATCCGTTACAACATTTCATAAGTAGCATTCGGATTACATCCATCAGAGTTCAAATAAAATATTACAAACCAAGTTTAAATGCGTCGAAGCAACATAGTTTAGTACATAACTTCATAGTTTCAAATACATTGCCAGATCTGAGTCATGTCCCACAAAAGCATTATAAGGTACGAGAACTAGTAGAGACCGCGCCCAATGGCCTAGTCTTCATCCCCAGCTGGGAGAAGGCAGTACTTGCAGCAACCAAAGAAGAACTGGTCATCCGCAGCGGTGGGAGATAAACCACGAGTACGAGAAGGTACTTTAGACTTACCCGTCAAAACCGAAATAAAAGACACCAAGGATCATGCAAGGCTTTTCGGGTGGGCTAGCTTGACACGGTTGCATAAAAGAGCTTATGATTATAGTAACCAATTTAAACTTAGCATCAAGCTTATCATTATTTACATCCACTAGATTAGCACTTTTGTACTAGAGCACTCACTTATTAGGAGCAAACAATATTAACCATAGCAGGTATAATAAGGTTGTCATCATCATATCATCATTTCCGAACCATTAAGTTATTAAGTGTATCTACATTGGAGATAAGCCCGTCAAGTTCTCACTAACCGGGAGAGGCGGCGACTCGAATCGAATTACAACTCGGTGAGGGGTATTCCCAACTCTCACCACGGCATACTTAGCAAGGGTAGCCGTGGGTTACCTTTGGTACATCTCAGAACCAAATTCGCGGGTTCGATCGGCGCCAAGACACTCTCGGGGATTACCCTTCCGCCGGGACGATCGGGACTTTTAAATCACCGCCCTTGGACTCACGCCTATGGCTCCTTCCGAGGCGCACTTTATACTTATCGACTCCGGCCCGAGGTGAGCTACTCGGCCATGGGGTCGGTCATCGGACACGGCCAACTAAGAGAGAGGCATGCGTTCAACATGAACAGAAAGGCTCCAAGAATGGGTCCTTAAGCGACACAGATGGAGTCACGCAAACCGGCAAGCCTCCGTCCGGTCTTCATTTCAAATTAAGACCTGGTTCTTTTCCACGATAGCAAATATAGCCAACCGTGCCACATGTATCTTCCTATATCTCGCAGTGGTGGGAAATCACCCGACTTCTACCACGTTTAAGCAGGGCTAAGCACTACTCGAGCTGAGCTACATAGGATTCGGGGTAACAATATCCGGACAAGGATTGGGTAACCAACCAATGCAAACAATTGTTTGCATCTAACACCTAAACTTAATGCAACAATATATATATGTAACAATAATATCAGAATCGCATTTCGGAAATTAGGAGGCTTAATATGCTCAGGGCTTGCCTTTCACAAAGTTGCAAGGGCGGTGGTCCGGGCACTCAACGGTGACCTCGTCGGCACTTCTCACGAAGGTGCTCCTCCTAAATCTCCGGTCTTCACTTTGCTTTCGCTCAGTTCCTCGAATTCCAGCAGGGTTACTCCTTCCGGTACACCTATTGCATGCCGATGCAAAAGATAAATATCATGGATGCATAAGGAATGACATGATGCTCATGATGAATGAATCACAGTGAGTGTTTACGAAAGCATCACTGGACACTCATTTATCGAGTAATTAGCTCTATTCAAATCACTTTAAGCATGTATCTACTTAACTTAAAGAACAAGATCAACTTACCTAATTTGCATAACCTAAGATAAAGATGCTCATCTTCAGTGAAAGGCCTAACACCTAGGAACATTACCACAACTTAGAATAGTAAAGGTATACATAATTTAACAATTTAAAGTTTCATATGCATACAAGTAGTCCCTTAATTCAATCACAACCAAAGTTCTACAATTCCAAATGACTTGTATGAGGACATTCTAGAAAGCTTATGAAATTCTCTACAAAACATTTGTAAACACCAAAACATGATTCTTATGTTAACCAAATCGAATTTCAGTAAACTTAGAATCTGTCCAGAAATGACAGGGTTACTAACTTAATTATTTAATGATTGTGCAAAAGCATAATTTGATCAAACCAAGTTTACCAACTTGTTTTTCATACCTAAGAAACATCAGAAAGTATAGTGCCAACTTCTAAATAAATTATTTAATATCCTTTTCCAATTTACTTAGTTAATTAGGTGATTTAAGCAATATATAGTAAAACTATTCATAAAAATCTACAAAAATTACAGTAGCTATCTCATGCTGCACATAGACTACCATAAAAATTTCAAAGCCATTGGGCAAGTAGAATTTGCTGTATCCAAAATAACAGGTGGCATGTCTAATTTTAGCATAATTAGGAAACCTTATTAAAAAGTGTCAAGCAACAGATTTTCTATTTTTCCTAGCATCCTTATATTATAAGAATAGCACTCACCAAATTTTACCTTTACTGGATCTATAGAAAAATTATGAAAATTCACACAAGATCAATCCATTAATAAAAGGAATTTCTATAACTTAAAAACTACACATGCACTAGCTCTGAAATTTTAACCAGAGCTTCTAATAAGCAATAATAGACTACCCAGAAAATTTCATAATTTTTGGACCATAGAAACTCAAGATAAAATTCAAACAAGTTTGCATGCATCTAAAAACACATTTCAAAGTCCTATTTAATTCATCAAAAATTTCTAAAACATGTGCTCATATAATATTTTTGTTAAATACTAGACATGACCAGGAACTTAACAAAATTGGAACCATAGCATCTGGAGCTACCAATTAGGAGATACACATTTTTGAATCATGCACACAATTCTGTGAAAAAAACAAAATAAACAAAACCAAAAACAAGAAATCAACTTCACAACTGGGCCGGCCCGAACAGATCCGGCGGCCCGCGAATTCGCGCTGGCGTGGCCCAAGACACGGCGCAGCCCAGCTTGCTCCCGCCGCGCGCGTCAGCGGCTGACAGGGTGGACCCGCGCGTCAGCGAGAGAAGCAGGGGACGGAGGAAGACGACGGCGGGACTCGCCGTCGGTGGCTTCTCCGGCGAGACCAACGGTGCCTACGGGTTCGCCTCACCCTAGCGGACCTAGGGGAACCCTTAATCGCAGCTATTGACGCAACTAGGAGGGGTGGCGATGGCCACGGCGGCGCTCGGCCATGGCGACCCGGTGGAGCCGCGCTCACGAGGAGATCTACCTGAGGCGAAAAATGGAGTGGCGGTGGTGTCTCAGGCGTAGAGAGGGTCACGACGGGGCTGTGGCTTGGACGAATTGGTTAATGGAGCTCGGTGATGGTGGATTTGGCTCGGCGGTGTCATGGTGTCCCGGTCGCCGTGCGCGCGGAGGAAGGAGAGGGAATGCAAAAATGGAACGGGCGACTCGGCGGGCAGGCGCTAGGGGCTTCAAGACGCGGCTGGCCGTGCCAGGGCGTTCGCGGCGCGTGGCCTGCGCGCTCAGGCGAGCGGCGACGGGTGGCGCCACGCGACATCATTTTTCTGAATCGGTCGGCCACGTTCACTGAACATTTTCTGAAAAACGCGATTCAACGTTCGATGGTGATGACTGACAGCACGTATTCGACGCGTCAACCCGGCTAATCCATCGATCTATTGCAAAAACAGTATACATGAAAAATGTAGGCCTACCATCCATCTACAATTTCTTCTCAATGACTAATACCTAAATCGTCGTGGATCCGAAGTTACATGAAGCCAAAGTGGGCTTGATGCAACTGAAAATGTAACTACGACTTAGAATATTTTCTACGTGTGAAATCAGCATGAACTACTGACTTGTGGGCCATGTTTGACCATGTTCCACACATTTTCATGAGTTGGCCATAAAACAACTTTTGTTCCTTGATAAATTAGCTACAACTTTGGTAAGGAGTGCATAGCCATGCAAAGTCTCTAAGTTGGAATTTTGAATCAGTCAAACGATGACACTCCAAGGGTCAATTCAAGTCAAACTTCCACTTGAGGGCATTTTGGTCATTTTGATCTGCATGAACAATGTCCCAACAAGTAACCTAAGTATAGTTAAGGTGTAATAGACCATGATCAACCACTTTACAAAAATTGTTATACCACTTCTAATGATTACATGTGATAAAGAAAGTAAAAACAAGCAATTCATTCATATGTTTCAATTCCATGTTTCACATGTTTCAGGACCTTGTGGTTATTTTATACTTGTCATACTACTACCATGTTGCCATGTTTCAAAGTATGAGAGTTTCATGTTACATTCACATGTTGCACTACTACCTCTCTAAGCAATCAAGCATGAAACACATACAATTTAAAATGTTGCATATGTATGTTTCAATGATAATAGCATGATGACATAGATAATGCACATGTTTATGAAATGACATGCAATTTAGTGGAAGCCTAAACACCTAGGGTGTTACATTCACCCTGAAGTGTATACCAAGAGCAGAAAACACAGAAGCAGATGAACTAGCGAAGGCAACAGCAAATAACACACCCACTTCAAAGGGAACTTTCTACCAAATATTGCAAGCACCAGCAATCCAAGCAACTACGAAGGCATTCAAAACAATCCTAATCACCGAATCCAAAGACCGGAGGCACTTGATTACAGATTACCAGAACAACATCCATCACTCAGAAGATGAAGCAAGCACAGCCAGAATAGCGGCCAGAGCAAGAAGTTACACACTAATAGATGGCACCTTGTACAAAAAAGGGGTAGTCCAGCCATTGCTCAAGTGTATAAGTCAAGGAGAAGGCAGAGAGCTCCTCCAAGAAATCCATTCAGGGATTTGCGGTTCTCACATCGGCCCAAGGGCATTGTCCGCGAAGGCAATCAGACAAGGATTCTATTGGCCCACACATATCAAAGATGCGGAGCAAATCATCAAGACATGTGAAGCATGCCAGAGCACATCCCCACACCAATCAAAACCTTTGGCTACAGTACAACTCATCCCACCCACTTGGCCATTAAAAAGATGGGGCATGGACCTTGTTGGACCTTTGCCACCTTCGCAAGGGGGAACAAATTCGCAGTAGTAGAAATCGAGTACTTCACAAGATGGGTTGAAGCCAAGCCGCTAGCAACAATAACTTCAAAAACAATAAAGAAGTTCTTTTGGCAAAACATAATCTGCAGGTTCGGGGTACCAAGAACTTTAACAGTGGACAACGAGAAATAGTTCGACTCGGACAAATTCAAAGAATTCTCCAAAAGCATAGGCACAAAAATAGCCTTCGCATCAGTCTATCATCCAAAGTCAAATGGAGCAGTAGAATGAGCTAACAGAGTGATATTCTCAGCAATCTCAAAAACCCTATTTAGCCTTCGTAAAGGTAACTGGGTAGAGGAACTACCAAAGGTGGTGTGGTCTCATAACACCACAACATCAAGGATGACGGGCTTTACACCATTCAAGCTCCTGTACGGTGAAGAAGCAATGCTACCTAAGGAGATCAAGCATTACAGCCTCTGGGTAATGAAATAGGTCATGGCAACAGACGAAGAATACTCCAAAGAAACAATTCAAGGCACAAGACTAGAAGCAATAGAAACATCACCAAATGCTAAGAGCAAACCAGGAGATGGAGAGACAGCCAGGTGGTCAGAAAGCACATACGAGACGGAGACCTAGTCCTAAGAAGGAAGCCCAATGCGGCTAATGCAAGAAAGCTCCAACCAAAATGGGAAGGCCCATACATGGCGAAGGCACCAGAAGACTAGGGTCATTCTTCTTGATAGATGGTGAATGTAAAGCAACCAGTCATACCTAGAACATCGATAGTTTATGCAAGTTCTACATATAATTGTAAAGGGGTGGCCTCCGCAGAACTATAAGCGAAGGTCACCTCACCTCTCTTAGTTTTCACATTTTCTCTTTACATTTCATGCAAAAGGACCTGTACTCTTTTCCTCACAAAGGGGGCTCCCAGCAGAGGTGAGGTTTTTGATGAGGTAGGACCCATGTAAAACCCTCTAAAATATAAAGAGGAATTCCCCCAAGAATCCTATGAAAAGCGAAGGTCGAAAGTGGCTAGCAACGGAGCCACAACATTCGACAATAACATCACGACATTGAGGACCTTCCACTACCTTAGCTGAAAGCTCTAAAGCATGGAATAGCCTCTGCGGCTAAATTAGCCCACAACCTTGACAAAGCCATATCCATAATCAGGCATCAAGGATTCATCAAAACGGCCAAACGCCAAAAAACCCAACAAAGACCTACCTTCGCCGTAGACATCGGGCAAGAAAGTAACTGGCGAAGACCTATCTTTATCAAGCACCAGGTGAATATCAGGAATTAATGACTAAAGTACAATAGGAATAAAGAGCCAAAGATACGCCAGGTACAAAGAAATCTATCAATCTTATTATGACTTCAAAACGTATCTAAGTAATAAACCTCAGCCAACCACCAAGATTTATTAAATCGTACAAGTAGTAGACTATAAAACCCAGCACCCTCCCCTAGCACCAGCTTCAGTCAGTGCATTATTATATCCCTAACTCCAGAAGAGTGCTAGGGGCAAGTCAACCAACCAAGAGCCAGTGGACTATAGAGCAAAGCGAGAGAACCATGGAAGCCGGAGTTTTCTTAAAAATAAGAGAACAAAAGATAACGTGCGAAGACTCGTAAATACAGCAGCTCGCGTAGCCCGACGAAGGCCATGTTGAGGTTGTACGCATCTTCCACATGGTGTCGTACAGCCTCCATGGGGCGTGGTATGACCATAGTCCAGCAGCAAGCAGTCAGTGTCATAGGTTGTCGGAGGGTATCGCACGAAGACTCCTAACATCCCCCGCGATCGAAGACACCATTTGGCGCAACCCGGCATCAACCATGTTCAACGGGAGCACAGCTGCTCCAACATGGCCAAAGGCAACAATAAAGCAACTCAGGCACAAGCGAAGGCAATGTCCAAGAAATGCTTCATCAACCTCCGTTGCTTGCTCAAATTACTCTATGGCCTTTGAAAAGGCATCAAGATTAAAGACTAGCGCCTATGAGTGCTCAAATTTTGCCAAAGCCTTCGCAACATCAACAAGATCAAATACGAGCACTATTGCTTCTCCGCAGCGACATGCTAGAACACCCCCGTCAACTCCAAGCAATCATAAAGATAGAGGCCAGATCAACAAAGTAGACACCGAAACCTTCGCAAGGCGCACAAGGTTGAAAACTAGCGCCTTAGCTTTTCCGCGTGGTCACGTAGACTCGTACTCAACGTTGACCAGAGAAGAAAGAAGCGGAGGCAAGAGCAAGAAAATAAGTGCCATCTACCAGAACCCTTCGGCATAGGTAGCATTTGTAACCAGATTATTCAATGAAACAAGTATCCAACCAATTATTTCAAGCTAACTCTATTTAAAGAAAACAAACATATTACAACAGAGCACGTTAAAAGCGCAAATGATTCAAACACAAATATAGTCTTACAAAAAGTCTAAAGGCAATAACAATGCAAACGCAAAAGGCATTGAGCTTTCCAAAGCAAACATTACAAAGGCGCGAAGGCCAACCAGACAATTTGGTACAGGTTTAAAGCTAAACCAGTGGTCGAGGCCCTCGCCAAGCTACTGACTGAGTAAATTCAGCACGTTCTTCATCTATATTGTTCACCACGAAGGCCCACATGTCACAAATAGAATGACTTGGCAAAAGTCTCACGCCAATACCCCCACAGTTCGCCGCTAACATAAACACCATCTTGATACAAAGTTAAAGGAAGCACGTCCTGCACAGGCCCAGAAGAGGAAACCTACGTAGGACAAGTTTAGGATTAAACATCCACCAAGCAAAGGTGCTAACAAGACAGCAAAATCCACAATATACATGGAGGACCGTTGTCCCCAACACATCCATCCTAACTTCTATATCTAACAGCAAAAAACCCTAAAACACTACACCTCTGGATCAGCTGGAGTAGGCATAGGTTCCCTAGACTTCTGGACTTCAGCAGCACCGGAGGGAGCCTTCAGAGTCATCTCCTCCATAGCTAGGGAAGACTGCGCCCTAGCAGTACCACGCGCAGCCTCCGCCTTTTGCAACTCCTACAAAACAACACAAAGCCTATAAACACAACAAACAAAGGACGTACGACCTAGGGAAAGAATAACAAGCCACAAAAAAAGCGGGAGAGAAGAAATAACAAACCACAGTGCGTCGGGCCTCCGCCATTGAATGAGCCTCCACCCAGCCAAACTTCACCCAGAACGACTTCATAAAGTTACGAACGGATCTTCTAACATCACACGAAGTCACTCTGAGCTCGGCCGAGCCCTCAAGGTCTTTCTCCTTCACGCCTTTGACGTGCAGACAGCCGTCTTGCTTCAGCATCTTGGAGAGATTGGTGGCAGAAGCCAGTGCTCTAAAATCGATAGCTCCGCCAACGAAGTCAAGAAGCTTGAGAAAGTTGGCCTTCATCCAGGAAAAGATGCTGAACGCCAAAGGATCAGAAGACAGCGAAGATGTGGAGCCCCCGAATTGTTCACGGGCACCCACGTAAAGCTCAGCCATGGCTAATCTGATAGTTTTGGCATCCTCTAGGCACCTGGTCAGCATGTCCACCCGCGCCTTCAGGGCAACACCGGACTCCCTCTCGGCATCCACCGCCTTGTGAAGGTTATTAGCCATCTCAATGGCCTTTAAGGCGCGTTCGGTAGCCAATTGCTTGGCAGCCTTCGCACCCTCTACCTCCTAGTTCAAGGAATCAACCTTCCTCTGAAGGATCTCTAAGTCACCGCGGGCAGCACGGAGACCCCCAACCTCCTTCGCAAGTTGGGTCTTCTCAGCCTCAAGAATTTCCAGCTCCTTGAGGGCTTCGATGGCCAGATTGCGGTCGACCATCTCTTTTGTGCCACGCTCTTCGATGGCCTCTGAAAGATAGTGACTCCGCCAAGATGAAGGTTAGCAATAGCATAGCAGAAGATCAAAAAAAAGAAGAACAAGAGAAAAAAATGAAACATACCACGCATTGCTGCTCCAAGTTCATCTGCAGTAGCTTGAAATAATCAACATGTTTTAGATGGTGGTGAAGGCGGCCTAAAAGCAAATCAATCGTAAGAAATGTAAGATCAAAAGCAGGGAAACAAAAAACAGGAAAAGCAACCTCCTATATCAGTGTAAATGGCCTCAAGGACATCCGCCCACCCACTTATTGTGCTGTCGGAAGCCCCTAAAACAGCAACCAAACATCAGCAGAACTCAAATAAAATGGACATAGTGCAGAAATAGAAAATACAAGCAAATATTAACCTTCGCCACCAGCATGGCCTGGGCCAGATGGCCCAAGAGTTGTGCCCGCAAGCGGAGGCCTCGGAGGTGCCCCCAAACCAATCCGAGCAAGATCCACACCCACAGGGTCATTAGGGTTCTCATTAGGGTTCCCTAGATCCTTCGTCAAACCAGCTAAAGCAAGCAAAATAAGTTATGTCTAGATAAAATTTAAGACAAACAACAAGGTAGAGCAGGGCCAAATGGCAACCTACCATGATGCAAAGGGCTCGAAGCAGCATCTGTAGCACCAACATCCTCAGCACGCTGCGCCATAGGCCGAAACTACATGCTCTAGAACGGAGCAGCTAGAGAATACGCCTCCGCCTCGTCCTCAGACACCTCCACAATAGGAGAAACCGCAGGACAGTGGCGGTCTGCACTATCGGCCTCCGCATCTTTTGATGGGGAGACGTTGCCACCACCGGCACCTTCACCCTCAGAGCCGAAAGAATCGTCACCCAAAACGCTAGGCATAAGTGCCACAACAGAGGGTTCAGTAGTAGGGCCACCACCCATTCCTTGAAGGGCGGTATCGACAAAGTCGTTGCCACCAAGATCTAAAGAGGCGACATAGTGCTTGCCTCCCATTCTAGCAGCAATAGACCCAGAGCCTCCACCAACATTTTCTACAACCTAATCATCATCATTAGCGGATGCATTGGCGGAGGTGATGGTAGAAGCGGTCATGGTCTTCTGCTTCTTGCTGACGACCTTGGACACACCAGCTCCCTTTCTTTTCTTTGCCTCCGCCGCAGCAACTGCGTTCTTGGCGACGACCTTCTTCGCCTTGTCCTCTAGGGATTTGTGCACCTTCGTAGGAACATCATGTTCCTCGTGGTGGATCCCAAACTCTTCAAAAGCCCTGTTAAGCCAGGGCATTATGCCAATGAGGGCCTGGCATGCTAGATACTCGTTGTTAGACATTTCATCGTGTATCTCACACGCCCCCACCTCGGCGGACTTCACCAACTACTCAGCGGCCCGATCCTCCTTCTCAAAACCAAAACAAGGAAAGGGAACACCGACTCCTTCCTCAAAGACCAAAAGGTGAACCATCTCAATACTCATGGCAGGTCTATTCCTACCAAGCGGCCAGCAATTAGCCGCAACCACCTCCTCCACCAAATCCTGACCTCCAGAGTACCGACAGGCCAAGGCAAAAGCCCTGTCACAGGCTTCGCGCCCCACAGCAGTCCCCAGCCCAGGAGTCCCTTGGGTCGAAGGCTTAATCGGAGTCATAACAAAAGCCAACGGACAACAGGTGTGTTTTTTCCCTTCGCTATCCGTAGAGGTCATTTCCAACTTCTCCCATTTCTGATTCCTCTTGGGCATGAAAGCGCAGCTCCCATACTGAGCCACCAACTGGCCATTGCCAACCCTCTTGGGTTGACGCTAGAGCTCGTAGTACTCATAGAAAGTACTAACATTGGGCCCCGCACCATACAAGCAAGCCCAGCAAAATTTGCTCAAGGTAACGATACCATTGGGAGTGAGATGATGCAGCTATACCTCAAATGCTTCCAACACTTGGCGAAGGAAGCGGGCAGCGGGAAACCGAAGACCGCAAAGGAACAAATCCTTGAACACCATAGTGTCAGCAGCCTGTGGCCTGGGAACCATTTCCCTTTGCGGAGGCTTCACCTTAGCAACACCAAACACGCCCAACTTCCACAATTCCTCGATCATATCCTCCGTCATGAGCGAAGGCCCAAAATCCCATGTCCTGCTCGAGACCGCCATATCCTTTGCCTCTTCTGCAGTAATGAGGTCGGCAACGAAGGCCTCAACACTCCCCAGATCCTCTGCAAACTCTTGCGCCTATGCGCTGCCAACCATACACTCCTCAAACCATGCAAACCACCCACTCGTCCTAACGCTGAGAAGACAACGGTATGGACCGAAGAAAGTAGCCCGGCGGGGAGGAGGACTAATAGGAGAAGCCACCTCCAAGAATCTCGGCGAGAGCAAAAGGAAGCGAAGGCAGGAAGCGAGCAGACGAAGGCTAAGCGCAAAGGAAAGTCAGCCTGGAAAGCAAAGGTCAAGAAAGCGACAACACGGCATACACAGCATGGCCTTCAAACCACCACCCCCTTATATAGCTCCTGCCCCATCACTTCAACTTCTAGGGCCAACGGTCACATCCGTTTGACGGAACGTCAGTTGCAGAGCCACCACAGCCAATCAAGTAGTGACACGTCACCAACACAACAGTTTGATTTGGGTGACCTAGGGGGGAAGCCTCCGCGCCTCAAAACCTAAGGACCTAATTTTGAGGATAAGGCCTGCCAACATCAGACCATGCCCTTAAAGGGGGAACTGTTGGGATACGGTTACGAGCCATGGAGGCTAAAGTTCACAATAACAACGCGAACTAACGATCGATAGGTTTTACATGAGCAACGTGCATGAAAATAAGGAGGAACCTTCGCTCGGTCGGGCGCTCTAGGCGAAGGACCAGAGGATGAGGCGAAGGTGCTTGAGCACAACCGAGGGCGAAGGTTCTCGCGGCATGGGCGAAGGCCCTGAGGAAGACGCCCCAAGCGGAGGTCCATAAGACCAGAGGAGGACCAACGTAGGCAATGGCACAGGGTAGCACACCGCTGATGGGCCCTTGGTGGTGTCCCAACAAATAGAGGCCGTTGAGAAGAAAGATGTCCAGTCTACCCTTAATAGCTTGTACTAGCGTGGGAATATTCTGAGGATGTGCTACAGCTGTCGGAGGGTAAAGTTGTAAAGAGTTGTAGTAGCAAACAGTGCCCTATAAAGGGGGTACAGATCCTGTAGAAAGGTTGGTTTGTGAATACATTTATGAAACCCTAATTAAGCCTAGGCCCACCATCCACCTTCCTCACCTTCGCCCAAGGCACTCGACTGGGCGAAGGCTTTTCATGTCCCCACCTGCTGGAAACCCGGTTTTCCAATAGGGCCTTACTAAGTGTGACCTGTTGTATGGTTTATTTTCCACTCCTAAGGTTTCTATTCTTAGTGTGAACATAAGCTTGACTCTAGTAGCTTATCTCGTAGATCGTATCGATTGTTGCATGAAATTCGGTAGATTTACTTAGCATGCTTCTTTAGCTCTTTTGTTGTCGTTCCTTGCCAACGACATGATTAGTTTGGTACTCTAAAGGTGTTTTTAGTGTGATCGTTTTGGTCTTGTAGATGTCTCGATGCAAACGGGTGAAGCAGAGCAGCTCACACTTGATCTAAATACATTATCATCTCTGATCTGATGATAGGCAAGGCCACATGGTGGATAGCTAAGAACTACGCAGCTCCTAGTTTATTTTGAAGCCGCTATTGCTGTGATGTTGAGTTTGTGGGCAGTTAAAATGTTAGGGATATGGAAAAACATCAATTACCATAACGGTTAAAACTTTCAACTTTTCGGGTGGCCAACCCATAGGGATGTTGTAATGCTGGGCTACCCTGAGTCCGCATATAGACTATTTTTTGGATTACTACTAGAAATCCATAAAATTAAGGTAATGACTTTATTACGGCTGCAGTGCGTTTTTTAGCGCATGGTCGTCTCCCCAAAACACACCCTATCGATGAAATCTGGTTGGCAGTCTACCGAGGGGTATGCCACGGTAGTAGATGAATTGGTGGAGGTGCGTGTAATAGGAGCCAGATGGCGACACAAGTGCAGAGAAGCGATTTAGACAGGTTCAGGCCGTCTGATCGACATAATACCCTACGTCATGTGTCTTCAGTGGATTGTATTGAATATGAGATGCATTTGAGGGGGTCCCTAGCCGCCTTATATAGTCTAGAGGGTAGGGTTACAGGTCGGTTTAAGTCTAGATCTATTCAGCTATATGGTAAGTATTTACAAGGAATACGATATCTATCATATCTGAACAGATCTTCCTTCATCACCAAGATGTCTTCTGATTGCCTTGCGGTGCACACCGACCAGAGCCGAGCACCGTAGGCCTTGATCTTATGGGTTGGACCTCCCCTGGCGGTGCGGCCCAGGTTCATTGCCATGGGTACCTAGGTTATACCCCCCATAGCTAGTCCCTGAGCGCCTTGTATCCACTGAGCAACGCCATCTTGAGCAGGTTCGAGCAGTTTAACTTAGAGTCAGACAGTTAATCTGGCAATCTGACCAATTTAACTGGTAATCCAATCAACAAAATGAAGTGCCGACCAGTTTGATTGGTAATCCGATCAACAAAATGAAGTGTCGACCAGTTTAACTGGTCAACAGGCCTCGAACATACTCAAGTAAGGCTTGCCAGACGGATGTAAGGAGCTCAAGTTTAAAATTTAAAAAATTCTCCACCTTAGGTGAAGTGTACACACTTAGACTTCATTGGCAAAGTCAGATGATCATCATCCATGACTTAGTCAAACAGGATGTTAGTATTGATACATGCGCCGCAAGGTGCAATGTATACATTATAGTCCCCGAGCCTAACAGTAGGTAAAGAAGACACCTGGTGTCAGGATCAAAGAATATCAACGACTGAGAAAGAAAAAGGAAACTTAGCTAATCGTTAAATTTGATACAAGCACCGCAAGGTGCAATGTATACATTGTAGTCCCCGAGCCTGACAGTAGGTGAAGAATGCACCTGGTGTCAGGATCAAAGAAGTACAACGATCAGTTATTTAGAATAACTGAGTCCCAGCTTAGCCGAGCACACAGCCAGCCCCTAGCTTAGCTGAAGACCAGTAAGAGGAAAAATAGTACACTCACTACTAGGTGAAGTGTACACACTTAGTCTCTGAGCCTGCTGTAAGATAGAGCAGTATCTTGTAGCAAGATCAAAGAAACAAGTGAAAAGGATGAAATCCCCGTGCTTAGCACTGGACATTGGAGTAAAATTTGGAGAGTGCTGAGCACTTAAAAATAGAGAAAAAAATGAAGAGTGCTTAGCACTTTTACTGTTGGAGAACATGGAGAGTGCTTAGCACTATACCATGGCGAACATAGAGAGTGCTTAGCACTATACCGTGGTGAACATGGGAAGTGATTAGCACTTAACCATGGCGAAATTTGGAGAGTGCTTAGCACTATACCGTGGCAAACATGGGAAGTGCTTAGCAATTAACCGTGGTGAAATTTGGAGAGTGCTTATCACTATGCCGTGGCAAACATGGAAAGTGCTTAGCGCTTAACCATGGCGAAATTTGGAGAGTGCTTAGCACTTAAACCATGGAGAAAATGGAGAGTGCTTAGCACTTAAACCGTGGAGAAAATGGAGAGTGCATAGCACTATACCATGGTGAACATGGGAAGTGCTTAGCACTTAACCGTGGTGAAATTTGAAGAGTGCTTAGCACTTAAACCGTGGAGAAAATGGAGAGTGCTTAGCACTTAAACCGTGGAGAAAATGAAGAGTGCTTAGCACTATACCATGGCGAACATGGGAAGTGCTGAGCACTTAACCGTGGTGAAATTTGAAGAGTGCTTAGCACTTAAACCGTGGAGAAAATAGAGAGTGCTTAGCACTTAAACTGTGAAGAAAATAGAGTGCTTAGCACTATACCGTGGCGAACATGGGAAGTGCTTAGCACTTAACAGTGGCGAAATTTGGAGAGTGCTTACCACTATGCTATGGAGAACATGGAGAGTACTTAGCACTATACCATGGAGAACATAGGAGAGTGCTTAGCACTATGCCATGGAGAACATGGAGAATGCTTAGCACTTAACCGTGGCAAAAATGGAGAGTGCTTAGCACTATGCTGTGGAGAACATGGAGAGTGCTTAGCACTTAACCGTGACAAAAATGGAGAGTGCTTAGCACTATGCCATGGAGAACATGGAGAGTGCTTAGCAGTTAACCATGGCGAAAATGGAGAGTGCTTAGCACTATGCCATGGAGAACATGGAGAGTGCTTAGCAGTTAACCATGGCGAAAATGGAGAGTGCTTAGCACTATGCCATGGAGAACATGGAGAGTGCTTAGCACTTAACCGTGGCAAAAATGGAGAGTGCTTAGCACTATGCCGTGGAGAACATGGAGAGTGCTTAGCACTATATCAGGGCAAAATTGGAGAAGTAGACCGACAAAATAGGCTCAGCCGTTCAGTATGCCTGGAGGCCCATTAAACTAGCCCAATAACCATTGACGGAGAAGTTGGAGGGGTGCGAATAACGCGATGGAGTCAGCGCGGTTTCCCAAAAACCCTAAAGGTGAAGGGTCGGGGTAGTACCATACGAATCCGCCCGACGTGGCACACTTCCCTCATTCCTCATAGTGCGTCCTCTTCCTTGCAACCACAAAATACTCAGCGCTTTGCCTTCGCACACCCTACTACAGTCGCATTACAACCACAACGCCTCCTCAATCAAATTTGAGCATAGCCAAATCGAATTAGATCTGATCCATGGTGAAGGGTGGGAAGAAACATAGCCGCTCAAGCCCGAAGAAGTCAGGGAGGGAGGCGGCGGAGAGTACTGGCGAGGTCCGCCATGACCAAGAGTGGGTCAGATCTACCATCACTAGGGAGACCCTGAAAAAATGGTGTTCGAAGGCATCCTTCAAGATCAAGTAACCGTAGGATGGCGCCCCGCTGTAGGTGAACCGTTCCCAATCCCCAATACCAACGAACTTGTTGTATTCGAGGCTTATTTTATTCATGGATTTGGGATTCCTGTGCATCCTTTCCTGTGGAAGCTTCTTGGCTATTACGGCATTAACCTTTGCCATCTCCATCCCAATAGCATTCTTCATATCTCCCTCTTCATCAATCTGTGTGAAGCATTCATCGGAATCGCTCTGCACTTCAACCTCTTTCGCTATTTCTTCTGCCTCAAACCCTTCCTTGGATCTAGGTCCCCCAAAGTTGTCGGTGTAGTTTATCTACAGCTGAGGGATGGCATGGTGAAGGAATACATACAAGTGCCTCTCAACAAGTCATTGAAGGGATGGAATGCTAAGTGGTTCTATATCCAAAATGTTAAACCGAGCCTGTCGGCCGACATAGACCATTTAACAGTGCCAAGCGCAAACTGGTCGGCAAGACCGACCAGTTCGGAGATGACCCAGGTCGATGAGCTTCTACAAATTCTAGGTCAGATACGTAACAATCTTGATGGAGTTGGTGTAGCCATCAACTTCGTCGTCTGATTTGGATCCGGTAAAGAGCAAGGAGTGGTTTCACCCGCGTATGAATATACGGTGATGAAGATACCTCTCGGAAGCCCCCAACAAGATAAATAAGGCGCGGCGCCTATATTCACCTCTGGAGCTCTTTTCAAATAACACCAAACTGAGCAACACGAGGCAGCGAGTGACATACAGCATCACGAATCCACCACCACTGGTAAGAGTGTACCGTTGGCAGTCCTTGTAATGTCAAATCTTGTTGATGTTGAAACGTCTTGAAAACTTGTGGATAGGATCTTGCTGTGTATGTCTCCAACGTGCCGGATGGGACCTAGCCGAAGGGCGTAGATGCCCGTGCAACCCAAGCTTCGGCCGGTCCTCCTTCGGAGAGTAGCTCATCGTCCTCATCCGAAGACGTGGTGGAGGAAACTCCCAAGCGTCGGCAACCGTCGTGTGGGAAACAACCGGCCCGAGCAGAGCCGATGAAGAAGAAGAAAAAATTGAACACTTCGCCACCATGCAAGAGGGGTGGAATCTCGATTAGAAAACCTTCGACATGCCGACAAGTTGTCATGGACTGGTCGGATGATGATGAAGACGCAGGCAAGACGGTGTAGCAATGAGTTGCGCCGATGATCGCTCTAACACTGACCGCCAGAGCCTCCGACCGGCCAGCCCAAGGCGCAGCTGGCTAAAGATCCACTAAGGGCAAAGTCCCCGAGCCTAGACGAGGGGCTTCGGTCGGGAGAGCCACCGCGGCAAGGTCAGAAGCGCCGAAGGCGAACCGGTCGCCTCCGGTGTTCTCAAGATTCGTGTCGGCAACTGAAGGACAACGGAGCTCCAACAGGCCCCAGCCATTTAGAGCTACATGCAGGCGATCCAACGAGTAAGTGACTCTGCCCCAGACTTAGTCCAAGCATAACCAAAGTGGAAGTATTGATGATACGACATCGTGTTGCAGGGAAGCGTCGACCAAGGAACTTCACCCAATCGACATCGGCGATGCTCAGTAGGACGCCAAGCCGAGTGCCATGACTACCGATGCTCAGGGTGCTAGGATGGGATAGCTAGAAGAAACACAAGAAATACCCAGAAACTAGGCTGGTCCCCGAGCCGAAGTCCTCGAGCACCTAGAGCAAATGAATGAAGATGTTGTTAACGAGCCGACCAGTCGCCTAGAGCCAAGGGCCAGTCCCCAGACTCTAACACCAGTAATGGATCTTGGCCCCTACATTTGACCACAAGCCAACCGGGCACCAAGGCAGGCAAGGGAGTCCCCCGAGGTGATTGAAGAAATTGAGCGCGAAACGCCAAATACCCAGGATCCTCCTCCTCAGCTTTTGTGGACCTTCGTGTGCCACGGAGATATGATTGAGGTGGAGGATGAGGAGGCGAGTGAGCAGGTGAAGGAGCTTAGGGCAGCACTAGCATCAATGTCTGGCCGGATTGAAGTAAGTTAGTCTGCATGACCAATTGAAGTTGGAGATTACGCCAGTTAACTGTTGTTTACCATAGGAGCTAATGAAGATCTCTGAGAACTACATGCACTAGCTGAAGTGGGTGGCTCTGTCAATTGCTGAGAACCAGAGGCTGTGCGAGTCTGTGGAGACTCTAGAGAAGATGCTGGCTGAAGCGCACGCCGACCGAGAGAAGTTGCAAGCAGAAAAGACTCGACTGGAGGCAGAGAACTAGGAGCTAATGAATCAGCTAGGTGATGGCGTAGACCGGGAGAAAAGTAGGCCTTAGGCCCCATGGTGTATTGCTTTCATATCCCCAATTCACCCATGCTGGTAGTAATCTTTCATTGGTGTAGAGCTTGATGAAGCGAAGAAGCGGGCGGAGACCGAAACACTCCTGGCGCGTGATGCCAAGGTGGAGGCAGAGACCCAAGCTCTGCTAGCGCATGAAGCCAAAGTGCTAGTGGAGAAAGAAAGAGATGAAGCTCTGATGGTCAAAGAATAACTTGCCAAAGAACTGAACCGTAAGTTATTCCTTATGTCAATACCCCTCTTGCTATGAGAAACATGTTTAAGACGATTGCCCTTCTTGTCTGCAGTGATCCGAACCAATAGTTAGGCATAGTTCCGTGACTTAGAGCTCTGGCTGGAGGCCAGTAAAGAAAAGTTGAAGACCATCTCCAACGGGATAAAACCCGTGCTGGATCTCATCGACCAAGAAGTGCCGGAGCCCAACAGAGTGCCATGGCCGGACATCATCGTGGAGAGGTGCAAGTCGGCGCTGGAGAACTTTAAGCACTATGCTTGTGGTGTGGCTTGTTCTATTGTGGGCCATGCACTGGCGGTTCTCCAGTCAGTCTACCCCTCGGTGAAGCTCAAACGAATCAACGGTGGCTTTGCCTGAAATCTGAGCGACGAGCAAATCACCGCACTGGAGGAGGAGGTGTTCGATTTGGCGATCAAACTGGCGGACGACATGGATCTGTTCGGCGATGCTGGCAATGAACCATGACAACTTAGAATGTAACAGGCTTGTCGGCATTATGCCGAGCAGTTGTAAATGAAACTTTAGTGTTTAGTACGTATAAAGTGTTAATATTTAATATTAACAAGGCATTGTTAGTCCTTTATCTTGTTATCGGCCTGGGCTATCCCACACCCCATGGCGTAAAGAGCTTAGCTCCTGTGCATGCTTAGAAATATAGGCATCACCGAGGAGACGTTGCCGACCGCCCATGACACAGATCGCTACTACCCATGCACGTTTAGGTGCTAAATCAAGAACAGGACTACTTCTGGATAACGCGAATGAGAACATGGCTGGTCGGCAAATCAAATGGCGATAGAAAGCATCATCTTAAAGATGTTTAGCATGGAGAAAAACAAAAGATAATTGGAGGAAAATTATGGAGAAAACAACAAATAGAGAAAACATCATGGAAAAAATCATTATTGAAATGCATATATACATAAGGGGTACATATCTTAGTAGGACGTCCCAAGGATAGAAACGCCTGAGGTGTTCGATGTGCCAAAAGTTAGGGATGTCTACGTCATCTTGATCGTAGAGTCTATAGGATCCAGGTCAGGTCACAGCCTTGATAATGTATGGACCCTCCCAAAGTGAAGATAGCTTGTGCATCCTGTCGGTCTTCTATTTCCTATGGAGTACCATGTCACCGACCATGAAGGATCGCTCCTCGATATTGCGGTTGAAGTATTTATGCAGACTATCCAGGTACTTGGCCGTCCAAACACATGTGACCAAGCGTTCTTCCTCAAGTCAGTCGACATCATCTTGTCGTGCCTGATTGTTGTTCTCTTCATCATAGTTATCTATCCTTGGTGCTCGGAAAGCGACATCGGCGGGTAACATGGCCATTGATCCAAACACCAAGAAATAGGGGGAGACTCCAGTGTTGTGACTGGGCTGGGTCCTTAGTCCCTAGACCACAGTTGGTAGTTCTTTGAGCCATTTGCTCGGATGTTTCTGATCCTTCTCATATAACCTCTTCTTCAGGGCGTTTAAAATCATGCCACTCGCTCGCTCAACCTAGCCATTAGCCCTGGGGTGCATGACCGATACATACTTAACAGATATGCACCGATCCTCGCAGAAATCCCAGAAGTCACTGTCGGTAAATGTAGAACCAAGGTCGGTGATGATACTGTTCGACATCCCAAACCTCTGGATGATGTCGTTGAAGAGATCCGCTGCTTTCTTTGCTATAGACTAGACAAGCAACTTATACTCGATCCACTTAGAGAATTTGTCAATAGAGACATAAACCCATTGGAATCCGTCAGGGGCATTCTTGAATGGCCCAATCATGTCCAGTCCCCAGCATGCGAATGGCCAAGAGGCGAGAATCGTCTACAGAGCCTGAGCTAGAACGTGGATCTGTTTGGCGAAAAATTGGCATCCCTCACATCGTCGGACAAGCATTTTGGCGTCTGCGACTGCTGATGGCCAATAGAAACCTGCTCGGAAAGCTTTGCCGACCAGACTTCAAGAGGCTGCGTGGTTGCTGTAGGATCCAGCGTGGATTTCTTGAAGCAATGCCAATCCTTCTTCCTGAGATATGCACTTCTGAAGCAATTCCTCCTTTGCATTCTTCCGCATTAGCTTGCCATCGACTAGCACATAATGCTTGTTGTGGCAAATTAGCTGTTCCATCTTAGTCTTGTCAGCCGGTACATCTGTTGTGGTCAAGTACTTGATAAAAGGCTCTCGCCAATCACTGCTCAGCGCGGGAATTACCAAGACCAATTGCTCGGCAGGGGAAGATTCATGAACTGCTTGCTCCTGCTTAATGGATGGAGTTTGAAGATCCTGGACGAAGACATCGACCGGGACCTCAGCTCTGGTCGACCCTAGCTTGGATAGCTGGTCGACTGCTTGGTTCTGATCTCGTATGTCGTGGTGGTATTCAATATCATAGAATTTGCCCTCCAACTTTCAGATTTCCAAGCAGTAAGCATCCATCTTGTCACTGGTACAAGACTAATCTTTGTTGACCTGATTAATGACCAGTGCAGAGTCACCATATACCAAGAGGCGGTTAACGCCAAGTTCGATGGCAATACGGAGACCATGGAGACAAGCTTCGTACTCGGTGGCGTTATTGGAGGCTGGAAAATGAATTCAGAGGACATATCGGAGGTGATCCCCTGACGGAGAAATAAAAAAGATACCTACCCCAGCATTAGCAATGTTGAGGGAGCCATCAAAGTACATGACCTAGTGCTCAGGTCGATCAGCTAAGACAGGAGCTTGCATGTTGGTCCATTCGGCCATGAAATCAGCGAGCACTTGAGACTTTATCGTCTAGCAGCCCCTGAAATCAATGGAGTACGTGTCAAGCTCTACCGCCCATTTAATGATGCAGCCATTGGCTTCCTTATTACGGAGGATGTCGCCCAATGGATACTCAGTAACCACTATTACTTGATATGTCTCAAAGTAATGGCGAAGCTTTCTAGACGTAATAAGGACAGAGTACAACAGCTTCTGGACCTAAGGATACCGATCCATAGACTCGTTCAGGACTTCACTGATGAAGTAGACAAGGTGTTGAACTTTATAGGTGTGCCTGGCTTCTTCTCGTTTAACGACGATGGCAATACTGACGACATGGTTGGTTGCAGCAATGTAGATCAATAAAGTTTTGGCAGCTTGTGGTGCCGTCATGACTGGAGGCGTTGTGAGGAATTGCTTCAGCTCGGCAAAGGCCTTGTTGGCTTTAGGCATCCAGGTAAACTTCTCTGAAGCTTTGAGCAGCTTGAAGAACGGCAAACCCTTTTTGCCTAATCGGGATATTAAATGACTTAAAGCCGCCATGCATCCCGTTAGCTTCTGGACATCCTTCACGCAGGTCGGCGGTTTCATCTTGGTAGCTGCTTCTATCTTATCTGGGTTTGCTTCGATGCCATGGTGACTAACGATGTTGCCTAGGAGTATACCAGATGGAACACCGAATATGCACTTAGTGGGATTCCGCTTCCATTGGAATTTCTTCAGGTTTTGGAAAGTTTCTTCGAGGTCGGTGATGAGGTTGTTGACAGTCTTAGACTTCACTACCACATCATCAACGTAGGCCTCGACAATCTTCCCGATTTGGTCCTAGAGGCATCGCTGGATAGCCCTCTGGTAGGTGGCGCCGATGTTTTTTAGCCCAAAGGACATGGTGGTGTAGCAATAGACACCGAAGGGTGTGAGGAATGAAGTTTTGATCTGGTCTTCCTCCTTTAAGGAGATCTAGTGATAACTAGAATAACAATCGAGAAAGCACAAGAGCTCACAACCGGCTGTTGAATCTATGACCTCGTCAATGTGAGGTAAGCCGAAGGGGTCTTTAGGGCAGTGTTTGTTAAGATCGGTGTAATCAACGTACATTCTCATTCATTATTCTTTTTTCATACAAGGACTGGATTGGCGATCCACTCCAGGTGATACACCTCTTTAATAAAGCGAGCTGCTAATAGCCGAGTTATTTATGTCCTAGTAGCCTCCTTTTTGTCTTGCGTGAATCGTCGGAGCTTTTGCTTGATCGGTTTGGCGGTCGGCGAGACGTTTAAGGAGTGCTCGATCAGTTCCCGAGGAACGCCAGGCATATCATCAGGTTTCCATGCAAACACATCGATGTTTCTATGGAGGATGCTGATGAGCGCGTCTTCCTATTTAGGGTCGAGATGGGCCCCAATCCGGGCTGTCTTGCTTCTGTCGTCGATCACGAGCTCAACCTCCTTTCTATCTTTGGACTTAGTCGCAGACCGAGGTGGCTCTTGAGTCGGGATCACCTGCTCCTCCACTGGGACCTTCTTAGAGTCGGCGATGCAAGCCTCCATTATAGCTGAGAGATCCATCACATCAGTGATGGCGAGTCCTTCTTTTTCACAGTCATAGGCGGTGGAGACGTTGGCACGTAGGGTGAGAACGCCCTGTTCCGTCGGGATCTTCAACACCAGGTAGACATAATGAGGCACGGCCATGAACTTGGTGAGAGCTGGTCGGACAAGGATGGCGTGGTAGGTGGTGTCGAAATCTGCCACAAAGAAGTTCGCGTACTCAGTACGGAAGTGGTCGACGGTGCCAAACTGGACTGGCAAGGTGATCTGCCCCAAAGGTTGGGACGCTCTGCCAGGTACAATCCCCCAGAATGGAGAATCAATAGGGATGAGATCGTCCTTTGTGAGGCCTAACTCAGTTAGGGCTCTGGCAAAGAGGAGATTGAGGGCACTCCCACCGTCGATGAGGACCTTCTTGAACCGCACGTTGCGGATGGTGGGATCTAGCACGAGTGGGAAATGCCCTGGGTATGGGATATCCGCCCACTAGTCGGCCCTACAGAAGGTGATAGGGTACTCCAACCAGTCCAGATATTTAGGATCGACGACTGTGTCGTACTTGGTGATCGACATGACCTGCCGAACGGTGAGTTTCTGCTAGCGTTTGCTCTCAGAGGCGACGTACCCCCTGAACATTATGGCGACAGTCTTGTTGGCATCTTGGAAAGCGGGTCGTGCGTCCTTAGAACGGTCCTCCCCCTTGCCATCATCTGACTCATCATCCTTGCGCCGCTACCATTTTTGCTCCTCATCGCGGAAAGCTTTGGCCATGCCATAGCATTGTCGCATGGTGTGCTTGCTGTCCTTGTGAATTGGGCATGGACCATCAAGGAGCTTTTCGTAAGCAACATTGAAATTGCGCTTAGCGCGTGGCTGCTCTACGTTGTTGATGAAGTTTTTCGGTCGGCGGCGACATGGTTGTGTAGCCTTTGATCCCTCTGGCTGATCATTATGATGGTGTTCGTGATCGTCGTAGCGCCTACCGCAATCTTCATAACGTCGTTCTTTGCGGCGATCATCATCACGATGTGGGTGGCAATCCGAGCGGGAAGCATGAGCGATGTCATCCTTGAACTACCGATCAGCTTCTTCGGAGTCTGCGTATGAGTTTGCAACCTTGAGGAGTTCGCGGATGGTCTGGGGCCTCTTGCGGTAAAGTTTGGAGCGCAACTGCTGATGGTGATGGAGTCCTCTGGTGAAAGCAGAGATGGCCTCACTGTCCCCGATGTTGGGGATGGTGTTCCTCATTTATGAGAAACGCCTGATGTAGCTTCGTAGAGGTTCCCCAGACGTCTGATGGAGTTTCTCCAGATCATACTTCGTGCTAGGATGTTGACACGTTGCCATGTAATTCTCAATAAAAGCTCTCTTAATATAATTCCAAGATTTGATGGAGTCCTCCCCCAAGCCCATAAGCCAATTATTGGCATATTGGGAGAGCATAATAGGCAGATAGTTTGCCATTATGTCACTGTTTCCCCTGGCGGCATGTACGGCGATCTCATAGAGCTACATCCACTGCTCGAGATTAGCCTTGCCATTGTAGGGATCGATCTCGAAGACCTTAAAGCCTGCGGGCCACTGTATAGATCACAGCCTTGCTGTGAAGGGGTGAGGTCCCATCGGCTCGACAGCGGGGAGTGGTTGAAGGCCGACGGGGTTACTGTGTTGGTCATCATACTCCTATCGGTGTTGGAGTTCTGCTCGATGCTGTTGGGCATGACTGTTCTCGATGCAATGGCGAGCATCAAGATTGGCGTTGATATAGTCGTGGGCGTCACCGCGCAGGGGTTGATTAACCTCCTGGTTGGCGTCACGAGCTGGTCGGCCACGCTGATTTCGTGGTCCTTGTGATCCAGGGTTGATGGCAACATTGCCCCTAGACCCCCCTTGGACGATCTGGCCGCAATGATAATGGCTTCCCCCTAGTGGCGAAAGCCACGGGGGTCTCGACTGCGAGCCGATGCGGTCAAAAAAGATGGAACTGGGTTCCATATGTCGTTGACCTAGACCTGAGCTGCTTTAAGCAGCGCTTGAATCTTGAGTACCTCTAGCGTTGGTGGGAGTCTAGCCAGCTCGTGGGTGGCCACAACCAGATTGGCGCTCGGCATCTACTTCACTTGCAGGTTGTCCATCATGAGGAACTCTTGTTAGATATTACGAGCGAGAGGTGGCGGGTCACCTCTGGCAGCTTGGGCGGCGTTTTCTACTTCTTCATTGCGACATCGTTGGCGATCGGTGTTCTTGGCTTCGCGCTCACGGCGCTGGACACTGGTTTCTCCATCGATTGTATGGAGCATGTCATCCGGAAGCTGCCGGATTTGCACCATGTTTGTCGTTGGCGCAGGCTGGTTGGCCTCAGGGAGGTCGATCTGGTAGAGGTCATTGATGTAGCTGCGCTTGGTGTGGTCGGCGAAAAGATGGTGCAGGGCGTCCCGACAGATCGAATCCGCACCCACCAGCCCAAAAGAATAGGGCCTTGACATGTTCTCCGTCGGGGCAGAGAGTGGTCGGCGTTGAACGGTACGCCCTTTCGAAGTTGCCGTGATCACCAAATCTTCATCTTGCCACCTCGGACGACATGCACGAGCAGGGTGCTCGGCATTAGTGGCATGGTGACTTTGGAGTGCAGGAACTTCGTCACTCATTCTAGATTGGTCTAAGACTGAATCCACGAGGAGCTGGTATTTCGCTAAGCGGTCTGTGATCTGATCGATGGATGCGATCAGATCGTCATTGCTGATGGATCTCCTAACCCAGTGGCGAGGCGTCGAGATCGAAGATGTCATTGTAGATGTTGGCATGATCGGTGTAGGGTGATTCTGCACCGCCTCCACGATTTCCTCGGCGCCGATGACCCAGGTCATAGATCCGACCGTGAAGGTCTGACCTGGCTCGGGAAGGATCATGGAGCTCAGGAAGCAGACCATCTGGCTCGCTATGGAATCAGCACGCACACCCCCTACCTGGCGCGCCACTGTCGACGAAATCTGATCGGCAGTCTACCGAGGGGTATACCCACGGTAGTACATGAATCGGTGGAGGTGCGCGTAATAGGAGCCAGATGGCGACACAAGCGCAGAGAAGCGATTTAGACAGATTCAGGCCGTCTGATCGACGTAATACTCTACGTCCTGTGTCTTCGGTGAATTGTATTGAATATGAGATGCATTCAAAGGGGTCCCTACCCGCCTTATATAGTCTGGAGGGTAGGGTTACAGGTCGGTTTAAGTCTAAATCTATCTAGCTATATGGTAAGTATTTTCAAGAAATACTATATCTACCATATCCGAACATATCTTCCTTCATCGTTAAGATGTCTTCTAATTGCCTTGCGGTGCACACCGATCAAAGCCGAACACCGTAGATCTTAATCTTATGGGCTAGACCTCCTCTGACGGTGCGGCCTATATTCATTGCGGTGGGTACCTGGGTCCCATGCACCCGCATGGCTGTCTCCCACATCTCCCCTTCCACGACGCCTGACTCCGCGCCCACGCCCAACTCTGGCGGCCGTGGCCCAACACTTAGACTAGCCGACTGGCATCGGTGTCTGCCAGCAGCGCAAAGAGAAAATTAAAAAACTGACGCGCGTGCCCACCTACTACTACATCGCGGACCAGTCGTTTAGCATGGTACTAGTAGTAAGTACTTTTCGCCAATCTCTTTCTACACGGTCACATCGAACACGTGCTACGAGCTTTCCATTACTTGAGGGAGCCATTTATCAACCACGACAGGACCATGTGTCAAAAAAAATGGTGAAGCCGACTCCGATTCGCGAGATCACACCACGTCCCGATCACCCAACAGGCAGCAGGACAACTGGGGCGTCCCCATAGTCACCCGCACGTACCTACGGGAGACACGGACGTGCTGTCATTCTTCGTTCCTCACCAGCCAGCTACCGAGGTCGCCATTGCCAACACAGAGTGTACGTGGATGCCTATATATATGCCTGCTTGCATCCATATAGCTAGCATATAGGCGTTTGATTCCCTTAGCGCGGAGGGGAGCTCCGATCCTCCTCCGATTCTGGTCCACCCTTGTATGAAAGTTTTTGCATTGCTTTATTGCTTCTCTAGCTACAACTTCTGTTTACACCGAAATTTGAGGAAGAAAAACGCGGAAATTCGAAGCTTACAAGATCGTGTCAATCAAGAAATCGACTGCATAAGGATCGATATCAGCTGATTCAGATACGGCACTGGAATCGGCTCTCTTCGAATGACGTCAGCAGATAACGACAATAAGATACGGTTAGCGTCGGAAAATACATGTCGGACTCTAAAAAAAAGAAAGATTAGGGTTCAAGTTATCTTAAATTAGAAATATTTTCTTTTATATAAAAAATTATAATGAGTCGTACTTAAGTAGGATTCATACTTAAACTCCGGGTATAAATATTGGACCCCGACTATTATGAAAGGACATCAATCCAATCAATACAAGTTACTTTTTTTTGCTTCACGTCAACCCTTAGGAGTAGAAATAGTGTAGATCTCGACGAGTTCTTCAACAAGCAGGGCTGCATCGGTCCGGCCGACCTCCGGCTTGTCTGTAAGTACCGTCATGACTTATACTTCTGTTTGTACGGCTGCATCGGTTAAGTTCGATGTCCACTGTGAACTCTAGTATAAACTAGTTATCGACTCTTATCTAGTTCAAGTACGGCTGCATCGGTTAAGTTCGACCTCCACTGCTCGAATTAGATTAAGGTCAAGTTGTCGACTCTACCTAAGAGTGGCATCCTTTGGGTAGATTCATTAAGTTACCGATCTTGCTGATGTTCTTATTGTCGTTAATTTTCAGCAACATCAACCTGTCCGGTCGAGATCGATCTAGATCGGTCTTACATCCGTTTAGTCCGTCGTTTGCTTTGTTACAACACGATGTTTCCTGCTTTGAGCGATGGACTATGTTTTATCGGTTGTTCTGCTTCGATCTTGATCGTACATAGTACGCGGTTAAGGCATGTCTGATCTTGAGGAGGTTTGCTGGCTGGTTAAATATGGTCTATAGTTCGCTGTTATGGCTGCAACCATCCGATCGATTCCCACTGATAGCACTCTAGATCGGAGGATGCTAGTTGATAGATTTATTCTCGATCAGACGTGACCTTAACTGTTTGTTATGCCTACATCGGCTAAATAGCCGATCGTCTATCCTTTAACGCCTACAGTGTGTCTCCATGATTCTGTTAAATGTGAATAGATCTGTACTTTCAAGATTTGATTTGTTGTCTTTATCACGGCTGCCATCGATCCGATCGAACCTCACTGTTAGAGATAGCAAGTTAAGTCTAATGAGTTTATAGATTTGTCAATGTTAAATAGTCGATTGTTCACATGTTGTAGTTCCTTTTTACCAGAATCGGCTATTTCAGCCGATTCGCTTAAGCGTCCACACATATAGCGTGTCTGTCGGAAAGCCTGTCAATGTAAAGATGGTTTTACAGATTCTTCGGTTTTGGTTTGTTGTTATCATCATAGCTGCCATCGATCCGGCCGAACCTTACTGTTGATGGTAACAGATTAGATTCAGAGCGTTTGTAGATCCATTTGTACTAGACAGTCGATTTGTTCGCATGCTATATACTTTCTCGTTAGATTCATCGGCTCAACGCGTTACACTGGTAATATCCACTTAGCTGATGATTTTACTTAAATCTATGTGTATTGTACTTGTCAACATAAAATCAAATCGCGATCCACGAGCTTTACAGTTCGTAACAGCCGATTTCTGTGCGTATCGGCTATTTAATCGATTTTTTCGTCTGACTGCTCCCGAAGCGGCACACTTGGAATTGTCTAAGCAAATCTGGCATGTTTCACCTTAAATTACTGATAAACTTTCTCTCCTTGTCACATGCAGGTCAAATTGACTAGCACGCCTCGAGAGAAATTCGCAGGATCAGTTAGCCCTGCGTTGAAGCCAAACAGATCTCTAGCCTTACTTCATCAAGCAGATCCTTTCAGTTTGCTGTGTGACGGGCTCGTTGATAAGTTTTTACGCCGACGACTTCCTTCCACGTCTTTCTAGCATCCCCCCGGCCCGCCCGTTCACGAGGGATTGTCTGACGATCCGTAGACAATAATAAGCAATATAGTACTGATCTTGAATCGAGTTGTTGTACTCTCTTTGTCACTCTGTGCAGCTAGAGCCTACAGACTACAGTATCAGGTACGAAATGAAAATGGTTATTACTTGCAAATTGCACGAGCTGGAACTATATATATTCTTCTAATGATCTAGCTTCTTCGCCAACATCAGTTTCTAGCTTCTGCGTGAAGGGATAGTAAGGCGCGCCATGGCGCTTTCAGCTTCCCCGGTTCAGGAAGAAGAGCTGCTGCAGCCTGCAGCAGAGAGGCAGTTGAGGAACCAGCTCGCTGCAGCCGCGAGGAGCATCAACTGGAGCTATGCCCTCTTCTGGTCCATTTCAGGCACCCAACCAGGGTAAATTGAAGTCTTAATAATATACAGTTGATATTTGGTTGGCAGTTTTCTGCAACTTTGATGTGTCACATTATTTGCATGAGCTTTATATATATCCCAGGCTCCCAGCGCATACATACATATCAAATAAAGACAGTCGGATCCGGTGATGCGATTGTAGTCATTTACTTATCGTTTTTGCAGAAAATGGTTAGTTTTTTTTTTCTGTTTGCAATGATGTCGCCAGGTTTTACATTTAATTTAGGGGTGTTGGGTTCGACGGACTAAATTTTAGTCCCTATCACGTTAGATGTTTGACACTAATTTGAAGTATTAAATATACACTAATTACAAAATTAACTGCATAAATTAAGACTAATTTGCGAGACGAATCTATTAAGCTTAATTAATTCATGATTTGACAATGTGATGCTACAGTAAATATGTGCTAATGATAAATTAATTAGACTTAATAGATTTATCTCGTAAATTAGTCTCCGTCTGTATAATTAGTTTTATAATTAACTTATATTTAGTTCTTCTAATTAGTATCTGAAAGTTCGATATGACAGGTCTCCGGAACAAACACGCCGTTAGTTACTGAATCAAACTTTGTTACTCCTACTCTTGAATCTCCTCGATTTAAGAGAGTACTGGATCGATTTTTAACTCACGTCGTCACGTGATGTGTCTTCTCTACCTGGGGAACTCCCATCTTTCCACTTGTAGCTATGCCGTGTTAGGCCTTGTTTAGATTGAAAAAAATTTCAACCCGATGAATAGTAGTACTTTCGTCTTATTTGGTAAATATTGTTCAATCGTAGACCAACTAAGCTCAAAAAATTCATCTCGTGATTTCCAACTAAACTGTGCAATTAGTTATTTTTTTTACCTACATTTAATGCTCCATGCAAACAGCTAAAAATTGATGTGATGGAGAGAGAGTGAAAAAACTTGGAATTTTAAGTGTATCTAAACAAGGCCTTATTACCATTACCAAACTGGACAACTCCCATCTTTCCACTTGTAATACCACAGTTTTGAGCTGAAACTATGCAAATTTAGATCATAGAGTAATAGAAGTGTACGTATGAGCAACTGGAAACTAGTAAAGCCATTTATTATTCCGTCTCAAGAAAATTCTTCTTTCACACTTTTTAGCAAATACTAACAATGATTCTGTTCTTCTTTGGTGAAACTACTAAATATTTAAGGACAACAAAATCTAAAAGTTGAGGTCCATACATAAGCTTGTGAAACTCTACTACACTTTGAGTTTTTCAAAGAAATTCCCACTAATATTTATATTTCAAAAATATGCTAATATAAATAATACTCCATCCGTTTCCAAACTATAAGGCGTTTCATTCTTTCTAGATTCGTAGCTTTTGCTACGTACCTAGATATAAGTTATGGCTAGATAACTCATAGATCATGCATTCAATACTTATATTAAGATAATATAAAAAGTCATGTTGTAATAACGCTGGCAGATGCACATCTCGCAATAAAGATTTCTGTCTCATCCGATAAAAAGGGAGCACTATGTATCTTAGGGCATATTTATTTTATTTTAAATATAATGCTCTACTTTTGTATCTTTTTTATGGGAAACGTATTGGTCAAACTTTCTCAAATGTCACTAGGTTTGCAGAAAATATTAACAATACTTTTAACTCCAAATAAGTTTATAATAAAAAATAAATTGAATGACTTATCTAATGATACTAATTAAGTACTATAAATACTAATATATTTGGTCAAAGTTGAGTACGTTGGCTCCTCGTAAAGTGAGAACGACAAATAAAAAAAGGTGCAAAGAAGAAATGAAGTTAGAGGAAACAAAAAAAAAATCTAGGCAGAAAAAAAAAACGTTGAGAAATTCAAATATGGTTTTATCATTTCACCCGCCTTTTAATATTGGACTTTCAATCAAATGGACAAAAATGATATATTTTTAGGATCATAAGCTTTCAAAACACACACACATATACAGATAGGAGGTATAGATACCTAGTACTACTATATACTACTGTAAAAAGTTTTCCCTTGGATGTCGGATGAGAAAATCTGGTTGCAGGGTGCTGACGTGGACGGACGGGTTCTACAACGGCGAGGTGAAGACGCGGAAGATCTCCAACTCCGTGGAGATGACAGCCGATCAGCTCGTGATGCAGAGGAGCGAGCAGCTCCGGGAGTTGTACGAGGCCCTCCTGTCCGGCGAGTGCGACCGTCGCGCGGCGCCGGCGCGGCCGGTCGGCTCGCTGTCGCCGGAGGACCTCGGCGACACCGAGTGGTACTACGTGATCTGCATGACCTACGCCTTCCGGCCTGGCCAAGGGTATCGATTACTGCTCGATACAACAGAGAGCATATATAGCTGATGCCCCTGATGGTAAGTTGGTAACAATTTTTTTTCCCGTGCTGCCACAGGTTGCCGGGCAGGAGTTTTGCGAGCAACGAGCATGTCTGGCTGTGCAACGCGCACCTCGCCGGCAGCAAAGCCTTCCCCCGCGCGCTCCTGGCCAAGGTATGCATGCACGTTTCTCAGTTTCGGCGACGGTGATCGGTCAAGATCGACCGCTCTCTGTGTCTTGTCTATTATTGCCTTTCATGCATGTTTTTCACTAGTCGGTTGTGTTCTTTGTTGAATCATCGTGAACTTGGGTTCCTGCATGTGTGGCCTTGAGCAAGCAGAGCGCGTCCATTCAGGTAAGCGCTTTCCATGCTTTCATCTCGTCGGAAACATTACACAGGGCACTTTGTCTGCAGATTTCTGACTGCAACATGTAACATCCTGAATGGTATTTAATTTCCGCAGTCAATCGTCTGCATCCCGCTTATGGGTGGTGTGCTTGAGCTGGGTACAACTGATACGGTATGTTCAGTTGTTCACTTCACTGGCCATATATATACTGTACATTATAATCTGAAAATAACAGCTAGTAGATTTTTTATTTTTCATTGTGCCTAATTCTCCTGAAGATCAGGTAGTATTTAACCAAACTAGTGTAAATGATATTGCCAGGTGTTGGAGGACCCGGACTTGGTGAGCCGAGCAACTGCAGCTTTCTGGGAGCTGCAGTGTCCGACATACTCGGGGGAGCAGGAACCGAGCTCCAACCCCCCGTCAGCAAACGAAACCGGCGAGGCCGCGGACGACATGGTTGTGTTCGAGGACCTCGATCACAATGCCATGGAAATGGAGACGATTACTGCCGTCGCTGGGGCACACGGACAGGAGCTAGGAGAAGCGGAGAGCCTGTCAAACGCAAGCCTGGAGCACATCTCGAAGGAGATCGACGAGTTCTACAGCCTCTGCGAGGAAATGGACGTGCAGCCACTACCACTAGAGGATGGCTGGATCATGGACGGGTCTAATTTCGAAGTTCCCTCGTCCCCGCAACCAGCGCCCCTGAACCTAGCTGATGGCTCTCGCGCGACCAGCTTCATGGCGTGGACGAGGTCCTCGCAGTCGTGCTCCGATGAAGTGGCGGCAGTGCCGGTCATCGAAGAGCCGCAGAAATTGCTGAAGAAAGTGGTCGCCGGCCTCGGTGCTTGGGCGAACTGTGGTGGTGGTGTGGGCACGAGCACGATGGGAACAGCCCAGGAAAGCGGCATCAAGAATCACGTCATGTCAGAGCGAAAGCGCCGGGAGAAGCTCAACGAGATGTTCCTCATTCTCAAGTCATTGGTTCCGTCCATTCACAAGGTACTGAAGAAGATACCATCAATTTTTTATCCTTCCGTGTTGATTTGAGAGAACGTTTGTTTGTTTATCAAAAGTTCAAAACTTGAAGACATTTTTTTTAAAATTTGGCAGGTGGACAAAGCATCGATCCTCGCCGAAACCATAGCCTACCTCAAGGAGCTTCAGCGAAGGGTACAAGAACTGGAATCTAGTAGGGAACTTACATCACGCCCATCCGAAATGACAAGGCCAATAACAAGACCCCGTGGCATTGGCAATGAGAGTGTCAGGACGAAAGTCTGTGCGGGCTGCAAGAGGAAGAGCCCAGAGTTCGGCAGTGACGTGGAGAAGGAGCACCCCTGGGTCCTCCCCAAGGACGGCAGCAGCAACGTCACCGTCGCCGTCTCGGACAGGGACGTGCTCCTGGAGGTGCAATGCCGATGGGAGGAGCTCCTGATGACACGAGTGTTCGACGCCATCAAGGGCCTCCATTTGGACGTTCTCTCGGTTCAGGCTTCGGCACCAGATGGCTTCATGGGGCTTAAGATACGAGCTCAGGTATCACCAGCTAACTAAGACATGCAAATTGCAATACTGCTCAGGTAGCTCACCCTTGACTTCTTGCTGGTCGGAGAGTTTGGTTTACTGATGCAGTTGTTTCTGTTCAATTTTTATGCAGTTTGCAGGCTCCGGTGCCGTCGTGCCATGGATGATCAGCGAGGCTCTTCGTAAAGCTATAGGGAAGCGATGAAGGGACAGCTGAAAGTTGGATATCGCTCTGGAAAGCTTCATGGATCGAAGCAAAGTTGTATTTCTTGCGGAGAAGGGCCCAAGACCGTGCTATGCAACACATTTTTGTCAGGTGTATTTGCAGGGTTCTGCAGTTCAGTTTTTGTCAAAAAAAATGAAGTTCGGACGGAAACATGTACTCAAACTGAAAGCTTGCTAGCGTCAGCTTTTTCATCTGATCAAAACCTAATTTTATTTGCCTCCCTGGAGCCGGCTTTAACATGCAACAGCTAATAGGTTGTGCAGTTCTCTCCGAAGTCCCGAAGCCCCGATCACTCAGATAGTCTGATTCTGTGTTCGGAGACGGCGACCAATGGACCCTGCGAAATTTACTCCGAGAGGAGCCAGGGGCGTGTCGGTTATTTCTATACCAATAACTTTCTATATATTGGCATACTGCGAGTTGCGACAGAACGTCGTGGATGGGTAGATGTCGAGCTCGTGGTGGACTGGTGCTTCGTAGCCGTAGCTGTAGCTTCACCTTCGCACATGGTTCTCCGCATGTAGCGCATTCAAATGCAATTGTTTTGCTGCCGTCACACGCTATGCGTCTTCGTCCAATCCTCCTGCTGCTATGAGACATTGAGACCTTGGAAACGTGCAAGCAGCATGTCTACTACTCTTCTAGTCTAGATCATTTAAAACATTTTGGAAAAGTTAGGGCAAATGAATACTAGTAGTACGCAAACGCTTTTATATAAGTTTTTTTTTAGAAAAACGCTTTTATATAAGTGAACATCATATTATTCCTGCCCATAGATTCTGCCACAGGCCTAAATTCGAACCTCTGGCTGAGGCCAGCAAAGCCCGAAAAGGGCCCTGGTTGGCCAAGGCGCCCTGTTGGGCCCAAAACTAACCAATAGGGGCTGGCGTGAACCATACCTGTGGTACGGTAGCGCACGTCTATCTGGAGAATCTAATTTAGATGGAAAATTAGAATAAAGATTTTTTATAAAATAAGATTGGTTTGTTAGGGAAGGAAAGCCCAAATTTATAAGGACTCCTCGTTTGGTTAGGATATAAGTCCTCTAGAGACTATAAATATATGTGTGATATAACCGTTTCATCTAATTAGAACATTAGTGAAAACTCTTCGCCTATCCCTCCTCCTTTGCATTGATCCTCTCCCTACGTCTCCTCCTCACCCTGCGCCTCCCAGCCCCAGCCGCCACCCCTCCCTAGCCCTAGCCGCCGTCCATGCCCGCAGTAGCAGCCTCACACCTCCCGGGCAGGACCGTGACAGATTCATCATTTAAAAAAAAATTATTAATAATTCTTTTATGGCCTACAACAAGCAATTTCCCGGCCAGTCAGTACATGAAAAAGAAATGTCAGTAGTTACCGCGTCTTGTCACCCCGTGCGTCATTGATGACAAGTTAAGAAAAATACACGCTTGACTAATTCATCACTTAGTAACAGGCAATATGACACATCACTATAAGCACCTGTCACTTATGGCCAAGTAATTAGTATCGGTTTGTAATATCACCCAAGACTTTTGAGGAAGTTCCAAGTGTCATTTTTCTTCTGTAGGTCGCATTTACTCCCTCCGTTTAGTACTAACATTAGTGTACTACTTGTTATTGCGTATATCTTTCTTTATCCGTCAGATCGTCACTATTAACCTAGGCCGCCAGCCCCTTTGGGTTCATTCTATTTTCTTGGCTACGCTACCCCCGATCTGGATATCACTGTTGGTTCAAAACCCCCCTTCACTGCTGGATTTTGAACCGACAGTGGCATACCGGTAGTGATGAGGGGTTAACATTACTGTCGGTTTTTAAAAACCGGCACTGATCTACAAGCAACAGTGTCGGTTCCTGGCTTCACCTGACAGTGTCTAGTTGAACAACACTGTCGGTTTGTAGTCCCAACCGACAGTGATGGTTGCTTCAAGAGTGTCGGTTCTTGACTCAAGCCAACAGTGTTGTGCAAGCCTACACTGTCGGTAAATGGCTTAAGCCGGCAGTGTTGAGCAAGCCAACACTGTCGGTTCATGGCTCAAGCCGACAGTGTTGAGCAAGACAACATTGTTGATTTGTTGATAACCGACAGTGATGGTTACGACAACACTGCCGGTTCGTTGCTAACGTAGACGACAGGTCCATCAATATTAATTTATATTTTATTGTTTTATAATTGATTTTAATTTATATTTTTTCGTGGAATCGGGTTTCGCTTTATATACGCTACGTAGACGACAGGTCCATCAATATTAAATATTATAAATGTTGCGGTTACAGTTCAAATGTTCTTATCCAGATCTCGATCCCTCAAAATAAAAAAGAAATGTTCTCGGACTTCACAGATTGTGCAATGCTTCTCGGACTTCTTACAATAATCTGGCGAGCCGCTCTGGGCCATACTGGTCCTTGTACTTCACGGATTGTGCAATAAAAAATACTCAATCTTTTTTCAATACCTTGGCTAAGATGAATTTTGCGAGCTCCGATTTCAGTGCGACGATCTCTATGTCTAACAGCCTTTGGTGGTTATATTTCTTGCGCTGTCGTTTAAAAAAGATGATATCCAAAGAGGAACAGTAAATCATTTTGTTGAATTATTAACAGACATAAATAAAATGGGGATTATACACACCAACTTATCGGCTTCTTCCGATTTTCCACCGATGTAGCGAAGCATTGCCCACATTATATAAAACCCGCATTCATTGTTTCCCGCCGGCTATGATAGGTACTTCCCCTCCATTTCGACAACCTTGAATGGGACCGGCGTTCCACCGATATGTCTTTTTCGAACACTGAGCAACATTAAAGAGAGAAACATTAGAAAGCGGTATGTGTGATTAGAAAATAATATGTTATTAGGATCGCTTACTAATTCAGTACTGCCACCAGTGCATCCAGATGATAAAATGATTTTTTCTTCGAGTTCCACACCTCGATCAGATTTTTGGCAAGATTGACACAAATGAAGACGAAATGGTTGCTGCAATCACAGAATCCTAATTATTGAATAATCTTAACAAAAAAAGAAGCATAAAATTAAAAGCCGAGAACACATACTCGCAGTTGTAGGCTAGAAGTATATGGGTTTTCTTTTTCATCGTGAATTCGTCAAAAACAGCAATCAATCTCTGTTTCAGGTCTTCCACGTCATATCTATGGGGACCTAGACATGTCCTCTCATTGACTCGCAAGGGGTCCAAGAAGCCTATGTAAACCCATTTGCTTTTTAGAATGCAAAATTTTGCTATACACTTACATAAAATCATGGGAAGTGCTCAAAAGTTAATAATTTGTGTCTCAAGAGAGTAGTTAATTGTAATATCGTGTGTGTAGGGTACTTACATAGTCCACAGCGTCAACATTTGAACATCGAGAGAGCGTTTCTGGTATAGCTGGAACAAGCACTCCCACTCGACATCGAACTTCTCTTCTTCAGGATAATGCAAAACATATGGCGAACGGATAATGTCGGGTTCACAAACCCGGGGTCCCTCAGGGACCGGCTTCCACGCCAGGGCTCGGCCCAAGAAAACAGCATGTTGTTCATGGGCTGGCCCAAAGGTCTAAGAATACGACGGGCCGGAAGGACAGTCCGGTCGTCGACCGGGAGGTCTGTCCGAAAGAACGAACGCCCGCTCATCAACTTCTTCGGCCCACCTCCGACCAGAGCGCTCGGATCGAGCACCAACCGCCTCTAGGCGGTCTCTCCGATCGAAAGGCCTGGCCCAAAACGCTACTTTCTACTCCGACCCCGTGACTCCAACCGGGGACCCATAGTAAGCCTGCGTACTGCTCTTCTCCGACTGGCGCGACCAGGACCTACTGGAGCCATCCGACCGGAGACGCCCGCTTGGAAGGGACCAGGGGCCAATGGAGAAGGCAGCGCACTAAGTCAAGCCACGATACCGGGACCATACCCTGTACGCCTACAGAAACAGTGCTCCACAACCGCCCTGACACAAGCAGTATTGTAGGCACCGACATTTTTGTCTATAGTATTACGGGCGCCGTTGGGCTCCCATACGGCAAAAGACCCCCCATGCCTCTAGGCATCGATAGGGGGCGCCAGGATCCACCATACCCGGTACACGTGGTGGGGCTCCCCACACACCAATAATATTTTGCAGGTACCGACATCCACCCTTCCTAAAGAAGCCAACATAACCTTCCATGTGCACCTGACATTCTACAGTGACATCAACAGTATTGTGGGCACCTACCATCCTCGCTACCCTCATCGGCGTGGGCAACAAGGCTTAGAAACATCCGTACTCTCTCCCTCTCACCTGTAAAGCCATCCCCTTTATCTATAAAAGGGGATGTGCTCCCTCCAACGGGAGAGGACAATCTTCTTCGAGTTTAGATTCACTGGACCGATAGCTCGCAACCTCTCAAGCACATGCTTGAATACCTAGCTCATAGCGGAGTTCCGGTCGCCCTCGGCCCTTCCGGTCGAACCCGACCGGACCTCTCGTACACCCCTCATTTCTCCTTCTCGTTTGTAACCCCACTACAGACTTCAAGCACCTGGGCTCAGGAATAAAGTCACCGACCGACCCAGACTGGACGTAGGGCATGTTGCCTGAACCAGTATATATCCTGTGTCATTGAGTGCTAGGCCACCTCCGATCACAACGTATAGCAAAACTACAAATATTCACTAGTTGGTCACTTTCTGTACCGACAGATAATAACCTCAAAATCAAAGTCATCCGTCTCTGTTGCTTGAGCCATGTAATATTCATGTAACTGGCGCATATATGTTGTCAGATTTTTATACTCATGATCGGGAACCAAAAGATTGCCCCTTTCATACTTCATTGCCGGTGTTTCTGTCCCTTGTACATCATAATAGATGTTCGTGGCCTCTTCCATGGTTAATCCTGGGTTGTCTTCGGCGTACTTCTGTATGTTCCTTAAATCTTTATTGTGTATTTCTTCGTCTCTTGTTGTAGCGTATTTATTCTGTGTTTGCCTTTCGAATTCGTACTTCAACAAAAATGAAGGCAGTGAGGCACAGAGATTGAAGAAACTAACACAATCTTCCTTCAAGATGTGTGCTATAAATTTTTCTTTCATCGAGGTGGTAACGCTGCCACTGAACGGTCTTTTTCTTTTCTGTTGGTCCACTTTGGGAGCATTAGCGATCGAATCCAAGGACCTTTTCTATGACTGCGAGGATGTCCTTGATCTTGTTTTGGGCTGAGGTGGAGGAGGAGGAGGATGACGACGAGAATTCTGTTTTCCCAGAGCTGATGAAGATGGAGGAGGAGGAGGAGGAGGAGTCTCTTTTCTCGGGGCTGATGAAGATGGAGTCAGACGAGGAGGAATAGAAGAAGACCTCTGTCTTCTCGAGGGTGATGGCTCTGGATGAGGAGGGGAGTGATCTCTGTTGGGAGATGGTGAGTGATCATCGCGGGTGGGCAAAGACTCGTAGTCATCCTCATCATCAGAGGACAATTGATGGTGAAGCTTAATGAAGCGCTTGCGCCAGGCCACTTGAGATCCCTTGTTTTAACCAAGTTTCGGCCTGTCTTCTGATACGGGGTACTCAAAGGGTATCTTGTTATACTTCTTATCAAGTATTCTGTCAATGGTGACGCGAGCGTACCCCTGTGGAATTGGGCGGCCATTAATTGTCCTGTCTCCCACAGGCCAGGCCTGGCCGAGCGCCACCTTGTCCTTTGTCCATTCCTGACGGATGTACAACTTGACATTGACGGGTTCAGTGATGCCGTCCACCGGATGAGGCACATTCGCCTCTTCTTCGTCGAGCGGGGTCGATCCGTAGCTACTGCGACCCCTAAAGTGTGGGCTAAAGGCAGTAGGAGTAGGGTTTTGTGGTACTCCTGACCCCTTGGATAGCAAAATTTGCTCGACTTGCGCTTCAACAGTCACCTCAATCCGTGCTTCCATTCTGTCTTCCATCTCTTTTAGTCACCTCAAATACTCTGCCTCATGTTCCGCTCTACCCCGCGAGCGGCTCCGGTAAGTGTTAGATTCTTGGGGGAATGCTAGTTTCCAAGGAACAACAACGGTTCCTCTAGTGCGACCAGGGTGCTCCTTGGTTCCAAGTGCTTGGGTGAGCATGTCTTTCTCCCTATTAGAAGTGCGAGTCCCATGCCTCACCTCCTCAGTTACCTAGGAGATCATCTGGATGAGTTCGCTCATGGGTTGATTTGTGGAGCTAAAGCTCCCATCCTCGGCGTGCCGTACATTCCTCCCCATACAGTATAATACTGATCTGGCCTCCTAATCGGCGGTCTCAACCTGAACGCCTTCCTCAGCAAGACGATCCATCTTTTGAAGTTCTGCTTCAAATTCTGGCATCTTTTTGGCGTAGCCACGAGAGCCGAGATGATGAGGATTCATCGCTTTCTACGAGTTCTCCTTATTCTTCCTGCTCAGTGCTAAGTACTCCTCATATAACCTATATTCCTTGAAATCCCGCCAGAAGTCGTTCTGCTTGCTAAACTATCCACCATCGAAATCTAGCTCTTTATTTTGGAGGACAAAATTCTTGTACAATGTCCCATTGAAATTCTTGAAGCATGTCCCCATGATTTCTTTTGCTTTTTTTTTGACTAACTCCCTGTCATACTCGGTTGGGAAAGTGAAATACTCTGAGATCTTGACATCCCATATGTAATCCTTCTCACTTTTGGGAACCCTCCACGGGTCATCATCTTTCCCAATCCACTTCCTGTACCTAATCGGGATGAAGTCCCTAACAAGTAATTCGAGGATAGTCTTGTATTTGGTCAAAGCTATAGGCGGTGAGAGTGGATCCCCGAATTCATCGAACTCAGTAATGTGCCAATGTGCATTCCTACCAAAAGGAATCTTTGACACGCCTCGCTTTGATCTGGCCTTCCTGCTACCCGAACCCTCTGGCTCCTCGGCCGGCGGAGGCTCCTGCTAGAGACACCAAGTAAGCTATGACCCTCTCAATTGATTAGCGTGTGTGGCTACATAGTCACATGATACCAAAGTTACCTGGCCATCTTGGTCATTTTGACCTAAATCGAGCAGGCCGAACGGGGTCCATGGCTGCTCGTTCTCACCGTCCGGATTGACACCGTCACCGTTTGTCGGATCATGCGGCTCTCCCGTCCCAGCGATATCAGCCGCTTCTTCTTGCCGATCTGTTCTTCGGCGACGGGGTAACAGGCGATGATGAGTCATGGCTGTGACACGATCGTGGTTAGTTTTGGCTGCGGACAACTACTAATAGCATATGTTCATATATATATATATATAAAGCAAAGTCTAATAATAAGTCCACATACAACAAAGTCAAATAATAGCATATGTTCACCTAGAACAAATTCATTATTTGATTGACCACATACAACAAAGTCCACCTACTGTTCTATGAAACCAAGCCTACATCAACTTCCAAATAAGAAAAGCAATGACCATAGCCTTAAATAAAAGCATGACATCTTTCCAAGACCAAGGAGCAATTCTCCTAATCTTCACATCTCCGGCGGGTGGCTTCTCTTTAATCTCCAGTGCCAGCGGATGGTCATGGTTTGCATTCATTGGACCATAGTAGACCGGTTGCCCATGGTTTGCAAGGTAGACCGGATGACTATAGTAGGCCCTCAAAGCTTCAGCTTCTGTGTTGTATTTTTTGTGCAAATTACCAGGGTAGCGATTGACTTGAGCATAGCAATCTTCCCAGGTTCGATAAATCCTAGGCACGTGACCAACATGCACTACATACCATGCCATGGTTGCCTATACATTTAAGTAAATTAGGTTGTCATTCAAACATGATGTATTCTTATAAAATTTAATATATTTATGAATAACACACAACCATTGCATAGATAGGAGTGTTTGGAAAACAGCTATTCATGTGCCTCAGTAATAGTTACTACAACTTATGATTATATCATCATTGCACATGACCATAGCCTCAGTCCAATTAATATATTAAGTCATCATAATCTTAGTCTAAGTGCATTGAACCCTCTACAATGCATACAAGATAAAGAAAAGTTGTTAGATGTAGGAAAGATATAAAGAATATTTTTTTTATTCGTTAAAAACCAAATGATGATTTAGAGAGCCAGTTTAAGACTTTTGGATTTACTTCTAGAGATGTCTCAGAGTCTTCAGTCTCGCTATAAATCCCCCAACCATTGGCGCGAGGATCTTTCACAAGTATCAGTGCAGGTAAGCATCTTTCCAAATTCCAATCTTCTTTGATAATGATTGTTTCTTCCTGCCCGATACTGATCGAACAACCCTCGTTTGCTTGTAGTTAGCCTTAGTCCAATTAACTTTTCTTTATCTTGGCTTTTGCACAAGCTTGAAACTTGAAGTGACTCATAATCAGTTCTAGGAATGAGATTTGTGAAAGGAGTAAGAAGACCCAAATCTTTTAGAAATTGGTTGTAGTTGCACTTGTACCTATCTGGTCCATGCTAAGATGTGCATATATTAGTTCTATAGGTCTAAAATATATATACTCCATCCTCACATCCAAAAACATTGAGCATCGGTGGCACTACAGACTAGACATTCATGATCAAACTGGATGCTAGCATTGTAATAAAGTAGCAGTAACATAAATTATGGCAAGTAAATTATCATATCGAACAATAAGTTGTAGTACTTGGTAAATGAAAAGCCTCATTGATTCAAGTAAGCACTGTGGGACATTTCATCGAGACACGAGCAGGCAATGAGCCACGACTCACCATGGGGTGGGAAGCGGTGTCGTCTGCTGGCTCCTAAAGGCCTCGGCGGTGGGGACGGACGGTGCGGTGCTCCAGACGGCGCGGTGCTCGGCTTATACTTGGACGGCGCGGTGGTGCTTCATCTTGGGGCGGTGGATGGCGTGGGGCGGTGCTCTGGCATGGGGCGGTGATCCGGCGTGGGGCGGTGCTCGGGCGGTGCTCCGGCGTGGGGCGGTGGACAGCATGGGGCGGTGCTCTGACGCGGGGGGAGGGGTTGGCGTGGGGTTGAAATGAATTTGGATAATTTCAACCCATGCCATTTTTATACCAGTAGCTCATCACTGCCGGTTCTGCTTGTAAACCGACAGTGATGGGGTACATCACTGCCAGACCATTTCCCATACCGGCAGTGATGTGGTGTAGCAGTTAGGTGTTAAGTAGGATAAGTTTTCGTTTTCTTTCGAACTCCTCCTACTGGCGCGATAGTTAAGACCCCTCAACTTAGCCCCCGAGACCCGTGAGCTCATCACTGCCGGTTCTGCTTGTAAACCGACAGTGATGGGGTACATCACTGTCGGGTCATTCCCCAAACCGGCAGTGCTATGGTGTAGCAGTTAGGTGTTAAGTTAGGTGTTAAGTAGAATAAGTTTTCATTTTTTTTTGAACTCCTCCTACTGGCGCAACGGTTAAGACCCCTCAACTTAGCCCCCGAGACCCATGTTCGAGTCCTAGACGGTCCAAATTTTTTTGTTCTATTTTTTAATTTTTTAAGCGGCCTAAAGGTCAAAAATAAATAAATAACCCTTGGCACACATCCTATACTAGCGCAGCGGTTAAGTCTCTGAAATGTGCGGCCCGAGACCTGCGCTCGAACGCGAGGGCTGGCACAATTTTTTTAAATTTTTTATATATCACTGCCGGTTTTCAGCATAAACCGACAGTGATAAACAGTATCACTGTCGGTTTATTCTCATTAATGTCAGTTTTTTGAAACCGACAGTGATGTTTATATATATTAAAAAATTCATTTATATACTGAATAAATAGAAGCATATGTATTCCCAAGTCGAAATGGCTTGAATTTTTTTGGCAAGCTTGTACACCCAAATTAAGACCCCACACGGGATCTTAGGTTTTTCTGAGCAGTTTTTTTATTTATTATGTTTTTGTGTGTGCTGAACGAGACAAAAGAGGGTGAATTTCATCTTGGACCCAATAGATTTTTTCATCCACCTTCGCAAAATTCTTATCCCTATGGCATATTAGAGCCTGTGTAAAAGTTTGGCACCATTCCGGATTTTTTCGTGGGTAGACTCAATTCAACCTATAATTAATCGGTGTCGTCGCGCGGAAATTCAATTAAACCTCAGAAAGTAGCAAACCATCTTTGAAAAATCCCAAACTTAGTGTTTCCTTCACATGTGGCACGTGCAAGCTTAAGAAAAAGTTTGAGACGAATACGACACCGGAATGCCTATGAACCATAGAAACATTGATAACCTATGTGTATAGTCATGGTTCGATGAAAAGGCACATGTACCTCTGTGAAGCATGTATACTCCGCCTATATCGAAATGGCTTGAAATTTTTTGGCAAGCATGTACACCCAAATTAAGACCCCACATAGGATATGAGGTTTTTCTGATCAGTTTTTTTATTTATTATATTTTTCTCTGTGCCGAATGAGACAAAAGAGGGTGAATTTCATCTTGGACCCAATAGATTTTGTCATCCACCTCCACAAAATTCTTATCCCTAGGACACATTAGAGCCTGTGTAAAAGTTTGGCACCATTTCGGATCTTTTCATGGGTAGACTCAGTTCAACCTATAATTAATCGATGTCGTCCCACGGAAATTCAATTAAACATTAGAAAGTAGCAAACCATCTCCGAAAAATCCCAAACTTGGTGTTTCCTTCACACGTGGCACGTGGAAGCCTAAGAAAAAGGTTGAGACGAATACAACACCGGAATGTATATTTCTAGTTGCCCAACAAATGTTACACGAATTACATGCATGACAATAATTAAACACACAAAGCCGTACAAATTAAAATTAGAACCCAATTAAACTACGACCTTGAAATCAACCTAATGAACATTAATTACTATCGGAATCACTGTCGGGTTCGATCGGGCCACACACACTAACATGCCTCTATTGCCATATATGGTAATTGATGTCACGGATTATGTATCCGCTTGTATCGATGAAGTCCAATGCCCGTATGAGTGCACTCTCTCGTGCCTCACAATACCGAAAGAATGATCGGCCATAGATGTAACCTACTGAACGACCACTGCCCCTGTTAGTAATCCTTATGCAGTATTGGCGTCCTTCTACAGTGAGCTGGCCGAGGTTACCATTGCAGAAGTCCCAACCGTACCCTAGTTGCTCCGTAGCTTGGTCTAGAACGGCCCACAAGCCACATGCAGCATAGGTAAGGTCCTAGAGCGCAATCTGCATGCGGAGAAAAAGAAAAAAAAATTAGAGAATGTTATTACAATAATAAACAACAAATAACCATGACTCAGGTATAAGTGATCATTTTACCACATCCGCACGGTTGTAGCTCGCAAACCATTCGCTTGCTTGCGGGACGGGGATATCACCAGCATTCAAAGCAAGTGCCTTGAAGTGCGAGAAATCAGGCACATCATAGCAAACACGTCGAAGTGCCTCTAAACAGATGCGCACGGCACTGAATTGGGTGCTTATCACGTTCGGGCTCTGTTTTCCCGTCTCGTGGATATGGTTCCGATGATTTGCACCCCTCAAAGGGATGGAAAAACTGAGTTCACACATCCATAGCCGACCACTTGCATTAGATGTCGTGTTCTCGACGATGTCCAAGATAAAGAACCAGCTAAGTGTTGTTCGCAGCCAATCTATTGGGGATATAGTCTGCGACATATATGTATGCAACAATGATATTAAACTAATTACACTTATTTGTTAGCATCAAAAAATAAAAGATGTTGAAAAATATTTCATACAATAGCTAGAACAGGGAACCGTGGAATGGCCAAATTAGGAGCGAATGGCTCATCGCCAGGGTGGAAACCTGGTTCTTGTGGTGGGGGAGGTCCGTTGTTCATACCACCTGATCGATAAAATGCCAAAAAAATATGAACATAAAATATATACACAAAAAATTCTTCCAAGTAAAATGTGGCAACATAATTAAATATAGATCGAATGCAAGGAATAAGAATATATATATATAAATGTAGAATGCAAAGAAACATGAATATAAATATAGATCAATTAATATAGATAGAATATTGGAGAAGACAACATATCAATACCATTGAAAAATACAGGAGCCATGACCAAATCACATAGAGAGAGTGGATTTCTTGAGAAGTGAGAGTGAAACATGAGAAATGAGACCGTGAGAGTTCGTGGGTGGGTGGGATCGATGTATGTGGCCGACGGTTTGTTTTATATAGGGGGGCATGGACATCACTGTCGGTTTTTAAGTAGAACCGACAGTGATGGTGCATATATATAAAGGATATATTTATTTAGATAATACAGTGGGAAAGTTTTAACAATAGAAATATATTTATTTAGATAGTAATGAAATACATAAAAAAATAACAAAAATATTAGAAATAAATTACATATACGATAACAAAGACCTTACACTAAAATTCTGTATACGATAACAAAGACTTATTTGCATACAGGTCAATGTTACAATCAATGTGTATCAACACATTATAATGTAACCACCTCAGTAGCATTCTTCTAGCACCAACTAGGGGCAAACAGCAGCACCGAGGTGGTCTACGAGCTATACCGGTTGGATATGACAAGGTGGCGTCGATGAATCCACCTTGTCTGTACATGGCCTTTTTCTAGATGCGCACCATAACGGATGGCTCTGTGAACCTCGTGGCATCTCCAATCTTCGGTGTTCTATCTTCAGTAGCATTCTTCTAGTACCTCTTGTGTGCACCATTTTGGTGGACTACGACGCATAACAATATCTATGGTTTGTTGTGGGAGAAAAACATTATATCATGGCTAATAAAGCCTGGCTAAAACCAAAATGCATGGAGAGGCTAGCTCCTGGCCGAGGGCCATTTTATAGGGGCTAGCAGTCATGGTACATTTTTATTTCTAAACTAAAGTTGTCGGGGTAGGTGGGAGCAGTGTCCCAACTGGTGTGGTCAGTGGGAGCACTGTTGGCATGTAAGGAGCATCTACACATCACTGTCGGTTTTAGTTTAAAAACCGACTGTGAATGGAGTTATCACTGTCGGTTTTTAACTCTAAACCGACAGTGATGAGGAATTATCACTGCCGGGTGAATCATCAAACCAGCAGTGATGTGGGTTTAGCAGTAAAGGGTTTAGTAGGATAACTTTTCCAATTATTTCGAATACCACCCACTGGCTCAACGGTTAAGACTCCACAGCTTAGCCCCTGAGAACCGTGTTCGAGTCCCAGGCGACCCAAATTTTTTGTTTTAATTTTATAAATTATTAAATGACTTTGGGAAATTGCTCAATACTGCCGGTTGTAATTCTAATCTGATAGGGATGAGGAACCATCACTGCCGGGCCATTCCTCAAACCGACAGTGATGTGGCTGTACCAGTTAGGGGTTAAGTAGTATAACTTTTCCCTTCCTTTCAAATTCCTCCGACTGTCTCAATGGTTAAGACTCCGCAACTTAGCCCCCAAGACCCATGTTCGAGTCCCAGGCGGCCCAAATTTTAATTTTTTTGTTTCAATTTTATAATATATATGTCTAGACTTTCGATAGAAGGACATTGGGGTGGCCATTCTCTTCTGAGCTACTACTAGTAGTGAGGGATCCACAGCTCCTAGGCGCCTAGTGAGGGATCCATAGCTCCTCGGCGCCGGGCTGGGCTCCTTCGAGTATTGCGAGCAGGGACTACAAACTAGTTGGGGACCAGTGGCGCCGAGGAGCTGTGGATCCCTCACTACTAGTAGTAGCTCGGAAGAGAATGGCCGCCCCAATGTCCTTCTATCGGAAGTCTAGACATATATATTTATATTTATATTTAGCTGGTGTTTAAATTTAGAGAGTAAAGTTTAGAAATGATACGTCAGCATATTTATTGAGTTGGCAGAGTATTAACGAGGAGAAGAGAGGAGATGAGAGTTTCATCAGGATCAAACATCCTTCACGGTTATGTGCATAATGATTACATAGTTAACAATAATCTAACTATCTTTAGGTGCATCAAGAATGAGGGACTCATTGTGATCAAGCCGTACGTAAGTAGGTTCGTCGCCCTCTTGAATGATAGGTAGGGGTACGTTCGCCCCGAATGGAGGCATTTCCTGATAGCCCCTGTAGTCTTCATCGTTCGTCACTCCATCGACACCGGCAATCTTCCTTTTCCCTTCTAGGACTACTTTTAGACTTTCTTTTGTCTTGTTGTCCATTGCATAGAAGACTTGCATAACATCTCTTGCAAGGACGAAGGGGTCGTCTCTGTATGCGGTCTTAGTGAGATCAACGGTAGTGAACCCTTTGTTGTCAGTGTTGATTTCCTCGAGCCAGACCCACTGGCAGCGAAAAAGAGCTGCCTTCAACGGACCATAGGCTAGCTCCCATATCTCCTCTATGAAACCATAGTATGTCGCCTGCATGTTGCCGTTTTCGTCGTGAGCATCAAAACAAACACCACAATTTTGGTATGTGCTCTTTCCATCTTGCTTTTTTATGTAAAATGTGAATCCATTGATCTCATACCCTTGGTACTTAAGATATGTACTCGAAGGTCCCTTGGCTAAGGCATCTAGTTGATTACCCAACTTTATTCCAAGCAAGTGATGTCGTAACCAGTTGACAAATTCCTCCTTATATTTTTTATCTAGCCAAGCCTGTGACCTACTCGGATACAGAGTTTGCAGCGATTGCCTGTGCTCGTCAATGTATGGCATCACACCCTTGGCTTGCTGGAGAACAGCGAACTATGCCTATCTGAAAGAAATAGGGTCGTCTACTGTAACAGATTTCTCCCCAATCGTTCCTTTGCCATGTAGTCTTCCCTCATGACGAGATTCTGGAACTCCGACCCTCTTGATGTCCAGATAATATGTGCAGAACTCAATGGCCTCCTCCATTGACCATCCTTCAACCATGCCCCCTTCTGGCCTGAATCTGTTCCTAACATACCTCCTGAAAACTTTCATCAATCTTTCGAAAGGGAACATCTGATGTAGGTACATTGGGCCAAGGGATCTAATTTGGTCAACAAGATGAATGAGCAGATGCAATGAGATATCAAAATAAGTCAACGGGAAATGCATCTCAAGCCTAATGAGAGTTTCGGCTATGTCCCGCTGCAGCTGCTCTAGCGTGGACACATCAATGACCTTTTTTGAGATCGCATTGAAGAACAAGCAAAGCTTTATGATTGGGGCGCGGACCTTTGGGGGGAGGATACCACGCAGGGCAACAGGGAGCAGCTGAGTCATAATGACATGACAGTCATGGGCCTTCATAGGGCCATAGTTGAACTTGAGTTCTCCCATGTTCACTAGCCTCTTTGGGTTCACACAGTAGCCCATCGAGACTTTGAGTTCATTGAAGAAAGAAATAAGCGCACGCTTTTCTTCCTTCTTCAATTTCCATGACGCAACCGGAAGTTCAAACTGGCCATTCTCTAGCTCCATGGGATGCAGCTCCTTCCTGATTCCCAAGTGTTGCATGTCCAGGCGTGTGGCTAGTGAATCCTTCGATGTCCCCCCAGTGTCCATCAATGTGTTAAGAGTGTTAGCGCACACGTTTTTAGTGATGTGCATGGGATCAAGACAGTGGCGTACACTCAGAAATGGCTAGTAAGGTAGTTTTTAGAATATAGATTTTTTTTTTCCAAATGCTCACATCAGGCGCTGCTACTGCATTGTCCCCCTTCCCAAGGACAACCTTCAGTTTGTTGAGTTCTCGAAGTATCGCAGGCCCGTCTCAATATTTTAGAGCTAAGCGTTTCTTAATAGTACCGTTGAAATCTTTTCTGTTCCTACGGTGAGGGTGATCCTTAGGTAGGAACCTACGGTGTCCCATATAAACTATCTTTGAGTTATTTGGCAGATTGACCGCATCGGTATCGTCCAAGCACTCGACACATCCAGTATAGCCTTTTGTCTTCTCTCCGGACAACAAACCTCGACCTGGCAGGTCGGTGATTGTAGCGATAAGTACTCCCTTGATCGTGACATGTTCCTTTTTGTACTCGTCCTAAATATCTGACACACCCTTTTCAAACATCTCCACTAGTTCATCGATCACTGGTTCCAGAAACACATCGATGTCATTCCTAGGTTGTCTTGGCCCTTGGATCAGTAGTGGCATCTGGATGTACGACCGCTTCATATAGACCCAAGGTGGAAGGTTGTATATACAGAGCGTCACTGGCCAGGTGCTATGGTTGCTTCTAACCTGGTCGAAAGGATTCATCCCATCTGTGCTCAAAGCAAACCAAAGGTGTCTTACCTCTCCACCGATGTCCTTATAGAACATAGTATTGATAGTCCTCCAGTCATGCCCATCGGTGGGGTGCCTCATCATTGTATCTTACTTATGCTCTTCGCCATGCCAGCGCAACAGCTTGGCTGACTTTGCACATGCAAACAGCCTATGCACCCGAAGAGCTATAGGGAAATACCAAATGACCTTTACAGGACCTCCTCTGGTCTTGGTACCCTCATCTGATGGACCTTCCTTGTACCGTGGAGCTTCACACTTGGGGCACTTGTCCAAGTCTTTGTATTTTTCACTACGATACAATATGCAATCATTGGAACACGCGTGGATTTTTTCAACCTCGAGGCCGATGGGGCAGATCATTTGCTTGGCCAAGTATGTCTTTTCTGGCAACTCATTTTTTTTCTGAGAGCATTTTCCTTATTATACCTAACAACTGATCGAAGCCTTTATCGCTCAATCCGTTTATCGATTTGAACTCTAACAGCATGATGTCGGCTTCCAGTTTGCTCATTGGACAATCCCTATGCAATGGTGTTTTGCCATCTTGTCTTATTTTATCTAGCTTTCTCAGCTGTCTTTCACTAAGACATCCGGTCTCTACATTACATAGCAGCTGAGAAATGCCATCGTTATCCTCAGTGTCGTCAGCTAGCGTGTTCCTAAACACATTATTAACTGTGGCCATAGGTTTCGTATTGAAACCGGGTTCCTCGTCAACATCATGGATGGCTACGTCAGGCATGTCCACATCATCATCGTTTTCCTGCAGAACATTCACACCAACATCGCCATGCATAGTCCATATCGTATACTTTGGCATGAACCCCCTGATAATCAAGTGTGATCGTATAGACTCAATTTGATGAAAATTCCTATGATTCTTGCAATCTTTGCATGGGCAGAAGACATGGTTCCCATTCTCAGCATGGGCTTTGGCATCGGTGATAAACTGGCTGACGCCATGTGAAACATCCTCAATTTTCCTTTAAGGGAAAATCCACAGAACGAATTTTAATATGATAAAACCAAGAACTGATTCCATCATATTATCATATTTCAGTCGATGTCATAGTCATACATCGTAAGATTACAAGAATACAAGATATTACATCACTGGGGAACACACCTATTACAGAGTTAATCTAGCGGAAGACTATTGAGTGAAGGCTCCTCCTTCACGGGCATCATCAGAGTTGGCGTAGTGCAGCGTAGATTCCATCTCCGAACCAAACTTGAGCGTAGGCACGAGACCTCCTAATCCTTCTAAAGTCAGCATCTCTGAGAAGCAGGAAATCTGCACACCGCCAGATGTGTGCAAGCCATAGTCAGTACCGATGAGCTTTAGTGTAAAAGATAAACAAAGGATCTGGCGATCCTAATATTTGGCTGTGGTTTGCATTCTTAGCGCATGAGAAGTAAATAACATTAATAATATAATAATAATATCCAATTTTTAACACATTCACCACCACTCCATCCATATCCTTCCACCAACCATCCATCCCAAACCATCTCCACACCACCACACCATATCTCATCTCACACACTCAGGTCGATAGGCCAACTCCCTCTCGGCCTTGTCTCAACGGCCCACAGCCCCCAAGGCTCACGACCGGAAAATACCCCAACCCTAGAGGGAGAAAAGAAGGACTCATATCCTATCTAGTTTAAGCGAAACCCAGGGAAGGTCCATAGCCGACAAGTCGGCATATGTATCGATCGATCAACCATACACTCTGCAAAGGTTTTACATACCCACAAGATTAGTCATCCTCGAAGTCTAGAATCTCCAAGGCAGAATTCCGGTCGCTTGCTAGCCTAGAACGATGCCACCCTACCTCTCAGCCCTGGAACATCCCAAGTCTAATCTAGGATGGCTGATACTGTGAGTCGTAAATAGAGCCGGTGCCCTCCGAATGTCAAGAGCCGGGTCCACAAGGTCTCCTGAAGTCTCGGAAGGGTGTGGGGGAAACCGCGCACCCCGTACCTCCTTGCACAAGTTCGCCTAGCAGTAGTGGCATCGCTCTACCAAGTAGTCCGACCATCCCACACCATATAGGGCGAGTGGGATGTAAAGGATTCCTGGTGAATCTGAGTACTAGTAAGTCCTTAGGGATTGACCAAGCCAGAATATCTTCATCAGGGTTTCCATTTTACGTGCCACCACAGCACCTCCACCCTGGGCTCCTCCCATCACAGGTTCACACCCAAGGCCACCTCCAATTAACATTTACCCACCACAGGTATTCCATATCCAAGTGCCTAGGTAGCACCACATGGCGAGACTCGCCCCAGGCTCGTCGTTATTCCAGCTCGGTCGACATAACCCTCACTCTCCACGCACCCAAGGCACACACACAGCACGCTCATACACCACCGAGTCCGGCTTCCCAAGCTAAACCATTCCTAGGGGTTCACCACCAGCATCACATCCCCGATATAATGCGAAGTGGAGTTAATAATAAATATAGTGGTGTAATATGCAAGCAAGCAGGCAAGTCAGCATATATAAGTGAGCGAATGCGCAAAGCAGGGTGACATGGTAGAGTGGGTTGCATCAGGGTAATAATGGCTCAGGTAGTAGCATACATCAATATATTAGCAAATGGTTAAATATAAAGCGCTAACAGTTCTAGATATTATGCAATGTCTAATAGGATTCTCTAAAAGAGGGTGCTGCCATGACACCTGCGATGTCGAGGTTAGTGGTACAAATCTTCGTTAGTCGGTGTAGTCGGTCAGCAAGGTCTCCTCCTCCCAGGGTCCTTTCATCGATCACGTTCTCCTCCTCCATCGGGTTCTGATCCAACGTTGTCCTTGAGGCGATCACCTCCCAAAACACACTCAAGGCAAGAGAACAAACAATATTCCAACAAGACCTAGAAGGGACATAAAGAGGAAATGACTTGGCCCTCTCGGCTGATGTCCGATCCCTGGGCCAAAGGAACAGGAGTGGTTGTTCACTAAGCGGGAGCTTTAAGTCAAGGCCTAGCCTGTACTTCCTGGGCCAACTGTGGTCGACCTATATGGCTTCAAGATAAATAGCCAAGACCTCATCTTATCCTAAGCAAACACCACGGCTCACGGTCTTTCGATCCGGGCGTCATGGGGATTGACGTGAATCGAACGGTGCGGCTATACAATTCCGGTCTCTCTCCATCCGTACGCCATGGTAATTGACGAGGACAAAGAAAGGGTGGAGCAAGAGAGAAAGACATGGCAAGGGTCTACTCCTTCCAATACACACGCCATGGCAAGGGACGAGGCATCAGATAGGAGCGACACACAAAAGGACGCGAGTGCCCAATCCACTTGTAGGGTACCAGGACCTAGGTGCACTAGAATGCACTAAGACATCCTAGTGTTCTTAGCAGTGCGGTTGTCACCGCGAGAACCAGTGAAATGCTATGGTCCAATTGGGTATAAACATACAAGGGCTTAAGCACGAAAGAATCAAAAGAGAAGAACACGAGATTCACCTTCCTTTGATCCACTCACCATAGAAGCCGACGAGGATCAAAGGGGTGGAATCAAGAGTGCAATAAACACCAAACAAGCAAGGGGCTCAATCTACATGTCACTAGATCGATGAGGATTGAGAACCAAAGAGAGAAGAATGGAGTCCGTTCTCTTTCGACCAACTCGTCATGGAACGGACGAAGGTCGGAAGAACAGAGATACAGTCCCACGATCCAAACCAACTCGTAGGGCATCACGACCGTGCAACTAAATGGCACAAGGCTATTCCCTTGGTTCGTAGCAGTGCGGTTGTCACCACTTAGATCTGAAGGAATGCTATGGTCAAGGTGGTGCAATCATATAAGGTGGCCAGGATAAACACAGGCGAGAAGAGGTAGAGCCCAATGGTCATGGCGAGGGGACTCACGGCCATGAGCTTAACCTACACGAGTTGGCATCCGTCTTCTACAATCATCATATCCCGACTTGTCCACTAAGTTAGGCCACAAAGGGCTCATTGTGTGCGGGTGATATCCGCACCAATGTTCAGTCCACAATGGCCAGGTCCTAGGGTTGAATCGGATTACTAATAATTGTAGTACGTCGGAGACAACTAAAAGCGAGGGAGCGAGTTATGCTCGCCATTACGGCCATGGTGGGGCGAACCCACGACCGAAATGGTTGAACGAGGTACGATCTCTCGATCGGCTTGAAGGCACGGTCCTCAGACAATTAAACTCCAATACACAAGATACAAAGTCGCAAACACAAAGACGAATGGAGTAGCATATTTCCATAGCGAGGGGGATAGGTAGACCTACACAAGGGCATGGTTAGATAGATATAGATAGATCAAGATCATGTATTGTAAGTGGACGAACGAGTATAAGAATGAGCAGGAAAGGGCTTTCGTCAGTGTCGGGAATGGCGTTCGACTAGGATTCGACTTTGTGGCAAAGATGTGGAGGGCCACAGGCTATTGTAACTTGTCCCGGAGGGTTGTGGCTTCTTCTGGCCAGCTGAGGCCAGCTACGGCCTGCTGTGGCTAGCTGTGGCTTGCCACGGCTCGCTATGGCTGGCTGCGGCTGGCTACAAGTGGCTATGGTTGGCCAAGGTTGGCTATGGCTACCTTTGGCTGGCTGTGGCTAGCTATAGCCAGTTGCGGCTAGCTGCATCTTGCTATAGTTGGCCAGACGCGGCTGTGGCTGGCCAAGACGTGGCTAAGGCTTGGTCGAATGACGGCTATTGTTCACGGACTTAGCTCCAGTGGCTATGGCGTTGGCTCACACACGTGGCTTAGCGTAGGACTACGCATGGGCATGCGAACGGCCATGGCGGTGTGGTCCCGAGGCTCACGCGACGTCATGCGGAGGCATGGCCGTGCGTCACCACATGCATGTGAGCGTGCATAAGTCCACGGCTCATGGCGTGCGTCCACGAACGACGGGGCAAAGCAAGGCTGGAGCTCTTGGGATGGTGTGTGTGTGTGAGCACGAATGGCAGTGGTCGATTGTAGTGGCGGCAAGGCACATGCTAAGCCACTGCGGTGCTTGCATGTGAGTGCACGTGTGCCCATGCGACGAGCGGCCATAAAAGGCTCTGTCTTGGTTTTCGTCTGGCAAGGTGAGGGCAAGTGTCCATGGCTGCGAGGCTCTAGGTCCGTGTGTGATCGGGGGACTTGGCCGCATCGGCGTTCTTTACAGGGTGAAGGTGTCCAAGTGTGCAAATAGATGGCGAGTCGGATCCTTGTGGAGGCTTGGGCACGTGAGGTTCCATGAGTGTGGTGTGAATGTCAGCTGTTGCATAGGGGCGTCGAGACGACAGCCAAGGGCCATGAACATCGAGGCCACTGGCAAGGCTGTGGCTTGGCTTGGCTTGGGCAACCGGAACAGAGAAGATTGGTACGGGCATGCTCATGTAGGTGTCGTGTAGTGGCTTGCTGGGGCACGCCATGCGGTAGATTGTGGTCGTGGGCACTAGTGGCTAGCACGCGGCTGTCCAGGGAAAAACTCTACAGCCTTCCTTCGGGTCACGAGGTGGCCGAAGTCCGGCGGAACATTGCCGGCACGGCGGCGCTCCACGAGCGGTCATGCCGGCGAGGCGGGCGTGGGCTTATGCTAGCTCTACTGGTCCTCGGTGGCTGGAACGCGGCTGATCCATGGCGGAATCTAGCCATGGCGAGCATGGTGGTCGTGTCTGGGCGGCGTCGGCATTCCTGAGCACCAGTGGCTCAGCAAGGCCACGCTTGGGTCGTGAGCGTGTGTGCCTGTGTTCGTTTGTCCAAGGGCCGGCCTTGTGCTAACTCTACTGGTTCCAGGAGGTCGGAACGAGGCGATGTCATGGGAACGTGACAGCGCTCTGGTGGTGCACGGGCAAACACGATCAGCGGCTCAAAGGCCGGTCAGGCAGGCATCAAGACATCAGACAATAGGTGGGGTCTGGGGAACCAGTGCTCACTGTTGGGCTCATGGTGGTCAGGGTAGCGGCGCGGTGGCGGGTCAAGGCTACGATGTGTTGATGTGGTGCCGTGCAGATGGTCAAAGTGCCGGGGTCGCGGAGGCAGGGCACGGAAAGGTCATCGGGCTCCAGCGAGGCATCCGCGTCGTAGATGATGCCGCGACCATGCTGGAGACAGAATCGTAGGCGCGACGTTGAGGTGGTGGTGTTCCGGCTTGGAGCAGAGGATGACAACACAGAGGGCGACGCCATGGTGTCGGGGCACTGCACGGCGTGGTGGTTGGGCGTGGCACGGCGTCGAGGCTGGGCGCGACGTCGTGGCGACAAGGGAGCATGGGCATCGGTCGACGGAGGTAGTCCGTGGCGCGGCTGGGGTGGTGGGGATGCATCGTGGCGAGGTCGGCATGGTGGACGCCGCAGTTGGAGAAGGAGCTCGCAGACGCAGTGGAGGTTGAGCTCGGCGCTGGCGACCGCAGCTAAGAGGTGGTGGGTAGCACAACGGGTGCCGGTGGTGTGGCCCTCTACCATGGATGAGCAGAGAAGAGGGAGAGAGAGAGGTGGCGGCAGCGGCTACAGGGAGTCCGGGAGAGGCGCCGGCTGCTGTGGCTTTTATAGCGCGAGGGTTAGGGCTTCAGGGGGTGCCAATGATCCTCGGTGTCCATGCACAGGCAGGGACACGCCTCGCGCATCAAGCGGCGCGGAAGTCGGGGCACTGTCAGGACGCGCGCGCGGGAGCAGGCGTCGCGAGCGGCGGCGGCGGGGTCTAGGAGTTGGGCGCTGCCCTAGGGTTTAGGAGGCTGGGGCATCGGTCGCGGGCCAAGCCAGGGCGAGGTGGGCGCGAGCGGGCTGGGCCGGTCAGGCGCGAGCAGGCCGAACTGCTGAGCTGGTTGGGCCGGTTTGGCTTTCCTATTTTCCTTTCCCCTTTTCTAATTCCTTATCTATTTATTCCTCTATTATATTTACTTCTAGAAGCTCCTAAATTGGTATACACGTGTTGCCAACATGTACAGCTCCTAGTGGGGTCCTCTAGGGGTTATCTACGGGTTTAGGGTTAAGTCCACGGCAACAACAGTGTCGGGTTATGGTTGTTTAATGAGAAGAATTCGAGAGAGAGGTTCAAGGGAGTCCGACGGAAGAAATTCTAGAGGAGAAGACATCTCAATGATTGAGATGGAATCAGTGGGAATGAGAGAAAGTGCTACAGATCTGTGCACTCCGACACAAAACCCAAACTCGACCAAGAAACTCCGGCAAGCTCCTACAAGCAATACTATATGTATGAAACAATTTATTTATAAATTGTTCTTTGTTTGACCTAGCATCTACATGCTTCACACATTGCAGGAAATTTTTTAAAAAGTTCGTATTTTTGGCTTCTCCAAAAACCCGGGTTGTTACAGTCCACCCTCCTTACAGGAATCTCGTCCTCGAGATTTAGGGGTTAGTGTCACTAGAGAAGAGGGGTCCTCGTTGTCGAGTCATATGCACCAATGCATTTGTTTCGCAGTTGGAGTTTTGAATAGGAGCTTTTGGAAAGAGTTGTTTGCATACGGCTTTTTAAATGGAGAACTTTATTTTATAAACGAGGAAGAGATCTTTTGAAGGATCAAATCGGCGCTTATCAAAGTTTTAAATTTAGGAAGGAGTCCTTTATGAAAATTTGAGAAAGGCTTCTTTTTAAGCGGGTTTTAAATTAGCGGTGAAGACTTTTGATACATTGTTCCAAATCATTTGTTTTATAGATTTCGTAAGCAAGAAGGATACAACCCTAACGATTTTGAAATTAATATAAAAGTGCTTTAAAATAGGTTGTACTCTTTTTTTTAATCTCAAAGGTTTCGAGGACAGTTTGAAATTGTTTTCTCCTTTTGAAAAGTAACGCTTTTATAAATATTGTATTTAGTAATTCATCTGTAGTTTGATTTAATGGTAGGGTTTATTTGTACGAACTTCTTAAATTAAGAATAGGGTCAAGATCTTTGTTTTGGAATCAAATAAATACAAGCTTTTTAAAGGTATGGTGTAAAACAAAACTTTTGTCTTTCGAAATCGAGTTCTCCACACCTTTTGAAACAGGTTGGTTCTCAATTTGCTTTCCGTAAAGCTTTTGAAATTTAAGGTATGTTTGGAAAAGAGTCGAAATCACTTTCTTTTGGTAGTTTTGGAGGGTTTTAAAACAGTTTTCATTTAAGATGGAGTTGTTGTTGCAACGGGAGAAGTTTTCAACAAATGAGAGAGCATTTTGAACATGCCTGGTTGAAAATTAAAGTCGATTTTGAAATGGACGGGTAGAGATATGACGTTTGGCTTAATATGTCCAACCGGTGGTCAAAATCACTTGTCTAGTCATATTTCGGCCTTGATTTTTGCCTGGAGTCACACATAGATAAAATACTTTTATATTCTTCACTCAAGCAATATAAACACAAGAAGCATAAGAAGCAAAAAGATCCAAGCACTCAAGCAGCATTACAACTCCTATATGCATAGTGTTGACTTAAGGCGACTCCTAAGCCTTTAAGTCTCACACATCTATCGATCTTGCGTGGGCGACAAAGGGAATTATTTCCTAGTGGTCAACTTTTCAGATCGGAGATAGTCAGTTAGTAGTAGAACTCAAGGTAGAGACGGGGAATCAAGTGTTAGTAGCTATGACTCCTCTACCGATAGAATGTTTGGCTTCTAAACTAGTGTTTGGTACTAAAGGTCTCGTCCTAAGGTCAAGTATGGCTCTGATACCAACTGAAACATCCTCAATTTTCCTTAAAAGATAAATCCACAGAATGAATTTTAATATGATAAAACCAAGAACTGATTCCATCATATTATCATATTTCAGTCGATGTCATAGTCATACATCGTAAGATTATAAGAATACAAGATATTACATCACTAGGGAACACACCTATTACAGAGTTAATCTAGCGGAAGACTATTGAGTGAAGGCTCCTCCTTCACGGGCATCATCAGAGTTGGCGTAGTGCAGTGTAGATTCCATCTCCGAACCAAACTTGAGCGTAGGCACGAGACCTCCTAATCCTTCTAAAGTCAGCATCTCTGAGAAGCAGGAAATCTGCACACCGCCAGATGTGTGCAGGCCATGGTCAGTACCGATGAGCTTTACTGTAAAAGATAAACAAAGGATCTGGCGATCCTAATATTTGGCTGTGGTTTACATTCTTAGCGCATGAGAAGTAAATAACATTAATAATATAATAATAATATCCAATTTTTAACACATTCACCACCACTCCATCCATATCCTTCCACCAACCATCCATCCCAAACCATCTCCACACCACCACACCATATCTCATCTCACACACTCAGGTCGACAGGCCAACTCCCTCTCGGCCTTGTCTCAACGGCCCACAGCCCCTAAGGCTCACGACCGGAAAATACCCCAACCCTGGAGGGAGAAAAGAAGGACTCATATCCTATCTAGTTTAAGCGAAACCCAGGGAAGGTCCATAGCCGACAAGTCGGCATATGTATCGATCGATCAACCATACACTCTGCAGAGGTTTTACATACCCACAAGATTAGTCATCCTCGGAGTCTAGAATCTCCTAGGCAGAATTCCGGTCGCTTGCTAGCCTAGAACGATGCCACCCTACCTCTCAGCCCTGGAACATCCCAAGTCTAATCTGGGATGGCTGATACTGTGAGTCGTAGACAGAGCCGGGGCCCTCCGAATGTCAAGAGCCGGGTCCACAAGGTCTCCTGAAGTCTCGGAAGGGTGTGGGGGAAACCGCACGCCCCGTACCTCCTTGCACACGTTCGCCTAGCAGTAGTGGCATCGCTCTACCAAGTAGTCCGACCGTCCCACACCATATAGGGCGAGTGGGATGTAAAGGATTCCCGGTGAATCTGAGTACTAGTAAGTCCTTAGGGATTGACCAAGCCAGAATATCTTCATCAGGGTTTCCATTTTATGTGCCACCACAGCACCTCCACCCTAGGCTCCTCCCATCACAGGTTCACACCCAAGGCCACCTCCAATTACCATTTACCCGCCATAGGTATTCCATATCCAAGTGCCCAGGTAGCACCACATGGCGAGACTCGCCCCAGGCTCATCGTTATTCCAGCTCGGTCGACATAACCCTCACTCTCCACGCACCCAAGGCACACATGCAGCACGCTCATACACCACCGAGTCTGGCTTCCCAAGCCAAACCATTCCCAGGGGTTCACCATCAGCATCACATCCCTGATATAATGCGAAGTGGAGTTAATAATAAGTATAGTGGTGTAATATGCAAGCAAGCAGGCAAGTCAGCATATATAAGTGAGCGAATGCGCAAAGCAGGGTGACGTGGTAGAGTGGGTTGCATCAGGGTAATAATGGCTCAGGTAGTAGCATGCATCAATATATTAGCAAATGGTTAAATATAAAGCGCTAGCAGTTCTAGATATTATGCAATGTCTAATAGGATTCTCTAAAAGAGGGTGCTGCCATGACACCTGCGATGTCGAGGTAGTAGTGGTACAAATCTTCGTTAGTCGGTGTAGTCGGTCAGCAAGGTCTCCTCCTCCCAGGGTCCTTTCGTCGATCATGTTCTCCTCCTCCATCGGGTTCTGATCCAACGTTGTCCTTGAGGCGATCACCTCCCAAAACACACTCAAGGCAAGAGAACAAACAATATTCCAACAAGACCTAGAAGGGACACAAAGAGAAAATGACTTGGCCCTCTCGGCTGATGTCCGATCCCTGGGCCAAAGGAACAGGAGTGGTTGTTCACTAAGCGCTAGCTTTAAGTCAAGGCCTAGCCTGTACTCCCGGGCCAACTGTGGTCGACCTATGCGGCTTCAAGATAAATAGCCAAGACCTCAGCTTATCCTAAGCAAACACCACGGCTCACGGTCTTTCGATCCGGGCGTCATAGGGATTGACGTGAATCGAACGGTGCGGCTATACAATTCCGGTCTCTGTCAATCCGTACGCCATGGTAATTGACGAGGACAAAGAAAGGGTGGAGCAAGAGAGAAAGACATGGCAAGGGTCTACTCCTTCCAATACACACGCCATGGCAAGGGACGAGGCATCGGAAAGGAGCGACACACAAAAGGACGCGAGTGCCCAATCCACTTGTAGGGTACCAGGACCTAGGTGCACTAGAATGCACTAAGACATCCTAAGGTTCTTAGCGGTGCGGTTGTCACCGCGAGAACCATTGAAATGCTACGATCCAATTGGGTACAAACATACAAGGGCTTAAGCACGAAAGAATCAAAAGAGAAGAACACGAGATTAACCTTCCTTTGATCCACTCGCCATAGAAGCCGACGAGGATCAAAGGGATGGAATCAAGAGTGCAATAAACACCAAACAAGCAAGGGGCTCAATCTACATCTCACTGGATCAACGAGGATTGAGAACCAAAGAGAGAAGAATGGAGTCCGTTCTCTTTTGACCAACTCGTCATGGAACGAACGAAGGTCGGAAGAACAGAGATATAGTCCCACGATCCAAACCAACTCGTAGGGCATCACGACCGTGCAACTAAACAGCACAAGGCTATTCCCTTTGTTCGTAGCAGTGCGGTTGTCACCGCTTAGATCTAAAGGAATGCTATGGTCAAGGTGGTGCAATTATATAAGGTGGCCAGGATAAACACAGGCGAGAAGAGGTAGAGCCCGATGGTCATGGCGAGGGGACTCACGGCCATGAGCTTAACCTACATGAGTTGGCATCCGTCTTCTACAGTCATCATATCCCGACTTGTCCACAAAGTTAGGCCACAAAGGGCTCATTGTGTGCGGGTGATATCCGCACCAATGTTCAGTCCACAATGGCCAGGTCCTAGGGCTGAATCGGATTACTAATAATTGTAGTACGTCGGAGACAACTAAAAGCGAGGGAGCGAGTTATGCTCGCCATTACGGCCATGGTGGGGCGAACCCACAACCGAAATGGTCGAATGAGGTACGATCTATCGACCGGCTTGAAGGCACAGTCCTCAGACAATTAAACTCCAATACACAAGATACAAAGTCGCAAACACAAAGACGAATGGAATAGCATATTTCCATAGCCAGGGGGATAGGTAGACCTGCACAAGGGCATGGTGTAGATAGATATAGATAGATCAAGATCATGTATTGTAAGTGGATGAACGAGTATAAGAATGAGCAGGAAGGGGCATTCGTCGGTGTTGGGAATGGCGTTCGACTAGGATTCGACTTTGCGGCAAAGATGTGGAGGGCCATAGGCTGTTGTAACTTGTCCCGGAGGGTTGTGGCTTCTTCTGGCTAGCTGAGGCCAGCTACGGCCTGCTGTGGCTAGCTGTGGCTTGCTACGGCTCGCTGTGGCTGGCTGCGGCTGGCTACAAGTGGCTATGGTTGGCCAAGGCTGGCTATGGCTACCTTTGGCTGGCTGTGGCCAGCTACAGCCAGTTGCGGCTGGCTGCATCTTGCTATAGTTGGCCAGACGCGGCTGTGGCTGGCCAAGACGTGGCTAAGGCTTGGTCGAATGACGGCTGTTGTTCACGGACTTAGCTCCAGTGGCTATGGCGTTGGCTCGCACATGTGGCTCAGCGTAGGACTGCGCATGGGCATGCGAATGGGCACGGCGGTGTGGTCCCGAGGCTCATGCGACATCATGCGGAGGCACGGCCGTGCGTCAGCACATGCAAGTGAGTGTGCATAAGTCCACAGCTCATGGCGTGCGTCCACAAACGATAGGGCGAAGCAAGGCTGGAGCTCTTGGGATGGTGTGTGTGCGAGCATGAATGGCAGTGGTCGATTGTAGTGGCGGCAAGGCACATGCCAAGCCACTGCGGTGCTTGCGTGTGAGTGCACGCGTGCCCGTACGGCGAGCAGCCATAAAAGGCTCTGTCTTGGTTTTCGTCTGGCAAGGTGAGGGCAAGTGTCCATGGCTACGAGGCTCTAGGTCCGTGTGTGATCGGGGGACTTGGCAGCATCGGCTTTCTTTACAGGGTGAAGGTGTCCAAGTGTGCAAACAGATGGCGAGTCGGATCCTTGTGGAGGCTTGGGCACGTGAGGTTCCATGAGTGCGGTGTGGCTATCAGCTATTGCACAGGGGCGTTGAGAAGACAGCCAAGGGCCATGAACATCGAGGCCACTGGCAAGGCTGTGGCTTGGCTTGGCTTGGGCAACTAGAACAGAGAAGATTGGTACGTGCGTGCTCATGCAGGTGTCGTGTAGTGGCTTGCTGGGGCACGCCGTGCGGCAGATCGTGGTCGTGGGCACTAGTGGCTAGCACGCGGCTGTCTAGGGAAAAACTCTACAGCCTTCCTTCGGGTCATGAGGTGGCCGAAGTCCGGTGGAACATTGCCGACACGGCGGCGCTCCGCGAGCGGTCATGCTGGCGAGGCGGGCGTGGGCTTATGCTAGCTCTACTGGTCCTCGGTGGCTGGAATGTGGCTGATCCACGACGGAATCTGGCCATGGCGAGCATGGTGGTCGTGTCTGGGCGGCGTTGGCGTTCCTGAGCACCAGTGGCTCGGCAAGGCTGCTCTTGGGTCGTGTACGTGTGTGCATGTGTTCGTTGGTCCATGGGCCGGCCTTGTGCTAACTCTACTGGTTCCAGGAGGTCGGAATGAGGCGGTGTCATGGGAACGCGACGGCGCTCCGGCGGTGCACGGGCAGACACGGTCAGCGGCTCGAAGGCTGGTCAGGCAGGCATCAAGACATCATACAATAGGTGGGGTTTGGGGAACCAGTGCTCACTGTTGGGCTCATGGTGGTCAGGGTAGCGGCGTGGTGGCAGGCCAAGGCTGCGACGTGTTGTTGCAGTGCCGTGCAGATGGTTAAAGTGCCGGGGTCGCGGAGGCAGGGCACGACGAGGTCATCGGGCTCCAGCGAGGCGTCCGCGTCGTAAACGATGTCGCGGCCATGCTGGAGACAGAGTCGTAGGCGAGACATCGAGGTGGTGGCGTTCCGGCTCGGGGCGCTGCACGGCGTGGTGGTTGGGCGTGGCACGGCGTCGAGGCTGGGCGCGACGTCGTGGCGACAAGGGAGCATGGGCATCGGTCGACGGAGGTAGTCCATGGTGCGGCTGGTGGCGCGTGGCACGATGGAATGAGGTGGTGGGGATGCATCGTGGCGAGGTCGGCGTGGTGGACGCCGCAGTTGGAGAAGGAGCTCGCGGGACTTGATGGAGGTTGAGCTTTCGGCTGGCGACCACTACCGAGAGGTGGTGGGTAGCTGGCGGGTGCCAGTGGCGTGGCCCTCTACCATGGATGAGCAGAGAAGAGGGAGAGAGAGAGATGGTGGCGGCGGCTACAGGGAGTCCGAGAGAGGCGCTAGCTGCTGTGGCTTTTATAGCGCGAGGGTTAGGGCTTCAGGGGGTGCCGATGATCCTCGGCGTCCGTGCACATGCAGGGACACGCTTGGCGCACATCAAGCGGCGCTTGAAGCCGGGCGCTGTCGGGGATGCGGGCTGAGGCGGGCGCTGCAATGGCGGCGGCGGGGTCTGGGAGTTGGGCGCTGCCCTAGGGTTTAGGAGGCTGGGGCGTCGATCGCGGGCCAAGCCAGGGAGAGGTGGGTGCGAGCGGGCTGGGCTGGTCAGGCGCGAGCAGGCCGAACTGCTGAGCTGGTTGGGCCGGTTTGGCTTTCCTATTTTCCTTTCCCCTTTTCTAATTCCTTATCTATTTATTCCTCTATTATATTTACTTCCAGAAGCTCCTAAATTGGTATACACGTGTTGCCAACATGTACAGCTCCTAGTGAGGTCCTCTAGAGGTTATCTACGGGTTTATGGTTAAGTCCATGGCAACAACAGTGTCGGGTTATGGTTGTTTAATGAGAAGAATTCGAGAGAGAGGTTCAAGGGAGTCCGACGGAAGAAATTCCGGAGGAGAAGACATCTCAATGATTGAGATGGAATCAGTGGGAATGAGAGAAAGTGCTACGGATCTGTGCACTCCGACACAAAACCCAAACTCGACCAAGAAACTCCGGCAAGCTCCTACAAGCAATACTATATGTATGCAACAATTTATTTATAAATTGTTCTTTGTTTGACCTAGCATCTACATGCTTCACACATTGCAGGAATTTTTTTTAAAAAATCGTATTTTTGCTTCTCCAAAAACCCGGGTTGTTACACCATGCATGTATCGCTTGTCCGTTCGGGACAGATGCATCCACTCTCGATCCATCTCTGCATAAAAAAATACTGAGACAGTAATTACAAAGAATTAATAAGAAATCGAGCTTCATGAACAACAATTGTAGCTCGAAAGTACCATTTTTGGAAAACATTATTGTACACTAATTATTGAAAAATTAAAATTGGTAGCCCCGGCCGTGTAAATTGAAAATCGTAATAAAAAATAATTATTGCGCAATAATGAAGAACATCTATTCTACTCTACTTCTAAGAACTAATTATAGCATCACATACTAACAATGATGATCTTGACCACCATGGAATAATTAGCTAGGAATTTAAATGTGTTCATAGACACTAACCGTTTGGATGATGGATTCACCACAATTTGAGCCTTGCACAAATGTCCAATTGGAAAAGTGCTCTCTAGAATGGAGAAATAACTAGAATGAGAATCAAGCAATGTAGCCATCAAAATGATACTAATTAAGCAACAAAATCAAAGGAGTGGATGTTTGTTACTAACCTTAAAGCAAAAAGATCAAGCCATTCTTCAAAATCCAAACACTAGCTTCATAGTGAAGAGCAGTCGCAACAATGGAGGGAAGGGTCCAAACACGCGCCTCTGTTCTCGGGATGGAAGAGAGGAGGAAGGAGAGGACGGCTGCAGCCTTTTTTGTGTTGTAGACTTATCACCGTCGGTTCTTAGCTAGAACCAACAGTGATAGTGCCTAATCACTGTCGGCTCTTGGCTTAAACCGGCAATGATGAGTGGCCGCCAAAATACTGCCGGTTCAAGCCACAAACCGACAGTGATGTGGTCCTTCACTACCGGTTTTAGCCTAGCCCCAACCGGTTTTAGCCCAGCCCCAATCATTTTTTTATTTTCAAGCTCATAACCGACAGTGAAGGTACATCACTGCCGGTTCTCACAAATTCGGCTGTGATGATGCCGACAGTGATGTGCAAATCTGACGTAGTGATACCGTCTTCTCGAACAGCAACAAATATAACACAACATAGCGTCCTCGTCGATGAATATATATATATATATATATATATATATATATATATATATATATATATATATATATATATATATATATATATATATATATATATATATATATATATTATTACAATTCACATCGGCATCAACAAGCACATACATATGAGAATACTGCTCCATTTAAATCAAGAGAAAGATGTGACAAGCACATACATTGGCATCGACAAGCACACAAACGTAGCGTTTACTCCATCCGTTTTAAATTATAAGTCATTTTAACTTTTTAGTACATCGATTTTTTCTATGTATCTAGACAACACATATGTAGGTGCGTAACAAATTTCTTATAAAAAAATCAAAACGACTTAAAATTTGGAACAAATAAAATACTAGTTACTAGTACATGTTATTGGGTATGTCTTTCTTTATCCGTCGGATGGTTCATTCTGTTTTTATTTGGTTCCCGTCTTCTTCGACGAACAATAAATGCAACACAATGTAGCATCCTCGTGATGAATATATATTATTATAATTCACATCGGCATTGACAAGCACGTATATATGAGATTCAAATATTACATAAATAACGTAAAACCTTCCCACCCTATATATGGATACTACTCCATTTAGATCTAGAGAAAGATGTGAGAATAGAAGGCTAGGGAAGATGAGGAAAGAGATGTGAGATGAAGGGAGACGAAGAAGAAAAACTCATCAAAACTCGACTAGAGATGACGAACCGCATCAGTATCTTATTGTAGTGTCTGCCTCTCTTTTTTTTTTTTGCGGATATTGTGGTGTCTGCCTCTAGTTACATACACGGTGCAAGCGAGGTGCTGCTACTCTTGTGTCAACGGTCAGCTACTTCATCTGATTAAAGCCTATTTCGTCTCTGCTCCTGTCGTCTGCCTCCCTTGAGCGGGTTTTCAAAAACATTCAAAATTAGATGATGTTTAGCCGTTCCGATGAAATACTCCTCCGTCCCCCCCAAAAAATGCAACTGGATTTGTGCCAGTTAAATTTGCTAAGTTTGAACAATTCTATAGTAAATAGACTAACATTTATGTCTCCAAGTAGGTCTACTAGAAAATATATTACATAATTAATTTAATAATACTTCTTTTGTATCATAAATATTAATATTTTTTTTGTAGAACTTTGATCAAACCTCAAACTGTTTGACTTCTTGAAAATTAATAACGGAAATGCTCCTACACGGACGTTCACCTGTTTTCTTCGTGCCGAACGCTTTTTTAACTGGACCGCAATCTCCCACGCCGCTGCTCATCTCCTCACGCACGTGGTTGCTCATCTCCTTGACGATGACGCGGCTACTCGTCTCCCTGAAGCCGCTGACCACCTTACTCCATCATTGCTTGTTTTCCTCCCTCAACACCCCCCCCCCACCACACGTCCGTCCTAGTTCTTCCCCACCGCTGCACCTGCTCGCCTTCCTACCTTTGCCTCCATGGCGATAAAGTGGATCATATCTAAGTGCACACCTCTATGATGCGGTGTTTCTCTCGGCTATGAAATCCTCCATGGTCGGGTGTCTCTCGGTGATGAACTACACGCTAGAGGTGTGGCCTCGCTAGCGGCAAGCTCCTCCATGGTGGCTGGGCTCCTTCATAGGCAAGCACAACCGAATTTGCACTATACGGTAGGGTATGTTGTAGTATGTGATATGTTGTAACAGTCAATCTTCGATGTTACATGTTTTATGGCACTCAGTACAAAAATGGATTTTGCGATGTTGTAACAGTCAACTTGAGATTTTGCAATATGTTTTTTTGGATGTTGCAATAGTCGATTTAAGATGTTGCAATATGTTTTTTTATGTTGCAAATATCGATTTAAGATGTTCCAACATGTTTTTTTTATGTTACATGAGCTTTCAGTACGTTGGAAACCTTGTTTTTGAATGCTGCAAGCAATAATTAATATCTGATCAATTTGTCTCTCTTTCCATCTCTCTCTCCCACGTATGGCAAGGTGCGGTGTTTGTAGGCGTCATAGGAAGCGCAACCACCGTTACCGAAGTTTACTTTTGCATCATAGGAGATAAGAAAGTATAAATATTTATAATGTCTTTCTCAAGCCTGGCTAGACTCCATCTACACCTAACTAAGGGCGCGTTTAGATGCAATTTTTTTTGGGTTTTGGCTACTGTAGCACTTTCGTTTGTATTTGACAATTAGTGTCTAATTATGGATTAATTAGGTTCAAAAGTTTCGTCTCGCGATTTCTCACCCAACTGTGCAATTAGTTTTTTTATCTACATTTAGTACTCCATGCATGTGCCACAAAATTCGATATAGTGGGTACTGTACAAAAAATTTTAGGAACTAAACGGGCCCTAAACATGTCCATCTTGGCTCCAGAGCACAGAAACACCTAACAAACACACCATGTGGATGTGTCCGTGCTGTCCATCAAGTTGACAACGACCAACGTGAAAGCGGTCACGTCTATATGAATGTTGCCGGCAAAGTCACGGATGTCAGTTTGGGAGTTTGAGAAGTTACGCGGCAGCTGCCACAGATGTTCGGTGAGTCTGTACACGTTCTCACAGTAATGTCCTCTAAAGAAGATAGTTCGTTGCAAAATTAAACTTGTACTATCTTTATCCCAAAAAGATATAATTGTGAGTTACGTGTCCGTTAAAGTGTTTTATTAACTAAATTTCTAATAAATAGTATTCATATTTATGGTTCTAAATTAATTTATTATAAAAATATATTTCATAATTTATCTAAGACCCTGTTTAGATCCTTAATTGAATTTATTTTAATAATTATAATTTAGATACATAGTAATTAAGCTAATATAGATGTATATGGGTTATATTTGTATATTATTGTTGGCTACACGAGAGATACTTATGTGTTGCATTTCTACCGTAGGGGAGCGAGTTGAAGAGTGCTATAAGTCGCAAAATAGAAATATAGAATGGTGATCTACAGAATCATTTTTTATCTTTCACCCTATGAATTTAAGATAGGCTTATACGTGAGCTTTGAAAAGTGATGAAATGTCAAATTCCAAGCCAAATAGCCTAATTTATTAAGTAGATTTCAATTCCTCTAAATAAAAAGATCAAAGAGCCCCTAATGGTATTTATTTGACATTATAAATATTTATACTTTCTTATCTATAATTGGTCACCTCTGGCAGCTTGGGCGGCGTTTTCTGCTTCTTCGTTGCGACGTCGTTGGCGATCAGTGTTCTTGGCTTCGCGCTCACGGCGCTACACACTGGTTTCTCCATCGATAGCAATGCTGTCGTGGCTAACCATAAAAAGCTCTCCCAAAGCCTGGAGGGAAAGATGGGTAATTGCTGGTAGAGCCCTCGGAGTATGGCTTGGGGCTTTCCTCCAAGATTGTATGGAGCGTGTCATCCGGAAGCTGCTGGATTTGCACCATGTTTACCGTTGGCGCAGGCTGATCGGCCTCAGGGAGGTTGATCTGGTAGGGGTCGTTGACGTAGCTGCACTTGGTGTGGTCGGCGAAAAGATGGTGCAGGGCGTCCCAACAGATCGGATAAGCACCCACCAGTCCAAAAGAATAGGGCCTCGGCATGTTCTCTGTCGGGGCGGAGAGTGGTCGGCGTTGAACTGTACGTCCTTCCGGAGTTGCCGTGATCACCAAATCTTCATCTTGCCACCTCAGACGACGTGCACGAGCAGGGTGCTCGGCATTAGTGGCATGGTGACCTTGGAGTGCAGGAACTTCGTCGCTCGCTCTAGATTGATCTAAGACCTAATCCACGAGGAGCTGACATTCCGCTAAGCGGTCTGTGACCCGATTGATGGATGCGATCAGATCGTCATTGCTGATGGATCTCCTAACCTAGCAGCGAGGTGTCGAGATCGGAGATGTCGTTGTAGATGTTGGCACGATCGGCGCAGGGTGATTCTGCACCGCCTCCACGATTTCCTCGACGCTGTCAGCGCCGATGACCCAGGTCATAGATCGGACCGTGAAGGTCTGACCTGGCTCGGGAAGGATCATGGAGCTCGGGAAGCGGACCATCTGGCTCGCCATGGAATCAGCACGCACACCCTCTACCTGGCGCGCCACTGTCGACCAAATCTGGTTGGCAGTCTACCGAGGGGTATGCCCACGGTAGTAGATGAATCGGTGGAGGTGCGCGTAATAGGAGCCAGATGGCGACACAAGCGCAGAGAAGCGATTTAGACAGGTTTAGGCCGTCTGATCGACGTAATACCTTACGTCATGTGTCTTCGGTGAATTGTATTGAATATGAGATACATTCGAGGGGGTCCCTACCCGCCTTATATAGTCTAGAGGGTAGGGTTACAGGTCGGTTTAACTCTAAATCTATTCGGCTATATGGTAAGTATTTTCAAGGAATACGATATCTAGCATATCCGAGCATATCTTCCTTCATCGTCAAGATGTCTTCTGATTGTCTTGCGGTGCATGCCGACCAAAGCCGAGCATTGTAGACCTTGATCTTATGGGCTGAACCTCTCCTGACGGTACGGCCATATTCATTGTCGTGGGTACCTGGGTCCCACGCACCCGCACGGCTGTCTCCCACCTCTCTCTCTCTCTCTCCTTCCCCGACGCCTGACTCCGCGCCCGCGCCCGCGCCCAACTCTGGCGGCCGTGGCCCAACACTTATACTAGCCGACTTGCATCGGTGTCTGCCAGCAGCGCAAAGAGAAAATTAAAAAACTGACGTGCGTGCCCACCTACTACTACACCGCGGACCAGTCGTTTAGCATGGTACTATACTTTTCGCCAATCTCTCTCTACACGGTCACATGGAACACGTGCTACGAGCTTTCCATTACTTGAGGGAGCCATTTATCAACCACGCCAGGACCATGTGTCAAAAAGAATCGTGAAGCCGACTCCGATTCGCGAGATCACACCACGTCCCGATCGCCCAACAGGCAGCAGGGCAAACTGGGGCGTCCCCATAGTCACCCGCACGTACCTACGGGAGACCGGGGGGCGTGGATTCTCTAACGTGAGGAACAAAAAGTCACGGGTGACTTTCCCCCCTCCTGATGCCATCCATTTAGAATCCAGCGGCTCTGGTGACCCTTCAGCTTTCTCTGGCTGCCCAATAAGACCCAGTTTCCAGACAGAGACAATAATAGAGGTAACAGAGAGACTAAAGTGCACATACCATTTATTTTAGCGCAGAACTGAACAACAATTTTACGTAAACATTTTTAACAGTTTCATGCTAATAAATAATATCCACCAATCAAATGAAGTGAGATTGTAGACCAATGATGGATTTTTTTTCTGATTTTTATATTTTTAAATTCATTTTTTGCAAAATAAATCCATACCAAAATTTTGCGTTTAGGTACAAATACAGTTCACATCATTTTTGTTTGAAGCCATCTCGAGGGACTGCACTGCGAACATCGTCCTACATCGACTGTGGTCCGCGACATTGGGCAATGCACTATGTCGATTAGTGCACGTGGAGCCGCCGGTGCCTTGAGCATGGGTCCTCTGCTGGGTATACTTCTAATCTTAGTATCTCTATGTTCAGTAAGGTTTTTTAAGTCTTAAACATGATCGGTATGTTCATCATACTTGGCACCAGTAGTTCACATGTGCGAATTTACTGCTATTTTTCTAGATTAAATTAAACATAAAAAATACCTAAATTTCTAACAGCAGTAAGTGCTTCTGGTTGGTTCAATCGGCAGCAATATTATAGTTTTGCTATTTTTTGTTTGGATTTTTTTTTTTTGCAAAAGAAACGAATTTTGTAAGAGAATATAAAAATAGAAAAATCACATTTTCCTCACCTAAACCACGTTCATACGATGAAACAAGTGTTCTCCCTCCTCTGTCCGCGAACTGTCGAACTGGGCTACTATTTTATGTCTGTGCTAGGCAGGCATGGCACTGTGAAAGCTGAAGGGTCACCAGAGCCGTTGGATTTAAATGGACAGCATCGGGAAAGGGGAAAGTCACCCGTGACTTTTGTTCCTCACGTTAGAGAATCCACGCCGCCGACGGGGACGGGCTGTCATTCTTGCCGGTCGCTGCCGCGGGCACCGGCGACTGGCGAGTTCCGCTGCGCCGTCGATGGAAGCACACGTCTCATGTAGTAGTTGCGATGGCCGGCTATTAGCGAAAAATCGTACGGCGGCGCCGCGTGTCGATCGGCAGCCGATCGACGGAAGGACCTCACTGGATTACTGGAGACGCTTCGTGCGCGCTTCATGTCCGGTCTGCTACTAGGTAGCTGCGTCGTCACTAGCAGCTTACTAGGTAGCGCATTATTATTCCCGGAATGATTTGCTCCACCAACTTCAACCAAGAATCCAAAATGTGCTAATGCCTCCCCCCAAAACTACAGTACTGTATTGTAGTATTTGTACTTTTAGATGGTGGATAGAAATCCGGTCTCTATATATCCATGTGGATATACACAGTCAAAATTTACAAGAGCCTTTAGACTCCAATCCTCAAAACTGAGGTACGTAAAAAATAAAAAGAAATAAGACTAAGAGAGCTAGAAAGACTAAACATCAAACTTCTATGTTCAAGCTTGAAACTTGCCTTGATTTTGTGCAGTAACAATCCTTCGTATCCTCATTTACTTAGAAACTCTAGATATCAAGCCTCAAATTTGACCTTGTGCAGCAGTAATCTTTCGCATCCTCGTTTACTTAGAAACTCTTTATATCATGACAAAGCCACCAAAGTGGGAATCGCGTGGACCTGCAAAGGCGAAGCCTTCAAGAAGGAACATGATGTAGGTCGGCCGCCACTGCCCATCCAAAATGAACTGGGTTTCATCCGCAAGATCTATGGTGAGAGAAGAGGATGCCTCAATAGAAGGAATATGACGTCAAAAGATGTCATCATCGTCGGCCCAACAACAAGGCAAAGGATTTCGCTTAGAATACAACCTACTTCCAATGACCAGCATGATCCAACATTGATAGCTGCACGTCGACCACGACCGCCATCGCACATGCCCTCATACCGATGATGCCACGTGGAGCACATATTCATCCCCATCATGAGCAGACTTAAGCACCCAGATAGCCTCCGCTGCTGCCAACCCCCTACATCACCGGTAATGCCACCGTGCTCGGAGACGCCAGATCCACACTGTGGCCGACGGCGTGGCACGCACAACCTCTATGTGCACCAAAGCCAGGCGTGCCCTAACACCACCCAACGCCACCACCTAAGGTCTCACAGTAGCGAGATGGTGATGCATCATGGCGCGGCAGCAAAACAATTACATTCGAGTAGAAAACCCTTTGCAGGTCCTCTTTAGAGAAGACATTGATTTTAATATTGTACCCAACTGCACTGGTACGAGGAGTAGCAAGAGTCGGTGTTGTACGGCTCCGATCGGCTCTTGTTTCTACAGTGGCTGCAGCAGTTGCTGCATATTTTTGTCTCTGCGTTTACTACAGCTTTTTGCAGCAGCAGCCGAAACCGCGCTGCCAAAATGGCAGCCGAATATTTATTTCAATAATTAGATTATGAATCGAATTTTATTATATACAAGGACAATGTTACGGTACCCCTTTACATATTACGAGTTAATACCTCAACTAAATCTGAGTCATTGATTCTTTTAGAATTTTTTTAATTAATTTATTGACTAAGTGACCTAGAAAAAGAAAAAAAATATTCCCAAAACCCTCTCATCACGGCAAGCATAAGTGGACGTGCATGTCCTTCCTTGGGCATCCTCACGGTATATTGCCCGTGGTAACGCTACGGTGACGTCTAAAAAACTAAATCATATAAAACTAAAAATAAATAATAAGACAATGTTGCTGTTGCCGCTGTTGGAACAATGTTTTAAGATGGCCAATTTCTCTCTCAAACATCTCCCGCTGATCTGTAACATTGGCGAGAAAAGTTGGTGAGTCAACTATTTTAAAAAGATGATTGATAAGCTCCAATATATTCCCGATGATTGAATAATCTCATTGGTCTCATAAAAGTGGTAATGCAGTAGTTTTTTTATCAAGATAATGATGTTTTAGCTACAGCCTACAGCCACTGTCTATTAGAATTTAGCAAAGCAACTATGCAAGATATTTTCTTTTTTATATGCTAATATAATTTGTTATTAAAAATATTAGGTAGTTAGCAGCTATATTGTTTGAATAGGTCCCCTATATATTTTAGCATAACTTCAGGAAAGTAAAAAAGATTCACAACCTATGACAGAAACATGGAAGTGATGAAATATGGTAATCCTTTCTGTTTGTAGCTCGAACTAAAATATTATAAGAACATGTCAACTGTAGCCATATAGTTGGCACTTAGTTTACAACAAAAACAATTTTTTTACAGGTTCCTACATATCTACAGGTCCATCACAAGAATCATTTTCAAAGCAAAATTTTAACATATAACATCCATAAGCTCATTTTATTAACCAAACTCAGAGATCTGAAACCTATCTGCTACCATAATTCCTATGTACAGAAGACACATTCTAAATGTCACCGAAGAAACTCCGGGGGGAAAGAAAGAGGAATACTTACAGTGTTTAATGAGATGCTGCTGAGACAGACTCTCAAGCCGTTTCTTCATTGCTTTTTTTTTTCTAAGTCTAACATGATATTTTCCTGACCAAGAAAATCCATTTCAGCAGTTACTTCTATCCCCTCTGTCTGCAAGCATAAAAAATTAAGAATTTTCTGGGATGTTTAAGGTTTCTAACTCATGCAATAAAAATTTAAGAATTGTCTGCAATTGACATAAAAAGTAAAAAAAAAAAAGAATACCTCAAAATTCAAGGTCTATCAGCATATATCTAACATGGACACCAGACATGGCACCTTCACTGTGTCGACCTGCGCTCTTCAGTCGGGTCCACCTCAACCACTGGGATGTGGCATAATTAGATGATGAAAATGAAGAAAAATATATACAAGCTGCATCGTTATATACCGAACAGAAGAGCTTACGGCCCGACACCCTCCGTAAGCGCCACCCCTGCTCCCTTCGTTTCAGCTAATTAGCATGTAAACCTATGGTTAATTAGTTGCAGCAACTTTTCATATATTAAAGTAAACGGTGCATCGCCCCCGTATACATATAGATGAACACAGCTAACTAAAGTCATGTACACCAGATTTTTAATATAGTGATACAGCTTTATTTTCTAGCAAGGAGATGAGAAACATATACTACAACTGTACAAGATTCTAGCCAGGCAGTATCCTTCACCATGCTACCATCTCCACTGACCCAAGCAAAATATAGTTGAACCACTCTTGCGCAATCATTAGGTGTCACAAGAACCAAGATCAACAAAAGAATGTTGGTGAGGAAGAAAAATATTTCATGAGAAATATATACCTCATCATCTTCCATAAAGATAGCCGAGGATGGATCACTCTTTAACATTTTCTCCTAGCCTTCTTTATAACCGGGAAGCATATCTGCATTTCAGGTTAAGCAAAAAAATACATGCTCCACAAACAAAGCAATGAACTACCACTTGTTATGAATTCCATCACTGTAGACACATGACCATGACAAACACATATGTCCCAAAAAAAATATTTATAGGAAAAAAATGAGAACAAGATCAAAATCACTAATCAGGATACGATGTGAAAGAATAATTAGTTTGTTCTTCCTTTTGATGTGATTGCAGTACTCCCTAGCTAGCACATTGACCTTCCTTTGGTCCATCCCCAACTGGCATATGTCAGCGTACAAAAGAAAAAGGATAAGGAAAATGTTTTGTATACAGAATTCTTGTTTCTAGATTTAAGGTGCACACCACTCTGAAATATCAACAGCCTTTCGGTCTTCATTAATATGAGTAAATTCAGTCAGAATGGAAATATCAAAAGCCTTTCAGAACTCAAAGAGAGTTCAATAAAATTTCTTTTGGAATACCATGGAATGCAATAGCGCGATAAATACTTCTCTTCAAGAAAAATATTTCAGCACACTGCATGCAAGGGTAGATAATTTGGGCAGCATCTGCAAGTAAAGGAAAAATAGAATTACTTACACACTTCATAATAAGCACATAGAGCCATGTTCATGGTCAAGCTTTCGAAGAGAATTAGGCTTTTAATGGAAACACAACATAAACAAGCGTGTACCTCGTTATCCTTTTGACGTTGTTTTTCCGGGCAATGTCCATAACAATTGGCCAGTACTCATGCGCGCGACCACAGGAACTCCACCCTGTCGAGGTTCATTCCAGCCGCTTTCCAAATCTCAATCATGTAGCGCCCGACCGTCTGGATTTTCTTCAGGTCACCTCCCATCTTGTTGTTGAGCTGCACGAACCAGTCGGTGATCCAAATTTTCACCTTGCACCCAGCGCCGACCATCTTGTTGACGTTGATGGTTTTCACAATGCCCTGGGAGTACAAGACGACAACTCAAAACCAAGTCTGTCTTTGGCTGAATCGTGCAAACTTATCATTTTTTTCTACTAACTAGCAGATGCCTGTGCGTTGCTACGGGTGCTTTAAAATTTTAAATGCAATTCAACACAATAAGAGTAAAAAATAGTAGCTTAGGAGCCTCTTTCAATGCTATAAGAGTATGAAAAAATAGTGTTTTAAAATCAAAAGACAAACAGATTTTAACTCGGCTTAGCAACATATTATCTCGAGCCACATTCAAATAAATAAGCATCAAATTTAGTAACAATGTCAAAATAAGTGCATGATAGATAAATCCTCCACGACTATCTCTTTCATTGTCTTTTATATAACAAAGTTCTTGTACTAATAAAATTCCAAGAACTTTTAGTGCATGCTTCTGATATTTTAAAGAACTTTGGAGTTAAGTTCAACATTTATCTTCTGGTTATTCGATTTCCGTCGGTGATGTTGCCGATTAATATTTTTTCACGACGCTTCCTATTTGTCGGATACCACAATAAGGGGTACCCTAAGCAAGAACCGAAAATATTGCTTAAGCCTTGCCAAAATCAAAGGCAAAGGACAACCACGAGGTCTCGGCAGATTCTCCGACTCGCCCAAGGCTTGCGCCGAGGCCCTCTCGCCGAGGCCCCCTCGCCGAGGCCCCGCCCCGCAATACCGGGATACCAATTCTCCGATTCGCCCGAGGCTGGGCTCGGCAACAACCTCGTCACCTCCGTCCCGAGCGACTCCCCTGACAAAACGCCACGTCCAGTCAATACGCCCCACTACTCCCATAACGTCACCAGACGTTGGTACAAAGTCTGCAAACAGAATGACCAACGGGACGGGGGGACCGGGCGCAAAGAGGGGTTACCTACCATCGTGCTCATCATCGTGCCCCTCGCCGACACCGATCGCGCCTGTGCTACCTAACTCCCGCGCCAAGGACAAAGTGGCGTGGAGGGTCAAGTCTGGGTCCCGTGAGTCTCGGAATCGGCATGAAAGACCAACCGTCTGTCCTCGCCTCGTCCCGAGACCCCCGGCGAGGCTCTCGGACGATTATTCTTCTCTTCCGCCGGCCGAGAAATTTGGGCTCGCCCCGCATCATCGCCGCCTCCGCCTCAACCGCCCTCTGGCGAGCCGTCACATCCGTTTAATGCGCTGGTCACACCTACTACGCCACCACGACCGACAGGTACAAAGAACAGAGGCGATGGGACAGCGGTCAAATCTCCTTTTACCATCCCCATCGACGGTGTAGGGGTTACTGCGTACTCTGTGGACACATGCTCCGCACTTCTCCACCGAACCGGGTAGACGACGCCGACCACCGAGACCCCGCATCATACACGAAGTCACCTCCAGAGGCCTCGGCAAAGCAAGCCTCAGACGATCACCTCTGAGACCCGCCGAGCCTCGGCAAAGCAGGCCTCGACACGATCACCACAAGACCCGCCAGCCCTCAAAGACTCCACCAAGTCAAGAACACACAAGGCACGGCATGTCTCCCTACGGTGGAAGCATAATCGACTAGACGTCAACAAGGACTCCCACGACCTCAACAACCTCGGACTGCCAAGACGGCGCGCCATGATCAAGTACCAATCGCCATCCCCAACACCATGTCTGCACAGGATCTGAACACATGAGGCTCCACGATAGCTCACTCATGTACTCCTGGCTCCCTCCTTGCGGTTATAAAAGGAAGCAGCCAGTGATAGCTCTAGGAGGGGGGGCGAAAAAGGAGAAATAGGAAGAACACCGATAGCTCACCCACATACACATCCCGGCCCACCGAGAGCAACGTCTCAAGCAGCCCACACGACACCTCGCCGAGACACGGGACTAGCTCCTCTCTCCCCTGTGCTTGTAACCCCTACTACTAGCACTTGGTGCAAGGAATACAAGATCGATCTCTCGACCGGACGTAGGGCATCGATTACCGAACCAAGATAAACCTTGTGTCTCTTTGCATCACCATCCGGGATTAGGAGCACGCAGTTCAAATTCACTAGTTGGTAGAGGACCCCGGTCCAAACACCGACGATTGGGCATGCCGGTGTAGGGGCCTCTGCGTGTCGGGCCATCATCCCAACAAGTTCCGGATGGCGAGACCCAGACGACCGTTACGCCCTAAGACGGTGATCCGGTTCGAGGGCCCAGAGTTCATGTCTCAGGGGGCATGAGTACGACATGGTACTCCTCACGCCCGAGCCCCACCAACCGACGGCGACACGCCACGCACCGGCAGACCAGCAAGAAGCGGCGCCGGGTGGTCGCTCGCCGTGTTTCGCCAAGCACGACGCGAGCAAGACCACCCAATGCTACTCGAATCAGGCGGCACGCCGCTCCCGCCGACATCCCACGACATTTGTTGGCATAGGCTCCTGGCCGGGGACCTGTCTAGCCCGAGCGGGACGAAGGAAAACGCCGGTGGCACATGGCGACGCCAGCCACCAAGCTCCGCCCACCACTCCTCGAAGAGCCGCCAGTGAGCAAAGTCCGGCGACGGCACCATCCTCATACCCCTTTGGGTTGAGAAATGCCGCCACCTCTTATGCTTACGCCACGCCGCCGCCACAAGGATCCCCGAGCGCCGCCGCTTCACTCTCGACATTGGCACCCACGCCGACTCCTCGAAGGAGGACGAGGCATGGCCCGAGTGGATTTCTCTCGACTCCACGACCGGGGCTATGCACCGCTTCTGGCCGCAGCGACTCATCGCTTCGGCCACTCCGACTCCGACAACGAGGGCACCCCACGACCCCGCCATGAAAGTGTTTCCACGTCGCTCGGCTCTGGATGCCGAGGGCGGGCGAGGAAGACGAGGGGCAGGTAGCCGTCCCCGCCGCCTGTGCACAAAGCGCCGCCACACCTCCGCGCATTGTCCTACCGGCAAAGACGGAACGAGAACCTTGCTCTTGCGCGACCTCAACGTCCAGACCTGGAACAGCTCCGTGAGCTCCAGGCCAAGGTCGAACAGGACCGACTCCTTCTACAGCAGCTTCGAGACTCACTCGAACAGGAGCCTGAAAAAGTTTGGCAAGAAATGGCTCGCCGAACTCCCATCGGTCATCTGGAGCCTGAGGAACACTCCAAGCCGAGCCACGGGGTTCACGCCTTTCTTCCTGGTCTATGGGGCCGAGGCCATCCTCTCCACTGACTTGGAATATGGTTCCCCGAGGCTACAAGCCTATAACGAACAAAGTAACCGCACCACCCGAGAGGACGCCCTCGATCAACTGGAGGAAGCCCGAGACGTCACGCTACTACACTCGGCCAAATACCAGCAGAGCCTACGGCGTTATCAGGCCCGACGCGTCCGAGGCCGAGACTTGAAGGTAGGCGACCTGGTGTTGAGGCTAGCACAGAGCAACAAGGGCCGCCACAAGCTGACCCCGCCATGGGAAGGGTCGTACATCATCGCCAAGTACTGAAGCCCGGCACCTACAAGCTGGCCAACGAGAAGGGTGAAGTCTTCACCAACGCTTGGAACATAGAACAGCTACGTCGCTTTTATCCCTAAATTTTCAAGCATTGTATATGGCGTTTCTCGAAATACAATTAAAAAGCGTTCTTTAGTTGGCCTAATATTTCGAGAAACCCCCCGGGCCCATCATAGGTCTCGGCAATATAGTAACACGACAAGAGAGGCTTGGCTCGCTTTCGGCGAGAACCAAGCCTCCTCGGGGCTAGATGGGGACTCCCCTAAGTCCCACGCACCATTCTTCATCGTTTTTGCAAAAAATTCCTACGCCAAGACTCTAGCATGCTCGACAAATCGGTTGTAAAACCCCTCGGACCAAGGTCCTGCTTCCTAAGCAAAGAGCCGGTAGAGTCGCTGAGACAGCCCACGCCCCAAGGCTCTGGCACTCCCTCACTACCTCTCGCCCAAGGGGCGGCTTAGGCCCCAAGGGGTGTTTTGCAAAGCGAAATCGATCAGAGCAACAGAGGCGAGGCTCGGAAACATGAGAAAAACAACTAAGAAACACAAATACTTCAAAAATAAAGGTCTCGACGGCCACAAGTGTTACGATACAAAAATAACTCCTACTCTATTTTTACATAGCCCCTGTGGCCCAGATCAAGGCTTAGGGCCTTCAAAGACCGACAGATGGTAAGGAGGAACCACCTCCTCTTCAAGAGCTGCCGCCAAATGCCGCCGTGCGGGGCCTTCCGCCGCCTCCATCACGCTTCGTGACCACCGTGGCCACCTCCTCCTCATCATCATCAGCAGGACATACCCATCACTAATGGCCGGGAGGTTGACGCCGACGAGTGAGAAGAGATGACGGCCGGCAGCAGCGCTTGACACCGTGTGTGCGCTCCTCGGAGCCGGCCGCAGCATCTGGTTGCTCAGCGCGATCAAACGGCTTCCTAGGGAGCTGCCTGACTGAACCCCTTCAACCTCCAAGGCCTCGCAGGCAGAAAGGGCAGCACGTTTCAGCGCCTCATGCTCCCCGATCTCGTTATCGAGCACCGTCTACACCGCGCTGGAAGCCTCGGCTGCCCGAGTAACCTCCGCCTCTGACTCTGCACCATGGAGAACAGAGTAAGGTTGAGCGAGGGAAAAAACAACCTAAATTAGGAGAGAAGCCCACGGAACTCACCCTTGGCCTTCAGCTCCCAGTGTCGGGTCTCGACCTGACAGGCCTCGGCTTTCTCCTTCCAGCGCAGCAGGCCTCGGCCCCGAAGCCTCGGCCTCCTCCTTCAAGCGCCGGGCCTCGACCCGAGAAGCCTCGGCCGCCTGAAGAAGAAGCTTCTCCTCCCGTCACACACAAGGGAGTTAGGGAGCGAACATAAGGAAAAGAAAACAAAATGAGGGGACTAAGACTCACCCGACCGTCCCCTCCAAACCCACGACCTCGGTTCATGAGGCCTCACCGCACAAGGGCCTCATCCAAGGCACCTTTTCGTCGGTGGTGCGCCTCCGCTCCGCCCCAGCCTGCCCCACGAGAGCCGCGGCCGAGGTCAGAGCATCGATGGCTCGGCCCCTGAAGGCATCCGATCACGACCCTGCGGGTGAGCTCCTCCTCCAACTCCTTGACCAAGCGCCGCCAGAGGGGCGAGCTGCGTCTGGGCCGTGGCCGCCTCGACCTTCAGCGGCCGGCACAACGGCGGAGGTCCTCACCTCTGCGCCCACGCCGACTGAGAGCTCGTTGGCGCCGCAAGAAGGCCCTCCGCCGCTGAAGCCTGGTCCCAGACGCCTCTCCCGCCGGAGAAAGACCGACTTCCCAAGGGACCGGGTCTCGAGCTCCTGGGGAAGCAGAACAGGGGTCATTGATTGTAACAAAACCAGAGAAGGACAACGTCGCGCGAGAAATGAAAACGCAAACCTAGGCGACTCCGGGCAGGTCGTCGGCCACCACGGACAGGGCCGTCCGTAGCGACCGCTCCGCCAGGTGACGGTATTGCTCGAAGGTGCCCCAGCCCGCCCTCGATCAAGGCCCTCGAGGGCGACAGAGGCTCCCCTCGTGGTCGCCCCGGCTCCGCCGACAGCATTCCATGGTGATCCCACCCATGAGGCTCAGTCGCACCAGACGAGGGCCGAGTTTCCCTCGTCCAAGATCGGCGCCGGCTGTCCCACGGCACCGGCATCCTCGGCGTCGACCACCTCCCGCGCCCGGGAAGTATCGTCGGAGGAGATCGGATAGACCTCCGCCTCCCGGCGCTCGCAACAACGGCGGCCCCTGAAGCAAGGGCGCCTCCAAGGCCTCCGCCGCCTTCATCTCCGCCTCCTGGACAGATGGCCTCGCCGCCATCACGACGGCCTTGGTGGTCTCGGGGGCTCCGGCCTCCGCCATCGTGGGCCTCGGAGGACGCAGAACACCGACCACGCCCATCGCGGTCTCGGCGGTCTTAGACGCCAGCCTCCGTCGCCTCGGCCGGAGACCCCGGGGCCTCGGCAACCAAGGGCACGCTGCCCCATCCGACTCGTGAGCTCGCCTCACGGGCGGAGGCACTCCTCCTCGTCAGATAGGGGCCGCCCGGCAGCCCTCCTTGGGCGGCCGGCACCTTCGGATCGACTCGCCGACGCGCAGGCCGCTGTTGGATAGCGGCAGCCTCCGCCACCTGGGCCGGGCGGAGGAGCTTAAGCCGCCTTGAGCGCCTTAAGGCGCGCTAAGGGAAGCTCGTCCATGCAGCCGCCTCGACTAAGAAAAAATAACCGGCGTGGTCAGTAGCGAGACCAAAAGCGAACGGAAGGCACTACGACCACCGCAAAAATACTCTTACCTTGAACGGGGCGGGCGGCAACCGCTTTCGCCACAGCAAACCTCGTCCGCGAACGGAGGGAGGCGGCGCAGAGGCGTCGCCTCCGTGTCCATCGGCGCCGGCCGGTCCTCATGGACGGCGCCCCTTCGGTCCTCTGCGGGGCGGTGGTGTCGCCTCCACCGCCACTTGTTCCACCATTACCGCCGAGCCCACCGGCCGACGGCTGCTTTATAACGCCCGCGCCTCGGCGTGTCAGCCTCGGCCCGGAAGCGGACAACCGCCGACCCCGGGTCCGCTTCTCCTCCTCCCCGGAGTGCCGAAGTTGCTTGCCATCGCCGGGCACCACCTCCACTATGTCGGGAAGATGGTCCAGGGACCTCCCCCCACGCGCTCCCGTCATCCCCGTCTCGAGGCCTCCGTCGACAAGCCGACGCCGACGGGATTCCTCCAACGGGAGACCATCCTTCCGTTGTTGATCAAGGGCGCTTATCCAGCTCTCGCGCGAGGATTTGCTTCAGGCGCTTCGCCGCCTTTGGCGTTTTTCCGCTTTTTTCACAGACGGCGCGCTGTTGATGATCGCCGCCCTCGCGGCCCTCTGAACGGGCGGCGGAGATGAGCGACGTCCCTCATCCCCTACAGGAACGACGACGCAAGATAAGGAAACAAGGGGTAAGGGAGACCGAGGAGGCTCGGAGGCTACAAAGCGGCGACGACTTACCGGCTAAAGGAACCCCGACGGCCGCCGATAGCGATAGGGGTCAAGTTGCCGCCCCTCAAACTTCGCTCTACCGTCTCCCCACCCGACGAAGAATTTCCTTGTCGAAAAGGGCGGAGGAGGACATCCGGGTGCCCTCAATGGGCTCACCCGGCTTCATCTCGAACACCACCCCCACGCCGAGCCATCACGGCAAAGACCCGGCGGTGGAAGGCGGCCACGACTACATAGCGGTGAGACCGTGGCCCCACAGCCTCGCCAAATTCTCAGAAGCGGGTTGCATAGCTTGGGCTGGTCGTCCTTCGACGCCAGATACTTCCATCTCTCCGGGCAACTCCCCACAATCCGCCCGATGTAGGGGGAAGTCCTCCGTCGTCATTGCGAAGGTAGAACCAACTCGTGTACCACCGGCGATTAGATGACACGAAGTGGGCGGAATGTAGAGGTGCAGCGGTCTGGCAAGACTTGGAGAGTGCACCACCGCCGCCCTCGTCGCCTTTTCCTGCACTCCGACGTGTCCGGCCGGCTTGGTAGTGTGCCCCGCCCGAATAGGTGGAGCCACAACTTCCAATGGGGAGCAATCCCCAGTACCCTCGCATGACAAGAATAAAGATAGCCGCCGAGCGATGGAGTTGGGGTTGAAGTTGTGGAGCTCCACGCCGTAGTAATGCGGGAGCGCCCGCATGAACCGATCCGCCGGGACGCCAAGGCCGCGCTTGTGAAAGGAGACGAAGCTTACGACGTAGCTGTCGCGGGGCCTCGGCTCTCGCTCGCCGTACGGAGCAATCCACTCCGGCCTAGTGGGGTCTGTCACCGGGCGAAGGAGTCCACCGTCGACAAGCGACTGAAGCATCTCCTCGGTGACATCCGACGGATCCCAGGGGTCCGCCTCAAAAACGACGATGTCGCCGACCATGGGTGCGACGGAGGAATCGGGTGCGGCGGTGAGTTTTTTCTCTCTCCCACGCTCTTGCTTTTTCCTCGCTTTCTCCCTAGGCTCGCTCTTCTCCCCTCTTCTTCCCGGCACCCGCTACTCTAACGACGGCTCGACGGAGGCAGTGCTAATGCAGGCAAGGTAAGACGAGGAGGGGCGAGACTCTTCGGGTATTTATGCAGGGAGGAGGCGAAACAACGGCGCATTTAAATCGGGAAGTTTCCCCGATCCGCATGATTAACCACGAGCCGATTTCGCCGGCCCACGCGCCCACGTCTCCCTCATTAAATGCGAGAACAGTTACGTCCCATCCACCACGTCACGCTCGGCCACTACGACAGCAGGCGTCGTTTCGCCTCCCCAGGAAACCGCCTCAAAAGGCGCGCCACCCGTTGCCGAGCCAATAGGGAAAATATTCCCCACGGCCTATTCCTTTCATATGAAGGAACCAGGCTCTGAGCCTATTACGGTCCAGGGGTTCGAAGGCTGGGCCCCAAGAGGTTTCGACAGCCGCCCCAGGATAACAGAGTCAGGGACGACCGCGAGCGAGCCTATACGGGGCCGAGACCCAAGCAAGCGAAACGCTTGGGACGCCCAAAGTCGTGTCCGAGACCAGCAGGAAGGTCTCTGAATGGGATCTCACCGTAGGGAGGCACCGAGCCACCGAGGCCCAGCGAACGGCCTCGGCATCCACTAGAGAAATCCTCTGGTACTCTTGGAGTGTCTCTGGACCACTAGCCATCCCCTAGCGAACGGGGTTCGGGCCTCCACTCGGACTACCCGATAACAGCTCACCGGAAATGTCCACGCTCGTGCCCATCGAGGGTAGCGAGGCACATTCCACCCCTCCTTCCGAGCGAAAAGGAAGCATGAGGGTCGTACAAAAAGTCAAGGGAACCCCTGACGGCCTTCTCACTCTATGCAGGGGCTAAGGGGCTCTTCCTGCAACCTTGCCGAGACCCGGCGACCCCGGCTCGCACTCAAAGGGGCTCGGCAAAACAAACCCTCCTTCCGAGCGAAAAGGAAGCGTGAGGGTCGTACAAAAAGACAGGGGAGCTCCTGACGGCCCTCTCGCCCTGTGCAAAGGCTAGGGGGCTCTTCCTGCAGATACGCCGAGACCCCACGACCCGGGCTGGCGCCCAAAGGGGCCTCGGCAAACAAACCCTCACGCGAGGGGCGATAAAAAGCTGGGGAACTCCCGACGCCCTCTCGCTCATGCCAGCAGAGGCTAGGGGCTCTTCCCGCAACCTTGCCGAGACCAGCTCGGCTCCGGCTCGCACCCTCCGTCCGAACGAAAAGGATATGTGAGGGTCGGATGAAAAAGTCAGGGGACCCCTGACCGCCCTCCTGCTCCTGGCGGAGGCTCGGGGGCTCCTCCTGCGCCCAAGACAAAGACAAATGGTCTAAGTCCACGCTAGAAGTTCCATTACAAATACGATAAAGGGCACCGAGCCCGTTACGGTCCAGGGGTTCGAATGCTGGGCCTCCAGAGGTTTCGAGAGAGTCGCCTGTGGCAACAGAGTCGGGGGCGACCTTGGGGCGAGCTCACGAATGGCCGAGGCCCGAGCGAACGATCGCCCGATCGCTCGGGGCGCCCTAAGTCGTATCCGAGACCGGCAGGGAAGTCTCCAAATGGGATCCCACCGTAGGGAGGCACCGAGCCACCGAGGCCCAGCGAACGGCCTCGGCACCCACTAGAGAAACCCTCTGGTACTCTTGGAGTGCGTCTCGGGACCGCTTAGCCGAACCCTTAGCGAACGAGGTTCGGGCCTCCACTCGGACTACCCGATAACAGCTCACCGGAAGTGCCCACGCTCGTGCCCATCGAGGGTAGCCTGGCACATTCCACCCCTCCTTTCGAGCGAAAAGGAAGCGTGAGGGTCGTACCCAAAGTCAGGGGGATCCCTGACGGACCTCTCGCTCCATGCGGAGGCTAGAGGGCTTTTCCTGCAGCCTCGCAGAGACCCCCGCAACCCGAACTTGCGTTTGTGGGCTCGGCAAATACGATAAAACTCCTCGCTCTCAAACGCAAAAAAAAAAGCCCTCGGAGGAGTAACTCCACTCCTCCCGGGCCTCGAAAGCTACACCCAAAGGCCAGGCACACCCACCGGAACCACCAAGTATAAAACACAATCCCGATGGGAGCTGCTACGAGCCAAGTCTCGTTAAAACCTCGGGAGAGTGCCCGCACTCCTCCCGAGGCTCGGGGGCTACTGTCGGATACCACAATAAAAGGTACCCTAAGCAAGAACCGAAAATATTGCTTAAGCCTTGCCAAAATCAAAGCCAAAGGACAACCACGAGGTCTCGGCAAATTCTCCGACTCGCCCAAGGCTTGCGCCGAGGCCTCAGACCGCCGAGGCCCTCTCGCCGAGGCCCCCTCGCCGAGGCCCCGCCCCGCAATACCGGGATACCAATTCTCCGATTCGCCCGAGGTGGGCTCAAGCAACAACCTCGCTCACCTCCGTCGTCCGACCGACTTCGACAAAACGCCACGCCCAAATCAATACGCCCCACTACTCCCAGAACGTCACCAAGACGTTGGCACAGTCTAAAGCAGAATGACCGACGGGATAGGGACCCGGGCGCAGTAGGGTTACCTACCATCTTGTGCTCATCATCGTGTGCCCCCGCCGACACCAGATCGCCTGTGCTACCTAACTCCTCGCGCCAAGGACAAAGTGGCGTGGAGGGTCAAGTCGGGTCCCATAGTCTCGGAATCGCATGAAAGACCAACCGTCGTCAGTCCTCCGCCTCGTCAGAGACCCCGGTGGGCTCTCGGACGTATTATTCTTCTCCGCCTCGGTAGCCGAGGCCGGGCTCAAATCCCGCATCCTCGTCGCCTCCGCCTCAACCGTCCCTCCGGCGAGCCGTCACATCCGTTTAAGTGTGCTGGTCACACCTACTACGTCGCCCACGACTAACAGTGGTACAAAGAATAGGCGATGGGACAAGCGGTCAAATCTCCTTTTACCATCCCCATCGACGGGTAGGGTTACCGTGCCTCTGTGGACACACGCCCGCACTTCTCCACAGGAACTGCACGACAACGACCACCGAGACCCCGTGATCATACACGAAGTCACCTCCGAGGCCTCGGCAAAGCAAGCCTCACGACGATCACCACAAGACACCCGGCCAGCCTCGGCAAGCGAGGCCTCGACACGATCACCATAAAGACCCGCCAGAGCCTCGGCACTCCACCAAGTCAAGAACACACAAGGCACGGCATGTCTCCCTACGGTGGAAGAAGCCATACCGACTAGACGTCAACAAGGACTCCCACGACCTCAACAACCTCGGGCACAAGACGTACGGCCGCCGATCAAGTACCAATCGCCATCCCCAACACCATGTTTGCACAGGATCTGAACTACTGAGGGCTCCACGATAGCTCACTCATGTACTCCTGGCTCCCTCCTTGTGGTTATAAAAGGAAGCAGTCAGGGATAGCTCTAGGAGGGGGGCGAAAAAGGAGAAATAGGAAGAACACCTGGTAGCTCACCCACATACACATCCCAGCCGCCTGAGAGCAACGTCTCAAGCAGCCCACACGACACCTCGCCGAGACCTGGGACTAGCTCCCTCTCTCCCTGTGCTTGTAACCCCCTACTACTAGCACTTCGGTGCAAGGAATACAAGATCGATCTCTCAGACTGGACGTAGGGCATCGATTGCCTGAACTAGTATAAACCTTGTGTCTCTTTGCATCACCATCCGGGATTAGGGGCACGCAGTTCAAATTCACTAGTTAGTAGAGGACCCCCGGTCCGAAACACCGACACTATTTATTTCATTCCTTTGTTCTTCAGTTCTTGAAGCATACCGGTTTCTTTCCATTTCCCTTATTCGCTGTTTAGCATCCTCAACTTCTGCCTGTAACTTGGATGCACCTTTCCTACCTGGTTCAAAATAGGCGGTGGGAAGCGTTAGTTGGATGAATTTATACTGAACGTGGAACACCGCATATTCGAAAGTGTATCAACAATTACCTCCATTGGTAGTGTCAAGTCTCAAATGGAGTAGGATCAACTTTAATTTTCATCGGGGTGTAGAAAGATTTGGCATCAAATAAAACTTTTGAGGTAGGTGTCCTGCATTTAGAATTGATAACATTTAGCCATATGTTTGTAGGTTTGGAAAATACCATATCCCATACATAGCATATAAATTTTGTCATACAATACGTCTTGTACTATATTGTTCACTGTGACCAATTGTCACTAACTCACTACCAGTTTGAAGATAATTGCTACAAATATTTTTTTTAAAGGTGGCCGCAACTTCTAAGCATGCTAAAGTATATTAACAGCTCCTGATTTTTCGGTGATCACAACTTTGGACTATAAGAAAAGGTAACTTTTGCTAAGTTACTTACCCGTGTAGTGATTCCCAACTCCCAAGAACGTGCTCACACTCTACAACATTCTGAAAGGATAATGTAGTGATTTAGAAAATTTAATGAATCTAGTACTATAAAACAACTGCATATGGGTTTTGGTTAATGGTTCATGGTTGAACTATGCACAGGATTTGTTATGCAATACCATGCATAGAGGGGTATTTCATTATTTTATTTACTACATTTGCATCACCAGCTGACGTCCGCCAATTTGATATGGAAGGACACATTAGAACATCATTGATGGGGTGCAAACTGATTTCCATAACTAAGCTAATTAGTACCGACAGTTCATAGATTACTAAGATATTAGTAGAAGTTCAATTATGCATCTATGAGGACACAACTACAGATCATGAATCAATTCAGGATACAGTATAGAAGCCTCACCTTGTCCTCTCAAAGCTTGCAGTTTAGAAGATCTTCTGATCATGTCAGTTTAGAAACAGTATAGAAGCCTCACCTTGTCCTTTCTTCATATGCATCTGCAACATTGTGTATGTCAACAGCTCCATGAATATGCTACCTTTATCAATAAAAAAACTTGCAGTACAACACTAAGTGCAATTGTCCATTCCAAGGGAAAATAGACGCTCACAAAAGAAACAAAACCAGCCTATTTAACAAGTATATAAAAAGCACTAAAAACATCCACTGACAAACAACACAGCCATCTTCCTTGACAGGCTGCTCAATAGAGACTGACCCTGCAACCTTGCCGCCCTTTTCAACATGTGAGCTACAAGTTAAAACACCAGGGACATCACCTGAACACAACGAACAGAAAAGATCAAAACACAAGTAGAGAGGTTTACAATAATGAACTTCTGTAGGTTCCATGGACATTGTGGTATTTCAAAACCAAAATAATAAATGATGCATTTAAAAGGTAAAATTAGAAAGTTTTTCAAGAAAACAGGGAAATCATATTTTGATTTAGACAACAAAGTTTATGCAGTACATAATTCAGTTTAAGATCAAGGACTAAACATTCACCAATTCCTTTAGAAAATTCCAGCAAGATCAGGAATGGGCATGCTGTCAAATGGGGCACAATGCTATGACTCGAGCAGTATGGGCATGCTGTCAGAAATCAGAGTTCAGGGTCTACGTACTAAGTATAAGACATGTTACCATCTGAAAAGTTGTGATAAATAAGGCTAAAATAAAACAAACATATTGAGTTTCAATATTCTACTGTACACATATCAAATCTCTTCTCATGGTCAGCAAACACTAAAAGGAAAGGAAATAGGTCTCTTCATAAATTATATAGAACCTCTTGAAATTGGCAGGACTTTTTTTTTACCCTAAGCACCTGTGCACAAAATTGAATATTACAAACACTTTTTGGTGCATGATCTTGAGCTTACAAGTCGCATGCTTAAGGCACTCCCAATGCTAGAAACTACATGTAGTTTATATACCTGTTAATTTCTATAGACACTACATATAGAAACCATGGTCCCAATGGATAGTTCCTACAGAACAATTGTTTATCCAATCACATACATTCTCTCTCCATTCTCTATCAATCACATCCTTTCATGTCTTAGTTCTCTTGTAGACATGGTTTCTAATTTAGACTCGGTTTCTATGATTTTTGCTCTTTCTCTTCAATAACTAACTTGCCACATCAGCAAAATACTTAGGTGACAGTACAATTAATGTTCATAGAAACTATGGTGATTTCTGCATTGGGAGTTTATGGTTCTGATCACATCTTTGATTGGCTGATTAGTTTTTTATTATTTCCGTTAGCACTACTGATTCAAAACAACACAGGAAGCGTTACCATCTATATTAATTAAAGAGCTAGGAAACAATAGAGCATACTGGGGGAAAAATCACAGCTTCTAGTAGAGGGCACATGCCAATATTAATTCCCTTAGCTTAAATGAGATAGGCACACATGCAGGAAAAGGAAGATATACCTGGGCACCCCGAAGAACTGACTCTGTACAGCAACTTTCTTAACCACTTGATTTGGTTGGCTACTGTAATCAACACATCTGGATTACGCCGAGCACTTGGTCGACCAGAGAAGCACGTGTCGAGGGTTGGGAGGATGAGCGAGGCAGCGACGGATGCAGGATGCTCTTGGTTTTCCTGGGAAGAGGATGGAAGTGGAGGGGAGTGAGACGCATGCGGGCGTTGGCGGTGAGGGCGGGTGGCCCTGGGCAGCTGCAGGCGGCGGGGGTTGAGGGGCGGCGGGCTGGTGGCGTCGGATGGTGGGTTGATAGCACGCCGCAGGCGGTGGTGAGGGCTGATGGTGGGGTCGGATTGTATGGATAATATGTGCTACAACAGTGATTGAATAAAAAATTGTTATGTATAAACTATTCATGGGAACCATGGTTTCTATAATGTAGTGTCTATGAAAATTAATATGTATTATAGTTTCTAGCATTAGACTGCGTTGAAGGATGTAGAGAAGTGTTTTTAATATCCTTGCGGATACGCATAATCCGAATCCGATTATATGCGGATGTAGCGTAGGATATGGGGTTAGCGAAATCCAGTGGATATGGATTATCTGGTAATTGAACGGCGGATTATCCAATACTTATAATATAATAATCTGAATATTTTAAGGACCCAAAGCTAACAAGAATACAATTTAGTCTAGCTCATGACACAAGTATTATTATATTGTAGCCGGTAAGCAAAGCTCGTGAACTAAATATACTAACGTAAGTATCTTTTCACCGACGTGGAATGGTAATCCTAGTGATTGCATGTTTGCCTGATTGGTGGCTATTCAACAAACGGCGAAGTTTTGTTTAATTAAGAAGATTTATTTATTTCACACTCTTGTTTTAAACTCTTAAATCCAAACAGAGAACTTATATTAATTGTGTGAACTTAAATCGAAGCAGTGGATTGATGGTGATTATTTCGTGTTATATTGCCGCTTTATGACTTTGGTTAAAGAATTTTTTTCTCGTCCTAAAAAACAACACATAGCACGTATTATCCGACTTAAAAAGGTTCGTTTCTGCTCCGACACCGGTCCGAATCCGTACCATTTCCAACATCTAGAAAATCCATATTCATATCCGAATCCATATAATATTCAATCCGCTCCGAATCCGACCCAAAAAATAGATTAGGATATGGGTAAATCATTATCCGCTCTAATCCGATCCGTTTTGAACAGGTATCAGAGAGGCAACGTGGAGTCGTAACTTTTCGTTCTGCCGGTGAACGATTCCAGTTTTAACTTTTTAGGAGTAGAGATGATGCCCTGGAGGGTGGAGGCCCTGGAGGTGGGTGCTGAAGAGTGAAGACAGAAGGTCGAACCTGAGCGATGTGCATGCGTCCGGAGGCTCGGAGCCGTCGTAGCAGATGGGGACGGGCTTGTTATCAAGCAGGCGCCTGAGCTCGTCCTCATGGATGCACTCCTCCCCAGTCCACCGCAGCAGATTGAACCGCTCATATAGGGTCATCGCCGCCACGCCCCCTGCCAGATTCTCGGTGGCCGTGTCGGGAGACGGTGAGGAGGGGGAGATTTACATTTTTATCATTATAAAGATAGGCACTTATCCAAATATCACTCTTAGGATGGCATTTACTCCGTATAACTTTACCAGATGAGAAGTTTTAGTTTTAGATTTACCACATTTGCGCATGTGGCATGCCACGCCAGTCCGACACGTTGGCACCTAGTCAGTATGGGCATGTGAAATGTCCTTGTGCCCCTGCCTTGATCCTCTCTCCCTATCCGGCAGCTGGGTCCCGCAACTCCTGTCGCTGCTAGGCGGGCCCCACTCATCAGCTTTATCTTCCACCTCCAGCACCTAGATGGTAGATAGCCAAACAGGCCACACTCCTCTGTCTGTCGGGCGCAGGAGCACCGCCGGCCGCCGCTCGCCATGGGCAGAGCTCCATCGCCACAATGGAGTGACGGCGCACGCGGCCCATGGAGCACCGCAGCACATCCGCTTCCGCGCTCACCCGACAGATCCGTCGCTCGCTCATTCTCCCTAAATCCCGAAGCTGTTGGCCACGCGAGGTGGCCAGAGCAGCTGCTCCCCATGCAAGTTGCCAAAGTTGTGGGTAGGGGAGGGTCGGAGATGCCGTGGCCATCGGCGGTGATGGGAGAATAGGGCGCCGGATCTAGGATAGCATGAGATAGAAGAGAGTGATCTGAAATGGCATATAGGGAGGAAGAAGAGAGGGGGATGGAGGTGGGAGGCGAGCTCGGCGTCGGCGGCCTGGGTGGCCCTGGCTGCGGGCGAGCACTACTACACTCAGACCATTCACAGCCGCGTCGTAACCCCATTGCAGTCCAATTTTGGCCTCGGCGGTAAGCTGTCGACAGTGATAGTCATAGCCATCACCATCATCATCTAAGACCGACTGCGGTGTACACTACACCGCTGTATTGGCTTATCATCCGTCCGTGATAAGGTCCTTACTTCCGTCGTATTGGAGCATGAACCAGTTGTGGGTATACACTAACACCGCCGCATTGGCAAATTATCCGCCTGTGTCGAGGCTATCAAAACCGTCGTGTGGGCACATCAACCGTCTGTGTAGTGGTCACCAGCACCGTCGCCTTGTACTTCGACCCAACTGTCTACGGTGCGGGTTCGTTGTCCCTTTGACGGCCGAGACGTCTATGTAGAGGTTAACACCACCGTCGCTTCAGCATATGAACCGCCGGTACAAAGGTCATGGTCACGGTGCTTGCATGGCAGAATGAATATAATTAGTGCATCCTTCGGATTGGTAGCCAATGTACCATGGATCCTCTCTTCTTCATCTCTGATCCACAACATGAATAAAGTAGCAGAATTAATAATATTGAATATACCATTTCTTTAGTTAACAAGCCAAAATTAGCCTATACATACATAGAATGAAAACAACTCTCTACCTGAACAAAGACTGTCGTGACGATGAAATACAGCAAATGCACCTTTACTGCTCTGCTAATAACTCCATGAATAAGGGAACATAAGAAAGATAGTAAGACATGTTCATATGGAAACGCCCTCTTAATCTATAAAAGTGGATGACACGGGTATGGATGACATGAACCTTTCTACGCCCCATGTCATATGCAATCAGTGTTCTATTCTTCCCAACAAGAAAAATGAAATTTTCTTCTAGGTGAACTGTAATCACTCTATACTCCTCATCACAAAGCTCAAAACCAACTTTAATATTCATGTGTCCAAACAGTTCCTCCGTGTCCATAACATGCTTCAATCTCCAGTTATTAGTACCATAGTCTTTAAGTTTCCACACTAAAAGCCAAGACATATTGTGAAAATCAATACAGCACACACACAGTTGACTCTGAGCTTGATGAATGGACATTTTAGCACCACGTGGTTTACAAATTGTCCTCCATGTCTTTCCCTCCATATCCACAGCAACTATCGCAGAGTACTCAAGCATGTGCATAAAATCATTAAGAAAAACACTTCTCGATTTTGAACATAAAACAATACCCTCGCCCCATTCAGATTCCTTAAAGATCCATGTTGCAGTTTTATATGAGTAGATCTCCACACCTACGCACGTACCCTCCACCTCAACAAATTCAATCATATGGAAGTGCGAGGACGTTGGGTCAACACCTAAGCGAGCCTAACCAACAGAATGGATGCTACACGGCAGTACATGTCATTTGTGGGTCGCCGGATTGTAGATAATATAGCGCCGTAATCTATCAGGCCCAGCACACCAGCAAAGGACGAGGCCGCTGCAACAATCTAAGACTAGTACTTTTTGAAGGGGGAAAGGCAAGAAGGATAAGAAGGGCCGTTCACAGGTGATGTGAAAGCTTCTTATGGTAATAGGAGTCGAAGATGACGCACTTTTAGCAGCGACAGACACATTTGCAGCGGCACAAGGACTAGACGGGGAGGTAGCGGGCGATGTCGGCAATCACATCGTCTAAGAGCATGTCCACTGCGTTCCTCATGTTGGGGGCCTCCTTCATCAGGAAGGACACCACCAGCCAAAGAGATGAGACAGTCCTGCTGTGGAATTGCGTCAATAAACATGAGTAAGGAGATGAGTTGCGAGGAGAAGGGACGGCGATGCAAGTAAGGCCTTATTATACTTGCCTTTGGATCTGACGGCAGTGAGCACGAGTGGCAACATCGGTGACAGCAGCAGCTCGTTCGCTAGTGGATTTGTGCGGGCAAGCCAGCGATGTGCACCGGCACGGAGCAAGAGCTGAGCAGTGGTGATGAGCAGGAGCGACGATGACGAACAGCAACAATGTGGACAAGAAAATCTATGTGTGCTGGGGGAGAGAGGAGGCAGCGATGGTGGGGGGATGTTGGGGTAGGGGTTGCTTGCTCTCTGCATAACTTTTACGACATGCGAAAATCGAACTTTCATCAGTTACGCGCGGGAGGGTTCAAACGCGGGATTGGAAATTTTACAACTAAGCGACGGTGAATACACAGTACCATCACCGGTGGCTGGTTCCTAGTACCACCAGGAGACCTCCGTATGATACGGTGATGAACATTAAGGCACACAATTTTAATATTTGGCATTCAAATAAAGCGAAACTGCGCACTTATAAAACTAATAAAAAAACAATTCCAGTACTCAGAGTAAAAGGAAGCTAACTTGAGTTCGATGGTGAATAATAAGGCACACAAATTTACATTGAAAGATAGCCAAACTGTGCACTTAGAAAACACTATTATAGTGCTTGTGCTAACGCCACGGCTTTATTTCAGGGTGCACTGAAAACAAACAAACAACGACAGTTTTCTATAGTTTTTCGGATTATATACAGTTTTCCAGATTATATACATGGTCATATACATGGTCATATATAAAATTTCATAACCATCCTCAAATGTTTGAATTGACTGATGGATTGAAGTAACAAATTTTTGAATCATAACTTTCCTGAACTCCTTCCATGAATCGATCATTTCATCCATGTTACTGCAAGTTCCTGGAGACAAAGAACACTCCCAGGATCGTTCCCATCCTGAATTTGAAACCAAAGAACCAACATAAGTGCACCAACATAAGTTTTTTTTCATTTCTTTTTTGTCGTTAAGAACCCCATCAGTTTACCAGGTATAAATAGGTTCAAATAACTTATTATTTCATTACAATGGTATTTTGTTCCGGAACCATTGTGTCCAAACGTAGGCCATTTCTTCATCACCAATGCCCGTGCTAATGCTACGGCGGCGTTTGAACATACAAATTAAAACATCCAAAAATATGAGCCGACAAAACTTAAATTTCATCAAAGAACAAAAAAATACTCATGTCTTGCTACATGAAAAATATTTCACAACTAATAACTATTGATCTGTCCTAATTTCCATCCATTCATTCATGTACTACTGCAATGTAACCTCTAATTCACACTTTCTTTCTGTAACTGTAGTCTGTGTATAGCATGCAAATATAGATCAAATGAGTCAACTCATCTGCGCTTACTTCTCTCTGGTCTCTATTTAATTCAGAAGACAGCCATGTCACTTGCTATTTGCTCATCTCAAGTAGCAAAATATGTCTCCTGGCTAGCAGTCACCTATAGACAATCAAGTGGACAAATATATTGATCAAAGGAAAACAGTGCTCCCTAGTTGCGCCTGCGTGAACAATCATCTCATACTGTAAATGCAAGAAACAGGATAATAGGAAAGTGAAGTATTCCATCCAGTGATCAGTGAAATATAACGTTAGTTAGCTAGACCTATCTAGTACACATACCACAAATTCAGTAAAGCTATTTACTCAACCAAAAAAATATTATGCAAGCAAGCCGGATATGACATCAATGTTCAGCTGGTCAATGTCGACAAAAAAATCTAATGAAATAAGGGCCATAGGTGTACCTTGAGCTGGTCAATGTCGACACACCGTCTTGTTGAAGGTCAACTCATGGAGCTGCCAGACCTACACCACCAAAGGTCAACTCATGATTTTTTTTAAAAGAGGAAAATAATAATGTCAAAAGCCAAAAGTATAAGATTAAAGAATAAAACTTCACTCAGGTTATGTAAGAATAAGGAAACACAAGAATATCAGGTTATGTATTCTATAAGGAGAGTTAGTGTCCATGGTTCATGCTGCAGCTACTTGGAAACTATGGAGATAAAGGAATACCTCAATTAAGTAGGCTGCATCATTCCGATGATCACCCTAATTGGCATCTCCGTCACTGAGGTTATCTTCAACGTGGCTGTATTTACGGCTACAAAAAAACTGCAAATACAGAACTTTGAACTGTCAGCCAAAATTCATAGTACATTCAGAAGAGCAAGCGAGCAGGGACCTTGTAGACCACAGGTCAAAAACCCCAGCACCGTTGTGGAGATGCCGAGGTAGGTTAAGCGCTGCAGCGCATATGCTTCAATCCTGCCTGACAGCCTGCACATACTTCAATTAGAATAGATGACCAAGACACGGTGCACCATAAGCGTTCCGTTAGTCCTGACGGCCTTCACACCCCTTCAATCCTGCTGCGAACGGTTACCATTGCAAGTCACTACACAAGAACATTAAATAGAAATGCTTTTAGAGAGTCTGACAGATGAGTGCAACTGGTGAATGCAAAATCCAAACTTGTTCTACAAAACAACAAAACACATGAATATCTATCAGATTCAGTCAGAGAGGAGCTGCAAACCTGCACCACTGTTGCATGAAAATGAGGAGGCTAATATCAGTACTAATAGCCTGCAGCCCTGCACCAATATGTTGCAAGCAGCAGTCATGTACTACACCTAGCAATGCAATATGTATATGGAAAATATTAGTCAAATTCGCTATCAGGTAGGCAATAAAAAATTTATCACTGAACTACCATACAAATTCCATCATAAAAAGCTGAACAAATAGTGCAATTTTCAGTACATCAAAAATAAAATTGATCTGGATACCATAATAATTCCATCAGCAATCAGCAATCCAACAGGAACCTTCCCACTATTTTAGAGGGACGCCTTCAAACACGAACTCTAGGCTAGCATGACTGTAATTAGCATGCAGATGACTCACCCTTCATTAATATCGATAGGTTTCCTGTCATATAACCATAGCATGAGGAGCAAACTCTCTTGCATGCCTACCTACATTTTTGCAGTATAAAAAAAGGTTACCCACATCGTCATGGATCCAGACCAAGTAAAGTAGAAATTCCGTGTGGTCCTCATGAGCAGCCTTCATGAGATCTGTAATGAAATTAGCACCATTAGTAAATAAAAGGCTGCTCTTGTTTGAAAAAAGAAAAATTCTTGTAGCAAGTTAGAAGCAGTTAAATTAAATTCAGGCATTAACTTTCCTATAACCATATGCATACAGAATTTCTTACAATGAGTTCCAACATGTTGATTAGGCCACATATTCCAACCAGGAAATCAAGTGTTCTTGTTCGTGCTCTTCACCTGATGAGCTGCTTCACCAGTCGCTAAAAATGAATGGAAGGGTCCTGGCGCAGGCCGTTCACATGCCAGCCAATGTCAGTCTCCTGCAGAAGAGGAAAATCAAAACTCTTACCCTTCCCATGGCTGCAGCTCACCTCAAAGAAACAAGTAATAACCAAACTAATCCTCAACACCTTTTGTAAATAAATCTGAAAAGAAATGAAGTGTCAGAAAAGAACGGTGGAAAATCTTGACCAGCAGCGCCTAGTAGGTGACATCCTGTCTGGCAAGAAGTGCCAGGAAGCTCCATAATCTGAATTCTAATATGAGATTGGCTGCATCGTTCCAAGCAAATCACCATATATATAAGCAGTTGTAAGTCAATGCTATTTTTTTACCACGACCATACTTCAGATGTGGATCATATCAATTGAACGAAAAAGTATTGCATCAATCGAACGGAAAAGCAAAGCAGCAGGGGTTCCAAACCTTACATCTCCTTGGCGCCCTTGAATGCATGTTCCGGGGCTCGGCGTTCGTCTCTCTCCCATATCCACATCTGAACCCCCGGCGCGCACTCCGGCCTACCGCCACCGCCACCGACGCCGGCGGCCTCGCCCGACTTCGTGCCTCGCCAGGCGGCGGCGCCCCCCCACACCGCGCGCCCGCCGTGGTCTCGCCTCGCCCGGTGGACAGGAGCGGGTCCCTCGCCTGGTGGCCGACCGCGGCGTCGCCCTCGCCTGGTGCCCTAGCAGCCGGCGTCCTGGTGAGGAGAGGAGAGGAGTCGCGGGTGTGGTGTGGGAGCTTGGGCGTCGGGGCGAGAGTTAGAGTCGCACGGGGGTGGGAGAGGAGTCGCGTGCGTCTGGGAGCGCGTGCGTAGGGGAGGGAGAGAGTTGCGCGGAGGTGGGCAACCAAAATCAACGCGAGCCTGACCCTGCATGTGCATGTGCACGTGCATGGGAGGTCCATGGGAGGACGATGGAAGGCAAACACATTAAATATGAGCCATCGGATTTGGACGACTAATGAATAAGAATGGCTAAGAGATAATCTGGTGCATCCATTTTGATGGTGTTATATTTTCTGGGTGCATTCATGAGTGTGGATGTAGCATAGGTCATGACGGTGGAGCAGACATTTGTTGTGTGGCTATAGATTTATTCTAACTGGTGTATTATAGGGTATGGTAGATAAAGAAAGCACAATGCGAGTTGTCGGTGTTTCGAGTAAACACCAATGAGTAAATTTGTATATTGTGCATCTGACCTGGATGATGTGCTAAGAGAACACAAGGATTATACTGGTTCGGACCGAATGTCCCTACGTTCAGTTTTGGACTGCTCGTGTTACCAGCACTGAGTCTCTGTGGTTCGATTCCTTGATGCTTCTACTGCTTGATCTATCGGTCGATCGATCTCTTGCGGTGTGGTGAACCGATGCCCCTTAATGGGATGCCCTGCTTTCCTTTTTATAGGCCAAGGGAAAGTAGGGGTTACCACGGAAGGGGAAGAGGGAAAAAAGAAAGAGAAATAAGACTCCCGGGGGTATGCCGTCCTCCTCTTCGCGTGGGTCCCGCTGACCCTATGGATCATGGTAGCAGCAGCGTCACACCGGGGTCCTGTTGGCTGCTGCAACATACGTGCGAGGGGCTGGTGGTACAGTGCCAGTCAACTAACACCGGTCAACTAGTGTTGGATGGTGGTCAGGCAAAGAGTTGGTAGTACAGTGCTGGCCTGTTGACGCGGTGGGAGATGTGAGTCTCCCAGCATGACCTGATGTGACCGCCAGTCGCATCAGGACGCGTCCGAGACGTGCTCTCGGGCATGCGCCTCCATTCTGTAGTGGTTGAAGCGGTTCGGGTCCCACCCTATGGCCATTGCTTTTGTCTGGTAGCAAATCCGACCCCCAGGGAACGGGCGAGGTGAAAATCCCACCCTAGGGGCCGGGTGAGACAAAATCCTACCCTCGGGGGTCGGGCGAGGCGGAGCCCTCCCCGTGGGCCAGATGAGTCGGAGCCCGCGCCCTGGGGTCGAAGGAGTTGGAACCCATGCCTTGGGGTTGGACGAGGCAGAAACTTCATGCTCAGAGTCGGAGCCCACACCTTGGGGTCGGATGAGGTGGAAACCTCATCCTCAGAGTCGAACGAGGCGTGGCCCGGCCCCTAGGGTCGGACGAGGCGGAAACCTCGTCCTCAGAGCCGGACGAGGCATGGCCCAGTCCCTGGGGGTCGGATGAGGCCGTAGTTGCATCTTTAATCATCGGATGAGCCAACATGATGCTCATTAATCCTTTGGCTCGGATACCTAGATATAGATATCCAACACCAGTACTCAGATTGAAAGGAATCCAACTTGAGTTTCATACATTCATACCGAATAGGTAGGTCGACACTACCAAGCTAACAAGCAGGCCAAAAGCTAAAATGCAAATACTAATTAGGCCAACACTGTGCAAAAGTTAAAAGGCCTTTATATGTGCATCATTTGTTGCATAATTAGTCATTCTCCATGCAGATCCTAGTCGACCTCCATGGGATCGTTGTGAATCTCCATAAGATCCTACAGATCATTGTCGACCCCTATAGGATCATTGTCAATTTCCATGTCATCCCGAGCCTTAACCACTACAACCCTGTCCACATCCATTGGTACACTTTCATTTAGCTCATCGATTTGTTCACAAAGCACTGATTTGGTGAATCAATACTAAGGACAATAAGGCTCAAAAGTTGCACTCCACGGAGATAAAAAAGGCCACAAACTCCAGAATAAGAAGATGCATTTTCATTTGTAGATCCAAGAAAATTAGTGTAGCTAAGTTGGAGGTGAAGTAGCAGAGAGTATGAGAGAGCAATACAAAGAAATATAGAATCCGATGGAGGAGCAGATCCAGTGCAATTACCTTAGATTCGGATGGAGTAGAGAAGCAGGGACGATACGCTGAAGATTTGTGCGCCACCAAGGTTGGAGGTGAAGGAGCAGTGAGCACGAGAGAGGCTGCCTTTCGTTCGATGCTAGCAAGGTGGAGAGCAAGGGAGTGTAACACCCTCGGTGTTACGCCCTAAACAAATTACTAAACCATGTCATGAGCATCATGTTTATGTGATAATGCATGTGACAGAGTGTGTAGATCGATTTCTTATAACCTAAAATGACAAATAAAAATATTAAATGAAAGTCGATTCAATAGCTCATGTATATCAAGTAGGGTTTAAAGCTAATTTTTATTGAACAAAACACTATAGAACATAGGTGTAGCGCTTAAATAAAGTTTGGAATATGAACTTTGTAGATGGCAATGAAATATTTGCTGTAGAAAAATAACATTGCTAGCCAGCATTTCTAATAGCCTAGAAATGCAACTTGGAATCAAATTCAACTCATAGACTTAGAAGATTTTTAAGTGTATAGAAGCTAGACAATGCCATGTTTGGCAATTTATTTTGCGAAATCGGGTTAAGAAAATGTGTTATGTTTTAGCTCGGGTTGGTAGCCTCATATACCATCTTGAGCATGGTAAAAATAGTTTAGGTCCAGAAACAACTATTTAGTTGTTATAGGTGCTTTAAATTTCGTGCACAGCACGTCCTCGGGATAGTTCACCGGGTGAGCGCGGTCACCGTGCCTTGGGGGCGTGACGTCGCCATGCCTGCTCGCTCTGCGCGTGCACTCGCGCTGCCACGCATGTCCAACTGCTCTTACCTGGCTGTGGTCTAGCCACCACTAGCCTCTGGCACGCGAAGCCGCTGCTGCTACAAGCGTCGCCAAGCGGTGCTGCCTCTGGCCCTGCCGCGCTGTCGCATTGCTGACCCGCCCTGCACTGCGACATAGCCACTGTTAGTGTCATTGGATCACCGTCACGTCCGCGCCTATCCTCTGCACCTCTACGCCGCTGCCGGCCTAGTTTGAGGCTGCCACTGCCGCACGGGCCATGTCGGTCGGGGACACGCTCGCTTGTTTGAAGCGTCTGCGCTCGTGCCTCCACGACCATGTCGACCATGTCCCACCAAGGCGAGACCGAACGAGCCCACTTGCCGCCCTGTCTCTCTCTCTGCCACCGCCGTCAAGCCACGCCATCAATTGGCCACCGAGTGATCACCTCCATTCAATTCAGCGCATCCATGTCTTCACCATCAGGTGCTCTCGCTACTCGACCCCACCCAGCCATGAAGGAGGCACTACCAAGCTCCAATTTTGGAGTTTCCCAGCCGCTGTGCTGATAAGGCCGCATCTGATCGTGGATGTGGGTAGCCCTCCTACCATCCCTCTCGAGCTAATTCACCTGCACCACTAGCTTCACCTTGCCTCCCTCTCCACCTTGAGCATGCCAATGTAACCGCTACCGCCTCCCTGTCGCCGCTGGTGCGACCACGCCGCCGCACGACTCGGCCGACGTAGCCACACCTCCTCCACCATCCTCTACCCCAACCGTCACCTCGGCTAGGTGCACGGTAGTCTACTGATACTCCCTTGCTAGCTAGTTAGGTTCTTAGGTGCTCTAGATCACCGGGGCAGCTACGCCGCCGCCGTAGATGGCCGTGCGTCGCTGCAGCTCGCTCCAGCGCATCATGGCGCCCCGTGATGCTGCTTGGTGTAGGAGGTTGAACCGTAGTTGAAGGTCGGCCCGACCGACGGGCTAGCGTGAGCCTCTGGTGGTCGGCACGGTTGTGCCGTGTCATCGCCCGCCGCGCCGCCGTGCACTGAGCCACCGGGGGGTGCACGCCGGTGAATTAGGGAAAGGCCAGGGGGTTAAGTGAGAAGTTCTGACAGAGGAGAAAATAGTGTTAATACTTAATTGTAAATTAGGAGGAGTTCGAGACCTCTTTTGTAAAGTCGTCAACGCGCGCGAGACTCCCCTACCGTGGGCTGCCTCGCGAGCGGGCCAGCCTCGTGTGGGCCATGCCTGCGGGTCACTGCACACGCGCGCTGTGTTGTGTGGGCCGCACGAGAGATTTTGTTTTTCTTTTCCTAAGGAATTAGAAATAGTTTTCTAATTTAACTTTTGAGCTGATATTTGGTAAATCATATAAATCATGTAGGTGTCCAAAAATTGTGAAACAAATTTTGTTAGGTTCCTAAAATTATGCTCTATCTGTTAGTGTATTTAGTTCATATATGTACATGTTGATACTAGGAGCTATTAAATCATTTAAAAATATTTAATATTGTTAGGATAATTATTGTAGGAATTTTTATTGTAAAACTGGTGATAGATTTAGTCCTAAAATTTTTATAGTAGCTTCATTGAATTATTATGTGCTCACGGTAATTTTTGTAGCCTTAAAATAGACTAAACATTAGGGTAGTTAAATGCTCTTTGTTTCAATATACATTAAATAATTAGTAGAAATAAAGATATATCCGTAATTTGTAAAGCTAGGTGTTTGTTAGTTGAACCCAACACTTTGCTTGGTAAAGATGATAGTTCGCTTAGTACCTTAGTCCTTAGAGCTAGCTTAGTAGCTTAGTATGCGTATTCTTAGTTTAAGAGTTGTTGCCTAAATGCTAAGTGTTGCATCATCATCGTATGCATATAGAGAACGAGTTGGCAGAGATCATGACCACCGGCGATAACGAGTTCGAGGAGATCATCGAGTATGAGAAGGAGATTCTCGTGTAGGAGGAGGTCCTGAAGCCGCCACTGACTGACTCGGCTGACACCACGTCTGCCCAAGGCAAGCCCTGATGTATAACCCCTTATTTTTTATAATCATTGTTTATATATGTTATGTGCATTTACGTTACAAGAATTTTTATAGAAACCACATCTTTAGATATACCTGTCCTAAGAGTCTTACTAGAGCAAGTTCGAGTAGCTGCTATACTTAGATTTTTTGGTAGCGTGAGTAACCTGCTATTACTCACAATAGATGATTATTATTATTACTCTCATAATAAAATAATTAAAAGAAAATGGAGACCGGACAACGATACAATATGGGTATTGGTGGGTGTAACAGATTGTGTCCCGCGGCCAACGAGGCTTAACTTGGTTACACTATTTTCCCTGTTTGTGTCGATTAAGGATCGTCCGTTGCTGTGGATGGTAGTCAGGTCATAGACTTATTATCCTGAGCACATACTTGCTTATGGGAGCGGAAAGGCTCGTTACGCTCTTATTGTGGGTTCCGGCTCTTTCCGGACCGACTGATTGGAGGCGGAGAAAGGTGGTGGTCTAAGCACCATATTGAGATCGGGTCTCAAGTGTGGGGGCTTGTAGTCTAAGTTTGAACGGAGACCTAGACCCCGTGATAGGAGTGGAATGGGTTAGTCTTGCTTGTGCCTGGGGCACAAGCGGGGCGTGTGTTTTGGGGTACCCAGCTGGAATACATTGTTCGTGAATCACCATTTCTATGAGACGGTATGACTTGGCTATGGTCTAGCACCGTTGTAAGAACTAGAAAATAAAAGATGGAGAAATTGTTCTGATTGCTTAACCCTTGCTTAAAAGTAGAACATGTGCTTACCTACAATGGTTAGCTAATAAAGTAATCATGACTGTCAATAAAACTTGACTGTAAGGATGAACTATTAGTAAGGCTTTCTGCAAACAAAAAGAAAATAGCAAACCCATATTGCCTATCATATCCTTGAGAGTCGGGAAACTATTCCCACTAGTCGGGTAAGTCTTGCGAGTACATTGTGTACTCGGGGTTTATTTTACCCATGTTGCAGGTGCAGCTTGAGGAGTAACTCTTGTTTGGAGGATTCTTCTGTTTGGACCAGATGGATCCTTGTATCATTTCCGCTAGATGTTTATTTTTATTCCGTTGTTTAATTATCGCACTCTAAACTCTAGTATTGTAATAAATAATTTTCTAGAACTGTTGTTGTATGAAATGGACTAAGTATTGTAATCTCGTACTTATTATTGGATTCTAGATGTAAAACATGGATTGTTTCAAGTTCTCCCTTGGGGTGTGCTTGACGGAACTGCCCGATGTAGCTCACTTTCGAGGTGCTTAGTGTCTAGTGGAAGACGAGCGCCTTCGAAAGCGTGTTATTTCGGGCGGTTCTGCCACCAGGAGCAGAGTGGGGAATGGATGGGAGGAAGGTGTGGTAGGACCATAGGAGTGTGTATATACAGTTCAATAAATTGGTTGCCCCTGTACCAGGACCTAGTGTCCAGGAAAGTAGGATGCCTCCAACACATCAATTGATACTTGAATGTACTAGCATTTACGGTTCAATAAATTGAACACCTGGTTAATCACCATGTATTTAGTTTAACAATAGTTGTATAAAAGTGACAGATTTCAGTCCGATACATAAATTGATACTTGAATCTACTATGGTGATGAACTAAGCAACTTGCCAATAAACATGCCAAGAACTAAGGTAGTATAAAATAGTTGAAAGAAGAACAGGAAGCACATTTCTTTCTCAAAGATACAAAATCTTCCATCATCTTTGTTGGAACCCTGGCCATTTCTTCAATCTATGGCATAATCTCTTCCACCTCCTTCAGCTCCCAAATCTTGTTGCATAAATCCAAAATCAAAGTCTTCAGATATTTTCCATATGGGGCATCATACCACTCATAAAACATGCAATCTAAGTCAGACTACGAAAAAACCAAATTACAATAAGTACAGCGGGATTTCAGCATTTGCATTGCGAAAACAAGAATGGACAAGAAAGAAATCGAGTTACATTATTTACCCTGCAGGATCTGTGGTACCGACGTCCTGGGTTTCCATCACTCCACGAAATCCATCGAGGCATCTTCAAGCCGCAGTGACATAAAAGTGGTGGCTGATATGCGTAGGGGTGGTTCTTGACATGGCACAGGGATGGGTGTCCCCTTCCTATTGTAGCCTCCTCCGCTAGAAGCCTATGTTCTTCTCGTGACGGTGCCCTAGGATGGTGTCAACCAATAGGAGGAGTTGGAACTAGATGCAGCCATGAAGCAGTCATGGCTCAAAGTGTTGCACACTCTGAGTGAAGAGGTCGCCTCAGGTCTTCTGTCTACGCTTTTGCCTCCTGCCAAGGCACCAAAACATCCTTGAAAACCCCTGTACTCCCGCCAAAATGAAATGTTGTGTCACCGGCGGTTCAGGGTACAGTCCGCATATAGAAGAAGGCCTATTTTAGATCCTCCATGCTTACATAGAGGTGTACGCATGGATCACAATAAAGACCAACTGATCCAATTAACATTTCAACCGAAGTAATAGTTCAACGATTATGCAGTACACATACATACTAATCCAGAGGCTTTATGAGTACATATAAACTTCATTAACATTGTTTACGGTCACTAACACACGTTTTGACAATCAACACTCCACCCAAAAGCAAAACAAATTGAGATAAATCATCATCACATGTGTAAAATTTTGTTTATAATTCACCTAGTTCCACTTGTGTTTGTAGAATTATTTGTATGCAGGAAATTTAAACAAAAATAACCAAAAAGGTGACAAATATGGACACATAGAAGCAAGTGGACATAGCAGGGAGCCTTGGGCCCACTTGGCAGCGCCGCTTGGCCCCACTAGGGCACCGCTTGGCCTCCCAATTGGCCATGGCATATCATCGATCCGTGGGAGCTGCTCCAGAGCCAATGACAAGCGTCCATTCAAGTCGGTTTGATCAATGGACAAGATTTGATGATGGTGGATCCATGGGCCCATTGTCATAGACTTGGGAGGCTTCCACCACCTTACCAACCGACTTACCTACCGAATTTCGACATGTGCTGGCTTCACAACTGACTTGGAGGAGCAACCACGACGCTACGATGCAGAGGCGGTGCATCCAAGGGCCGGCCGGTGCCCCCCTTGCGCTGCTTGGCGCCATAGGTGCTCCACCGACCTCCTGGCTATCTACAAATACCTCTCATGTCTCTCTACACTACAAATAGAGGGTGTGGAACTCGGTGGAGAAGTGTGTCATTCATTTCCAAGCTCTCCAAGCTTCTCTTAGCTTTTTAGCTTAGCATTAGCTATAGAGTAGTAGTCTAGTAGTGGAGTAGAGCAAGTGCGGAGCTTCTCTCGAAGTCTGGAAGAGTCTTCTGGGTCTGGTATAGCTCTTTTGTAATTCTTTTATTTAGCATTTACTTTATTTAATATTTATTTTAGTACTTTATTATAGTATTATTGCTTTTCTTTACTTAAGTACTTGGTCATTATTGTTCATCATTAGTGAGGTTAAGTGCTTATTGTTTGGCATTAGTAGCATAGGTTATCACTTAATTAGTAGCTATTCATTAGTATTGGTTCCACCGTCTAGTTAGGGTGCTTTGATCTTATTTTATCAAAGCTCGAATCGAAGTAGTAAGTTTATAGATTAAACGTGGTGCTTAGGCTATAGATTACCTATGGATATGGCTAGGTCTCCGGATAGATTGTGGTAGATGGCAAGTGGCGACAGCCTTGTTCATCCTATGTATTCCACCACGATAGGTCTAGTTATTAAATCGTATGACTTGTGGCAAACCATGTCTATTTAACTCTTCTAGTTGGTAAGCGGCATGTGCCCCGAAGTACTAGCGCATTTCTCCTAGTTATTAGCTTACCCTTAGTTACTGAAAGATAAATCGCTCACTCTCCCACCTAGCTATCCCTAGTGTAGCTTGTTTAGTAGTTTAGTTTAGGTAGTTCACATTCAACTTCCACTATCGTTCACCTACCTAGGATATACTTAGTCTTTCCTTAGCAATCTACCAGTAAATATAAATTCTAGCCTTCCGCTTTCCTGTAGAAAAAATATAAATTCGACACTCGGTACTCACCGAGCGAAGTGCTACGTGATAGTTCTGTGCGCTTGTAGAATTCCTCCAATAGTTGTTAAGAAGTATCAACAAATATAAAAGTTTCACAAATTCTAACACTTAATGTCAGATGGGTAGACAGTTGCTAAGGTACTCAATTGGTTGATGCGGTCACGAAAGCCAAAGGTAGTGAACAGTAGTGAAGATGACAACATCTCTGTCCACGAACACATTGTATCTATAAAGTATGTCTACTTCCTTTCCAGTCTTGCAAAGCACAAAAATCTCTCCACAAACAGAATCTTGAATGATTCTTGTTAAATTTTGTGGTCCGAGAAGGTGACGAACAACGGCTTCAACAGTCAACAGTCGGTCTGGGTGAAGGCTCTGTCCCCAAGTAGCAAACAACATCATCTGGGGTCCTAGTGCCACCCCTAGCCACCAAAACGCAAGGTTGCTCGCATTAAAATGGCTTCTTCCGAAGTAAGACATCTGTTGCAATGAAGAAATTCCTAATATGAATAAAATTGATACCAAACCTAAAACCAATTGGAACCAAATGCAAACAGGGCGGATGACCGAATCCATCTAACATTCACAGGATGTTGTCCACGACGACAATGCAAGGTGCTCGAGGCAGAGCAAGTATAGGCGATGGGTCAAAATAAAGATGAAGCAACGAGTGAGGAGAATGAAGATGAAACAACAACGGGTGGGGACGAGAACTAATGGATTTGTATTGTGTTTTTTTAGTTGGTCGAACCGCCGCCAAGGCACCAAGGGCCCAAGGGGAGTTGGCAATGGGCCTGGCGCTTCTAGATTTATTGCCAAACGGATGGTCCAGATTGATCGATAGCGAGAACGGACGGTACGGGATAAGTTAAACAGTGTCTGTATTAAGCCAACCATTGCCACGCTAATCCAACGCTATAATACGACGATTGTCAGCGGTTAAACTGTTTTTAGATTCAACTAGAAACAACCACAACCGTACATGATAGTTTTTTTTCCTTTTCATTCATTCATATATATACAGAAAACAAACAAAATATTCGTCTAGAGATCAAATCCGTGCACTGGCATTTTAGAACTAGTATTGAAAAGAACTTGCTTTGCATTTCATATAAAAAAGGTGGCATTGAAGAGATCAAATCTGTGCGAATAGAATTTTTTTCATTGATTCATTTTATATATCTAACATATAGATACAATTTGGACGAGTATATGATTGTACTCGTTCGGAAGCATAATAACTAATCTAAACAATTAAAACTACTTACTAACTATAAACTACTTAATCAAAATATGATCATGTTCGCCTCGTTCGCTTGGGAGGAGGCGAGTCGAAGTCGGAGTCATCATCGTCATCGTTGGTGGCGTCGACGGCGTCCTCGTCCTCCTCCTTCGGGTCCTCCTTCTCAGAGCTCCATGAAGGACTATAATCAGACGACATCCAGTCATCGAAGGAGTGGTGGGAAGACAATTCGTCCTCGCTAGACGACGGGCTGCTTGAAAACTTGATGGGGTTGTCCAATATTTTCTTTATAGATTGGAAAAGAAGGGGATGATGGATGAAGAAGAGGGGTCATTTCAGAGGGTATCGGGCTTGAAGTATATGTAGAGCAGTGGGTACGTGGCTCTTAGGCTTCAGGCAGCGGAAGTAATGATGATTTGACGGCCTTAGAAATTGAGACAATTCAACACTCACGATGAATTACCACCGGTTGACCAAACACTAGTTTAAGGCCGACGGGCAAAATGTGTATCCCAGTCTGCCCAACTTTTCATGAGACAGAGCAAATGCATCCGCAATACCACTGCCGCGTCTATCGTTATCCCGTCGGTGGTAGAAGTCTGAACTGCCGGTTTCATTCCTGGGAGGCCTCTCTATCGTTCCAACCGACGGTGGAAGTATCATACCGTCTCTTCAATCCCTACTGCAGTGAAAGTGGCGACAACGACATATCAATCTGTAGTAGTGGAGCTCCGCCTCGGCGACCACGTTCCTGCAGGGGCTCGACTTACAGGCGCGCAAGAAGCTCATCGCCGCCCCTCATTTCGGCTGTGGGGCTCAACCACTCCAGCGGGAGCACCACGTCCAGCAGCTCGCTCACCATCGTGGAGTAGCCCTCGACCCCGCAGCCGCAGGCTAACAAAGTGGTCACCCGCATCCAGGTGCTGGAGGTGGAAGACAAAGCTTACTAGTGGGGCCCACCTAGCAGCGACAGGAGTTACGGGACCCAGCTATCGGAGAGGGAGAGAGAGGAGCAAGGCAGGGACAGCAAGGACATTTCACGTGCCCATGCTGACTAGGCGCCAACGTGTGGGGCTGGCGTGGCTTGCCACATGTGCAAATGTGGTAAATCTAAAATTAAAACTTCTCTCATCTAGTAAAGTTGTAAGTGCTATCCTAAGAGTGATATTCGAACGAGTACCAATCTTTATAATGGTAAAAATGTAAATCTTTCGTGAGGAGGCGAATTTGCTTGTTTTCTTTTCATTTTTCTTTTTTTTCTCCGGTGCTAGCAGGGTTCAATCGCGGGTGGGTTTGCAGTGGACGCAGTTGCCATGGGAGGATTCGATTGTTGTTTCGACGGGTTGCCGCGGGTGCGTTGAAGCCTGAGTGAATCATGGCCACAGGATTGGGTTTAAGCACACGAGAGGTGTTTTTTAACCCTTAATTTTAGTGAAGACGATTTGTTGGGTGTATGGCCCTGTTCGGCTTACCTTATATTCGGCTTCTTTTTTCAGCCGGAACAGTGTTTTTCTCTCACAACATTTCAGCCAGAATAATATTTTTCAGCCACTTTCAGCCAAGTTTCAGCAAGCTGAACGGAGATTTTTTCTAGATGCATAGTGGTTAGGCTCTCTCAGCAGGGAACGCATACCTGGGTGTACCTAGTATAATATTGATTGGTCTATTATAATAGAGATAGTTTTAATTGGTCTATTATAGTAGAATTAGAGATGAATTTTTATTTATCTGTGTATGTTATATATTTATATTTTATATCCCTATGAGTATAATTATTTTTTCCCTAATAACATGTTAATATACACAATTCAGTTATCACTTTTTTATGAAAATGGACAAGTTATGTTCATATAAAATACTCCCTCCGTTCCTAATGTTCTAGTATATCAAGTTTAACCAATTACAGATAAAAAAATATAAATATTTATAATATCAAATAAATACCATTAGATAAATTATGAAATGCATTTTCATAATAAATTAATTTAGAGTCATAAATATGAATCATATTTATTAAAAACTTGATCAAACATAAGATCCAGCCCCTCCCAGCTGGACAACCTAATGCCCAGCCTCTCTCTTACCTCCGCCACTATCACTTGTTATGATGTGTGATTCTTGTAATAAGAGCATCTCTAAAAGTACTTAATATTTTCTTCCTAAAAACATGAAATTTTATAACTCCTAAAAAAGTTTTAGAAGGATAAAGAAGGTCATCTCTAAGAGTTTTTAGTAATCCACTTCTAATGTATAGAAGACAATTTTACATCAGGAATCATATACTATTTCTAAATTAACCTAACCACTTTTATATATTCTCTCTCTTGTATATTTGTATCAGGAACCTTTTCCTACTCTTTATTCTTTCCACGCCCTTCTACCTTCAGATTGGCCGACAAACACGCGCGGGAGATAAGATACGCGCGACTTAGAAGCGCTTAACTTTACGCGGAACATGATGACTTTTCTCAAGTTCTAAAAGATTAGAAGGATGGACTATGAGTTGTTAGAGAGAGGTTTTTCTTATCTTGCTAAAAATCAAAGATTAGAAAAGGATTTAGAGAGCTCTTGGAGATGCTCTAATATGATTTTTTCCTCTATATGTATGGATAATAAAGTCGGTTTACATTATCTAAAATAACATTGAATCCACTACGGTCAGAAAACCACACGGGAAGTCACAAACCACCACGATCTGGACATCTACCGATCTACTATGTACAGGCCTGATCTGCCTGCTGTTTCTTATTTATTTTCTTGTCTGAACATCAGCTTTCGATCTGGTTTTTTATTGTTTGCGTTGGATAACAATCACGTGAGTAAGACCCGCTCTCACAAAAAAAAAGGTCAAACAGTAACTTCATTGTTTCCCGGGGCGAGCCCTTCATTTTTTTATGACTCATGAACCGATTCGTGCAGAGAACTCTATTCTTCTCTCTCCTGTGTTATTCTTCATTTTTTTATGACTTCAATGTGTCAGCATTGAGTGCAGTCTGCGCTATGAGTAGTCACTAGTCAGTACTGTCGGATCCACAGTTCCACATTTATTCATCGGTTTCGTTCGGTTTACGTTAGACGATGATACCGGACGACTAAGACTGTCTCCAAGAGCCCATGCAAAGGTGACGTAAACAAAAAATAGGTTATGCATACTATTTTAGCCGAAGAAAACCGATTTTAAGAGAAAACACAAACAGAGCATGTATTTTGGGTACGAGGCCAACCGAGACGCTTATTTGCGTCGCCTTTCTCCAAGACGCAAAGTCTTCGACGCCCGTAGTGGTGGGCCCGTAGGAGACGTCGAGGTGGAGCAATGGTGGGTGCTAGGCGGGACCGCGGTGGGGTGTGGCCGGCTCGGCGAGGCGAGCTCACTGTGGGAGCACCTCCAGAGCCGCCGGCCTTGGTTGCCTCACCAGATCTGGGACCGCTCCCCCCGCCGCCGGTGATGAGCAGCGCCGCGTGGGGGCGGAGGTGCTCGCGCAGCGCTCGCCGGATCTCGCTGGGAGGGAGGGAGGCCGTGCAAGGGAGGGAGCTCGCTGGCGAGGCGGGCCCGACGACGACGGCGAGGCGGGGAGGGAGGCAGGCAGAGCTCGGCGGGGAGGGAGGCGGGTGGCGCTCACCGGATCTCGCAGGGACAGAGGGAGGCCGTGCCGAGGTGGGAGCTCACCGGCGAGGCGGGCCCAATGACGACGACGACAACGGCGAGGCAGGGAGGGAGGCGGACAGTGCTCGTCGGATCTCGCAGGGAGGGCGGGAGGCCGTGCAGGGGAGGGAGCTCGCCTGCGATGCGGGCCCGATGACGACGGCGAGGCGGGGAGGGAGGCAGGAGGGTGGCGGGCTGTTGGAGAAGGAAGATTTTAGGTCGGTGACCTATTTATTATGCAGAACCCAAATCCTAGAATGGGTCGCTGATTTTGGTATCGGTTGTTGGAGATAGTCTAACATTACTGCAAATAGAGCCACAACTGAGGGCACTCCTGGTGCAAACACTACTGCAGTTTCTATGTCTGTTTATTACCTATCTATTTGTTGAACTCTTGAAAGGTCCTAATATGGCTAGAGGGGGGTGAATAGCCTATTTAAAAACTACAAATCAACTAGAGCAATTTGATTAGTAAGACAAATAGCGAAATGCAAACTTGCTCTAGCTCTACAAGGGTTGCAAGCCACCTATCCAACAATTCTAGTTGCAATGATCTATTGGCACACAATCTACTTGACCACTACTCACTAAGAGCTCTCACAAATGCTACACTAAAGAGCTCCACTAGATATGTTTAAAGCACAAGGCAAGCTCTCAATTCTAATTACACTAAAGAGCTTGCTATATCTAGTTTGCGGAAATGTAAATGAGTAAGTGAGACGATTATACCGCCGGGTCGTGGAGTGAACCAATTACAAGATGAATATATAGCCAATCACCGGAGAATGCAAATGATAAAAGACAACCGATTTTTCTCCCGAGGTTCACGTGCTTGCCAACACGCTAGTCCCCGTTGTGTCGACCAACACTTGGTGCTTCAGCGGCTAAGAGGTGTTTCACAAACCTCGTCCACACGATAGGACACCGCAAGAACCGACCCACAAGTGAGGTAACTCAATGACACGAGCAATTTACTAGAGTTACCTTTTGGCACTCCGCCGGGGAAGGTACAACTCCCCTCACAATCACCGAAGGCGGCCACGAACAATCACCAACTCGTGCCGATCCTTCACCGCTGCTCCAACCGTCTAGGTGGTGGCAACCACCAAGAGAAACAGGCGAAATCCGCAGCGCAACACGAATACCAAGTGCCTCTAGATACAATCACTCAAGCAATGCACTTGGATTCTCTCTCAATCTCACAATGATGATGGATCAATGATGGAGATGAGTGGGAGGGCTTTGGCTAAGCTCACAAGGTTGCTATGTCAATGAAAATGTGCAAGAGTACGCCCTTGAGCCGACCATGGGGCTATAAATAGAGCCCCAATCAAATAGAGCCGTTATACCCCTTCACTGGGCAAAACGCGCTCTGACAGGACGCTCCGGTCATACTGACCGGACGCTGGCCCTCAGCGTCCGGTCGCCCGATGGACGCCACGCGTCACCAGCTTCAAACGCTGTTCGTCAGATTTCAACGGCTACGAAGCTGACCGGACGCTCCGGCAAAACTGACCGGACGCTGAAGCCCCAGCATCCGGTCATTTCCAGTAAGCTCCCCGAGGCGTATTTCTTCGACCGGACGTGTCCGGTCCACCTTGACCGGACACAGACCAGCGTCTGGTGCTCAACTTTAGCCACTGTGCCGTCTGACAGCACGACCGGACGCAGCCTTTTAGCGTCCGGTTGCTGAGTGACCCAGCGTTCGGTCAGTAGACTGACGCCAGCATCATTTCGACCAACTCCATTTCAACTCTAACTTCTTCACCCTTGCTCAAATGTGCCAACCACCAAGAATTTGCATCCGGCGCAATAGAAAATAGGCATTCCATTTTCCTGAAAGCGCCGAATCCATCTCAACACTGCAAACACCACCTCCTTTGTAAATGTGCCAACACCACCAAGTGTATCACCTTGTGCACAAGTGTTAGCATATTTTCACAAACATTTTTAAAGGTGTTAGCACTCCACTAGATCCTAAATGCATATGCAATGAGTTAGAGCATCTAGTGGCACTTTGATAACCGCACTCCGATACGAGTTTCACCCCTCTTAATAGTACGGCTATCAATCCTAAATGTGATCACACTCTCTAAGTGTCTTGATCACCAAAACAAAATAGCTCCAATGGTTTATACCTTTGCCTTGAGCTTTTTGTTTTTCTCTTTCTTCTTTCCAAGTCCAAGCACTTGATCATCATCATGGCATCATCATCATCATGCTATGATCTTCATTTGCTTCATCACTTGGAGTGTGCTACCTATCTCATGATTACTTGTTAAACTAGGTTAGCACTTAGGGTTTCATCAATTCACCAAAACCAAAATAGAGCTTTCAGTCTCCCCCTTTTTGGTAATTGATGACAACCCTTTCACATGGATATGAATTGAAGTTCATTTGAATCCATGTTGCTTGCCCAAGCATATTTACCATGTGTAAAAGATATGGACAAGTTTAATGAATTCTAAATGGTAGCAATTGCTCCCCCTACATATGTGCTAAGAGTTTGGATTGAAGCTTGCACATATGCTTAGATAGGAAATATAGGAGACAATGTCTACCAAGTGATGCTAAGGTATAAAAGATGGACCTTTAAAGCGTGATACCAATCGGAGTACACCATTATACCATCCTTAACACCATTAGTAACTAGACATACATAAGAACTAGAATACCCCATGAGATCAACATTATAAATAAGGGTCTAGTTTTCATATCAAGAATCATGAGTCTAGTATTTCATTTCATCATTCAAGTCTATGACTAGCATACATCACACAAGCATGGATATTTAAATTTAAAACTTTGTACCATGCAAGCAAATATATGAAATGCCCATTCAAATGCACCATATAAGTTCATGAGCTTGCTCCCCCTATTTGTATGCTCAAAATTTTAATTGATCCCCTTCCTTTGTCATATATTTTCTCTCCCCACTATTTCTCCCCTATCACTCATATCTTTGTTTCTCTCCCCCTTTGTCAACAATTAGCACAAAAGGTGAGCTCAACTTATCGATAGGTTGGGGTGAAACTATGTGAAATGAGGATCATTCTCCCAATTTGGTTCAATCTAGATTACTTACAAAAGATATTTAACTCGGTTTGATCCAAGGACAAGCTTCTTCACACCTCCAAATAAGGGTTATCTTGTACCATGTTGAGTTAAACACTTATAGCTCATTTTCTAAATCAAACACTAAGTTTACAAGCTCACAAACATGTCATATGCTACCACTAGATCATTTTAACCATACAAGCATCAAATTCATTTAATTTTAATGAATGAGCCTAGGACATGATAGGAATGACTAGATGCACTAAACAAGTCCTTAGCAATGGATGGATGACATGTCAATCAACTTTTACCTTGCTTTGCTCGAAGGAGAGGCATGTCATATAGTGGGGGGTGCATCAACACATATTGGAGAAGTCAAGTATGTTCAATTCATTCCTTAGCTTGCAAAACCTCTTCTCATCAAGTGGCTTGGTGAATATGTCGGCAAATTGATCTTCGGTGCCCACATTCTCTATGCAAATGTCTCCTTTTTGTTGGTGATCTCTTATGAAGTGATGATGGACATATATATGCTTTGTTCTTGAGTGTTGAACCGGGTTGTTGGTGAGCTTGACGGCACTTTCATTGTCACATAGCAATGGCACTTGCTTGAACTTGATTCTAAAGTCACTCAAGGTAGCCTTCATCCAAAGTAATTAAGCACAACAACTACCGGCCGAAATGTACTCCGCTTCGGCGGTTGAAAGTGCTACACTATTTTACTTCTTGGATGACCAAGACACAAGTGATCTTCCCAATAGTTGACATGTGCCCGATGTGCTTTTTCTCTCAACTTTGCATCCCGCATAATCGGAGTCCGAATATCTAATCAATTCAAATCTTGCTCCTTTGGGATACCATAATCCAACATATTGTGTATGCTTCAAGTACCTCAATATTCTCTTAATAGCCTTCAAATGACTTTCTCTTGGTGAGGCTTGAAATCTAGCACACATGTATACACTAAACATCACATCCGGTCTTGATGCGGTCACATAGAGTAGGCTTCCAATCATAGACCGATATATCTTTTGATCCACCATGTTGCCACTAGCATCACTATCCAAGCTTCCATTTGACCCCATGGGTGTACTAATAGCTTTGCTATCATCCATTCCAAACTTCTTTAGCATGTCCTTTATGTACTTGCCTTGACTTACAAATGTTTCATTTTTCATTTGCTTGATTTGAAGACCAAGGAAGTAACTAAGTTCTCCAATCATAGACATCTCAAATTCATTTGCCATCATCTTTCCAAACTCTTCACAAAATTCTTGATTTGTTGATCCAAATATGATATAATCCACATAGATTTGCATGACAAACAAATCATTTCCAAGTCTCTTGGTGAAGAGAGTGGTGTCAACCTTTTCCATCTTAAATCCCTTAGAGAGTAGGAAATCCCTCAATCTCCCATACCATGCTCTAAGTGCTTGTTTCAATCCATACAAAGCCTTTCTCAACTTGTAAACATGGTTGGGTTTCTTTTCATCTTCAAAACCGGGAGGTTGCTCAACATACACAAGCTCATTGATGTACCCATTGAGAAATGCACTCTTCACATCCATTTGATATAGCTTGATGTTGTGGGCACAAGCATAGGCTAACAAGATCCTAATTGCTTCCAATCTTGCAACCGGGGCATATGTTTCTCCAAAGTCAAGACCTTCAACTTGAGTGTAACCTTGAGCCACTAATCTTGCTTTGTTCCTTATTACTATCCCATCTTGATCTTGCTTGTTCCGAAAGACCCACTTTGTTCCAATCACATTATGATTCTTAGGCCTCTCAACTAACTCCCATACTTGGTTTCTTGTGAAGTTGTTTAGCTCTTCATGCATAGCATTGACCCAATCAACATCCTTCAAAGCTTTATCTATCTTCTTTAGTTCAATGGATGACACAAATAAGAAATGCTCACAAAATGAAGCCAATCTTGATCTTGTTTGCACACCTCTTGAAATATCACCAATGATAGTGTCCAATGGATGATCTCTTGCGACATTGGTTGGTTGGAGCACTTGCACTTGATTACTTGCATTTGATTGATTATTTGGTTGAGATGATGAACTAGCCATTTGTTGATCTTGCACATTGCCATTACTAGTACTTGCTTGGATTTGATTAAGAGAACCACTAGCTTGCATGTTTGAGTTAGAGAACACTTGATTCTTGTCATCTTCATTATCAATCATCTCTCTAGGCCTTATCTCACCAATGTCCATGTTCTTCATTGCATTGACTAATTGAGTGCCTCTCACATCATCTAGATTCTCATCTTCCTCTTAGGAACCATTAGTTTCATCAAACTCTACATCATGAACCTCCTCAAGAGTACCACTAGCCAAATTCCAAACTCTATAAGCTTTGCTAGTAGTGGAGTAACCAAACAAGAAGCCTTCATCACATTTCTTCTCAAATTTGCTCAATCTAGTGCCTTTCTTCAATATATAACATTTACAACCAAAAACCCGAAAGTATGCTATGTTGGGCTTTCTTCCATTCAATAGCTCATAAGGTGTTTTCTCCATCATGGGGTGACAATAGAGTCGATTGCCATAGTAGCAAGCCGTGTTGATTGCTTCGGCCCAAAATTAATGATTCACATTGTACTCACTCAACATTGATCTTGCCATATCAATCAAGGTTCTATTCTTTCTTTCAACTAAGCTATTTGATTGAGGAGTGTACTTGGCCGAGAATTGATGTCTAATTCCAAATTCATCACACAACTCATCAATTCTAGTGTTCTTGAATTCACTACCATTGTCACTTCTAACTTTCTTGATGGTTGTTTCAAACTCATTATGAATGCCCTTGACAAATGATTTGAATGTTGCAAACACATCACTCTTGTCAACAAGAAAGAATACCCAAGTGTATCTAGTGAAATCATCCACAATCACAAATCCATATTTGTTTCCACCAATGCTAGTGTATGTGGTTGGTCCAAACAAGTCCATGTGCATCAACTCAAATGCCTTAGATGTGCTCATTATGCTTTTCTTAGGATGTGTGTTACCAACTTGCTTTCCGGCTTGACATGCACTACATAGCTTATCTTTTTCAAATGTGACATCTTTCAAGCCTCTAACTAAGTCATGCTTGATCAACTTGTTTAATTGTTTCATTCCAACATGACCAAGCCTTCTATGCCACAACCAACCCATGCTAGACTTAGTGATCAAACAAGTTGACAATTGAGCTTCTCTAGCATTGAAATCAACTAAGTATAGATTCTCATATCTAAATCCTTTGAATATCAAGTTAGAGCCATCTACACTTATGATCTCTACATCATCCACACCAAATATGCACTTGAAACCAAGATCACACAATTGAGCTACCGACAATAAGTTGAAGTTCAAGCTTTCTACTAGTAGCACATTGGAAATGCTCAAATCATTGGATATTGCAATCTTACCAAGCCCTTTGACCTTGCCTTTGCCATTGTCACCAAATGTGATACTATCAATCCCATTGCTCTTGCTTTCATTGATTGAATTGAACATTCTTGAATCACCGGTCATGTGTTGTGTGCACCCACTATCAAGCACCCAATGCCTTCCTCCGGCTTTATAATTTACCTACAAAAGAAGATCAATTCTTTTTAGGTACCCAAACTTGCTTGGGTCCTTGTAGGTTAGTCACCAAGGACTTTGGTACCCAAATGGCCTTCTTCTTTGGGCCCACAATTGGTGTACCAATGAACTTAGCCTTCACACCATTGGCACCCTTATAAAGCATGTAACAAGAATCAAATTTGATTGAGGATACATTAGGTAGCTTGTTCTTGTTAGTCTTTTAATTTTGCTCTATATGCCCAACTTGCTTGCACCTATTGCAAAACTGACCATTGCCCTTCACAAAGCTAGCTTTGGGAGTGACAAAGGCCGCCTTGCCTTTCTTGGGGGTATAGCCTAATCCCTCTTTGTTGAGAAAAAATCTTTGGCTACCCAAGCACTTTAGCAAGTGGGCTTCTCCACCATAGGCATTGCCTAAGGCACGAGTAAGCTCATTCACCTTCTTCTTGAGGTTCTCATTTTCCACCATAAGTGATGCATCATTTATAGATGAAGTGGAAGTGGTAGTGCTACAAGAAGTGTTAGTAGGAGCAATAATAATGGGTTCATGAATAGATTCATTAATAAGATCACATGTTAGTCCCACATCACATGTTACTATCACTTGCTCCTTCTTGGCTTCCTCTACTTTGATTTGCTCAATGAGAGAGGAGTGAGCCTTTTCAAGCTTAGAGTGAGCTTTGCCAAGCTTTTCATGGGCTTCCATTAGCCTCTCATGAGTGGCATCGAGCTCATCATGGGATTGCTCAAGAAATTTGACTTTCTTATTCAATTCCTTGCACTCCTTTCTCTTCATCTCAAAGCAAGTATGCACTTGCTCACACATGTCCATGAGCTCCTCCTTGGAGTACTCCTCCTCCTCATCATCACTCCTACAAGCATCACTTTCACACTCATCATCATCACTCACATCATATTTTACCTTGGTAGGTTTTGCCATGAGGCACGTAGATGGAGTGTCAAAGATGGAGGGCTTGTTATTGATGGCGATGCTTGCTAGTGCTCTCTTGATAGATTTCTTGTCATCATCACTAGAGCTATCACTATCCGAAGAGCCATCACTATCCCATGTGAACACATAGCCTCCACCCTTCTTCTTCTTTTGGAAGGTCATTCTCTTCCCCTTTTTCTCCTTCTTTTCTTTCTTATCCTCCTTGTGCTTCTTCTTCTCATCCTCATCATTGTCACTATTGTATGGACAATTTGCTACTACATGATCGGGGCTCTTGCAATTGTAGCATCTTCTCACATACTCTTTCTTCTTGGTGTGATCTCTTCTCTTTCTTGCACCATAGCCCTTCTTCTTCATGAACTTGCCCATCTTGCGTACAAAGAGAGCCATAGCTTCATCATCAATATCACTAAGATCATCATCATCACTTGATTCTTTCTTGGACTTGCCCTTGTTCTTTGATGATGATGAGCTAGCCTTGAATGCTATGCTTTTCTTCTTCTTGTCTTCTTCTTCCTTCTTGTCATCCTTGTCATCCCCCTCCCTTTCCACACGGTATGTCTCTTGTGTCATGACATCACCTAGTACTTGGTTAGGGGTAATATCCTTCAATCCTCCTCTTATGATGAGCAATCTCAACATCTCAAATCTTGGAGATAAGCACATCAAGAATTGATGGGAGACATCATCATCCTTGATCTTTTCTCTCAAAGCCTTCAAGTCATTGACAATTACTTGTAACCGATGGAACATCTCCGGAATGCTCTCATCATCCTTCATCTTGAAACTTGTCAACTTGTCCTTAAGGATGTACAACTTGGCACTCTTCACCGCTGGTGTGCCCTCATATGTTTCCTCCAATCTCTTCCACACCTCATTTGCTCTTTCACAATTCTTGATTTGCTCAAACACCTTTGGATCAATGGCATTGTATAAGGTGTTGAGAGCTATTGTATTGCATTGCTTGTTGGACTTATCTTGGTTGGTGGGATTGTCGGGATCAATGATAGCATAATCATTCTCGGTTACATCCCATACTTGATCATTGATTGAACCAAGATACACCCTTATCTTTCTCTTCCAATAACCATAGCTTGTGCCATCAAAGAACGGTGGTTTGCCCCCCCCCACATGGTTGAACACAACTTGAGCCATAATTTGACACCGATGTTGTTAAGCCTTTACACAAACGGTGACCACGCCTCTGATACCACTTGAAAGGTCCTAATATGGCTAGAGGGGGGGGGGTGAATAGCCTATTTAAAAACTACAAATCAACTAGAGCAATTTGATTAGTAAGACAAATAGCGAAATGCAAACTTGCTCTAGCTCTACAAGGGTTGCAAGCCACCTATCCAACAATTCTAGTTGCAATGATCTATTGGCACACAATCTACTTGACCACTACTCACTAAGAGCTCTCACAAATGCTACACTAAAGAGCTCCACTAGATATGTTTAAAGCACAAGGCAAGCTCTCAATTCTAATTACACTAAAGAGCTTGCTATATCTAGTTTGCGGAAATGTAAATGAGTAAGTGAGACGATTATACCGCCGGGTCGTGGAGTGAACCAATTACAAGATGAATATATAGCCAATCACCGGGAGAATGCAAATGACAAGAGACAACCGATTTTTCTCCCGAGGTTCACGTGCTTGCCAACACGCTAGTCCCCGTTGTGTCGACCAACACTTGGTGGTTCGACGGCTAAGAGGTGTTTCACAAACCTCGTCCACACGATAGGACACCGCAAGAACCGACCCACAAGTGAGGTAACTCAATGACACGAGCAATTTACTAGAGTTACCTTTTGGCACTCCGCCGGGGAAGGTACAACTCCCCTCACAATCACCGAAGGCGGCCACGAACAATCACCAACTCGTGCCGATCCTTCACCGCTGCTCCAACCGTCTAGGTGGTGGCAACCACCAAGAGAAACAAGCGAAATCCGTAGCGCAACACGAATACCAAGTGCCTCTATATGCAATCACTCAAGCAATGCACTTGGATTCTCTCCCAATCTCAACAATGATGATGGATCAATGATGGAGATGAGTGGGAGGGCTTTGGCTAAGCTCACAAGGTTGCTATGTTAATGAAAATGTGCAAGAGTACGCCCTTGAGCCGGCCATGGGGCTATAAATAGAGCCCCAATCAAATAGAGCCGTTATACCCCTTCACTGGGCAAAACGCGCTCTAACCGGACGCTTGGGTCATACTGACCGGACGCTTGCCCTCAGCGTCCGGTCGCCCAATGGACGCCACGCGTCACCAGCTTCAAACGCTGTTCGTCAGATTTCAACGGCTACGAAGCTGACCGGACGCTTCGGCAAAACTGACCGGACGCTGAAGCCCCAGCGTCCGGTCGTTTCCAGTAAGCTCCCCGAGGCGTATTTCTTCGACCGGACGCGTCCGGTCCACCTTGACCGGACACAGACCAGCGTCCGGTGCTCAACTTTAGCCACTGTGCCGTCTGACAGCACGACCGGACGCAGCCTTTCAGCGTCCGGTCGCTGAGTGACCCAGCGTCCGGTCAGTAGACCGACGCCAGCATCATTTCGACCAACTCCATTTCAACTCTAACTTCTTCACCCTTGCTCAAATATGCCAACCACCAAGAATTTGCATCCGGCGCAATAGAAAATAGGCATTCCATTTTCCCGAAAGCGTCGAATCCATCTCAACACTGCAAACACCACCTCCTTTATAAATGTGCCAACACCACCAAGTGTATCACCTTGTGCACAAGTGTTAGCATATTTTCACAAACATTTTTATAGGTGTTAGCACTCCACTAGATCCTAAATGCATATGCAATGAGTTAGAGCATCTAGTGGCACTTTGATAACCGCACTCCGATACGAGTTTCACCCCTCTTAATAGTATGGCTATCAATCCTAAATGTGATCACACTCTCTAAGTGTCTTGATCACCAAAACAAAATAGCTCCAATGGTTTATACCTTTGCCTTGAGCTTTTTGTTTTTCTCTTTCTTCTTTCCAAGTCCAAGCACTTGATTATCATCATGGCATCATCATCATCATGCTATGATCTTCATTTGCTTTATCACTTGGAGTGTGCTACCTATCTCATGATTACTTGTTAAACTAGGTTAGCACTTAGGGTTTCATCAATTCACCAAAACCAAACTAGAGCTTTCAACTCTGCTGATAATTCACAAAAAAAGAACTCTGTTTATATGGCGGTATATTTATTGAGGAGAGGAGCAAAAACTAAGAAACGGTTTCTAAACAAAAAATATGAGTCTACTTTTCTATCAATACGGAACAAACCAGCACCTACGGCGTGGGGATGTACTCTGTGGTTTCTTTCGAGCTTTTCAGATCTAGTGCACCCTCCCCTTCACTCTCCATCGCCGCCATGGCCATCCTCTTCACTCGCTATCGCCACCATGTAGCCCTGGACGAGGCCTCAACGCCCGCCTCCATGCGCACGGCCATCTCTTCCCCTGTAACGATAGTGCCCCCTCTCTCTCGCTAGTGCCCTCGGCAGCGGCCCCCTTGAAAGGTCCTAAATAGCTAGAGGGGTGAATAGCCTATAAAATTTTCTACAACAACACTAAGACAAGATGTTAGACAATTAAATGGCGAAGCGAATATTGCGCTAGCATTATAAGAGTTGCAAGCCACATATCCATAGTTCTAGTTGCTATGATCTCTATATATCAATCAATGGCTATGTCACTACTTGCTACACTAGTGAGCTACCCAAACAAGAGTAATTACAACTAATTAAGCTATTCTACTCACTACTAGCTACAACAAGCACTACATAAGTATATAGGAATGCAAATACAAGTGCTAGGAATGATGTACCGAGTCGGGCAAGAGATCAATCATAATGAATACCAATGAAATCCTCGGAGACAAGATGACACAATGATTTTTCACCGAGGTTCACTTGCTTGCCGACAAGCTACGTCCCCGTTGTAGCGATTCACCCACTTTGAGGTTCACACGCTAATATGCATCACATGCCTAACCCGCAACCGGGTGCCGCACAACCAACACAAGATGAGGATCCACAAGCTACGAGCAATTCACTAAAGATGCCTTTCGTGATCTCCCACAGGAAAGGCTTAAAAACCCCTCACAATCACCACGATCGAAGTCGGAGACAAGCACGACCCTCCACTCGACGATCCTTGCTGCACCAAGTTGTCTAGGTGTCGGCAAACACCAAGAGTAACAAATGAATCCCACAGTGAAAAATAATCATCAACTTCCTCTAGATGTAATCACTCAAAGCAATGCACTTGGATGCTCTCCAATCTCACCAAATGATGAATCAATCAAGCAAGATGAGTTAGAGAGGATTGGCTAGGCTCACTAGGGTGTATTCTCAATAGAAATGGCCAAGAGAGTGAGCCCAAGCCAGCTACCATGTATTAATAACCCCTAAACAAAATAGAGCCGTTAGGGTCAAGAGGGGCTCACTACGTGCTGATTGGACGCGCTAGTCGGGGTGACCGAACGTGCCCAAGCCAGCGTCCGGTCGCACGATGCCTGCCATGCGTCCCCCGCGTTCAATCTCCATCGAGCTATTCCAACGGTCAAGTCGTTCGCGCATGTGTTATAAGTTAAGACCGGATGCGCTTGGCCATGACCGGACTCACCGGCATTGCGTCCACTCGCACGTTCCTGCGCAAACTCGCAGCGATGATCGGACGCACTGCACAATGACCGGACGCTGTCATAGATGGAGTCTGGTCACTTCCAGAAAGTATGTAGAGAGGATTTTTAGCAACTAGACACATCCGTTCAGGAGTGACCGGACGTGCCTCGGGGTCCGATCCTCTCTGATCTGCTCCTACGTGCCACGTCAGTGATGACAGGACTCGTGAACAGTGTCCACCCAGAGTTCGGCCGCGCTCCTCTAGCAGGGTCTAGTCGTAGACCCAAGGCCGCACCTTTTCTACTTAGGTGATCAGACTCGCCGTACAGGGTTCGGTCCCTACGGGACCAGAGTTCGGTCATTGAAATCATCTCCTTTTCAACTCCAACTTCTTCACCCTTGCTTCCAAGTGCTAACCACCAAGTATATCATAATTGTGCATGTGTGTTAGCATTTTCACAAAGCATTTTCATGGGTGTTAGCACTCACTAGAATCTAAATGCATATGCAATGAGTTAGAACATCTAGTGGTACTTTGATAACCGTATTTCACGATGGGTTTCACCCCTCTTAATAGTACGACTATCTATTCTAAACACACTCACATCCACTAGGTGTCTTGAGTGCTAAAACAAAATGCTCCTATCAAATATACCTTTGCCTTGAACCATTTTGTTTTCTCTTTATTCTTTTCCAAGCTTCAGCACTTGATCATAACCATGGCCATTACCATCATTATGATCATCCTCCATTTGCTCTAATGCTTGGTGTGTACTAACCTATCTCATATTCACTTAAAGCCAAAGGTTAGTACCTAAGATTTCATCAATTATCCAAAACCAAACTAGAGCTTTCACCCCTCCCTCTCACAAGTGCCCCCGGCGGTGACATGGCCCAGCTCGTGTGGAAGGTGCCCTTCGGCAGCGGCACAACCTAGCCCGCGCGAAGGCGTGCCTTGGCGGCAGCAAGGCTACCTGTTTGCAGACGGCAGCCCTACACCCAGACGATGAGATGCAGCCGCACACAGCTGGTTGACCTCCGTTGGAGCTCACGCCACTGCCCCGCGGGAGCTCTCCGCGTCCGCCCGCCTAGCCCGTCGAGGTCACGCCTTGCCCCTGTGCACGGCTTCATCCCGTAGAGAAGCCGCAGAGGATTCGGGTACGGGAGAGAGATTGATTGGTTGATTTTTATCTAGACTCTAGAAGAAAAAAAGCTACACTGAGAAGAATAATTTCTTGGTATAATATCATAGACTATGGCCCCGTTTGGTTGAGTTTTTAACCTGTTTTTATTTTTACAAAAACCAAAATACCTAAAAATCATAGGTGCTTTTATCTAAAAAGCAGTTTTTATTGTAGTATAAATCTAAAAAGCATCTTATCTCCTGCTTTCGGCTGTTTTTGGCTTAAAAAAAATTACCCACCGGCTACTGGTTACGTGTGCCTACCGGTTCGTTTTATCCTTTCCCGTCCGCAGTCTCGCGAGAAGATGCCGCCGTCGCTCGACCATGTCCAGCCGGAGGGAAGCCCTGCCCCAGCCCCAGCGCCCGCAGCGGGCCTCTGCCTCTGCCATGGCGCGGCTGCTCGCCGGCCCGCCCAGCCCCGCCGCGACCGGCTCTACTCGGGACGGCCGGCGCGGGCCTCTGTTGCGCTCGCGGCAACGGCGAGCCGCCTCCTCTGGGGTGGCGCATCTCCAGGCGAGCCCCTTCCCCTGCGGCAGCGCATCTCCATGCGAGCCCTCTCCCCTGCGGCGGCGCATCTCCAGGCGAGCTCCCTCCCCTGCGGCAGCGCATCTCCAGGCGCATCTCCATGCGAGCCCTCTCCCCTGCGGTGGCGTATCTCCAGGCGAGCTCCCTCCCCTGCGGCAGCGCATCTTTAGGCGCCCCCTCCCATGCCGGCCGCGACCGCCGCCAAATGCCAAGCCGTGCCTTGCTCTCTTCCAGAAGAACACGTGATGTTTTCTAGCCGTTTTTCTGTAGAAAAATAAAACAAGAAATACAATAGAAATACGAGAACAATGGACGCACTCTCATCAGCTCTGATGGAGAACACGTGATGTTTTCTAGCCGTTTTGTTGTAGACGTTTGTCTATGTTTTTAGGGCTAAATTCATCTATATAATTATATTGATCCAATATTTTTTCCTTTTTAAAGTATTATTTACACGTGAATTGGTGAACATATTATTTTGATGCGCGTAATTTGCATATAAACAGACCCACGGTCTATAGTTCATAGCTGCTTTAATCAAACGGGCTTCTGCTTTTTCCACAACAGCTTTTACAAAACTCACAGCCTATCAAACAGGGCCTATAAAAACTATGAGTAATTTCTTGCATTGTGAGTGCCCTCGTTAGCTAGTTGTTTGATGCAATCGGCAAGCATGTGAGCGCATGGGCAATCTTCTCCATGATTAAATGCAAAATTGTTATCTTAAAGATAAGTCTATGTAAAGGACCTCGTGTTTTCTCGACTGTGGGGGTATAACCTCAGGTACCTACGGCAATGAACATGGGCCGCACCGTCAGGGGAGGTCCAACCCATAAGATCAAGGCCTATGATGCTCGGCTCTGGTCAACGTGCACCGCAAGACAATCGGAAGATATCTTGTTGATGAAGGAAGATCTATTCGGATATGATAGATACCGTATTCCTTGTAAATACTTACCATATAGCCGAATAAATCTAGACTTAAATTGACATGTAACCCTATGCTCAAAACTATATAAGGCGGGTAGAGACCCTCTCGAATGCATCTCATATTCAATACAATCCACCGAAGACACAGGACGTAGGGTATTACGTCGATCAGACGGCCTAAACCTGTCTAAATCGCTTCTCTGCGCTTGTGTCGCCATGTGGCTCTTATTACGCGTACCTCCACCGATTCATCTACTACCATGGGTATACCCCTCGGTAGACTACCAACCAGATTTCGTCGATAGTGACGCACCAGGTAGAGGGTGTGCGTGCTAATTCCATGGCAAGCCAGATGGTCTACTTTCTGAGCTCCATGATGCTTCCCGAGCCAGGTCAGACCTTCACGGTTGGATCTGACCTAGGTCATCGGCGCCGACGACGTCGAGGAAATCATGGAGGCGGTGCATGTAACACCCCCGGTGTTACCGCTGAAACAACTTGCTAAACTATGTCACAAGCATCATATTTTTGTGATAATGCATGTGATAAAGTGTGTAGAGCAATTCCTATAACTCGAAACGATCAAGTAAAATGCGAAACGAAAGTTGATTCAATAGTTCATGCATATCAAGTAGGGTTTAAAACCACTTTTTATTAAGCAAAAATGCTATAGAAGATGTATGCGATACTTAAATAAAGTTTGAAGTACAAACTTTATAGATGACAGTGAAATCCTTGTTGTAGAAAAATAATGTTACTAGCTAGTATTTCTAATAGTCTTGAAACAGAACTTAGAAAGCAAATCTAGCTCAAAAACTTAGAAATTTCCAAGTTTGTCAACAGCTAGACATTGCTATGTTCAGCAATTTATTGTGAGAGATTGGGTTAAGGAGTGGTGTAGTGTTATAGCTCGATTTAGTAGTCTCATGTGCCATCTTGAGTGTAGTGAAACCGGTTTAGGTTTAGGAGCAATGGTTTGATCATGATCAGCGCCTTAAAATTCATGCGCGTAATTAGTCTCGGGCGGTCGGGTTTGGGCGCGTGGTCACCACGCGTGGCCGTTCTACGTCGCTGCGCGGCTGTGCCATGAGCGCGCGTGCATGGCCACACACTAGCCGGTCGAGGCTGCCCTTGGTCTAGCTGCACCGCTTGTAGCCAACCATAGGCCGCCGTGCCCCGCCGGCCCTCTCTACGCCCGACCGCCACTGCCACCGTGGCTGCCGTTGCTGCTGCTGCTGCTCTCCATGTCACGCGTCATGATGTAATCACGATTGTAGTCGCTACTGCTGCCGTTGTGTCACTCCTGCACTCGCGTCTGCTCGCTGCATCGTGCTGCCCCCTCCCTGGCCCGGTTGGGTGCCGTCTGCACATGGCCGTGCACGCTGTCGTCACGCCGTGGCTGGTCGTGGACGCTCGCGCTCGTCCCCTCATGCTTGGACATAAGTCCCTCGGTCGTGTCAACTGCGTCCCGCCAAGGCTTGTCTCGCCGAGCCCACTGCCGCCCCCGTCTCTCTCTCTTTCTCCCTCTGTTTTCTGTCGCCGTCGAGTCACTGTCACGGTGAGCTAGAGAGCGAGCATCTCTCATCAAATCCTCGTGCCCGAGTCTCCGCCTTTATGTCCTCTTGCCGACTGCCCCCACCCCGCCTTGATTGTAGCTCGGCCGAGCTCCAATTTTTGGAGCTTTGCTCTCGCTGCCGCGCCATTAAGGCCCAGCCCGCCTCGCTGTGGCCAGCTCCAACCTCACCATCTCGCGTCGAATTGACCGCACCACTAGCCTTGTCTAGAACCCCTCTTCATCGTGCACACGCTAGTCGTAGCCCTAGTGCCACCTCCACGCCGCTAACACGGCCGTGTCACTACGGTTCGTCGTCGAGCTCGTCGCGCCCACGCGGCCAGACTTGCTCGAGGCGTCTCCGGCCAGGACACCGCCATGGGTAGGATCGTGGTGCATCACTGATGCTTACCGATCACCTCTATTATCAGTTGTACGCTGTGGCTCACTGGAACGTGGTTGTCGCCGCTGTAGGTCGCCGCCGCCGGGGAGAGCCCGCTCTGCTTCACCCCTGTTCGTGCAACCACCGCCCATCGTCGCGCATCGGACCATAGGTGAGCATTGGTCCCCTAGCTAGGTATGCAAGGGTCTTGGGTGGCCAGCATACAACCTAGTGCCACCGCCCGCCACGTCGGTGAGCGCGGGGTATCTCGGGGACCTCTTCGGTGCGATGGTGAAAAGATACGAGGGCTCCGTTGCAAAGTCGTTGTCTATAAAAATAGTACGTGTAGTGTTCGCACTATTGTCTGATAACGCGAGGGCGTTTTTGCAAGAATGCCAGCGCGCGCGTGGGCTCCCGCCGTGGGCCTCCTCCGTGCATGGGCCACGTTGGGCCAAAATCAGTTTACCTTTTTTGTGGGAAAATAGAAATAGCTTTTTATTTTTATTCTGAGCTAAACTTTGATAATTAATATAAAATAATGTAGATATCTAAAAATTATGAAACAAATTTTGTCAGGTTCCTAAAGTTGTGCTCTATCTGTTAGTATATTTAGTTCATACATGTGCTTGCTGATACCAGGAGCTATTAAATCATTTGAGAGTGCTCAATATTATTTAGTTAATTATTGTAGGAATTTTTGTGGTAGATTGGTGAAAGCAAAAACCCTGAAATTTTTATAGTAGCTTTATTGTATTATTACGTGCTCACTATAATTTTGGTAGCCCTAAAATAGACTATTTAATATGGTAACTAAATACCCATTAAGGCTAAATGAATAATGGCATGATATTGGTTTATAAAAATTAAGCACTTGTAGGGTGAGCTTGGAATCTATTTGGTAGAGATAATGATTAACTTAATATCTTAGTCATTAGAGCTAGCTTAGTAGCTTAGCATGTGTATTCTTATTTTAAGAGTTGTTGTTGCCAAAATACTAAGTGTTACATCATCGTTGCATGCATGTAGAGAACGAGTTGGTGGAGTTCGTGACCACCGGAGAGCAGGAGTACGAGGAGGTAATCGAGGAGTACGAGGAGTAGGTCCTTATGCAGGAGGAGGTCCCAGAGCCATCACAGACTGACTTAGCTGACAATCCGCCTGCCCAAAACAAGCCCCGGTACATAACCCTTATTTTAAATGATCACTGAATATATATTTGTGATGTGCATTTACGTTATAGGATTTATATTAAAACTACATGCATAGATAAACCTACCTATGAGTACTACTGGCATATGGTGAGTAGCTACTATGCTTAGGCTATCGGTATCGTGAGTAACCTGCCGTTACTCACAATAGGTGATTATTATTACTCTCATGAAAAAATGGTGAAAGAAAATGGAGACCGAGTAGGGATATGATACGGGTATTGGTGGGTGTAATAGGCTATGTCCCGCGATCAATGGGGTATAGCTTGGTTACACTATTTTCCCTATCCGTGTCGGTTAAGGACCGTCCATTGCTGTGGATTCTAGTCAGGTCACAGACTTATAATCCTAAGCACATACTTGCTTATAGGAGCGGGAAGGCTTGTTGCTCTTTTATCGTGGGTTCTGACTCTTTCTGGACCGACTGATTGGAGGCGGTGATGGTGGAGGTCTAAGCACCACACTAAGTCCGGGACTCAGGAGTGGGGGCTTGGAATCCAAGTTTGGATGGGGACCTGGACCCCTTGATAGGAGAGTGATGGGTTGGTCTTGCTTGTGCCTGGGGTACAAGCGAGGCGTGTGTTTCAAGGTACCTAGCTGGGATATATTGGTTCGTGACTCGCCGTGTGATACAGTATGACTGGTCTACGATCTAGCAACGTGGTAAGAACTAGAAGATGAAAGATGATGAAATGGATCTGATTGCTCAACTCTTGCTTGAAAGTAGAACAGGTGCTTACATAGAATGGTTAGATAATGAACTAATCATGACTGCTAATAAGAAACATACATAAGGACTCACTACTAGTAATGCTTTTCGTAAAAAGGAAACCCAGCAAACCATAAAGCTTATCATATCCTTTAGAGTTGGGAAATTATTCCCACTAGTCGGGTAAGTCTTGCGAGTACATTGTGTACTCAGGGTTTATTTACCCCTGTTGCAGGTGCAGTTTGAGGAATGGCTGTTGTGTGGAGGATTCTTCTGGTGGGCACAGACATATCCTTGTATCTTATCGTTAGATGTTTATTTCAATTCCACTGTTTAAATTCCACACTCTGAACTTGGTATTGTAATAATGTATTTTCGAGAACTCTTGTTGTATGAAATGGACTAAGTATTGTAAACTCATAGTCATTATTGGATCCTAGATGAAAAAATGTGGATTGTTCGAGTTCTCCCTTAGGGTGTGCTTGACGGAATCGTTCGATGTAGCTAGCTTTTGGGGTGCTTAGTGTCTGGTAGAAGACGAGCGCCTCTAGAAGCGTGCTATTTTATGCGGTTCTGCCATAGTGTAGAATCACCCTGCACCAATCGTGCCAACATCTATAATGACATCTCCAATCTCGGTGCCTCACTGCTGGGTTAGGAGATCCATCAGCAATGACGATCTGATTGCATCCATCGATCGGGCCACTAATGCCGAGCACCCTGCTCATGCACGTCGTCCGAGGTGGCAAGATGAAGATTTGGTGATCACGACAACTCTAGAAGGGCGTACCGTTCAACGCCAACCACTCCCCTCCCCCGATGAAGAACATGCCGAGGCCCTATTCTTTTGGGCTAGTGGGTGCAGATCCGATCTGTCGGGACGCCCTGCACCATCTTTTCACCGACCACACCAAGCGCAGCTACGTCAATGACCTCTACCAGATCGACCTCCCTGAGGCCAACCAGCCTGCGCCAATGGTAAACATGGTGCAAATCCGGCAGCTTCTGGATGACATGCTCCATACAATCCTGGAGGAAAGCCTCGAACCATACTCCGAGGGCTCTGCCAACAGCTGCCCATCTTTCCCTCCAAGTTTTGGGAGAGAGCTTTACATGGTTAGCCATGACAGCGTTGCTGTCGATGGAGAGACCAGTGTCCAGCGCCGTGAGCGTGAAGCCAGGAACACTGATCGCCAACGATGTCGCAATGAAGAAGTAGAAAACGCTGCCCAAGCCGCCAGAGGTGGCCCATCGCCCCTCGCCCATCATTTCCAACAAGAGTTCCTTATGGTGGACAATCAACGAGTGGAGCAGACGCTGAGCGTGAATCTAGCTGTGGCCACCCATGAGTTGGCAAGACTCCCACCAACACTGGAGATACTCAAGATTCAAGCGCTGCTCAAAGCAGCTCAGGCCTAGGTCAATGACATCTAGAATTAGATGTGGCCACCCGCGAATTAGCTAGATGGTGAGGCCATCTCCGCTTTCACCAGAGGACTCCATCACCATCAGGAGCTGTGCTCCAAACTTTGCCGTAAGAGGCTCCAGACCATCGACGAACTCCTCAAGGTTGCAAACTCATACGTAGACTCCGAAGAAGCTAATCGGTAGTTCAAGGATGACGTTGCTCATGCTTCCCGCTCGAATCGCCACCCACGTCATGATGATGATCGCCATGAAGAACGATGTTATGAAGATCGCAGCATGTGCTACGACAATCGCAAACGCCATCATAATGATCGGCTAGAGGGATTAAGGGTTGTTCTTGATTTTAGCACCTAAACGTGCATGGGTAGTAGCGCTCTGCGTCATGGGCGGTCGACAGCGGCTCCTCGGTGATGCCTATATTCCTAAGCGTGCATAGGAGCTAAGCTCTTTACGCCATGGGGTGTGGCATAGCCGGGGCTAATAACAAGATAAAGGACTAACAATTAAATATTAACACTTTATACGTACTAAACACTAAAGTTTCATTTACAACTGCTCGGCATAATGCCGACAAGCCTATTACATTCTAAGTTGTCATGGTTCATTGCCAGCATCGCTGAACAGATCCATGTTGTCCGCCAGTTTGATCGTCGAATCGGACACCTCCTCCTCTAGCGCGGTGATTTGCTCGTCGCTCAGATTTCGGGCAAAGCCACCGTCGATTCGTTTGAGATTCACCGAGGGGTAGACTGATCGGACAACCACTAGTGCGTGGCCCATGGCAAAATAAGCAATGCCACAAGCATAGTGCTTAAAGTTCTCTAGCGCCGACCTGCACCTCTCCACGATGATGTCTGGACGCGTCGCTCTATTGGGCTTTGGCACTTCTTGGTCGATGAGATCTAGCATGAGTTTTATCCCGTTGGAGATGGTCTTCACCTTTTCTTTACTGGCCTCCAGCTGGAGCTCAAAGTCACGGAACTACACCTGACTATTGGTTCGGATCACTACAGACAAGAAGGGCAATCGTCTTAAACACGTTTCTCATAGCAAGAGGGGTATTGACATAAGGAATAACTTACGGTTCAGTTCTTTGGTAAGTTGTTCTTTTGCCGTTAGAGCATCATCTCTTTCTTTCTCTTCTAGCAGTCTAGCTTCATGTGCTAGAAGAGCTTGGGCCTCTGCCTCCACATTAGCATCATGTGCCAAGCGTGCTTCGGTCTCCGCTCGCTTCTTCGCTTCATCAAGCTCTACACCAATGAAAGATTACTACCAGCATGGGTGAATTGAGGATATGAAAGCAATACACCGTGGGGCCTAAGACCATACTATTCTCTCAGTCTACGCCATCACCTAGCTGATTCGTCAGCTTCCAGTTCTCTGCCTCCAGTTGTGTCTTTTCTGCCTGCAACTTCTCCTGGTCGGCGTGCGCTTCGGCCAGCATCTTCTCTAGAGTCTCCATAGACTCACGCAACCTCTAGTTCTTAGCAATTGATGGAGCCACCCGCTTTAGCTGGCGTGCACGGTTCTCAGAGATCTTCATTAGCTCCTGCGGCAAACAACAGTTAACTGGCATAATCTCCAAGTTCAATTGGTCGTGCAGACTAACTTAATTCAATCCGGCCAAACACTGATGCTAGTGCTGCCCTGAGCTCCTTCACCTGCTCGCTTGCCTCCTCGTCCTCCACCACCTCCACTGTATCTCCACGACACACGAAGGTCCGCTAAAGCTGAGAAGGAAGATCCTGGGTATTTGGCACTTCATGCTCAATTTCTTCAATCACCTCGGGGGACTCCCTCGCCTGCCTTGGTGCCTGGTCGACTTGTGGTCGGATGTAGGGGCCAAGATCCATTACTGGCATCTGAGCCCGGGGACTGGCCCTTGGCTCTGGGCGACTGGTCAGCTCGGTAGCAACATCTTCATTCATTTGCTCTGGGTGCTCGGGGACTTTGGCTCGGGGACCAACCTGGTTTTTGGGTATTTCTCGTGTTTGTTTTGGCTATCCTACCCCCACACCCAGAGCACCGGTAGTCTTGGCACTCGGCTTGGTGTCCTGCTGAGCATCGCCTATGTCGATTGGGTGAAGTTCCTCGATCGACGCTTCCCTGCAACATGATGTCGTATCATCAATACTTCCACTTTGGTTATGCTTGGACTAAGTCTAGGGCAAAGACACTTACTTGTTGGATCGCCTGCGTGCAGCTCTGAATGGCCGGGGCCTATTGGAGCTCCCCTATCCTTTAGTTTCCGGCACGAATCTTGAGAACACCGGAGGCAGCCGGTTCGCCTCCGGCGCTTCTGACTTTACCGCGGTGGCTCTCCCAGCTGAAGCCCCTCATCTAGGCTCGGGGACTTCACCCCGAGTGGATCTCTGGTCGGCTGTGCCTTGGGCTGGCTGGTCGGAGGCTATGGCGGTTGGTGTTGGAGCGGTCATCCGCACAGCTCATTGCTGTCGCATCTCGCCTACGTCTTCATCATCATTCGACCAGTCCACGATGACTTGTTGGCGTGCCAAAGGCTCTCTAATCGAGATTCCACCCCCTCTTGTGCGGTGGCGAAGTGTTTGGTTTTTTCTTCTTCACCGGCTCTGCTCGGGTCGGTTGTTTCTTGCGCGTCGGTTGCCGACGCCTGGGAGTTTCCTCCACCACTTCTTCAGATGAGGACGATGAGCTGCTCTCCGAAGGAGGACCAGCTGGAGCTTGGGTTGCATGGGCATCTACGCCCTTCGGCCAGGTCCCATCCGGCACGTCGGAGACATACACAACATGATTCTGTCCACAAGTTTTCAAGAAGACATTTCAACATCAACAAGATTTGACATTACAAGGATTGCCAACGGTACACTCTTATCAGTGGTGGTGGATTCATGATGCCATATGCCACTCGCTGCCCCGTGTTGCTCAGTTTGGTGTTACTTGAAAAGAGCTCCAGGAGGCGAATATAGGCGTCGCCCTTATTTATCTTCCCGGGGGCTTCCCGAGCGGTATCTTCATCACCTGTATATTCATACGTGGGGTGGAACCTCTCCTTGCTCGGCTGGATCCGGCGTACGACGAAGTTGATGGCTACACCAACTTCGTCAAGATTGTTACGCATCTAACCCAAAATTTGTAGAAGCTCATCGACCTGGGTCATCTCTGAACTGGTCGGTCTTGCCGACCAGTTTGCGCTTGGCACTGCTAAATAGTCTATGTCGGCCGATAGGCTCGGTTCAACATTTCGGATATAGAACCACTTAGCATTCCATCCCTTCAATGACGTGTTGAGAGGCACTTGTATTATTCCTTCACCGTGATATCCCTCAGCTGCAGATAAACTCCGCTAACAACTTTGGGGGACCCAGATCCAAGGAAGGGTTTGAAGCAGAAGAAACAGCGAAAGAGGTTGAAGTGCGGAGCGATTTCGATGAATGCTTCGCACAGATTGATGAAGAGGGAGATATGAAGAATGATGTTGGGATGGAGATGGCAAAGGTTAATGCCATAATAGCCAAGAAGCTTCCACAAGAAAGGATGCGCAGGAATCCTAAATCCATGAACGAAATAAGCCTCGAATACAACAAGTTCATTGGTATCGGGTGTTGGGAACGGTTCACCTGCAACGGGGCGCCATCATGCGGTTACTTGATCTTGAAGGATGCCTTTGGACACCATTTTTTTCCCAGGGTCTCCCGGGTGATGGTAGATCTGACCCACTCTTGGTCGCGGTGGACCTCGCCAGTACTCTCTGTCGCCTTCCTCCCTAACTTCTTTGGGCTCGAGCGGCTGCGTTTCTTCCCACCCTTCGCCATGGATCAGATCTGATTCGATTTGGCTATGCTCATATTCGATTGAGGAGGCGCTGTGGTTGTAATGTGACTGTAGCAAGGTGTGCGAAGGCGAAGCACCAAGTATTTTGTGGTTGCAAGGAAGAGGACACGCTAGGAGGAATGAGGGAAGTGCGCCACGGCAGGTGGATTCGTATGGTTCGACCCCGACCCTTCACCTTCAGGGTTTTTAGGAAACCACGTTGACTCCACCGCGTCGTTCGCACCCCTCCAACTTCTCTGTCAATGGTTATTGGACCAGTTTAATGGGCCTCCGGCTGAGCCTGTTTTGTCGGTCTACTTCTCCAATTTTGACCTGATATAGTGCTAAACACCATTTTCTCCATGGTTTAAGTGCTAAGCACTCTCCAAATTTTGCCACATTTAAGTGCTAAGCACTCTCCAATGATCTCTATGTTCTCCAATATTCTCCATGTTCTCCAATCTAGCCATGGTATAGTGCTAAGCACTCTCCATGCTCTCCAATGTTCGCCACGGTTATGCGCTAAGCACTCTCCATGTTCGCCACGGTATAGTGCCAAGCACTCTCTATGTTCGTCATGGTATAGTGCTAAGCACTCTCCAAATTTTGCCACGGTTAAGTGTTAAGCACTCTCCATGTTCGCTACGGTATAGTGCTAAGCACTCTTCAAATTTTGCCACAGTTAAGTGCTAAGCACTCTTCATGTTCGCCACGGTATGGTGCTAAGCACTCTTCATTTTCTCCACGGTTTAAGTGCTAAGCACTCTTCATTTTCTCCACAGTTTAAGTGCTAAGCACTCTCCATTTTCTCCACGGTTTAAGTGCTAAGCACTCTCTATGTTCGCCAAGGTATAGTGCTAAGCACTCTCCAAATTTCACCACGGTTAAGTGCTAAGCACTCTCCAATGATCTCCATGTTCTCCAATATTCTCCATGTTCTGCAATCTTGCCATGGTATAGTGCTAAGCACTCTCCATGTTCTCCAAATTTTGCCACGGTTAAGTGCTAAGTACTCTACATGTTCGCCACGGTATAGTGCTAAGCACTCTCGAAATTTCATCACGGTTAAGTGCTAAGTACTCTCCATGTTCGCCACGGTATAGTGCTAAGCACTCTCTATTTTTTCCACAGTTTAAGTGCTAAGCACTCTCCATTTTCTCCACGGTTTAAGTGCTAAGCACTCTCCATGTACACCACGGTATAGTGCTAAGCACTCCAAATTTCACCACGGTTAAGTGCTAAGCACTTCCCATGTTCACCATGGTATAGTGCTAAGCACTCTCCATGTTCATCATGGTATAGTGCTAAGCACTCTCCATGTTCACCACGGTATAGTGCTAAGCACTCTCCATGTTCTCCAACGGTAAAAGTGCTAAGCAGTCTTTATTTTTTCTCTATTTTTAAGTGCTCAGCACTCTCTAAATTTTACTCTAATGTCCGGTGCTAAGCACGGGGATTTCGTCCTTTTCACTTGTTTCTTTGATCATGCTACAAGATACTGCTCTATCTTATAGCAGGCTCGGGGACTAAGTGTGTATACTTTACCTAGCAGTGAGTGTACTGTTTTTTCTCTTACTAGTCTTTAGCTAAGCTGGGGCTGGCTATGTGCTCTACTAAGCTGGGACTCAGTTATTCTAAATAACTGATCATTGTACTTCTTTGATCCTGACACCAGGTGCATTCTTCATCTACTATCAAGCTCGAGGACTACGATGTATACATTGCACCCTGCGGTGTTTGTATCGCCGAGGTCGATTAGCTAAGTTCTCTTTTCTTTCTCCGGTCAACACGTTGATATTCTTTGATCCCGACACCGTGTCTTCTTGAAGGGGTATCGCTAGTTTAGCTCGGGGACTATAAGTGTATACATTGCACCTTGCTGCGCATGTATCAATACTAACATCCTCTTTGACTAAGTCATGGATGATGATCATCGACTTTCCATCACACATATACACGTAGTGTACACTTCACCTAAGGTGGAGATTTTTTAAATTTCAAACTTGAGCTCCTTACATCCTTTTGGCAAGCCTTACTTGAGTATGTTCGAGGTGGTGCTTGACCCGCTTTGGAGGTTGGCACTTCATTTTGTTGATCGGATTACCGGTCAAACTGGTCGATATTTCATTTTGTTGATTGGATTATCGCTTAAAGTGCTTGTGAGGGGTACTTGTGCCGACTCAAGTTAAACCGCCGGACAACTTTCAAGAAAGAGTGCTCATTGGATACAAGGCACTTAACGACGACTAGTCGTGGGGGTATAACCCTAGGTACCCACGGTGATGAACATAGGGGCCGAACCACCTAGTGGGAGGTCCAACCCATAAGATCAAGGCCTCACGCAAACACGTCGGCTCGGAGAAAAATGCACCGCAAGGCAATCAGAAGACATCTTAGCGATAAAGGAAGATCTATTCGGATATGATAGATATCGTATTCCTTATAAATACTTACCATATAGTTGTTCTTGTAATAGATCTAGACTTAAACCGACTTATAACCCTATCCTCCTTGCTTATATAGGCATGGTAGGGACCCTCCTCGAATGCATCTCATATTCAATACAATCCATCAAGACACATGCTTAGGGTATTACGTCGATCGGACGGCTTTGAACTTGTCTAAATCGCTTGTTTGCTTGTGTGAGCCATCCGGCTACTATTACGTTGGCTTCCACCGATTCATCTACTAGCGTGGGCATAGCCCTCGGTGATGCTTAAAGTATTAGTGTCGACATCGTTTGCTGTGAGAAAGCTTTCTTCTCAATGCAATGAGGAGAGCTCTAGCTAGTCTTACACCTTAGGTGGATAAGAGTTTTTTTTCAAAATAAAGATAAAGATAAGTCTAAGTCAAAATAGAGAAGCTGCCATGTTTTCACACACACAAAAAATAGAATTATCATTTTTAAGAAGTCAAACACCCCCGGTATTTGATCAAAGTTGTAAAAACATATAAACATTTATGATACAAATAAGTATTACTAATTTAGTTATTATGTAATATATTTTGGTCACATAAGGACCTGTTTCCGCATGGAATGGCAAGTTTATTTATAATAGTAATGATCATCATGGATTATTGCTAAGCCCTCAATCATGTTCTAAACGAACGAGGCCTAAATGTTTTTTTATCTCCACATAAATGTTATTAGTACTATGTATATACTATGTATGTATGTACAGAGATCTTTAATCTTGGTGACGACCAACGGTGGCTTCCCGTCCTTCCCTCACATTTCCTGTTCGCTCCATAGTTCCATCAGATATTGTCCGTCGGATTCACTTGTAGCGGATGGCCGCCATCGCGTCAAAGAAGCGTGCTTCACCCCTATCCCAGTGTCCGTCAGACCCGTGTGTATACTACCGCCACCAGTGAGTGTACTGTTTTTTCTCTTACTAGTCTTTAGCTAAGCTGGGGCTGGCTATGTGCTCTACTAAGCTGGGACTCAGTTATTCTAAATAACTGATCATTGTACTTCTTTGATCCTGACACCAGGTGCATTCTTCATCTACTGTCAAGCTCGAGGACTACAATGTATACATTGCACCTTGCGGTGTTTGTATCAAATTTAACAGTTGGCTAAGTTCTCTTTTTCTTTCTCAGTCGTTGATATTCTTTGATCCTGACACCAGGTGTCTTCACCTACTGTCAGGCTCGGGGACTATAATGTATACATTGCACCTTGCGGCGCATGTATCAATACTAACATCCTCTTTGACTAAGTCATGGATGATGATCATCTGACTTTCTCAACGAAGCCTACGTGTGTACACTTCACCTAAGGTGGAGATTTTTTTTAAATTTTAAACTTGAGCTCCTTACATCCTTTTGGCAAGCCTTACTTGAGTATGTTCGAGGCCTGTTGACCAGTTAAACTGGTCGGCACTTCATTTTGTTGATCGGATTACCAGTCAAACTGGTCGATATTTCATTTTGTTGATTGGATTATCAGTTAAACTGGTCGGATTGCCAGATTAACTGTCAGACTCCAAGTTAAACTGCTCGGACCTGCTCAAGACGGCGTTGCTCATTGGATACAAGGCACTCGAGGACTAGCTGTGGGGGTATAACCCTAGGTACCCACGGTGATGAACATGGGCTGCACCGCTATGGGAGGTCCAACCCATAAGATCAAGGCCTACGGTGCTCGGCTCTGGTCAGCGTGCACCGCAAGGCAATCAGAAGACATCTTAGCGATGAAGGAAGATATATTCGGATATGATAGATATCGTATTCCTTATAAATACTTACCATATAGCCGAATAGATCTAGACTTAAACCGACTTATAACACTATCCTCCAGACTATATAAGGCGGGTAGGGATCCTCCTCGAATGCATCTCATATTCAATACAATCCACCGAAAACACAGGACGTAGGGTATTACGTCGATTAGACGGCCTGAACCTGTCTAAATCGCTTGTCTACGCTTGTGTCGCCATCCGGCTACTATTACGCGTACCTCCACCGATTCATCTACTACCGTGGGCATACCCCTCGGTAGACTGCCGACCAGATTTTGTCGACATCGACCTGCGTGAGAAAGCTTTCTTCTCAATGCAATGATCGGGGCTGTCTTATCCTGGTGGATGGAGTTTTTTTTTTCAAAATAAAGATAAAGATAAGTCTAAGTCAAAATAGAGAAGCTGCCATACCTTCACACACACAAAAATAGAATTATCATTTTTTAAGAAGTCAAACAGCCTGGTATTTGATCAAAGTTGTAAAAAACATATGAATATTTATGATACAAATAAGTATTACTAATTTAGTTATTATGTAATATATTTTTGGTCACATAAGGACCCGTTTCCGCATGGAATGGCAAGTTTATTTATAATAGTAATGATCAGCTGGATTATTTCCGGCCCTCAATCTGCGCTAAACGAACGAGGCCTAAATGTTTTTTTATCTCCAAATAAATGTTATTAGTACTATGTATGTATGTACAGAGATCTTTAATCTTGGTGACGACCAACAGTGGCAGCCCGTCCTTCCCTCACATTTCCCTGTTCGTTCCACAGTTCCATCGTATATTGCCCGTCGGATTCTGCAGCCCGGTAGCGGATGGCCGCCACGCACGCGTCCAGCAGGCCGTGCCCACCCCTATCCCAGCGGTCCGTCAAGCCCGCCGCCCCCGCCCCGCCCCCGCCCCCCCCCCCCCCCCCCCGCAATCAAAAAAAAAAAAAAGAGAGAAAAACTCAGCGACGACGGGACCGAGAAAACCCGCCGCTCCTGCAACCTCCGCCGGCCTCGACGCGACCCCGACGGAGCACCGCCCTACCTGCGCCCTCCGGCAGCCGCGACGTCGCCCCGCAGCAGCGCGCCGAGCCGCCTCCGCCCACCTCACCCGCGACTTCCGGCGGCGCACCACCGCAGCAGCTTCGCCGCGGCGCGGCGCCGCAGCAGTGCCGTCGGGTTTACCTGCGCGGAATCCCAGCGCCTATCCATCCTTTCTCCCCCGCGGTACCCGTCCACGTCTCAGCCGCCGCCGCATGTGCTCGCCCTGCTTTTCGGTATCCCACGGTGACGACGACTACTGCGCAGCAGCGCGCCACCGTAAGCCGGGTGCCCAGGTCCTCTCGACGGGGCCTTCTTCGGCGACGGGCGCCCCACCAGGTATGCCGACCCCTTCTGTTCCCTTACTGCTGCGCGAAACCAGAGCGCCCAAACCCTAACATATGCTATTTGGCTATTTCTATTCGGATCTCATCTGATTACTGATTTTAGAAGTGTTTATGCCTACTACCCGCTTCGATTTTTTCACACGTATTATCGACCAAACCCTAACCTATGCTATTTGCCTATTTGTATTCCGATCTCATGTGATTACTGAATTTACAGGTTTGTTATTCCCCCAAAATTATCGACCACGCATGCGTGTGAATTTGCAGAAATCCCCACCTCAACCAGGTTGCGCCGTATCGGACCTGGGCGCGACAAATTCGTCCAATCCTTGATTCGTAGAAATCCCCACCTCAACCAGGTTACGCCGCATCGGACCTGGGCGCGACAAATTCGTCCAATCCTTGATTCGTACGCCTGCCTGCTCCGGTCCATTATCTACCAGTGTTCAGCTACATTTATGCAGGTCAGGGTATGTATGACTTCCCATGTATTCTGTGCTCCATGCGTCTGCCAGTATGCCAATATCCTATTCCTGCCCATGAGGCCAATTTGTGGATCCCTGTTTTGAGCATATTCACACAAAGTTGTGCAAACATTTCTTAGGATGACCTATGGACCCGTTTCATCCAAAATCTTATCCATTCATCCAGCCCTTCACCCGACCCTCACCAGGATGGCCTGCAGACCCGTTTCTCTGAACACGGGACGCGTCTCTCCGCGCGACTCAGAGGACGCACCGCCCTCCACTCGGCGTGCAACCGCCCGTCCGCTCCCTCCGTGGCTCTGCCTTCCACCGATTTGCCGTAGCCGCAGCAAGTAAGATAGTTGGCAGCACCGCAGAGCGCCAGCCTCCGGGTCGCGGCTCCGTTCTCCAACCGATGCCCCTACCGCCCCTCCTCAGTCTCCTACCCAAGAAGACGCCGGAGCAGGAGCGCTATATGCAGCAGGAGCGCCGCCGCTGGTAGAAGCTCAGCGGATCTACATCGCGTCTCTACAGATCTGCTCCTTCTTAATTGATTTCTTTGTTTCTGGATCGATTCATGGGAGCATTCTTATTTGGTTCCTTTGTTTCTGGTTTGATTCATGGGTGATTTCTTTTGGCTGTGGATCGATTCATGGGAGAGAAACAGTATAGTCCGCTCTGGCTTGCTCGGGGCCGGGGACCCCATCGGGTATGGAATCCCCGTGCGGGCTCAGGTATGGGGAGCAAACCTCCCCCGCGAGGTTTGATGGGGACGGGGACGGGGATTTCTCTGCCCCACGGGTACGGGGATGGGGAGGCGATCCCTGACGGGGAATTCCCCGTTGCCATCTCTTGCAGCCCACTTGCATCCCTATTTCTAGTATATCTGGTGTAGATTAAAGTCTCCTATAAGTATATCATTTGCATGCTTGGTGTTTTCAGTGAGCTAACAACATAACATTAACATAGAGGCAGTGCCATTTCCTGCTTTAGCTAGTTTTTTTCGGTGACTATGGTCAGCCAAGCTACAGGAAAGTTCTTTTTTTTTTCTGGGGTGTTTGTTTTGTTCCTTTCATCTAAAATCATGAATCAAAATACACAATGACAGATAATGGTATATCCTATATACTATAAAGTTCCTGAATAACACATGGAAGTCAATATAGTTGTTACTTGTTAAGCCTCAAATCCCTTTCACTCTCTTTCCATTTCTTGAGCAATCTTTCCTTGAGATTGTAGCCAATATTTGCCCATGCTTGGATTTTAGTATATTTGATTAGGCGTGAATTTCTTGTCTCTGATCTGGTGAGATTTCCATGTCTGGGATTCTAGACTGGATTACTTTCCTTGCATTAGAGATACATATATTCCTTGGCACAAGATATGGTAAAAAAATGACTTCCATGTAATTTTATTGTTCTTTTTAAGCCCCGTTTGACATGCATAGGCTTATGGCTACTGCCTAATTTTACTGGGTTACATGCCATTTGTTTCCTCCATGCATAGTTTTCTTTTGTGATACTTTGCATTTAGAACAAATTTTGGTTCAACTGGGAAGTGTTTGTTTAATGGATAAAGTGGTGAAAGTTGCTGCTTTTCGCATCATTTTTGTGGTTGCCCCTGTTTGAATTTCTTGTTAATTGCATCATGTTATCATGTATGTGACCATGTTCAATGTAGGTCCCCCCTACCAACCACACACACAAATTGTTGCTCATAGGAAGTTAGATAGGGATGTACCATGTGTCTTGGAGCATATGGACAAGGCTGAATATAGAACCCAATAAACCATAAAAAAACATGTCTCATTGTCTGAACATCTAAAAACCTACAAGCCCTTTAGTTACAGTTTGTTCTGCCACATCCCATGTGGAGCTCCTGCCTTTTCAACCTAATTACTGATGAATTCTGTTTTTTTTGAAGCTATATCTATTATCAAATAATCGTACTGATTGTATGCTAAAAAAATTTAAGGAACACAAAGCTTTCAGGTAGCTTAACTGAAGCTTATGCTGATCTTGTGTGGTCGATGTAGAAATGCTTGAGTACTGGGATAAAATTTTCCTCTACCCATTGTCAACGTAGCTAATTTACAAATAAGACGTAGTAGAGTACTCCCTCTGTCCCATAATACTCGACCTTATAGCATTCTGAAGTTGTTCCAAATTAGTTGTCATTCTCACTTCCCAATGCACCTTTCTTTTTTTCCAATACATCTCTATCTCTACCTCTTATGGGGAGGAGGTAGTATGTTTTTCTTATGTAACCTCTTCATAGTTATTTGTTCGCAGTAGCACATATTAAGGGGAATAGCTCTATGATGCTTTGATCATACAAGTTTATTTTTAGCCTCAGTTAAACACATTTTTGTTAATTACTTGATTGTGTGTTTGATGTCCTGCTTTGAACTATTGCTTTACATAATTTATTTTTCATCCATATTTAGTTTGAATAGTAGCACTTAGATGGACACCTGATTATTAATGTTGAAAGTACAATCCCAATTTTGCTGTACAATATATCTAACTTGTTATGTTTGATTATGTGCAGGCTTCATAAGTATTGTTGCTTTATTGCTGCAATATTATCGTGCACAATGCCATCGACCTTACTTGATGGTCTCCCTAACGAAGTTGCTCTCCAGTGCCTTGCACGGGTGCCATTCTTGTTCCATCCGATGCTTCAGTTGGTTTGCCGTTCTTGGCGAGCATCAGTTTGCAGTGGCGAACTTCTCAAAATTCGGAATCAGATTGACGCGACAGAAGAGCTCTTGTGTGTGTTGGCATTTGAACCAGAAAACATGTGGCAACTTTATGATCCCCTACGAGACAAGTGGATAACTCTCCCTGTCATGCCATCTCAGATTAGGAACATAGCCCGCTTTGGAGTGGCCTCAGTTGCTGGCAAGCTCTATGTAATTGGTGGTGGCAGTGATCGAGTTGATCCGCTTACTGGAGATCACGACAGGATCTTTGCAAGCAATGAGGTTTGGTCTTATGATCCGCTCCACCGAGTGTGGTCCCAGAGGGCTCCAATGCTTGTGGCTCGAGCGATGTTTGCTTGTTGTGCATTGGATGGGAAAATAATCGTCGCAGGAGGCTTCACTAACTGCCGCAAATCGATATCAAAGGCTGAGATCTATGACCCTGAAGCTGGCCTATGGGAGCCTCTCCCTGACCTTCGTCTGGCTCACAGCTCTGCATGTACTGGACTTGTCATCAAGGGTAAGATGCATGTATTGCATAAAGGTCTATCGACAGTGCAGATTCTGGAAGATGGTGGCAGTCATTGGGCTGTTGAGGATTTTTCTTGGCTGCAAGGCCCGATGGCGATGGTTGGTGGAGAGTTGTATGTGCTGAGTAACAGCTGTATTATGAAGCAACGTGGTGAGAATTTCCCTGATAAGATGGTGTCATGCGCATCTGAGTTCCAGAGCAGGATCGGTTTCGGGATGATTGGTGTGGGTGACAACATATATTTGGTTGGGGGAGTGATTGGACCTGGGCCGAGAAACCAATGCATCAAGCCGCTATCTGATGTTGATATCTTGAACGTCACAAGTGAGAGACCAACCTGGAGACCAGGGTCACCGATGACACATTGTCGAGGGAGCATCTGCGGCTGCGCTTTGTTGAGGATTTAGCCTCTTCCCAGTGGTATTCCACCATTGCTGAACTGATTGGAGACGTCCTAAGTTTTATTTTATTTTCAAAAGAGTTGTTAATTACACTTTCCCTTTATCCCCTGTTGTAGCATTGAGGGCATGACTCAATGTCGGATTGCCAATGAGATATATACTATAATATATTGACATGATTGGTGTTCCGAAGTGCATTATATACTTCATCATTTTCATATGGAATCTACATGCTTAGGTGCTGTTTAATGGCACCTTGCTTTTCTGAATCGCTTCTGCTGCGAGATTTTCCCCGTCCCCCCATGTATTGCTGGAGTGGCATTAGAGGATACGGTAATAAGGTTCACAATAATTCTGCGCGACTTTAGCTTTGCGCGTTCTGCTGCCCGATCCAGGATGGCAGGGGAGTCTACGACCCAACAATAAAATATGCATCTCCTCCGACAATAACATCAGGCGTCATGGGATTATTAACTATTAAGCGAAGCTGTGGGACCGTGGAGGTTTTAAAATTATTCTTGTTGGCCATCAGTGTCATCCAAACACAAATTTGGATGTAAAACCAGGTGGGCATCATTGCAAACTAAAAGAACTAACTATTTTTTTTGTGCAAAAACGACAAGTAAATGACTAGCTACAATCGCATCACCGGATCCGATTTTCCTTATTTGATATGTATGTATATGTAACTATGTTTGACTAAATGCACTATCAGCAACGAACAATGTAATGCTTAGTTTTGGTTACATAAATTCTGAATTTAGTTTGTAGCCTCTTAATACTGAAGATCATAAACATATTGCTTATTATAAGCTTTTTTAATAAAAGAAACCGAAGTCTTATTCAAGAGAATATAGCTCCGCCTCCGCTACCTTTTTGCATAGACCACCCTAGTTTCTACTTTGGAGTGATAAAATCAAATCGGATATGGTTGGCGACCGAAAATCGAAACAAAAATATTCCCTCCATCACTTTTAAGTGTCGCTTAGATTTTTGTACAGGTCAAACTTTCTTAAATTTAACTAGATTTATAAAAAATATAGTAACATTTATATCTCCAAATAAATTATTATAAAAGTATATTCTATGATTAATCTACTTATACATATTGCACACCATTGGTATATATTTGGACAAAGTTGAGTCCGTTTGACTCTTGGTGTGCGAGAACAAAACTTAAAAAGAGAAGGAGAAAGTACACCAGATTTTGTAGAAATATAATAGGCTTCCACAAGAAATACAACTTTGCTTCGATTCATGAAGCTTTCTATTCCAGATCGATATCCAACTTTCAGCCGTCTCTTCATCGATTCCCTATAGCTTTACGAAGAGCCTCGCTGATCATCCCGGGCACGACGGCACCGGAGCCAACAAACTGCAGGAATTGAACAGAAACATCATCATCAGTAAAACAAACTCTCGAACCAGCAAGAAGTCAAGCGAGAGCTACACAACTGCTAATTAACCAGAGCAGTATTGCAATTGCCATGTTTTAATTAGTTAGCTGGTGGTGATACTGAGATGATACCTGAGCTCGTATCTTGAGCCCCATAAAGCCATCTGGTGCCGAAGCCTGAACCGAGTGAACGTCCAAGTGGAGGCTCTTGATGGCGTCGAACACCCGTGTCATCAGGAGCTCCTCCCACCGGCATTGCACCTCCAGGAGCACGTCCCTGTCCGAGACGGTGATGGTGACGTTGCTGGTGCCGTCCTTGGGGAGGACCCAGCTGGGATGGCCGTGCTCCTTCTCCACGTCACCGCCGAACTCTGGGCTCTTCCTCTTGGAGCCCGCAGAGAGTTTCTTCCTGACACTCTCATTGCCAATGCCACGGGGCCTTGTAGTTGTAGGCCTTTCTGTTGTGTTGGATGGGCGCGACAGAAGTTCCCTACTGGATTCCAGCTCTTGTACCCTTCGCTGAAGCTCCTTGAGGTAGGCTATCGTTTCGGCGAGGACCGACACTTTGTTCACCTGCCAAATTTTATAAAAAGAAACGTCTTCGAGTTTTGATACAAACGAACAAACGTTCTCAAATCAACACGGAAGGATAAAAAAAATTGATGGCATATATCTTCATTGCCTTTTGAATGGACGGAACCAACGACTTGAGAATGAGGAACATCTCGTTGAGCTTCTCCCGGCGCTTTCGCTCTGACATGACGTGATTCTTGATGCCACTTATTTCCTGCCCTGTTACCGTCGTGCCCCCGCCGCCACCACAGTTGGTCCTAGTAGCTCCGCCGCCGGCCACCACTTTCTTCAGCAATTTCTGCGGCTCTTCGATGACCAGCACCGCTACCGCTTCATCGGAGCACGACTGCGAGGACCTCGTCCAAGCCATGAAACTGGTCGCTCGAGAGCCGTCAACTAGTGCGCTTGAGGTGTCGGCAGCGTTGTTAGTAGTAGCCCCCGGGGGCGGTGGCTGCGGGGACGACGGGACTTCGAAATTAGAACCGTCCACTATGATGAAGCTATCCTCTAGCGGTAGTGGCCGCACGTCCATTTCCTCGCAGAGGCTGTAGAAGTCGTCGATCTCCTTCGTGATGTGCTCCAGGCTTGCATTGAACAGGCTGACGGGTTCATTTCCGGCGGCAGTCATCGTCTCCATGGCATTGTGACCGAGGTCCTCGAACACAACAATGTCTGCGGCCTCGCCGGCTTCGTTTGCTGACGGGTTGGAGCTCGGCTCTTGCAAGTATACCGGACATTGCGGCTCCAAGAAAGCTTCGGTTGCTCGGCTGACCAAGTCCGGGTCCTCCGGCACCTGGCAATATCATTTAGTTTGGTGATACTAATATCATTGTAAAATTTCTCATTTTCACATAATGTAGTATCTATATTGCCAGTGAACAACTGAACATACCGTATCAGTTGTACCTAGCTCAAGCACGCCACCCAAAAGCGGGATGCAGACGATTGACTGCCGAAATTAAATGTTACCGTATCAGTTACATGCTGCAGTTAGAAATCTGCAGACTACACAGTCCGGAAGTGCCCAGTGTTTGTGTTTCAGACGAGACGAAGCATGAAAATCGCTTACTTGAATGGACGCGCTCTGCTTGACAGGTCACACATGCAGGTACCACGCACGTAGTTCAAAATGATTCAACAAACAAAGATTGCAACGGACTAGTGAAAAACATGCATGAAAGGAAAAAATATATAGAGAAGACACGGAGAATGCAGATGGAGCGGTCTTTCCCGTCAGAAAACTGAGAAACAAGCGTGCATACCTTGGCCAGGAGCGCGCGGGGGAAGGCTTTGCTGCCGGTGAGGTGCGCGTTGCACAGCCAGACATGCTCGTTGCTCGCAAAACTCCTGCCCGGCAACCTGTGGCAGCACGAAAAAAAAAAGTTGTTACCATCAGGGGCATCAGCTATATATGGCTTATGCTTGTTGCATCGAGCACGCAGTAATCGATTACCCTTGGCCAGGCCGGAAGGCGTATGTCATGCAGATCACGTAGTACCACTCGGTGTCGCCGAGGTCCTCTGGCGACAGCGAGCCGACGGGCCGCGCCAGCGCCGCGCGACGGTCGCACTTACCGGACTGGAGGGCCTCGTACAGCTCCCAGAGCTGCTCGCTCCTCTGCATGACGAGCTGGTCGGCTGTCAGCTCCACGGAGTTGGAGATCTTCCGCGTCTCCACCTCGCCGTTGTAGAACCCGTCCGTCCACGTCAGCACCCTGCAACCATATTTTTTCCTTAAGAGCAAAATCAATGATAGAGCCAAATGCTTCACTATAAGTTAAAAATAAGAGTTAAGTTATATAATAGTTATCTTCTATTTATCTACACAAATTTTTCTTTATTATTATTTAGTACCATGTCTCACACCGTCTTTTAGGGGTGGCGCCAGCGGATATTCTAGGTATTCCTTAGAATACCATTGTTTTGGTTAAAGAAAGAAATACATTTTTTTAGTGTCAACGGGAAAGACTCCCCACTTGGTTTGTTCATTTCATTGATACCGCTATCAGCCTGGCTTATCAGCCATGGAATAATGTTTTTCTGTCACAACCAATCAGCTTCAGCCGGCTTATCAGTAGCAGAAACCATCAGACGAAGGCTCATCAGAGTTTGAAAGCTTACAACATTATTTATAATTAGAAACAAATATTTATATTAGGTGTTGGCATATATGCCTTGTATTGTGAAAGAAAGCTAGGGAAAAAAAGAAGACAAACTTCCACATCCACAACAAATTCTCCTTACTATGGATTTATATGGTCCTATGTATTATTGTATATTTTCATTGCACAATTTTGTTTATATGGAATACCCTGAACGAACCCATTCCTCACGTATACTTGTTGTCTAGGTCCACAACTGTCTAGACCTATGTGCTTAGCTTGAGATCTAAGTTTTTCCCCACCCTTCTCTCTTGTGTATTAGTAAAAATAGTGACTAGCTTGACTATAAAACCATGACTGTACTTGTTATAAATAGTTATTATATAGTTTTGACTTTTGAGGTAGAACTTTTTAGTGTAACATATCTAGATATGTCATATGTGTTGAAAGCTTACGATTCAGCCTGGGCACTTTTTCACCGAAGACCGAAGACCGAAGACCGAATCGAAACCGAACCGAATAGTCGGTAGTTCGTTTTTTTGGTTCGGTTTTGGTTTCCAGTTCTGTGAAGTTCGGTTTTTCGGTTTGGTTTCGGTTTCTATGCCATACCGAACCGAAAAACCAAAATACCGAGAAACCTGTTTTTTTCCTATTTATTATCAAAACTGATGGAGTACCGTGGTTTATTATCAATAATGAACTGTAAATTTGTAATATTTGATTTGAGCATTGAATTGTTAAGTTTGTAACAGTCTTGAGTCTTCAAATAATATTGATGCAAGTTTGATGGAGAGTTCTAAGTTCATTCGATATTCGGTTTTAACCAAAAAACCGAACCGAAATTGGTCGGTTTTTGGAATTTTAGCAAACCGATCGGGAGGATGAAAACCGAAATCTGAAAAACGAAAAACCGAAGATATGTCAGTTAAAACCGAACGTGTTGAAAGTTTACGATCGATTTTCTTTGTCAATGACTGACTGCTTCAGTTTCTTCCGACGCATCTACTATAGTTAATACGGCGTGACACTGTAGCAAAAGCTTTTTTTTTCTCTTTATTCAACCCAAAGTGAACTAGCAAGTAGGAGAAACCGGTGAAGCCAAGTCAGATGTGCTTCATTGGTTTTTGCTACAGCAGTACTATAGCACGCTACAGTGCAAGCTGAAGCCCCTACAAGCTCACCAAGAAAGACCCTAAAATATATCAGTTTTTACTCCATTAGAGCAAGTATAATAAGGCTTAGTCAACAGGCTGCACCATGTTACACGTCATCAAAATCCTAAGTGGAGCAGTGAGAAGATAAGAGAGAGAAGGAAGCGGGCGGTTCATGAAGTGCCCGGCTGAATCACGTGTTACGAGATAGAAACGCATGCTTTCAGCCCGATGCCGGCGATAACTCGGCGCTTGCTTGACCCACATCCCAACATCCTGATCCCGTGCGCCGATACTTCCCCCCCAGCTCCCACGCCTGAAGGGTCACACGGGATACTAGACCGCACTAGATCGTGTATGTACACGCACATATTAAATGCTCACTCTGTGTTGAACCAACCTAATAGCCGGTTAATGGTTAGCCTATTATATCAGTTAGCTACAATATTAGCTTTATATGACGTGGCAATGTCATACAGCCGACTGTCGGCTAAGTTATTAACCATGCTCTTAGATTGAAAGTCCAAGAGTCAGATGCATCCGTCTTTCGTTGTCCCCTTTAGTACAAAATTTGGGTGAAAAGTGATGATGTCATTTGAGTTCTTAAACGTTTCATTGCTCTGTCTAGAAACTTTTGTTTCCTGCAACATAATTTCTTCTTAGCACCTACTCTCTCCTTCCCATATTATATGTCGTTTTAACTCTGAGCATTAGAATTAATAAGGAATGAAAAATGTGTGATCCACAGTAAAACGAAAAGAAGAGAAACATGTATAGAGATGTATTAGGAAAATGAAAATAATACATTGTGAAGTGAGAATGACAGATAATATAAGACAACCTTAAAAGCCTAGAATTACTCTTATCATGGGACGGACAGAATAGAGATTTATATTTAGAATAAAATAATTATGCCGACAGATAAATACTGTTCCTCTTGATAAGACAGAGATATTTAATGCGAGATGTGCATCTATCAGCTTTACAACAGGAATTTCTCTATGTTACTTTAACCTAAATATTAAATACAGATCTCTGAGTTATTATGATATACATCACAAATATTTTATTTTTTTAGTTAGCATAATTTTGAAATATAAATATTTGATCAAATTGTAGTAGATTTTCACAAGCTTATATGACCTCAACATTTAATTTTGTTGTCGTTGAATATTCAGTAGTTTCACTAAAGAAGAACAGAATCGTTGTTATTTGCTAGAAAGTCTGACTGAAGAATTTTCTTGATAGACAGAACCGTAAATGGTTTGACTAGTTTCCAGTTGCTCCTACACTTCTCGTATTAGTCTAGTCTATGATCAAACTTGAGCTTTGCTACGATACTCTCAAATAACTGTGAGACGTTTGTTTAGTTAGATCGGATGGTTCCGATTACATAGGTAATATGTGAAATATATTTATTTATTTTATAAAATAGATTAAATAAGGAAACTTTTAGATTAGAAAGTCTTTCTTGAGATCTAATTGATACATACTTCCTCCGTCCCAAAATTAGTGTCATTCTCATTTTCTAAGAAATCAAATATTCTGTTTAACTTTGACAATATATATATATACACACACACAACAAAATATTAACATTTATAGTATATAATTAGTATCATGGTTGAATCTATTTTTATAATAAATTTATTTGGAGATATAAATAATGCTAATATTTTTCATAAACTTAATTAAATTTAAGAAAATTTGACTGACACGAATACCATAACAACACTTTTATTTTGGAACGGGTGAAGTACATGAATTGTTATAATGTTAGGTATGGCAAACCTTTTTATTTGGAAACTTTAATTTAGACGTGACATATGTGAGGCTTGCTTGTAACATGTATTCATGCACCCTAATGTGATTAACGTGACATGTTTGTATATTTTGATGACCCCTTTGCACGTACGTTAACATATGCACTGATCGCTTCGACACCTAATAAGCGTTTTTTAATTTTATGCAAAATCTCATGTACGTTGGGCTGTTTGGTTTGAGCCCTGGCCTGGGGAGCTGCACCCAGGCACATGCATCTGACCCCAGGCGTCCAAACACCAACGCCTGGGATGCATGCCTGTGCCAGGCAGATTTGCCAGGGCGTCGACCAAACTAGCCGGTACACGATGAAGCATCTAAAAGGCATGGCAGCGCTACTGGTCCTCCTGTATACATGCATGAACTCATAGTATGATATTGGTACATGTGTACGCGTACATAAAACCATAATACGATATTGGCAGCCAAAGAACATACTGTACGAATGTGGCTAAACTTATGTTCACCGGAATATTTCTGAGATGGATGGAAATTCTTCAACGTGAGGACCGAGGACAACAGAAAAAAAAAACCATGAAATAAAAATGGAATCCCGCTTCCGTGCCTCCTGCCTCCTGGTGTGCCCGAATAAAAGGATGGTTGCTTCTGTTTCTCTAGGGAGTAGGGACTATGGATTTGGAGGGATTTTTTTTCTTTTCTTGAGTTAATTATTTAACTAATTTATAAAATCTAAATAAGTCAATGACTCATGTTTATTTGGGCTATTACCTCCTAGTAGGTAACGGGAGTACCTAGTTTCAGCTCAAAACTGATGTGGTATTACAACTGGAAAGATGGGAGTTTCCCAGTTTGGTAATGCTGGTAGCTTAAAAAAGACACACTAAAAAATTGGATGTAAAACAAAGGAGATTGAAGACTAACAAAAGGTTTCATTATTCAGTATAACTAAATTGGATGTAAAATAGTTCCAGCTGGCGACAAACAAGTCGATGCAGCCTGTGGCACTTTTATGCAAGGAAGATATAGAACAGTTCCAGTTGGCGACGAGACCTAATGTGAACACCAGGAGTATTAGGTAGTGTTTAGTTCTTAAAATTTTGCAAAATTTTTCAAGATGTCCCGTCACATCGAATCTTTGGACGCATGCATGAAGCATTAAATATAAATAAAAAATAAAACTAATAAAATAGTTTAGACGAAATTCACGAGACGAATCTTTTAAGTCTAATTATACTATGATTGGACACTAATTGTCAAATAACAACGAAAGTGCTATAATACTATTTCCCAAAAATTTCACCAACTAAACAAGGCCTTAGTAGTTGTTCGTCTTTGCTGTTTCTAGTGCTTTTTTCATTTTCAGCTTCTGTTCCTAGGTATTTCAAGTTGTCGTCCTTGAGGGCATCTAGTTGGGTCGCTGGCCAGGGCGCCGTGGTGGTGGTGAGCCTGTGCTCTCGCTGTTCTTTGTAAACTGTTTTTTCTCTCTTTCCTTCGTCAATCCGGTAAATCTCTTGCCGTCTTTTAAAAAAAATGGATGTAAAACCTGACGAACACCATTCTTGCAAACTAAAAAGTTAACCATTTGTTGTGCCAAAAAAAAAGTAATAAATGATTACAATTGCATCACCGGATCCGAGTTTCTTTATTTGATATGTATGTATGCGCTGGGATATAAAGCTGATAAAGCTCGTGCAAATGATGTGACGATCATTATCGTAGTTCGTTGCAGAAAACTGCTAACGAAATATCAACTGTATATTATTAACACTTTAACTAATTTACCTTGGTTGAGTGCTTGAAATGGACCAGAAGAGGGCATAGGTCCAGTTGATGCTCCTCGCGGCTGCAGCGAGCTGGTTCCTCAACTGCCTCTCAGCAGGCTGCTGCAGTTCTTCCTGAACCTGGGAAGCTGATAGTGCCATCGCGCGCCTTTACTACCCCTTCACGCAGAAGCCAGATGTGTTACAATAAGCGACGACGAAGAAGCTAAGATCGAATATATATAACACCAGCTCGTGCAATTGGCAAGTAACTAAGTGACCATTTCCATTTCATACCTGATACTGTAGGCTCTATATATGTGAAGGAACCACACATAAAGAGAGCACAGCTTGATTCTAGCTGGAGAAGCAGCGGAACGATGCAAAAGCTTTCATGCAACGGTGGACAAGAATCGGAGGAGCTCCCTTCCGCGCCAAGGGGAACAACGCCTATGCTATCAAGACCTTTTGAAGGTACATATGGGTGGAAGCAGGCATATATAGGCATGCATCCGCGTACATATATGCCTGCAGATATGCCACGAACCTTGGAATCCAAGATGGGTTTGTGGAGCTCCAAGTGACCGAGCAAGACGGTGACGCGCACGTAGTACTATACTCCCTCCTTCTAAGAAAAAAAGACGTTATATGTTAAACTTTCTCGACTTTAACTAGGTTTATAGAAAATACGTGTAACATTTATATTTTTAAATAAAATCCTTATTAAAATCCTTATGAAAGTATATTCAACGATCTATCTAATAATACTAATTATAAATATTAATATTTTTTTATATATAATTAGTTAAAGTTAAAAAATGTTAACTTCTCAAAAAGCGAGAACATCTTTTATTTCAGGACAGAACGAGTATATAGCACTAGCCCCAGCCTCTAGCAGCGCATTTAGTAAGGAGTGTAACTTCTTTTATTGAACGATGATGTAACGGAAGGAGTTCAGTTCTCTACTTCTCGCTACTGGAAACTAAAAATTTCCAGTCGGTGCAAAACCGATAGAAAAAGTACATAGTTTCCAGTAGTGTCCTACTTGCCTTGCAAAACGAGGATAGACGGATCGTATGCTAGGACCTTGGAGCGGCGAAAGCGTCTTTAGAGACTTCCCTTGCTTGGACACTCCTGTCATGTCCGCGTCAGGCGTCAGGCGTCAGGCGTCAGGCGTCAGTCGTCAGTCGTCAGTCGTCACACGGTTTGGTAAGGTCTCTCTTTCTCGTACTCCATATAATAAGATTTTGAAGTAGCAAATGCATCCGTCAATATGTATCTGAATCAGATCACACTTCGTATCATCCATAAACCCAATACAAATGTGTTGTAAACTTAAGTATTTTTCTTTAAACGTGATGTGAACTTGTTTGTGAACGTATTGATTTGCTTTTGCAACAGATCCTGGATGAGTGAAGACCGTATAGACACTACTACAAAAACCATTTCGAGGGGCGGCTGGTAACCCTTTGTAGGGGCGGTTTGCCCAGCCGCCCCTATGCAAGGGTCTCTACAAATCATGCATTTGTAGGGACGGTTCCAAGGCCGCCCCTACAAATCAATTTGTAGGGGCGGCTGGAAACACCAACCGCCCCTACAAATCGATTTGTAGGGGTGGCTGTAGTACCAGCCGCCTCTACAAACAGGTATTTGTAGGGGCGGTTCAATCTAGAACCGCCCCTATAGTATATTTTTTCACAAAAAAAAAATCAAATTTTCAATTCAAAATCACTTTGCCGAACGTCCCACAACAACGTTCCGAACAGCGTTCACGTTGCCGAACGCCCCGTGACCAACGTTTCGAACCGCGTTCGCGTTGCCGAACGCCCTATGACCAACGTTTGTGTTGCCGAACACCCCACGACCGCGACTACGAGCATAAGAGTATTCTATAAACTACAATTACAAGTCCAATTCACATGAATATATACAATCCATCATTAAATATACAAATTACATACACATTGTTATCAACGTCCTAGAGCTAACCTTTCAGTCTCACGAAGGTGTTGGTACTGAGGATTTGTACCTAAGTCAGACTCTCGATCATGGTAGGCGCCTCTGACGTGTACAATATGGTCCAATGTGAAGTTGCAAAGGTCGCCGATGAGCTCTAAGAGTTGGTCATCCTTGTATGGGTCTCTTTTCATTCATTTCTCTTCTCTCCACTACAAGAAAACAAGTTTTAGTTTAGTATTTCATACCATTTACGAAGTTTTTATACTACGGGTGAAGAGGTTCAAACTTACCCTTAAGGGGTGTCTCCTGTAGGCACCGGTGTTACCCATCATAGAACATATATAGGGCCTGTTTGGCATGGCTCCACTTCAGAACTTCAGCAACTCCAGAAAAAAAATCCAGCCAAACACCCCAGCTCCAAAACTCCACAGAGCTGCCAACTCCATGGAGCTATAGTGCAAATGGGGGTGGAGTTTTGGAGCACCTCTTTTGCTGCTCCAGAACCCTCTCTTTTGAACCTCATCGTGGAGTTGGTGGGTAATTACCCACCCATGGCACTGATTACACAGAAAACGGTTCGATTCTATTTTTTCCGAGCCCCCCCGCGCCGTGACTCCCTCCCTCCTGCGCCGTTGTCTTCCTCCCCGCCACCCTCCCGCCACCCTCCCTCGCGCCTTTCCCGCCGCCTCGGGTCGTGGAGCAACCTCGTCGGGGCCGTGGGACCAGCAAGCGAGAAGCTACGGCAGAAAAGGGCGATTCGGCGTCTCAGAACGTGGTCGACGCCACGCCCGCAGACACGCTGGGGGTTCGTGCCGAGGTCAGCGGGCGGAGTGGTACATGCGTAACACGCCCAGCCGGGTGCGCCGGAGGACGCCGCCCAGCTCGGGCGGCGGCGCGTGTTCTACTTCTCTGCGCGGCGTCAAGCTGCCGGACACGAGAATGCAAGGCTGTGGATGCCGGTGCCACCCTCGAGCAAAGGCGCGCGCGAAGGTGCTCGCTAATCGCTTCTCTGCACGGCGTATTTTCGGCGGCGGACATCCGCGGGGGCCGGAGCGGGTGCATCTAGTGGTTCGACGACCTCATGGACACGTGGTTCGTCGACGGCGGGCAGGACCTCTATGTTAGGCTTGCATTGTCTAAACTAGGTATGCCTGAATTCATTCCCTGCTGCTTCGTCATGATTTGATTCACTAGAAATCGATTGTGTTGTCATTCAAACTCGAGCTAAATCAATTGACTTCTAGCAGAGTAGATGCACAAATTGGCTATGGGCCAAATGGTTCCATACGCTGCCCCTCCTGCCACCCCTCCTACTGCCCCTCCTGTGGCACATCTCGTCGATGTAGCAGCTTCGGCGTCGCAAGCGAGGCGTTGCTGTCCCTGAGGAAGAAAAGAGGATAATAAGAGGATGACAGGTGGGACCATGAGTTGGGGGCAAGAATGACAATTCACCTTCAAACTCCTCTTTTCTGGAGCTGGGGACATCCTCCCAGCCAAACACCTCAATTAGACAGCTCCAACTCCACCTAAAACTAGCTCCACCTAGAGTTATGGAGTGGAGCAGCTCCACCCAGAGTTGGAGCCATGCCAAACAGGGCCATAGTATCCACAATGTACACTCCCAGGCTTCTGTTTGGGGCACTGTTTGTTTTGCATATGAAAATGTTAAGTAATGCTTTTGATAGCCATGTAACGGAGTACTGAAGAAGTAAGTTACACTTACCGCACATAGTGTTTTTATAGCCAGCTTTTCCTTCCTTGCTGGATCATGCCTTCCATGATGATTAGTGACATAGAACCTAAATGCCCTGTTCGAATTATTTTAGCAAATACAACTTGTTAGTATCTAAAAGTGAACGTTACAAGTATGTATACAAACATATAAGCTAATGAGGATTGTCGATATGTATACGTCTTGAGAATCGATATGAAGTCTTTGTATGTCACCGTGTCCTTATCTAATGAATCAAAGACACATGCCATGCTCCTCCCAACGTCGACGGCTATACAAATCCAGTGGTTGCTGCATAGATTTAATCATAGAACTAGATAAGCCCTTTTGCATCGAATGAAATATATCGAACAAAGCTTTAAGTATAGAGTTGAGCTTACTCGAAGTTGTATGGTAGCCATATAGTAGAGTGGTGTTGGAGATTTTTGAAAGCCAAGGCAATGTATGCCGCAACCTTAAGGGACTCTTCCCTTAGCTTCGCACTATGGATGCGCTCTTTCTCCTAAAGAGTCTTTGCAGCTGCTAGCTCTTTGGCATCCAGTGTCCATCGTTTAGGGTAATTAAAATTTATTTGGGCTATAGCTTGAGGGTCTACATACCTGGCTTTCACACTTGGCATTTGTTTGACAATGTGCACTTGCATTCTACAAATCACGGCGTGGGTTAGTTACAACAAAATTCAAAGATTACATTCATATCATATCGGGAGGACAAGGACTTACAGGCACCACGTGCGAATTAGATTCATCTCCATTTCTCCCAGGTGAAAGCATGTGTGCATGTCATTGAAGTCAAAGACAATTTTCCCGGCTGGGCTTCCAAATGTGCTAGTGGGAAAGCATGCTTGTATGATATCTATGCTCGTTGGGAGAACACGCAAGTACCAATCATGGAACCTTCTCATTCCAAGTGGTAGGCGCTGGATGTCCCGGTTTGGTAGAAAGGGCTTGCCTCTTTCATATTTTTTTGAGCAATCCTTTGACCATTCGATGGCATCAACATTTGGATACTGCTTTGCAATTTGGTGAAGTTTGCTACTGACGGCCTCCTCAGAACCCCGTGATGGGACTTTTTTAACTTGGTTTTCAGGCTTGAACTGATCATGCGAATACCACTTGGACACCGACGAGACGTCTTTGATCGGAACATAAACTGGCCTTATGTGGATTGGAATCTTCTTTCGCAGTTCCCATTTAGGCACATCCTTATCTTCTTGTGCATCACCTTCTTCAGGAGGCACTCGTTGTTCTTGTATCGGTTGTGCTTGTTGAGAAGACTGTGGCATCTCATGATGCACTTGCCCGGTACGAGCTGGAGAAGGTTGTGGCATCTCATCAGGCACATGCTTGATAGGAGGTGGGGAAGAATGTGGCATCTCAGGAATGTGGGGGTCACGAGACGGTGAAAATATCTCCCCGGCCTCAACAACTCGCTCCAAATTTGGGAGAGGAGGAGGCGAAGAAGCGATCAATATAATGTCCCGTTTGTGCCAGAGGATGAACTGCCCCATAACGTCTCCGAGTAACACCAGCCCCTCAGGAGTTGCGTAGTCTATCCTCCACTGCATGAACTTGGGCTTCACTGTATGCACCTCGACCCTAGTGTAGTCCGATGGTATCTTATTATTATGGTGTAAGCCACCGGGAGGATGTGCAACACCCGTTGCCACCTCCATCACGTTGTTCTACCGGCCACCGAGAAACACCAAGGTGCAACTAGTAGGTTCCGTATGAGATCGACCGAGGTTGTGGGCTGCAGTGGAACCTTGGCTGCTAGGAACTTTCGGAGGGTGGTAACTAATGCCACTTCTCCCCAAGGGCGTCACTAATATACGTGGCTCTGTAGACATTCCTTGCTCCTCTAGCGCCTTCGCAACTAGAGCCTTCACTTGGAGCTCAAGACTAGTCTCCCGGTCTCGGCCATGTTTCTTGTACATGTGCCTGTCCTCTTCGAATCCTTGCTTCCAGGTCATCCTTTTCCCTAGCCCCCTGGTGCGGCCTGTGTGCTCCTTGTTTCCCAAGCCAAGGCTAAGCTCGTCCCTCTCTCTGGAAGGATTGAATGAGTTCGTCACATCGATATTCCCAGCAGCTGCGGCCTCTTCATCCATCTTCCTAAATTGCTCTTCCTTGGCATAGTAGCCACCGGGGCCTAGATGATGGTGGTGTTTGTTCCTCTTCGCTAGCTCGGTGTTACAAGCACTGAGCTCCAATGCCTCCGCTGAAGTCTTCTGAGCCACGAGCTCCTCCCATTGACTAGGAGTTATTTTGCCGAACTCGTTGAAGGGAGTTAACCCCTTTTGGATATACTTCGTGTTAAGCTCCGACCTCCAACGTCGAAATGACTCTCCCATCATCCTGATAGCATTTTTTTACCAATTCATGCTTACCCTCCAGAAATCTAAAATTGACCTTCAGCTGCCTATCCCATAGTGCATTCTTTATGTTCTCTGGTACCTCTTTCCAGTTAGGGATTGCTGGGTTCAATTTATCTCTTACTAGGGCCCCGATCGCATTATGGAATCGTCCTCTTAATTCCTTCGGCTCAAGGATCTCCCCTGCTGGCCCAACCTTCGTTATCACATAGCAAGCCTTATCTGGATATAGATTTCCTTTTCTATCCCCTCGTTTCCTCTTAGGCTTGGTAGTCGTGGTTGTGTCTTGAGTTTGTGGAGCAGAGGCATCATGATCCGTCTCTGTGGTTGTTGCCTCTGCTCTCCTTTCCTCTACTCCATCTTGTCCAGCGAGATGTCGCGGACGTTGACGTCGTCTTTTCTGAGTTTCAGGAGGGACCTGTATATAGGATAGGTCAAAGTGTTAGCAGAGGTAACACAGCCAAAGCTTTAGCAAAATTTACAAGCTAAGGCTTCTTCCCTACCTCCTCGTTCGGGTCAAAATCCTTGTCCAAATCTTCCTCCGTTGGCCTCCTTCTTGCTTCAGGTGGAAAAGTATCCTCGGGACTTTCATATCCCTCTTCTGACTCATCATCCTCTTCTTCTTCGCCTTCAGCAGCCTCTCCTTCGAGGCCTTCCTCCTCGTCACACTCCTCCTGAGTAAGCATCACTTCTAGATCCTTTTCTACCTCGTTATCGAACTGTTCCTGAGTAAGCTGGTCCTCTAGTGCTTGCTCCTCAAGGGTTGGCTGCTCATCATGCTCGGGGCATCGAGCTGCACGGTCTGTTGTCCGCGATATTACTTCGCGCTTTGTTCTAAAAGATGCAAGAAAGTGTGCTTTAGGTACACGAGAAGGTATAAGAAATCAAAAAGGTCTATAAACCAAAGTAGTCCTATAAAACAACAATATAAAAAAACGAGAAGTAGCAGTGGTAGAGGCCTCAGAAACATGTCAATCATCATCTGATCTTGAACTTGGAGCATCAAGGCATCATAACAGAGAAGAGAGGAGAAGGTAATGTAGGGGCGGCTGCTAATGATGTCAAGTTCCTCACAAGTTCTTGATCATCAGCTCATATTCCATATAATGTATGGACTTAGACAATTTGATCATCGGCAAAACAAAGGAGGGGAGAGGAGAGGGAAGATTTGGTAAAAAAAAGCAACAGCTGCTTAACAAATATAGAGAGGAAAAGGTGTAAAAACAAGTAGCTGCTGCTTCCCAAACATAGAGGATAGGAAATATGGCAAAAATAGAGGAGAGGGGAGAATTGGTAAAAAACAGCAGCTACTGCTTCCAAAAAAAAGCAACAGCTGCCATACTGCCATTAGAAGTAGTAGACAATAGTAGTAGGGAACCTATTATCTAAAAAAGGTAAGCAAGAACAGAAATATACCGTGTAAGTCTATAAATAACAAGGTGTAGATAAGCAAGAACATGCACTTATATAGAGAACAGAAATATACTACCATTAGAAGTAGTAGGTAAATGTGCTAAACTCATATAACATGCACTTATATAGAGAACAGTCACAATAAACTGTATAAAAGAAGAAAAAGAATGTGTTAGCAATGCCGCAATCTTTTGGTGAGCATTTTGGGAAAGTTACCCTTAGTGACCTAACTCAAGCAACACGGGACTTCTCAGAATCCAACCTGATTGGGAGAGGAATCTATGGTTCAGTGTACAGAGGAAAGTTGAAGGAAAGCAAAATGGAAGTGGCAGTGAAGGTTTTTGATCTTGAGATGCGAGGTGCAGAAAGAAGCTTCGTGGCAGAGTGTGAAGCACTTAGAAGTATTCAGCATCGTAACCTTCTTCCAATCATAACTGCTTGCTCAACTATAGATAAAATAGGAAATGATTTCAAAGCTTTAATTTATGAGCTCATGCCTAATGGAAGCCTGGACACATGGTTACATCACAAAGGGGACGAGGAGGCTCTAAAACGTCTAAGCTTGACCCAAAGAATAAGCATAGCTGTTAACATAGCTGATGCATTGGATTATTTGCACCACGATTGTGGACGTCCCATAGTTCACTGTGACTTGAAGCCTAGCAATATCCTTCTAGAGGATGATATGAATGCTCTTCTGGGAGATTTTGGAATTGCATGTTTCTTTGCGGATCCTCAGTCAACATGGGCAGGTTCAATTAGTTCGATTGGTATGAAGGACACAATTGGATACATCCCTCCAGGTAGTTATTTCGGTATTTTTTTATTGGGTACCTCAAATTTTCCTAGATGAGAAATGTTTATAGCATAATTTCTTTGTGCACATTTTCTTGTTTAATTTAGTATTGCTGGAGATTTTGATAGGCAAAAGGCCAACAGATGCTATGTTCATGGACGGACTGGACATTATCAGTTTTGTGGAGAACAGCTTTCAGAGTCAAATATTTGACGTCATTGATGTTCATCTCGTGGAAGAATGCAAGAACTTAACTCAAGACAAGAATGTACCAGAAAAGGAGATCAACAAATGCTTGTCGGATTTGGTGCAAGTAGCATTTTCTTGCACGCTGCTCATTACCATCTGAACGCTCAATATGAAGCAAATAGCCAAATAAATGCATGCAATCAAGGTTTCACAATTGGGATGGATGACGTGTAAGAAGTAGGGGGGTATGTGTAATTTGTTCAAGATACGGTGAATCGCACAATGTGCTTTGGACAAGCATGCAATCGTTATGACTAGTGTACCAAGATGGTTATCTTCTCTTGATCGAAAAATAAAAGAAGTCGTCTATTGATCGCTCAGTGTGCTCCCCCACCGAGGACTTTTTTAAAACCAAAAGATTAAAATAAATCCTACAATCAGAGTGCACTGAGCGTAACTTAGTTGATTGGTTTTTATGGTGAATCCTGCTCACTAGGTTTTAAGTCATCGGCTCAATGTTGGTGCTCGTACTTCTTTGAATTTTTTCCAGCATCGATCTAGAGATGTATTGGCTTAGCCTCAATCTTTCAAAGATGTTCATAGGATTAATGTGTGTGCGTATGTTCATAGATGTGTGTGCATATAGTTCAAAACTAACTTTCAGTTTATTAGATTAGATGATCCTGAAGCCATATGCTAGCAGAGAATCTCTAAGTTATCAAAATTCTGTGGTTACTTCAGCATCCTAACATGACAAAATAAATTCTAACTGCCTCAGCTCATCCAAATGAGAAAATTGATAGTTTCAAACTTGCCATTTGCCAATATCTCTAAAAAAAGAGATAGCAGACTATAGCTTACTTGTACAGTTAATAACCAAAATTGACACAAGTCCATGTTTTAAATAACTAGCAGCCCCACCGTAACTATCACACATCCCTACACATGAAAAATTATCGAGCAGTGTTTTCCATGAACCCTCAAGTAAACATATGTTGAACTCTCTACTCACTCTTCTTCCGAAAAGTAACCTAACCTACAGGCCTATTTAAAAGATAATAGTCGGCCTTGTCTTTAAGTCAAAATTCACTAACTTTAATCGAATTTGTAGAAAACGATCAGCACCTACAAGTTCAAATAAGTGTACTATCAAAATATATTTCATGGAGAATTCAATGGAACTAATTTGATGTTGTAGTTATCAAGACATTTTTCTAGAAGCTTGGTCAAAATAAAATAAGTTTGACTTAGAACAAAGCCTAACTAAATTATAATTTGGAATGAGGGAGTACTTGTACTAAATGGCAAATGCATATATTGCAACATTTCCCCATTGGACACCATATATGACTGTACCATAATTAATTAATTACTTGAACAGCTTAGGTAAATCAGATACATATGCCACAACAATTGATATATTGCTTCATTGGTGAAAAATCTGGTGAAGAAAGTAGATATCACACATCGAGATGCTCGGTTGCAATTCAACACTCCTCGACGGCCAACTGGTCACCATGATAAAGTTGAAAAATTTATCGCAGTTGTCGGGCTTTTAATAGGTCACCATTCCATTTGGGACGATTGACTTTCTAATTCTCAATTTCTCACCATCAAAGAACAACATAACATCTATTCATCATAAATTGATTAGAACAAAACCAATATGACCAAATTACCATAGCAAAGGCAAAATTAACAGTAACAAGACCAATCTGGTTAAATTGTTGTTGCAAAGGGTTTTTTCCTCTCAGAGAGAACACAACACCCAAATCAACATCACAAATTTGACGAATTGTCCGAATTTGCCAAAGAAGATGGCAGGGGACTCACCTCGGAGCCCACACCGTCCTCGGCTGCGCCGCCGAGCACGAAAGTGGCGGAACCATCAAGCACCAAATCCTCGAAGCACACGACGAGGCCTCTGCAATGAGGCGCACAAAGGCAGCCAGAGGGAGTAGAACTCCAGCACGGGCGGGCGCGGGGGCTAGCTAGCGGGACACGGGGGGTCGACCGGCGCACGGGGAGGGCACTGGGGCAGGGAGGGGGGTCGGGCGGGTGGGCGGGCGCCGGGGTCGGGTGGACACCGAAGGCCGGGCCGCCGGGCGGGTACGGCACGGGCGCGGACTGGGGCTGGTGTGGGCGGCGGGGGGGGGTGGGACGCTGAAGGCCGGGCGCTGGGGCGGCGTAGAGGGCGGGGCACGGATCAAGGGCGGAAACCCTAAGCCTTGAAGGCGACTGACGGCGTCTTGGTGGAAGAAGACATCGCCAGATCGACTCTCTGCAAGCGTCGGTTCTCCTATTTATACTCCCTCCTATTTGTAGGGCGGTTCTGATCTAGCCGCCCTACAAAATCATTTTAAGGCGGTTCCCGATCTAGCCGCCCTACAAATGCATTTGGTCAAATGAAAAAATAACACTTTGACTCTAGTATTATGAACTCTAAATGACTTCAAATTGAAAAGTTTTGAATACCAAGTTTGTTAAACGAATCAATATCTACAATTGTTGTTTTGGTCAACTTTCCATTTGAGAAAGTTTGGACGGTTCAAATTTGTGATTTTTAAATTTCAACGCCTACAAACTAGTTTTCGGAACCCTAGGTTATCTCAAATTGAAAAGTTTTGAATACCAAGTTTGTTCAGCTCATCAAGATGTACAATACTTATATAGTACATTTTTTCATTTGAGAAAGTTTGAACAAAATGTAGTTCAAATTTCACAAGTGTGTGACATAGTTTCAGAAAGTCTATGAGATTTAAGAATTTGTGACTAGTGTTTGATAAAATTTTCTCAAATGTGAAAATGAGCTATGTAACAATTGTAGATCTTGCTGAGATGATCAAACTTGGTATTCAGAGTTTTTTCATCTGAGGTCATGTAGTGTCTCATTTGAGCAAGTTTGACCAAGTCAAATTTGGTCAAATGAAAAAACAACACTTTGACTCTAATATTATAAACTCTAAATGACTTCAAATTGAAAAGTTTTGAATACCAAGTTTGTTAAACGAATCAATATCTACAATTGTTGTTTTGGTCAACTTTCCATTTGAGAAAGTTTGGACGGTTCAAATTTGTGATTTTTAAATTTTAACGCCTACAAACTAGTTTTTGGAACCCTAGGTTATCTCAAATTGAAAAGTTTTGAATACCAAGTTTGTTCATATCATCAATATATACAATACTTATATAGTCCATTTTTTCATTTAAGAAAGTTTGAACAAAATGTAGTTCAAATTTCACAAGTGCGTGATATAGTTTCAGAAAGTCTATATGAGATTCAAGAATTTGTGACTAGTGTTTGATAAAACTTTCTCAAATGCAAAAATGAGCTATGTAATAATTGTAGATCTTGCTGAGATGATCAAACTTGGTATTCAGAGTTTTTTCATCTGAGGTCATGTAGTGTCTCATTTGAGCAAGTTTGACCAAGTCAAATTTGATCAAATGAAAAAACAACACTTTGACTCTAGTATTATGAACTCTAAATGACTTCTAGATATTGCAATAGAGTGGATGTTCAAATAGAGTCATCTGGATGCTGCAAAGGGTAGTCTCACACACATGCATAAAATGTAGTCTCACAGACATACAAAAACATGTAGTCTTACACACGTACATAAATATATAGTCTCACACGCATGCATAAATGAAGCCTTACAAACATACACTTACACAAACACTCCACGTTCAACAACTAGCTAGCCCGCTGTAACGACTTTCCCCTTGACACCTTTTCGTTCCCATGGCATTATATCTTTGGGGAGGTTCTTTTCCACAACACTGATCTTCTTAGGAAAGTCTGTGAATAACGGCATCTCATCATAGTTATTGTAAGCTTCAACATCGTCCACGCCATCAACTCCAATAATGTGTTATTTCCCGGAGGCAACCACGTGCTTTGTCTTCTTCTTCGGGGGGAGGTTACTTTGTGGGTCAGACATATAGAAAACTTGTGCGACACGTGAAGCGAGCACCCAAGGGTCATCTTGGTAGCCTAGATTCTCAAGGTCCATGACTCTCAATCCGATCTTGTTCAGTTGGTGTTGTTTGATCCAGCGGCATCGAAACAGGGCCACCGTTATATCCCTTCCATAGTCAAGTTTCCATATCTCTTCAATGATGCCAAAGTATTGGATCTTTCGCCCTAATCCATCGAGAGCCTCTATTCGAACGCCGCTGTTTTGGTTCACATATTTACTATCCTTTGCGTGGGTATAGTATGTGTACCCATTGATGTCATAAGCATTCCAAGATGTCACCTGTCTCGATGGCCCCTCCACCAACCTACTGATGGTAATAGAGTCTATGGTTTCTTTAGGCGGTATGTTTTGGTCCTTCAACCATATAGTTAGTCGTTGCTTGTGCTGTTTCATGACCCAATCATCCGAATGGCCATTTCTCTCCGCCATAATGATAGCCAAGTGTTCATCAATATACGGTTGCATCAGTTGTGTACTCTGCAAGACACTGTAATGCGCCCGACTCACCTCTTTGTAATCATGGTCGATGAACACTTTTCTACCATCGGTGCCCTTCCCAACCAAAAGCCTACCCTTGTGACGAGAATCAGGTTTACCAATCCCTTTTCAGTACTTTTAGGTACTCTTGACAAAGACTCGACGACTTCTTCAAGATCAGTAACCCTCTATCATGGAGCCCTCTGGGTATGCTCGATTATGCACGATCGATTTTAAAACCGACATGAACCGCTCATAGGACCACATTTCATGCAAGTAGCAAGGGCCAAGCGCCTGTATCTGATGAACCATGTGAATCATGAGATGTGGCATTATATCAAAAAAAGCAGGAGGTAAACACATCTCCAGTTGGTTTTGTGTCTCCACCACAAATTCATGTAGGTCACTCAGCTCTTCCTCGCCAATCGTCTTCTATGAGATCTTCGAAAAGAAGTAGCACATGCGGGTGATGGCCATTTTCAAGAACTCTGGCTTTATAGCCCTGATTGCAATAGGTAGAAACACTGTCAGCATCACATGGCAATCGTGAGCCTTAAAGTGTGTTATTGACAAGTCCTTCATCGACACTAGCTTCTTCACATTTGCTGAAAACCCAGTCGGGACTTTGATCCCCCTCAGGAAAGTGCATATAGCTCTCTTCTCATCTGGTGTTAGGTTGAAGCACGCCGCGGGCAGAGTGTATTTTCCAATAGCCTCAGGTATCGGGTGAAGCTGTGGCATCATGTTTAGCTGCACCATGTCTTTCCGTGCTTTCAGACCATCCTTTGACTTGCCTGTGTCCATCAAGGTAGCAATGAGACTCTCAAAGACATTCTTCTGCACGTGCATAGCATCAATGGCATGGGGGACCTCCAAGTCTGGCCAATAAGGCAGATACTGAAAGAAGATCGATTGTTTCTTGAAAGGTACGCCTTTGATAGGAGGTGTGCTTCTATCTCTGTTCGTCCCATCTAGATTCTTCTTTCCATAGACGACGCGTATGTTTTTCACCATTCTGTACACATGTTCTCCGTTATGACGTCTCTCCGGAGGGGGTTCAATCTCCGGGGCGTTGTCATAAAATCTAAAGAACAATTTGCTGCGGTACTTGTGACTTGTCTTTAAGAAGCGTCGGTTCCTTAGGTAAACTATCTTCTTGGATGCATCCAGGTAAACCCATGTAGTACCATCCAAGCAAACCAAGCATCCCGTCTTCCCTTTGATCTGTCCAGACAAAGCAAACAGCGCGGGGTAATCATTGGTAGTAACAAATATTATTGCTTTACATATGAAGTCCTCCTTTCGGAACGCATCATACATCTGCTCCCCATGCCTCCATAGTCTCTCCATTTCTTGCATCAAGGGCTCGAGGAACACGTCTATATCAATGCCTGGTTGTTTAGGGCCAGAAATAAGAATAGCGAGGAGAAGGTACTTTCTCTCGACACAACCATGTTGGGATGTTGTACATGGTCAAGATCATCGCCATGTGTTTGTGTTGCTCATCCTCTCATTGAAGGGATTCATTTCATTGGTGCTCAGGCCAAACCGTACATTTCTTGGGTCATCGTTGAATTCTTTGTGCTTCTCATCAAACCTTTGCCACTAACTACAATCGGTAGGGTGTGCAATCTTATCATCATCCACCTTGCGCTCATCATCCCACCATGTCATGAGTGTGGCTTCTTTAGGGTTTAGGAACATACGTCTCAAGTGGTCGGTCTTTGGCAAGTACCACATTACCAGGCAGGGAATTCTTCTCGCTTTGCATCCTTGCCTAATGAAGTGTCCTCTGGAAATTTGAGATTCTTGTACCACCTTTTTGTACCCTTCTTATTCCTCTTTTTCCCCGTGGATGGTTCGTCCCCACCGTAAAGGTCATTGTTCTTGTCTTCGGTGGCCCCACACCGGGATATTTATCCAATGACTTGAACGTTTCACCACGAAAAAGTATACAATGGTTGGGGCATGCATGTATTTTTTCAACCCCCATTGTCAATGGACTTATGATCTTCTTCGCTTGGTATGTGTTGGCGGGAACTGAGTTTGGTTGTGGCAGCACCCATGACAGGAGATGCAATAGATCATTGAAACTACAGTCTGACCAGCCATACTTAGCCTTCAGGATGAGTAGCTCAAGCACGAAACGTAGCAATGTCCAATGTGTCGGACAACCCTTTTCAACACCATACACAGTCTCCTTCGATGCTTTTGTCACTCTTTCCAAATTTTCTAGACCTTTCGGGCTATTTAGTAAAATCTCTGGTCCAATGGTTCGAATCATGTCATCTAAATCATCTTCAACTCCGACACGTGCTCCACCATCATTATTGGCACCACCTTTGTCGTTACCATCCCAACCACCAGGATCACCACCTTGTTCATTGCCAAACTCGAAATCCATTTGTGCATCAAGCTCGGCTGAATATTGGGACAGGGATTCTATGGTTTCATCGTCGTATTCCTCCTCATCCTCGTCGTTAACAATAACCGTTTCACCATGATGAATCCACATTGTGTAGTCCTCAACAATTCCTCGTATAATAAAATATGATCTGATGATAGTCACATCTGTCCATGCCATACGGTTCTTGCAATCTTTACAGGGGCAAATAATTGTATCATTATTCTCTTTCAATGTCGTTGCATGCTTCGTTGTGGCTTCAATAAATTTATCCATCTCTTCACAGAAATCTGCCTTTAACCTTAACGAACCATACATCCAAGAGTTCCTGTACTCCATCTTTTACAACAACAACAAAACAAACATTAAAGGACTACTTATTCAGATATATATAAAAATTAATCAAAGTAATAATTATTTGAGAATAATTGTATATACCTCAGATATATATGAATATAAATCTAATATAATTACATGAAGTATACAAACACACCATGGTAGAGGAAAATTAATTAATAGCCTATTTATCCATAAATAATTAAAATACATATTTATTGATTATAATAAACAATTTCAAAGACAACAATTAGCAATAATTATACTTTACCCAATATCTTTCGTACAAACCCTAGTCCAATTTTATCAAACATAAATTTACAAAAACGAAATTAATAAAAAAACTAAACCCTAGATCTAGATCACATGCACATGAAACATCCATAAAACTAACTAATGGTTCACTAAAATCAAGAAACATGGACCAAATAAGGGTATGGTCTTGTTCCCCTCCCTAATTTATCCTAGTACATTTAAAAGTTGGGTCTAATTTACTCATAAATAGCTCAAGCACCATAGAAGAGAGAGAAAAACAAAACTCTAATTAATCATTAATCAACCATTAAAACTTCAAAAAAATATGTGGAATAGTATTTTCTTACCTTCTACAACCTCTCCACCAAAGGATTTGAGACCAAAACCTTCTCTCTTAGTAGAGCAATTTTTGGAAGGTGCCCAAGGCCTCCCCACCTTTCTTTCACGGGTTGGAGTGAGTGATCCGAGGAGAAAGAAGGTGTTGCCTCAGTTTTATATGGGGGGCATTTGTAGGGGCGGCTGGTGATTGAGCCGCCCCTACAAATCAGACCCTATTTGTAGGGGCGGCTCGTAACACCAGCCGCCCCTGCTGTTCCATTTGTAGGGGCGGCTGGTGTCTGGGCACCTGAGCACGCCACTGTAGGTGTGGCTCCATAACCAACCGCCCCTACAAAAAATTTGATCCGTTGCTAAAAATTGTTTTCTACGTAGTGAGATATGAGCTATATGGATAATGCACTAGGACGACTGAACGTATTAGGCTTTATATTGAGCGCTGTCGATGGATGACAGCTTAGCCTAAGCATGCGGCCTGACCGAGGAGCGGCCCTAACACTTAGTGCATTACTTTCATGTATTACTTTCATGCATTACTTTCTTGTCGTAGCTGAGCAATTCAAATAGTGGACTAAGACATTTAGTGTCAGCCTCCGTCAAAAGCTATAAAAAGCTATCGCGGAAGATATTTCATTTAGCGGATTTATAGAAAAAGCATAAAAATTCTTAATTAATTATGCATGAAAACATTTAATTTAACTAAACAAAATTTTATGAACACAAATACTCAAATATATGTATGTACAAGATCTAAGAGAATATGTTCCCATTCCATTACTTGGCATTCATCATATCAATCAACATATTCATCGCTGCGACGATCAATATTCAACGGTTTAATAATTATTCAGTGGTTCATTACATAAGTAAAGAACATAAAGGAGAGATATAAATTATAGTCCTTTAGACTAAAGAATGAATATCTTCCTCAGTCAGATTAGTGGTGTTCAAAATATATCACGTCTAAACTAAATAACGGTGTTTAGTGGAGTTAAAATATAATTAGCGACATAATAGTAGAAGAATTGGCAGAACCATGTAGCTTAGCGTTTTGCTTGTTGAGTGCAAGTTTGTTTATGTGATGATTAGGTTTACTTACTAAGTGCGACTAGTGATATGGTTTATTTTCCACACCTAAGGTTTCTATTCTTAGTGTGAACATGAGCTTGACTCTAGTAGCTTAACTCGTAGATCGTATCAATTGTTGCGTGAAACTCTTGTAGATTTACTTAGCATGCTTCTTGAGCTCTTTTGTTGTCGTGCTTTGCAAACGACATAATTAGTTTAATTTGTGGGGTCTAAAGATGTTTTCAGTGTGATCTTTTGGTCTTGTAGATGTCTCGGTGCAAACAGGTGAAGCAGATAAGCTCACACTTGATCTAAATACATTTTCGTCTCTGATTTCATGATGGGCGAGCTAAGGACACATGGTGGATAGCTAAGAACTGAGCAGCTCCTAGTTTTAAAGCCACCGTTGTTGCGATGTTAAGCTCAAGGGCAGTTAAAATCATTGGGATAGGGACAAACATCAATTATCATAACGGTCAAAACTTTCCACTTTTCAGGTGGCCTGCCCATAGGGATGCTGTCTTGCTAGGCTACCCCTGAATCAACTTAATTTTATAGGTTATTGCTAGAAATCCATAAAATTAAACCTATATACATATTCTTAGGCTAGCCCACTTGTATCACTAGATGCGCCACTAGCGGAGCCTCCTTGGGGCCAACCTGGGCGCCCCCCTGTCGGCCCCTCAATTTGAGAGTCCTAAGTGCATCCGTATTTGCGCCAGGATCACACACAAATACGCACAAAATCACAAGAATGGTACACAGATATATAATAAAAGGTTTCGAGCTTTATTGATATCTAGAAATAAGGTCTTACAACAGTGGTCCAAAGGGGCATGGTCATAGACTCCATATCTAGCGGAATACTACGGCCATGAAACGACATTATTGGTGGTCTCTAGAGCGGAATTATTATACAACGAAGCGGTGTCCTATTCCATAGGCAACTTGAGCGCGGTTGAAACCCTAGCCTCGATGTCATACTCCTACGAACGTATTTCCTTGCGAGAATCTTAATCCTCATGGTACGTTTCCTCGTCGAAGTCATAGTCTTCTTCCGTGACGAAGTCTGTAGGTCAACAACGGGTGAGTACATACGTACTCAGCAAGCCCTAACCATAGGGTGAAAATAGAAGTGTAGTGGTGATTATAATTAGGGAAAATTGTCTGGTGGACATCTAAAGTGATGGTCGTTTGCTGGCAGACACCCCGTTTTGAGCAGTTTGCCAGAAGACACTCTGGTTCGGTGAAATTAGACCACAGGACACCGTGGACCGGTTGCAGCTGGTTGAGGAGAGAGAAAATTTTGTTTTGGACATCCGGTGCCCTTGAGTCATAGTTGGGTCCGCCCCTCTCCCTCTCACTAACGCGCGGGTCCCACCTATCATCTTCTTCTTCCTCCTCTTCTCCTCTTCTCTTCTTCCATTGCTAAGCAGCACCCACCGCCATCGACCAGCCCCCGCCACGTAGATGCACAGACGAGCTGGCGAGCTGCCGCAGCCATGCCCATCCGGGCTTGCGGGCGAGCTGGCGAGCCTCTACCGCGACCATGAGCGCCACGCGCGAGCAACCACCCTCGTTACTGCTACCGGCGATAGGAGCGCCGCGGTGTCCACGCCCACACCTCCGCGTGCTGACCCTACCCTGCCGCCACCCGGCGTAGCCGGCTCTGCCCTGCCACCCACAGCCCCTTCCTCACCGCCGCCCTCCTGCCTCGCCACTGCAGGCCATTTGCATCGCGCCGGGGGACTTGCTCGGTGCCGCCACCGTGCCGTGGCCCGTGGCCCAGCCAGCCGGGCGTCACCCCTCGCCCACACGCCGCCGTCGCGCATCACGCCATCGTGGCCCACTGAGAGAGGGCAGGGGAGGGAGCATGCGCACGCCAGCCTACAGGGCACGATCGCTAGAGTGTGGCTCATCGGCGCAGGGTGGGGGCATGGCCGCTGAGCACGCAGGGTCGTGACGCTCCATCGGAGGCACGAGGCCAGAGCACGGGCGCCAGGGCATGGACGTCGGAGGCACGGTCCCGGGCGCGGAGCCACAGATGTTGGAGGCGCAGGCCCGGGCGCTGGGGGTGCGACGTTGGAGCAAGCCACTGGAGGCGCGAGGCTGGGGCGCGGCGCCGAACCGAGCCGCCGGAGGTGCAGGCGTTGGAGGCGCAGCCACCTGTGATGCGCGACGGCGGGTGCGGGAGGCAGAGTGGGTGGCGGGGACAAGAAATATGAAAAAGAGAAAGGGAGAGAGGAAGAAGAAAGCGGTAGGGGCAAGAATGTCATTTCACCGCTGTTCTCTCTCCTCAACCGGCTGCAACTGGTCCACGGTGTCCTACGGCCTAATTTCACCGAACCAGAGTGTCTTTTGGCAAACTGCTCAAAACGGGGTGTCCGCCAGCAAACGACCATCACTTTGGATGCCCGCCAGATAATTCTCCCTTATAATTAAGGGTTGGGTCCTTGCGGAGTATTACCATTTTCACTAGTCTCCGAGTTAGAATCAATTCCAATACTAGTTTCATTACATATAAAAGTAATCTAATCATAGTATCCCATCCTAGCATTTGCACATTCCAAGGACGTGATTATTCAAATAGGTTTAAGTAACTCTGCAGAGGTGTAAGAACTTCCCCACATGATAGGTGTAACCTCATCCATGATCAGTGGACGAAATAGACCTAACGAGACCTCGTACCCGAATGTACGTGACCTTAGACCTTAGATGTTCATATAACTCTACTACGGCTCTCAGGGGTTTGGAAACACAAATACCGAAAAGATACCTAATCATCCCAACGTGATGATACCTAATCATCACAAAAACATCATGGCTCGAACACGGCCAAAAATAATCATGGCCTCGAACGTGGCCAAAAAACCAAAAGCTTAACGTGGAAGATCACATAGCATCCACGCCAACCGGACCACGGAAGAAAACCTATCCCTCGTGTCGGCTCCTGATATTCTGCTATCTACACCGGCATCCTAGTAGAAATTATACTTCTATCTAACGGGTGTGAGATCAAGCCTACCCATATAGTCACGTGGTTGTACGTAATATCTCACTAGGCGAGAGGGACTACGAACCGGTCCTTATATGACCGAGGCGAGTATCTCCCACAGGAATCCTCTCTAGGCATCCCTGCCATGGTAAACTACCTCCATAGTTTACCGCCACTCGCCCCCTTTCGGGGTTTAGTTTCAGGTTTAACAATTTTAAGTTCCATTATTATCCCTAAGTCTATTCATAACGTGGAGCTCATAAAGTAACAAGATAACCATTTATCTTAATCCAACAATATTCATATCACAATAACTGAGCTCATATTTTAGGTTAATAATCTTATAGTCATGTTTTAGCATTTTAGTGGTTTAAAGCAAGATGGTAGGGAGGGAGCTAGGACTTGTCTTCGTCATTGTCACCTTTCGGCATGTCTATGAAATTTGGGTCCTCGTCCTCCTGACGATTATCGTCGTCTGTTGAGCGTATCGATCGAAATAAGACTACTACTAACCACAAAAAGAAAGGGCAAAAGCAACATAGAACAATATGGTGGTACTAGGTGCAAATGATAGAGTTAGATTTTAGATGAATTTTAGAGGTGGTTTCATGTGAAAAGGAGTTAGGGTTTAAAAGTTATATATTTTAGAAGTTTATCCTATATCTATTTAACTAAGCAATATTTTATATGTATTTTTTGGTGTATGAAAATATGTGCAAACTACATGATTAAATTCTCTAATGCATCTAGTTTATTTACAAATTTTCTGGGAATTTTTCTAAGCTAGGAAGATGTATTTTTAGCTCTCTTTGTACACTAGCTGGGTGTACCCATCGTTTTCTAAAGTGTACCCCACGCTGTGTGTGGTGTGTGTGTGTGTGTGTGCGGATGACAGGTGGGCCATCCAGCCACATCAGCAAAGATGGTGGCAACGACGTTATGGCCAAGGGCCCTCGCGTTAGTGAAAGAGGAGGAGAGGGGAAGGAACGGACGAGAGGTGACGGTCACGACAACGCCGTCACGTGCTTGGCCCTCATGTCAGAGACAAAGAGAGGGGGAGAAGGATAGTGATGGACGGGGTGACCACCGTGACGCCGGAACAGGGGAGAGGGAGGCTCGGCTCACCGAGTTGGTTACACCGGCGGCGTCGGCCCTCGGTGGTGACAGGTGATGGGTGCACGGTGCTCGCGGGGTCACACCACGGCCGATGGTGGGGTTGCCGTCGGCAACGGGTGCCCGCGGCGGTGGTGGTGGCTCGCCAGAGGGGACGCGGCGGCGCTACGTAGCGAACCCAGCCATACGAGCCTCTACTGTCGCAACCGTTAATGTGTACATGAGTGCGGGTGAGTGGTGAGTGTGATGGAGGTGGTGTGGAGCCCTAGGCGACCTTACCGGTGATGGTCGACGGCCATGGTGGCTCGGCGAAGCAGGGCGCGCGGTGACAGCGCAACACAGAGAGGGAGACGACCAACTAGCTAGCAAAAGAGATAGGAGAGGGACTCTGGGACTCACCGGTCACTCCAATCGGCCATGGACGTAGCGGAGAAGAAGAAGAAGAGAGGAGGTGGTGCTAATGCCGCCGGCGAACTCCTAATTTGGGGAAAATCGGAAGAGGGTGGAGAGGAAGAGGGAAGAGGTGGAACGGTGGGGGAGATGGTGTGTTCCCGCCCTCGGCGGAGTGGATGGTGGAGAGGGCGAGGCGAGAGCGTTGCCAGCCGGGCCTATTTAGAGGCCGGCTAGGTCAGTTCCCGGCGACGAGATATTTTCCCCGGCCGCTCTTATCCACCACGCGCGCTCGTGGTTGACCTCGTCAGTCACTTTGCCACAGCTGGTGCTTGCCCATGCGCACGGCGAAATGCCTTGGCGGCTACTCCGGTGGCTCGGAGCGGAGGCGACCATGGCATCGGCGTTGACGAGTTCACAGTGAGGAAGGAGAGGGGAGAAGAGGAGAAAAGAGGGTGCCATGGGGCCCCGTGGTCTCATCGTGTCGCCGTTTACCTCCGCTGGCACCAAGGTGGAGCTGGCAGGGCGTTGACGTGGTGCATGCCACACGACGCACGCCAATCGTGAGATTGATGTGGAGCCGAGGAGGCCCCAAGGCCAGCAGAGAGAGGAGAAAAGAGGGGCGCTGGTGAGCTGGGCGGGGGTATTTGACACTGGCCACTTCTTGCTGGCTGGCTGGGCCGGCCCACGCGGGAGAAGGGAAGGGGAGAGGGGAGATGGGCTGATGCTGTGGGCCGAGTGAGAGAGAGAGAGAGGGAGAGATTGAGCCCAAGTGATTTTTCTATTTTTCTTCTTTTCTATTTCCCAGATTATATATGCATATGTTTAAATGATTTTGAATTCAAATTTGAATGGGTGAGCATGCAAAAGTGTATCACCATAAGTTCAACAAGTGAAGCAAACATTCACACACAAAGTTTCACACATCAAGTTTTGTTTTTCTATGTTAATTTATTTATAAATATTACCTATGTTGGTTATATATCCTAGTTCCTATGCAAGTTTTTAAAAAGTTCAAATTTTTAGTGATATTTAAACTAGGTCAAATTTTTAGGGTGTTAATCCCCCCAATGGATAGATTTCTGTAAGGAGTGTTAGCTTGCCTATGTGCATGTATGCGCACTACACACTGTATCACTGCATGACTAGTTTGCTACATGCATCACCCACGTCATGATTAAAATGCATTAGCCTTTATTTTTATTTTAGCTTCCGTGTTATTATGTTATATTTCAACGCATTACTACAACGATTTAATTAGCATTTGCGTCTACCTAGCTCATCTGGCTTTCCCAAACGAGTGTTGTTGTTTCCTCTATTTGCATGCAAATGCATGACCATATTTCACTTATTCTATTACTTTAGTACGTCCATTGGTTGTCTTCTTCTACATAAAACTTCATTCAAGCACAACGGTGCACGCCTATGCCGCACATAAAGCGACAATTAGCGGGAGTTTATCTTACAGCCTCATACTCATCAGGTTACTTTTTTCACGATCGTACCGAGGCACATTTTTCATTAGGAGGAAGAAAAATTACAACATGATGGGGCCTGTTCGGCTGACAGAATTTTGGATGAAACTGACTGAAAAACACTGTTCTAGCTAAATTGTTGGGAGAGAAAAACACCGTTTCAGTTAAAAAAAAGCCAAACAAATTAAATATGGGGTAAGCCGAAAGGAGCCCAAAGTCTGAGTAAGTCTAGGCTTATTAGCACACGATCCTTGAAACGGAAGGTGCCGCACATGCAAGAAAGGAAGGGCATGCATTGGCTTCTTTTTCTTAGAATAGGGGATTTGGCAATATTTATGTTTTATTGTCTAACTTAATTAATCAATTAATTACTTCAAAAAATCTAAAAAATTAAAGGGTTTAGATCTGTTTGAGATATTACCTCATAACAAGTAAAGGGTGTACCATAGCATTGCCCAATCTATAAGGACCACCAACACACTCATCAGATTACATATATATATAGTGGACTGCATAAAATACAAGTTTTCATACGTTCTAGTGACTTTGTCAAATGATATATTAATTTAGATTACAAACTGTCCTACTTAAATCATGTGGCCGTGTTCAGTGATTCTAATCACGCTCTGCCACTGAAGAGCACAAAGAGAACTAAAAAACTGACGTTCCTGCCCACCAGACGCTACTCCAGATCGGGGACCAGTCGTTTTACCCATCTCTCTCTAAAAAATAGTTAGCGTAGTACTAGTAGTACTCCAGACCGGGGACCAGTCGTTTACCCATCTCTCTCTAATGACTAAAAATAGTTAGCGTAGTACTAGTGGTACCCCAGACCGGGCACCAGCCGTTTTACCCATCTCTCTCTAACGACTAAGAATAGTTAGCGTAGGGCCTAAGCGTAGTACTAGTAGTACTTTTCACCCATCTCTCTCTAACGACTAATGCTACACGGCCACATGGAGCTTTCTATTACCTGAGGGAGCCATTCATCAACCACGCCAGGAACATGTAAAAAAAAATCGTGAAGTCGAGCCTACTCCAGGAGAATTTTTATTTTTTAATCTTTTTATTTAATATTTCAATAATAATCGCTTTTCAAATTTTTTTGCGGATCTGACCCTTTTGGCCGCGCCAACATCCGCCACGTAAGACGGCGTTTCCGACGTGAAAAACGCTGTCACGCCACTCCCGCTGGCGTGACAGTATTATTCTGTGACAAGACAAAACATTTGAAAGAAAAATAACTCTTTGACACAATGTTGGATGAAGATGAAATTTATATAAAAAAATGTAGCTCTCGATGAGATCTATAACTTTGTAGTTTTAAGTTTTTTCATTAGAGGATGTTAAGATGCTAAAAAAAGTAATATAAAATTGTTGAAGCACAATGACAGCGTACCGGTGCTTGTCGCATTAAAAAACAATATCTTTTCTTGTATATTGTCAAATAAATATATTTTTTATATGAAAGTTGTAGCTTTTAATGAGATATACAACTTTTTAGTTTTCAGTTTTTACATTTGAGATTGTTTAGATGCACGAAAAAATAATATAAAATTTCAGCAGCATAATAGTCACGTACTAGCGTTTATCGAATTAGAAAAATAATATCATTTTTGTATGATGTCAAATGAAGATTATTTTATATCAAAGTTGTAGCCCTCGGTGAGATCTACAAATTTTATAGTTTTAACTTTCGTATCTGAGGTCGATAACATACTCTAAAAACTAATATAATGTTTTAGCAGCATATTAATAGTGTATCAAAGCTTATCTTTAAGAAAAATCATATATTTCTTATTTGATATCACCTAAAATACTTTTAAATGAAAGTTGTTGATCTCATTGAGAACTCCAACTTTGATATAAAAAGTACATTCATTTAATACCATATCAAAAACGATATTATTTTCTAATGCGACAAGCGCTAGTACGTGATTAATATGCTACTAAAATTTTATATTATTTTTTAAACATCTTAACGACTACAAATGTGAAAACTCAAAACTATGAAGTTGTAGATCTCATTGAAAACTACAACTTTTATGTAAAAAATATCTTTATTTAACAACATACAAAAAAAGATATTATTTTGCTAATGCGACAAGCATCAGCACGCGGTTATTATGCTCATGAAATATTATATTATTTTTTGAACATCTTAACGTCATCGAATAAAAAAACTCAAAACTACAGAGTTGTAGATCAAAGTTGTAAATCACATCGGAAGCTACAATTTTCATATAAATTTTATCTTCATCTGACGTCGTATCAAAGAGTTATGATTTTTAAATGTTTTGTCTTGTCACGCCACTCCCGTTAGCACGATAGAACAATACTGTCACGCTAGCGGGAGTGACCTGACAACGTTTTTCACGTCGGAAACGCCATCTAATCTGGCACGCTAGCGGGAGTGACTTGACAACGTTTTTCACGTTTGAAACGCCATCTAATCTGGCACGCTAGCAAGAGTAACTTGACAACGTTTTTCCCTCGAAAACGCCATCTAATGTGGCACATGTTTATGCGCCAATGTGACACGACAATCGTGCCAGTACTAAAAGATCAAATCACACAAAAATTTTAGACCAATTATTATTAAAATATTGAATAAAAAAGGATTAAAAAATCTGAGCCTACTCCACGTCCACGATGGCTACAAGAAAAAGAAGTCTGCCAGCAGAGAAGCAGTCGGCACCGCCCTCCCCCATGCTCCCGACTCAGATTCGCGAGATCACACGTCCCGATCGCCCAACAGGCAGCAGGACAAACTGGGCAGTCCCCATAGTCACCCGCACGTGCCTCCGGGAGACCGAGACGGGCTGTCATTCTTGCATCTTGCCGGTCGCTGCCGCGGGCACACGTTTCGATGGCCAGCTGTTAGCGAAAAAACGTACGGCGACACCGCGTGTCGATCGACAGCCGATCGACGGAAAAGGACCTCACTGGACTATGGGAGACGCTTCGTGCGCGCTTCATGTCCGGTCTGCTACTAGTACTAGGTAGCTGCGCCGTCACTACTCACTAGCAGCTTGTTCAGCCATCCAGCGCATTACTATTCCCGGAATGACTTGCCCCACAACTTCAAACTTGCTTTGATCTTGTGCAGTAATAATCCTTTGCGTCCTCGTTTACTTAGAAACTTTTGATGTCAGGCCTCAAAATTTGATCTTATACAGTAGCAATCTTTCGCATCCTCATTTACTTAGACTGTTCATGTTAGGACGAAGCCACCAAAGTGGAAATAATGCGGACCTAGAAAGGCAACGCCTTCAAGAATGAATACGACGTAGGTTAGCCGCCGTTGCCCATCCAAGTGGACAGGGTTTACACCCACAAGATCCATGGCAAGAAAAGAGGAGGGAGCCTCAACAGATGAAGTGAGTTGGGACTTCCTAGAGGAGACTTTACAGAGAAAAGGTTTTTCAGAGACTTGGATTCACTGGATTAATCAGGCTGTTAGAGGTGGCAAAGTTTGCATAGACCTTAATGGAGAAAGAGGTGAGTACTTCAGGAGTTTCAAAGGTCTTAGACAAGGGGATCCACTGTCCCCCCTGCTCTTTAATCTGGTAGCCGATGCCCTGTCAGCCATGTTTACTAGAGCTAGTAATGCTGGGGCAATTCAGGGTCTGGTCCCACATTTAGTGGATGGAGGTATAACTCACCTACAATACGCTGACGATACTGTCATCTTACTGCAATTTTCAGTGGAGAACTTGAGAACAGCCAGACTGATCCTATCCTGTTGTGAAGCCATGTCTGGAATGAAAATTAATTTTGAGAAGAGTGAGGTTTTTACTGTAGGGTTGTCAGATGAGGAACAGTTACAGGCTGCCAACATTTTGGGTTGTAAGATTGGGATTTTTCCCATGACTTATTTAGGAATGCCTGTTAGCCACTGCAAAATTACTAAAGCTCAGTTGAAATATGTCAGTAACAAAACAGAGAAGAAACAGGGTACCTGGCAGTGTGATTATCTGTCCTCTGGTGGTAAATCTACGCTGATTGATTCATGCCTATCCTCTATTCCTATGTACACCATGGGTGTCTATCCACTATATGAAGGTAACTTCCAGGCCTTGGACACCATCAGATCCAGATTCTACTGGCAAGGCACAGAAAAAAAGGAAATATCACATGATAAAGTGGGAGGCTCTTAATATACCTAAAGAGTTTGGAGGATTGGGTTTTCTAGATGTTAGAGTTATGAACACTTGCCTGCTGCTCAAATGGGTTGACAAGTTAGAAAGAGGAGAGGAAAGCCTATGCTGCTCTTTGCTAAGAAAGAAATATCTGGGGCAGAAAAGCATCTTCCAAATTAAGAACAGGAAATGCTCCCAATTCTAGAGATCGTTGTTGGATCTGAGACCTTGATATCAGAGAGGCAGAGTTATTGAGGTTAAATCTGGCTGTCAAACCAAATTTTGGCTAGACTGCTGGCTTGGTGACTGCCCTTTGAAGATTCAATTTCCCAACCTATTCATAATAGCCAGTAACCCAGACTTAGAGGTAGCAAATGCATGTGTGGATGGGCAGTGGTGTATCGCTTTCAGACGACAGTTGAATGAAAATCTTAGACAAGATTGGGCCAATCTGGAAGACTTGCTTAGAGATGTTACGCTATCAGAGGGTCATGATAAAGCTGTTTGGGCTTTAGAGAAATCACATAAATATTCTGTTAAGTCCCTTTATAATGCAATGACTTGGTGGAGCTGTTGATACCAGAATGATGATGATCTGGAAATGCCCCATCCCACTCAAAGTGAAGATATTTGTTTGGATGGCGGCCCATGACCGAATTTGTGGAGTTCAGCTGAAAAAGAAAAAATGGATAGGACCTGAGAAATGTCTAACATGTGACAAGCCCGAATCATCTGACCATATTTTGTTCCAATGCCCAATGGCAGTCTTTTTGTGGTCATTCCTTAGAGATTGCCTAGGCTGGCCTGTGTCACCAATTAGCTGCTCATCTCTTTTCTTAGATCTTGGAGAGTTTCAGAGGTAAGAAGCAGATGATAACTCTATTCATATGTGCAGGAGCATTATGGTCGATCTGGAAATCCAGGAACGAGGTGGTGTTCAACAAGAAGGTGTTATCGTCGCCGGTGGCTCTCGTCTACAAAGCCCTGATGTTGTCCAAGTCCTGGCGTCCACTGCTAAAGCCGAAGCTGAAGCCTATGGCGGAAGACATGATTAATCTGATATCAGCCCAAGCTGCGTCGGCGATGTAGTTTGTTCTGCTGGCAGCCCCACTGGGGATCTGTTTCTGTTTTGGAAGTGTTATGTTCTGGGTAGTCAAACTTCTGTTGAGTTAACTGTGAGTAGGTTTGAGTTGTCAGGTAGAGGTATCTCCTCGAAGTATGTAGTAGCTGTCTTATCGCTTTGAACTGTATTGCAAGCTGGTATCTCCCGCACTGGATCGGGGTGTTCGTTACGCTTTCTAATAAAGCTGGTTGAATATCTTTGATTAAAAAACACAGATCCATCCCCATCGATCCAGTGCAGATTTGAGCACCCAGATAGCCTCTAGCCCTGCCAACGCCCTACATCATCGGTAATATGCCACCGTGCTTAGAGATGCCAGATCCACACTGTGGCCGCCGATGTGGCCCGCCCCTCCGTGTGCACCAAAGCCAGGCACGTCCCAAGACCGCCCAACAACACCACCACCACCTATTTCCATGTTTCCAAGGTCTCACAGTAGCGAGAAGTGATGCATCATGGTGCGGCAAAACAATTATATTCGAATAAAAAAACTCTTTTGCAGGTCCTTTTTAGAGAAGACATTGATTTTAATTTTGGGCCCAACTGCAATGGTACGAGTAGTAGCAAGAGTCGGTGTTGTAGTCGCAAGCTAGCGAATATGGTTTTGCGTTCACGTCATTTGGATTATTGCCTTTTATTTCAATAATTAGATTATGAGTCGAATTTTATTAAGGATCCGTTCGGTTACGACATTCCCGGACCTTCCTGACCGGGAATGGTTCCGGACATGTAGAAAATAACGAAGAAACAACGAGGCCAGGAATCGATTCCATATAACCGATCGAGGCCTAAGGGCTCGTTTGTTGGCCTGGAACAAAGGCAGGAACCATTCCGGCTGGAAGGAGGCTTATACAAATTGGACACGCAATCCTGGCTGGATTAGTTCCGGGCCTCGGTTCCCTAGGATCTGAACAGGCCCTAGCTCGTTTCAGTCATCAAGGGCGAATCTGCACCCAAGGCCGAGAGAGGGCTCCACTCTAGATCCAGCCTAAAACAAAAACGATAACTATTTTATTTTCTCTCTCTCAACAACCTATGGAAACTCATCTGGTAATATCTTCAAACTTGGAGGAGAGAGTTTCCATTTTCCAAGCCACCGTTGCTGCGATGTTGAGCTCATGGGCAGTTAAAATCACAAGGATGTGACAAAGATCAATTTTTTTTTGAAAGAACAGGAGGGGTTTTGAGCCCCTACTGAAGATAAATTAAAGCTAAAAGAGTATTGTTACAGGGAGTTACCAAAGGAAAGGAAAAAAGAACACATTACAAGCTTTCTCAGAAGGTAAAAGGGAACTAACAGGCGCACCACCACAGGTTTAATACTTATGAAATTCCACTTATCCATTCTTGTAACCTTGGTGAGTAGTTTTTCTTGGCACGCAATAGCAGCGCATCCATTTCCAATAAGAATAGAGCCTTGCATCCTTGTGTCGAGGCATTGATTTGCTTAAAAACCTTGTTGTTTCTGGTCATCCAAATGGCCCAGCTTAAAAGAATGATGATCTCCATAAAGAATGGACAGTTAAGCTGAGTTTTAGGACTCTCCAGATTAGAGAATGGGCCAACTCTGTGATCCACATCCAGGTTTATGAGCCTCCAACAATCCTGAGCAAAGGGGCAGCTTATGAAGAGATGTTCAACTGTCTCCTCCACCTGACCATTGCAAAGGATACAATTATAGTCCTCCAGGTCCATATTTCTTCTTCTAAGCAAGCCTCTAGTATTGAGCCTATCCTTCATGAGAAGCCAGAAAAAAAAACTCGATGTTTATTCTGGCAGGCACTCCTCCAAAGCCATCTGAAGGCTGGATGAGTGGTACAGTGTCCACTTAATTGTGTATATGCCTTTCTTGAGGAGAAATTAGCAGATCCCCACGAATAAGTCCAAACATCAGGAAGCTCAGAGATTTGTACTGCTTGTAAGATACTTTGCAACTGACCCAGCTGATCAAAAGCTTCTACTGACAATGGCAAGTGAAAGAGGTCATGCAAATTGGGGGCTGCTTTTACCTCAGCAAGAGTGATCTTTGTTTTTCTTGTGAAGGAATAGAGTTCAGGAAAACTTATCTTGGGAACTAACCCATTCCATAGATCCTCCCAAAATAAGCATGATTTTCCATCCTGGATGCTTACACTGGCAAGGCCCTTGAATTTGTCAATCAGCCTTAGGATGTCCCTCCACCAAGGTGAACCAACATTTGCAGTTCCTGGCAATCTTCTATTTCTATAATATTTTTCCCATATCAAGTTTACCCATGGCAAATCCTCCCTGTTCAGGAACTTATGCAGATATTTGAGTAAAAGAGCTTCATTCTGTGTTCTCAAATTAAGCACTCCAAGACCTCTTTTTTTCTCTACAAACCATGGGCCAAGCAGCTTTCGCAGGCTTGGTTGAGTTTTGATCAGCTCCCCTCCATAGACAGTGTTTTCGATATTTGTCAATTTGCTCTATCACTGTTTTTTTGGAGTTTGAAGGTACACATTGAGAAGGTTGGTAAGGCTGTGATCACTGAGTTGGTTAGCTGTAGTCTCCCTGCTTGATTGAGGAAGAGGGAAGTGGATACCAACCTCCTTTCACACTTGCTCACTAAGGGGGAGAAGTCAACTATCTTGGGCTTAGTCAATCCAAGTGGGAGGCCAAGGTAAGTAAATGGTAGTCCTCCTTTCTGGCAGTCAAAAGTTCTTGCCAAGTGATCAAGCTTCTTGTCTGATAAGTTAATTGGTACCATCATTGACTTAAAATAATTCACCTTGAGGCCAGCAGACTCTCCATAAGACTGCAGAAGACCTTTCAGAGTGAGCAGCTGCCTTGCAGATGCTTGCATGATGATTAAGGTGTCATCAGCATACTGTACAATTGGAAAATCACTGGAGTGTTGCAGTTCTAATGGCAAACTGAGGACCCCTCTTTCTCTGGTTTTGTTGATGATAAACTGTAGCAAATCAGCTGCTAGGACAAACAGGAGAGGGGAGAGTGGATCTCCTTGCCTCACCCCTCTCTTGCAGTGTATTGTTTTTCCAGGCACCCCATTGAGTAGGACTGAAGAAGTGGCAGAGGCAAATAGTTCCTTGATCCATCCAATCCACTTACTACCAAAACCCAGAGTTTCCATTATCTGAATAATTGCATTATGCTCCACCTTGTCAAATGCCTTCTCAAAATCTAGCTTGATGATAACCATTTACCTTTTAGATTTGTGGCAAATATGCAAGTACTCTAGTGCCCAGGCTAGGCAATCCTGTATTGTCCTCTTCTTGATGAAACCATACTGGTTTTTGTGGATGAGACTTGGAATTACTTCTTGCAATCTGTTAGCCATGATTTTGGTGATGAGCTTCAAAGAGCCATTTAGGAGAGAAATTGGCCTATAATCATTTATTCTTGATGGACTGTCTATCTTGGGTATCAGGGTGATGTAAGAAGTATTAATGCTTCTTGTGCAGATGTTTCCATTACAGAATGCCTGGCAGAGATCATAAAAGTCATTTGCAATAAAAGGCCAACATTTCTTAATCAACTCATTATTAAAACTGTCTGGACCAGGAGATTTGTCATTTGGTAATTCTTTGACCACTTTGTCAATTTCCTCCTTGGAGAAATTTGATTCCAGTTCATCAAGATTCTCATGTTGAATCATCAACTGTTCCAAATTAAAGAGCATGGACCCAGCCTCTGTTAGGCCTAACCTTGCCTTGAATGATTCCCAAACTAAGCTTGCTTTCTGTTCATGTGCTGTCCATGCAGTGCCCTGATCATCAGTTAAAACCGAAATGGTATTTCTTCTATGATTTAGGGTGGCATGTGCATGGAAAAATTTGGTTCCAGCATCTCTCTCTTTTATCCATCTTATTTTCCCTCTCTGTCTCCAGTATGCCCTTTGCATTTTCAGCAAGCTTATCAACTTATCACACAATATATTTCTGAAATTCCATTCAGGCAGGCTTAAATCTCTGAGCAACTCAAGAGATTCTATTAAATGTATAAGAGATTTTATTTTCTGAATGACCATGCTTATGGAAGATAGGCTAGATTGCCACTGTCTTATAGCTCTTCTGAGAATTTTAAATTTTTCAGTGAGCCTTCTTGCTGGATCTTGATGTTGGGATTGCAATGCCCAAACCTGCTGGACCATGGGAATGAAGCTATCATGGTGTAGCCAATGGTTTTCAAATCTGAAAAGATTTCCTTTGGGGATTTTGGAGTTGATTTCAATAACACAGGGCCAGTGGTCTGAGGTTTCCATTATCATATACTTGACCACACTATTGGGGTACTTGACTGTCCATCCTGCAGAGGTGAAAAACCAATCCAACCTTTCCAGCAAAAGTGGGTTTTGTTTATTAGTCCAGGTGAATTGCCTGCCAAGCAATGGGAGCTCCACCAGCCCCAAATTACTGATAGCCTCATTAAATAGGAACATTTCAACCATGTCACCACCTTCTCTATTTCTATCTTCAGGCCTTCTTATTAAGTTGAAATCACCAACAATTAACCAATCAATATCTGCAGGCATTTGAACATGCTGGAACCAGTTCAAGAATTCCCTTTTCCCCTCTGAAGAACAAGGTGCATAGATTGTAGTTAGGACCCAAGAATCTTCATTATGCCTTGAAGTGAAACTAATTGAGATAGCATATTCATTCTGGAAAAGCAATTCCCCTGAAAACACTGAGCTCTTCCATGCCACCAGGATGCCACCAGAGGCTCCATTTGAAGGAAGGAACATGAAGTTGTCAAATGCTGGAGTGCAAAAGTTTCTGATATATAAGGCATCAAAGACTTCTCTTTTTGTTTCTTGCAGGCAACATACATCTGAGTTGCTTTCAAAAATCTTATTTCTGATGGAGTTCCATTTTGTTTCTGAGTTGATTCCCCTCACGTTCCAACATAAAATTTTCCAGGATCGATGTAAATTCATGGAACATAATTTAGGAGAGAGAAAAACAATCTGGCCAAGCGAAAGGTGGCACAGGCAGATAACAAGGTCAAATAAAACATTAAGTGCTTTTGGAGAAAACTTAAACAAGAGTTCATACAACTTAGGAGAAGCAAAAGAAAAGCACCCTTAGGGTTCATACAACTACTCAAGGATAAAAAAACACCAGCCCACAAGGCAAAAGGGCTGCTGAACAGCACTGGACCACCAAGTTTTACTAACAACAAAAGAAACAAGAGACAAATTAAGAGTCTGGTTGGTCATTCTTACGCTTGTTCGCTCGGTCGTAAACGATCGTAAGTTTTCAGCCGAAACAGTGTTTTTCTCTCACACCAAACCAGCCAGCAGTAAATAATCCACGATCGTTTACGGCCTCCCGAACAGGCCCTTGTCATCATTGTCCTTATTCTTTTTCATTTTTCCCTAGTCTTCTTTGCTCCGATAGGTGCAACTTCCTTTTTTTCATCAGCTTCTCATCAGTGAGTAATTCGGGGTCAATCTGGGCAAGTTCCTGACCCAAGTTTCTCATGAGTGCTGGAGATAGAGTGGGAGGTTTGCTGTAGCACCCAATGCAGTTCACCTTGTTGCAGCTTGTGCTCTTGAAGCCTCTGTTTCTGATTTTCAATCTGGTGCTTCTCCTGACTTCAGTTTCCACCAGCCTCACCTTCTCAGCTGGGGTTCTTGTAGGTGATGAAAAGTCAGATTCCTCTTCTAATTTCTCCTCCTCCAGAGCCAAGTCTTCCTCCTCTGTTGAGACAGGGGACCAGAGGGAGAGTTTAGAGCAGCCTTCATTAGGAGTAGTTGAACAGGATTGAGGAATGAAGAACAGAATCGAAGAGCTACCTGGGCTTAGCTGAATAACAAAGTTGGATTAAATAAACTCCTTAGCCCATTTGAAGTGGGAAGGGCCCAGCAACATGGAAGAAAAGAAATCAGCCCATTCCAATGGAACAGGAACAGAGGCTTTGTCCTTTTTAGGAGCAAAGTGCTTCTCCCAAGTCTGCCTGTTGAAAAACTCCTGGGCTAAATTGGTCCAAATATCTCTTGGGACCTCATCAATGATCCTGACAAAGCCCACCTATAGGTTGTTCACATGTGGAGCAGGATCTTGGTCCATCATCTGTTGGGCCGCTATATCCTCATCATCCATCATCATGTCCTCAGGGATTTCATGATGAAGGAAGCTTTCAATGTTGTTCAGGTTTGGCACCTGAACTTGATGGACCACTTGATTCTGAATTATTTCTTGGTTTGGCAACTGCATCTGCTCTTGAAGTTCAGGTTCAAGCTCAATAATCAGCCTTCTCCCTGATCTGCCGGCTGCTGGTTCTGTGCAGGTGGTTGCTGATCTATTGGTCCCTGGGCTTGGTTATGGAATTGTCCCTGCTGCTGCTGTTGTTGTCCTAATCCGAAGAGATCAAAAGGGTAGATGTACCACCACCTGGTTGTCTACAGGTATGGGATCCTCATCCGGTGGTCCCGCTCCAAGCATCTCCTGTTACATTATCTCACACTAGATTGTCCATGAATCATTTTCAAAGCCTTCAGCTTCAGAGAAGACTATGAAATGAGGAATTGATTCAAGGTCAGCCACTCTAGCCTTGAGAATCAATCTAGTCTAGTTATTATCATCCTTGTCCCATGATAGAACTTTCCCAAAGGAGCAAACAGCATTATCAAAATATTCCTCCTCTCTGTAATCTAGAGGAAAACCAAGAAGCATGAGCGTGACCTCTCTGTTGAAAAAACCCTCCTCCAGTTACGGCCCTGATTGTGCCTAGTGAACGAGATACTAATGTCTCCAAACTGATGGGGACCATTGAACATCAATCTATATCTATCATAAGTCCTGACAAACTGAACTAATGCCTGCCCCAAGTGAGTACGCTGAATAGCACGGACCTGAACACGCGCTAGATCCGCAAAGAAGTCATCCAGTACCCCCTGACATCTAGAAAGTTGAGAGGATTACCAGGAAGCGGCTCAATGGTAGCGATCGCCCAATCTTCATGGCGTGGTGTCGGCCTGGAGCTTGCCACAGCACGCACCATGAAACGTCTGTTCTCCACTTCCAAATGGTGCATTCTAGGTGGCACAAAGGAAGCAGGGTTCGCACATTGGTAGGCCATAGTGGAGAAAGCAGGGAGTTCAGGGTTGCTCGCCGGAGTGATCAGAGGAGGTGAACTGGGGTTTTCTTGGTGAGGAGCACGCCTTACTGTCTCAGTAAAAATAGCAGAGGAAGGTGAAGGGTCAGTGGCCACGAAGGGCGAGGTGAAAACATGATCAGGCCCCTGGTTAGGCACTGATCTGTGGACCTGAGCGTTCGGCGGTCCCATTGTCATAGAGCTATTTAGCTGAAGCCAGGAGGGAGAACACAGTTGAGGCACCCCATTAAGGCCCTTGCTTGTCGTAGCCCATTCAGAAGAGGAGGGATAAATAGCATTATTACTTAGGCCAGGCCCAAAGGGATCAGAAGGGGGTTTGGGTTGCTCAAGGGGCGCTTTGCCATTAACACGTTTGGGGGCTGGCGCAGAGTTATTACCTGGGCAGCGATTAACCGTGCAGTTGGCCTCGATGTGGCCCCAATGCAGGCACGCGTGACACTTGATGGGAGCTCTGCAACGCCACCGCGGGTGATAATTGGCTAGACATCTCGAGCAGATCCTGGAAGGGCCTTCTGCCTGAAGATCTCCTGACACCACCTTGGAGCTCGGCGTCAAATTCAAATCCAACTTCAACCCTTGAACGTTGGGAGGAGCAGAGGAGAGACTTGGAAATTCAACGCGATCAAAAACAGATCGACAAACAGGGATGGCATTAGCCCCCGTTAACGGAGGCCAAAGCGGGTGAGCATCGGGAGGAGGGGGAGGATGATCCTCAGAGAAAGGGGGAGCAGCATGCACAGGTTCAGGGAACTCCAGACGACTGAAAACAGATTTGCGAACGGAAACTGTATTGGCCCCGGATAGCTTGATTCTGGGCTACTGCTGGAACTGAGAAGCTGCCTGATTCTGCTGATGAGGGATCTACTGCCATGAACGGTCCTCTTCTAAGGAAAAATTTCTTAGCTCAAACCTCCAGTTAGGACCTCCATTGCTCCATAAGTGAAAGAACAGCTTGTAGGCTGAAGGACCGAAAAGGCGACCAGAGGGGGGGGTGAATGGAAGCCGTAAAATTTCTCACGAGACTTTTTCGGTCGCTGTCCCAAAACACCACCAAGCACAAACGAGTTCCGGAGCTCAAATATCCAAGCCAACTAGTGACAAGAGTACCTACTAAAATTCCTCGGAACAGTAGAAAGCCAACGCAGCAGACGGAACACGAAACGGAGCTCAAACAACTAAGCTACAGAAGAAGAAGAAGCAAGCTCTAAAAATAGACCAACATTTAGGTTGCTAACAAAAACAACCATGAGCTCACTGTAGGAAATATGATCAATCACTTGTAATTGACGTGAAATAAATAAATGACCATACAGTGATTACTTCTTGTAGCTGAGGCTGACAACACAATAATAGATGTAGAAACAAAAGTCACGATCAAAGCAGGCACTTGCTGCTAGACAGAACCTGCAAATTTCAGTTGATCTGCACAGAAAAGAAATGCAAGCAGCTGCTGCTCTGCGGGGTATTTGCACCTGGAATCCATGGCAAGCAACTGCTCGATGACACACCTGCAAGACCGAGCAGTAGAGGCAAGTAGCCCTGACGAGAAACTGATTCCCAGAACGAACACAGAAAGAGAGACCGAACACCCAGTCGCTCACAGCAACCGACCGCACCAGTGTCCTCGCAGCATGCTCGACCGGTGATTCAATGAAACCAGAGATGTGCTGGAAGCAGCTACAGGGACAAGCAGGGTCTGCGCTGCTCCCCTCACCAGATTGAAGTGTCGACCTGAAGGCAGAGTACGAAGAACAAAACGAGCAGGCCCAAGCGTTACGAACAGAAACAAGGGCGACCCAAGAATCAAGGAAAAACAGCTCCAAACTCCATGATTTGTTCCCAAATTTTGTACACAAAATCTTAAGAGGATCAGTGAGCTATTCCCGAGAAATCATCGCTCAATTTCAACTGTAACTCTGAAAATCAAAGAGATTTGAGCAAGAACGAGTTTTTCCCCAAAAAAGAAAATCGGCTTGATCTTGATGCACGAGTGGAATTGATTCAAATCACTTGGTAGAATTGTTCATCACTCGTCAAAGCATCAACTGGACCAAACAAATCACACAGAAAAACATAAATCAAGAAGGGAAACTGGTGAACAGTAACTCATGAAAAAAGAAAACACGAACACAAACACACATCAGGTTACCACATCCAGAGGACAAAAAGAGGTTAGGGCCTCCATTCCCAGTACCAAATCACACCAAAAAATATCACGAATTTTTAGTTCATGGGACCTCTCTCAAGAGTGCTTAGAAGAAGAAACCCTAGGTGGAGGGAGAGAATGAGAGAATGGGAGAGAGGTGAGGGAGATGGGGCTCCGGGGCTATTACACATTCCCGGTTTTGCCCTCGGATACAAAATGAGTTGAACCGCGCTAAGCCCAAGGGCGTTGTTGTCCAACCCGGTGTAATCTTGATCCGACGGCCACCGCGCCTTCTCATCGGTAGCTTCACCTCGACGCGAACTCCCCGATGCCGCCACGTGCCGTCCGTCCCTCCTCGGAACCTCCGCCCGGGTTTTGAGGCCCAAACCCGTAAACCGTCCATCCGATGGTTTTGAGGTCCAAACCATCAAACCGTCATGAGTAGCGTACATCCATACGCATCCCCGCCATCCGACGCGTGTCACCGCTGTCCTCGACCGGCCGCCCGCCAAGTCCTCCTGAGCCTCGCTCGACTCACGCGTCCGCCGTCTTGACCCAGTCAACACCGTCACCCCATGTCTTCTTGCACTTGTTGATGTCCCAAGTGTCAGCCACCGCGGCTAGTCACCCGGCCTCTGGGTCCCTCGGTCCAAGCCTCACGTCCGTCCTTCACCGCTCCCGGTCCGTCGGCACGGCACGTCCTCCTTGACCTTCACCTCGCCGTCGACCACCGCATCCGAGCTCCACACCTGCACAACACAAGCCAAAAGACATGTCGCACACATAGCTTTCGCCATGGTAGGGTTAGTCACCACTCAACCTACTTCGTGGATCACATTGACAATCACTCATCACAAAACGAACACACAAGAGTACTTGTCAACCTTGTGTTCGCAATCTCCCCCTTGATGAGTGCATTGTCAACACCAATACACTAACAACTTTGAGCAAAAAGAAAAGAAGAAGAAGAGAAAAGAAAGAACTCACCCAAATGACCAAAAGCCAAAGAAAAGCCAAGAACCGGGTCATTTGAAAATGAGCAAAACTTGGTCCCCAAAGACATGGGCAAGGGCTCGACGCAACCAAGTAAAACAAAACTAGCCCTCAAGAAGAGGCAACGGGCTCAACACCACTAGCAAAGCTCGAAAAACCGAAAAACTGCTAGACCCTCCAGAAGAGGCAAAGGCTCAACACATCTAGCAAAACACCTCAAATGCAACTCCCCCTGAACAAGTGCAATCTCTCTCAAATGAATGCATATCTCTCAACTTTAGGTGAAATTGGAAGTTTGAAATTGGAAGTTTCTTCCCCTTGTGTCATTGTGAGTGTGGAAAACTTCTCCCCCTTGTTGACACATGCACTTATCAAGCTAGAGCCCAAAGATTGCATCTCCCCCTCAAATCATGCTATGAATGCAGAAATGCACGAATGCAGAAGCTTCAAGATTATAGTAAGTAGATTGAAAAGAGGCTCTAGTTGATGCTGTCATGTATATATAGCAACACATAAAAGTGCTAGCAAATGCTCAAAGTGACCAAATGAGACGAAATATGGCATTTAAGCAATTTTGATCAAGTTTGAGCAATTTTAAAAGAGGGTTCACCACCAAAGGAGCACATAGCAAAAATAGACAGGAGATCGACCTTGTGCTACACATGTATGCAAAGTGAACTACCCCAAACAAAGTTCACACATCATGTCATGAGACAAACTTGTGGTTTGATCAAATTTTAGACACCAATTGAAATTTATCGAGTTGCAAACTTATTACCCAAGTTTGTCGGACAAGTGTGTGGGAGGTTATCTGTACCATCAAAACCTGACTTAGCGACCATGTCAAGCCTATGCCAAAGGCAATCAGAAGCTTAAGACAATGATCTCGGTATCCATTACAGAGCTCAAGTTCACCAATAAGTGCAATTTGAAGCTGTCTCGATACTCACGACATAGGATAGTATGACCCATCCCGATCTTTTCAATTCACTTAGTTTGTTTTTCAAGTTTTAGCACAAATTCAAGTTTCTCAAGCAAGTGTGTAACTCAAGGTATGAGAGTAGCAACTAAGCATATATATGAAGCAAAGAAGATCTCGACACATTCTACACATGCTAGTTGCCACAAGTAGTGGTGAACACATTTCATGTTTTAACAAAGTTTAATCAAGTTCACAGTTTGGAAAACAAGCTTAGCTCATAACATGCATCAATTGATCAAAAGGAGCCTAAGTCAATAGCACATCATGTATATCCATAACATCCCCAACAAGAGCATAGTGTCAATCTAGCTACTATAAGGATGAAGCTGGGATGCAATATGATACATGATGATATGATATGCAAGTATGATGTAAAAATAAAAACAAAAGCTAAACTACAAAGAAAAGCAAAACTAGAATAACACAACCAAAATTCCCTCCTAAAAAGGAAACAAACTCCAAGCTCCCCTCGCAAGCGAGCAAACCTGGGCTTGGTCAAGTGGTTTGGTGAAGATATCTCATGAAAGCTGGTTTTGGGTATCAATGTGGTGCAGATCAATATCACCTTTCTCATAGTGGTCACGCAAGAAGTGAAAGCGAACTTCTATGTGCTTTGTCTTTGAGTGAAGAACTGGGTTTTGGCTACACTTATGGCAATCGGTGTCACAAAACAAAGGCACTCGCCTAAACTCTAACCCAAAGTCTCTCAGAGTAGCTATCATCCAAAGCAACTGGGAACAACAAGCAGCAGCCGCAATATACTCAGCTTCTGTGGTGGATTGGGCGACGCTAGACTGCTTGCGAGAAGACCAAGACACAAGAGAAGATCCAAGAAACCGACAAGTCCCCAAGTGGACTTCCTCTCAACACGACAACCAAAGATAATCCGCATCAGAATACCCGCAAAGAGAAAGAGAGGAGGAGGCCGAAAACCAAAGACCAAACTCGGGTGTGAAACGAAGGTACCGAGGATCCGCTTGATGGCAGCGATGAGGCGGCTGTGGCGAAGATCGAAATCGCGCGACAAGCTGATCGCGAATCGGATGTCTGGTCTCGTCGCCGTTAGGTACAAAGTGAGGGGACCGATCATGCTTGGTATTATTCGGTCCGGTCCCACGGCTCCCTCCTTGTCCTCATCCAGGCCGTCGTGGTTGACATGGGCGTTGAAAGAGGCTTGGCCTCACCCATATCAAATTTCTTGAGCACGTCCTTGGTGTACTTGCCTTGGTGCACGAACGTCCCCTCACGAGTTTGCTTGATTTGCGCCCGAGGAAGAAAGTCAATTCGCCCATCATGCTCATCTCAAATTCCTCGCTCATAGTATCGAAAACTTGGCAACAAGAGCATGAGAAGAGCCACCAAAGATTATATCATCCACGATATCTCGAACCAAAAGGATGTCTCGTGCCTTGCTTGAGGAGGAACAAAGTCTTATCTACGGAACCCATCCTAAAACCCTTATCAAGGTGAAAGCTTTCAAACGCTCATACCGGGGCTCTGGGGCTTGTTTCAAACCATACAAGGCTTTGTGAAGTTTAAAAACATGGTTGGGGTACTTTGGATTTTCAAAGCCAGGGGTTGCCTCACATAAACCTCTTCCTCTATGTACCCATTCAAGAAGGCACTCTTCACATCCATCCGACACAGCTTGAACCCTTTCAAGTTGCAAATGCTAAAAGAATCCTAATGGCTTCTAGGCAGGGCAGGAGCAAAGGTTTCTTCATAGTCTATTCCCTCTTTTGGCAAAAACCCCGAGCCACTAATCTCGCCTTGTTTCTCACCACCACCCCATCTCTCACTGCTTGTTCTTGTAAACCCACTTTGTACCTATGGGGTGGCACTCTGGTGGAGGTGGAACTAAAACCCACACTTGGTTCCGCTCAAAGTTCTCTAACTCCTCATGCATAGCATTAACCCAATCGGCATTAGATAGTGCGTGTCCAATATCTCGAGGCTCAAAAGAAGCTACAAAAGCGTAATGAGCGAAATGGGAAATATGATAAGACTTGGAACGCGTTACCCTTTCGTCGATGTCGCCAATCATGGTCTGAGGAGGATGGCGTCGCTGGATGTGTCGAGGTGCACCCAAAGACGAAGTTGCCTCCCCTTCATCCTGGTGGGGCCTCCTCGGTCGATTGAGGAAGCGGCTCAAGACGGACCCCATAAAGTAGAGGTGGAGGGCTCGGGGCCGTGAGCCGAGGTGGTCAAGGCTGGCTCAATCGGGCAGCCGGGTTGAGATGGCTTGGGATCATCCCAATCAGCGTCGTCGTCGTCCTCAAAGAAAATGTTGTCGCCCACCTCTTCATCACCGCATGTTCAAAGACGTAAATGTAAGAGGGCATGGTTTCGTCGAAGGTGACTTCACAAGTCTCCACGACACGGTTAGTCTCAAGATTAAGCACACACGGCACGCATGTGAATGAGAAGCGTAACCGAGAAATATACCGTCCAAGATCTAGATTCAAACTTATCAAGATTACCTTGCTTAAGAATGAAGCACCTGCAAATCAAGACTCGAAAATGACTCACCTTGGGTGGACGCCCAAACCGCAACTCGAGGATGTCTTCTTCAAGAAAGCACGAAGGAAAATGCGGTTTGAAACATGGCAAAGCGGTGTTGATGGCTTCGCCCGAAGAACGCCTAGGAGTCCTATGCTCATCGAGCATCGTCCCCGCCATTTCAACCAAAGTCCGATTTTTGCGCCAACAACACCATTCTTTGAGGAACATAGGGCTAAGAGAAGGCGATGTTCAAGACCCAAAGAAGCATGAAGGTGTCAAAGCGAGAGTTTTGAACTCGAGTGCCATTGTCATCTGCGGATAGCTCGTATGGCATTCTTTGGTAACTCGGTTTGCAACCTCAAGATCAAGTCACGAGCATGAGAAAATGCTTCGTCCTTGCCCTCCATGAAAAACACCCAAGAATAGCGAGAAAAATCATCCACGATCACAAGAACGTACCACTTCCTCCCCCTCGACCCGAACCCGAGCCGGACCAACAAAGTGTCCATATGAAGTAGCTCACCGGGTCTCGTGGTCATGACTGAAGTCCACCGGAGGATGGGAAGCAGCCACCATCTTCCCATGGCGGCAGGATGGCATACCAGATCCTTCTCAAACTTAAGTTTGGGCAATCCTCGGATCATGTCAAGAGAACTCAATCTCACTAGGAGATCAAGCTCAAGTGACCAAGTCTCCTATGCCACTTCCACAAATCAAGAAGATCGGCAACCAAACAATGAGAAGAACCGAAGATCGAGAGAAATCAGCTCTCGAAAACTCGGCGAAAGGAACGATCGATCGACAAACTAGATGTCCCCGAGAATCGAGCACACGAGAAAGTCCGATCTTAAAGCGCACCTCAAACCCATCTTGAAGGAGTTGCGAAACAGAGAGCAAATTGAAATGCGGTGCTTGAAACCAAAGCAACGTCCTTCAAGATAAAAGACTCATTGACCCGAATGGTCCCACGAGACAGACACCTTACCTTTGCTATTGTCCCCAAATGTGATGTACTCCTTGTATTGCATGGGGTCGAGGTCGAGAACCATTTGGAACTTCGGTCATGTGGCGCGAACAGCCGGAATCAACAAGCCACGTGTTCTCTGTGCCTCCGCTCTGCATCAATAGAAAGACAAGGGGTGAGCAAATGGCACAACATGGGGTTAGTGAAATGAGGAGAATACCGGTGTTGAGTCATTTGCCCTGGAAAAGTGTTAGGAAAAACACCATACATGCCATGTCCCATTGAGAGAAGCGATCACCACGTGGGGAAAACGTGGTCCGCTAGGAGTGCTTGGGATGAAAGCCACGGTCGCGAGGTCCAAAGTCATATCGATCATGACTTGGGCCACGCGGGCACGACACACCACGTGGTCTCGCCACCGAGGCCTAGCACCTTGAGGCATTGCACCTCTAGGCCTAACACTCGTGCCTCTGAGCAGTGGTACATGTACGCCATGTGGAGGACGGTACATGTCCGGTTGTTCAACTCATACTGCTGCCAAGCTCATCTCTCTTCCTCCTAAAGCAAAACTCAGCCAAATGACCATCTCTATGGCAATAGTCACAGTGGTACCTCACCTCTCTCTTGGGTGGTGGTTGACTCACTCTCTGAGGCTTTTGGCTTTAGGAAGGGGTGCACTAGAGATGTTGGGTAGAGTATCGAGTGAGTTCGAAAGTGGTTGGTTTGGGAACCCAAACTTGTTTGGATGGTGGAGCTTTTGGTGGTTCTTCAAACACACCATCTTTGATCATAGGCTTGGTAGGCTCGTGAGGGGATCTTGATCAATTTGGGAGTGTTGGTGGGTTTCTCATTTGGGTTCAAACCACTATGTTCACCAACCTTGCCATAGACATGCTCACCCTTCCCACCTATAGCAAAGCCTACTCCCGATGAGTCAGTTCTCCGCCTGAACTGGCTCACCATCATGCCCAACTGGGGCTCACTGCACGACACCCAGCTCAAGATAGACCGAAGTTGTGTGTTTTCTTCCTCGGTTCCCATCTTGTCATGCCTACAGGACTCAAGCTCCAACACCAAAGCTTCACATCGAACACATGTAGTGGTGGTGCTATCTGAGTTGGCCTTCTCAAACTCAGCAAGTTTGGCAACCTTCTCTGCCAACTCAGATTGCAAGCTTCGAGGACTTGCATGCACCGAGCAACCCGTAAGCGAGACTTCAGCTCATCACATTCATCAAGCAAAACAACATACTTGGATTGCAAGTCGAGAGGTTAGACATGTGTATAGCGACTCATCGCACTCCTCCTCGACACCACTACACCACTCTTGGCAAGCTCCAACTCCTTCAAAGCAACCTCTAGCTGGTCCTTAAACTCTTTTCTCTCACGGGCAGCACGCTTAAGCAACTTATCTTGACTCATCAATGTATCATTCATAGTATCAAGCTCAAGCATGAGTGAGTCAAGTGTGGGCGGTACCTCGTTTTCGTCGTCGTCGACGTCCTTTTTGAGCTTTGCTCCACCGTCAATCGCCATAGTGCAAAACCCACCACGGTTTGCACCGGCGACAAAGCAGAGACCGTTGAGCTTGTCCTCGCGCTTCTTCTCGGACTCATCGTCGGTCGAGGAAGAAGAAGAGTGATCATCGCTTGAGTCGTCGTCGAGGTCGCTGAGGGAGGCGAGGAAGGCGCGTTCTTGAGCTTTGGCCTTCCTGCGGTACGCCTTCTTGATCGCCTCCTTGTCGAAGCCGCCCTTGGCCTTGTGCTTGCCGGAGGTGTAGTCGCGTTTATCCTTGCGCTTGCCGGAGTCGTATTTGTTGGCAAAGGTCTTCTTCTTGGGGCGGTCTTGTGACGAAGTGGTCCGGATCTCCACATCCATAGCATCCCTCCTTCGGGCCACCCATCGCGTCGGCGGTTCAAAGCGGTTGTTGTGAAACCGAGAGAACCGGTGATGACGAAAGTGCCAACTCATCATCTCCAAGAGACTCAGTGCTCCTCTCGTGGATCGACATCAAGCACGACAAAGAGAAAGAAGCTTGTGAAGGGTTAGTCAAAGAACTTGAACCACTACCCGAGACCAAAGCCATGGTTGGTGCGGAAGGATTCTTGAGCTTGGCTTGAGTTTGGTAGTCGATCTACGTGGACTTGAGCTTCTTTGAAAAGCTCGTCGACGGTGAGGGTGTCATAGTTGGCGGACTCGATGATCGCCGACACCTTCACATCCCATACCTTTCGATCAAGGGCATAGAGAAGCTTGAGCGCTCTCTCATGATCACTATAAGGTAGGTTGGCCTTGTTCGCTTTCATTTTGTTGACAATAGTCCGAAAGCGGAAAACATGGCATCGATGGACTCGCCATCAAGTCGAGAGAAGTTCTCGTGATTTCGCGCTTGTACGTCTCGTCAGAGTCTCGGTCTTGACTCGCGGCGGTCCCTCGTGATAGCTCTGAAGCCTCACCGGATCTCTCGAGCTGTAGTACAATCGGAGACACGCTCGAACTCGTAAAGTTAAAGACTCGAGAAAGCACACCGCTGCGAGCTTTGCTATTTGCGTTGTGCCGATCCTTGTGATCCTGGGTGGTACGGGCCGTGACGGGGAGCACAACGTAAGTAGCATCCTCGCAAATTTCCCAGACGAGCCAATCAATCCCACGGAGATGCGCGGACATGCGGATCTTCCAATAAGGATAGTTGGACCCATCGAAGTGCGGTGGTTTGCGTAACCACGCTCCATGTCGCCGTGGATCACGGACCGATTAAGGTGGAATGATCCTTAACCGGCTCGATACCAATTGAAGGACCGAAAAAGGCGACCGAGGGGGGGTGAATGGAAGCCGTAAAATTTCTCACGAGACTTTTTGATCATTTGTCCCAAAACACCACCAAGCACAAACGAGTTCGGAGCTCAAATATCCAAGCCAACTAGTGACAAGAGTACCTACTAAAATTCCTCGAACAAAGTAGAAAGCCAACGCAGCAGACGGAACACCTAAACGGAGCTCAAACAACTAAGCTACAGAAGAAGAAGAAGCAAGCTCTAAAAATAGACCAACATTTGGGTTGCTAACAAAAACAACCATGAGCTCACTTGTAGGAAATATGATCAATCACTTGTAATTGACGTGAAATAAATAAATGACCATACAGTGATTACTTCTTGTAGCTGAGGCTGACAACACAATAATAGATGTAGAAACAAAAGTCACGATCAAAGCAGGCACTTGCTGCTAGACAGAACCTGCAAATTTCAGTTGATCTGCACAGAGAAAAGAAATGCAAGCAGCTGCTGCTCTGCGGGGTATTTGCACTGGAATCCATGGCAAGCAAGCGCTTTCGATGACACACCTGCAAGACCGAAGCAAGTAGAGGCAAGTAGCCCTGACGAGAAACTGATTCCCAGAACGAACACAAAGAGAGACCGAACACCCGGTCGCTCACAAGCAACCGATCAAGCCAAAGGTGTCCTCGCAGCATGCTCGACCGGTGATTCAATGAAACCAGAGATGTGCTGGAAGCAACTATGAGGGACAAGCGGGGTCTGCGCTGCTCCCTCACCAGATTGAAGTGTCGACCTGAAGGCAGAGTCACGAAGAACAAAACGAGCAGGCCGAAGCGTTATTTAACAGAAACAAAGGCGACCCAAGAATCAAGGAAAAACAGCTCCAAACTCCATGATTTGTTCCCAAATTTTGTACACAAAATCTTAAGAGGATCGATGAGCTATTCGAGAAATCATCGCTCAATTTCAATCTGTAACTCGAAAATCAAAGAGATTTGAGCAAGAACGAGTTTTCCCCAAAAAAGAAAATCGGCTTGATCTTGATGCACGAGTGGAATTGATTCAAATCACTTGGTAGAATTGTTCATCACTCGTCAAAGCATCAACTGGACCAAACAAATCACAGAAAAACATAAATCAAGAAGGGAAGCTGGTGAACAGTAACTCATGAAAAAGAAAAACACGAACACAAACACACATCAGGTTACCACATCCAGAGGACAAAAAAGAGGTTAGGGCCTCCATTCCCAAAGACCAAATCACACCAAAAATATCACGAATTTTTAGTTCATGGGACCTCTCTCAAGAGTGCTTAGAAGAAGAAACCCTAGGTGGAGGGAGAGAATGAGAGAATGGGAGAGAGGTGAGGGAGATGGGGGCTCCCTCATCCTATTTAACAGGGCTATTACACATTCCCAGTTTTGCCCCTGGATACAAATGAGTTGAACCGCTAAGCCCAAGGGCGTTGTTGTCCAACCCGGTGTAATCTTGATCCGACGGCCACCGCGCCTTCTCATCGGTAGCTTCACCTCGACGCGAACTCCCCGATGCCGCCACGTGCCGTCCGTCCCTCCTCGGAACCTCCTTGGGTTTTGAGGCCCAAACCCCAAACTGGTCCATCCGATGGTTTTGAGGTCCAAACCATCAAACCGTTCATGAGTAGCGTACTCCATACGCATCCCCGCCATCCGACGTAGCGTGTCACCGCTGTCCTCGACCGGCCGGCCCGCCAAGTCCTCCCGAGCCTCGCTCGACTCACGCGTCCGCCGTCTTGACCCAGTCAACACCGTCACCCCATGTCTTCTTGCACTTGTTGATGTCCCAAGTGTCAGCCACCGCGGCTAGTCACCCGGCCTCTGGGTCCCTCGGTCCAAGCCTCACGTCCGTCCTTCACCGCTCCCGGTCCGTCGGCACGGCACGTCCTCCTTGACCTTCACCTCGCCGTCGACCACCGCATCCGAGCTCCACACCTGCACAACACAAGCCAAAAGACATGTCGCACACATAGCTTTCGCCATGGTAGGGTTAGTCACCACTCAACCTACTTCGTGGATCACATTGACAATCACTCATCACAAAACGAACACACAAGAGTACTTGTCAACCTTGTGTTCGCATAGGCACGACATTCATAGGAGCGCAGCTTGTTTAAGAAATGACCAACCAGATTGGAAGCAACCGAAAAACGAAAAACACGAGAATCTAATTGCAAAACCTTGAAATCAATGGCAGAGCCCCCCAATGGTTGCCTGAAGAATCAGACCAACCGAAATAGGGCAGAGTCTAAACTTGCAATGATCGAAGGAAGAAAAACTCACGGAGGTTGAAGCCAGGCCGAGTGATTGGGAGCTTGAATGTGCGCCAGACATGATGCTCGAGGGCCTGCCCTTGATCAAGGTTTAGCCCAGGGAGCTCCATCAGGAGGTTGGGGGAGACCTCGTGCGGCGTCACCAAGGAATCGGTCATCAGACCGCCATTCCGGCAAAGCAACGAACACCTTGCGTGTAGACTTCGGGAGAGCTACCCTCTTCCAGCATCGCCATGAGCCGAGAAGAAGGCTCGAGCAGGGGAGGCGCAGGCTTCAGCTATGGCGCAAGGAGCAACGCCATGGCCAAGCTGTAACAGCGCCTATGGTTTCCAAGCACCACCGTCAGAGGTAGGGAAGGCGACCGGCATCAGAGGCTGAGGAGAGGAGGAAGCACCACGGTCCGTGGGACCAGCGGCAGCGGCGGCGAGGGGGGCGCCGGGGCCAAGGCGGCCACCGGCGATGAGAGAGTGCGCGCGAGGTTCGCTGTAGAGCTTTTTCCTCACCGCGCCGCGACTCTCATATGTGACAAAGATCAATTACCGTACCTGTCAAAACACATTCTAACTTTTCGGGTGGCCAACTGGCTTAGAACAGCTGTCATTCGAAAAGAGAAAATTAAAAACGGTAAGCCTAGCGCCCGAACGTCCAGCTCTAGACCTTCGTCCGGACGCGGCTCCCATTCGATGAACCCGTCGTGCCCTCTCAAGTAAATCGAAACAGAATTGCGCCCGCTTTGCCCGTGCAACACGAGAGCGCACCCGCCGCGCCCACGTCACCACGTGCCAGCGCCTCTGCTCCCAATGGTGATGTATGCAGCCCCCTCCGCCCCGCACCCATCCCACTCCGGAGGCAGCATCCATCCGTATGGAGCTCCTCGCTTGCGCCCGACACACGCAGCTTCCTCGTCCCGCGCTCATTGCCCATCCCTCGTTCGTATGAATGCTTTGCCGGCTCCGGGAGAGACTACAGCAAAAGGTGGGAGGAGGAGAGATGCAACATCAAATCTACTTTTGAAACATCCAAAATACAATGGTTGCAACAAACGTATGAAGGCCGTTGAAACACTTGAAACATGCTTATAAAACACTTGAAAAACACACCTGAAACACACTTGAAAACCATTGCAACTATACGCAACATCCAAATAAAATACATGCAACATATGTGTGAAACATATGCAACATCCAGATAAACACAATTGCAACATGCGTTCGGAAAACACATATGAAACATAACTCTGAAACATCTGAAACACTCGAAAATACTCTTGCAACATGCCTCTGAAACAATTACAACATATGCAACATGTGCAACATCCCCGATCTACTTTTGCAACATCCATATGAAACAAATGCAACATACCTCTAAACCGCCTGAAACAATTGAAACATACAATTGCAACACAGTGGGAGAGAGAGACGTCTAGCGCGAGGAGTGCCATGGCCACCGAATCTGCGGGCATTGGGGGCTCCCGGTGGGAGTGACGTCGTTGTGGGGTGAGGGGCGCCGTTGGGGTGGGGGAAGGAGCCGCTGGGGGTCCGGGAACATAGGGGAGGGGGGAGGCTGCGTCGGTCGATTTCGGCCGCCGGGGTCAGCGGCAACGACTAGCGGTGGCTGCTCTGGAACCTGGGCATTGTCGGTGGTGGCGACGAGGACTGCCACGACGATCAAAGGCGACGGTCCGCACACTGCCACGGTGCAGCCACCGCTTCCACATCGAGTGCCGGGGTGGGGGAAGGGGCCGCCGGGGTGGGAGAGAAGGCCGCTGGAGTGGGGAGGAGGATGCCGGGGTGGGGGAACGTGCCGCCTCCGGCCAGGGGGCGCCCATGGCCGCACGTTGGGGTAGTGTGCGGGGCACGAGCCGCGGAAGGGAGGAGGAAGCGAAAGACTAGGTGCGTGGGTGCGGCAGTGAGCGAGTGAGGCGAGTTGGGTAGCGGTGGCGCACATTGATGTTGGGTCAATCGACGTGCAGGCCCAAAACGGCGCGTTCGGCGCAGACACGCCCGGACGGGCGCCCTCAAAGAAACATTATCGAATTAAAGAACTGACGTCCCTGATGAGCACAGCTACCTACATGCTAAAGACCGCACGCCAGTCGTTTAGCGCGCTCTGTGTAGTTTTCACCGATCTCTCTCTCTCTCTAACGCTGCACGGTCGCATCGAACACGTAGTACACTAGTACGATGTTTCCATTACGTGACGGAGCCATCCAGCAACCACACCAGGAATAGAGCCGACAGCCGCACGACACCGCGCTCTCAGCCTCCCCACTTGCATTGCTCCTGATTCCGATTCGCGAGATCACGTCCCGGTCGCCCAACAGGACAAACTGGGCCGTCGCCGTCGCCGTCGCCACCCGCGCTTCCGGGGTCCGGGCCGGGCTGTCATTAGATCTGGCCGGTTGCTGCCGCGGCACCGGCACCGGCGACTGGCGAGTCTGCCGTTGCGCCGTCGATAGAACTATAGAAGCACACGTTTCATGCCTTAGTAGTGGTTGAGATCACCGGCTATTAGCGGCGCCACGTGTCGATGGCAGCCGATCGACGACGGCATGCCGCACGCCTTCTGACTTGTTCTCAGCAGCCAGCACAAGGACCTCACGGGAGACGCTTCGTGCGCGCTTAGCTCCTGTCCAGTCTGCTAGCTAAGTACTCCTACGTAGCTGCGTCGTCAGTCGTCACTCTAGCTAGCAGCTTGTTCCATGTTTCCATGGTCTCACAGCAGCGAGACCATGATGCATGGCGCGGCAGCAAAACAGTTACATCCAATAAAAACTCTTTTACATGTCCTTTTGAGGGAACGCATTGATTTTAATTTTGAGCCTAACTACAATATAATGGTCCGAGGGGCAGCAACAGCATCCGGTATTACATCGAATCCACTACAGGAGAACCGATAGATCTACTACGGGCCAGCATGTTCGTTTGGCCGTATCCTGTCGTAAACGATCGTAAATTTCTAGCCGAACAGTATTTTTCTCTCACACAAACCAACCAGCAGTACTTCTTCACGAACCAGCAACGAAACGAACCAGCCAACCGAACAGGCTGACCTGCTGTCCTTTATTTTCTTGTCTGAACATCAGCTTTCGAATTGGTTTTTAATTGTTTGCGTAGGATAACAATCACGTGAGTTCCAAGAAAAGAGACAGGAGTTCTCTGTGCTAGATAATCTACTGTTACCTTATGTGAACACAATAAGGGGAAGGCGGTGCCGAAAAGACCCCCTATTGTGATACTGTAGCCGCTGTAGGTGCAGGCGTCGAAATGCTCACCTGCAGCACTGTAGGCACATGTAGTGACCAGCGCAGAGTCAGCCCTGTATGTTATCTAGTCACTGTTACAGCATGTGCGCTGTATTAGGACTAGATGGATAGAGTTGTATAAATAGACTACCACGACAACTCAGTAAAGAGAGCTCAGATTTCCCATCTCACAGACAGGGCTTCGGCCAACGCTGGTGTCCTGTATTGTGCGTGCATGCTCTGTTCTCCCTCTTCTTCTATCTCTGGCCATAGTGTGTGGTCGGACAACATCTGTTCGTGGTCGGCACGGCTAGTGGCTGCTCGGCAGCACTAGCGGGTGCTAGGCAAGACTGTTGAGTGGGTCACTCACCTGAGCCGGTGATCCTGTGGGTCAACAAGTGGTATCAGAGCCGTACAAGCGCCGTCGTCAGACTAACCGCTGGCGATGACGGGCGGTTCAGAAGTGGGCGACAGCAGTGGCACTGTTGTGGCTGCCCAGCCACGACCGGAGGTCGTTGTTCGAATGGTGCGGGAGGTCAGCAGCACCAGTTGGCCGACGCTAATTCACACCAACTATGGAGAGTGGTTGATGACCATGAAGGTCAAGCTCAGAGCCCGGCGACTCTAGAATGTTGTTGATAAGGGCACCGACTGTGAAGAAGATGACATATCAGCGTTGCAGGCTATCATCGCCGCTGTACCGACGGAGTACAGGGAGCCGTTGGGGACGAAGAGCTCGGCTAAGGAGGCGTGGGAGGCTATTGCGGCGATACGCGTCGGTTCCGACCGCGCAAAGAAGGCGACGACCCAGCTTCTGAAGCAAGAGTACGCCAACCTCAAGTTCAACGATGGTGAAACGGTGGAGGACTTCTTCCTCCGCCTACAGACGCTCATCAGCAAGCTGAAGAGCCACGACATCACAATCGACAAAGAGGAGGCGGTCTTCAAGTACCTCCACTCCGTGCTGGCAAAGTACATCCAGATCGTTCTCTCCATAGAGATGATGCTGAACTTGTCCACCCTCACCATTGAGGATATGACAGACCATCTGCGGGCGGTGGACGAGCGCCTAGAGCAGGTGACAGCAACGAAGGACAGCGGGAAACTCCTGCTGACGAAAGAGGAGTGGGATGCTCGGAGGAACTTCGGGAAGGCAGCCTCCTCCAGCCACGGTGGCGATGGCAAGCTTCACGGTAAGGCTTCTTCGGAGAAGAAGCAGGTCGACCCCAACGCCTACCGGCGTTGCGAGAAGATGGGCCATTGGGCACGGGAGTGCCCAAACCATAAGCAGGAGAAGAAGGCTCAGGCTCACTTGGTGCAAGCCGATGATGAGGATGAGGCCACTATCCTGATGGTGACGTTCTGTGCACTGCACGATGTCGAGGCCGAGGAGAGGGAATAGGCGATGATGGTGGAAGGACCTGGGAAGGCCCTAAAGACCGTCAACCTCAACGAATCACGCGCCCAAGTTCATCTTGGGCATATGGGCGCCGACTAGGAGCAGCGGTGGTATCTGGACTCTAGTGCCAGTAACCATATGACGGGTTCCAAAGCATCTTTCTCCGAGCTCGACGGCGATGTTACCGGTACGGTGAAGTTTGGTGACGGCTCAAGGGTGGCTATCCAAGGGCGCGACACCATTATCTTTAGATACTAGAACGGGGAGCACCGCGCGCTAATGGATGTATATTACATCCCACAGCTACGTTCCAGCATCATCAGCCTTGGTTAGCTGGATGAGCGAGGTACTGATCAAGGACGGGGTCCTTAGGATCAGGGACCGGGAGCAGCGACTTCTTGCCAAGGTGAAGAGGTCCTTGAACCGGTTGTACCTGCTCGACCTAAAGGTAGAGCAGCCGGTGTGCCTGGCGGCAAGGCACTCCGAGGAACCGTGGATGTGGCATGCCCGGTTCGGACATCTCAGCTTCGACGCGCTTGGTCGGCTGGAGAAGATGATCCGAGGGCTACCCCACATCAAGCACGGAGGCGAGCTATGCGACAGCTGCCTGGTCGGGAAGCAGAGGAGGCTACCTTTCCCAAAGGCGGCCAAGTATCGCGCGAAGGATGCTCTTGAGCTCGTCCACAGCGATCTCTGAGCCGATCACACCAGCTACGGCGGGTGGTCGATGGTACTTCCTCCTATTCGTGGATGACTGTAGTCGCTATATGTGGCTGCAACTCCTAACGAGCAAGGATGAAGCGGTGGTGGCGATCAAGAAGTTCAAGATGCGTGCAGAGGCCGAGAGCGGCAAGAAGCTCCACGTGCTGAGGACTGATCGCGGTGGCGAATTCACTTCGGTGGAGTTCGCTGCGTACTGCATGGATCAGGGTATGGGGCAACACCACACCGCGCCGTACTCGCCACAACAGAATGGCGTGGTGGAGAGACGGAACCAAATAGTGGTCGGCATGGCCCGATCCATGATGAAGGCCAAAGGCATGCCGGCAAGGTTCTAGGGTGAGGCAGTGACCACGGCGGTATTCATCCTCAACCGATCTCCGAGCAAGGCCCTGACGGACAAGACGTCGTTCGAAGCTTGGTATGGGTGCAAGCCTAGCGTGTCCTTCCTCTAGATATTCGGTTGCATCGGCCACATCAAGAAGACGAAGCCGAACCTCACCAAGCTGGAGGACAGAAGCACACCGATGGTGTTCCTAGGCTACACGGAGGGTACTAAGGCGTACCGACTCTATGACCCACGTGGAGACAAGGTCCTTGTCTCGTGCGACATCGTGTTCGACAAGGAGGCGGCTTGGGACTGGAACAGTCCGAGCACGGGGGAAGCGAGAGGCTTTACCAGCACCTTCATCGTCGAGCACTTGGTCATCCACGGGAGTGGAGACGCTAGGGAAGAGGTGCCGAGCACTCCGGCGGTAGAGCCGAGCACTCCTGGGGCAGTGCCAAGCACTCCGGAAGGAGTGACGAGCACTTCTGGAGGGATGCTGAGCACATCAGGAGTGGTGCTAGGAGGTTCTGCAGTGGTGGCGACCACTCTAGGATGGGTGCCGAGCACTCCCGTGGCGGAGCTAAGATGTCTTACAGTGGTGTCGACCACTCCAAGACTGAGGCAGGACACTCCTACAGTGTGGCCGAACATTGTAGGAGTTATGACGAGCTGTCCAGAAGTAGTGCAGAGAACTTAAGGTGCTAAGCCAAGCACTCCGGCGGAACAGGGAACTCCATCGACGCCGATCGAGTTCACCTCACCTCCAAGTGACATCATTGAGTTCATGGATGCCTTCCACGAAGGTGAGGAGGTACAGTTCCGCAGGCTGGACGACATTGTCGGCGGCACATGTCCCTTAGGTCTGGCGGGCAGGCTGCTGAAACGACCCAGAGCTGCTACTCGTCAGTGCAGAGGAGCCACCCACGATCGCGCTTGCCGAGAGGGATGGAAACTGGCGACGGGCGATGCTGGAGGAGATGAAGGCGATCGAGGAAAACGAGACTTGGTAGCTCGTCGATCCACCTCCAGGATGCTGACCGATCAGCTTGAAGTGGGTGTACAAGGTCAAACAGGACGAGCTCGGCGCCATTGTCAAGTACAAGGCACACCTCGTCGCCCGAGGCTTTGTTCAGCTCGAGGGCATAGACTTCGAGGAGGTCTTTGCGCCAGTAGCGTGCATGGAGTCAGTCCGTTTGCTACTTGCTTTGGCAGCAGCAAAGGACTGGCGCGTCCATCACTTGGACGTTAAATCAGCCTTCCTCAACGGCGAGCTGGCAGAGATGGTCTTCGTCAGGCAACCTCTAGGTTTCGCCGTCAAGGGAGAGGAGCACAGGGTGCTCCGACTGCGCAAAGCGCTCTACGGGCTGCGACAGGCCCTTCGAGCATGGAACGCCAAGCTTGACGTCACGCTGGGCGAGCTTGGGTTTCAATGGTGCGCAACCGAGCACGCGCTCTACACGCGGCGACGGGGGAAGGAGGAGCTCATCGTGGGCATGTATGTGGATGACTTAATCGTCACTGGCGCACACACAGAGGACATCAACAACTTTAAACGCAAGATGGCGGCTCGTTTTCAAATGAGCGGTCTCGGCGCACTCTCCTACTACCTCGGCATCGAGGTGAGACAGGAGAAGGAGAAACTCATGCTCGGTCAGAGCGCGTATGTCTCCAAGCTGTTGGAGAGGAGTGGCATGACTGAGTGCAAGCCATGCGTGACTCCAATGGAGGAGCGGCTGAAGCTGATAAAGGCTAGTACCGCGGCGAAGGTAGATGCAACACTCTACCGGAGCATCGTCGGCGGTCTGCGCTATTTAGTCCACACAAGGCCAGACATTGCGTTCACCGTGGGCTACGTTAGTCGCTTCATGGAGGATCCCAGAGAGGATCACTGGGCTACGGTGAAGCGGCTACTACGCTACATTAAGAGGACAATAGATCACGGGATCATCTTCCCAAAGACCGGCGAGAGTAGACTGCAGCTCACTGTGTTCAGCGATGCAGACATGGCGGGGGACATCGACAGGCGACGGAGCACCTTCGGCGTGCTCGTCCTCCTCGGGTCGGCCCCAATTTCATGGCTGTCGCTGAAGCAGAAGATGGTGGCGCTATCTACGGCGAGGCAGAGTACGTAGCAGCGGCCACAGTGGCGTGCCAAGTTGTGTGGCTACATCGGCTGCTAGGCGAGCTGACCGGTGTGGAAGCTCACCCACCAGCACTGATGGTGGACAACCAGTCCGCCATCGCCCTCGCGAATAATTCGGTTCTGCACGATCGGAGTAAACACATTGACGTGAAGTTCCACTTCCTCAGGGACTGTGTCGATGGAGGGCAGATCATCATCGAGTTCGTCGAAACTGGTCAGCAACTCGCGGACGTCCTCACCAAACCGCTCGGACGTCTTCGACTCACGGAGCTGAAGGAGATGATCGGCATGGAGGGGGTACAAGGGTTAGCAGTAGGCAGTGCTGGCCCTAAGGGGGGGCAGGAGGTGCGATGGCCGGGGGCCCATGCGGGATGGGGGCCCAAGCCCAAATATATAAGACCCTGTACCCCAAGTGGCCAAATATATAAGTTTGCTATTTCTTGCGACGCTGGATAGCTACTTAAGCCTTGTGGGCCAGGGTTTCCAGTTCCAGAATTCCAGTCCAATACTAGTATACTACCTATAGCCAGTCCAATAATAAATGGCAGGCCAGGAGCCCGATCAAGCCACAAGTTCCACAACCTTCCGCCGATCAAGCCGCAGCCGCTCAGACTTCCGCTGATCCGCATGACAATTCGCATACGAGTATACGACAAGGCAGCCGAGGAACAGGCGAGACCAAGTGCCGATCCGCTCAGACGAATCCGCATACCACATACGACAAGGTTGATCCGCTCAGACTCCAGGAACCAACGAGACGAAGTGCCGATCGTGATCGACAAGGCAGCTGAGGGCCCCCGAGGCAGGGCTCGACGAGTCGACGACATCTGAAGATTTATCTTGGTTATTTCTTTCTATCCTTTTTGTGATTTGTGAATCTTGGTTCTAAATCAGTTCATGTCTAAATTGTCTATGCACTAGGGTTTTTTTTCCTTGTTCAAATTTTGTCTAGTACTTTGTACTCATATAGTCATGTTTTTCTTGTAATTTAGGTCAGGTGTAAGAATTTTAGAATGTTACCTAAGAAACATTTGTCAGGGGCTGCGAAAAGAAAACGGAAAAGACAAGAAGAACAATTTGTTCAGTCACAACAAGGTGCTTTAGATAAGTTTTTTTCAGTTTCAAGTAGTGTTGTGCGTGATGACAACCCTATAGATGCACCTGATAATGAAGAAGAAGAGCAACAACAAGTTAATGATAATTTAAGTGAACAAGTTGATGCTATAGAGAATGAAAATTTACAGCATTCCTCTCAACCTGAAAATTCAATTGATGATGTGCAACCTTCTATTCATGATGTCTTTGATCCCAGAACTTGGAAGAATCTTGATTATAAGGGTAGAGATATTTTGATTGAAAAAGGACCAGTGAGAGAATTGAATCTTGAGTTCCCTGTAGATGCTCACAATAGACATTTTTCATATGCTTACTACTCCAGAAAGTTAAGCAGTGGTGAGATGGTTGATAGAAAATGGTTGGTTTACTCTAAACATGTGGACAAAGTTTTTTGTTTTTGCTGCAAATTGTTCAAATCAGATCAGAACAAAAGTTTGGTAGCACACGATGGATTGAGGGACTGGAAACATCTTAGTTTAAGACTTAAGGAACATGAGAATAGTGTTGAGCATATAAGAAACATGAATACTTGGAATGAACTTAGGCTGAGGTTGAGCAAAAATAAAACAATTGATGATGATTTGCAACGAGAAATTGCAAAGGAGAGAGAGCGTTGGAGACCAGTTTTAGTAAGAATCGTTTCTACTGTCAAGTTTCTTGCTAAACATAATTTGGCTTTCCGAGGGCAAAATGAGAAACTTTATCAAGCTAACAATGGTAACTTTCTGGGCACAGTTGAAATGATGGGTGAATTTGATCCAGTGATGCAAGACCATATTAGGCGGATTCAAAATAGTGAGATTCATCATCATTACCTTGGGCATAAAATTCAGAATGAGATGATTTCTCTTCTTGCAAATTGTGTAAAACAAACTATATTAAAGATCATTAAGGATGCCAAGTATTTTTCTGTGATTTTAGATTGTACTCCAGATGTGAGCCATGAAGAACAAATGACTCTAATTATTAGGTGTGTGAATATATCGAGGAATGTTCCAAGGGTAGAGGAGTTCTTCCTAGAGTTTTTGAAGGTTGATGACACATCAGGATTGGATCTTTTTAATGAATTAAAGAGTGCATTGGCCTCTCTTGGTTTGAACATTGATGATGTGAGGGGTCAAGGGTATGATAATGGTTCAAATATGAAGGGGAAACACCAAGGTGTTCAGACACGCTTTCTTGAAATTAATCCAAGAGCACTATATATGCCGTGTGCATGTCATAGTCTGAATCTTACTCTTTGTGATATGGGAAAATCTTACAGGTAAACTATTATTTCTTTTATATGTTATATATTGTTTTCATATAATATGCCATTATTTGGGATCTTACTATTTGTGATATTTGAAATCTTGCAGGCAAGCTATTTCTTTTTTTGGCATTATCCAACGTATATACACCCTGTTTGCAAAATCTACCAAAAGGTGGAAGATTTTGGTTGATAATGTCCCAGGATTGACAGTTAAGTCATGGTCTAATACTCGCTGGGAAAGCCGAATAAAAAGTGTTCAAGCTATCAGATTCCAAACTCCTCAAATAAGATCAGCTTTAATAGCGCTAGAGAAGGCTTCAACTGATGACCCAATGGCAGTTAGTGAATGTCAATCTTTGATGAGTGCACTTGAGAATTTTGAATTTATAGTTGGTTTGGTTATCTGGCATGATATTTTATTCTCTATAAATAAGGTTAGCAAGAAGTTGCAATCTAAAATTGTGAGTATAGATGCTACGCTCAAACACATTGAAGGTGTCATATCATATTTTAAGAAGTATAGAGATGAAGGTTTCACTTCTAGTATGGATACAACAAAAAACATTGCATCTGAATTGGATATAGAGCCAATATTTCCTACAAAACGTCAACGAAAGAGAAAGAAATATTTTGATGAACAAGATGACCAAGACGAGGAAATACAACAGTCTGCTGTGGACTCCTTTAGAAGAGAGTACTTCCTAGTTATGATTGATTCTGCAATTGCTTCATTGACTAGTAGATTTGAGCAGATGACAGCATTTGATAATGTTTTTGGGTTCTTGTTCAACTCAGAAAATTTGAAATCCTTGGATGAAGTTGATCTTTGGTTGCGCTGCAAGATTTTTGTGGAAAAATTTTCTCATGATAACTCATCCGATGTTGAGATCAATGATTTTTTTTCAGAATTAAAGGTGTTGCAAGTGACTTTGCCAGATTCTTTGATGTCGGCGCCAGAGATTCTGAAGTTTGTTATAGATGCAGATTGCTATCCAAATATTTCAGTTGCCTATCAAATTCTTTTAACTGTATCTGTGACTGTAGCTTCGGCCGAAAGAAGTTTCTCAAAATTGAAGTTGTTGAAGAACTATTTGAGATCAACTATGTCACAAGAAAGGTTAAATGGCTTGGCTATGTGCACCATCGAGAAGGATATCTTAGACACTATTGATCTCGATACCGTTCTTATGATTTTGCATCAAGAAATGCCCGAAGAAGTATCTTTTTATAAGAAGCAGTGGATATGATGGAGTTCTATTCTTCTTTAAGGTAATCATATTAGTTCTAGAAGTATAAATATATTGCTCTTTTAGTCTACGTTGTTTCTCGCTCTCGATAATTATTAGACATATTAAATTAAAAATATATTATTGAATTTGCTTTCCCTATACAAATAAAATTATCCTATATATTCTAAAATTTTATGGTCTAGATGGGACGTCGCGATGAGTTCGCCAGAGGGCCCTCAAAATCATAGGACCGGTGCTGGCAGTAGGATTAGGGAAAGATTGTTAGATAATCTACTGCTACCTTGTGTGAACACAAAGAAGGGAAGGCGACGCTTTGAAAAGCCCCCTCATTGTGATATCAGAGTCGATGATCAGTGCAAAGGCCGAATCGCTCACCTGCAACACTATAGGCACATGCAATCATGGCTTGCAGAGTCAGTCTACCAGTATGTTATCTAGTCATCAGCATTACGACAAATGTGCTGTAATAGGACTAGATGGATATAGTTGTATAAATAGACTACCACGACAACTCAGTAAAGAGAGCTCAGATTTGCCATCTCACAGACAGAGCTTTGACCAACGCTGATGTCTTGTATTGTGCGTTCATGCTCTGTTCTCTCTCTTCTTCTATCTCTGGCCATAGTGTGTGGTCGGACAACGTCTGTTCGTGGTCGGCACGGCTAGTGGCTGCTCGGCAGCACTAGCGGGTGCTAAGCAAGACTGATGAGTGGTTCACTCATCCTGAGCCGGTGATCCTGTGGGCCAACACTCTGCGAAGCGGAAAGATATTGCTACAAGGCCAACAAGGATCTCTGGTTGAACCAAGTGAATGATAAGTGGGACAACTACATGTACCGGCAGGCGCACAACTGGGAAAGGCATGCCTTGCCTGATGAAGTCAAGAAGAAGCTCTTCAGCAATACTGCTTCTGAGAGCGAAGGGAAGTCCTGGTTTAGTTTGCTTAGCTTGGGAGATGAGAAGTGAGTTTGAGGCCGGAGATGTATCTTTGTCACTGGCGTTTTTTTTACCGACGGGGTTAGTTTGTTCGGTTTTTCAAAAATTCGGTTTCAGAAAATGACCCCGATCGGTTTGCTAAAATTTCAAAAACCGACCAATTTCGGTTGTTTTTAGTTCGGTTTTGGTTAAAACCGAATAAACCGATGCAAAAAATATCAGACAAGATTTACAATTAACAAGTACAAACTTCGGGTTTTTAGTTCGGTTTCTCGGTACAACAGGAAAAAAAAACAGGTTACAACACATTTTAAGTTTGGTTTTCGGTATTTAGTTCGGTTTCTTGGTACAACAGAAAAAAACAGGTTACAAGACACTTTTAGTTCGGTTTTCGGTACTTGTTCGGTATGTAGTCAGAAACGAAACCGAAGCCAACAATCGAACTTCACAGAACTGAAAAATCGAAACCGAACCGAAAAACCGAACTACCGACTATTCGGTTCGGTTTCGGTTCGGTTCGGTTCGGTTTTCGGTTTCCGGTAAAAAAATGCCCAGGCTGATATCTTTGTCTGGAGTTTTTGTGGGAATAGTTCTAGTTCTTAAGTAGCTTTTGGTATCGGAACTGTTGTTAAATGCTATGGACGGGTGTGTCCCACCTGTGTGCTGTAAGGAACTGAATGATGGTGTCTTTGCTAATGCTAAGACAGAGGTGATGCCCTTTAATTCTAAAAAAAAAACAATCACGTGAGTAAGACCCGCTCTCACAAAAAAAAAAAAAAGGGAATCAGCAACTTCATTGAATCCCGGGGCGAGCCCTTCATTTTCTTATTATATGCCTCATGAACCGATTCGTGCAGAGAAATCTATTCTTCTGTCTCCTGTGTTTGATTCGATTTCTCTAGTCATAATGATTCGAACTGTCGATGCACTTGTCATCACCAGTGTGTCAGCATATAGAACAATAGGAGTAAGAGCACGCTCATTTGCTTGTCGATTAAGGCCCGTTCGCATGTCCTTAAACCCGACTTGATCCATTTTTTTTTCCATCTGAAACAGTGTTTTTCTCTCACATATTCCTTCAACCCATCCAAATTCTCCCAGAACTATACCAGCCGAACACCTCCTAAATTAATATAATCGATAGGATAGGAGTGTGGTGTGCTTTGTGAATTGTGATTCAACCAACAGCTCCGTCCCCACATGGCCACATACTAGTCCGTAGCAGACACTTGATGCTAAAATCGCTCATCCCCTTGGTGTTCTCATCTGCAGTTACCGTAGGTGTCAGCATTGAGTGCAGACTAGCTACGCGCTATGGGTAATCAGTACGAGGAATCCACAATTCCACATTCATTCAGCATGGGCAGATTCCCTATCTAGTACTTGATGAAGATGACGCCGGACGACTAACAGTGCTGCAAATAGAGCCACGACTGATTAGCTAGCTGTTTGCTGAAACCAGCAAGCAGGTGCGCGCATGGGGAATCTTCCTGTGTGAGAAAGGACCTTGAGTTTTTTCTACCTGCCTTCAAAAGTGGAATTAATTTAATGAATTAATATATTTTTCTATAACAAAAAACAATTAACTATTAAACAAATAAGCTATGCCAATGAAAAGACCGATCGTTTTTGGGTAGTTATAAAATTCTCATACTTCTTGAATAACAAAAGAAAGAATTTTTTTAAAGTAAAATTAAGGTCTTTGTTTTTACTTATAGCACTCTTTCTTTTACCTAAAAGAAAGAACTCAAAATAAAAAATAAGAAAAGCACGATTTTTTTCTTCTCAATGCAATGACCAGGGCTTTCTTACCACTGCAAATAGTTTTTTTAATAATAAAGATAAAGATTGTCTAAGGTAAATCAGAGAAGACCTCTACACACACAAAAATACAATTATCAATTGGGAAATACTAGCGCATGTATGTTCGGATATAAATAATTGATCCGGACATTTCCGCTCTACCTGTCCCACTCGGGCGCTCCTTCCCTTTCGGATCCAAAGGCAGCTTCACTCCTTCTCTTTCGGATCCAGAGGCTTTCACTCTACCCGTCTCACCCAGTGCTCATCCCCTTCTGGCTCCCTCCTTTCTCCTATGATGCAATAGTAAACTCCGGTAATGATGGTTGCGCTTCCTATAACGCCTACAAACACCGCACCTTGCCATACGTGGGAGAGAGAGATGGAAAGAGAGACAAATTGATCAGATGTTAATCATTGCTTGCAGCATTCAAAAACAAGGTTTCTAACATACTGAAACCTCATGTAACATCAAAAAACATGTTGGAACATCTTAAATCGACATTTGCAACATAAAAAAACATATTGCAACATCTTAGATCGACTATCGCAACATCCAAAAAAAACATATTGCAACATCTCAAGTTGACTGTTGCAACATCGCAAAATCCATTTTTGTACTGAGTGCCATAAAACATGTAACATCCAAGATTGACTGTTGCAACATATCACATACTACAACATACCCCACCGTATAGTGTAGATTCGGTTGTCCTTGCCTATGAAGGAGCCCAACCACCATGGAGGAGCTTGCCGCTAGCGAGGCCACACCTCTAGCGTGTAGTTCATCACCGAGAGACACCCGACCATGGAGGATTTCATAGCCGAGAGAAACACCGCATCACAGAGGTGTCCACTTAGATATGATCCACTTTGCCGCTATGGAGGCAAAGGTACGAAGGCGAGCAGGTGCAGCAGCGGGGGAAGAACTAGGACGGACGTGGGGGAGGGGGGGTTGATGGAGGAAAGCAGGCAATGATGGAGTAAGGCGGTCAGCGGCGTCAGGGAGATGAGTAGCGGCGTCATCGTCAAGGAGATGAGCAACCGCGTGCGTGAGGAGATGAGCAGTGGTGTGGGAGATTGAGGTCCAGTTAAAAAAGCGTTCGGCACAACGGAAACAGGCGGACGCCCGTGTAGGAGCATTTCCGTTATCAATTTTCAAGAAGTCAAACAGTTTGAGGTTTGATCAAAGTTCTACAAAAAAAAATAACATTTATGATACAAAAGAAGTATTATTAAATTAGTTATGTAATATATTTTCTAGTAGACCTACTTGGAGACATAAATGTTAGTCTATTTACTATAGAATTGTTCAATTTAACTGGCACAAATCCAGTTGCATTTTTTTTGGGGGACGGAGGAGTATTTCATCGGAACGGCTAAACATCATCTAATTTTGAATGTTTTTGAAAACCCGCTCAAGGGAGGCAGACGACAGGAGCAGAGAAGAAATAGGCTTTAATCAGACGAAGTAGCTGACCGTTGACACAAGAGTAGCAGCACCTCGCTTGCACCGTGTATGTAACCAGAGGCAGACACTACAATATCCACACACAAAAAAAAGAAGAGGCAGACACTACAATAAGATACTGATGCGGTTCGTCATCTCTAGTCGAGTTTTGATGAGTTTTTCTTCTTCGTCTACCTTCATCTCACATCTCTTTCCTCGCCTTCCCTAGCCTTCTATTCTCACATCTTTCTCTTGATCTAAATGGAGTAGTATCCATATATAGGGTGGGAAGGGTTTACGTTATTTATGTAATATTTGAATCTCATATATACGTGCTTGTCAATGCCGATGTGAATTATAATAATATATATTCATCGACGAGGATGCTACGTTGTGTTGCATTTATTGTTCGTTGAAGAAGATGGAACCAAATAAAAACAGAATGAACCATCCGACGGATAAAGAAAGACATACCCAATAACAATAACATGTACTAGTAACTAGTATTTTATCTATTTTAAATTATAAGTCGTTTTGATTTTTTTTTTGTAAGGAATTTGTTATGCACCTGCATATATGTTGTCTAGATAAATAGAACTCTAGATAAATAGAAAAATTCGATGTACCAAAAAGTTAAAATGAACGGAGGGAGTAAGTGCTATTGTTTGTGTGCTTGTCGATGTCAATATATGTGCTTGTCATATGTATGTGCTTGTCACATCTTTCTCTTGATTTAAATGGAGCAGTATTCTCATATGTACGTGCTTGTATATATATTCATCGATGAGGATGCTATGTTGTGTTATATTTGTTGCTCGTTCGAGAAGACGGTAGCCAAGAAAACAGAATGAACCCAAAGAGGCTGGCGGCCTAGGTCAATAGTGACGATCTGACGGATAAAGAAAGACATATGCAATAAGAAGTAGTACACTAATGTTAGTACTAAACGGAGGGAGTAAATGCGTCCTACAGAAGAAAAATGACACTTGGAACTTCCTCGAAAGTCTTGGGTGATATTACAAACCGATACTAATTACTTGGCCATAAGTGACAGGTGCTTATAGTGATGTGTCATATTGCCTGTTACTAAGTGATGAATTAGTCAAGCGTGTATTTTTCTTAACTTGTCATGAATGACGCACGGGGTGACAAGACGCGGTAACTACTGACATTTCTTTTTCAAGTACGCCCTGTTTGCTTGGCTGATAAGCCATGACTGAAAGTATTGTTGGCTGATTTATTGTGAGAGAAAAATACCGTTCGTTGGCTGAAAAAATAAGGCTTATAAACCAAGTGAACAGAGCGGTAGTGACTGGCCGGGAAATTGCGTGTTGTAGGCCATAAAAGAATTATTAATATTTTTTTAAATGATGAATCTGTCACGGTCCTGCCCGGGAGGTGTGAGGCTCGCTACTGCAGGCATAGGCGGCGGCTAGGGCTAGGGGAGGGGTGGCGGCTGGGGCTGGGAGGCGTAGGGTGAGGAGGAGACGTAGGGAGAGGACCAAGGCTAAAAAGGAGGAGGGATAGGCGAAGAGTTTTCACTAATGTTCTAATGAAATGAAATGGTTACATCGCACGTATATTTATAGTCCCTAGAGGACTTGTATCCTAACTAAATGAGGAGTCCATATAAATTTGGACTCTCCTTCCCTAACAAACCAATCCTATTTTATAAAAAAATCTTTATTCTAATTTTCCATCTAAATTAGGTGCTGTTTGGTTGGCAAATGTAAACGTAAATGTAGATGAAATCGAATTACCCTGGGACCATAAATAATGAATCAAATCACGGATTTTATTTGGATTTAGACGGTAATGGAATCAGCTGAGTGCACGAGCTGCACGACGACGCTGAGCGACCAATCTTCAGGGAGCGACAAAGGCACGACGACAGAGTCCACTCACCTAGCGACGAACCTAGCCGGTGTTGGAACCGCTCCCCCGACGAGCAGCATGTGCAGGTCCACCTCGCTCCCACCGCATCAGCCCTTGGCCTTGCCATTCCTGGTGGCCGCCGTGATTCTTCCAATCACGGCCTCCCACAGCACCGCCGCTGCCAGGCACGACATCAGGCGCCGCGAGGACCACCACCACCTCCTCACGACTACAAGGACGGTGGATGTAGCGACGGCGATGTTGAATCCGGGCCCAAGCTTGTCCCCGAGGGTGGGGAGGACGAACATCTTGGGGTCGCCAACTTCGTGGGGAGCGGCGTGAGTTCGCTGTTGGACCGTAGAGCATGAGAGGGAGGAGTTGACGCGGATCTTGAACTTGAAGCCCCTCATCGACCACGGCTGCATCTACGGAATCGCGAGGCGGGGAAGAGGAAGCGCCCTAGTCCTATAGCGGCGGCGGCGGTATCGGATAAGGCTTGGGGATGTCCGGGATCGGAATTGAATAGGCTGTAATTGGATTACAGGGTACCTAATATCGGGACAAGTGCAACCAAACAACAGTAACAATATCCATTACCCTATGTAATCCAATTACGCTACATTTAGTTGAACCAAACACCATGTTAGATTCTCCCAGATAGACGTGCGCTACAGCACCCACAGTTACTGTTCACGCCAGCCCTATTGGGTAGTTTTGGGCCCAACAGGGCGCCTTGGCCAACCAGGGCCCTTTTCAGGCTTTGCTGGGCTCAGCCAGAGGCTCGAATTTAGGCCTGTGGCAGAATCTATGGGCAGGAATAACATGATGTTCACTTATATAAAAGCGTTTTTCTCAAAAAAAAAACTTATATAAAAGCGTTTGTGTACTACTAGTATTCCTTTGCCCTAACTTTTCCAAAATGTTTTAAATGATCTAGACTAGAAGAGTAGTAGACATGCTGCTTGCACGTTTCCAAGGTCTCAATATCTCATAGCAGCAGGAGGATTGGACGAAGACGCATAGCGCGTGACGGCAGCAAAACAATTGCATTTGAATGCACTACATGCGGAGAACCATGTGCGAAGGTGAAGCTACTAAGAGATTCTTAGGAAGAACTAGGTAGATCTACGGGTTGATTTATTGCTATTTTGGATAAAACAACTAGTAGTGTACTCGGGAGAGGGAGAGAGAGAGAGATCTAGAAGCCTGACCATCGGGCTTGAAGGATGAGGAGGCGTCCATGGCGGTGAAGTCGCGAACGCTGTAGCAGCGGTGCAGAGGCGGTGAAGTCGGTGGCGGCTTCCCGTCGCTGGCAGCACCCTTCTCTTTAGATCGGATAGGGTAAGAACCTAGGTGGGGCGTCTGGCGGCTCAAGGGAATCTAGTGGATAGAGCCCCGCCCCCACCTCCCTTTTATGGTGCTGTGCGATGGGGACCCATCAACCATGGAGTGGTTGGACTCCCCCAATCAGGGCGTTGATCCAAGGGCCTTGGGCCAATTGGTGGAGATCAAACTAATATTCTCCCCCTTGATCTCATCTTATTCCTTAAACTTAACTTACTTTATCTTGTTCCCATTCCATCATAGATCAGTGCATAGAGCGTGCCTCATCATCACGGTCTGTTGCTATTAGATTAAACAGCTACAACGCACCTCTCTGTTTTGAAACAGATACTTAACTAGGCCCTTAGTATCCAGAAATCATAGGCTTTTCTATAAACCCATGTCAACTGTGTGTTCTCTGAACGTACTGGGTGGTTAGCCTTTGGTAAGCGGATCCGTAAGTACTTACTCGGTACTTATGTGCTCAATGCTTTCAATATGATTCTGGATTTTCTCCTTTACTACATATACCTTAGTATCAATGTGTTTGGCAGCACACTTGACTTGTTGTCTTAGGAGTTAACTTACTTTAAATGGTTATTACTGTTGTCTACAATTATTAAATACGGGTACAAATTCCTTTAACCTCCTTTTGCCTGTTCCTTAAGCCTCATGTCAAGCTATAGTATAGTATGCATCACTGATGATACCATAACTGTTTCTTTGGAGCTTTTCCACAATAATACTCCAAAATATGAGTGTTAGCAACTGCTGTGGATTTCACTACACATCTCGCCAAGACTTGACATTTGTACCCTCAACTATTTGATAGTGCTTGTTCTTTCTTACTCAGCATGAGGCCTTTGATACTTTGTAAAATTGAAAGACATTTTCAACTCCATTCCAGAGATCTATATCTGGACTGGACTTCTGCCAAAATATCCCGGATACATAAACTACGTCAGGGTAAGTTCTTACTTGTACTTATACACTCATCAAGCTTCCTACAGTTGAAGCATTTGGAACCATATTCTTTTGATTGATCTCATATTGGTTCCAGGAACACTTAAAGTTCCCAAATCTATTACCCTTGACTATAGGAGCAGGTGTAGGTTTACTCGCACGCATACTTTACTTCTTTAGAATCTTTTCTAAGTATGCCTTTGCGACAGTCCTAATACCCCATTTTCTTCTATCTTGGTAAATTTTGATTCCTATAACCAATGACTCTTCACCAAGATCATTCACATTGAAACTTGAGGACAAAACTTCTTCTCAAATGACAGATTAACATCACTACTAGTAAGTAGAATGTTATCTATTCATAGGATGTGGAAAAAGAATTTTTCATTCTTGAACTTCACATAAATGCTATTGTCCTTCTCATTTTTCTTAAAACCCAAACCTTCTCATTGTTTCATCAACTTCAAATACTACTGTCTAGTGACTTACTTTTAACCCAAAAATGGATTTCCACAGGCGACATCCCTTATGTTCTTTTCTTTTATGATAAAACTTTTTGGGTTGTGCCATGTAAACATTTTTCATACAAATCCCCGTTGAGGAATGTCGTCTTTACATCCATCTGATGTAACTGTAAATCGTGATGTGCCATGAATACCATTATGATTCTAAAAAATTTCTTGCATAAGACTAGAGAGAAAACTCTCATTGTATTCTATTCATTTTTCTTTACGTAAAGCATATTGCTACAAAGTCGTGCTTTCTATCTTTTTACATTCCCTTTGGAGTCACATTTTGTCTTATAGACCCATTAACAGCCTACTGTTTTGACTCCATTAGGAATTACTTCTAAATCCCAAACATCGTTGGTATTCATAGAATTTATTTCAACTTTTATAGTTTCTTGCCATTTAAATGAGTAAACGCTTCTCATAACTTCTTCAAATGAGGTGGGATCACCCTCCATTTGAATTTCTTTACTAACATAGACTTCATAGTCATTGAAAAAACTGGTTTACTAATTCTTTGAGACATTCTAGGGCCTCAGCTACTGGCACTTTTCATATGGGGCTGTTGTTGCCCTTCATTGCCAAGAGGTAATTGATTCTACAGGCTCCTATATCACAAGATCCTTGTTTACATTATTCATCTTCTTCTAAGAGCCAACAATAGATGTTGTATTAGTCATACAACATCAACAGGTATTGAGTCTTCAAGTCTTAGATCTCTACATACCTCTACATACCATGCTTCCCTAGATCTTTTCATCTTTTTCTAAAGATAGTGTATCTTCCAATTTCTTATTTGGGTTCAATCTGTTAAAAACTTTATATGGCACTTTAAGCACCTCTTTAACATCTTTGAGGCTAACTACATTATCTTCCTGTCGAAACTTTAAAAGGTCCAAGAATTTAGCTACTTCTCTGCTTAGGGGTATCATCGTTGTAACGGTTGTACTCCTTCGACGGTCACATTCATCTTAATTAATCTTTATCTCACTCTTAATGAAGAGTATCTTTCTTAATTGATCTTTATATTCTCTCCCTCGAAATATGACATGAACTTTACTACCATAATTTCGATAACTATTTAGAAAGCCTGTAAACGAGGAGACATTTATAACTTACTTTATTCACATGATTGTGTCATGTAAACAAAGTTATTTCTTGATCCATTTAGGAGTACACTTTCCTTAATTCACTTTAAGAACTCAACGATGTCTTTCATTAGCAGTACTTTTGTAAGTCACGTTTGCATCTTTTTCTTATCCTTTGGTTAGTATTGATCATGACGATGCATTTCTATTTTGCCATGGTCAATACTAGGATAGCATAAGAGATACCCAAACTTCTCTCGCTATGCGGGATACAGAACATTTTAATCATCAGAAAACTTCTCATGCCATACATGATTGATTAGCATAAGTACTATGTCAAAACTTCTCCCCATGCGGGATACATTTACATGAAAACTTAGTCACGACGACTAAAACTTCACTTATGCTTTATTTTCCAATTAAATTTTCCGTTGGTTTCAATTTAATTAGAAAATTAGTAAACTAACAAAAAAAACTGTCCTGAACTGGCTTGACTCAAGCCTTTTTATTCACATACTCCAGCATTGCAGCCCATTGGCATGCAGCTGAGTGATCTTGTCAGTTAAAAATAAAACATACAATATGCTTCTGCATCAATTCTATATCACCATTGGGTAGAAAATAGAATTGATGCATTAAAACTCATAAATTAACTTGAAATACGTATAACTACTCTTCAAAATTAAATTCATCCGTTGTTTCGAATTTAATTAGAAGATAATCAACTTCATAGCAGCAGAAACTTAATAGTGAAATACATTCTTTTAGTTCAGAGCATTTCTTGGTCCTTATCTACTCTCTGAAAAATTCAGCAAGTTGGTGTAAAATTTACCCGAGATTAAATCTTCAAACTTAAATTCGTTATAATATTGTCATCATCAACGTTGGTAAAAAAATGACAATACCATAATCTTACATAAACAAAAACGGACTACTCCTCTAATTAAATTTTCCCATTGATTCCAATTTAATTAGAGGATCAACATAATCATAATTTTCTAAATATAACTGCTCTTCAAATTAAATTCTCCCGTCGGTTCGAATTTAATTAGAAGATAATCAACTTTAATCTTTGCATGGAAAACATGAAAAAATAATCTTCTTGAAAGATCATTCTTATTCAGAAGCATCACTGTATACTTATCTACTCTCTAAACAAATTATCCCGTTGGTTGAGCAGAGATTGAAAACTAGACTAAAACATCAAAATTGCTTCTGAAAAAGAATAAAACTTATTCAAAACCATTACTGTGCAACCCGGCCTGCGGCCCATAGCGCAGCGGCAATGCGTGGCTCACCCCGGCCCAGCAGGCAACAGCAGCCCAGCACTTCCGCGCGTGGCCCAGCACAGCTCCAGCGCCGCCTAGGTGCCGGCCCACGACTGTATTCGCACGCGCTTGCTTGCGCTCCCCCACGCCCAGGCTGCAACCTGGGCCTGGGCCAGAAATCCCTACGCCCACCTGGGCTGTAAGTCGGCCCTGTGATCGTCACCCGTCCATCTCGATCGGACGGTCGTGCGCGCCGATCGGGAGAACAAAACCCTGCCCCGCCCGGTCTGCCTCCCCAAACCATAGTCTTCTTCTCATTATGCTCCCCTTCCACTCTCTCTTGCCGAGCGGCGACAGCGGCGGCGGCCACGGTTGCCATCGGTGCCGGTGAGGAGAGACTCCACTGGAGCAGATCCGACAGCTCTACTCTACTTCTTTCTTGCTCCCCTTCTCTTCTGTCCTAAGGGCTCCCCGACGGAGCGATGGTGGAGCAGCGGCCGCCCGCGGCGGCCGGAGGAGATGGTGACGCCGTCGCGCGTCCCTTCGCCGGTGCGCGCGTTCATCCAAGAGTGAGCGCGCCGCCATCAAAGGGTTGTGCTGCGGTGCCCTTGTGCCCGCACGCGGAACGTCAGAAGCGCCGGCGAGCCCTTTGCTCGGCCGGTCTTCTGGCGCGTCGGCGAAGCGGCGCGGTTTAACTTCCCGCTCGGCGTCAACGACGGCCGGTGGTAAGGGAAAACCGGTAGGTCCCTTCTTTCTCCCACTTTTCTCGCTAGGGTTAGGGTTTGGGTTGGGTATTTGCTCGGGATTTTTCGGTCTAGGGTTTGAATGCCACTCGACGGTGGGGCCCTAATCCCGCGCGCCCGACGATGGCGACTCAGCGTCTCCTTCCCGCGCGACGGTGGGGATGACGGCGGCGGAGGAGCTCAGTGAGTCCCTCTCGCTCTCCATCCATGTCATTAGGGTTAGGGATTCTACACCTAATTTAGATCTACACTAGAACCTGTCTTTGATACCATTAATAGATTATTAGGAACAACTAGGTTAGATCTACGGGTTGATTCATTGCTATTTCGGGATAAAACAACTAGTAGTGTACTCGGGAGAGGGAGAGAGAGATGTAGAAGCCTGACCATCGGGCTTGAAGGATGAGGAGGTGTCCATGGCGGTGAAGAAGTGGCGGTGAAGTCGCGAATGCTGTAGCAGCGGTGCAGAGGCGGTGAAGTCGGTGGCGGCTTTCCGTCGCTGGCAGCACCCTTCTCTTTAGATCGGATAGGGTAAGAACCTAGGTGGGGCGTCTAGCGGCTCAGGGGAACCTAGTGGATAGAGCCCCAGCCCCCACCTCACTTTTATGGTGCTGTGTGACAAGGGCCCACCAACCATAAAATGGTTAGATGCCTTCGATCAGGACATTGATCTAAGAGTCCAATTGACCGTTGGACCAATTGGTTGAGATCAACCTAACAGCTACAGCTACGGCTACGAAGCACCAGTGCACCACGAGCTCGACATCTACCCATCCACGACGTTCTGTCGCAACTCGCAGTATGCCAATATATAGAAAATTATTGGTATAGAAATAACCGACACGCCCCTGGCTCCTCTCGGAGTAAATTTCGTAGGGTCCATTGGTCGCCGTCTCCGAACACAGAATCAGACCATCTGAGTGATCGGGGCTTCGGGACTTCGGAGATCACTGCACAACCTATTAGCTGTTGCATGTCAAAGCCGGCTCCAGGGAGGCAAATAAAAATTAGGTTTTGATCAGATGAAAAAGCTGACGCTAGCAAGCTTTCAGTTTGAGTACATGTTTCCGTCCGAATTTCATTTTTTTTGACAAAAAACTGAACTGCAGAACCCTGCAAATACACCTGACAAAAATGTGTTGCATAGCACGGTCTTGGGCCCTTCTCCGCAAGAAATACAACTTTGCTTCGATTCATGAAGCTTTCCAGAGCGATATCCAACTTTCAGCTGTCCCTTCATCGCTTCCTTATAGCTTTACGAAGAGCCTCGCTGATCATCCATGGCACGACGGCACCGGAGCCTGCAAACTGCATAGAAATTGAACAGAAACAACTGCATCAGTAAACCAAACTCTCCGACCAGCAAGAAGTCAAGGGTGAGCTACCTGAGCAGTATCGCAATTTGCATGTCTTAGTTAGCTGGTGATACCTGAGCTCGTATCTTAAGCCCCATGAAGCCATCTGGTGCCGAAGCCTGAACCGAGAGAACGTCCAAATGGAGGCCCTTGATGGCGTCGAACACTCGTGTCATCAGGAGCTCCTCCCACGGGCATTGCACCTCCAGGAGCACGTCCCTGTCCGAGACGGCGACGGTGACGTTGCTGGTGCCGTCCTTGGGGAGGACCCAGGGGTGCTCCTTCTCCACGTCACTGCCGAACTCTGGGCTCTTCCTCTTGCAGCCCGCACAGACTTTCGTCCTGACACTCTCATTGCCAATGCCACGGGGTCTTGTTATTGGCCTTGTCGTTTCGGATGGGCGTGATGTAAGTTCCCTACTAGATTCCAGTTCTTGTACCCTTCGCTGAAGCTCCTTGAGGTAGGCTATGGTTTCGGCGAGGATCGATGCTTTGTCCACCTGCCAAATTTTAAAAAAATGTCTTCAAGTTTTGAACTTTTGATAAACAAACAAACGTTCTCTCAAATCAACACGGAAGGATAAAAAATTGATGGTATCTTCTTCAATACCTTGTGAATGGACGGAACCAATGACTTGAGAATGAGGAACATCTCGTTGAGCTTCTCCCGGCGCTTTCGCTCTGACATGACGTGATTCTTGATGCCGCTTTCCTGGGCTGTTCCCGTCGTGCTTGTGCCCACACCACCACCACAGTTCGCCCAAGCACCGCGGCCGGCCACCACTTTCTTCAGCAATTTCTGCGGCTCTTCGATGACCGGCACTGCCGCCACTTCATCGGAGCACGACTGCGAGGACCTCGTCCACGCCATGAAGCTGGTCGCGCGAGAGCCATCAGCTAGGTTCAGGGGCGCTGGTTGCGGGGACGAGGGAACTTCGAAATTAGACCCGTCCATGATCCAGCCATCCTCTAGTGGTAGTGGCTGCACGTCCATTTCCTCGCAGAGGCTGTAGAACTCGTCGATCTCCTTCGAGATGTGCTCCAGGCTTGCGTTTGCCAGGCTCTCCGCTTCTCCTAGCTCCTGTCCGTGTGCCCCAGCGACGGCAGTAATCGTCTCCATTTCCATGGCATTGTGATCGAGGTCCTCGAACACAACCATGTCGTCCGCGGCCTCGCCAGTTTCGTTTGCTGACGGGGGGTTGGAGCTCGGTTCCTGCTCCCCCGAGTATGTCGGACACTGCGGCTCCCAGAAAGCTGCAGTTGCTCGGCTCACCAAGTCCGGGTCCTCCAACACCTGGCAATATCATTTACACTAGTTTGGTTAAATACTACCTGATCTTCAGGAGAATTAGGCACAATGAAAAATAAAAAATCTACTAGCTGTTATTTTCAGATTATAATGTACAGTATATATATGGCCAGTGAAGCGAACAACTGAACATACCGTATCAGTTGTACCCAGCTCAAGCACACCACCCATAAGCGGGATGCAGACGATTGACTGCGGAAATTAAATACCATTCAGGATGTTACATGTTGCAGTCAGAAATCTGCAGACAAAGTGCCCTGTGTAATGTTTCCGACGAGATGAAGGCATGGAAAGCGCTTACCTGAATGGACGTGCTCTGCTTGCTCAAGGCCACACATGCAGGAACCCAAGTTCACGATGATTCAACAAAGAACACAACCGACTAGTGAAAAACATGCATGAAAGGCAATAATAGACAAGACACAGAGAGCGGTCGATCTTGACCGATCACCGTCGCCGAAACTGAGAAACGTGCATGCATACCTTGGCCAGGAGCGCGCGGGGGAAGGCTTTGCTGCCGGCGAGGTGCGCGTTGCACAGCCAGACATGCTCGTTGCTCGTAAAACTCCTGCCCGGCAACCTGTGGCAGCACGGGAAAAAAATTGTTACCAACTTACCATCAGGGGCATCAGCTATATATGCTCTGTTGTATCAAGCAGTAATCGATACCCTTGGCCAGGCCGGAAGGCGTAGGTCATGCAGATCACGTAGTACCACTCGGTGTCGCCGAGGTCCTCCGGCGACAGCGAGCCGACCGGCCGCGCCGGCGCCGCGCGACGGTCGCACTCGCCGGACAGGAGGGCCTCGTACAACTCCCGGAGCTGCTCACTCCTCTGCATCACGAGCTGATCGGCTGTCATCTCCACGGAGTTGGAGATCTTCCGCGTCTTCACCTCGCCGTTGTAGAACCCGTCCGTCCACGTCAGCACCCTGCAACCAGATTTTCTCATCCGACTTCCAAGGGAAAACTTTTTACAGTAGTATATACTATATAGTAGTACTAGGTATCTATACCTCCTATCTGTATGTGTGTGTTTTGAAAGCTTATGATCCTAAAAATATATCATTTTTGTCCATTTGATTGAAAGTCCAATATTAAAAGGCGGGTGAGATGATAAAATCATATTTGAATTTCTCAACGTTTTTTCTCTGCCTAGATTTTTTTTTGTTTCCTCTAACTTCATTTCTTCTTTGCACCTTTTTTTATTTGTCATTCTCACTTTACGAGGAGCCAACGTACTCAACTTTGACCAAATATATTAGTATTTATAGTACATAATTAGTATCATTAGATATGTCATTCAATTTTTTTTATAAACTTATTTGGAGTTAAAAGTATTGTTAATATTTTCTGCAAACCTATTGACGTTTGAGAAAGTTTGACCAATACGTTTCCCATAAAAAGATACAAAAGTAGAGCATTATATTTAAAATAAAATAAATATGCCCTAAGATACATAGTGCTCCCTTTTTATCGGATGAGACAGAAATCTTTATTGCGAGATGTGCATCTGTGAGCTTTATTACAACATGACTTTTTATATTATTTTAATATAAGTATTGAATGCATGATCTATGAATTACACCTTCTTCTGTTATCTAGGCATAACTTATATCTAGATACGTAGCAAAAGCTACGAATCTAAAAAAAAAAACGTCTTATAGTTTGAAAACGGAGGGAGTAGTATTTATATTAGCATATTTTTGAAATATAAATATTAGCGGGAATTTCTTTGAAAAACTCAAAGTGTAGTAGAGTTTCACAAGCTTATGTATGGACCTCAACTTTTAGATTTTGTTGTCCTTAAATATTTAGTAGTTTCACCAAAGAAGAACAGAATCATTGTTAGTATTTGCTAAAAAGTGTGAAAGAAGAATTTTCTTGAGAGACGGAATAATAAATGGCTTTACTAGTTTCCAGTTGCTCATACGTACACTTCTATTACTCTATGATCTAAATTTGCATAGTTTCAGCTCAAAACTGTGGTATTACAAGTGGAAAGATGGGAGTTGTCCAGTTTGGTAATGGTAATAACACTGCATAGCTACAAGTGGAAAGACGTCTAAAAAAAACTACAAGTGGATAGATGGGAGTTCCCCAGGTCGAGAAGACACATCACGTGACGACGTGAGTTAAAAATCGATCCAGTACTCTCTTAAATCGAGGAGATTCAAGAGTAGGAATAACAAAGTTTGACTCAGTAACTAAATTGGATGTAAAACCTGGCGACATCATTGCAAACAGGAAAAAACTAACCATTTTCTGCAAAACGATAAGTAAATGACTACAATCGCATCACCGGATCCGACTCTCTTTATTTGATATGTATGTATGCGCTGGGAGCCTGGGATATATATAAAGCTCATGCAAATGATGTGACGACTGACGATCATTCATCAAAGTTGCAGAAAACTGCCAACCAAATATCAACTGTATATTATTAAGACTTCAATTTACCCTGGTTGGGTGCCTGAAATGGACCAGAAGAGGGCATAGCTCCAGTTGATGCTCCTCGCGGCTGCAGCGAGCTGGTTCCTCAACTGCCTCTCTGCTGCAGGCTGCAGCAGCTCTTCTTCCTGAACCGGGGAAGCTGAAAGCGCCATGGTGCGCCTCACTATCCCTTCACGCAGAAGCTAGAAACTGATGTTACTATTAAGAGACGGCGAAGAAGCTAGATCATTAGAAGAATATATATAGCTCCAGCTCGTGCAATTTGCAAGTAATAACCATTTTCATTTCGTACCTGATACTGTAGTCTGTAGGCTCTAGCTGCACAAAGTGACAAAGAGAGTACAACAACTCGATTCAAGATCAGTATTATATTGCTTATTATTGTCTACGGATCATCAGACAATCCCTCATGAACGGGCGGCCGGGGGGCATGCTAGAAAGACGTGGAAGGAAGTTGTAGCTAGAGAAGCAATAAAGCAATGCAAAAACTTTCATGCAAGGGTGGACAAGAATCGGAGGAGGATCGGAGCTCCCCTCCGCGCTAAGGGAATCAAACGCCTATATGCTAGCTATATGGGTGCAAGCAGGCATATATATATAGGCATCCACGTACACTCTGTGTTGGCAATGGCGACCTCGGTAGCTGGCTGGTGAGGAACGGAGGAGGAAGAAGACGGAATATATGCCTGCAGATATGCCACGAACCTTGGAATCCAAGATGGGTTTGTGGACGGAGCTCCATGACGGGAGAAGAAGTATTATTATAGTAGCACTGGCTCCGGCCTGTAGCAGCGCATTTATTAATAAGGAGTGTAACTTGTTGTATTGAACACAGTATGATGATGAAACGGAAGGATCGAGTAGGCTTGAAAGACGAGGGATAGACGTATAGTATACGTGTGTATGTAGTTGTAGCATGCTAGAACCTGGGAGCGGCGAAAGCGTCTTTCGAGACTTCCCGTACACTCTGTAGTCATGTCCGCGTCACACTCACATGGTTTGGTAGATCTCTCTTTCTCGTATAAGGTTTTTTTCATTGAACAAAAGGACCGTGCATGTGCGAGAGGTAACTTCATTATTTTCAAGTGTAAACGAACTATATATACGTACGTATGTAGGAGTATTATCATTTAAAATTCAGATTTACTCAGACACAGTGCCAGCTATCCTATTTATCTGTCAGTCGACGCGTTAGTCACATGCGCCTGCGGCTAGGGTTCCGGCAAGACCTCGCCGGTGTTGGAGACGCCGACCTCGCTGGTGTCAGGCAAGTTCAGTGCCCTCTCTCTTCAACTCTCCCTCTCTTCTTCCTCAACTCTGGCGGCCTTTCCCTCAAAAAAAAACTCTGGCAGGGCAGGGCGCGTTAGGGCCCTGGCGGCGGTGGAGGCGGTTAGGGGTCAGGGCAGGGCTCGTTGCAATGAGCTCGTCGGTGCCCTGCCCTGGGGTTAGGGTGGACAGGGTCGAGGGACGGGAGCGGGACGTGGGTGGCGCGGCGAGGTGGCGGCGGGGGAGCCACCGGTGCTGGGGCGGGGCGGGGCGGGGCGAGTACGAGGACGAGGACGGGGACCTTGCTTGTCTTTAGGGGAGGGCGGGGGAGGGGCGGCCGTGGAGGGGCGCGGGGAGGAAGACGGTCGAGAGAGCTGGTGGAGTGGGAGGTAGAAGATGACCGATGGATTTGCAAAATTGCAGGCACATGCTCGGGAGACATACCCTTTACGTACGGAAATTACAAAAGTTTATCATGAATCCTAGGAATTTCAAAAGTAATACGCTTTCGTTTACCCAGAAAACGATATACGTACAGATCTGGTTGTCCATAGGACGACAACATATCATAGATTTTGTATTCCGGGAGAACAATATATTCGATTTAAATGCCATTGACCGTAAATCGATAACTACTCTCTCGTCCAATAGAAAAACACTAACTTCAGGACGTCGTTCTACGTGGAACAAATTTTGAAAGTCGTATCTGTGACTATCTGACGATGTTTAAGGATATGTTTGGTACAGTTCCGTCTGTGTTTTCGGACCACAGACGCGCAAATTTCTGGTTCGGATGGTATGCTCGGAGGACACAAGGGTTTATACTGGTTCGGGCGAAACGTCCATACGTCCAGTTCGCTGCTGCTCATGTTACCGGCACTTGGTTTGCAGTTGTAACACCATCGGTGTTACACCGTAAATCATTTACTAAAATATGTAATTAGCATTATGTTTATGGGTTAATGCATGTGATAAAGTGTATAGATCAATTTACGTAACTCGAAACGATCAACTAAAATTGTAAAATGAAAGTTGATTCTATAGTCATGTTATATCACTTAAAGTTGAAAACCAATTTTTATTAAGCAAAAATGTTATAGAACATATATGGGTCATCTTAATAAAGTTGGAAGTACAAACTTTGTAGATGATAGTGAAATACTTGCGGTCGAAAAATAATGTTACTAGTTGATATTTCTAATAGTCTAGAAACGGAACTTAAAATCAAATTCAGCTCAAAAACTTAGAAATTTTCAAGTCTGCCAATAGTTATACACTACTATGTTTAGCAATTTATTGTGAGAGATTGGGTTAAGGAGTGGTGTAGTGTTATAGCTCGATTTGGTAGTCTCATGTGCCATCTTGAACATGGTGAAGACGGTTTAGATTTAGGAGCAACCGTTTGGTCATGTTGAGCGCTTTAAAATTCGTGCGTGTCACGGTTTCGGGCTGGTTGGCTGCGTGGCCACGATCACCGCGCTCGGGCACTCGGCGTCGCCGCGTTGGTCGCGCATGTGCGTGCGCGCGTTGTCGCGCGCGGCCGGCCATGGCCGCCTCTGGCCTGGCTAGGTCTCGGCTGCCGATGGAGCCGCCGCCGCTGCTGCCAAGTGCCCCGCACGCGCCGCGACGGAGCCGCTACCGACACCATCAACTCGCCATCGCGTCCACACTGCCAACCCGCCTCGCGTCGCGACGCTGCCGCTACCGACGCCACTGCGACGTTGTGCTGCTGCCGCTTACCTTGTCCTAGTTCGCACATTGGCTGCCCCGCGCCGTCGTCCCGCCTTAATGGCGCTGTGGCCGCGCCTGCCGCGCCCGCACCTGCCTCCGCGCGCGCGCCCGTGGTTTGGCCGCATTGTCATGTAGCGGGTGTGCAGACGCCGCCTTAAGTCTGGTCGGCCACGTCCCGCCAAGGCGTGGACGAGCCGAACCCACTGTCGTGCCCCATCTCTCTCTCCTCTGTTTTTCCGTCGCCGCCATCGAGTCTCATCACGGTGAGCCATAGGGCGAGCACCTCTCATCAATTTCTCATGCTTTCGTCTCCACCCTCACGTCTCCTCTCCAGCCGACCCCACCCCGCCTTGACTCGCGTCACGCCGAGCTCCAATTTTGGAGCTTTGCCGCCGCCGTGCCGTTAAGGCCTGTCGTGTCCAGTCTCCACCACTTTGCCCTACGCCAATTCCTCTGCACCACTAGCTCGCCTTGGCTCCCTCTTCGTCGTGCGCACGCTAGTCGTAGCTCTAGTGCCGCCTCCTCGCTGTTGACACGGCCTTGCCTTTGTGGTCCACCGTTCACCTCGCCGCGCGAACGTGGCTAGCCTCACTCGGCTCGTCTCTGGCCGAGCCGGCTTCTCAGTAGGGTCACTGGTGAGTTGTCATTGCTCACCCGTTACCCCTACCGCCTTGTTGCTCTGGCTCACCTGAACACCATCACCATTACCGCAGGGTGCCCACCGTTGTGGAGAGGTCCTTCTACGGCGTCCTGGCTCATGCAACCGCCGCCCATCATCTCGCGTCGAACCGTAGGTGAGCGTCAGCCTCGTAGATAGGTCAGCGTGGGTCCAGTGTGGCTGGTGTGAGCGCCAGTGCCACCGCTTGCCGCGCCGGCGTGTGCGGGGATGGTCGAGAGCCTTGCTGTTGTAAAGAGGATAAGATCCGAGGGTTTCGTTGCAAAGTCGCTGACTATAGAAATAGTAACGTGGTCTGTGGGTTGTTTTGCAAATAGTACAGGGGCATTTTCGCTAATGTGCCAGAGCGCGCAGGCTTCCTCACCGTGGGCCGCCTCGCGTGCGTGGACCGGTGATGCGTGGGCCGCACTGCGGGCTGCCGTGCGCTCACACGCACACGCTGCGCTCGTGTGGGCCGTGCTCGGCCGAAATCAGTTTAGCTTTTTCGTGGAGAATAGAAATAGCTTTTCATTTGTATTTCTGAGCTGAACTTTGGTAATTAATATAAAATCATATAGGTATCCAAAAATTATGAAACCAATTTTGTTAAGTTCCTAAAATTATGCTCTATCTATTAGTGTATTTAGTTCATATATGTACTTGTTGATACCAGGATCTATTAAATCATTTGAGAGTGCTTAATATTATTAGGTTAAATATTATAGGAATTTTTGTGGTAAAATGGTGATAGCTTTAGCTTTGAAAATTTTATAGTAGCTTTATGGTATTATTATGTGCTCACTATAATTTTTGTAGCTTTAGAATAGACTTAACATAAGGGTAGTTAAATGCTCTTTATTTGTAAAACTACGTGTTTGTTAGTTGAATCCAGCACTTTATTTGATGAAGATGATAGTTAGCTTAGTACCATAGTCATTAGAGCTAGCTTAGTAGTTTACCATGTGTATTCTTATTTTAGGAGCTGCTGTTGCTAAAATACTATGGGTTGCATCATCATCGCATGCATGTAGAGAACGAGTTGACGGAGATCATGACCATTGGAGACCATGAGTTCAAGGAGGTGATCGAGGAGTATGAGGGGGAGATCCTCATGTAGGAGGAGGTCCTGAAGCCACCACTGACTGACCAAGCTAACACCGCACCTACCCAAGGCAAGTCCCGGTGCATAACCCTTATTTTGAATAATCACTGAATATATATATGTGATGTGCATTTATGTTATAGGCTTATTGTTGAAACTACAGGCATAGATACCCACATATGAGTCCAACTAGCTTAGGTCAAGTAGCTGCTATGCTTAGGTTTTTTGATAACATGAGTAACCTGTCATTACTCACAACAGGTGATTATTATTATCAATCTCATGATAAAATGGTGAAAGGAAATGGATATCGGGCAGGGATATGGTACGGGTATTGGTGGGTGTAGGAGGTTGTGTCCCGTGGCCAACGGGGTATCGCTTAGTTACATTGTTTTCCATTATCCTGAGCACATACTTGTTTATGGGAGCAGGGAATGCTCGTTGCTCTCTTGTCGTGGGTTCCGGCTCTTTTGGACCGACTGATTGGAGGCAGGGATGGTGGAGGTCTAAGCACCACACTGAGTTCGAGACTCAGGTGTGGGGGCTTGGAGTCCAAGTTTGGACGGGGACCTAGACCCCTTGACAGGTGAGTGGTGGGTTGGTCCTGCTTGTGCCTGGGGTACAATCGGGGCATGTGTTTCGGGGTACCCAGCTGGGCTACATTGATTCACGAATCACCGTGTAATATAGTATGACTTGTCTACGATCTAGCGCCGTAGTAAGAACTGGAAGATAAAAGATGGTGAAATGGATCTGATTGCTCAGCTCTTGTTGGAAAGTAGAACAGGTGCTTACATAGAATGGTTAGATAATGACCTAATTGTGACTGCTAATAAGAAACATATATAAGGATGCACAACTAGTAAGGCTTTTTGCAAAAAGGAAACCCAGCAAACCATAAAGCTTATCATATCCTTTGGAGTCGAAAAATTATTCCCACTAGTCGGGTAAGTCTTGTGAGTACATTGTATACCCAGGGTTTGTTACCCGTTGCAGGTGCAGATTGAGGAATGACTGTTGTGTGGAGGATTCTTCTAATGGGCATAGAGGATTCTTCTGGTGGGCACAGATGGATCCTTGTATCTCATCGTTAGATGATTATTTTAATTCTGTTGTTTAAATTCCGCACTCTGAACTTGGTATTGTAATAATGTATTTCTGAGAATTTTTGTTGTATGAAATAGACTAAGTACTGTAAACTCGTTTTCATTATTGGATCCTAGAGGAAAAATGTGGATTGTTCGAGTTCTCCCTTAGGGTGTGCTCGATGGAACCGTCCGATGTAGCTAGCTTTTGGGGTGCTTAGTGTTTGGTGAAAGACGAGTGCCTCCAAAAACATGCTATTTTGGGTGGTTCTGCCACAGTAGTAGGGGTTACAAACAGGCAAGAGAAGGAAAGGATCCCAAGTCTCTGGTGGAAGGAGTGAACAGGTGCTGAGAGCTTGATTGCCGCTCAGCCGTGTGCTCATGTCGTGCTCATGTGTTTCTATCTGTCCGTGTCCTCTGGTAGGGGCACCCTGCTTCCCCTTTTATAGGCGAAGGGAAAGTGTGGGTTACAGAGGAGGAAAAGGAGAAGAATGAGAGAGAGATAAGAAGGCTTTCGGGGTTGCCGAGTCCTTCTTCTCCTTCATGCGGGTCCCACCAATCCTGTAGATGTCAGCGTCTGTACGAGGATTAGAGAGAACAGCACCGGCACGTCCAGCACTGTTCTTGATGTGAATCCCCAGATATCAAGGCATGCCAGCCTCTTCCCTATTGTTAGAGTTTTGACCCAGGCCCATACGCTTGGACCTGGAGTGGTTGGCAGCGGTATGGGTCCCTGTCGGATGAGACAAAACCCACGTCCTTAAGCTCAGGTGAGACGGAGCCCGCACCCAAGGGGTCAGGCGAGATGGAGCCTACGGCCTTGAGGTCGGGCGAGATGGAGCCTGTGTCCTTGGGGTCGGGCAAGACAGAGCCCGCACCCAAGGGGTCGGGCGAGATGGAGCCCACGTCCTAGAGGTTGGACAAGACAGAAACTACGTCTTTGGGGTCGGGCGAGATGAGCCCGCACCCAAGGGGTCAGGCAAGATGGAGCCCACGGCCTTAGGGTCAGGCGAGACCTTTTAATATGTCTCAAGCCATCCGGGAAAATTATCATGAGCGCTAACTTTCTTGCTTTGGGTATCCCTAATATCAATACCTGACAGTAGCCCCTGAGTCTGCGGAGGAGTAGAATACTCCTTTGGAGGCTTTTCTAGATGGGAGGACTCTGAGGGCCCTGGCCTTCTTTTTGTAGCCCATGGCGTGTCTAGGTAGGATGGCGATTCCCCTTTGTTGTAATCGGTCTTCTTGGGGCATGTAACCGTTGGATTTGTGAGGTCGGAAAGATTTTTCTTGATTCCTGTCCCCTAGGATCCGATCGGTCCGTCGTCGTACTGTGACTTCGTGTTCGGTCTCCTTGTGAGTCCAACTTCCCTCGAGCCCCCACGCGTAGTAGGGGTCCAGTCGAGGGTTGGCTCGTCTTTGTGATCGTCATCCCTTAAGCGTTTTTTTGATAAAATAGAGGGGCCGAGCCGTACCATGTTTTTCCTCGATGGACAAAATATGGTGCTCGGTGAGCTATTAATGGGCTAGTCTGAGTGGGGCCCTGGTTTCCCGTTCATAGGGGTCCAGCATGGGTCAGCTAGTGACCAACTCCAGACTCTTGGCGGCCAATCCATATAGTTCTTGAGTCTATTCGGCCAGTCCCAAGGGCTCGTTGCCTTTCTTCGAGGAAAAATCATGGACTAGGAACCGACCAAGACTCGAGCATGGGCCGGGATGCCTACGGTGCTCATACGCCTGGGTGCTAGCCGCTAGTGGGCCTATCCCTTTCCATCCCTCGCTCTAAGGGTGCCCTGAAGCGGCTGTGAACACATTGGTGGGCCAACCTTCGAACTCCTGGTCTTGAATGGGCCATAGGAGTGTTTTCAGCTCTGTATCCCCCCTTACCTGCGACGGTTCTTGGCTTATCGACCGGGCAAACCATCATCCGACATGTCCTTTGAGGGCGCGGCCAGAGATAGCGTGCGCGTGATCTTCGGAGGGAGGTGACATGACGCGACGCAGCATGCGCGTAAATCTAGGCGGACAGTTTGCCTTCTTGCCCCGCTCCATCCTATAAATAGCAGACTCCCCCTTCATGTTTCTGCACACCAAAATCATAGCCTTACCTTCTCTGTTTGTCCACCACCGCCATTTGGATCTGTCGTGCTTGCTAATCTGCCGCCAGAGCCCTAGATCTATAGCTTCCGCTTCTCCACCACCGCCTTTGCTTCTCCATAGCCACCTCATCCTCCATGGATTCGTGGTACCACTCTGATGTTACCCATGCATGGATGGAGGGCCTCGTCAAGCGTGGTCTTCTCCGCGGGAGGACCGATGTGGTGGAGTAGCTTGTGCCTAGTCATGAGGATGCGCCAGCGCCGCCCGATGGCTACGTCATCTCCTTTACGCTCTTCCACGAGCGCGGACTCGTGGTTCCTCTCCACTCGTTCTTCTGGGGTCTGCTGCACCACTATCAGATCGAGTTGCAGCACTTGAACCCCAATGGGATCTAGCACATTGTGGCCCTCATTGTGATGTGCAAGGGGTACCTAGGGATCGAGCCCCACTTTGAGCTATGGAGATATTTCTTCTCTATCTCCTTGAGCAAGAAGGAGAGAGGCCGGGAGACCCAGTGCCGATGGGATGCGTAGGCATCCACCTCCAGGGGTAGCCAACGCCGAGTACATGCCCTGCCAGCTCTCCAGATCCAACAAGGGGTGGCACTCATGTTGGTTCTACCTGAAGGACGACCCTACTGCTCCCTTGCCGGTCGTCTCTAGGCGCCTGGTCGAAGAGGCACCGCTATCATGGCCGTGGGGGCCACCCTCAAGGAGAAGAAGAGGGATGTGCAACCTCCTTGAGGCCATCGCATTCCTAAAGATCCACGGCCTCCGTGGGGCCGGCGTCATCGGGGGGTATCACGCAAGGAGGGTGGCGCCACTGATGGCGCGCGTCCTCCTATTGTATGGGATGACGCCTGACATGTAGCTCATTGAGATGATGCTCGCCCAGGGGCGGCTCCACGATAGCGAGGTCATGCAGCGCATCAAGGAGGCCACGGGGGAGGCCGACGCCGTGTTCCCGATCTTGGGGCATCCCGTGATGCGACCGGAGATGGGCTTCATCGAGCTGTCGGCGGGGTTAGTCTTCTAGGACTCTGTCACACCGCTGCTAGAGCATGCGGCATGAGGGCAGCGAACCATGCTGTGGACGAGCAAAGGAAGAAGAAGGACGATGAGGAGAAGAAACGGCGGTCGAAGCAGCGAGCGAAGCTGCAGCGAGGGAAACAGCGTTAAGGTTTGTCGGAAGAAGAGGAGGATGAGGAGGAGGATGATGGCTCCATGTCACCCATCCTGTGGGACGATCTGGCCGTGGGGGACGAGGACCCGCCTTTGCCGCAAGCGGGGCCCTTCCTGCGGCGTGCCACAGGGCAGGACGGGGACGACGCGCCCCAGAGCCGGTAAAATCAAATCGCCCCGCCCCATCCGGACCTCGATGGCAGCCTCGGAACCAGCGGAATCAGGCCACCTCACCTCGTCTAGGCCTTCGACGGTGGCCCTAGAGCCAGAAGAAATAGGTCGCCCTGCTCCGTCAAAGCCCTCGGTGACGCCTCCGGAGTTGAAGGGAGGCGGCCATTCTAGTTCATCCGAGCCCTCCGAGCCGAGGGAGGGCTCAAAGCGGCAACATGCTATGAGGAGCAGCCGGGGTCGAGCAAGCCAGCCCCAAAATGTCCTTGCATGATGGCGTTAGGCTGAGTCAAGAGTTTTTTTGACCTTTTGTCTTAATGAATTTTTGCCACGAACTCATCGCCATGTCCCTTGCAGCGTCGGAGGACGTGGGACTCTCCTGCGGCTCGCTCTAAAAAAGATCCTCCTCTGGCAAACACTCCAGGAGCCGATTGGCGCCATGCCGGTGGGGAGCGTGAGTGGTGTCGGGGTGACCACAGCATCGACTGGGGAGGCACAGCTGATGGCTATGTCCATGGGAGAGCAGGCGAAGGAGGGCGCCTTCGAGGGTGCCCATGGTGAGTGCGGCATGGCCGGTCATGTCCTCAATGTCGTGGCGAAGGCGGCACGATAGGAGCCATCATCCGTGTAGGTGGCCATGTTCGTGATGTGGTGACAGGGTAGGCCTCCGTGTCCGCATCACCCGCCCCCTCTATCGCTAGAGGAGCCACTCTAGAGGAGCTGCTGCCGCAAGAGAGGTCGGCGCCGGAATGTCCCGGTCTCTAGTCCGAGTGGCTGCCCTTGATGAAGCAGCAGAGGAGAAGGAATAGGGGAGTGTCCACATAAAGGTTAGGGGACGCGGTTTGCGCCCTGACCACCATGCTGAGCTCGATGCGCGACATTGTCGCTCTGGTTGGCCAGGTATGATATGACCGTGCTTCTGACCCCCATCTTCTCTTTCTCGCCTCTAAGTCTTTTCTTCTTCATAGATCCTTATGGTCCATAGCCAGGAGAAGTCCTAGTTCCTTGTTGAGGAGATGCAGTGGAGTGAGGGGCTAGCTGCATAGCTCGCTATCGCCCATCAGGAGGTGGCTGAGCTTGCCCCTGTTGCTTGGGAGGTGGCTGACCTCTGAGTCAGGGAGAAGGACGCTCATGACAACGCCTGTGAGGCTGAGGAGAAGCTCATGGCCCTGATCAAGAGGGCACGCACGAACGCCGTGGAGGCTGAGTGGTTAAGGAAGGAGCAGGACAATTTGCTCTGGGCCATAGAGGACCTCCGCATGGGGATTGACCTAGCTCACCAGGAGCGCATCGATGCTCAGCAGCGGATTGACCACCTCGAGGATGAGCTTCAGAGGGAGAGGGACCTAAAGGTTAGCCGAGGGTGTGTCCACCGGGCTCGCTGTGGGGGTCGGTCAGCGCCAAGAGGAGGTCCGGTGCTTGGAGGCCAAGGTGACCCGGTAGCGCGATGAGGTGCGCAGGCTTTGGGCGGACGTGAATGGTAAGTCTCTGGTTTCCCTTGTCTTTCTCCCTGGAGTCCATGGTAAGCCTTTTGACACGATCGGGGTATGTGACTTGGGTAGGTCTCGACGACAAGCTCGGGGCGAAGGTGGTGAAGAGCCACAGCCTAGAGAAGGAGCTCAGCGAGGTGAAGGACACCCTCCAGAAGGAGAGCGATGAACACGACAACCTTTGTGTTGCCATCTAGCTGGTCTGCGACGAGCTCGAGCTAGCCCCGAAGCAGGAGACAAGCTCGCTCATGGTCGGTGCCACCTAGATCATGGACCGGGCATGTGATATGGCAAGGGGCGTGCTTCTCTTTGGCGTTCATTGATCATTCGCGATCACCCATTCTCATTACGAGAACATCGATCTGGCGACGATGAGCCAAGGCTTCGCGCCCGTCTATACCGACGCCGAGCTGGACGACATCGAGAAGGAGGTGGCCCCCTAGTGCATGACCTATTTGCCAAGATAGAAGGTGAAATCATCCCCTCGAGGGGTTAGTTTAGTCAGATAGGTCAGGCGGCGCATTTTGTAATAAACGGACAAGTTCCAACCCTTCTGTTTCATCTAAATAAGCTTGTTCTTTCGTTTCGGTTGAACAAATTTGTTCTTTCTCCCTTTTATGTGTAAAAAGGGCTAAAGCGCTCCGACCCTTCCTTTTGCTAAACTGTAGAGCTAAAGGTGCGGGCAAAAAACTCTGATCATGCTGGTAAGCAAGAGTGCCGTAGCCGCTCGGACGTAGGTTTCTTGCAGTCCGACCAGTTTTACTCAGCGTTCGTTTCCGCAAACCTTGCCTCTAGGTTTTTAACATGAGAAAGGGTCAAGCACAGTGACTATTTTAGAAAAGGTTATATATATACCCTTATCAGCCCCCGAGTGAGGCCTAGACCCTTACCGTTGTTGGGGTCAGGTTTCACTAAAGATCGAGGAGACGATAGCGAAACTGGTAAGAGAAAGCGTTTTTTGTTTTAGAAATGTTATTCTTAGTTTTTGTACGTACCCCTCCCTAGGATCTGAGCCACCATCCCACGACCACGCATTTGGTCTCCTTGCGAGTCCAACTTCCCTCGAGCCCCCATGCGTTGCAGGGGTCTAGTTCAGGGGTCAGCTCGTCTTTACGATCGTCATCCCTCAAGCGTTTTTCGATAAAACGGAGGGGCCGAGCCGTGCCATATTTTTCCTCGATAGACGAAACATGGTGCTTAATGAGCTGTTAATGGGCTAGTCTGAGTGGGCCCCAGCTTCCCGTTCATGAGGGTCCGGCATGGGTCAGCTGGTGACCGACTCCAGATTCTCATTGGCCAATCCATATAGTTCTCGGGTCTGTTCGACCGGTCCTGAGGGCTCGTTGCCTTTCTTCGAGGAAAAACCATGGACTGGGAACTGGCCAAGACTCAAACATGGGCCGAGATGCCCATGACGCTCGTGCGCCTAGGTACTGGCCACTAGTGGGCACATCCCTTTCCACCCCTCACTCTAAGGGTGCCCCGGAGAGGCTGTGAACCCGTCGGCGGGACAGCCTTCAAACTCCTAGGCCTGAATGAGCCATAGGAGCGTTTTCAACTCTGTATCCCATCTTACCTATGATGGTTCTCATGCTTATCTACACCAATGTCGAGCTGGACGACATCGAGAAGGGGGGCCCCTCTGGTACGGGACTTACCTACGGAGATAGAGGATGAGATCATCTCCTCAAGAAATTAGTTAGGTAGATAAGCCAAGCGACAAACTTGTAATAAGTGGATAAGCTCTTAAATTTCGTTATGGCTAAACAAATTTTTAGCTCTTCTCCCCTTTTTGTATAAAAGGGCTAATGCGTTCTGACCCTTTCCGTCGTTAAGGCTATAAAGCTCGGGGTGCGGGTGAAAAAACATTGATCACGCTGGTGAGCAAAAACGCCGTAGCCACAGGGCGTAGGTTTCTTGTAGTCCGACCAGTTTTACTCAGTGTTCATTTTCGAAACCCTTGTTTCTAGATCTTAACGTAAGAAAGGGTCGGGCGTAGAGAATCTCTACCGAATAGATATACTCTTTAATGCGTTCCAACTCTTTTCATAGTTAAGGCTAAACAGCTCGAGGTGTGGGCAAAAACTCTAATCACGGTGGTGAGCAAAAACGCCGTAGCCGCTAGGGCATAGGTTTCTTGCGGTCCGACCAGTTTTACTCAGCGTTCGTTTCCGCAACCCTTGCTTCTAGATCTTAACGTGAGAAAGGGTCGGGCATAGAGAATGTTTACTGATAGATATGCTCTTATCAACCCCCGAGTGAGGCCTGACCCCTTGCCATTGCTGGGGTCGGGTGTCACTAAAGATCGAGGAGTCAATAGCGAAACTGATAAGAGAAAGCATACGTAAATTAAGGGTAAAAGCGACGTAGTTGTTCGATGTTCTAGGCGTTGATGAAGACTTCACCGTCGATGGTCTTGAGCCTATAGGTGCCTGGTTGGAGCACCTCCGCGATGACATACGGTCTCTCCCATGGTGGAGAGAGCTTGTGGCAGTTCTTGTTGCTCTGGACGAGGCGGAGCACCAGGTCCTCGACGTTGAAGGCCCGACCCCACACTCGATGGCTGTGGTACTGGCGCAATGCTTGCTGGTACTTGGCTGAGCGGAGAAGGGCAACGTCGCACACTTCATCTAGCTAGTCTATGGCATCCTCGAGGGATGCCTCGGCTCCCTATTCATTGTACGCCCTGACCATCGGTGCTCCATAATCGAGGTCAGTCAGGAGGATAGCCTTAGAACCATAGACAATGAAGAATGGCGTGTAGCCGGTGGCCCGGCTGGGGTCATCCTCAGGCTCCAGAGCACCGTAGGAAGCTCTGCGACCCATCATCTGCCAAACTTGTTCAACTAGTTGAAGATCCTAGGCTTGAGACCTTGTAGGACCATGCTATTTGTGTGCTCAACCTACCCGTTCATGCGGGGGTACGCCACGGCGGCCCAATCGACGTGGATGTGGTATTCATCGTAGAATCGGAGGAACTTTGTCTCGATGAACTGCATGCCGTTGTCCGTGATAATGGAGTTTGGGACTCCAAAGCGATGGACGATGTCAAGGAAGAACAACATGGCTTGCTCGGACTTGATCGCGGAGATCGGTCGAGCCTCTATCCACTTTGTAAACTTGTCTACGGCGACAAGCAAGTGCGTATAGCCCCTAGACGTCCTCTTGAGAGGTCCAACTAGATCGAGCCCCCACACCACGAATGGCCACATGATGGGGATCATTTGAAGTGCTTGTGCCGACAGGTGGGTCTGCTGAGCATAGTATCGACACCCTTCATAGGTGCGCATAATCTGTTCAACGTCGGCTACTGTGGTCGACCAATAGAAGCCTTGTCGGAATGTGTTTTCGACTAGGGTCCTAGGTGCAGCATGGTGCCCACAGACTCCACCATGGATATCACTCACCAACTGCTTCCCTTGTTCGATGGGGATGCAACGCTGTAGGGTCTCGGTGTGGCTTCGCCTGTAGAGCTCGCCTTCAATAATGATAAAGGACTTGGCGCGACCCGCGAGCCGCTGAGCCTCCATTTTGTTCGTTGGCAGCGCATCACAGAGGAGGTAGTCGAGGTAAGGCATCCTCCAGTCTGCCAGAGGGTCAGGCTCTGTCGCTGAATCCTCATCAAGCTCCATGACTTCGAGGTCGGATGGAGCCGCCAACTGGTTAGCCTAGAGCCCAAGGCAGGCGGCCCATCACCGGTCTATTTCGGCTCCTCGTAGTGGACCGAGGGCTTGTACTGATCGCTAGCGAAGACGCCTGTCGGCACCGGCTCTCGATCGAACACTATTTTCACCAGCGTGTCGGTCGCCTCGTTGAGACGCCTCGGGATGTGATTGAGCTTGAGACCGTCGAACTTGTCCTCCATCTAGCAGACTTCTCAGCAATACGTAGCCATCTTGGAGTTGTGGCGGCTTGATTCCTTTATGACTTGGTCGATGACCAGCTGGGAGTCGCCCCGGGCGTCAAGCCGTCGGATACCTAATTCGATGGCGAAGCGCAGGTCGTTGATTAGTGCCTCATACTCGGCCACATTGTTGGAGGAGGGAAAATGGATGCAAACCATGTACCTCATGCGTACCTCGAGGGGTGAAACAAAGACCAGCCTCGCACCGGCGCCTTTCTTCATCAGCGATCCATCGATGTACATCGTCTAGTACTCTTGGTCGACTACTGCTGGTGGCATTTGGATCTCGGTCCACTCTGCAACGAAATCAGCCAGCACTTGGGACTTGATGGCCGTCCGAGGGGCATATGAAATGCCTTGACCCATCAGCTCGAGTGCCCACTTCAAGATTCTTCCTATGGCATCTCGGTTTTGGACGACCTCACCGAGAGGGAAGGACATCACGACCGTCACCGGATGCTACTCGAAGTAGTGACGTAACTTCCTCTTGGCGATAAGGATGGCGTATAGGAGTTTTTAGATTTGGGGATAGCGAGTCTTGGAATCAGATAAGACCTCGCTAACGAAGTACACGGGACGCTGTACTTTGAGGGTGTGTCCCACCCCTTCCCGCTCTACCAATAGGATGGCGCTGACCACTTGCGTGCTGGCCGCAATGTAGAGCAGGAGCGGTTCCCCGTCGATCGGGGGGCCAGAATCGGGGCCTTCGTCAAGAGCTTCTTGACCTTGTCAAGTGCCTCCTAGGCCTCAGGCGTCCATTCGAAGTGGTCGGCCTTCTTCAGAAGCCGATAGAGGGGGGGACCTCGTTCGTCGATGCGTGAGATAAAGCGGTTGAGCGTGGCGAGGCACCCTGTAACTCACTGTACCCCCTTTATGTTCTGAATCGGGCCCATCCTCGTGATGGCCGAGATCTTCTCGGGTTGGCTTTGATGCCGCGCTTGGAGATGATAAAACCCAGCAACATACCCCTCGGGACCCTGAAAACACATTTCTCGGGGTTGAGCTTGATGCCGTTTGCTCGGAGCTTCGCAAAGGTCTGCTCTAGGTCGGCTACGACTAGGTTAGCCCGTTTGGACTTGACCACGATGTCATCTATGTAGGCCTCAACGGTTTGTCCAATGAGGTCACCGAAAACTTGAGCATACAATGCTGATACGTAGCCCTGCATTTTTTAGACTGAAAGGCATCGTGAATTAGCAAAACGACCCGAACAGGGTGATAAAAGACATCGCGAGCTGGTCAGACTCTTTCATCGCGATTTGATGGTACCCGGAGTACGCATCAAGGAAGCAAAGGGTTTCGCACCCTGAGGTCGAGTCGACTACTTGGTCTATGCGTGGCAAAGAAAATGGATCCTTTGGAGATGCTTTGTTGAGACCCGTGTAGTCAACACACATTCTCCATTTTCTACTCTTTTTTCGTACAAGAACAGGATTGGCTAACCACTTGGGGTGGTATACTTCCTTGATGAACCTGGCCGCCAAAAGCTTCGCAATCTCCTCGCTGATGGCCCTACGTTTCTCCTCGTCGAAGCGACGCTGGAGCTGTTTCACCGGCTTGGAGCCTGGCTTGATCTTCAAGGCGTGCTCGGCGACTTCTCTCGGAATGCATGGCATGTCTGAAGGTCTCCACGCAAATATGTCTCTGTTGGCATAGAGGAAGTCGGTGAGCGCGCTTTCCTATTTAGAGAAAAGTGTGGTGCCGATGCGCACCACTTTGCCCTCGGAGCCGCTGGGGTCTATGAGGACCTCCTTGGCGCCCTCTACAGGCTTGAAAGACCCGGCTGACCGCTTGGGTTCGGACGCTTCTACGACGACCTCCTCCCTGATGGCCGCAAGCTCTTTGGAGGCGACAATTACCACGGCATGTTCGCAGCGCTCGACCTCGCACTGGTAGACGCGCTGGAAGGAGGTGCCGATGGTGATGACCCCGTATGGACCTGGCATCTTTAACTTTAAATAGGTGTAGTTGGGGACGGCCATGAACTTCGCGTAACATGGACGTCCCAGGATGGCATGGTAGGTCCCGTGGAACCCGACCACCTCGAAGGTAAGGGTCTCCGTCCAATAATTAGTCGGATTCCCGAAGGTGACGAGCAGATCGATCTGCCCAAGTGCACGGCCTGCTTTTCAGGCACGATACCGTGGAAAGGCGCTCTAGTCAGCCGGATGCGCGATCGGTCGATGCCCATGGCGTCGAGCGTTTCAGCGTACATGATGTTGAGGCCGCTGCCTCCATCCATCAGCACCTTGGTGAGCCGCTTCGTGCCGATGATCGGGTCGACCACGAGCGGATATCTTCCCGGCTGCGTGACGTTTTTCGGGTGGTCGGTCCGATCAAAGGTTATGGCGGACTCTGACCATCAGAGGACATTTATCTCTTTTCTATTAAAATATAATATGAAAAAATAATTAGAGCTAACTTATGAATCAGTCATCGTGGGTGTCCTCATGATGACCTTTACGAGTTGAGTTTGAATGTTGGGTTAGCTTAGATTTAGTGGAAAGACCCTACATGACGTGTGCTCGGAGTGACCCAAATAAGAGAAAATGTCAAGGTGATGCTAACTTATAGTGATACGGCGCAAGTTCAAGTACCAGTACCCAAAATATTAAAAAAAAATCATTCGTCAGCCTCCCCAGGCTTCGTCTCCCTTAGCAGGCAAGGAACGTCACAGCGCAGACGAGCCAGGGACGGATGGAGCGAAACGAACCCGATCAGCTCGGACCTGACTCTGGCATATGCAAAAGCTAACAAGGACGGTTTCCACATTGTCGACCATCCCAATGGCTAGAAGACGAAGATGAAGAAGCCCAGAGCTCTCCCTCGGCGAACAAGGAACCTAGGGAAAACTCTAATCCTTGTTGCCCTCCGGATCTATAAGGACGGGATGCAAGGGCACCCTTAGACAGGGACGACTCCTAGAAACCAATCTCTCATATCTTGGATGAGTATCAGAATCTCCAAAATACTGCAGCTTGTTGGAATGTTGGTGTTTAGGCCTTGTTTAGTTGGCCAAATTTTAGAAATTTAGCTACTGTATCACTTTCGTTTTTATTTGGCAATTAGTGTTTAATCATGGACTAATTAGGCTCAAAACGTTCGTCTCGTAATTTCCAACCAAACTGTGTAATTGTTTTTTTTCGTCTATATTTAATGCTCTATGCACGTATCGCAAGATTCGATGTAATAGCTATTGTAGCACTTTTTGGGAACTATACAAGGCCTTAGTAGGCTATATGAGGAGAATCTTGCAAAAAGGACAAATCAGAAAAAAGATGGTAAGTTTTCCTCCACATGGTGAGAGCAAAGGACACAATTATAGCAATCAAGATGTATATTTCATCTCTTCAAAATACTCCTTGTGCTTGAGTAGAATCCAAAAGAACACTTTGTGTTTGGGCTGACAAAAAAATTCCAAAGCTATTTATAACCTCATGTACCTAAACATGACAAAGGAGGGTACTACTATAAGCTTTTGAGGAAGAGTAGATGCTAGAGCCCCAGTGGTAACCCCAAATGTCATTTTCATCAGAAAGGCAAGATCTCCAAACTTGGAGGAGAGAGTTTCCAATCCACAGTTGTTGCGATGTTGGACAGTTAAAATCACGGAGATATGTGGACGAAGATCAACTCGGGTGACGTTCCGCAAAGAGAAGATTATAAAAAACTGACGTCCCTGCTGAGCACAACTAGAATAAATAATCGACACCGTGCTAGACCGCGCACCAGTCGTTTAGCGCGCGCTCTGTGCACCGTAGTTTTCACCAATTAATCTGTCTCTCTCTAACGCTGCACGGTCACATCGAACGCCGTACGAGCTTTCCATTTCTTGACGAAGGCTGGGCCAGCCATCAACCTCGCCAGGAATAGAAAAAAACGCAAAACGTGAAGCCGAGCCGTACTCCACGTACACGACGACTACAGTTAACAGTCTGACAGCAGACACGAGCAGGCGCCAGTAGCCGCACGGCGCCGCGCTCCCAGGCTCCCAGCCTCCCACTTGCTCCTCATTCCGATTCGCGAGATCACGTCCCGGTCGCCCAACACGACAAACTGGGCAGTCGCCGTCGCCGTCGCCACCCGAACCTCCGGGGTCCGGCCGGGCTGTCATTATTCTGGCCGGTCGCTGCCGCGGCACCGGCGACTGCTGGCGAGTCTCCCGTTGCGCCGTCGATAGAAGCACACGTTTCATGGCCTAGCAGTAGTTGAGATGACCGGCTATTAGCGATCGCACGGCGGCGCCGCGTGTCGATCGGCAGCCGGATCGACGACGGCGCGGCACGCCGGACCCTCTGGCTTGTTCTCAGCACAAGCAACTCACGGGAGACGCTTCGTGCGCCCAGTCTGCTGGCTAAGCACTCCTAGGTAGCTGCGTCGTCACTCTAGCACCACTAAAGGATTCACCACCAATGTCACACCACACGATTGCAACATCACTAATTTAATTGTTATAGGAGGTCATATTGCAACCTTTTCGTATAATGGTTGCAATATATGCTTAAAATGCAACGAACTAAATGTGTTGCAATATATGTAGTTTGTCGTTGCAACAGGCGTGTGCTACTGCAACCATTTTAGAATTGTGTTGCAATTAGTTGGCATTATTACTATGACGCTTTGGAGTTGCATTAGTATTGATTTTTGTTGCAAATATTTGGTGTTATTGCAACTACATTGGATTTGGTTGTTTTTGCTTGTAACTATTGCCATGGTTGTTCTGGTTGCAATAATCTTCAGTGGTGTTGCAATTGCTAGGTGGTTATTATAACAAGAATTTTTAATGGATGCAATAGCATGTTCTTATTGCCATGTTTTTTGGGGTTGTAATAATCTTCCGTGGTGTTGCAATTGTTAGGTATGTATTGCAACTACAATCCAAAACTGACGCAATATTATGTTACTATTGCCACGGCTTTTTAGTGTTGCGATAGACCAATGTGTTCATTGCAATGTAATGTTGTTGACGACACTTTGCAATACAAACGAAAAAAAACTCGTATGGAGAAATGACCAAAACTGAAGTTGAGTCGATGACTTTTCATTTAAAATCAGTTACTATCGTAAAATTTTGTTTGAAGTTCTCATATACTAATCATTAGTATGGTGTATAAAAAATGACAAGAAAAATAGAAATAAGGTAACCACCAAGATTTGAACCTGCAACCTCTGCCACTAGACCACTTGTGTGTTTGTGAAAGATCAAGTGTTTTAATCTATTTGTTATAGAAACTACGACTTGAGCTCCTAGGACATTAATTTTGAATTGTTCAAACAAAGTCAAATGGAGAAATGGCCAGAACAAAATTGTATATCTTGATGAGTTCCACAACTTTGTTGTTGACGACTGTTTAAAGTTCTCATATTTTGAAATTTAAATTTCAAATAGTTCAAGTCCGATGGTGAAATGACCAAAACAAATTTAAAGTCTATTTGAAGTTTTCATATCTTTAAATTCAGATATAGTACGACGTGGAAAAACCAAAAATAAAAATAAAAATGAGGAGAGCACCAAGATGACAGTAACACTACCACTGCCACTAGATCACTTGAATGTTTGTTAAAATTTCCTAATTTTTTTGGAATGTTTGTGGACCCAAAATACGTTGTTGTGTTGGTTTATAGAATTATCTGACCAAATTTAGTTATTATTGTGATTATTTGTCGAATTACCATAAAATAAATGAAATAATACCTAAACTTATTTAGAACAATCTACAAACTTGACTAACAACATGATTTTGATGTATAATAATTGCATAAAAAATTCAAATGATTTTAACAAAGCAATTATACACATTGTTCATAAATGGACACATCTCACACATAGTTATATGACTAAGTGAGAGATGTTTCTGTTTTCGAAGGTGTATAGTCCCACTTTATTAAAATTGTCTGGAAATTTTATGGTATGCTTATGGACCCAAAATATGGCGTTGTGTCAATTTGTAGAATTACCTGACCAAATTTAGTTATTATTGCAATTATTCGTTGAATTACCATAGAATAAATGTAATAATGTCTAAACTTGGTGAGCAAATTCTACAAACTTGCATGACAACATGATTTTGGTGTATAATCACTGCATAAAATTTTTAAATGATTTTAACAAAGCGGTACTACACCTTGTTCGCAAATGGATACATCTCACACAAAATTATATGACTAAGTGAGAGATGCTTCTATTTGCGAAGGATGCATAGTCCCACTTAATTAAAATTGCCTGGAATTTTTTTTGAGGCGGTCAACTTAGAATCCCTGCTTGGGAAAATGATTGACAGGGACAAGCTTGTGCCTATAGCCCTCCTCATCATTTACAAAGGCAACACTACAAAATGCTCGCAATTATTAATCTGGGGGTTTATCTCCCTGTTTTTTTTTCTATAGTAGTGTTATCAACTATGCGATAACTAATTATAAAATTTTAAAAACTTCGAATACAAAATTAGATCCCTTAACTTAGGGACAAGTTTGTTTCTTACTAAAAGTTGTCGCACCATAGCTTATGTGCGGCTCGGCTTGTTATCCTAGTGAGCTCGAAGTCTAGCTCATTTGGTTGGTGAGCTAGAGAAAAAACATCGTTGTTGTTGTCCGGTGACTTCGGTGCCTCATTGATAACTTGCGGCCACGGAAGATGGTGCTCTTTGACTTCAACCTCGTCCATCGACCTAACGAATTATGAGTATCTTATTCAGCGCATATGTGGTAAACGCATTTCCATGCCAAACTTTGCAACAATCTTGGATTCATTTTTGTTAGTTTCGCTTATTATAGTAGTCGTGGACTTGTGTAAGGTTAGGTATGGCAAGATTAGGCACCAAAGAAACACGCCTAACTGCTATTTCAAATTTGGATAGTACTTTTTATCGCATTTTAATTTGGATTTAAATATGAATCTGAATATTTTCAGATGCAGATATAAAAGTTTGAATTGGCACTCGTATATTTACTTGATTTGCTTCATATAAAGTATTAATTTAATTTAATTTGTTAAGCTCGATGAAATGCTTGGATTGGATCGAGCTGTTTTGGAACAAGTTAGGTTGAATTTGTCGGATTGGGTGACTCCTGATCTTGCAAACATGGTAAGGTTAAATTTTAGTTATCAAGAATGTACACAAAAAAATATACATGCTAGACGCTACATACATTAACTATTTTTTGCTTTATTGGCTATCTCATGTAAATGCTAACACTAATTTATTTAACATAATCTATTTTCTTCTGGCCCCGCCATACTTTTCTCTATAGTAGTAATGTTAATTCAACTTATTAATTTATCTTTTTATATTTTCTGTCTCCTGCCGTTCTTTCCCTCCATGTTTCTCCCATTTTTCATATATACGTTCTTTTCTCTCACATCACAGTTAATCTGATTTCCCACACCCCTTCCTATTTGTTCGGAACTCTAGTATTTGTAACACCCTCTGTGTTACATTGTATTATTCCTGCTAAACATTTCATAAGCATCTGAATTATGTGCTTATGTGTATGACATGAATTATAAATCGATGTTCGGCACTTGAAACATTCATACAAAACATGAGTCCATGGTTACGTTTCATATAATACTGTTCTAATCTAATTGTTCTTGAAACAAAAAGGCTAAAGAACGTTTTGTGAACTGCGAGTTAGCTAGTCGAGGACAAGGATAGCTAGTTAGTACCTCGAGTAGGCCGGATTTGGGGTTCGACGTGAATTCGTTCGGGGCGACGTTGTTTCACGTAGGTTTACAACTGGGTCGACGAAGCCACCTTTGATGATGGTTGTAGAGCAATCGGCTTAGGATGTGGTATGATATTTTGGCTCCGTTAGATAGCCCAACGCACCCTCTTGTGCATCGAATAGTTAGTTCGGCTTTTGGAGCATCGTGTACAAGTTTTCTGCCTGCTTTAAAATGCGTGCACGGCACTTGAGTTGGCGGCCGCGCGTCACCACCAGCTTAGCTTTCGGCTTTGGCTTGCCCGACTGCGCGCCCGCTCGGCGCGCGTTCCTGCCGTCTTTGGTCGCGTCCCTCGCGATGCGCTGGCGTAGTGTGGCGTGCATGGCACTTGTGTTGCGAGTCTTGGCGCTTGCCACCACCGCTGTTGTCGCGACCACCCATCGCCGCCTGCGCGTCGCCGCTTGACGACCGCTGCTGCTGCGCGGCGCGATCCTAAATCCTCATATGCCGTGCGATGTGGCGACGCGCTGACCCTACGTTTTTGCCTTGGCCGTTTGCTGCCCCACTGGCGCGCGTCACCTCGCCGGCTGTTGCGCTACGGCCAGGCCGCCGACCAACTCTGCCGCGCCATGCCCTGCTCTACACTGCCTTGGCCGAGAGCGCGCCGGGCCCGCGCTACACGCCGCCCGTCGCCACGCCGGTTCTGCGCCCATTGATATCGCTTTGGCTGCTCGTGCGCAGGGCGGCAGCCTGCCCCGCCGTCACTTCGGCGTCACAATCGCACTGTGCCCCTTGCCGGACGTTGCCCGCTGCGTCGCCGTGCCGTTGCCTCGTCGGCTTGCTGCCGCGCAGTGCTGACTGGTGCCTGGAGCCACGTCTTGCTGCTCCCCCATAGTTGTGCACACTAGTCGTTGCGTTGACACCTCTGACGGACCAAGCCAAACCTTGACAGGACGCCCCTGCCTCCATTGTCTCCATGGCCGCCGAGACGCTTCTTTCAAATTCACCGAGGTAGCAGCGTCTGGATTCAAATTGACCACGTGTTCGACTCCTCCAGATAGCCTGCAGCCCTGCCGACCCCACCTCGCCGTCTGTAGTTCGGTCCTATGCTCCAATTTCGAATCGCCGCTCACCGGGTCCATAAGACCATGGGGTCCTGCGCCGTCGGCTAACCAAGTAACCAAGGCAGCTCGATCAAATTCCTCGTGCCACTAGCCTTCCCTTCAGTCGGTTGTCATCGTGCTCACCATAGCCTAGGCCCTACCGCCGTAGCGCAGCCCTTGGCACAGTCGTGCCATTGCCGTGCTCCACCGCACCACATCACGCGCACGTGGCCGGCTCGACCTGAGCCATCTCCGGTCGATTCATCGCGCCTTTCGGTTCCGTGGTGAGTCGTTGGTGCTCGTCTGCTATTTGCTTTGCCCCGGCCGTGCTGATGTTCACCGGAACGGCGTCGCCGTACTTGCAGGGTGCCCGCCATCATGGTCCGTGCTCGCTGCGACGTCCCGGTGCGTGTGTCTCCGCTCTGCACTTCGCGTTCGCTCATAGGTGAGTGTCGGCTCGTTATTTTGGGAGGGGAGGACTAGGGTGGTCGGCGTGGGTCGCCGGTGCCAGCCTCGTCGCGCCGGTGTGCGCGGGTGGCCGTAGAGGTGTCGCCAGTGAGAGGACAAGTAGTTCGGAGGACGTATCTGTAAAGCTATAGACTAGCGAAATAGTACCGTACAGCTTGTAGCAAATTCCGAATCATTCGGGGACGTCCGTGCACTTTTGCCAGCGGCTGGCCTCTTCCGTCATGGGGTGACGGCCGGCCCAGCCTGGCCTTGTGTGCGCGCGCGCTCGCAGCAAGGTAAGCCAGCACATGAGTTGGGCCGAAGTGGGGATTCGGTTTCTTCATTTTCAGTAAATTAGAATTGTTTATTTATTTTGGTTATGAACTGAACTTCGATAATTCATAGTAAATTGCGTAGTTGTCTAAAAATAGTGAAACTAATTTTGTTAGGTTCGCAAAAATATCATCTATCTGTTAGTGTAGTTAGTTCACAATTAGCTGTTATGACCATGGGTTCATAAATTCTAATTAGACAGCTTTGTATTAGGTAGATTAATATTTGTAGGAATTCTTATGGCAAATCAGTAATAGTTTTAGACTTGAAAATTTTACAGTAGGCTCTCGAGGGTGTTATGTGCTCACTGTAACATTGTAGCATTAGAAGTGTTGAAATAAAGTAGCTATTACTCTTGTTTATTGGTATATGACGTAAATCGGCGTTAGGAGTGAAAATATCGATAGTTGCTGGAATAACGATGAATGCCTTACTTGCTACTTGTTGTCGATAGCAATAGATGATTGAGCACCGTGGTCGATAGCCCTAGCTTAGTAGTAAATCGGTGTATTCCTATTTTAAGAGCTGCTGTTGTTATATTATTAAACATTGCATCATCATTTCATGTAGATCACGAACTGGTAGACTTCATGCCCGTCGGCGAGCCAGAGTACGACGAGGTTATCGAGGAATACGAGGAGGAGATCTTCGCACAGGAGGAAGCCCAGGAGCCTGTTGGTACTGACCTTGCTGACCCGGCACCTGCCCAAGGCAAGCCCCGGTGCATAACCCCTATTTTCAAATGATCACTGAATATATATATGATGTGCATTTACGTTACAGGCATTTTATGGAAACTATATGCATAAATATATCCACCCATGAGTCCTACTAGGATAGGTCGAGTAGCTGCTATGCTCAGGATATCGGTAGCGTGAGTAACCTGCCGTTACTCGCAAATAGGTGATAAAATATAAACATTCATGATAAAATGATGGAAAGATAAATGGTGACCGGGCAGGGATATGGTTTGAGTATTGGTGGGTGTAAAGGGTTGTGTCCTGCGGCCAACAGGGCAAAGCTCGGTTACACTTTTTCTCTGTCTGTGTCGATTAAGGACCGGTCGTTGCATATGACTCTAGGCAAGTCACAGATTATTGTCCCAAGCGCATACCTGGGTATGGGCGTAGGGAAGGCATGTTGCTCTCTTGGCGTGGATCCGGCTCTTTCCGGACCGACTGATGGAAAGAGGGGGTGGTGGAGGTCCTTGCACCACACTGAGTCCGGGACTTAGGATGTGGGGGCTTGGAGTCCAAGTTTAGACGGAGACCTGGACACCCGGGACAGGAGGGTGATGGGTTAGTCCTGCTTGTGCCTGGGGTCTCGTTCTACGACGTCAACTTCGCTAATAGTTACAAGTACATACGCTGCACCTCCTCTTCATCCTTTTCACCGACGTCTCCGCCTACCACCTCCTTTGTCCTATGAAGGCGTCTCAGGTCAACTCATCCTCGTCTTCGCTGTCTTCGGCCACCGCCATGGAGGCATGCGACCTTACATGGGCCAATGTGTACTGGACGACGAGGCGTCTAGTAACGTGCCCGTTCATCGACTACATCCTCCATAACATCATGAAAACACCCGTGGATTTATTAAGTACAGGCGACGCGGGTGCTGATTGGACTCGACGTCGTAGTCGGTCGAGAGACCGAGTTTTTTAAGGGCCAAACTCAATGATCGGTTTCATCGGCCTGTAATCAATCGTTTATATGATTTTGGATGTGGAACATTTTGTATCAGAAACGGTTTTTTTTTTGTATATGATTTTCGATCCGGATGAGTTTGTTTCTGAAATGATTTTTTTTGTCGTATATGTTTTTTTCTCACAAACATTTTTTTGCTGTATTTGTGTTTTTTGGAAACGGTATTTTTTTGGAAATGGGGATGTGGAAGAGTGGTTTTTTTGCCGTACCTTTTTTTTGCCGTATTTGATTTTTTCGGATTGGAAACAGGGACATTGGTTTTTTATGATGTTTTTTTTTGCCGTGGGGCGGGGCGACGCTGACGATAGCTGTAGGGATTTTTTAGGTGTAATAGAATTGGGTTGTGAGTCAATTTTTTTTATGTAAACTTGTTCTAGTTATTATTATTATGACGATTCTTATGTCTGATCATTCGCTAGCGTCAATTTGGCTGGCTCTTTCTTTCGCCCACCTTCTCGCTTGCTTGCTTGCTTGCCTTGCCTAGCCAGCGTCGCCGCGCCACGTGGGGATTGCCCTCGCCCGCCTCACTTTCCCACGCGCGTGGGGACCGCCTCCGCCTGCTAGCCCGCACCGCTCTGTGGGGACCGCCCGCCCACTTCCCGCGTCTGCTCGCAACATGTGCAATATTTTGATCTACTTTTATAACATCCAGATAAAACACATGCAACATACGTCAGAAATAGTTGAAACACTTGCAACATACGTCTGAAACACTTACAAAAAGCACCTAAAAATACTTAAAAACCATTGCAAACATACGCAACATCCAGACAAACCACTTGCAACATGTGTGAAACATACGCAACATTTAAATAACACACTTGCAACATACGTATAAAAAAACAGATGAAACATTGGAAATAGACGCTAGCAACATATGGGTGCAACCACTGCAACATATGCAACATCCCGATCTACTTTTACAACATCCACATGAAACACTTGAAACATACATCTGAAACAACTGAAACACTTAAAATATAGGCTTGCAACATGTCTAAAAACGCATGAAACAATTGAAAACACAATGTCGCCTCCGGCCATGGCCTACCTGGTGGGGAACTACGGTGGTGCAGGCCTCCCCTTCCTGCCTATGGCGCGAGCTGGATGGGGGCATATGCGCAGGTGCAGGCCTCCCCTGCCTCCCCTTCCGCGACGGGCGAGGTTGATAGGGGCGCGGCGTTGGATGGTGGCGCGGCGTGAGTGCGCGGAGCAGCGCGAGAAGGGGTCAGGTGCCTCGCGAGAAGGTGCCGGCCACGCGGGAGAGACGTTGGAGCAGGCGCTTCATGCTAGGCAGGGAGCGGGGAAGAGAGAGCATCCTGCTGTGACCTTGCGGTGGCAGGGTCGTCTGGAGGTGCGGTGCAGGGAGGGGCGGTGCCTGGAGCAGGAACGAGTGGACGAGGATAGGACTAGACGAGAGGTTTTTTTAGAAACTCCCGAGCGGATGGGTGGGAATAGTTGGTTGATGTTACGGCCCACCAAGGAGCGCCCGGGCGGACAGATGCCCGTACCGTAGCATTACCGCTTGTAATAATATTGTGATTTGATTCCTCTATCTAGAGGATGAAACCGAATATCTTCCCACTATTTAAAAATTACTACTTCCGTCTCAAAATAAGTATCACTATGATATTCATGCCGGTCAAACTTTTTAAGTTTGACTAAGTTTGTAGAAAATATTAACAATATTTATATCTCTGAATAAGTTCTATTATGAAAATAGATTCAACGGTTTATCTAATATTACTAATTATATATTATAAATATTAATATATATTTGATCAAAGCTAAAAGCGTTTGGTTTCCTGAAAGATGAAAACGACACTTGTTTTAAATCACGTGGGAAGCCACGGACCACAACATGGGCAATATATTTGAGCAAAGCTAAAAATATTTGATTTCCGAAAAAAATAAAAACGACACTTATTTTAAACCACGTGGGAAGCCACGGACAAGAAGATGGGCAGCTACCCATCTCTAGTAGAGTCTAGAGGCCTGGTTTGCATGCTGTCCTTATTTATTTTCTTGTCTGAACATGAGCTTTCAGAAAAAAGACCCACGTGAGTAGGACCCACTCTCATAAAAAAAGATTTTTCTTAAAAATGGCAATCAGCAACTTCATCGTTGTTTCCCGAAGCGATCCTTTCGTTTTTTATGCCTCGTGGATCGATACGTGCAGAGAAATCTGTTCTTCTCTCTAGTGTTTGATTCCATTTCTCCAGAGAGATCATGATTCGGTTCAGAGGTGGCAAGCTGTCTCACGCAGTCATGCGCCAGCCACTCGAGGTGGCCTAACACGAGCCCGATGTCCGTATGCAAATTTGTATGCACCAGAACTAGTTCAGAGAATTCTTCGGAGCAGCTTCATTTCATCGAAATGTCGATGCACTTCTCATCACCAGTGTGTGTCAGCATAGAACAATAGTAGGAGCATGCTCCTCTGCTTGTCGATGAAATTAATAATCGATAGGAGCGTGGTGTGCTTTGTGATTCAATCAACAGCTCCCCCACATAGTCCGCAGCAGACGCTTGATGCTCAATTGCTCATCCCCTTAGTGTTCATCATCTGCAGTTACCGTAGGTGTCGGTGTTGAGTGCAGACTAGTGTGCTTATGAGTAGTGACTACGACGGATCCACAATTCCGCATTCATTCACCATGAGCAGATAGATTCCCTATCCAGTACTTGATGATGATGCCGGACGACTAACAGTGCTTAGCGAGTGATTAGCTACTAGCTGTTTGCTGCCAACCAGCTACAGTGCCGGACGCTTGATGCTCAATTGCTCATCCCCTTGGTGTTCTTCATCTGTAGTTACTCAGTATTTATCAGTGCAGACTACAGCACTGTGAGTAGTGACTACGAGGGACCAAAATTCCACATTCATTCATTATGAGCAGATTCCCCCTATGTAGCACTTGATGATGCCGGACGACTAACAATGCGGCAAACAGAGGGATCCACAATTCCACATTCGGTGAATAGCTGTTTGCTGCAACCTGCAAGCAGGTGTGCATGCGCATGGGTAATATTTCGTCCAAGTCAAAACAGAGAAGTTACTGTACCTTGAAGGAACTGTTACCTGGTATTTCGTCAGAACGGCTAAACACCATCGAATTTCAATGATTTTTTGCATGTGAAAACTGAGAACCCGCTCCAGGGACGAGGCAGATGACAAGAGCAGATCAGATGAAGTAGCTGACTGTTGACACTAGAGTCGTACCACGCACCGAAAACACACAAGCACGTCACTTGCACACCCTGTATGTAATCAGGGGCAGACGCTACAACAAGATATGGAGGACACGGATAGTTTTGATCGATGAGTCTGTCAGGAGACTAGGAGAGGGACTGATGGAGCTACACAGTAGTTCAGTACTGGAAGAGGAGTAGACGTGCTGTACTTGCATGTTTCCAAGGTCTCATATATAGCAGCAGGACGAAGAGTCGACGACGTATAGCGCGTGACGGCAGCAAAACCATTCCATTGAATGCGCTACAATGCGGAAAAGCATGTGTGAAGGTGAAGCTACGAACCAGAACCACCAGTGACCAGCGCACAACGACCTGTGGGATATCTACCCATCCACGTCGCGCTGTCGCAACTCGCAATAGAAAGGTTACCTATAGAGAAACAACCCCATGACCTTGCTCCTCTCGGAGTAAATTTCCCAGGGTCCACTAATCGCCGTCTCCCAACAGAGAATGCGACTATCTGAGTGATCGGGACTTCGGGAGAGCACTGCACAACCAGTTAGCTGTCAGGCAACGATAGGCCGAGCACAGGCTGCAGCGATTGTATAGATGTGGGCTCTTCGGATTGGTTTTTAGTGTTGCTACTCCCTTCATCCCAAATTGTAAGTCATTCTAAGAATCTTGGAGAGTCAAAGTTTTTCAAGTTTGACCAAATTTATATAACAAAATAATAATATTTATCATACCAAGTAAGTATCATTAGATTCTTCATTAGTTATATTTTCATATTATACCTATTTGATGTCATCAATCTTTGTGTTTCTCTCTATAATTTTAGTCAAACTTGAAAAAGTTTGACTCTCCAAGATTCTTGGAATGACTTACAATTTGGGATGGAGGGAGTATATTTCAATATTCGTGTCCATTTCTTCTCTTTTAATATATGTTGATGAATTTCTTAAAAAAGAAAGAAAGAAAAAAGGTTAGCTGTGAGGCTACGAGACTAGCAGCAGCTGTTTCTTTGCTCATCCATTGTGGAAGCTGGGCCTCAGACTGGCCTATTCCTTTTTTTGCTGTTTTTTTTATTTCCTGTCTCAACATAACCTTTCTGTTGTACAGGACCCAGGGGTCTTTTTTCATGAGTCAATGGTGTTCTTAGCATCTTTGATGATAAATTATGATTTTACCACCCTATTTTTTAAACTTTGTGATGTGCCCTAACATTTCGAAAATGAATATTGAGTCTACTTGTATTTTGTCATGAGCATGGTATATATACCATTGCAGATTTGTCCCCTTGCTTTTTAGATAATTTTTTGATTTCATTGAGCCTGCTCGACTGCACTTTTTACAGACAGCCGCAGCTGCAGCGCTGCAAAAAGTGCAAAAAGTGCAGCTGAGCAGGCTGTTACTTTTTTCCATATCAAGTATTTTGACAGGTTTCAAAAGTGCACTAATAATAAATCTTGATAGAATTTGTGTATGATCTCAAAATTGACTGAACTTTGACAAATTTTTACAACACAGCTAGCATATAGATTCAAGCAGAAATCATATGTGGCAACCATCACATTGTAGACACTATTATTCCTAGACGGATTTTGTCTAAACTAAGGGCAGATCAGTGACGGATCCAGGAATACTTTTAGGAGGGCCTGAACAAAGAGCGCTACAACGACGTAACTCCACTAGCATTGCTTGAATTAGTGTGTGGAGTTGTACCACTACCATTAGCATTGCTTGAATTTGAAAAATATGCGTGCAGAGTTCTTTTTGACATTTTCACTTTTCATGTCTTCACAAATAACCATATATAATTATGAATTTGCCAATTAAATATTCAATCAATTCTTAGACAAACAAAAATCAAATCACATTAATCACAGATTCACTATCACAAATGTTCACAAAAAAAAAGATTCACTATCACAAAGACCAATTGAATGGCTTTTATTAGGAATTAAGGGGTATACCTAGCCTGTCTGTGGTCTCCTGAGGCTGAGGCTGAGGCTGAGGGACAGCCGAGCAGAGGGAGTCTGGGCGTTGACGCGTTGTGCTCTGTTCTGCTGCTCGCCTGCTCCGTTGCTGGCTTGCGGCTTGCTGAACCCCGCCCGCGCCGCCACGGACCCGCGGTTCACGGGCACCCGGTGGCCGGCGCCGCTGCCGCAGCTCTCGCGCGCTGTGCTGCCCTGCCCGATTGCCTCCTGCTGCACTCTGTCCCGCCGCTCGAGCTGCCGCGCCCCGCCCGCGCTGCCGCGGCTGACCGACGCCCGCGCCCCTGGCTGGCTGGCTGCTACCGCTGCTCCTGCCCTAGCCCCGCCGCCCGCTCCGCGCTGTCTCTCGCAAGAGTCGCGATAGGCAAGAGTCGGAGGAAACAGTCGAACATGGAGCTCGTTCCTGTCTTGTGGGCTGTAGTTAGTGGGCCACTTCATCTTACTGGGCCAAATGGCTGGGAGTGCTAAACGCTGGCCCAACTCGTGAGAGGTCGTCTTCATGCTGCATGGTCATAAATCTCAAGTGCAGTCTAAAATTGCAGTCAGGAGCAGGATATGTGCCAATTTCGACATAGAGAAAATGAGTGAGGTAAGGAAGTTCAAGGAATTGCAGGTTTGTCTTGACAACAGAGGTGTTTGATGAACGCCATAACAATGTTGTGTGGGATTCAAAAATGCAATCTGACATGGACACATATGAAAGCCTGTTACATGGCCTTGAGTCACATGACAATATATTGCAGCTTGTAGCTCAGCATACAGAGTGTCCAGCTGGTGAGGATAGCTACGCGGTTGCCAAGCCAAGTACTTCCATAATCGTGATGACAATGAAGGGAGATGCAATGGAGCTGTTTGATGACATGCATCGCAATCGACGTGATGATATGTGGGACAAGGAGATATTGCATGGCTTTGGTTTGTGCGATGGCTTATTGCAGCAGTTAGCATTGGGTAGAAAGTACAGGGATGATGAGTGGATAGTGCTGCATGTGCTCAGTTGTGTTGGGCTGATATGCACGTTGGTGAGAGAAAAATTGATCTGTATGGCATGAAACTTTTGCCACAAGTCTTTCAGGTTCTGTTATTATGTGGCGCAACATCAACAGAAAAGGCTCACTTCAATTTATCAGCCACGAATTTGGAGAAGTGCTTAGACATGTCTTACTATCAACTTGAAGGAAGTTCTTTTATCGTTCCATGGAGCAAAATCAATCAAAATTTTCTGAATGCACTGCCATCTTGGAGGTGCAATGGCATCTGTTTGGACGACAGTAAGAAACAGATGGTGATACTCCAGAGACTTGTTTGTTCTACAAGGCAACATCATCCAGTTACTACTCTGCTTTGTTGGATGCCTCATTCATTTCGGAGAGCTGTTCAGAATGGAACTGTTTATGTTGCCAAATTTGTGGGAGGAAAAATGGTTACCGCTAGAAAATTACTGCTTACTTCAGTGAGATGTTACCAATCAAATATGGTTCAAGCTCATATAAAATCAAGGAATCAGACTGAATTGTCCATCACTATACAGTAGTATTCCTCAATGGATGAATTCAAATGTCGGTACCATTTATTAACGAAGAAAATTTGCTGTCAGTCACGTGATGCCTTTGCTTGGGGACCAGCAAAGTTTCGAGGCGGCGGTAATGTCACACCCATGATGAAGAGCAAGAAGTCCAATGCTTTGACTGGCAAGTGGGTCCACCAGCCATGGGACCCAGGTGGAAGATAGGACCAAGCCTATATACTGCCCATCCAAATAATAGAGAGGGGAACAAAAATATTTGGCGAACACGAACCAATGTCAGGAATGCGACCTTTCTCCTGGTTACCGAGATCCCCTCCTCCGATTTCTTCCTGTAATATCTCACGTCACCGGGTTGAACTCACCGGCGGCCATGGGTTGTAACAAGATTGGCCTGAGCCCCTCCTACAGCTACATCTATGGCTAAAAATCATGGGGGGGCCTTAGGGGGCTCCAAGTGGTTAGAGGCGGGGGCACCCCTCCGGTTGCGGAAACCGCGGACGGGGCGATGATCATAAACCGACCCTCGACCGGACCTCTGCTACGCGCGGGGGCTGAAGGAAAGTTGGATTTGTAAGGAGACCAAACGCGCGATCGTAGAACGATGGCTTAGAACCTAGGGAGGGGGTACGTGCGAAAACAAGAGACGTTTTCTCCTACTGATTTCGCTATCCTCTCCTCGATCTCTAGTGACACCCGACTCCAGCAACGGCAAGGGGTCGGGTCTCACTCGGGGGCTGATAAGGGTACACATACACCCTTTTTGAAACAGTCGCCGCGCCCGACCTCTTCCTCATGTTAAAACTAGTGGCAAGGTCTGCGGAAACGAACGACTGAGCAAAGCTGGTCGGACCGCAAGAAACCTACGCCTCAGCGGCTACGGCACTCTTGCTTACCAGCGTGATCAGAGTTTCTCTCCTACACCTCGGGCCCTACGGTCTTAACAAACGGAAGGGTCGGAACACATGAACCCCTTTCCACACATAAAGAGAGAGGAAAAACAGACTTAGTCAAACGAAACAAAACTACAAGTTTGTTTAAATGATACAGAGGGGGCAGAACTTGTCCATTTGTTACAAAAATGATTACCCGGTCTATCTGGCTAACTAACCCCTTCGGGGGAGAACTATTCTCTCTATTTTGTCCGCCAGGTCCTGCGAAAGGGGAGCCACCGTCGTCTCCATCTCCTCCAGCTCATGGGCTTCATAGCCAGGCGCGAAGTCGTGTCTCATCGCCTCCAGGTCGATGCTGTCCCGTAATGAGAATGAGCAATCATGAAGGATTGATTAACCCCGACGCGAAGGGCATTCCTCTCGAGCTGGCGCACCCGGGCCATGATCTCGACGGCACGGGCCACGCGAGCGAGCTCGTCCCCTCAGACCGCACCACCTCAAGGTCATCGCAGACCACTCCAAGGGCGGCGCTCAGGATACCAAGCTCGTCGCTCTCGCCTAAAGATTCCTCCTCGCCTCGTCAAGGTCCACGGCCAGCCCAGCAGAGATGCTCTCGGCCTCCAGCTTCTGGGCCATCATGTTTCCGAGCTTGGCCTGGAGGGAGACGACCTTCTGCTGCGCGTCGATGCATTCTTGGCAGGCCTGGTCACGCTCCTTGCGAGCCACGCCACGCTCCAAGCGGAGTCTCTCCACGGTCTAGAACAGCTCGTCCCGCTCCTTGCAAGCTGGGCGACCGCCGCGGCATCCAGACTCGCCCTCTTCTCTAGGGCAGCGAGCTTCTCCTCGGCCTCTAGCTTCAGCTCCCTCTCCTTCTCAACCTCGGCCAGAAGGTCAATGATCCATCGGTGGGTCTCGGCGTCCTTCTGGAGAAGCTTGTCTCGCTCCTTCTTCACCTTGGCGGCCTCCTCGTTGTCCCTCCGTGATCTCATCGACAGGGCCTCGAACGCCCTCTCGGCCTCATCAGCATGCCGATGGGCCTCGACCACCCGCGAACAAAGACTCTCCGCCTCCTCGGCAAGGGGAGTCAGCTCGGCCACCCTCTGCTGGGCGGCGACAAGCTGAGCGGTCACCTCCCCACGTAGTCGTGCCTCCTCAATGAGGCGGTCCCAGGTTTCCTTCTACTCATGAAGGAACCGAGACTTCTCTCGGTGTGAGCGATAAGGGACTAAAAGAAGATGATGGTCAGAATACAAAAAATATACAGAGGAAGAAAAGGGAGAGAAGCAGGGTCAAGCGAATACCCGTCGGAAGGAACGACAACGTCGCGCAAGGCACCGGGCATGGTCTAGAGCTTCGAGCACGGACGCGACCCCCACATCGAGGCTCTCCCGCTCCATGCTCTCGGCGTCATCGTCGAGGGTGAAGAGCATAGACGCCGGGTCCGGTGGATTTGTCCACCGGAGCAGGCGCTCACCCCGAGCAGGTAAGTCATCGCCCACCGACGTCAGGGCCAGAGACGACTCCCCGTCGGCTCCAAGCGCCGCAGAGCCCTCTCGCCCTGATGTTCCCGCTGGGATGCCCCCTCCGGCGACGGAAGGGGTCAGCGGTACGGGCGCCGACCTCTCTCCCAGCACCATGACGCCCGGGGACCCCTCGGCCACGTCTCCCTCCGTTCGACCCATGCTAGACTCCATCACCTGGGCTGCCAATGGAGCAAGTCGCACCGGTACCTCAGGCGCCACCACGATAGCGCCCCGCTGTGACCCACCGATCACAGCCACCACCACCTCCACCTGCATTGGTGGGGTCACGACCGGCTGCGTCGCACCCACCGTGGTCGGCGCCACGAGCGTGGTCGATAGCCCCGCCCGCCCCGTCGTTGGCAACGGTGTCGCTGCCATTGCCGGCTGCTCGGCGACCTCCGAAGGCGCCCCTTGGGCACCCACATCCGCCCGTCTCGCCGAGGGCACGGGCACCACCATGGACAGCACCTATCCGGCCGGAGGCATGGTAACACTACGCCGCTCCCACCCGAAACGGGAGCGGCACCAGCTGACGGCTGCCTCCTTGCTTGGAGCGCAATGTTTTTCTTTGGCGCCAGCATCAAAGGATTACGCTGCCTCCTGACACTGTAGGAAACGAAAAACATAAGTCATGATGAAATCCACCCAAAATAGAGGAAGCAGGGGAACTGATAACTTACCTCAGCACCGTCGGGCGGCATATACGTTTAGGGGGTGAACCCCCCAACCTCTGCTCTGCCTCATCGGGGCGAGGCCGCTTCGAGCCTGTCCCCTAGTCCTGGGCAGAGGGGCTCAATCCCCTTGACTCTCGAGGCACGGCAACGGAGCCGCCCGTCTCCGCCAGCATCTTAGACTCCTGAGGGAGGCCGACGGTATGTCTCGCCTCCGCCAGCTCCCCGGACGTACCCTCCCCTCCGTGGAATGGAAAGGATCCTGACTCCTGCAAGGGCGAACCACTAACTGTCAGCGCGTCTTCGTTCTCCAGCATGCCCCACTCGACATCGTCGGCTACCTCATCGTCGTCGTCGTCATCGCCATCACCATCGGTGTCCTCCCCCCATTCCCACACTTGTAGCTTTTGCTACCTTTTCCTCCTCTTGTCCTCCTTTGCCTTCCTCAGCCGCTTGCCCTTGGCGCAATTCGCCGCCCTTACAGACGAATCCCTCAGCAAGCAATGGCGGAGCTCATGGAGGTGATCCATGAAGATGAGGTCCCTCAGTTGGTCCCGCCCCCCTCAAAGTTAGTATCAAGAGGTCAGGAAATCAATTAAAAAGGAGATATGAGGAGGGGGAACTTACGAAGATGACGTGGCCTAGTTCCGGCCGCATCGGAGGATGCCCCGCGCACTAGGAAGACGAAATCGAGGGGGGCACCCGCATCGTCCCACGAGGGCTCCATCGCCTCCTTGATCTATTGCGCGATCTCAGAGTTGGGAAGCGCCCCCTCGAGGAGCGCCATTCCGTCGAACGACGCCTCGAGCTCCATCGCATAAAGTAGGAGAACGCGCATCATCAACGGCGCCACCCTCCTTGCGTGGTTGGCCCCAATGATGCTCGACCCCTTCAAGCCGTTCTCCTTGAGGATTTGGATGGCAGCGATGTGGTCCCGGATTTTCTTCTTGTCCTTCTCTAGGACGCCCCACTTCCTCCATGACTCCGGGGCCTCTTCGGGCGGCGGCGGCGTTCTTGAGGTAGAACCACTACGAATGCCACCACTTGTTGGATGTCGACAGCCGCATCGGTGGGTACTCACTGACCCGATTGTTCTAGAGCTAGATGCTGGCGCACCCCATCGGCATGTGTAGCTCCTGCCTACCGCCTTTCTCCCTCTTCTTCTGGAGGGTTATGGTGAAGAAATACCTCCAGAGATCAAAGTGGGGGCTGATCCCTATGAATCCCTCGCACAGGGCGATGAACACGGCCATGTGCTGGATCTCGTTGGGATTGAGGTGCTGCAACTCGATCTTGTAGTAATGCAGCAGCCCCCGAAGAAATCTGTGGGCGGGGGTAGCGAACCCGTGCTCATGGAAGTGCGTGAATGACACCACGTAGCCTTCGGGCGGCGGTAGATTCTCCTAGCTAGGCAGCAGCCACTCCTCGGTCGAGGTCCACATGCGGAGAATGCCGCGACGGACGAGGCCCTCCATGCGCTGGAAGGTGATGTCAGAGCGGCACCATGGATCCATTAGAAGATGGGGGTGGGTGGATGCGAGCTCGACGACGACGGGGACGCGGATGCGGGAAGCCTAGGCGATTGGCGGCGGTGGTTGCAGATATGAAGGCAAGAAGGCAAGGTATGAAACCCGAGGGGCGAACCCTTTGGTTTTATAGGGGCGACAACAGCGAGAAAACCAACCATCTGCCTAGATCTCGCGCCTACCATGATTTGCCACAACGTCACGCCGTGGGATATATGCACGCAATCTCTGTCCGTTCCCTCGAAAAACTCGCGAACGTTTCGCCTCTCCGGACGGGTCACGACTCGTTGCAAGTGCGAGGAATATGGTTCTAAAAACACCTCTATGGCCCGTCTGGGCCTAGGAGCTCAAAGGTTGGCCCATCGACGGGTTCGACAACCACTCTAGGCACCTTCAAGGTAAGGAAGTAGAAAGGGGTGGGTCCGCTAGCGACCAGCACCCAGGCGCACAAATACTGTGGGCATCCTAGCCCACATTCGAGTCTTGGTCGGATACGATCCATGGTTTTTTCCCTAAGGAAGGCAGAGAGCTCTTGGAATCAAATCAATCACAAGAATCAATATCAATGAAGACCAATCACCTCGGAATCAAATGATGACACAATGATTTTTTACCGAGATTCACTTGCTTGCCGGCAAGCTAGTCCTCGTCTGTAGCTATTCACTCACTTGGAGGTTCACACGCTAATTGGCATGACACGCCAAACCCTCAATAGGGTGCTAGACAACCAACACAAAATGAGGATCACACAAGCCACGAGTAATTCACTAGAGTACCTTTTGGCTCTCCGTCGGGGAAAGGTCAAGAACCCCTCACAATCAACACGATCGGAGCCGGAGACAATCACCAACCTCCGCTCGACAATCCTCGCTGCTCCAAGCCATCTAGGTGGCGGCAACCACCAAGAGTAGCAAGTGAATCCCGTAGTGAAACACGAACATCAAGTGCCTCTAGATGCAAACACTCAAGCAATGCACTTAGATTCACTCCTAATCTCACAAAGATGTTGAATCTATGATGGAGATGAGTGGGAGGACTTTGGCTAAGCTCACAAGGTTGCTATGTCAATGCAAAATGGCCAAGACAGTTAGCTTGAGCCGGCCAAACGGTATTTATAGACACCCCCAAACAATAGAGCCGTTGGCTCAATTATTGGGCTGACTGCGCATCGACCAGACGCGCAGGTCATGTGCACCGGACGCACAGGTCGTGTATATCGGACGCGCCCGGTGTGGCGACTGGACGTGTCTGGTTGATACCTGACCACCACGTGTCCAATTTCAAAATGAAGTAGCCGTTGCTGTCATATTCAATCTATGACCGGACACGCTGTTAGAAAATGACCGGACGTTGAGCCACAACATCTGGTCGAGTCTAGATAGCTCTCAGGGCCGACCAGACGTGTCTGGTCACTCTGGACCGGACGCAGGAGACGCAGTGTTTGGTCGAGTCTAGAGAGCTCCTAGAGCCGCTCTAGGCCAACCGAACACTCCCAGCGTACGATCAACTGTTACATTGAACATTGACTTCACTGATTCACACTGGCGACCGGACGCATCCGATCGCTCTTTGCTATTCAGTACCAAGCCACATACCAGACGCGTTCGGTTGCCATACCGGACGCGTCCGGTCACACTGTGACCAGCGCGATTAACTCCTTTTCAACTCTATCTTCTTCATTCTTGCTCAAATGTGCCAACCACCAAGTGTATCACCTTGTGCACATGTGTTAGCATATTTTCACAAACATTTTCAAGAGTGTTAGCACTCCCCTAGATCCTAAATGCAAATGCAATGAGTTAGAGCATCTAGTGGCACTTTGATAACCGCATTTCGATACGAGTTTCACCCCTCTTAATAGTATGGCTATCGAACCTAAATGTGATCACACTCGCTAAGTGTCTTGATCATCGAAACAAAAGGCTCATACCACTTATACCTTTGCCTTGAGCCTTTTATTTTTCTTTTACTTCTTTTCCAAGTCCAAGCACTTGATCATCACCATGGCAACACCATCATCATGTCATGATCTTTATTTGCTTCACCACTTGGAGTAGTACCACCTATCATATAATCACTTTGATAAACTAGGTTACCACTTAGGGTTTCATCAATTCACCAAAACTAAACTAGAGCTTTCAATCTCTCCCTTTTTGGTAATTGTTGACAACCCTTACACAAAGATATGAATTGAAATTTAATTAAATCCATGTTGCTTGCCCAAGCATTTTTATCATGTGTAAAAGGATATGGACAAATTTCATGAATCCCAAATGGTAGCAATTGCTCTCCCTACATATGTGCTAAGAGTTTGGATTATAGCTTGCACATATGCTTAGATGAGAAATATAGGAGACAATGTCTACCAAATGATGCTATGGTATAAAAGATGGACATTTGAAGCGTGATACCAATCGGAGTGCACCAATATACCATCCTTAGCATCATTAGTAACTAGACATACACAAAACTAGAATACCCCATGAGATCAACATTAGAAGTAAGGGTCTAGTTTTCATAATGTGAGCATGAGTCTAGTTACTTAAACCTATGCATGCTGGTTTTTCATTTCATCATCAAACCTACAACTAGCATACACCACACAAGCATGGATATTGAAATTTAAAACTTGTGCCATGCAAGCAAACATATGAAATGCACATTTAAATGCACCATACAAGTTTATGAGCTTGCTCTCTCTACTTGTGTGCTCAAAATTTTAATTGATCCTCTTCCTTTGTCATATCTCTCCCCCTATGTCGAATTCTCCCCCTATCACTTATCTTTTCACTATCTTAGTACTATTTTCCCCTTAGCACTAATATCTTTGTTTTTCTCCCCCTTTGTCATCAATAACCATAAAGGTTTAAATTATAGAAAGGTTATGATTATCAATGTCAATCAATGGGATGAGCATCATTTTCCCAAATTTGGTTCAATCTAAAATACTTGCCAAAGACATTTAACACGGTCTAATCCAAGGACAAGCTTCTTCACACCTCCAAATAAGGGTTATCTTGTACCATGTTGAGTTAAACACTTAGAGCTCGTTTTCTAGATAAACACTAGGTTTACAAGCCCACAAACATGTCATATGCTACCACTAGATAAAAATAAGCATAAAAACAATAGTGCTACCATACAATCATCAAATTCATTTGATTTTCATGAATGAGCCTATTGAATGTGAGAGATGACTAGATGCACTAAACATGTCCTTAGCAAGGATGTATGCCATGCCAATCAACTTTTACCATGGATTGCTCGAAGGAGAGGCATGTCATATAAGTGGGGGTGCATCAACACATATTTGAGAAATCCAATATGTTCAACTCATTGCTTAGCTTGCAAAACCTTTTCTCATCTAATGGCTTGGTGAATATATCGGCAAGTTGATCTTCGGTGCCTACACTCTCAATGCAAATGTCCCCTTTTTGTTGGTGATCTCTTATGAAATGGTGGCGGACATCAACGTGCTTTGTTCTTGCATGTTGAACCGGATTGTTGGTCAACTTGATTGCACTCTCATTGTCACATAGCAATGGCACTTTCTTGAACTTGATTCCAAAGTCAATCAAAGTGGCATTCATCCAAAGAATTTGTGCACAACCACTACCGGCGGATATGTATTCGGCTTTAGCGGTTGATAATGTAACACTATTTTGCTTCTTTGATGACCATAAAATAAGTGATCTTCCCAACAATTGACAAGTGTCCGAGGTGCTCTTCCTTTCAACCTTAGATCTCGCATAATCCGAGTCAGAGTAACCAACTACCTCAAACTTTGCTCCTTTGGAATACCACAAACCAATATTTTGTGTATGCTTCAAGTACCTCAATATTCTCTTTGTAGCCTTCAAATGACTTTCTCTTGGTGAGACTTGAAATCTTGCACACATGCATACACTAAACATGACATCCGATCTTGATACGGTCACATAGAGTAGGCTTTCAATTATAGACTGATACAATTTTTGATCTATCATATTGCCACTTGCATCACTATCCAAGTTGCCATTTGTTCCCATTGGTGTACTAATAGCTTTACTATCACTCATGCCAAACTTCTTGATCATGTCCTGATATACTTGCATTGACTCACAAATGTACCATTCTTCAATTGCTTGATTTGAAGACCAAGGAAGTAACTTAACTCCCCAATCATGGACATCTCAAACTCATTAGCCATCATATTTTCAAATTCTTCACAAAAGTCTTGATTGGTTGAGCCAAATATGATGTCATCAACATACATTTGCAATATAAATAAATCTTTTCCAATCTTCTTAATGAAAAGAGTGGTGTCAACCTTTCCCTTCATGAACCCTTTAGAGAGTAGGAAGTCCCTCAATCTCTCATATCATGCTCTAGGTGCTTGTTTCAAGCCATACAATGACTTCTTCAACTTGTATACATGGTCGGGCTTCTTGTCATCTTCAAAACTAGAAGGTTGCTCAACATATACTTCTTCATTGATGTAACCATTGAGAAATGCAATCTTGACATCCATTTGATAGAGCTTGATGTTGTGAGCACAAGCATAGGCTAGTAAGATTCTAATTGCTTCTAATCTAGCAACCGGGACATATGTTTCTCCGAAGTCAAGACCTTCAACTTGTGTATAGCCTTGTGCTACCAATCTTGCTTTGTTCCTTACTACTATCCTATCTTGATCTTGCTTGTTTCTAAAGATCCATTTGGTTCCAATCATATTGTGTCCCTTTGATCTCTCTACTAATTCTCATACTTGATTTCTTGTGAAATTATTTAATTCTTCATGCATAGCATTCACCCAATCAACATCCTTTAATGCTTCATCTATCTTCTTTGGTTCAATGGATGACACAAATGAGAAGTGCTTACAAAATAAAGCCAATCTTGATCTTGTTTGTATATCTCTAGAAATATCACCAATTATAGTGTCCAATGGATAATCCCTTACAATATTGGTTGGTTGGAGTATTGAAACTTGATTGCATACACTTGCTTGATCATTGGGTTGAGATGATGTACTAGCCACTTGATCTTGTTCATTATCATGAGAGCTACTTGTACTAGTTTGATTTGTATCATCTTGCATATTTGAATTAGGGAGCACTTGCACTTGATTACCTTCATCATTATTCACTTCCCTAGGCCTCAATTCACCAACATCCATGTTCTTCATGGCATTTGAAAGTTGAATGCCTCTAATATCTTTTAAGTTCTCATTCTCTTCTTGTGAACACTTGGTTTTATCAAATTCAACATCATGAACTTCCTCAAGAGTATCACTATCCAAATTCCAAACTCTATATTCTTTGCTAGTGGTTGAGTATCAAGTAGGAATCATTCATCACATTTCTTGTCAAACTTGCTCAATCTAGTGCCTTTCTTCAAGATATAACATTTGCAATCAAAGACCCAAAAAATATGCAATGTTGGGCTTTCTACCATTCAAGAGCTCATATGGTGTCTTCTCTTTTAATGGGTGACAATATAGGCGGTTGCTACAATAGCAAGCCATGTTGATAGCTTCAGTCCAAAAAGATTGACTCACATTGTACTCACTAAGTATAGACCTTGCCATATCAATGAGTGTTCTATTCTTTCTCTCAACAAGACCATTTGATTGTGGAGTGCACTTGGCCGAGAATTGATATCTAATTCCAAATTCACCACACAACTCATCAATTCTAATGTTCTTGAACTCACTACCATTGTTACTTCTAACTCTCTTGATGATTGTTTCAAACTCACTGTGAATGTCCTTGACAAATGATTTGAATATTGCAAACACATCACTTTTATCTACTAGAAAGAATACCCATATATATCTAGTATAATCATCCACTATCATAAAACCATATTTGTTACCACCAATGCTAGTGTATTGTGTTGGTCCAAACAAATCCATATGTAATAACTCAAATGCTTTACTAGTGCTCATCATGCTTTTCTTAGGATGAGTGTTTCCAACTTGTTTGCCGGCTTGACAAGAGCTACAAAGCTTGTCTTTTTCAAACACAACATCTTTCAAACCTCTAATCAAGTCATGCTTAACCAATCTATTCAATTATTTTATTCCAACATGACCCAACCTTATATGCCATAACCAACCCATGCTAGACTTAGTGAACAAACATGTAGATAATTTAGCTTCACTAGCATTGAAATCAACCAAGTATAGATTCTCATATCTAAAGCCTTTGAAGATCAAATTAGAGCCATCTACACTTATAATCTCTACATCATCTATCCAAAATATGCATTTGAATCCAAGATCACATAATTGAGCCATGGATAACAAATTGAAGTTCAAACTCTCTACTAGCAACACATTGGATGTGCTCATGTTATTGGATATTACAATCTTACCAAGCCCTTTGACCTTGCCTTTGCCATTATCACCAAATGTAATACTATCAGAACCATCATTGCCATTGATGTTGATTGAGTTGAACATTCTTGCATCACCGGTCATGTGTTGAGTGCACCCACTATCAAGAAACTAATGCCTTCCTCCGGCTTTGTAACTGACCTATAAAAGAAGATCAATTCTTTTTAGGTACCCAAACTTACTTGAGTCCTTAAATGTTAGTGACCAAGCTCTTTGGCACCTAAATGACTTTCTTCTTTTAGCCCATCCATGATTTACCAATGAACTTAGCCTTGATACCATTTGCACCTTTGGTAAGCACATAGAAAGAATCAAGCTTAATGGAGGATACATTAGCTTGTGACTTCTTGTTCATGCACTTTTGCTCTACATGACCAACTTGTTTGCAACTAGTACAAAACCGATCATTGTTCTTCACAAAACTAGTCTTGCGAGGAGCAAAGGCCGCTTTGCCTTTCTTAGGGGTATAGCCCAATCCCTCTTTGTAGAGAGAAGCTCTTTGGCTACCCAAGCACATAAGCAAGCGGTCCTCACTACCATAGACCTTAGCCAAGGTGTGAGTGAGCTTATTAACCTCTTTCTTGAGGGTCTTATTCTCAACCATTAGTGAGGCATCACAAGTAAAACCAACACTACTAGATGAGGTGGAAGTAGAAGTACTACAAGAAGTGTTAGTGGGAGCAATAATGATAGGCATAGATAATGATTCATCAATTAGGTCACAAGTTAAGCCTACATTGCAAGTCTCAACATGCTTCTTTTTATTTTGCTCATCAAGCAAAGAGGAATGAGCCTTGTCAAGCTTCTCATGGGCTTCCTCTAGCCTCTCATGAGATGCATTGAGCACATCAAAGCTTGCTTAAGGGCTTTTAGTTTCTTATGCAAGCTTTTGCATTCCCTTCTCTTGATATCAAAGTGTTCTTTACCATCTTCTAGCATGTCAAATAATTCATCTTTAGTGGGTTAATCATCATCACTATCACTATCACTATCATTATCATTATCATATTCCTCATCACTTCCATCATCATAAGTTTGTACCTTAGTGACCTTAGCCATGAAACATGATGGAGTGTCGAAGAGAGAAGGTTTCTCGTTGATAGCAATGCTTGCAAGTGCCTTCTTCTTAGTGGTCTTGTCATCATCACTATCATCATAATCACTTGAGGAAGCATCACTATCCCAAGTGACTACATATGAACCACCCTTCTTCTTCTTGAAGGTCATCTTGTCCTTCTTCTCTTTCTTTTCTTTCTTGTCCTTCTTTTTATTCTTCTTGTCATCATCTTTGTCACTATTGTATGGGCATTAAGCAACAAGATGATCTTTGCTTCCATAATTGAAGCACCTTCTTGACTCTTCCTTGTTCTTGGATAAAGATTTCTCCTTTCTAGCATGGTAGCCTTTCTTCACCATGAACTTGCCAAATCTCTTGACAAAGAGAGCCATCTTTCATCATCATCATCATCATCCTATGAACTATCTTCACTTGATGTTTCTTGCTTTGCCTTGCCCTTGGATGATGTGGCCTTGAATGCCACACTCTTCTTCTTCTCATCTTTCTTCTCATCTTTCTTCTCCTTCTTTTCTTCCTTCTCATCATCATCTCTACATGTATCATCGGTTATTATATCTCCCAACACTTGGTTTGGTGTCATGGTGTCCAAACCACTCCTCACTAGAATAGTGACCAATGTGCCAAATCTTGAAGGTAAACATCTCAAGAACTTATGGGAGAAGTCCTTGTCCTTCACCTCTTTTCCAAGTGCTTTGAGATCATTGATACGCACTTAAAGCCTATGAAACATTTCCGGTACACTCTCATCCTCCTTCATTTTGAAGCTTGCAAACTTCTCTATAAGAATGTATGTCTTTACACCCTCCACGGCTTGAGTGCCCTCAAATGATTTCTCCAACTTCTTCCATGTCTCATGAGCTCTCTCAATATTCTTGATTTGCTCAAATGTTCTCTCATCCAAAGCATCATGGATGACACTAAGAGCAATGTCATTATTTTGGAGTAGCATCTCTTCGACGAGTGGTGGGAGCCTCTTCATCATCAATCTCAATATTAATCTCCACCACCTTCCAAACCTTCCTATTAATTGACTTGATATATGTTGCCATCTTAGCCTTCTAATAGGGATAGTTGGAGCATCAAATTGGGGTGGCTTCTTTATGTTGTTGATTTGAGCCATTTTTACACCGAAGGTTGTTAAGCCTCAACTCACGGTGGCCTCGATACCACTTGAAAGGTCCTAATGGCTAGAGGGGGGTGAATAGCCTATTAAAAATTTCTACAACAACACTTAACAAATCAATTAAACAATTATGAGGCAAAACAAGTGTTGCGCTAGCCTACTAAAAATACAAGCCACCTACCACAATTCTAGTTTATATAGTCTCTATCCACTCAATAGCTATGTCACTACACTAAGTTAGTGTGCTCTTAAAGGCTAACTAAAGAGCCACACTAATCTAACTAACAAGCTCTCACAAGTAGCTACACTAAAGAGCTTGATAACTAGTTTATGGTAATGTAAAGAAAGAGAGCAAGATGGTTATACCACTGACTCGAGGAATGAACCAATCAATCACAAGAATCAATATCAATGAAGACCAATCACCTCATAATCAAATGATGACACAATGATTTTTTACCAAGGTTCACTTGCTTACCGGCAAGCTAATCTTCGTTGTGGCGATTCACTCACTTGGAGGTTCACGCGCTAATTGACATCACACGCCAAACCCTCAATAGGGTGCCGCACAACCAACACAAAATGAGGATCACACAAGCCATGAGCAATTCACTAGAGTACCTTTTGGCTCTCCACCAAGGAAATGTCAAGAACCCCTCACAATCAACACGATCAGAGCCGGAGACAATCACCAACCTCCGCTCGATGATCCTCGCTGTTCCAAGCCATCTATGTGGCGGCAACCACCAAGAGTAACAAGTGAATCTCACAGCGAAACACGAACACCAAGTGCCTCTAGATGCAAACACTCAAGCAATGCACTTGGATTTACTCCCAATCTCACAAAGATGTTGAATCTATGATGGAGATGAGTGGGAGGGTTTTAGCTAAGCTCACAAGGTTGCTATGTCAATGTAAAATGGCCAAGACAGTGAGCTTGAGTCGGCCAAACGGTATTTATAGACACCCCCAAATAATAGAGCCGTTGGCTCAATTATTGGGCTGATTGCGCATCGACCGGACGCGTAGATCATGTGCACCGGACGCACAGGTCATGTATACTGGACGCGTCCGGTGTGGCGACCGGACACGTCCGGTCGCTACCTGACCGCCGCGTGTCCAATTTCAAAATGAAGTAGCCGTTGCTACCATATTCAATCTGTGATCGGACGCGCTGTTAGAAAACGACTGGACGCTGAGCCGCAGCGTTCGATCGAGTCTAGAGAGCTCCCAGGGCTGACCGGACGCATCCGGTCACTCCGGGCCGGACGTAGGAGACGCAGCGTCCGGTCAAGTCCAGAGAGCTCCCAAAGATACTCTAGGCCAACCGAACGCTACACTAAATATCGACTTCGCTGATTCACACCGGACGCGTCCGGTCGCTCTCTGCAATTCAGTACCGAGCCACATACTGGACGCGTCCGGTTGCCATACCGGACGCGTCTGGTCACTCTATGACCAGCGCGACTAACTCTTTTTCAACTCTATCTTCTTTACCTTTGCTCAAATGTGCCATCCACCAAGTGTATCACCTTGTGTATATGTGTTAGCATATTTTCACAAACATTTTCAAGAGTGTTAGCACTCCACTAGATCCTAAATGCAAATGCAATGAGTTAGAGCATCTAGTGGCACTTTGATAACCGTATTTCGATACGAGTTTCACCCCTCTTAATAGTACGGCTATCGAACCTAAATATGATCATACTCGCTAACTGTCTTGATCACCGAAACGAAAAGACTCTTACCACTTATACCTTTGCCTTGAGCCTTTTGTTTTTCTTTTACTTCTTTTCCAAGTCCAAGCACTTGATCATCACCATGGCAACACTATCATCATGTCATGATCTTCATTTGCTTCACCACTTAGAATAGTGCTACCTATCTCATAATCACTTTGATAAACTATGTTAGCATTTAGGGTTTCATCAATTCACCAAAACCAAACGAGAGCTTTCACAAACCCGCGAAGGGTCCGGTCTCGACGAAAGGGAACCACCGTTCCCAGGTTACGTCATGGGCTACAAAAGAAGGCTAAAGCTCTCAGAGTACTCCCGTTTGGAAGAGCCTCCGAAGGAGTATTCTACTCCTCCAAAGCTCGGGGGCTACTATCGAGAACTAATACTAGGGTACCCGAAGAGGAGGGGCTAATGGTCGTTATACGTTAATCCATCCAGGCAATCAAAGGTGCGACTACAGCTCCAACCAACACCGAGGTCGCGGGCTCCGCCTTCCCGACCTCTGGCCATGGGCTCCGCCTCGCCCGACCCCAAGGTCGTGCGATCCGCCTCGCCCGACCTCTAGGGGCGGGCTCCGCCTCGTCCGATACCGAGGCCGCGGGCTTTGCCTCGCCCGACCCTAAGGTCATGCGATCCGCCTCGCCCCCTCCGCCTCATCCGACACCGAGGCCGTGGGCTCCGTCTCGCCCGACCTCTGAGGGTGGGATCTGCCTTGCCCAACCCCAAGGTCGTGCGATCCGCCTCGTCCGACCTCTGGGGATGGGCTCCGTCTCGCCCGACATCCGAGGCCGCGGGCTCGCCTCGTCCGACCTCTGGGGACGGGCTCCGCCTCGCCTGACACCGAGGCCGCAGGATCCGCCTTGTCCGACCCCTCGAGGGCAGGCTCCACCTCACCCGACGTCTGAGGGCTGGCTCCGCCTCGCCCGATCCCTCGGGCACGGCTCCTAACGGAAGCTCACGCCGCCGCCAACCACTGCGGGCCAGAAAGGACAACCCAAGATCAAACTTCTAGCATCATGCAGGGAGCGGTCACGTCTCAACACGACCCGTCCCCGCGATATGTCATTCCAGAGAACTCACATCGCCCACAGTGACGGACGCGTGGTCATTATGCTGCCTACTCCCTGTACGGTTGCTGATCAGCACGCTGGTTCGCTGCGCCGCCCGTCGGGGCAGAGTGGGACGTTACGACCCGCTGACAACGCCAGGGCATGGCATCATCGGTGGACAAGCGTCCGGCGTGGAGCTGTCCCTGTCACCACCTGTCGTGTCAGCGGGGCCAGCACGAAGGAAAAGAAAGGCCCGACGACCCTGAACGACTTTCTCTCCCTCTCGTTCTCCTCTTTTCTCCCGTTGTAACCCGTACTTTCCCTTGACCTATAAAAGGGAAAGCAGGGCGTGCCATTAAGGAGCATCGCATCACATGAGAACACATCGCACCGCATCAGATCAGAACCACTAGCATCGAACCTCGAACACATAGCTAAGTAGCGACCGAGCTCTCGGCACCCATTCGTTCTTTCCACCAGAGACTTGGGACATGTCCCTCTCTCGACCGTTTGTAACTCATACTACAAACTTTCAGTGCTAGTAACACGAGCAGCAGCAACAAACTGGACGTAGAGATATTCTGTCCGAACCAATATAAACTTCGTGTCTTCTTAGCACACCATCCAAGCTAGACGCGTAATATTAGAAATTTAGGCCCCGTTCGGCTGGCAGAATCTTAACTGAAACTAGCTGGTTGTGTGAGAGAGAAACACTGTTTGGCTGAATGGATAAATAGTGCCACGTGAGAGGAAACCAGCCGGCTGGCTGATTTCTTCAGTCCAGCGAACAGCCCTTATTTATCGGTGAACACCGACACATGGTCTCTACAGGCCTATGACGAAGCTAAGCCTGAAGATAGCTGACGCGGAGATATAGTATGTATAAACTGTAAATAAAACAGATGAACGATTAATTTGGTATTCACCACCGGGTCCTTTACTGAAATCTGTTCTCCAATAGCTGACAGCTGACACCAAGTTAACATGTCTCTACTATTTACTTTTAGAGGCCAGTTCCAGATGAGCAAATAAAGGATCCAATCGTGTCTTGCATCTAATTACAAACGGCGGCACTGTGAGATCAACCGCCAATCGCCATCATCTCCGGTAGAAGACGCGCTTCAAGTGGAAGCTGAGACGCAGGACGCCCCTGTCAAAGGTGCTCCTAAACCCCGCCTTCCGCGAGCGCTCCCACTCCCTGTTCACGATCCTGAACGCGACGTCCTCGTAGGGCCACCCTGCGTGGAACCTGACGATGCAGGTCTCGTCGCTCCCGCTGCCGTCCTCCTCGACGGCGTACTGCGGAGGCTTCGCGCCTGCGAGGTCCGGGTAGTGGAGCACGAACGTGCAGCCCTTCACGACCTTGGGCGGCGGGTGGTCGTGGTCGTAGTGCACGCGGTTGTACTTGTTCCACTCGTACCCCGTCCGCACCCGCGCCACGTACTTGGGCTTCCTCCACTCCGGTCCCGCGGGCAGCGTCTCTGTCAACGGCAACGCCACGGCGCCGAGCGGCTCCGACCCCTCCTCATCGGCGTCCGCCGCGGTGCTGTGTCCACGCTCCTGTTCCGTGTCCTCCTTGTCAGAGACGGAGGGTGGCGCCGGTGCCGGCGCGTCGTCGCAGGTGGAGCAGTTCTGCGCCAGGAACTTCTTGGCCTTCTCAACACGGATGAGCTCGGTCACCTCCTGCAATTGGTCGACGACCATGGACTCGCCGTCGGCCATCCGATCGTCGATGGTCTGCTGCATTGCTTCAAGCTCTTCGATGCTCTTCCCCTCGACGAGGTTCAGCACGTCGGCCGCAACCTCCGAGTGCAAGGACCTGCCGTTGCGTCCGTCCGCCCCGGTGAATTGAGGCAGTGACGAAACCAGAAAAAAATTTAGGAGGGGCTGAAACAAAAGAATAGAGGTTTTTTTATCTTTTCTTAACCTTAGCCCCTCCTACCTAATACATATATGCATAAAATTTTAAGGAAGGGCTTAAGGAGGCTCCACATGCGCAGGATGGGTAGGGGGGCTAAAGCCCCCCTAGCCCCACCGTTGGCTTCGTGCCTGAATTGAGGTATAAAAAAACATATGAGTTACTGATTGGTTTGCTGCTTTGCTCATAAGTGAGTATATTAATATCCAAAATAATTTGTTGTTTTGTGGGTTAGCTCTCAAGTTTGCAAACAAACCTTCTTTAAATGGACCATTTCCCATTAACCTTTTCACTCTATTTTTCCCAAATCCCAGGATTATATTGCTGGTCGCTATCGACAAGTCCACATCAAGCTCCAACATACTGTACCATGAGGTAATACTGTCACTAGCAATATTTTGATTTTATTGACAACCGAATTAAATATTAGAATAAGAAAATCATTCTTCTCCTATTTTGATGCGGCTGCTGGCTGCTGCCACATGTTAAGGAATTTCAATTTCAACATCAGCGTGCCTCTAATGCCAAGTTCGCATGAAAACATTTTTTTCTTGATTGTAAAGACAGAGAGAAAAAAAGAGGGCTCATCAACACCTTTGCTAAATCATAGAGACCAAGCCCTCCCTTCTCTTGCTGCACAATTTACTCAAATGTATGTGCAACTGTGCTGGTTATCACCGATCCAAATGACCTTCCAAAGCTGAAACACACACAAAAAAGAGTGATTAAATAGGCTTCAGGAGGGGATTGGATGAGGAGAACAAGGGCTAGCAACATTCAGAGTAAAGCAGATCAAAGCACACAGACCGTAGCCACGTATCTAGTTAAGTAGATTGGGTGTGCACATGTATGCCTGACAGACACTATCAGGTTATCTATATAAAAAGCAATCCATGCCACACTATCACATTATTAATTTTGAGACAACAAACATCCCAATTATCTGCTTAAACTAAGCATATTTAATTCAGTTGCATAGAAACGTATGTCCTCTGCAATGTCTGCCCTTTTATCACTGTTTGTGCAGCAACGTGATCTTAATTGGCTCCGTTCGCTTCGCTGAAAAAACAAGCCGAAACACTGTTCCGACTGATTTGTTGTGAGAGGAAAACACTGTCCCGGCTGAAAAACAAACTAAAAAAGACAAATTATGAAAAAGACGAATTATAAGATAAGTGAACAGTGCCTCCATATTTACTCCGCCAGTCCTAAAAATAAGTGTCGTTATAGTATTCATACCGGTCAAACTTTCTTAAGTACGACTAGATTTATAAAAAAAATATTAGCGATATGTGTATCTATAAATAAGTTTATTATAAAAATAGATTTAGCTATCTATCTTATATACTAATTTTATACTATATAAATACTAGGTTATATTTATTTATGTAGTTGATTAAATTTAAAAGTGTTCAACCCCTCGAGAACAAAAATAACACTTACTACGTATTTTAGAAGGGAGGGTATTTATTTATGCACGTGGGACCGCGATCCAAGTGTACTAGCAAGTGGCGGAGTAATCCATTCCTCTGTCACTACTCACTCGCAAATGCAATCACACCAGCGCTCCTCTAAAATTTCCACTGACAAGACGGCCCCTGTGGCCCCGTCTCCAGCGCGCACATCAGAGGCCCACTAGTCATGTCCACCCCTACCCTGACACGGAGGGCCCGCACGTCGCCCCCAGCCACGCGCACAAATTGGAGTCTCTCTCCTCGTTCAGTTTTGTTCTCCTCTCGTCTCCGTCTCCACCTTCCCCACGACCACGAGTCCCACGGCCAACCAATCTCTGCTCTCCCTCACTCTTCTCCGCGTCTTTAAATCCGAGAACAATTTTTTTTGTCCGCGTCCTCCTCCGCCCTGACGCCCTCACCGTAGACGCCTCGCTGTCCCGACCGCCAACACCCCCTGCTCGCCGTTGCTGCAGCCGCGCAGGCGATGGATCGTGAAGAAGGTAAAGCAACGCCAGCGCGGACCTCGCCGAATTTGGGAGTGATTCTGGCTAATCTGGGCCCTGGTTGCCATTGGTGTGCAGTGACCGAGTTCCTGGGGCAGGTGCCCCTCCTGCAGTGCCTCCCGGGTTCCTCCATCCGCAGAATCGCCGAGGCTGTCGAGGTCAGGAACTACGGTACGTACCTAGCGCGTCCGCGGGCGCTACTGTGTGCCAGCAGGCTGGATCGATTGGCCCGTTTGATCGGTTTCCTGGCTTACTCTGTTTGTCTGTTTGTCTACGGAAGTATGATATGCGTGTCAGTTTGTGCTTTCGGAAATCGACGTGCTCTCGGAGTGAGTACCTGACTTTGTGCTAAGCTCACAAAGTATTTGCGACTTGCGAGTGTTAATTGTTAGTCTACGAGATCACAACAAAATTCAAGTTTCAGATGTAAACCAATGTGAGCATACCTCTGCGAGAAACAGGGTGATTAGTCCATAATGAATTGGTTATGTTTAAGTTTAATTTTATTTTATTTTTTTACCCTTTGTGCCTGCTTAATGTGCTCCCATTATATAAGGCTCTACTGGTCAAATAAGATTTTATTTTTCTGTCATTGAATGTGATCTAGCGTCAAGATGAATCATATTTGGCTCTGATACTGGTACTTTGCAGAACCTGGTGACTATGTCGCTCGCGAAGGTGAACCTGTTGATGGCCTTTACATCATATTGGATGGTCAGGTAAAGTTTACGCAAATTCTTACTTTTGTTGGTTCTATGCATACATATACAACTTAGATGGCTGAGCTAAAGAGTTATATGCACTAAACGTTTCTTGTAATGTACCTTTGCACCTCATGCTTACCACCCATCTTCTGAGCTGATGCTTCATTGAATCTGCACTGGCGCAAATAAATGTTCACAAAAAAAAACTTCTATACATCCTTTCCACCCATCTTTGGCGTTGATGATTATTTGACTCTGCACTGGTGCGCAGAAGGCTAGTACCACTGCATGGAGATATCACATCAGTAATTGGGTACTCATTTGAAACAGGTGGACCATATAATTTAGCCTGACTTTTCTTTCTACATTGATTACTAGTAGACTGCAAAAGAACAACTTTTATAACAATGCTTGTTTGTTTTGTTCTTTGGGTGAAAGACTCAGACTTCACTGAGTGAAGAACAGTTTTTATAATAATGATCTTATGTTCCTGATCTTCCATAGCCTTTCCTGCCCTAACTGTATTACATTGTTAATTTGTCTTGCTGCTGCGTTCATACCTTTAACTCGTTATTTTGCAATTGCTTTGATATGTGTTAGAATCAATTAGAAAATATGCAGGAATTACATGTACCTTTGATATTTACCATAGTGGGAGTGGGGGCAGAGGCTGATTCTATTTTTAGCAGTAATAATACTTTCTGCTACGTGAATGACATCCTCATTATCTTGAAGGCTGAAGTTTCTGCACCTGCGAATGCTGAAGAAGCCAACCGCCCAGACTATGTGTTAAATAAATACGACTACTTTGGTTACGGTAAGACATTTGCTGTCATGATAATTTGGTTTAATTCTGTTCAAACTCATTCTGCATGAAAAAGATATAAAACAGTGATGTCTTATGTGATTTCATTTCGTTAACACTGATGCTTTGCATTATTTTGTAGGAAGGAATAGTTCTGTTCATCAAGTAAATGTTGTTGCACTATCAAAGGTGCTTATTTCAAAGTCCCACTTTTAACTTATCATTTCTTTAGCTGTAGGATTCTCTTTTCTGAGTGAACACTTGGTTTATGGCTTTTCCAGATAAGTATAACCATCTCTTGCTTATTGTTGGCACTATTGCAGCTGACCTGCTTCATATTGCCCAATCAATATGGACATTTGTTACAACCAAAAACAATTTGGAATGCGGAGGAAACACCTGAACATTCTTTGCTGGAACAAATTTTGCACTTAGAACCACTAGAAGTAAGTATAATGTAAGACAGTATCTATGATGTTTTATCCATTGTGCAACAAATGGATTTAAGGCTGGCAGTGGAATCATATTGTTCCCATTTGAAGACTAACCTTGTGCTTTTAACTCACCATATACTTTGATTTACATCGCCTAAAATAAACAAACATGAGAGCAGACATGGATTTCAGAGATTTGCATGGTTGCATTTTCTTGATTTGCTGTTAAAAGGACAAACATGATAAATATAGTGTCATATTAATTTTTTGCATTGAGTTCCCTTGTCTTGCTCACCACAATTCTTTTCTGTCTTTTTAGGTCGATATCTTCCGTGGGTTTACTTTGCCAGAAGCTCCAACTTTTAGGCAAGTTTTTGGAGGACAATTCATTGGACAGGCACTTTTCAACCACCCTTGCTTACTTTCTAGATCTGATAACTATATGTATTTGACCTCTTCCTTTTACTACTGAATTCTAGCTCATCATTTTGCTTTCAAGTACAAATTTGTGAATTACCGAGTCAATAACTAAAAATAAACTTCTTTACACATGCTTCCTCTACTTCCCATAGTCGTGGGTTGGATTTAAGAACATCTCCATGAAACCGATTATTCAGGAACAAATATACATATTATAATTAAAATTCTAGTCCTTGTCAGCTTCCTTCCAGACATTCCATTATGCCGTATTGTCTTATTTATTATGATATGACTATCTCCTTCATGATCTATTCACTTGATATGTTGCTAAGTGCCACAGGGTGACAATAAGAAGATATAAGAAATCATTGCTTAGGTGTCTTTTGAGTACCTGTAGGAAGTTTGAGTCAGAATAATCCCCATTTTGAGTTCAGTTATGTCAACTCCCTAGCTGCTGACACTTGGTATCTTTTGGATAAATGTATTTCTGTATGCTCTATGTTTTTCTCAGTAAAGGCTGGGGATCCTTGTAAAAGGAATACATGATCTCAGTATGTTGTAACCACTAACCAGTTCTTATGTTTGATCTCGTGCAGGCACTAGCAGCAGCATCCAAGACTGTTGATTGTCTAAAAATGGTGCACAGTTTGCATGCCATTTTTCTTGTTGCTGGAGACAACAACAGTAAGGTTTCCTAAAGCTATGTGATCTTTTGCCAACGTTAATTTGGCCAACCAAATGTAATCTGAGAACCAGTAATCTATCAGTTCATAAGGACTCTGTATCACTAGAAGCTTTTAGTTTGGGCTTAGCTGGGGCTTCTATTTTATTCCTTTTCGTTTCATGTAATATCATGATTCAGTTGCGTAACAGTCAGTTTTTTTTTTTTTGAAAGTAAAGGCAGGAGCTCTGCCGCTCAATTACGATGGAAAAAAGAGTTTTATGTACAAGGGCCAAACACAACGGTCATAGGACCAAATCACAAATAGCCACTGCTCTCACACTTATTGTTTTACCCCGCAAAGCACATGGCCCTATGCAAATCAGAAAAGAGGCTGATATTTGGTGTAATCTATCCCATTCAACCTAACACAGCATAAGATCTGCTCGGGCAACTCTTCAGCTTTAGGAGTCTGATACCCATACGGCATATTTCTGGATTTGTAGTAAGCTGGGATAATTAGTGCACTTTCTTTTAATCTAAAAAAGAAGTTTGATGCTCATGGCTGTCTTTGATTTGTCCTCTTGTGTAGTGCCAATAATATATCAAGTTCATCGGGCACGTGATGGATCCAGCTTTGCCACAAGAAAAGTGGAGGCAAAGCAGAAGGGACTTATTGTATTCACCTTGATTGCTTCTTTCCAGGTGCTTATACTTCTGTAAATGATAATATTTGAAACTTCTTTGGGCAGACTAAATAATTTATACAAACCTGTACCAGTTATGATTCTCATTTTTCAATCTTTCGAACTTGAAAAGACCTCTGCCTTGTTCACGCTGAGAATTTGTGAGTTAGAAGGTCAATGATTATTTTGAACCTTGTATCTCCCAAAATGCTGCATCAAGTCACTGTTCCTTTGGTTATTTTCAATGGTACTGTTGGTCCAAACTGTTATCATTACTTAACTTAAGATTAATTGAAAAAACATGAACTGTTGGATAGAAAATGGCTCCTTATAGCCCTTGCACACCTTACTAAAATTTATGTTCATTAAGCCCACAACTTTATGGTATATCTCCATCAGATACCAATCAATATCATCCTTAGTCTCAATAGCTTCCAGACAATATCGTTCCTGGTCTCAATTTGATTGGTACAGTTGCTTATGATCTACGGATAAATTGTTTTGTGGTACAATTGCTAGAATATATACTGCTAGGTTGAAATTTTTAGGACTGCAAAGGTCAGCCTCGTGAAATGTCCCTGTGAATTTGGTCTGAATATCTGTTCAACTGATTCTCTTGCAGAAGGAAGAAGTGGGTTTTGAGCATCAGGCTGCAATCATGCCTGATGTTCCTCCTCCAGAACAGGCAAGGATTTTTCTCTCTTTCCTTTGATATATGTGGAAGAAAAAAACAGATATCTAATAAGCAATCAAATGCAGCTCCTTAATCTGGAGGAGATACGAGAAAGACGGCTTACTGATCCACGCTTCCCATCGTAATTTTTCTGACTTCCTATCATATAGTTCGATGGTTACTAAATTAATGATGTTCTCAGGTTATTAATTGGTTTAACCATCAAACCATAGCCTTCGCCCTTCAGGATTTACTTCCATTGTGCCATTGAAAAGAATTATTTTTCAAATGGATCTACCTTGCTGTTGACGCGACAAGTTGGATAGCACATTTATAATATCAAATATTATTTTTAAGGAAACAAATTAAATATTGTTCATCTCTATCATTCGGTACTTGGTAGCCAATTGAATGTTTATTCATCTGCAGCCAATATAGGAACTTGGCTGCTAAAAAGAAGTTTACTCCTTGGCCCATAGAAATGAGATTCTGTGAAGATTCAGCATCTCAACATAAACCAAGGTATCCACATACTTCTTTTTCCCTAGATGCAACCTTTTCATATTTTTTTGTTTAAGTTATATTAATCCTGCAGATCCTGGTTTCCTCCAAAGCAAGATTTTCCCCTTTCTATCCTTTTATATTAGTAAAAATAGTTATGATTCAGTAACGCGTCTGATTCTTTTTCAGCTTAAACTACTGGTTTAGAGCTCGGGGAAAACTTTCAGACGACCAAGCTCTACATAGGTTAGTCATTAGATCACCATACACTATCTTTCATCATTTCTTATGCTTGCACATAATGTTATTCTGCAATACTACAGATGTGTTGTAGCATATGCTTCGGATCTACTATATTCTGGTGTGAGCCTTAACCCTCATCGTGAAAAGGGTTTGAAGACATACTCGCTCAGTCTTGATCATTCGTATGTAACATTCACTCAGTATAGTGCTTCGGATAATCATCACTTTTAGCAAATTTTCGTTTGTTCTTACGGCTGCATGTTACTGTCTGTAGCATCTGGTTCCACAAACCTGTGAAGGCTGACGAATGGTTGCTATATGTGGTAAGCGATTGACCGATTGTACATCTGTTCATCGATACAGATGAGCCCATGCGAGATACTAATGTACACATTGCTCCCATGAACAGATCGAGAGCCCATCTGCGCACGGTGGTCGGGGTTTCGTCACTGGACGCATGTTCAACAGGCAAGGAGAGGTATGGATTCGTCTGAGCTCTGATTCTGCTTCTGCACCTGTTCGTGAGAGTTGGGACCCAAGTAATTATATTCTCTTCTGGAATGCGCAGCTTATCATGTCGCTGACCCAAGAGGCGTTGATTAGAAGGGAGAAGCCACGAGGACCAAATCCGAGGCCGAAGCTTTGAGAGATGCACCATCCTTTCTTCTAATTTGGTTTAGATATTTACGAATTCACAAGCAAAAATGTACAATATCAACCGTGGAGCAGCTTAATGGAAAACCTGGAATTTCTAAAGCACCCTTTTAGGTGTTCTCTTAGTTCTATTTTTTTTTTCCTGGAGCAGAGTTTGTAAAGCTGCACCTATTTAGCTGAAAAACATGAGTGGTGTAGTCAAACATGCCCTTAGTGCTCGCACCTTTCTCTTTCTGGAGTATAATACGTGGTTACATCCGAAGTACTTTTTTTGATACGAAAAGGGGGAAGGAAAACAATATTTGGTTGTGCAAGATATATACTCAATAGATGTGTAGTGGCAGTAGTAGGTAACTTTCAGTGAATCAATAGTGCCAAGAAATGTCTCATTTTTTGGCCTGTTTGTTTAACTTTCTGGCATCAAAAGTCAAAGCTATGTTTATAGATTTTTCAGATCCAAAACTACCTTTGCCACTTGAATCTGGTCTGGAGGTACTTTATCAAGTATAGAATGATGAAACCTAAAGGCTAAACCAAGAGGCCACTTGAGTGAGCTTAACTCGAGAACCCCTGATTTGGCAAAGAAGCACCTATCGGAAACAAAAAAAAAAAACTTGAAATAGAGTAAATGAGAGAGGATGAGCAAAGTAAGAAATGAGACCAAAGAAGTAGAAATTACAATGGGAATGGGAACGAATCAAACCTCCAGAATCACTAGCACCGCTTCAACTATCCTTCAACGCTGGCAAACCTTTGGTTTGGATTAAGGCTGGGGTTTGGATTTGGGGACGACATTTGTGTGCACCAACTGTAAATGGGATGGTCGATTGTCATTGTCATCCCGACTGAAGTGGTGTGTGGGTGTAACGGGGCGTGGCGAAGGCGACGCCACTAGGGTGGTAGACTAGTAGTGGAGGCTGGTTAGGGAGCGTTGGTTTCAAGGGGCGTCAAATTTGCAGCAATTAGCGGGGGTGGCGGTGGAGGGCAACATTGACGGTGGTAGAGGTGGGGAAGAGTGAGATATGGAAGCGAGGGAAGGTTCTTGCCGTATTCATACCGGTTAGTAGAGAGACAGCTGACATTGGGGCCACGTGAGGGCCAGAGGTCAGGGGGCATGTTCTCGTCGGTGCTGGATTGGGAAGGCCGACGATGGAGGTGGGGCAACATGAAAGGAGGAAACACAAGCAGAGAAATCGTGAGGAAGACACAAGTGGTGTCGGTGGGGATACGTCAACATACTAGCGGGGGCTAGCTTAGTAATGATTGGTGGTGGGTTCGAAGGGCCAAATATTGCTCAGAGGGGAGCGCACACATAGGTACAATCAGATTGAACCATTAACCGGTTGCATCTGATGTGTTATGTTAGCATTAGTCCTTCCAGCAACGCATGACACACACTCTTAATTATTGCCTATTTGCCTCTAGGCTTATTTTTATTTATTTATAGCCATACCACAGCGATCCAAGGACACACACTCTTAATTATTGCCTATTTGCCTCCAGGCTTATTTTATTTATTTATAGCCATGCGACAGCGATCCAAGTGTACTGGCAAATGCAGCACGGATATGGATACGCCGATATGACTATTTCTCAGAAAACACGATACGTGGATACGTTTTATTATTTATAATAAAATGAACAATAATGCAAATTAAAATTGTGAAAGTGTAAAATTTGAGTAATCACTAATTATTAGTTTAGTACATACAATCATATATGATACTGTTTATCGCTAGATCACCTCGTAGGTTTCTTAGTTTTCACAGGAGATTCAGTCCAAGTATACTGGATGAATGCAGAAGTATATAGGGTACATCAAGAATGAAAAGGGGTGTACTCATGGGAGATCGGCGCAAGCTAGCTTTGCTGCTGAGTGCTGAATCGTCCTGTTCTCTGCATCTCTCCCGGTCTCCCCTGTATCGTGGGAGCTAGCCGCGTCCGTAGCGGACGGGTGGGGTGCTCCCCAGCGCAGTGCTCCCTGGCACGATGACCTGGAGGACGAGAGGTCGATTTGCCCGGGAGGCGGCGCACGTGCGCAGGATGCGGCGCGAGGGGACGGGGCCTCGTCGTCGACGACCGGCGAGCTGCGGCGCATCTCCTGCGCGAGAGGGCGGGGGTTCGTCGCCGGCGGCCAGCGAGTGGTGGCGCATCTCTTGCACGGGAGGCGGCGCGCGCGTGGAGCCGTGCAGGCGTCGCCGCGTCGGGCTAGGGGCGTCGCAACTCGCGACAGGGGAGCGTTGGCTTTCTCGTTGGGCTGGGCCGTATCCCACAGGTACGATACGTATCAGGTTAGGTAACTCATTATTCCGAAAATTAAATAAAAAATCGGATACACGCATGACACTTATCGAAGCCGTATCAGCAGCGTATCCGTATCTTCTTGACGTATCTCCGTATTACATATGCAGCCTGTTCGTTTAGCTGTGGCTTATCATAAACGATCGTAAATTTTCAACCGAAACAATATTTTTCTCTCACACAAACTAACCAGTACTACTTCTTAACGAACCAGCGACGAAATGAACCAGCCAACAAGCTGATGGCAAGTGGCTCCACGCGGCCACGCGGGAATAATCCATGCCTCTGTGACTCTGTCGACTGTCGCTACTCATTTGCATTCATAACAGGTCAACATCATTCCCCTAAAATCTCCACTGACAAGCCGGCCCCTGTCTCCACCGCGCACAACACAGTCCCACTACTCATGGACACAGAGCCTCGCACGAAAAAAAAGGAAGGGGCTGTTCGGTAGAACTGAAAAATAAGTTAAAATACTGTTTTGGCTGATTGGTGTAAGAAAAAAAAAATATTCTATCTAAAATCACTGTGCATGTAAACAGTATTTTCGTGTCTGCGCTGACCAGCCCATCCTGGCCAGCCAGCCGAACACTCGCGAAGCCTGTTAGTCTCAGCTTGTCAGCTTATTCTCTCTCGTATAATACTAGCCGAAACCAGTGGATCAGCCGAACACTCTCTCTCCTCTTTCAGTTGTTCATTTTCTCCTCTCGTCTCCACTTCTCCAGTCTCTGCTTCTGCTCTCCCTCTCTCTCTCTCTTCTCCGCGTCTTTAAATCCGAGAGTATTTTTTTATTTTGTCCGCGTCCTACTCCGCCCTCAACCGCCTCGCTGTCCCTGCCGCCAACACCCCCTGCTCGCCGTTGCTGCAGCCGCGCAGGCGATGGATCGTGATCGCGAAGAAGGTAAAGCAGCGCCAGCGCGGACCTCGCCGAATTTGGGAGCGATTCTGGCTAACCTGGTTGCCATTGGTGTGCAGTGACCGAGTTCCTGGGGCAGGTGCCCCTCCTGCAGTGCCTCCCGGGTTCCTCCATCCGCAGAATCGCCGAGGCCGTCCAGGTCAGGAACTACGGTACGTACCTGGCGCGCCCGCGGGCGCTACTACTGTGCGTTAGCCGGCTGGATCGGTTGGCCGTTTGATCTGTTTCCTGGCTTACTCTGTTTGATTACGGAAGTATGGTATGCGTGTCAGTTTCAGTTTGTGCCTTCGGAAATCGACGTGCTCTCGATCGGAGTGAGTACCTGACTTTGTGCTAAGCTCACAGATTATTTGCGACTTGCGAGTGTTGATTGTTACTCTACGAGATTACAACAAAGCTCAAGTTTCAGATGTAAGCAAATGCGAACATAGCTCTGCGAGAAACAGGGTGCTGGTCTTTCAGTCAAAGCTCTAACCAGTAGTCCATAATGAATTGATTATGCTTAAGTTTCATCTTAATTATTTGACCCTTGGTGCCTGCTTAATGTGATCCCATTATATAAGGCTCTATTGGTTAAATAAGATTTTATTCTTCTGTCATTGAATGTGATGATACTGGTACTTTGCAGAGCCTGGTGACTATGTCGCTCGCGAAGGTGAACCTGTTGATGGCCTTTACATCATATTGGATGGTCAGGTAAAGGTTATGCAAATTCTTACTTTTGTTGGTTCTATGCATACATGTACAACTTAGATGGCTGAGATAAAGATGTATATGCACTGAACGTTTCTTGTGGCGTACCTTTGCACCTCATTGTTGCCACCCGTCTTCTGAGCTGACGCTTCATTGAATCTGCACTGGCGCAAATAAAATGTTCACAAAAAAAACTTTTATACTTCATTTCCACCCATCTTTGGCATTGATGATTATTTGACTGGTGCACAGAAGGCTGTAGTACCACTGAAAAATATCCCAACATGGAGATATAACATCAGTAATTGAGTACTCATTTGAAACAGGTGGACCATATAATTTAGCCTGGCTTTTCTTTCTACATTGATTCCTAGTAGACTGCAAAGAACAACTTTTATAACAATGGTTGGTTTGTTCTGTTCTTTGGTTGAAAGACTTAGACTTCACTGAGTAAAGAACAGTTTTTATAACAATGATCTTATGTTCCTGATCTTCCATAGCTTTCCTGCGCTAACTGTATTACATTATTAATTTGTCATGCTGCTGGTTTCGTACCTTTAACTCGTTACTTTGCTTTGATATGTGTTAGTATCAACAACAAAATATGCTAGAATTACATGTGCTTTTGATATTTACCATAGTGGGATGGGGGCAGAGGCGATTCTATTTTAGCAGTAATACTTTCTGCTACTTGAATGACATCCTCATTATCCTGAAGGCTGAAGTTTCTGCACCTGCGAATGCAGAAGAAGCAAACCGCCCAGACTATGTGTTAAATAAGTACGACTACTTTGGTTACGGTAAGACATTTGCTGTCATGATAATTTGGTTTAATTCTGTTGAAACTCATTCTGCATGAAAAGGATATAAAACAGTGATGTCTTATGTGATTTCATTTCTTTAATTACTGATGCTTTGCATTATTTTGTAGGAACTAATAGTTCTGTTCATCAAGTAACTGTTGTTGCACTCTCAAAGGTGCAAGGTGCTTATTTCAAACAGTCCCACTTTTAACTTATCATTTCTTTAGCTGTAGGATTCTCTTTTCTTAGTGATCTCTTGCTTATTGTTGACCGTTCTATTGCAGCTGACCTGTTTCATATTGCCCAATCAATATGCACATTTTCTAAAACCAGAGGAAACCTCCAATCGCTTCTTCCGTATCCCGACATGGCTAGCCTTTGTGGCCGTGGTCGACTTCCCCAATGAACATTGGTACGAAACCAAGATTCATGAGTGCTTCCGGGGTTTCAGCAATGTGGCTGAGATTGATCCCGAGTGCTTGACCCAGAATAACTATGCATCACTCCGTCTCCTCCTTGAGGTCAATGACCGCCTGGAACTCCCTTATGAATTGCGCATCTCCGCTCCGAAGGGGGTTGGCCGACAAGGGTGCGTGGCCAAAATCCTGCCGATCCGTGTTTGGCCAAGGGAGTACCAGTTTGACAGTCAGGGTAACTTGGCGCGCTTTTTTGGCCCTCCTGCTCCTCCTCCCCTTGGTCCCAGCCTTGGGCCCTTGGGTCCTGTCAGCTGCGCGCAGCAGGCGCGCCCTCCGCCGCATTACTACAGCCAGATGTACCCGCCGCTCCAGCCTAGCCACGACCAGGGGTACAACCGGCAGTATGCTTTTGATCCTTTGGGTGGCCAGCACCTGGCCGCAGCGCCCTCTGCCCAGGTCATCCTTGGGCTTGCTTTCTCCTTCGCGCGTACGCTCTCCTCGCTTTCGCCGCCAAGCTCGCCGACGCCTTTTGCCGCCGCCGTCTGCCTCCACCGTGGGCACCACTTCAAGCCCTGCGAGCCCGGCTAGCGTCGCTGCTCCTCCACCGTCGCCCGCCTCACCTCCTGTCAGCACGCTGCCACCGCCACCCGGCATCATCACTTACCGCCGCCGCCCACGCGCTGCTGCCCCTGCTCAGTGGCGGAGCCAGGATTTATACTCAGGGGGGGCCGGCCGTCAGGAATTATACTTAGGGGGGGCTGGCTCGGTCTTTTTCATTGCGATAATTTTATTATCTAGTTGTGTTTTGTATAATTATATTATCTAGAAGATATTAATAGGTATATATGACAAGAATTTTATATAATCTCTCTCTTAATATAAATAAAAAATATTAAGTCATACAACTATTTTTTGTTGTTGTGAAACATTGGGGGGGGGCCATGGCCCCTGCCAGCCCCCCCTTGGCTCCGCCAGTGCCCCTGCTACTGCTGGCGCTGCAGCTGCCGGTTCCCCCGTCACGAGGAGGGCCAGCTCGCGCCTTGCAGCCAAGGCACCGGCCAACTTCGTGGACATGACCACACAGGCGGTCCAACGCAAAGCACTCCTCAACTCCCTGTCGGGGTGCTCCAAGACGCTGAAGAAACACGTCAACAAGCGAAACATATTGGCGCGGAACAGGCTGCCTCTGGGGGTGGCGGAGCTGCGCAAGCTCGTGTCCGCTGCCAACCTCGGATGCATGAACGCCGGCATGATCGGTGTGGTGACTGATGTTGCCATATGATCTACTACTGCAACAGTAACTTTGGCGGCTTGCACTGCTTCCCCAATGCTCGCTGGGGTCCTAAAAATGGTGGTGCATCTATCTTAGTTTACTTCTTCTTTACCTTGTCGCTGTCTACCTTGCCTTCGGCTTGTTGTGACCTTTTCGAACCTCGTTGGTGCTGTAATATTCAGTAATGAATCAGAACTCTCGCTGCTTTTAAATCGTTTCGTGGAACGTTCGTGGCTTAGGTGACTCGGACAAGTGTGGTGTTGTGCGCGATGTTTTTACTGATGCTAAACCTTCCATAATTTGCCTCCAAGAAACCAAACTCGACACCATAAACTTGTACAAAGCCAAAGCCTTCCTACCTGTCAACTTCTCTTCCTATGTGTTTGCGCCGGCTGACGGCACAAGGGGGGGGGGGATTCTGACGGCCTGGGATCCCGCCCTATTCACTTTGAAACAACATTTCATCAGACCTTACACTCTCACCGCTGTCTTCGTCTGTAATGCTTCAGACCTCGACTTCACTGTCACCAACACTTACGGTCCATCGGACCGCGCGGGCTCAATACCATTCCTGCACGGTATGCGCGACTTCACAACCCAGAATCTTATTCAGGGCCCCTGGATCCTCCTGGGGGACTTCAATCTTGTGCGCTGCGCCACTGACAAGAACAATGGGCAGTTTAGTGTGCCACTCTCCAATGCTTTCAACGAAACCATCCAAGGCCTTCAGTTGTCTGAAGTCGAGCTTTCTGATCGGTTGTACACCTGGACCAACGGCCAGCCACACCCTATCCTGGCACGGCTGGACAGGGTCTTCACTAACAACGATCTCGACTTGATCTTCCCACTCACTAGCCTTTCCTCCCTCCCTAAATCGACCTCGGATCACACTCCGCTTCTGTTGTCGCTTTCCACAAGCCTTCCTAAGTCAGGCTTCTTCCGTTTCGAACGTGCCTGGCTTCGAAATCAATCCTTTCTTCCTACTGTCCTGGCGGGTTGGCAACAGACGCATGAACGAGCAGACGCCGCCGGGCATCTGGCCTCGTGCATCAAGTCAACGCGTGCGGCGGCGAAGGTCTGGTCGAGGTGTATAAGGGCACCCAATTACCTAATTCACAACTGTAAATTCATTATTCAACTCTTTGATTTCTTTGAAGAGACGAGAGCACTGTCAACACATGAGTTCCAGGCTCGCAGACAAGCTCAAGAAACCTTGCAAGAACAGCTCAAAGCCAAAGCAACCTACTGGAAGCAGCGAAGTAAGCAACGGGCAATCAAAGAATGTGACTCCAACACCGCCTTTCATCATGCACAGGCAACCCAACGCCTGCGGAGCAACTATATCAAAATGGTGAGGGTTGATGGTCAGGAGGTCGTCAGTCATGAGGGCAAGACAGCGGCACTGACAGATTTCTTCAAGTCCATTATCGGGGTCCCCGGTGTCTCGGTGCCCTCGCATCTGCTGCACATCTACGTAGATAGGAGCACACCAAGCAGATCGATAACAGCACCCTTCACTGAGCAAGAAACAAAGTCAACTCTGTTATCAATGAACGTGAACAGTGCTCCGGGACCTGATGGTTTTGGCCCGACCTTTTACAGAGCAGCATGGGAGACAGTAAAGGTGCAGGTTATGAACTTCATGTCTGCTTTTCATGGGGGACAGATCAGCCTGGATCCGATTAACAGATCACATATGGTGTTGATACCCAAGAAGCCAGCAGCGGTGGATGTTGACTCATTTAGGCCAATATGCTTACAGAACTGCAGCCTCAAAATTCTTTCAAAAGTGCTAACCAAAAGACTGCAGGGTGAGATTCCGAAGCTAATCAACATCAACCAGACAGGTTTCATCAAGGGAAGATCCATCTCAGATACCTTCGTATATGCTTTGGAACTGGTTCAAGTGTGTCACAAGAGAAAGAAACCTGCAATAGTTCTGAAACTGGACTTTGCCAAGGCCTTTGACACAGTGAACTGGGATGGTTTGTTCAGTATCCTATCCGCGAGGGGATTCACAGACAAATGGATTCAGTGGATCAGTTCTCTCCTAACCTCCTCGAAATCCGCAGTGCTAGTCAATGGATGCCCGGGGCCTTGGATCACATGCAAGAGAGGCCTTCGTCAGGGTGATCCTATTTCGCCTTACCTGTTCTTGTTGGTTGCAGAGACTCTTCAGGGTATGATTGCTAGATGCTCTGAGATCAAACACCCATCGGAAGATGGCTTACCATGTGCAGTTCTCCAATATGCGGATGACACGTTAATCGTCCTTCAAGGCAACACCACTGGGGTTGCTGCTCTGAAGAACATTCTTGATGATTTTGCATCTTTCTCTGGCTTGCATATAAATTATTGCAAGAGCACGTTGGTGCCAATTCATATGACTGACAATATAACCCAGGAATGTGTTCAGGTTCTGGGTTGCAGGCAAGAATCCTTCCCACAGCCTTACCTGGGGCTGCCACTGTCGGTGCACAAGCTCCCACTGTCAGCATACACGCCTTATATCCAGAAGACTGATAGATATCTTAGTACATGGCAAGCAAGCTTACTGAACACTATGGGTAGAGATGTGATGGTTAACTCGGTTCTGGATTCTCAACTGGTCTACTTCATGAGCTCACTGCAGTTGCCTCCATCAGTGATCGATCAACTTGATAGGAGAAGACATGCCTTTCTGTGGAGTGCAGAAAAACAGGAAAATCAAACCCGGCAAACTGCCTCGTTGCATGGATCAATGTGTGCAAGCCAAGAGACCTAGGTGGTCTGGGGATCAAGGACATGGGCACACAGAACATATGCCTGCTGCTCAAACTCATACATAAGCTTCATCACCCTGAATTTTATGCATGGGCACAATGGGTCCAGGGACGGGCCTCAATTGCAACGCTCAGTGGTGATATTCATGGTGACCACTGGCGGGTGCTTCGACAAATTCTACCTCTGTATCAAGCTATCACAACGGTTGCCCTCGGAGATGGAAACAACTGCTCCTTTTGGTCTGATGTTTGGACTGGAGATGAGGCCCTTGCTGACACCTACCCGGCACTCTTCAGTCATTGTACGTTCAAGGAGGCTACGGTATCCCAGATGTTACACACCGGCCTGCAGCTGACTCTGGTACTGCGCCTGTCTCAAAGGGCATGCTTGGACCTGCATCACCTACTACAGATCATCCAGGCAACCACACTTTCGCAAACACCGGACCAACGGACATCTTTATTTAGCAAGGGAGATTCAGGGCTGGACAGTGGTGCTATTTATAAACTACTGAAGGCCAAGGGCCAACCGGATGACCCCAGGGCTAAGTTCGTCTAGGACAACCATGCACCGCCTAGAGTGCAGCTTTTCATGTGGCTTCTAGTTCAAGGAAGAATCCATGCACGATCGGTGCTACAAAACAAGAGAATACTGGATGATAAAACCTGTGAGGTATGTAACGAGGCCGACGAAACACCGGAGCACATCATCAACGGCTGCCCCATTGCGACTATGTTCTGGCAGAGGCTTCATCTACCAGAAATGCTGCAACTCACAACTCAATCCTTACATACCATCTCAACGACTGGAGGCATACCCACTGATGAGTTCTCTGCCTTCATAGCGCTGGGTTGCTAGCACCTGTGGAAGGCCAGGAACGGAAAAGTCTTCAGACAAGAATCCACTTCGGTTGATCAGGTGCTAATAAACTGCAAGATTGCTGCAGAACAATGGAGGTTCAGACTTCCGAGAAAGAAAAAGCAAGTCGCCGACGTATGGTGTCATATCTTAGAAATGGCTAGAACAGGCCAGGGCTGAAACGTTGGACCTTAGGCTGCTTTAATCGCTTAGACAAATTGTAACCACCTAGGTGCTTCTATAAACAATATCTGTACATTATGAGGCCGTTCGGAGCCATTATAATCAAATAAATCAGGTGGGGAACGCCTCCCCCCCGTTGACCGTCAAAAAAAAAACAATTTGGAATCCGGAGGAAACACCTGAACATTCTTTGCTGGAACAAATTTTGCACTTACAACCACTAGAGGTTAGTATAATGTAACGCATGTTTTATCCATTGTGCAACAAATGGATTTAAGACTGTAAGTGGAATCATACTGTTACCATATGAAGACTAACCTTGTGCTTTTAACTCACCATATACTTTGATTTACATCGCTTAAAATAAACAAATATGAGAGCAGGGATGGCTTTCAGAGATTTGCATGGTTGTATCTTCTTGATTTAATGCTAAAAGGACAGACATGGTAAATATAGTGTAATATTTTTGTATTGAATTCCCTTGTCTTGCTCACCACAATTCTTGTCTGTCGGTTTAGGTCGATATTTTCCGTGGGTTTACTTTGCCCGAAGCTCCAACTTTTAGGCACGTTTTTGGAGGACAATTCATTGGACAGGCACTTTTCAACCACCCTCGCTTACTTTCTAGATCTGATAACTATATGTATTTGACCACTTCCTTTTACTACTGAATTCTAACTGTTCATTTTACTTTCAAGTACAAATTTTTGAATTACTGAGTCAATTGCTAAAAAGAAACTTTTTAGACATGCTTCCTCTACTTCCCATAAGCGCGTGGGTTGGATTTAAGAGCATCTCATGAAACCAATTATTCAGGAACAAATATACAAATTATATTTAAAATTATATAGTCCTTGTCAGCTTCCTTCCAGACATTCCACTATGCCTTATTTTCTTATTTATGATATGACTATCTCCTTCATGATCTATTCACTTGATATGTTGCTAAGGGCCACAGGGTAACAATAAGAAGCTATAAGAAATTATTGCTTAGGTGTCTTTTGAGTACCTGTAGGAAGTTTGAGTCAGAATAATCCTCTTTTTGAGTTCAGTTATGTCAACTCCCTTGCTGCTGACAGTTGGTATCTTCTGGATAAATGGATTTCTGTATGCTACTGTTAACTCTATGCTTTTTTTCAGTAAAAGCTGGGGATCCTTGTAAAAGGATTTCAGTATGTTGTAACCACTTCTTATGTTTGATGCCATGCAGGCGCTGGCAGCAGCATCCAAGACTGTTGATTGTCTAAAAATGGTGCATAGTTTGAATGCAATTTTTCTTGTTGTTGGAGACAAAGACAGTATGGTTTCCTAAAGCTATGTGATCTTTTGCCAACGTTAATTTGGTCAATCAAATATAATCTGAGAGCCAGTAATCTGTCAGTTAATAAGGACTCTAAATTTTTTTGAAAGAAATAAGGACTCTAAATCACTAGAAGCTTTTAGTTTGGGCTTAGCTGGGGCTTCTATTTTTATTCTTTTTCGTTTCATGTAATATCATGATTGAGTTGCGTAACAGTCAGTATTTTAACTGTTGAAAGTAATCCACAAGTTTGATACCCATACGGCATACTTCTGGCTTTGTAGTAAGCTGGGATACTTAGTGCACTTTCTTTTAATCCAAAAAAGAAGTTTGATGCTCATGGCTGTCTTTGATTTGTCCTCTGGTGTAGTACCAATAATATATCAAGTTCATCGGGCACGTGATGGATCCAGCTTTGCCACAAGAAAAGTGGAGGCAAAGCAGAAGGGCCTAGTTCTATTCACTTTGATTGCTTCTTTCCAGGTGCTTATACTTCTGTAGTGATAATATTTGAAACTTCTTTGGACAGATTAAACAATTTATACAAACCTGTAGCAGTTATGATTCTCATTTTTCAATCTTTTGAACTTGAAAAGACCTCTGCCTTGTCCATGCTAAGAATTTGAGTTAGAAGGTAAATGATTATTTTGAACCTTGTATCTCCCAAAACGCTGCATCAAGTCACTGTTCTTTTGGTTATTTTAAATGGTACTGTTGGTCCAAACTGTTATCATGCTTAACTTAAGATTAATTGAAAAAAAAACATGAACTGTTGGATAGAAAATGGCTCCTTGTAGCCATTGCACACCTTACTAAAATTTATGTTCATTAAACCCTAAACTTTATGGTATATCTCCATCAGCTTCCAATCAATATCATCCTTAGTCTCAATAGCTACGAGACAATATCGTTCCTTGTCTCAATTTGATTATTACAGTTGCTTATGATCCACGGATAAATTGTTCTGTGGTACAACTGCTAGAATATATACTGCTAGGTTGAAATTTTTAGGACTGCAAAGGTCAGCCTCCTGAAATATGTCAGTGTGAATTTGGTCTGACTCTCTGTTCAACTGAGTATCTTGCAGAAGGAAGAAGTGGGTTTTGAGCATCAGGCTGCAATTATGCCTGATGTTCCTCCTCCAGAACAGGCAAGAACTTTTCTCTCTTTCCTTTGATATTTGTCGAAGAAAAAAACAGGTATCTAATAAGCAATCAAATGCAGCTCCTTAATCTGGAGGAGCTACGAGAAAGACGGCTTATTGATCCACGCTTCCCACCGTAATTTTTCTGACTTTCTATCATATAGTTCGATGGTTACTAAATTAATGATGTTATCATCTTATTAATCGGTTTAACCATTAAACCATAGCCTTCGCCCTTGAGGATTTACTTCCATTGTTCCATTGAAAACCATTATTTTTCAAATGGATCTACCTTGTTGATGCGACAAGTTGGATAGCACATTTATAATATCAAATATTTTTTTAAGAAAAAAAATTAATATTGTTCATCTCTTTATCATGTGGTACTTGGTAGCCAATTGAATGTTTATTCATCTGCAGCCAATATAGGAACTTGGCAGCTAACAAAAAGTTTACTCCTTGGCCCATAGAAACGAGATTATGTGAAGATTCAGCGTCTCAACATAAACCAAGGTATCCACATACATCTTTTTCCCTGAATGCAACCTATTCATAATTCTTGTTTTAAGTTATATTAATCCTGCAGATCCTGGTTTCCTCCAAAGCAAGATTTTTTCCATTCTATCTTCTTACATTAGTAAAAATAGTTATGATTAGTAATGTGTCTGATTTTTTGCCAGCTTAAACTACTGGTTTAGAGCTCGGGGAAAACTTTCAGACGACCAAGCTCTACATAGGTTAGTCACTACATCACCGTACACTATCTTTCATCATTTTCTATAACTGCACATAATGTTATTCTGCAATACTACAGATGTGTTGTAGCATATGCTTCGGATCTACTATATTCTCCTGTGAGCCGTCACCCTCATCTGGCGAAGTGTTTGGAGATACACGTGTTCAGTCTTAATCATTCGTATGTAACACTCACTCAGTATAGTGCTTCCGATCATCCTCACTTTTACCAAATTTTTGTTTGTTCTTACGGCTGCCTGTTACTGTCTGTAGCATCTGGTTCCACAAACCTGTAAAGGCTGACGAATGGTTGCTGTATGTGGTAAGCGATTGACAAATTGTACATCTGCTCATCGATACAGATGAGCCCATGCGAGATACTAATGTACACATTGCTCCCGTGAACAGATCGAGAGCCCATCTGCGCACGGTGGTCGGGGTTTCGTCACTGGACGCATGTTCAACAGGCAAGGAGAGGTATGTATTCGTCTGAGCTCTGATTCTGCTTCTGCACCTGTTTGTGAGAGTTGGGACCCAAGTAATTATATTCTCTTCGGGAATGCGCAGCTTATCATGTCGCTGACCCAAGAGGCGTTGATTAGAAGGGAGAAGCCACGAGGACCAAATCCGAGGCCGAAGCTTTGAGAGATGCACCATCCTTTCTTCTAATTTGGTTTAGATATTTACGAATTCACAAGAAAAAATGTACAATATCAACCGTGGAGCAGCTTCACCGAAAACCTGCACCCATTTAGGTGTTCTTTTAGCTCTACTTTTTTTTTCCTAGAGCATAGTTTGTAGAGCTGCACCTATTTAATCGAAAGACATGGAGCGGGGCAGTCAAACATGCCCTTGATGCTCGCACCTTTCTCTTTCTTTCTGGAGTATAATGTGTGGTTACATTGGAATAAAAGGAGGAAGGAAAACAATATTTGATTGTGCCATATATATACTCAATAGATGTGCAGTGGCGGTCGCAGGTAACTTTCGGTGAATCAATAGCGTCAAGAAACGTCTGATTTTTTAGCCTGTTTGATTAACTTTATGGCATCAGAAGTCAAAGCTATGTTTATAGAATTTTCAGATCCAAAACTACCTCTGCCACTTGAATCTGGTCCGGAGGTACTTTATCATCAAGTCAAGTATACAATGATGAAACCTAAAGGCTAAACCAAGAGGCCTCTTGAGTTAAGCTTAACTCGAGAACCCCTGATTTGGCAAAGAAGCACCTGTCGGAACGAAAACAAATCCTTGAAATGGAGTAAATGAGAGAGGAAGAGCAAAGTAAGAAATGAGACCAAAGAAGTAGAAATTGCAATGGGGATGGGAACGAATCAATCCTCCAGAATCACCGGCGAGGCTTCAACTATCCTTCAACTCAGGCAACCTTTGGTTTGAATTAAAGCTGGGGTTAGGGTTTGGGTTTGGGGAGGACAATTGTGTCCACCGACTTTGAATGGGATGGTCGAGTGTCATTGCCAGCCCGACGGCAGTGGTGTGTGGGCGTAACAAGACATGGCGAAGGCAACGCCACTAGGGTGGTAGTGGAGGCTGGTTGGGGAGTGTTGGTTTCAGGGGGCGTCAGATTTGCAAAAATTAGCTGGGGTGGCGGTGGAGGGCAACAGTGACGGTGGCAAAGGTGGGGAAGAGTAAGATATGAAAACAAGGGAAGGTTTTTGCCATCTTCATTATGGTTAGTAGAGAGAGGGCTGACATTGGGGCCACGGGAGGGTCAAAGGAGAGGGGGCATATTCTCGCTGGTGCCGAATGATGGAGGTGGGGCAGTGTGAAAGGAGGAAGCACAAGTAGGACGGAGAAATCACGAGGAAGACACACAAGCGGTGTCGGTGGGGATACATCAACATACTAAACATACTAGTGGGAGCTAGCTTAATGTTTGGTGGGTTTGACGGGCAAAATATTGCTCAGAGGGGCACACACACATAGGGGATTACTAGGTTCATGCCCCTGTTAGGGTAAAAGCCCTACATCCTAGCTGAGTCGGAGATACATGCGTGTATTAGGCATCGAATTGTAGAGAGAGTTTACACGGGCGGGGGCTGGCCTTTGGCCTTTACACATAGGGGAGCTTCAGCCTCCCACCACAGGTCACACCACGACGTGTCCTACAGCTTCCTTTCAAACACAGGATTGAAATTAACATTCAGATTCGTTGACTTCTCACACCGAGCAATGGTTTCATTTATTTTTTCAAGTACCTTCGGCAGATCTGCAATATTAGCTTCAATCTTAGATTTGAGGATGTTTACTTTCTCACGCTCCTGGTCATCTTCAGCAACTGATGTTTCCGAGAGAACTGCAACTTCTGCAATATACAGGGACATATTAGCAAATATTAATGTAATAAATAAAGAACTATAACGTAATGAATCAAAGTATGCCGAGCTTCAGAAACATCAGTTATCCTGAAAATGTTGGCATTTTTAATTTCAAATTAACAGACCAATACAAGCAACTTGTGGCAAACTAGCAACGGCAGATGTAAAAGACTAGGCATTTTTTAAATTTTGATAGGTAGTTGAACTGTGTAAGCATAACTTGTTACATTAAGATAATAAAACTTCGAAACTACTCCCCCCCTCCTAAGTCACTTTGGCTTTGTCCTAAGTCAAACTTCTGTAACTTTGACAGTATTTTCGAAAAAATATAATAACATCTACAAGTTTAAATAAATGCAATATCAAAACATATTTCATAGAGAATTTAATGGGACTAATATGATGACGTAGATCAGGGATGGATTCACCAGCGAGCTCTGGTGGCCTCCAGAGCTCCAAGCCGGCGAGCACCCCACCCCGGTGTGCCTCTGCCCTATGCCTGGCCATGTCCGACTTCTGTTGGACCGTGGCTAGGGCCTTGTTTAGATTGCAATTTTTTGCAACCTGGACACTGTAGCACGTTTCGTTTGTATTTGACAAACTTTGTCCGATCATGGACTAACTAGGCTCAAAAGATCCATCTCGTGATTTACAACCAAACTGTGTAATTAGTTGTTTTTTTTACCTACATTTAATGCTCCATGCATGCGTCCAAAAATTGATGTGATGGAGAGAGAGTGAAAAAACTTGGAATTTGGAGCTGATCTAAACAAGGCCTAGGCCTAGAAGGCCAAGTACTGGAGTCCAAGCGAAAGGCGAATACTGAACAGGACTCTGAATACAAACATGAATCTGAGTGCGTGTGAATGATTGCTAACCATGTAGTGACCTAGGGTGAGATCTTCTGTTGTGTTCTGTAAGTCTTCTTTCTTTGTTGTTTTAGTCAAACTCCGCAGTACAGAAACGGAAAAAAAGAAAAGGCAAGTGAAATTGAGCTATTCTATTCACTTATTGTCGATTTGATTCTCCTTGTAGTTGTAATTCGGCAATTAGCTAATGATTCATACTTTAAGTAGTTTGATTTAGGACAAAGCAAAAGTGAACTATAATCGGAATGGAGTATTAGCTTTGCCACAGCTAGCAAGACAGTGGAAATTGGTGATTAGTACCATTTAACAACTGAGCGCTAATACGAAAATTCACTAGACCACATCCCTAGGCAAACAATGGACTCTGAATATAAGTAAAAAAAATTGTCATGCCAAGAAAACTAAATTTCTTCCACTTTCTCTTGCTCAGAGTCATAGGTAATTTCTTCACGTATGCCCCTCGAGAACAAATCTATGGAACACAAATAGCATCACCGCCACAACACAAGAGGGCGGAGCAATCTCAAACCCTAGTACGATAGCTTGGCAGGGAGATGGGCGTACCCAGCCGAGCGGGCGGGCGGAGCGCGCTGAGGCGGGAGACGGCAGTGTCGGAGAGGCGGGTGGCGGTGCCGCGGAGGTGCTCGAGGATGCGGCGGTCCAGATCGGCTACCTCTCTCTCCAGCTCCTCCACACTCTCCAGCTCCTCCCCCTCCGCCTCCGCCGGAGCCTTGCGCTTGCGCTGGTTGGGCGCGGCTCCAGTTTGGCCTGGCTCGAGCGAAACGCCAGCCATGGTGGATTTTGTGAGGTAGAGGCACACGCCGCGCACGGGCCGGGGCCGACGAGGGGAGCGCAGGCGCGCAGCGCAGCGGATTTCAGTTTGGAGAAGGAGCGCAGGGTGCGGGCGTGCGACTTTGCGAGCAGATAGGCCCCGTTCAAATTAGGGGCTTCCGATACGTGGGCCCCAGATGGGTTAGGTTGGCCGTTCAGTAGGGTGTTTTTGGTTCCTCGCCTTCTTTTTCTTCCTGGCCAGGCTCAATGGAGCTAATTTGCATTTGCTTGGTAGCCTGAACATCCAAGTTAGGCCCGAGTAAGCCCCCGAGGAGTTTTTAGCCAGGTTTTCTGAGATGCAAGGAGTCGATGCCATCGAGGGCAGGACTAGCGCCCGGACGTACCTCCGCTTCCGGACGCCTGCACCAACACCTACTGCACGCACGCACGGAGCCTGCCCCGCCCTGCTCCTTCACGTTTTCCTGCTTCCCGCGCCCCTCCATGCTTGCTGCGCCGCTGCTCTCCGTGCATGGCACCCCAGCAGCTGCAATTAGTGGTTGCGGCAAGTGGCTCACATTGCAACATGCACAATGTCTCTGTTCTATTTTTGAAATATCCAGATGAAACAGGTGCAACTTACGTATGAAACAGCTGAAACATTTGAAACATGAGTCAGAAATACTTGCAAAAGCACCTGAAAAACACTTGAAAACCATTGTAAACATATGCAACATTAAGATAAAAACACTTGTAACATATGTGTGAAACATATATGCAACATCTAGATATATACACTTGCAACATACGCATGAAAAAACAGAAACGTTGGGAACAGACACTTGCAACATACGTGTACAACCATTGCAACATATGCAACATCTCGATCTACTTTTGCAACATCCGCATGAAACACTAACAACATACATCTGAAACACTTGAAACATGCACTTGCAACATATGAAGCACAACATTTCCTTGCTGCTTGGAAGAATGGAAGCTCGTTGGCGTGTGGAGTTCATCGGAGGCAGCGGCCCAACAACGCTTGTAGGCAGTGGGCCGGCAGTAGCAGTTGTGTGAGGCGGCAGGGAGGCAAAGGGCAGCCGCGACTCGGAGGCGGCTGCGCACTGTGCCTGGTAGGTAGGGCCGATAGTTCGATGGCCGAGCGCCGCGCCTGGCAGGCAGGGCCGAAAGCCGAGCGCCACGGCTCGAAGGCAGCCGCCTGTCCCGCCTAGTAGGCAGGGGCGGCTGTCTAGTGGCCGAGCATTGCTCCTCGGAGGCGGCGGGTGAGCGGATAGGTGCGACGAGTGGATAGGAGCAATGAGTAGATAGGATAGACGAGTGTTTTTTTAGAAACGGACGAGGGGATTTGAGGAGGTCGTTGGGCCGATACGCTGCGCATCTGAGAGCTGCGTGCGGGTTCGTCCCGACCTGGACGGACGACCTATAAGGAGCATTACCGTACCACCAAGCCTGGTTTGTCCGGCCGCTGAATTCGATTCGCCCTCACTGTGTGCTCTCAACCATTGACATCGTCTTTGGTCCACTAGCTGCTGCCTCGAGCTCCATTAGAAATGGCAATGGGTTCTATCCTCGATTTCGTGCGAGAAATTTTCCAATTAGAGGGCGAGAATGGGTAATTTAATCCCCACAATAATTAAAAATGAGAAAATTAGTCCCCATGGGTTTGGGTGGACAGGGATGGGAGAGCCATCCCCCATCCCCGTTCTCCACGTTCCCACATCGTAAACTCGTTTTTTAGCCTCTTGTGTAAGTTGTTCCCGACATGCTTGGAGGGCTTGGGAATGGTACGCTAACAACCCCCCCCGACGATCTATTTGGAGTTTTCCTCAGTTTGACATGTTAAAATTCAACAGAAAAGCTCAACACATGACCAAGCTACATCCTAAAATAAATGTCTCTTATAACATGAATTTTTGCTTGTTTAATTTATATTTATTTAACACCATGAATTTGTTTTGCTCTTTAAATGTTGCATTTTACAACGGGGATTTGTTCCCCGAGGGGATAAATTCTCCGAGCGAGGACGGATGGGAGAAAAAGCTCCCCATGAACGTTCACGAGGATGGGGACGGGGATTAGGAGTAATCCTTTGACGGGGAATTCCCCATTGATATCCCTAGGGTCCACCCTCCACCTCGTCTCTACCCCACCGAGCTTCGTCTCCACCCGCCGCTCTCGCGCCTCCATCTCCACCCCTACGCGTCGTTTGCCTTCGCCACGCCAGTCACCGCCTGGATTCACCCTGGACCTCGTCTCCAACCCACCGGACGCCGCCCTACATCTCGCCTCCACCAACCGGGCGCCACCATCCACCTCGCCTTTCCTTGCCGAGCTTGTCTCCAACCTGGCTCACACCCTAGGTGTGTCTGCACCATCGACCCTTGGATCTGTGCTTCGACGCAAAGGGAGAAGTGGTCCTATCTAAGCTGGCCAAGGAACCAAACATGATTCAGACAAGCGAGGCTTCACTAGTACAAGTAAACTAAACACAAGCCTCTTGCATTACTGGAGCAGCTAGCCAGGCTAGTTCGGTGTTCTGGCCACTTGAGCTATCTCTATACTCGCGGGAGGATTTTGAGTTTGGCTGTGATTAAGCCTCGTTTGACAGCGTTTCTGATTTTACGAGAATCGGCAGATAAGAAATGCTTCGCTCGAGAGGGAGATGGGACTACACCGCTTTTGGTTATGATCTCTATGGCCCCGTTCGCTTCGCTGAAAAAATAAGCCGAAATACTGTTCCAGCTGATTTGCTGTGAGAGGAAAACACTGTTCCGGCTGAAATACAAGCTGAAAAGTACGGATTATAAGACAAGCGAACATGGCCATTGACGCAAAGCTTTCAAAGGCGATGCTCCGCAAAATGAGTCTTGGAGACCCTGCATACTAGAATTCAGTTCAACAAAAAAAAAGCAGCAGATAGATAGCCTGATCATTGGTTGGTTTCTGGGCTGATAAGCCCGGCTGGTGCTAATTTATTGTGAGAGAAAAATACTGTACCATGACTGATAAACGCTGGCTGAAACCAACAAGCGAACATGCTGAGAATGACTGGTGTAGATTTTTTTTTTCTTTTGAATAAATACGTTGGATCTTGGATGTAGGAGTAGTACTTAACAGATACAAGTCACCGGTTGATTCGTGGGAGGACCACACATAGACCACCAGGAACGTTTTGTCTGTTTGGTGCCTTTGGTGTTGACGTGCCAGCAGAATTAAGCCGGCAACAGGCTCGTCATCAGGTTCAAGCTATAAACTGCACCGATGGATTTTTGCAAAAATATTCCACCCTAAAGCTATCCCCGGAATTTGTAGCAAACACTCTACCCTCAATAAGTGCGCATATCCCTCTCTATCTCGTTACCTTTGCTTTTTTAAACAGAAGCAGGCACCCAAATCTTGAATTCGTCCTCTAATAATTCGACTAAGACAGGAGAAGTAATTCCATGATAGCATCAGTACAGTGGCACAACTTTCAGGGAGTATTCAGCGTAGTGGAGACACTAGTAGCATGACAGCTACAGCCTACAGGTGCAGTCTCAGCTGCATCAAAGCGTCACAGTTTAATGTATAGCACCACGCAAATCTGAAGCTTTGGCAAATATGGGATGTGTTGAGGGGAAAAAATATGAACTAAATGTGAATGTTACCATCTCCACAAGAACGAGAACCATAAACACATCCTTCAACTCTGCAACTGCAAGAAATCCTTCAACTCTGCAAAACTTCAGGGAGTATTCAGAACAGCATTTGCTGTGCCGAAGCCCAGCTGAATCACAAGTGTACATAAACACATCAAAACTTCAAGGAATCCTTCAACTCTGCAACTGCAAGAACGCTGCGGCTGAAGGCAGCAAATCGGCAAGAAATTTATTTTCGTCTGATCGAGCTCGATTACGCTATAACGAACCTACTTAATTACATCCATCCATGATCCATGCGAGTCGACGGCGTGTATAGCATGTATGTACATTTATCAACTGTACTAAAAGACGTGTGGAGCAATTACCAGTTTAATTTGCCCCTCTTCCAAAGGCGCGCGGCGAGCGGCGAGAGTACGTGTGGTATGCCGTCAAGCGGCCGCGACCGCGACGACGCGCACCGCGGCCGTCGGCGGCCGGGAGCCGGCGGCGTGCCGCGCGGGCGCGAACCTGGCGCTGAAGTCCGGCTCGTGCTCCTCCAGCTCCAGGCAGCCGTCGTCGAAGTTCTGCGCGTAGCTGAGCGGGTCGTAGTTGAGCCCGCCGGCGACGAGGAGGGAGCGGCCGCGCCGCCGCCGGAGCCGCACGAGGCTGAGACGCTGCCGGAGCCTGCGCCACAGCGCGGCGGCGCCGAAGCGGCCCCAGCAGGAGGCCATCGCCCCGTGGTACGCGTCCACGTCCACGTCCGCCTCCCCGTCCTCGCCGCACTCCTCCAGCGCCGGCAGCCTCCCCGGCGAGCCCGGCGCCCACATCTGCACGAAAAGCAGATAGAGAGCGCGCGCGCAACTGTCTTTGGCAAGTGATGACTGATGTGTGTGTAGCTGGTTGATTGGCTTGGTCTCGGCAGATGAGGCGGATGGGAGAGCGCGGAGGGAGGCGGGAGCCGTGGGATGCGAGGCGGACGGCGGAGATGGGGAGGCGCAGCGGGCGCCGTGCGTGATGAGATCATGTGCTGCTCCCCGGGCCCCGGCCTCGTCGGCACGTTCCGTCGTGCCAGCGGGATCTCGGCTGACGTGGGGGCTGGCACGGTCCCACGGCGATTTTTTTAACACTTTTTTAAAACTAATTTAAAATCTAACACTGTTTAAATTTTATTTCCAAAACTAACATTTTTTTACCGCGCCTATTTCCATGACGCGGCGAAACGCCTGTGCCGCACCATGCATGATGGCGCGGCAAGAGACATGACGTGGCGACGACCCAGACGCTGACCGGTGACGTGGCAGGACTACCGCGCCACGGATCTGGACACAGCACTGCTACGCCACGGCGCATGGTGCGGCGAGCCACGGAAGGTGCAACAGCAGGGCACTACTGTGCCTGTGCCTACTGTAGCAGCCGATGGAGACGCAACAACAAGACACTACCGTAGCAGCAGGGCACTACTGTACACAACTGCAGGGACGCAACTGCAGGTGCATGTTGCTCCGAGCGTGCAACCATGGGCTTCCACGTCGGTGGAGTGCATGCAACTGCATGATGCTTTGCAGGTGAAGAGACATGCTGCTCCATCAAATCACCTGGCCTCTAGCTATGTATTGTATGTATATTCGTTCTTTTAACAGGAGCAGATTATATGTTATTATACTATATTTTACTACTTCTGTTTGATATAAGTTCTATGTTCAACTGATGTAAATTGATTATTCATAAATAAGAATGGTCGGCAAACTATTATCTAATCTTTTTTTTTTTTGGCTTTTTCTGATTTTCTGTATGTTTTATTTGATTCCCCTTGAAATTTTCCAATTTGACTTATTGATTGAGCCCTTGTTTAGTTCCAGGAAGTTGGAATTTGGGGCTACTGTAGCACCTTCGTTTTTATTTGGCAATTAGTGTTCAAATATGGACTAGTTAGGCTCAAAACGTTCGTCTCGCAATTTTTCACCAAACTGTGCAATTAGTTTTTTTTGTCTACATTTAATACTCCATACATGGACCGCAAACATTTAATGTGATGGGTAGTGTAGCATTTTTTTGGATTTTAGGTGAAACTAAACACGGGCTGATTTGTATTCAGGGCACAATGTCACTGTCCACTCAACCAAACTACGTGGTCAATCAGTCAATGAATAAGACTCAGCTGCCAGGCTGGTTCAGGGCCCACACGGAAAGTGATGGCCTAGCTTATGGGTCTGATAATAGTTCAGTTTTCTAGAATTCACTATGTACTCAAATATAGTTCAGTTTTCTAGACTTTACTATGTACTCACTAGCAGATTTTGATAGGATATTTCTCAGATTTGTTGTATATTTGCATTATGCAGTAAAAAAGTAGGGTACTGTAGACTTGGTACCATGGTACATAGATGATGCTAATCTTTAGAGTTTAAAACATTTGCAAAATTTAAGATGAATAGAAAAAATAAATTTTAGAACTTTATTTTGAAACCTCTCACTGCATTTCATGCGTTGTGCGATTCACATGGTATATGAAAGTTTTAAGGTGAGTAGCAGCTGTTGACTAAAGTACACCAAAACTAGCACCACTTAGGGATGGTGGGGAGACCTTTTTTATGATCTCAACAAACTTCTATGCGGGTCTGATTCACAATTAGGAAGGCAAAAGGCACCATTTGGTAAAGAATAATGTTTCACATGTGGTGTACTGGTGTTGTGTGGGTTTGCTGAGATTTGACATGAACAGCTTGTTCGCTTGTTGGTTTGAGCCAGTCCAAATCAGCCAGCTAATAGTGTTTTTCTATCAGCCCAAACCAGCACCAACCAGCAAACAGGCCCGAAAACTGGGATTTGACATGTAAACAACCTCTAGAGAGAAAAAGAAGCCCTGCTGAATTGGCTTTCGTATTTATCCTGATTCCTAACAGAGACTTAGAGTATGACTCTTTGAGTACTGATGATATGTTGGGGTTTTTTTAACGGTTGAGAAATATCTATATATGGATGCTTACTAGAAACAGAGAAGTCTGTTAAAAATTAGTTTCTGATATATTATATCTTGATTGCTGGAAGAGTTGCTTTTCCGCGGAGCTACTGTCACTTGGTTGCTCAATTTTACGCTTTGTTTACTGACCATTGAAAATTCTCTACCCATGGCGCGAGTGATTTTGGGAGTCGTGACACTCTAGTGTTGGATGGCGCCCCAACACCTGATCGGCAACAGATAAAAAATCGAGTGATTCTGGTCCATACAACACTTGATTTTCATGACCCCTGGATCTAGATCAAATAAACAAAAAAAACTATCCAAACAACACAAATAAATAACCATATTATTTTTATGTAAGTCAAATTGGAAAATATCAAAGGAGAACCAAATAAAACATAAAGAAAATAAATAAAAAACCACAAAATAGCCAGATTATTTGCATGGAAGCTAAATTGGAAAATTTCAAAGGGGAACCAAATAAACACATACAGAAAATCAGAAAAAACCAAAAAAAAGATCAGATAATAGTTTGTTGACTATTCTTATTTACGAATAATCAATTTACATCAGTTGAACACAGAACTTACATCAAACAGAAATAGTAAAATATGATACAATAACATGTAAAACAGAAATAGTAAAATATGATACAATAACATGTAATCTGCTCATATTAAAAAAATAAATATACATACAATACATAGCTACAGGCTAGATGATTTGATGAGCAGCATGTCTCTTCACGTGCAAAGCAGCAGGCAACTGGATGCACTCCACCGACGTGGAAGCGCATGGTTGCACGCTGGTAGCAACATGCACCTGCAGTTGCGTCGCTGCAGTTGTGTGCACTGCTGCTACAGCAGTGTCTTCTTGTTGCGTCTCCATCGGCTGCTACAGTAGGAACAGGTTGCCTCGCCATGCGCCGTGGCGCGGCAGTGTCGCACTCAGATCCGTGCCGCGACAGCCCCTGCCACGTCACCGGTCAGCGTCCCGGTCGTCGTCATGTCATGTCTTTTGCCGCGCCACCATGCATAGCGCGGCACAGGCGTTTCGCCGTGCTATGGAAATAAACGCGACCAAAAGTGTTAGTTTTAGAAATAAAATTTAATCAGTGTTAAATTTCAAATTAGTTTAAAAAAGTGTTAAAAAATCCCCACGACGGGGGCACGGTTTTTCAGGTCCCGGAGTGCAAGCAAGAGATTGGCCCGTTCGCTTATCAACTAGAATCTACAGTACTTTTCTCTCACAGCAAAACAGTTTCAGTCGGCTTTAATACCAGCCGAACAGACCGCGTCTGCTGTGACCGCATGGGCTCGAATTGCGCTCGAAATCAATACTAGTATACTCGAACGTTGGAATTTTTGACAGCCGATGATGATTGCCTGTCACTCAATCGCCAGCATCGAAATAGAAACATCATATAAACTTGTGCTTTGAGCTAGAACAGATCAACCAGTTTCGTTACTTCGTTTTTGCGGGTAACTTTTTTGTATCTGAGCATTGCAGATCCCAAGCTATGGTTTGCAGAAGATCCCTTTCAGAGTTGGAACAAATCCGGCATACTCCTACTAGTCGATCTGGTATCATGTGGTCCGTACAAATTTGAATAGTTCGATAATTACCCATGGTCCGATCAGCCGATCACAGATCCAGTTCTGCCACTTCATATGTTCTGCCTAGAACGTACGTGGTTGTCTCTACCTTTTTTTTTTTTTGAAACGAGGAGGATTTTCCCATTCCCATTGTAACCAAAGGGCATACTTGCTGGGCACCGGGTTCGAGTCCGGGTGGCCGAGCTCACAACTGGAGCGAACGTAATACCGATTGCCAATGACTATCTCTGTTTGCTATGAAATATACAATACAATTCTAGAATATTGTTAGTCAAACAATTTTCTATTTAACCAAAGTTATAAAAAAATATTACAAAATAAGTATCACTAGATTTTCTATATATTATATTCATACTATACCTTTTTTAATCATAAAAAACAATATTATTTTTAATAAATTTAGTTAAACTTACGATAGTTTAACTTGAACGGGACTTTAAATTGTCTCTTTTTTTAGACTAAGGTAGTAGCACGTACATAACTCAATGCCACACTCTCCTTTCACCCCCCTGCAGTTTATACAACTGGCGCCTCCCACCATTTCTTTTGGGTAGAACGTCCCACATGTATTCTATCAAAAAAAACGTCCCTTTCCTATCTTTGCAATTGACTAAATTCCCTGTGATTTTGCTCTAGCAAGTCATGGCATAACTTAATTTTAAAAGAAAATTCCTTCATTGTCATCTAAATATATACCTTTTCCTTCAATGCCATCCGAAATTATAAGTTCCCTTCAATCCTGTTCGTTCAAATTTCCTAATTCATTACTCCCTCAGTCCCAGAATTAAAGTCGTTTGGGAATGGACACGGTACCAAGACTCGAGCAAAAATACCAATGTATCCCTACTCTGTATGGTGGACACAGGATTTCTATCTCTTGCGCTCCGCTTTCCCATGCATGGTGCAGCTGGCTGCAAATTACGGTTGAGAGTGCTGCTGCTGGTAGGCATAGGACCTGCACCCTAAAACGACATTTTCATTGGGACACGGTTTAAATGCTAAAACGCCACTTTTACTAGGACGAGGGAGTATGTACTATGTTTGTCTGGTACCCCTTAATTGTGACGCAAGAGGACAATTATGCCCCCTCTTTCTTTTTCCTTGCATCAAATCCCACATCCGTGCCTTATCCTTCTTTTGAGGCGGTGCTGCCTGCGCGCTGCTCCTCCACGCCATTTTATTTGGCCTGCCTTTGCTATTGAAAAAGCTAATCTATGTTCATTACTTGGAAACGTACGGGTCATTGGATCTCAAACATCAGATACTGAAAGTAGAGAAACTTTCTTCGTTGCCACCAAAATCTATACCAATATTAGTGCCACCCAAAATTATGAGCCCTTTAATGTCATTGTTTCTAGTTTTCTGCTCTCTTATGTGCCATTGCTATGGAGTTGAAATTGGAGGTGGTTGTAGCTAGATCTGGGAGGAGGAAGGAGATCTAACTAGGAAGGATGGGGATGATGAGGTGGTGTGGCGGAACTCGCAGAAGTGGTGGTTTGCAGCCAGATCTAGGGTTAGGGGAGGGAGAAAAGACAAGACGTAGACGACGATCAATGGTATTGCAAAATGAGGATTTAGTGTTTGAGGCCAATGGCATGTGGCCATGGTTTCCCTTTTGTCATAGAACACGTCACTACTACAGAATGGACTTGTTATATCCGGTGCATAACAACCTTTTAGTCCCTGCTATCTGCATGGGACAACGATCCGGGACTAAAGGTGGAACCTTCATCCGGTCATCGAAAGCCGATTAAAGAGGACTTTAGTCCGGTTGGTAACCCCAACCGAGACTAAAGGTTCCTTTTCTTTTTTTTTTTTTTGTTTACTTTGTTTTCGATTCGATTACACGTATTTTGTTTAATATATAATATGTTTTTATGTACGTATTCTACGTTGCTAATATAAATACACGCATGCATATAATTACATCTAATTCTCATCTTGAGCATTATTATATTCGAATAAAGTATGAAACTATATATATTATAGATATATATATATATATGTATATATACAACACTTTCATAATCTTGTTCTAAAAAAAATAACGATATCAATAAACATTTAATTTACATCATTTATTCCTTAAGATCAAAGTAGAACTCGCCGTTGGGATTTAGCACTTTTTCTAGAAGATATCTCGCTATTGACTCTTGAAGCGCTTTCAGATGGTCTTTTTGCATGACCCTTCGTTTCAACCATTCAGTCTTGCATTTGAAATAAAAGGAAAAGTATTAATACACATATATGTATATATATTCATTTAAAAATAAATAAAAATTGATATATACGTACTCTGAGGACATCTTCAGGAGTTCTTCTATGTGCTTGATGATAAATTCACAAACGTAGTATCCACACAAGTTATTACCGGTCTCGCCTTAAACACCACCCATTGCACGAGAAGAAGATTATTCTCATCATCTCACACGTAAATTGAAGTACGATATAGTAATTAAACACGGGGAAGTGTATATAGTACAACTTCTTTGGTATTTCAACTACATTAAGTGGTGCCTTGCAATCCTTGCGATGTTGCCGAATAAACTCTTTCCAAACCCTATGCGACCAATAATGTACGATCGTTAATAAATTATGGCAAAGTCTATTCAATAATAGTTGTGCGTGAGAGATCGAAATTACCCCTGGATAATGTCTATCATATCTTGGTATAGTGCCCGTTCTTTTCTCAACGAGTCAAAGATTAGTAACCGACTTGAGTTTAACTCAATGACAATGAGTATCCAGTGAAAACTGCATTGGTTTATACACACACGTACATGCATATAAGTTGTATTGATATTACATAAAATGTGTAGACTACATTATTATTAACACTTACTCAAAGTTGTACGAGAAAAGTATTGTTGTCTTGTCGTGCTGCTTCATGAAGAACATCATGATATTCTCCTGTGCTCCAGATACCCATCGCTCCTTAATAATAATACCGGTTTTGAATACGATATAAGGATCAATGAAGCCAACACTGGTGTCTTGTATTCTTTGGATCTCTGACATCTGGAATCTGTATATAAATATAAGTTACATGTGAGGATAATTATATACACGTACGCATGGAAGTGAGTTCATTAAATAAAAGTAAGAATCACTTACAAACAAAAGGAGCTAATGATTGATTTGTCCAGAGCGTCCAAGTGGAATAGTTGATGCAATTCTTCGAAACTAATATGTAAGATGTCATCGCCACGGAAGTAATGATGGTCTCTAAATCTGACAAAGATCCACTGCTCACTCACCGCCACACACCTGCATGTACCACTTGTTGAGCAAGTACATTTATGCATCCAATTCATTCAGAGTCAGCAGGTTGTACTGGACTTTTGCCATATTTATAAGTCTTCCGTGTATCAACTTCCAGGTTCTGGATTGGAGCTTTGCCCGTCAATTGATCCAAGGTTAAACCAGTATCTTTAAAAAAGCATTAAGGGCTTGAACCGACACTTCTCCAGAGTTGTCTGGTCGATAGACTTCTTTGTTGGAACCATATTCATTAGCAACAACAAGATTTTGCATTGGTTGCTTCGTTGTCCGAGTTGTGGGACATCCTTCCCGATGCTCTTTTTTTTTTTTCTTCTCGCATCATGTGACTTTACGAGGGAGCGATCATAGTCCGATAGTGGCTAAGGCTTACGAAGTTCAATCATCTTTTTCTTGTGAGCATCGACCTTACGCCTTCAAGCACATCTCGTGGTATGTAAAAGTACGGCTTCTCCTTAAGCTTTGCTTGACTCTTGTTTTTTATATCTATAAAAAAATCTTTTACTTTTTGTCTTCTTCAAATTGCTATTTGCTCATCGGTCTTTTCAGAAGTATTTCTTGAGAAATAACTCTTTTTCTCGGGGTCTTCTTTGTCACTTGGGACCTTAGACGCGTCTTTGTAGTGCGTCATTTGTGGAGGGGGTGGGGCGGTGTTGGAGATCGGCGTGGAGGCGATGAGGCGGTGTTGGTGGAGACCGGCGTGGAGATGTTGGAGATCGTTAGGAGGCGGTGGGGCCGGTGTAGGAGTTGGAGATCGTTGTGGAGGCGATGGGGCCGGTGTAGGAGTTGGCGATCGCCGTGGGGATGAAGTCGTCTCGCCCCGCGATCTTTGTGATGAGATGGGGAATGAATGATTAGGCTAGGGTGGGAGAGACCCCTGCTATAAAAACAATTTGTGTGTCAATTATTTTTGAAGCCAATAGAAAATTAATGGAAAATAATATTTCATTCACTTTCATTCGTACCTAGGGTGAGGTAGGGAAGCGGTGGCGCCCTGGGAATGATGATGAAGCGTTTGCGCCATTGAATAAATGTCTTCTCTGTTTCTCCTAGTGTCTTCTCCCCATCACCGCCTTCAATGTCAAGAGGAACATTGTTTGTAACCTTTGAGCACTCTATCGACCGAGACGCTAGCATATCCGGGTTGAATAACTCGACCCATGGATTCTTGGTGTCTTCGTTCGGTCTATTGGAGATACAACCCGAGCGTACCACCATGATTGATGCATTACCATCCGGAATGTGCAGCTCACATTTTGTTAGAGGCTCGGTAATGTCATCAATAGGGAAGCGCAACCCAGCGTCGTCTTGAATAACTGGCAGCTCCATAGAAGCACAATTGCTTTTCATCTGACCAACGGGCTAATGGTGACTCCCGGCGTTGATTGCGATTGCATTTGACTCATTGCTAGTCTGCACTTGCCTCTTGATCTCCTCCTGCATTCTTGCCTCAAGAGATTTTTCTCGTTCACGTGATTCAAGCAATGCTTGTCGTGACTCATCAACAAATTGCTCCAATGCACGAATTGATTCGCCTCCTCATCCTTCTTTCTCTCTGGCGGCTTCGTGAGGTATCCTTGTGTCTGCTGGGAATGCGTAGCCACGGAACCGCCCATATAGCCTCTTGTTCGACCACCGTGTTCGGGATTCTCTAGGGCATATGTCAATTCATCCTTCTCTCTGTTGGGCTTGAAAACACCACTATCGCCTTCTTCCCTAGCACGAGCTAGTCTCTCTGTGTTGCTCTCTCAATTTTTGGCCGAAAATTAGCTTGCCGATGTCTGGGTCTAGGCTTCCCCATGAGCGTAGAACCAATTCTTGGCAGCGTTGAGGCCAGTTCTTTTCTATTGTTTTAGGTATGATTCCCTTGGCGGTAATCTCGCTTCTAGGTTACGCCATTTGGGAATAGCACTCCTATAACCACCGATCCCATGCGATGATGGTATTGCTTCGTCGGGCATTCTCGCCGATTCCTCATCACACGTTCCTCTTTGTCTTAAGATGTCTTGTATTCTACGAAGGCATCCCAATGGGACTCAACTTGACAAACGCCTTAGCATTGAAATTCGGCGTAGCATTCTTCAAGATAAACTTTTTATACAATGTCTTCTTCCAACTCTGGAACAATGTTGCCATCTTCTTCATTGTCCAATCCCTCACTAGCTCCTTCAAAGCATCATCCGCTTGTAATGTGAAATGTCGAGTGATATCTCTCCAAGCTAGGTTCTTATCATGATCGATACAAAACTAACATTAGGAGCGGATATCTTCGCTTCCATTCACGAGCACTAATCGGGATCCTATCCTTACAATGAACCCACATTGATTGACATATATGTCCGAGCATGTGGTCCCAATGGTTTGCCGGTGTGGTGTCGAATTCGATATTATAAAATGGCCCTCTAATGGCTTTTTTGACCTCGGACTTTCCTACTACTTTTGTCGGTGGTTGATGTAGATCCCAGAGACCGGCTACATGAGTAGAAACACAACGATTAACAACAAATATACGTATGCATGCATCTATAAGAGATGATAGATAATCGAATATACCTCGCCAAGATTTTCTTCTGCGCGACAATTTGTTGATCTTCAACCACCAAGCATATTCAGGATATCCTCATAATCAGCAAAATCTTCGACTCGTGTCATCTACATCCACATTGGTGCTAGGCGTTGATAATATCCGCCATTATGTCATCACTCAAGTTATCATCTGGAGCGACCATTTGTATCTTCAAGATAACACATAGATAGAATTATTATGGTACATAACATAAGTACATGTGATAACACATATAGAATTACTAAATCCAATTAAATATAATAACACATAATATTTCATAAGGATAAACATAAGAATTACATAAGGTATAGGCTTTGGAATCGAATCAAAAACACTTTCGATCCAAAAACATGAAAATAAGTACATGTATATATATACACATAGAATGATACAATATATTTTCTCTCTCTCTCAACACATAGAAATAAGTGCATATGTCTATATCTCTAGATATGCATGTCATAACACATAGAATGTCTCTCTAGATGCAATTTTCTCTCTCTCTCAACTTATGAAAATAAGTACATGTATATATACATATAGAAATAATTAAGTACATATGTATACACATATAGAATCTCTCTCTAGATATATATATATATATAGAGAGAGAGAGATAGAATATATAATTACTAAATCCAATTAAATAAATCTAACATGAAATTAGATAAACTAGTAATAGATAATACATTTTAAAAATTCTAACTAACTAAAAAATTATCTAAAAAACTAACATATATCAACTAACAATCTAACTAACATATATCAATTATCTAATAAATCTAACTAACTAAAAAATCTAAGTAACATATATCAATTATCTAATAAATCTAACTAACTAAAAAATCTAACTAACATATATCAAAAACTATCTAAAAACTAACTAAACTACTAAATATTATTTATTAGTATTATCTAAAAACAATTAAAATCCAACATTATAATCGATTTACGGCAATGAGGCTTGGTAAGGGCGAAGTTCGACGACGAGGTTTGAAGCAAGGGGGGCTCGACGACGACGGCAGACGAGGCTTCAAGCAAGGGGGCTCGACGGCGGCAGGTGAGATCACGAGGTCAAGTGGCGAGGCGAGAGCTCGACGGAGGCGGGTAGGCGGGGCTCGGCGACACTGAGGACAGACGAGGCCAGGCGTCTTGAAGGCGAGCTCGGCTCGACGGCCAGGCGGGGGCTCGCTCGACGATGGCGGAGACGAGGTCGGGTCGACGACGAGGCGGGGCTCGGCGACGACGAGGACGAGCTTCAAGCGCTTGGCGGCGGAGCAGGATCGGAGAGACGACGTGCGAGATCGAAGATGAACAGAACAAGTCGATATATATAGGTTGGTATTTTTAGTCCCTATTTGGTAACACCAGCCGGGACTAAAGGCATTTAGTACCTATTTGGTAATCTCAACCGGGACTAAAGGCCCAACCCTTTAGTCCCGGCCGCTTCTACAATTTGGGACTAAAGGGTTTTTTAGTACCGGTTGGTGTTACTAGCCGGGACTAAAAGTATTTTGGGTGGCACCGAAATTGTCGCCCACCCTTTAGTCCGGTTCTTGGTCTCGGGCCGGATCAAGGCTGAAAATTTTGCCAACCCGCCAACTTGGATTTGGAAAGACACAGGATTTTGATTTTGTTTAATACTATGTTAATCAATTAATTCCATAGCAACTTTAATACTTTGCAATATTTATTTTAAAAAATTCTATTGATTAACTAATTATTTATTGTAAATAGGAAAATTTTGTAACCTAAAGTTTTTAATTTCTTTTATGAATATAGAATATAAATGTGACTAATACTAAGTATTTTGTTAATGCAAAAATATATTTGTAACTTAAAATTAATAAAACTAATATTATTCGATAGGAAATTTATTATCACATTATTGTAACGTCAATGTTTTAATTTTTTCTCGGTTTTTGACCAAAATTGACAGGAAATTTTTGTTGAACCTATAAAAATAAAGAAAATGTAGTATTTTTTGTTCTACAACTTTTTCAAATGAAAAAATGGTCTATATAAGGATTGTAGATATTGATGATATGAACAAACTTGGTATTCAAAACTTTTAAATTTTAGATAATCTAGGGTTCCGAAAACTAGTTTGTAGGCGTTGAAATTTAAAAATCACAAATTTGAACCGTCCAAACTTTCTCAAATGGAAAGTTGACCAAAATAACAATTGTAGATCTTTTTGAGTTTAACAAACTTGGTATTCAAAACTTTTCAATTCAAAGTCATTTAGAGTTCATAATACTAGAGTCAAAGTGTTGTTTTTTCATTTGACCAAATTTGACTTGGTCAAACTTGCTCAAATGAGACACTAAATGACCTCAGATGAAAAAACTCTGAATACCAAGTTTGATCATCTCAGCAAGATCTACAATTGTTACATAGCTCATTTTCCCATTTGAGAAATTTTTATCAAACACTAGTCACAACTTCTTGAATCTCATATAGACTTTCTAAAACTATGTCACACACTTGTGAAAATTGAACTACATTTTGTTCCAGCTTTCTCAAATGAAAAAATGGCCTACATAAGGATTGTAGATATTGATGATATGAACAAACTTGGTATTCAAAACTTTTCAATTTTAGACAATCTAGGGTTCCGAAAACTAGTTTGTAGGCGTCGAAATTTAAAAATCACAAATTTGAACCGTCCAAACTTTCTCAAATGGAAAGTTGACCAAAACAACAATTGTAGATCTTTTTGAGTTTAACAAACTTGGTATTCAAAACTTTTCAATTCGAAGTCATTTAGAGTCCATAATACTAGAGTCAAAGTGTTGTTTTTTCATTTGACCAAATTTGACTTGGTCAAACTTGCTCAAATGAGACACTAAATGACCTCAGATGAAAAAACTCTGAATACCAAGTTTGATCATCTCAGCAAGATCTACAATTGTTACATAGCTCATTTTCCCATTTGAGAAATTTTTATCAAACACTAGTCACAACTTCTTGAATCTCATATAGACTTTCTAAAACTATGTCACACACTTGTGAAAATTGAACTACATTTTGTTCCAGCTTTCTCAAATGAAAAAATGGCCTACATAAGGATTGTATATATTGATGATATGAACAAACTTGGTATTCAAAACTTTTCAATTTTAGACAATCTAGGGTTCCGAAAACTAGTTTGTAGGCGTTGAAATTTAAAAATCACAAATTTGAACCATCCAAACTTTCTCAAATGGAAAGTTGACCAAAACAACAATTGTAGATCTTTTTGAGTTTAACAAACTTGGTATTCAAAACTTTTCAATTCGAAGTCATTTAGAGTCCATAATACTAGAGTCAAAGTGTTGTTTTTTCATTTGACCAAATTTGACTTGGTCAAACTTGCTCAAATGAGACACTAAATGACCTCAGATGAAAAAACTCTGAATACCAAGTTTGATCATCTCAGCAAGATCTACAATTGTTACATAGCTCATTTTCCCATTTGAGAAATTTTTATCAAACACTAGTCACAACTTCTTGAATCTCATATAGACTTTCTAAAACTATGTCACACACTTGTGAAAATTGAACTACATTTTGTTCAAGCTTTCTCAAATGAAAAAATGGCCTATATAAGGATTGTAGATATTGATGATATGAACAAACTTGGTATTCAAAACTTTTCAATTTTAGACAATCTAGGGTTCCGAAAACTAGTTTGTAGGCGTCGAAATTTAAAAATCACAAATTTGAACCGTCCAAACTTTATCAAATGGAAAGTTGACCAAAACAACAATTGTAGATCTCAAATGAAAAAATGGCCTATATAAGGATTGTGAAGTCATAACATATTACATAATATCCGTCTCTAAAACATAATATATTAAACATGCATCGTTGTATCATGCAGGCACAACAGTGAATTTCTTCTTGACGTATGACCCTTGGTTATGATCTTGTCGTAACCATGGAGTGTCTTCATCATTTAACATGATGCTTGGATCTTTCTTCACTATGAAGGGTGGAATTCGGACATTTCTTTCGTAATCTTCTGACATGTCTGACTTGTCTTCAATTCCTACTATATTTATTTTCTCAGAAATAATTATGTGGCGCTTTGGCTCATTGATCATTGAGTTGATGTCTTCGTTTTTTCCTCTCTTTGATTTTGTAGACATGTCTTTCACATAGAACACGACTCACATCGGCAATGACAAGGACGAATGGTTTCTCTTTGTATCCAATATTGTTGAGGTCCACTGTTGTCATTCCATACTCTTTGTCGACTGTTACCCCTCCTCCGGTCAGCTTCACCCATTGGCACCGGAACAAAGGGACTTTAAAATTAGGTGCGTAGTCTAGTTTCCATATCTCTTCTATGCGGCCATAATATGTTTGTATATTCCCATTTGGATCTGTGCCATCTATGCGAACACCACTATTTTGATTGGTGCTCCTTTTATCTTGGGCAAGCTGTGTAAAATGTATTCCCATTTATCTCGTACCTTTGGTACATGAGGATATGCCACGATGGCTGCCTAGCTAACAACAAAATGATTGCTCATCAATATTGTCATCGCCTTGACATTTTTTTCGCAACCAACCATTGAAACTTTCCATGTGTCGACGCCTAATCCAAGCTTGGTCTTCCACGGAAACTTGGATCGTAAGAACTCCTTATGTATCTCGATGTACGGATGCACCAATGACGAGTTCAAGAACGTGTAGTGTGCTTTATTGAAATAATCGTCTTCCATGCCGATATATGTTTTCTTCCCTAAAGTTCCTTTACCATCGAGTCTCCCCTCATGTCGTGATTCGGGAACGCCAATCGGGCAATGTCGGGAATAAAGTCAACACAGAACTCAATGACCTCCTCTGTTCCATAGCCACAGGCGATGCTTCCTTCAGCTTAGAACGGACTTTCACATATTTCTTCAAGACTCCCATAAACCTCTCGAAGGGGAACATGTTATGTAAGAGAACAGGTCCAAGAATACTAATCTCCTTCACCAAATGAACTAGGATGTGTGTCATGATATTAAAGAAGGATGGAGGAACACCAACTCAAAGTCGACAAGACATTGAACCACATCATTCTCGAGAGTAGCTAGTTCCTTTGGATTGATTGCCTTTCGAGAAATTGCATTGAGAAATGCACATAGCTTCACGGTGGCTAGACGTACATGTGGAGGAATTCCTCTTAAAGCAACCGGAAGCAATTGCGTCATAAGCACGTGGCGGTCGTGGGACTTTAAGTTTAGGAATTTTTTATCGGCACATTTATTATACCCTTTATATTGGAGGAGAATCGATGGGACCTTGATGTCGCTTAGACATTCGAACATCTTGTCCCTCTCTTCTTTGCTAAGCGTGTAGCTAGTAGGACTTAAGTAATGACGTCCATCACCTGTCTTCTCTCCGGATGAAGGTTGTCTCGTTCTTTCATGCACTTTGCAAGTCTGGCGTGCTTCAAGTGAATCCTTTGGCTTCCCGTACACACCCATGAATCCTAACGAGTTCACACAAAGATTCTTTGTCGGGTGCATCACGTCGATTATGCTATGGACCTCTAGGACTTGCCAATAGGGTAGCTCCCAAAGATGGACTTCTTCTTCCACATGGGTGCATGTCCATTAGCATCTTTGGGAGCAGATTCACCGCCTTGTCCCTTTCCAAATACTACTTTCACATCCTTGACCATTGCGAGTACATCTTCCCCGGTTCGGTTATGAGGCTTCTTCCGGTGGTCTGGCTTACCTTTAAAATGCTTCCCTTTTTTCTTACTTGGTGATTCAAAGGAAGGAATCGACGATGGCCAAGGTACACGACCTTTCGACATCTTTTCAAATATATACTGTCAAGGTCATCAAAACAATGTGTGCATGCATTATATCCTTTGTTTGTCCGACCGAAAGATTACTTAAAGCAGGCCAATCATTGATGGTTACGAACAACATTGCTCGTGAGGTCAAAGTGTTCTTGTTTGTACTCATCCCGCATACGCGTACACTGGTTTGTTCCATAAAACTAGAAGTTTTTCAACTAATGGCTTTAGATATACATCAATATCGTTGCCGGGTTGCCTCGGACCTTGGATGAGGATCGGCATCATAATGAACTTTCGCTTCATGCATAACCATGGAGGAAGGTTGTAGATACATAGAGTGGCGGCCAAGTGCTATGACTAGTGCTCGCTGTCCAAAAGGATTCATACCATACGTATTTAAGGCGAACCTTAAGTTTCTAGCCTCATTTGCAAACTCGAAAATTCTCTGTCTATCGCTCTCCTTTGGGACCCATCATTTGGGTGTCTCAAAGATATTGTCTACCTTACGGTCTTCTTTATACCACCGCAACAACTTTGCGTGGTCTTTATTTCTGAACAAACGTTTTAAGCGTGGTATTATAGGAGCATACCACATAACCTTGGCGGGGATTTTCTTTCTGGGGACGTTGTTCACCCTCGACGCCACCGGATCATCGCTACCGATCTTATACCGCGATGCTTTACATACCGGGCATTCATCCAAATTCTCGTATTCATTGCCATGGTAGAGGATACGATCATTAGGACATGCATGTATCTTCCGGATTTTTAATCCCAAAGGCGTATAACCTTTTTTGCTTCGTGCGTAGTGGTGGGCAATTCATTTGGCTTGGAAGCATCTTCTTTATAAGGTTTAATAAATTCCCAAATGTCTTATCGGATACACCATTCTTTGCCTTCCACTGTAGCAATTCCAGTGTTGTACCCAGCTTTTTTTGCCCCTCTTCGGCCGTCGGGTATAGCAACTTCCTATGATCCTCAAGCATGCGCTCCAACTTAACTTTCTCTTTTTCACTTTTCCATTCTTGTTGTGCATCACGAATGGCATCGCCAAGAGCATCACCGAGATCATCTTCTCACCGCTACCTCTTCTTCATCTCCCCCATTGTAGTATCATCAAAGGCACCATATCTTGAGCAATAATGTCATCAATGTCTAAATCTTCTCCTTCACCTTCTTCCATCATGACCCCGCTTTCTCCATGCTTAGTCCAACATATATAGTTTGACATGAAACCTGACTTAAGCAAATGTGAATGAAGACTCATTGAGTTTGAATATTCCTTTAAATTCTTACATAGGGCACATGGACAAAGATATGAAACCATCCCGCTTATTTGCCTCGGCCACACCTAAGAAATAGTGCAAGCCCTCTATAAAGTCTTGGGAGCGGCGATCGGCATTGTACATCCAATGGCGTGACATAATCAGTATACGACAAATTATGAAAACCTTGAACATAATTAAGTATTTTATTACACAACATAAATGACACACACGGTTGATTAATTAACTAAGCTCGGCTACAATGTAAGCAATCCCAACTATCACTAAACAAACTAAAACTACAATGCACTTCAGTAACATAATTATTTTGTGATCGTGACGCAACTAAAAGCAGACAAATCATTCTTCCGTTGAATATCAATAAGCTTCTCCTCATTGGCTCATCGCCTCATCGCCAGTTAAACCGCTACCTCAAGCGCACCCAAATTTACTGCACGTATGTAGCATAATCTTCCTCCCAGTACCAACCATCGCATCCATTGCCCTCCCAATGAAATTAAAGCCAAAAAATATTTAGTCAAAATATTCAAGAAAAGCAGTTAATTAGCCATAATTATAAAATGCGTAAGAAACTCACATCGCGATCCGGGCACTTGTAGAAAACACGACCCTTGTTGGGTCCCTCGTCTCTTGACTCGGTACTCCATCACAATCTTACGCTTACACTTGCCGCATGAGATAATGAGAGGGAGTTCGGCCTCGATCGTTCAAGAACCGAACGAGAGGCCGAGGATCCGATAATGATTGTCATCTACTTTCTATACTTATTTTTGCAAACTAGTGTAAATTTCATATTTTCAAATATCCATCAAATTATAGCTCAAAAACATGTTTCAATAAATAACCATCCGTACTAGTTGACCTTGCTTACGTGATCATCTCGTGAGCATTTCTCCACCGGACGGCGGACAAGACACCGTGCTTGGCCAAGGAAGAGCTCTCGATTCTACGAGAAAGGGAACACGGTCTTCCACGACCGCTGCCGCCTCCCTCAGAGAATCAAAGCTCCTCCTTGACGTCCGTTACCGCTCGGCAGAGAACATGCTTGCCGAGCTGAACACGGTCCGCAAGTTCAACTAGTACGGATTTTCTACAATTTTCTAACAATTTTCTAAGTTTTTCATTTCATGGAAAAATTAATTCTAAGATCACGTAAGCCACCGGGGACGAGAATGGCGCGTGCTCCAGCGAGGACGAGCGAGGCGTGATTTTGATGAACTAATTTAACTTTTGTTTATCCAAACATATATGCAAATCATCATGTGATTTTGAGCTAAAAATAACATATAAAATCATAATAAAGTCCAACATATAAAGTTACACATGCATCTACATCGCAAAATGAGATAAGCTACTGATAAAACATAAGAGGATTAAGTTTGTTACCTCCAAAATCGAAGAGCAACACCAATGGAGGGGGAGAGTGCAAGAACAACATCAAGTGAAGAAACAGAGGCGGTGAGTTTGAATAATGGAATGGCTCGGACTCGGGGGAGAAAGAATTGAGCAGAATTATAGGCGGGATAATTAGTCGGTTGTTAGGGTCCAAACCGGGACTAAAGATTAATCTTTATTCCCGGGGCATAACCCAAACCGGGACTAAAAGCTTTAGTCCCTGGTTATTACTAACCGGGACTAAAGGTAAACCTTTAGTCCCGGTTGATACTACCAGCCGGGACTAAAGATCCCTGCCCCGCGGACGACCGTTGGGCAGGGACCTTTAGTCCCGGTTGGTATTACCAACCGGGACTAAAGGGTCCTTCTTTAGTCCCGGGGGCAAAAAATGCCCAGGCTAATGATAAATTGGGACATCGTTCTAAAGTCTGTTCTCTAGTAGTGCGTGTAGCTAGAATAAAGAAAAGTATCCCTAGTGACATTATATATGTGTAGACAATGATAAAGAGAAGTATCCTTGTGACATTATTTTAGTGCCAAAAATGATATTGAGTAGTCACGATGGTTCTAAACCTGGACTCACACGAGCTCGAAGCCCCGTGTGGCGGTGGCTTCCGCAATGGTGACATCGGCCGCGGCTGACGTTGGATGGCCACTAGCTAGGCCGGTATCAGGCAAAGGAGATAGAAAATGGAGAGTATAGTGTGGTGGAAGGACACAACTACATGCCATGGAGAATGAGCAAGAGAGTTATCGGAGACAAAACAACTGCTGGGTGGTAATGGGCGAGCGAGATTGATTGTGCGTCTCACTATTATCATCTCACATTTTTTCCCTGTAACAATATATACACGGGCATTTAACTAGTTCTTACATGAAAATCATATGGAGTTTATGCATTTATATTTTTGTAAAATGAGCTAAGCCAGTAAAATCTCGGTCTCAGTTGTAGGCTACACGCTTCAAAGTTTTATATGGATGCTCCGAATGGAAGGGTCACACTCAAAAGTAGAACATGAAGTTGTCGGCATAGACTGGGCGGTTCTTTATGAAGGTCGACAAAGAGATGATAAAAGCACTATAGTGTGTTGTTTCCGCATGAAGATGGAATTTGTTGAAAGGTTTTAGACTATACTATATTATGGAACTATTTACACTTTATATGGTGTGCTTTTGTGACTTTTATGAAGTTTTATTAGTTCATGATGGGAATTATCTGGTGGCATAAACACTCAATTTGAAAATCTTGCGTGATGTGGTAGAGCTCACTATGAAAACGCAATGTTACGCAAAAACAAATCCTTAACTTTCCCAGGTCCCATCAGCCTGTTCAGTTGGCTAGTTCGTATCATTGCTGGTTCGTTTATGTGAGAGAAAAGTACTGCTGGCTGGTTCGCGTGAACATTGTTTATGTGAGAGGCCTGGCCAGCCAGCCCAGCCAGCCGCTCCCAGCCGATCAGGCTTCATATATATGCATGCCATAGTTACAGGAGAGGGGCACAGGTCTCTTGTCTCCATTTCGTCCGCAAGAACTTGTGTGGTCATGACTAAGCATACACAAATCTTGGCATCCATTTCCTATTTTAAAGGCATATCACTACTTGACCACACAACGCTTAGCCATTTTTAGATCACAAGAAGAAACCTCTCTTACGCATGTAGCGTACCTCGTACTACCATTTCCCATTTCGTTCCGCCACTCCCATGGACAATCCGATCCACAGAAGGTGCACGCTACCGTGTCTCGGTCTCCACGCTGCCGCGGCCGTGCTCCTCGTCCTCCTCCTATCTCCGGCGGCGGTCACCCCGGTCGCGAGCCACAATGACCACGGCGAGCACAAAAACTACCTCGTCATCGTGCGCAGCAAGTACGAGTACGATAAGAATCTGCACAAGAACGTGTCGAGCTGGCACGCGTCGCTCCTGTCGTCGGTGTGCGACACTGCCAAGGAGGCCATGGAAGCGGACCCGTCCGCCATGACCCGGCTCATCTACTCCTACCGCAGCGTCGTCAACGGCTTCGCCGCCCGCATGACGCCGGAGGAGATGGAGAAGATGTCCAAGATGGAGTGGTTCGACCGAGCCCTCCCCGAGCAGACGTTCCACCTCCTGACCACGCGCACGCCGCAGATGCTCGGGCTCATGGGCGGCCGCCGGGGCGGCGGACTGTGGAACACAAGCAACATGGGCGAGGGCGTCATCATCGGGATCCTCGACGACGGCATCTACGCCGGGCACCCGTCGTTCGACGGGGCCGGGATGCAGCCGCCGCCGCCCAAGTGGAAGGGCCGGTGCGACTTCAACAAGACGGTGTGCAACAACAAGCTCATCGGCGCGCGGTCCTACTTCGAGTCGGCCAAGTGGAAGTGGAAGGGCCTCCGTGACCCGGTGCTCCCGATCAGCGAGGGGCAGCACGGCACGCACACGTGCAGCACGGCGGCCGGCGCGTTCGTGCCCAACGCCAGCGTCTTCGGCAACGGGCTCGGCACGGCGACCGGCATGGCCCCACGCGCGCACATCGCCTTCTACCAGGTGTGCTACCAGGATAAGGGCTGCGACCGGGACGACATACTGGCGGCGGTGGACGATGCCATCGAGGACGGCGTCGACATCCTGTCGCTGTCGCTTGGGCACGAGGATGCCATCGATTTCTCGGACGATCCCGTCTCGCTCAGCGGGTACACGGCGATCCTGAATGGCGTGTTCATCTGCGCGGCGGCGGGAAACACCGGCCCGGCCCCCGCGACCCTCGTCAACGAGGCGCCGTGGCTGCTCACCGTGGGCGCCAGCACCACCGACAGGAGATTCTTGGTCTCCGTCAAGCTTGGGGATAACGTCGAGCTCGACGGCGAGTCACTCAACGACCCCAACACCACCATGGGCGGCCTGCTCCCGTTGGTGCGCGACATGTCCGATGGCCAGTGCCTCAACGGGAACGTGTTGAAGGCAGAAAACGTCACCGGAAAGATCATCATCTGCGAAGCCGGCGGTGATGTCAGCACCGCGAAGGCCAGGATGCTAAAGAGCATCGGCGCGGCCGGAATGATCATGGTCACCCCGGAGGTGTTCGGTCCGGTAATCATCCCGAGGCCGCACGCCATCCCGACGGTGCAAGTCCCAAACGCGGTGGGGCAGAAGATCAAGGCTTACCTCAAGAAAACGCGGGACGCGACGGCGACGTTCGTCTTCAAAGGAGCATCGTTCAACACCCCCAAGTCGCCGATGGTCGCGCCCTTCTCTTCGCGGGGCCCGAACAGGAGGAGCCGTGGGATTCTGAAACCCGACCTCATCGGTCCCGGGGTGAACATCCTCGCCGGCGTCCCCTCGATCGAGGACGTGGACCAGCTGCGCAACGCGCCGGTGCCCAGGTTCGACATCAAGTCCGGCACGTCTATGGCCGCGCCGCACCTGAGCGGCATCGCCGCGCTGATCAAGCACGCGCACCCGAATTGGTCGCCCGCGGTCATCAAGTCGGCGCTGATGACGACGGCGGAGCCTACCGACAACCTCCGGAAGCCGATCTTGGACGTCAACGGCAGGCCGGCGACCTTGCTCGCCCTCGGCGCCGGCCACGTGAACCCGAAGAGGGCCATGGACCCTGGCCTCGTGTACAACATGACGGCCAAGGGCTACGTGCCGTACCTGTGCGGGCTCAACTACACGGACGAGAAGGTGAACACGATCATCTACCCGGAGCCGCCGGTGTCGTGCGCCAACCTGTCAAGGCTCGAGCAGGACGACCTCAACTACCCGTCCATCACCGTCATCCTCGACCAGCCGCCCTTCACCGCGACGGCCAACCGCTCCGTCACGAACGTCGGCGCCGCCAGCTCGACGTACGCCGTGGAGGTGAACGTGCCGGCGTCGGTGACAGTGGAGGTGAACCCGACGAAGCTGACTTTCAAGGCGCTGGAAGAGGTCTTGAACTACTCGGTCACAATCAAGTCGGCCAACGGCCAGGCGCTTACCGGCCCTGTCGAGGGGGAGATGAAGTGGGTCTCCGGCAAGTACGTCGTGCGCAGCCCGATCCTCGTCACTACCGGAGCCATCCCGCCCGCGCCGGCGACACGCAAACCCTAACTCTCCATAGCAGCTGGCAAATGCCTACATGGTAACGATTGGTAGTTGGCCATATGAGCTAGCGTTTGAGATCGATGTGATTGTGAGCTTCATTCACTTTTGATTCGGTAGACTAAATTAGGCATGCAGATGCAGAGCAAATCCCTCCCTCTGTGGAATTGAGATACATAATTACCTCCTTATTTTTATATTTTTGTTTATTAAAAATAGCTGACGAATTTACAAGTTTAACAATGTAGATCTCTTGACGCTGTTAAACGTTGTGGTCCTACCATTAGCAATGTAGATTAATTCTTATTTTATTGCATGACTAATGCTGGCCTCAAGCTATGGGGCAAAGCCTGGTACGAAAAGCAAATGTATCCTCATTTACCAATTATGGTTTTGCCGATTTTGATTATAACATGACTAATTGAATATGTCTTCTCTTTTAATTCTGTTCATTTTAAACAACCGCTAGGATACGCAATTTAAACTCGGTTACCACTTGACGAGTTATTCTCTTCCACTGTTGTGACTTTGTGAGGGGACATATTATGGCCCCGTTCGCTTGGCTGATAAGCCATGGCTGAAAGTACTGTTGGCTGATTTGTTGTGAGATAAAAACACTATTCTAGCTGAAAAAACAAGCTGAAAAGTACGGATTATAAGATAATATAATATGCAACTACCAAGAACAAGATTATAAGAGAGAATAGTTTGTGTTGTTTATTTTTCTCTACGTTAGCACTTGTATTTTCCACAATAACACCCTATTCTCTGGGATGGGATCTTTATCTTCTTTGGTTTTCAATGTTTTGTTTTTGACATTTCAAATTGAATTATGTCTCTAATTATCATTACATTTAATATCATCAGAATTTCAACTTTATACGTGTTTAAGTCAAATTTAAACTCTTAAGAGCATTACATATGAATGAGGTGGTGCTTTATATTTCTTTAATACGTACTAGCATAGATGGGTGATAGAAAAATAGGTATTCTATGGATATTTTAGGTTAAAACTCATCCAGGTCCATCAACTTTCAAATTGCATTTTTGGGTTCATAAACTTTTTAACTCGTTCACCGTAGGTCTATACCCCTTCGTTTAGCGAATAGATCGGACATGGCACACCAAATAAGCGGCCACCGTGGAGTAGGTGATGAGTCCATAGCTCCTTAAGATGTTCATGGAGACTTGTCTAGCAATAATTCAAATGTTGCAGCTGGTAATTCGTTAATATCCTCTTATCTTAAATTTGGGACTATTATTTTTAAGGTTAAATATATTGTGGATATGGAGAAATTTATAATTATTGGACTGTCATCAAAAATATTTTATAGAGGTGTCTTATTATTGCGTGGAAAGGATGAGAAAATGAAGCCAACAAAATACATCAGTACTAATTCTAAAGAGGTGGAGATCATCAATGGAATTCCCAACGTGATTAGCATCCTTGTCGTAGTATTTTATTAATTCTATGCATTAGTTTCCTATCCAGTTGTGACACACGATCTTTTATCTAGCATCTAGCTTTTAGTGCCTACGTGAGTTAAATTGGTGGCTGTGTTTGGACGTTCCGTGCATGTTAGCCGAATCAGGGACTCAGAGTCAATCGGTCCTAGTTGGGCTGGTGGAGACCAAGTTTTGTTTGGGTCAGGTGGCCTGCGTGCCTATACCTGTGGCCTTCAGCCTTGTACCGGGTAGATTATACTGGATTTTATTGTGGAGTTTATTCTCTGTCGAGCCTCCACTAGAGAAAACCCTAGATGGTGATCCCATCAGGTTCTTCGTATTGAAGATTATCTCCGGATGGTGATCTCGTCCTGTACTCCACGGTGGTTGCTTATTTGATGTGCCATGTCCGATCTATTCGCTAAACGAAGGGGTATGGACATACGGTGAACCAGTTAAAAAGTTTAGAGACCTAAAAATGCAATTTGAAAGTTCATGGACCTGGATAACACACCGCCAAAAGTTAATGGATCAAAAAGTGCAGTTAGAAAGTTGATGGACCTAGATGATAGATGTATTAACTTTTGGTGGTGTGTCATCTAAATTCATCAACTTTCAAACTGCATTTTTGGGTCCATTAACTTTTGGTGGTGTGTCATCTAAGTCCGTCAACTTTCAAACTGTATTTTTGGGTCCATTAACTTTTGATGGTGTATCATCCAGGTCCATCAACTTTTAAATTGCATTTTTTTTTGTTCATAAATTTTTTTAACTGGTTCACCGTAGGTCCATACCCCTTTGTTTAGCGAATAGATCGAACATGGCACGCCAAATAAGCAACCACCGTAGAGTATATGACGAGATCACCATCAGAGATAATCTTCAATACGAAGAACCTGATGGGATCACCATCTAGGGTTTCTCGAGCGGCGGCTCGACGGGGAATAAACTCCATAATAAAATTCAGTCTAATCTACCCGGTACAAGGCCGAAGGCCACATGTATAGGCACGCAGGCCACCTGACCCAAACAAAACTCGGACTCCACCAGCCCAACTAGGATCGATTGACCCTGAGTCCCTGATTCGGCTAACATGCACGGCACGTCCAAACGCAGCCACCAATTTGACTCACGTAAGCACTAAAAGCTAGATGCTAGATAAAAGATCGTGTGTCATAACTGGATAGGAAACTAATGCATGGAAATAATAAAATACTACGGCAAGGATGCTAATCACGTTGGGAAAATTCCATTGATGATCTCCACCTCTTTAGAATTAGTACTGATGTATTTTGTTGGCTTCATTTTCTTCTCCTTTCCACGCAATAATAAGGCACCTCTATAAAAATATCTTTGATGACAGTTCAACAGTTGTAAATTTCTTCATGTCCACAATATATTTAACCTTAAAAATAATAGTCCCAGATTTAAGACCCGTGGATATTAACGAATTACCAGTTGCTATATTTGAATTATTGCTAGACAAGTCTCCATGAACATCTTGAGAAGCTATGGACTCATAACCTACTCCACGGTGGCTGCTTATTTGGCATGCCATGTCCGATCTATTCGCTAAACGAAGGAGTATGGACCTACGGTGAACCAATTAAAAAGTTTAGGTACCAAAAAATGCAATTTGAAAGTTGATGGACCTGGATGACACACCACCAAAAGTTAATGGACCAAAAAATGCAGTTTGAAAGTTGATGGACCTGGATGACACACCACCAAAAGTTAATGGACCCAAAAATACATTTTGAAAGTTGATTGACCTAGATGACACACCACCAAAAGTTAATAGATCTATTGTGCATTTAACTCATAGATAAGAGTTTTTAGCATTATATAGGCATTTTGATTTTATTTTTTTGTTTAATATGGTAATCTTTAGGCCTCCACAATTAATTTGGATTTTTTACTTAAATATTTTTGAGGAGTTTTTAGTTAAATATTAAGATGATAAATTATGGGACAAACCAAAGGTGGAAGTTTATTTAGCCCCTAGGTCATAGCCTACGGTCTACACCGAGCCATGTTAAATAAGACAAATAGACTTCGTGACTTCATACCTTTTTCTTTCTATGGGTCAGTCTAGTCTTGCATTGATCGGGTCAAAATTCAACAATAGCCGGTTTAATATTGTCATACATACTGCCAGTATGCAAGTAGTAGGCTAGCCCACGAACCTGTATATAGTTTTGCGCGTCGTCAACAACCCACAAAACGAAGTCTATATATGGGTTCGCGGGCTAACTAATTTACATCCTATCTTCTTACCGAGTTAGAAGACCGAGCCAACAAGTGTCTATAGTCTCTAATGGGATCGAACTCTTCTAGGGAAGTGGTGGTACGTTACTGCCACTGTTTTCTTTTCCTTCGGGTGGGCCGGTGTGGTGAGTGACTGCCGTTGTTCATGTTGAAGACGAAGTAAACCCAGGAGTAGTTGTCAAGTCGATCAGGCGAAGGAGATAGAGACGGGGCTCCTCACGGTGTGCTTGTCAGACACCCACCGGAGGGAGCCCTCCACAATCTTGGCGTCAGTGCTCTGCCCCCGCCACACGGAGACCGTGAAGATCTGAGCCTGGTTCGCCTCGGTGAACTGCAGCGAGCTCGGAGTGACCTTCACCTGCACAGAGCCTGGCAGGTCGACGTGGGGGTAGTACACCACTGGCGCCTCCCCGACATTCTTCACCGTGCGGCTCACCACGACCGGAGCCGTGGGGTTCGTCGTCGATGGGAGCCTGACCGTGATGGATGGGTAGTTGAGCATGCGGTCCGGGATCACCGTGATGGTCGAGCAGTCGATCGAGCGGCGCGCGATCACGGACACCTCCTTGCTCGTGTACATGCTGCAGAGGAAGCCGATGTACTCGGCTGGCGCGATGTCGTAGACCAGGCCGGGATCGAGGGCCTTGTCGGGGTTCACCTGGCCGGCGCCTGTGGCGAACAAGTTGGCCGGAACGTACTGCTCGTCCACTATTGGTTTCCCCGATTTGTCGTCGGGGTCAGCGGTCGTCATGATGGCGGACTTGATCGCTGACGGCGACCAGTCTGGGTACTTGCTCTTGATCAGCGCAGCGATGCCGCTGAGATGCGGCGTGGACATGGACGTGCCAGATTCGAAGTTGAACGTCGGCTCTGTGGACGGAGGGCCAACCCGGAATGGCCACGCCGCGAGCACGCTCACGCCGGGGGCCTGTGATGTCGGGCTTCAGGATGCCGGGGTTCTGGACGCTGGGCCCGCGCGAGGAGAACGAGGTGATAGCTGGTGCCGGCGACGTGCCAAGCACGGTGCCCTTGAAGATGATTTGCGCCACCAGGTTCGCCGTGGAGTTGATGTACTCCTTGATGGCAACGCCGGCGACGTAGCTGACGTGCGAGGCAGGGAGCACGTGCGCGTCGGCGACGGTGCTGTATCCGTCGGCGAACTGGTTCGCCATAATCATGCCGAACCCGCCGGCTCTCTTCACCTCGGCACCTTTGTCAAGCCTGGCGTACTAAGGTGCTCATCCTCCGATAGACTCACCAGTCGGTCGCAGGACTCGGGGCTACACCCATCGGGTACGCTCGCGTGCACCCAGCAGAAGACGGACTACCGACGAGCTCCACCCTTTCAAGGCTGGACGCCTATGTCTATTCGGCGCGCCTCCGCGGCCTTCGCCAATCCCCTCATCAGGGGCTAGGCGCCAATATCCCCCCGACGCGTCTCCGCGGCCTTCGCCAATCCTCCCCGTGGAGGATGGGCGCCTAAATTCTACTTGGTTACCCTACGCGGTACAACAAACCAAGGGGAAAAACACCGAAGTTTCAATAAACAGTCCGCCTCCACGACGCAATGGGCACAGAAATTACAAAGCAAATACAAGCTTTCATTAAGCTAAAAACACAAGCCACATGCTTTTACAATAACACACAAAGCGTGTGTGAACAGCCCGGGGACTTCTCCGCACCTTGGGGCATGAAGCGGAACAAGAGAGTCAAGATCCTTGTTCTCCCGCTACAATGCTCTCCTCCCTCTCTCCGTCCTCTGATCTAGAATCCGGGACAGGGGTCCGTTCGAGATATATGATGCTCTCTCCTTACTAGAGATCTTCTAGCATTGTACTCCCGTGCGCTCTCAAAAACAGAAACTCAACAGCCTCTTTACGGCTTCACAGAAGCCCCAAAGGGGCTCGGGGGCTCCTGTCGGGTTCATAAATCCGGGGTCCCCAATGGACCCTCTTCCCTGCAATACTTGGCCCAGCAGGCAGCGCAGCGACAGTGTATGTCTGGGCTGGCCTAGATACACAATGATAGACCAAGACCACGATCCAGTCCCCGACCGGCACCTCCGGCTAGGAGACCTGGTCGAAGCCCCAACCAGAAGGCCTGGCCGTGGTGGGACCACAGTCCGACTCTGACCCCGTTCGTCCGACCGGGGATATGTCGGACCTTTGCTCGCCTCTCCTTCCTGACCGACACGGTCGGGGCCGACTGGGAATGACCGACCAGGATGCCTGCTCGATGTGGGCCTGGGGAGCAGGCAGAGCAGATAAGGTAAGGCGCTCAAATCAACCTCAATACCGAGGACCATACCCTGCCATGCCCTGCGCACCTACAGGACGGTACCGCCAGGCCATGTCAGACGGACATTATACAACCTTTCAGATGCGTCAGAACACAAATAGTATTGTGGGCACCGTCATTTGCCATCCCGGGCGAACACTGTGTAGCCTGCTAGGTCATGAATCAGATACAGCCGGTCATGAACAGTAAGGGGCGATGTCATGCCGTACCCGACAGCGTGGGCAATAAGACTAGGTAACACACGTACACATTCTCTCCCTTTCTGTCTTTGACTGGTAAGGCCATCCCCTTCATCTATAAAAAGGGGATGCGCTCTCTACTAAAAGGACGACGGCTAAACAGCTCAATAGCTCTAGAGCTCGATAGCTACACAGTCTACACGTTCTCAACAACTGATAAGCTCGGACACACAGAGCATACGCTTCAATACTTAGCGCATGTTTGAGCATCCGTCACTCTCTTCCACTCGGTTCAGAGTCCGACGGGGCCTTTAACACCCTCCTTCCTATTCCTTACTCATTTGTAACCCCACAACAAAGTTCGAGCACCTAGGCTCAGGAATAAAGTCACTGACCGACTAAAACTGGATGTAGGGCACGTTGCCTGAACCAGTATAAATCATGTGTCATCGCGTGCTAGGCCACATCCGATCACAGCGCACGACAAAACTACAAATATTTATTTGTTGACCACATTTCGCACCGACATAATGATTCAATGTCCGTGAGCCAATGACCAACAATATAGGTCTTGCCATTCTTCTTCTTCTTGTGAAATTCTTTCTTCTTGCCATCTTTCTTTTTGTATGGCTTGTTCTTCTTCTTCTCATCATCATCACTTGAGTCATCTTTCTTGTCCTTGTACTTCTTCTTGTACTTGTCTTTCTTGGGTTTGGGGCATTGATGGGCTAGATGACCAAGATCTCCACGATTATAGCAATCCATTTTGGAGATGGGCTTCCTTCTACTACTAGTGAAGGATTTCTTCTTCTTGCCATCAAACTTGACACCATTTTTGTTTAGCTTCTTAAGCATCTTGAGCTATCATCATGTGGAGTGATGTGTATGTACATCTTATGTGCTTTGATCTACCCCAATATTAGAGTTGGCGTAGCGGTGGAAAGATCACCTTGATGAAGCACCATCACAATATGCCCATACTTGTCAATGGGGAGGACACTCAAAAATTTTCTCATAACATCGGATGGTTGCATTTGAGTGGGTCCAAACCCATTGACCTTCTCTACAAGAACATTTGTGATAGAACCACCTAATTTATACAAGATCAAGTACGGTTGTCCCCGCTAACACGTTAACACACCCATACTTTCACTCATATAAATCTGGTAGTCCGCCGAGTGTCCCGAAAGACCTCGGTAAATCAACATCACAACCAAGATCGCGTGATTAAGCAAATACACATCACATACATTGAGTTGCAGCGGAAATAATATTACAAAGGGGTTAACAAATAATAGTACAAGTTTGGATTTCAAAACTGATTAGTGAAAACAACATAGCTTTCAAATGATTACATTAATATAAGTTCCAAATATATGGCTAGCATAGTGACATCATCCGACAAAAGCATATAGACGAGAAGTAACTATAGAATCACCGAGCCCACCGACGGTTAGCCACCATCAGCAACAGGTCGAGAACTTCACCTGCAACAAGGTGGGATAAACCCTGAGTACTCGAATGTACTCAGCCAGACTTACCCGTCGAAAACCAAAACAAATGACACCAAGGATCATGCAAGACTTTCTTTAGTGGGCTAGCTGACTTGTTTGTGAAAAGCATAAGCTATCATGAAGAAACCATTTTAAGTACTTTGCATCATCTTTATTATGACCTATCCATCTAGGTAAGCACCTGTACTATAGCAATCACTTGATTAACCAATAACATCCAGTTACCAACTTAGATTTAGCATATCCCATATCATCCAGATAACCATCATTGTTCCATAATAATTACTACGAAGCCGTAACTCGAGTCAAGTGCTCACTATCCAGGAGCGATGGCGATTCGAATCGATTTCTAACCAGCTGGTGATTTATTCCTTACACAAACCTCACTCACCCGCTAAAGTGAGGTATTGATCACCGAGTCAACTATCCAGTAGTCTCGAGTTTGCCAGGAACCACATGTACCCGGGGGCCGACCGACTGCACTTTGGTCTTATCATCTCGCCCCCGTGTCCTACCACACCTGCTCCGGCACAGTGCGCTACGGGCAATCTACTCGGCCCGAATAATCTCCCAGCTTCACGGTCAGAAGGTACTTTATTCGGCCAGCTAAATGTAAGGCATGCGTTCAACATGACTCGAGGGCCAACAACGGTCGGTCCTTAATCGATACAGACGGAAACTAATAGCACCCCAGAACCCTGTCTGGTTGCCTCCAACTTTTCCGTCCGGTCTCCAATTATCCATCACACATGGTTACTTCTAGGATATCATTCTTTCCATAGCTAAATTCTTACAGTAACCACCTATAATATAGGTGAACGGATATCACCGATTGCTACCGGTCTAAGCAAGGCTAAGCAGTTATTCGATCCCGACCTAACAGGATAATAAGGTAATAAGGTAGGCAAGGATAATAATAAATGCATCAACGGTTTCAATCAACTCCTACAACTTAATGCAACAATATATAAACTCATATATATAGAAAGAATTGCTTTTATAAATTAGGAGACTTATAATGCTCCGGGGCTTGCCTGGGATCCGACACAAGTCAGTTCAGTTAGCTTGCACCATTCTGGTGACATCTCCGGTCCTAGCACTTGCTTAGTCCTTCCATCTTTGGGATATATACTCCATACATCGTCTTTGGGTTCGGCTCCAACATCATATTCTTCACGTGGTTCATCTAGCGTACCTAGATGAGATGCAAGATGCATGTGTATGAATGTGATGAATTGTAACACAAGATGCATCACATAAACATTCAAGACAAACACAAGATTATGCAAGATATAGACACCAATAGCTATTTAACTAACCTCACACCACTAACTATAGAGAGCAAGCTACTCACATCAACTCATATCAAGCAAGAAAGTTATTCATAGAAATCACAGAGTCAAGGCTGCAACAGCAGCAGCTAATTTTACTCATAACAGGAGTTGTACTAATCGAAAAGACATGCAAGAAGACAATCTGGAAAGCTTATGGAATTTTCTACAATTCATCTTTAATCATATTAGCATGATTCTTAAGTTAACTAAGTCAAATATATCCATTTACAGAAACTGGTCCACAATTGACAGAAAGCAGCCATTTCTGAAACCCAACTTTAAACAGTTGTAACTCTTAAACTACTTGGCCAAATGACACCAAATTTTAATAGAAGCTAGATACATGAATTATCTACAACTTTTGTATAAACAAGTTTCACAACAAAGCACATTATCATGAAGAACTTTGCTAAGTTCCCAGATCTGTCCATAAACCACATCGGCAAAAAAATAATTATTAACTTATGTTGCAAATACATAATTGGACAAAACCAACTTTATCAACATTTCACACATGACTAAAGAACACCAGAAAACCTAGTGTCTATGACCAAATAAATTCTTTTAATGCATTTCTTAATTTATTTTAGATAACAAGGTGACTTAATGAACATATACCAAAAGTGCACAATAACTTCTACAAAAATTACAGTGGCTCACATATACTCTCAATAGTCTAATGTACAAATTTTACTCCATTTGAATATGTATAGCAACCTCTATGAAAAGAACAAGTTGCTAAAGCAAGAAATCATGTGAGAGCGAGATAAACCAATAACTCACTCATACTTCACCCAATACTCATGAAATTTTTACAACATATCAACTATCACATGAGTTGCATGCCACAAAAATTTCACTTCATTTGGAGCCCTAGATCTACAGTTATGAAAAATAACAAATTCAACTAGCATTACAACCTTACTGCACAAATCTATTTTTACCGCAAAATATTTAAACTAAAACATGCCATATTATAGATCCACTGCATAGAAAATTTCACAAGGATTCCAAAAAGTCCACATTTACTATTTTACAAATTTTCTATGATTTACTATGAATTTCCAAAGTTCCTGCAAAATAATTACAAACCAGTCCTTACGGCACTATTCACATGAGTCACAGGTTCTGCAGAAAGGCCCTCTCCTTTTGTCGAATTGCTGCGTGAGGTCCTTGATGGGGTCTTGAACACAGAGGTCGTCGGGATTTCGCCGTTCTGGCTGGAGGAGGCTCGTCAGCGGCGTAGGAATGGTGGCGGAGCACGAGCAGGGCTTCGCGCACTCGCCGGTGGCCTCGGCTCAGCTCGAGGTGGAGCATGGAGCCCCATCCATGTGCGCTGGCGACCTAGACCGAGCGGCACCGTGGTGAGGGCGCGCCGACGACGAGTGGCTTCAGGCGAGGGGTGCGGGAGTTACGGCGCGAGGTGAGGGAGGTGGTGGTGCGGTCAATTTGGGTGGAGGGAGGCTGGAGACAAAGAAACAACGGCGGCCAAATCTCGAGCTCACGGCGGCAACCATGGCGGCCACGTTCCGGAGCGCGCGTAGCACCAGAGAGTGAGGGAGGGAGAGTGGGGAGATGAGTGAGTGCTCGGGCAGCTCGGGCGTTCGCATTTGGAGGCTCAGGGAGCAGGGCGGCGCGTGGCGATGGAGAGGGCGCGCGGCGTCCATGCAAGAAGGCCACACGGCATATCGTCGAACACGTGGTGCGCGTAGAAGTGGGCAGAGCGAGCGTCAGTTCTGGCTGGCTACAGGCCGAATTAGCTACTGGGCCTAAAACAAAGTTTGAAGCCCGTGAACTGCTCTTCATTTTTCATTTAGAGACCAAGGTCATTAGAGCTCTTCAACAGCGGGTAATTAAGCCACAAACTGTCAGTGTCAGCGCCTTGATAACGGTCACGGAAATTCACTTTCAGAAGTCAAAACTCGGTCAAACTCAGTGCAACTTTTTGCATGCTCTTCTCCATAATATAACCTTCAACTTTTATTTTTGGACCAACTCAAGTTGCTTAACGAATTTCGGAGAACGCGGAATGCCAACGTCGTTGCTTAGCGAAACTCCAGACTTGGAATATTTCTAAGTGCTGAAAACAACAGCAAATTCGATCTTGTGACCTTGATTTGACTTACTTCCAAGCTGATCTAGCTCTTAGTACAAAAACAAAGTTTGTTCTACATGATATGGACTACAACTTTCATTTAAGGTCCAACCTCAAAACTGGTATAGAACATGCTGTTCTACTTTGACCAAAGTAGGATCACGATGAAGCTTAAATTATCCTTTTTGATCCATTGGAGCATTTTCTTGGCATTTGCCTAACAAGAACCTTTCATGACTTTTGTTTTAGAGTTCATCTAGAGTCATTTTGGCAAGGTTGCAAGGTTTGGTTGACATCTCATGTTCTCATTCACTTAATAGTGCAATTCAAGCACTTAGTAAAATCATTCCAACAAGGATATAACTTATCACTACCACAATCCTGAAATTTCTTGAGGGCTAGGAATTTTCTTGAAGGCCAAATTGAAACCGCCAAGAAATATGGTATTTCCTTGGCGGTGCTATAAAACAGTCAAGGAAATATATATTTCTTGAAGGTTGGTGAGACCCGCCAAGGAAATATAGATATTTCTCGGCAGTTTCGCAAAACCCTCAAGGAAACTATAAATTTTTCTGACTGCCGGCGGCCAAGGAAATGTTTTGGGTGCCAACGCCAAAGTTAGCCAAGTCCCGCGTCGCTCTCCCGCGAAAAAATTGGCTCCCGCGCGTAACCCTAACCCGCCGCCGCCCCAAAGGCAACTCATCCAACACAGGGACGTCCCCAACACAGACCAAAATTCCCCCTGCCGCCGCCACCCATCTGCCGCCCACGCCACCTCCTCCCCTCGACGCAACCTCCTCCGTCGTCTCTCCTCGACGCCCTCCGCCTCCTCTCAACGCCCTTCTCTTCCACTCCCGACCCCCCTCAGCACCACCCTCTCCATTCTCCACCCCATCGAACCTTCGTCCCAAGATCTCCATGGCTTAGCTCTGAAATCAGTGTCCTCCACCCTTTGGATTGACATCGTCAGCTTCTCCACTCATCCCCTCTGTTCCCACGCCCAGACGTGCAAGATCTGTGATGATGTGAAGCCTATCTCTGGCGTCGTGGTGGGGATTCTTCAGCGTGTTGGACTGTGTTGGTGCTGAGTGCCGTGGATGCTGCTGCCGTGGTGGGGATTCTGCAGTGTGTTGTCGTGGACGCTGCTGCCGTAGTGGGGATTCTGTAGCAAGTTGGCCTGGACGCTGCTGCCCTGGTGTTCGCACTGGTCCATGGTCTGGACAGCTCCGGAGGTCAATATCCTATAGATCCAGACAAACACTTCAGAGCCTGGTGAGGATGGCTTTCTTATTTTGTTTTTTTTTGTTTTTCTTCATCATTACTAGTACACATACTGTGCGCTAGGACATAGGTCTGAAATTAGTTCTGAGAGACATTGGATATTCTAAACTTTTGAGGCTTTCGATTCAAACAAATTAATTGTTGCTATCTGAAACATCTGGTTGGACTTTAGATAGTTCACATGGAAATTGGTGTTCGTCTTCAGGGAACCCATGTGTTCGTCTTGATTGTGTTCGTCTTCAGGGACCCATGTGTAAACTGATCATGCCTTTTTTACCAGGTTTGATCTCAGTAGATGTGATCTGTTTTCCATTGTTGAGGAGTGCAAGGGAATTCTCTGTGGACAACTCTGAAATACAGTAACAGTAAGTATCATGTTCTTTCTTAACAACTGTGTGTTTGACATTAGTTAGAGTGCATATTTGTAGTAAGCTGGACACAGTGTTGATAATTATTGTGTTTCTCTTTCTTTTCTGCCCTACTAGCCATATTTGGTTGATAATTGTGTCAATATTCAAGAACCTGAAATATATATAATTTTTGTCATCTTTTTAAAACAGAATAAAAGTAAGGACAGGCCGGGAATGGATGTATAGTGGTTGGTCTCCTGGACAGGCCCCCTCTAATGAGTGGATTGAAAACACAAACATATTTTTGGACCGTGCATTCTCTATGCTTAGTCTGGTTGAAAATGACACCATTAAGTGTCCATGTGCCAAGTGCCGAAACTATGTTAGGCATAAAAGGTTTGATGTGGAGATGCACTTGTGTAAACATGGGTTTAGAGATGACTATAGAATCTGGACATCACATGGAGAGGGTCATATTGAAGCTGGAAGTGATGAGAGTTTAGATGAAGCTGATCGCATGGATGATATGTTGGTTGACCTTGCTAATGCCAACCCACCTACAATTGATGATGAGCCTACAGCCTCAGCCCAGGCTTTCTATAGGATGGTTTCTAGTGCAGACCAACCAGTCCATGAGAGCACAACACACACTACTCTTTCTGCCGTGGCACGTTTGTTAGCATTGAAATCACACTACAATATGTCAATTGCACATTTCGAAGCAAACTTAGAGTTATTGAATGAGATAACTGATCCTACGGACTTGGAATTTCTCTCCAAACTAACTACTCCAGATGAAGGCCAAGAAGATACAGCTTGTGAAAATACATATGACGAAGATGAAGACAACCAAGATGAAGAGGACCCTGATGATCTGCCTGAACATCTAGCTTATGACCCTGATGATTATTGACTTCTTTTTCTTTACTTAGGGGTTGTGCAAGCAATTTGTATTCCTTGAAACAAGTGTACCTTTTGGGATAAAATTGTGCACTTGTTATGCCTTATTGCATATCCATGTTTGCGCTCAAAATGTTATTCACATGTGTGGTTGCGTGTTCTTGAAAATATGCTAACTATCATTTGTGCTTGCGATATACAACTTACTAACTGTTTTACTAATAATGCAGGAGATGTATGCTCTTCGTCACAAAAAGCACAAGAGTAACACTGGAAGTAATCATGGTGCAAACTCCGGAAGCAATCCTCAAGGTGTTGAATCCAATACAAATCAGTCCGAAGGGTTGGGGCTGATGGTGGCAACTCGATAGGAGCAGTCCAAATGGTGTTGATCCAGCAGAAATAATGCCACAAGGGTTAGAGTTGATTGTGGCTCCTCCGAAAGGAGCAGTCTAGATGGTGTTCATCCCGTATGATTGCGGTGATGGTGGGAACTTTCGAAGGAGTAGTCCTGCTTGGTGTTAACTCCTGAAAGAAGTGCTAATGTTGGTGACTCCCAATGTAATGGTAGTGGTGATGGTGCCCAACTTAATGGTGGTAGTGAAGGTGGTAACTCCCAACTAAATGTGAATCCTTCAAAAGGGAAGAGGAAGTTGACCGAGCAGAATTGAAAATGGTTCGCTGCAGTGGAAGGGTTCAACTAGAACCTGTTGGTCATTGGTAAGTATGCATATGCTCATTTCTAGATATTACTATAGTTCTTATCATTCTTCAACTATTTGAAAGGAAGTATAAAGATGACTAGGAATAATTGACTTTTCAATTGTTTTATATGACCAATTCAGTTATGTTGGTTACACACCAAGAGGCTACAAGTACCCATCACAAGTAGGAGCTATTCTAAAACGGGAGTACCTGTGTATTATCACGGTGTATGATGATGATGGCACAATTATTAAACAACAGCCAAAGAATGTCATGGAATGATTATTATTGGAAAAAGAATGAACATGATGTACGCTATGCTCAGAGAGTAAAGCGGTGTGATCCGGGTAAGTAAACATCTAGCTTCGGTTTAAGAACTTCGATATTTTGTTGGCTTGACTATACATATGAAAACTTTGCCTTGTCCTACATATGTAGAGTTTGTTTACAGTTCATCCCAACCATAGGAGAGTTCTTGAGAAAAATCTAGAGAACTATCTTGTGAGAAGGGTAAGCAATATGGTATACCAACCACGTTTGGAGGTCATCAAGATGTTCTTTCATGAAAGGGGTGAAGCTGTGATGATGACACGAGCACGCACCATTGAACTTATGTATGTAATACTTGTCCTTTCGTATTGAATGGTGCAATAAGACATCTGGGCTTGGTTCTCCAAATCTTGGACTTCGATGAGTACAAGGAAAAGAGGCCTGAGCCCAAGAGTCACGCATGAGTTTGAAGATCCCGCTCAAAATAGAGGAGGTTCAAGAAATTTTACAGAGACACAACAATTCTGGTAGGAGAAATCATTTTGTCTTTATCAAGTCATTGACTGCAGACATTTTTCATCATGCATAATTTCTTATTGGTTTTACAGGAATATACTTTTGGGCTGGGCATCGAGTGGCACTATAAACACATTTCTTTGTAATGAAATCCGGAATTAAGAATGTGGATAGCACTTTGGAAGGAGTGGTCCAATCCCTAGCCAAAAAGCATGTAAACGTTTGGTGCGCTCTTCATACTTTTATCTATTATTGATATTTTTTTGCATGATTGTTTACTTCCTGAATGTATTACAACATAATTTATTTCACATGCCCATCTTAATTTCATCTTATCTTCATTTTAGGATGACTACAAAGCACTAGCTCCAAATGAGAATTCAAAAGTACTTGATGGGAAAGCATTGTACACCATGGCACGTGGAATGCCCCATGGCCGTGTTCTAATAGGCGATGGTGTTGTGGATAAGGCATGTGTTCTAGTACATGCCAAATCAGCATCGGTTATGCCACCCAATCATGATAAGTATCAAGTGTGATCGCTGAAAATGAGCGATTGAAAGAAACTAATGGGCTACTCATTGAGGAAAATGGTGTCCATCGTGACCTTGTCATGGTAAAATTGTTTATTATTTACACCGTTTAACTCGCCCTATGCATGCATTTTTATGTGGGTGCTTTTTAATCAGAGAGAATTTATGCGGATTTCAAAAAGAACCACTCTTTGATCTCTTTGCAGGCTTAGCAAACATTGATGCCCGCCGCAACCAAGGTTACAACATTCATTTTATTATCTTGCACGTTTCATACTTTGTATTTTCTGGACATTTCATCTAGAGATTTAATAATGTTTGGTGGCGGAATGGCAATGCGAAGTTGCAAAGAGATGAACAAGTGGCTTCTTGTTGATTAGAAATGCCATTCTTAGTTTTATGTTTATGGTAAGGTAGCCAAGATCAGTTTTGCTTGGCGTAAAAATGGACAAAAGAGAATCTTTATGTAAGCAGTAACATTGATATAAGGCCTTAAGATCATCCTTTATCTTGACAACTCATTCTTCTCTGTGCTTTCTTGAGTAAACAAAAAGTGTAATGTGAATAAGCAAGAAAAACAAGAATGACACAATTTGTTTGCACAGATATTTTTAGGTGTTTATAAAAAAAGATATTTTTAGGGAATATGTATTGGTTCACTTGAGTTTTGCTAATAATAGGAAACTAGTATATTGAGTACAACTATATTGCTTCTTGCGGACTACAAGTTTATCACTTGGAGGCTCTGAATCTGTTGATAATGGTTGGTACAACTACAACTACAATGATGATGAATTTGATGATGATTACATCGTTGATGATACTGATGAGGAGGATTACACCGATGAGGATAGCAATGATGATGAAGTTGATGAGGACATGTCGGTGATGATGGCATGTACGAGGAAGATGATCATGATGACATTTATGATGAAGCCAATAATCTCTGAATCGCCGATCGGGAACCGGATAATGATGGCAATGGCTGCAGAGATGTTGAAAATGTCCAAGGTGACGATGAGCACTTAATCGCCATGCACGCAACAAAAAGATGAGAGTGGCAACAGATGGGAGTGGCACACACGACATGGTAACGCCAATGGCTCCAAGTGACCGGTAGGTCTGCAGTTTGGATTTCCTTTTGGTCTAATTTGGTAGAAACCAACAAGGTGTTGTAGTGTATTGGTCTTTGGTACCTCCAAATGCAAGTGCGCACCAACTAACCTTTTGTCGATCGATGTAGTAAGCAATGTTGCCTTAAGCATGTGTTGTCGACATGTAGGCATGACTGTGTCTTTGGTGCGACTATCCTTTTGCTAATGTAGTGAGCAATGTTGCCTTAAGCATGGTCGCTACATGAAGGCATGAAACAATGTTGCCATATAGATTTTGTATATATCTCGCAAAATGGTCTTGTAATGAACCATCGGATGTTGCATGTTATGTATGATTTTCGATGTTATTATCTATATGACTATTGGATCATTAATGGATATTGTTTGATCCATTCGATTTAATTGTTACGGTGAAATATTTCGCGCCTTTTCCTTGGCGAGATCATATTTCCTTGGCTACCATATTTGTGCAAAATGTATTGCCTTGGCTGAGAAGGAGCAAGGAAAATTAATTTTCTTGGCGGGACAATGACAAGGAAAACAAGGTTTCTTGACGGTTTAAGGCCGCCAAGTAATACACCCTTAACTTGGCGGTAAGTAGCACTCAAGAAAATGCAATTACTTGGCGGTCAAGCACCCCCAAGGAAATATGATTACTTGACGGTGTATGACCCTCAAGAAAATGTATTTACTTGTCGGTTATTCACCCCCAAGAAAATGTATTTACTTGTCGGTCTACTCATTTTCCTGTCCTCTTGTCGGTTGTTACATGTCCATGTTTTTCTTGGCAGGTTGGCAGTCAAGAAAACATTGCTTGAGGGCCAGCCGCCAAGGAAACTCTATTTTCCTTGCAATCCAAACTTGGCGGTTCATGCTTGGCGGTGCACCGCCAAAAAAAAATTCCTTGGCGGTTTTCCTATATTCCTTGGCGGTTTCTGGCCGCCAAGAAAATTCCGTTCTGTGGTAGTGTATCATTTCATGTGACTTTTTTATTCCAAACTTTATGAAACTTTTCGAGTGTCCAATATAGATGGGTATTGATGTGAGACACATGAAGATATCCCAATCACACCACCCAAGCATATATCTTGAAAAGGGGTCTATAGGCGAGCAAAGGTGCAATATCCAAGTTTAGGTTGGGGCTCGTTTCTAGGTTTGACCTTGACATCTTCATCATCACTTAATATACCATGTTTTAGCTCAAACCCATTGCTTAACTGGTGGCAAACACCTGGGGTGTTACAACATTCAAGCGTGAATACATTTTATTAGCACTTTCACTAGGAAGCATTTCAAATGAATTAAGCTTCTTCATCACAAGGTGATAGCGTTCCTCACGCTCACTCTTAGTTCCCTCATGGAGCGCACAAATGTCCGACCATAGTGAATGGACATCTTTGTGGTTCCACACACGGTTAAAGACATCCTTGCAAAGGCCTCTAAAAAGGGTGTTTTTAGCCTTTGCATTCCACTTCTCGTAGTGAACCTCATCACCTTGAAGGTTGGCGGAATACTTAGGTTTTGGAAAGCCTTGTGAGGCGGCTCTAAGCACTCCAACATGTAAAGCCTCTAGGTACGCCTCCATGCAAAATTTCCAATAAGAAAAATCATCTCCCTCAAAGACAGGAGGGGGTCCATCCCCGTGGGACATCTTGCTCTAGACGGTTAAGCCTAATTTATGGAGCACGAGGCTCCAATACCACTTGAAAGTATCAAGATGCCCAAGAGGGGGGGGGGGTGAATTGGGCTAATTCTAATTTTTTGCAATAATTAAGCCCTACACTTAGCCTATTTCACCCTCTTGTGCCTAGAGGTGTTTCTATTGTTCTACCGCACAAAGGTTTTGTACACTGGGTTCCAATCCTACTCTAGCATGGCAATTCTAAGAATGTAAAGACATTAATTGAATTGCTCAAATATAAATGCTCAAGGTAAAAAGAAGGAGAGGAACGCGGTGATGTTTTTTTGAGGTATCAGAGAGTCACCACTCCCCACTAGTCCTCGTTGGAGCACCCGCACAAGGGTGTAGCTTTCTCTTGATCCGTGCAAGGATCAAGTGCTCTCTACGGGCTGATTCTTCGACATTCCATCGTGGTGAATTGCCTACAACCGCTCACACCATGACTCGAGTCATCCACAAGCTCCGTCGAATGATCACCAAGCTTCCAATCACCACCGAACCATCTAGGTGATGGCGATCACCAAGAGTAACAAGCACAAACTCTCACTTGACCCAATCAAGCCTAATGAGAAGAGTGGATGCACACCTGCTACTCTCTATGCACTAATGAGGTCCTTAATCTTGGATTAGCAAATCTCAATCACCCCACTAGGCTCTTGCTCTCCATTGCACACCAAATGGTTTTCTCAGCTGAACAAATAGGTAAGAGAGCTAAGTTGGATGAGTAGGAGAAGTATTTATACTCCCCCAATCAAAATATGACCGTTACTGTCCAACTCAGCAGTTTCGGGGCGACCAGACACACCGGTCAGTATACCACCAGCCAACACCGAAATATGACCGTTACTGTGATCAAACTCCAAGGTGAGTCCGATCCCTATCCACCTGACATGTCGGGTCAACAAAAACAATCTCTAGACACTCTCTGATGTCGACCGGACTCAGTATCTTGTGTGTCCGGTCACATTTTGCCCCTGCGTCCGGTTCTTAGTCAATAGCGAGTCCACGCTGCTACGGTTGGTCAGGACCTGCGCGTCCGATCCTTTGCCTGCACGAGCGTGCGGTCGTCCTTCTGCCCCTACAGTGCGAGCTACACTGCTGACCGGACGCAGCACCCGTATGTCCGGTCCAGCGTCCGGTCAATGTCCAAGTCTCCATTCACTTCAAATTCGACAACTTTTGTAAACGGCATCGACTTCAATTGACCTGTGGACTGTTCTTGAGCTACCTAGTGCTAAGTTTGACAAGTGTGCACCAACCTAAACCATTAGTCTCAACTTGGTCAAGCTACTAGTCCATACCCCCCTTAATAGTATGGCCAAAGGAAAAAACAAAGTCCTAAAACTACTCTAAGTGTCTCTCCAACGCCAAACGACACTTAGAACTAGTCCGTCCTTAACCTTGTCGTCCATCCTTTGAAAACCGAAACAATTTCCATCGGTAGGGGCATGAAACCCATAATTGCCCAATCAATAATCATTACCATGACCTAACTCAAGTTGCCTCTGCAAAAGACACGTTAGTCACAGTAATCTCGTGTCGTCATTAATCACCAAAACTCAACTAGGGGCCTAGATGATTTCAAACCCAATATTCAAGGTGGCTATAAAAGGAATGTTCCTTCTTTCAACTAAGGGCTCCTTTGGAACAAAGGATTTTCATAGGAAAATCATAGGATCCTCCGTCCTATAGAATTTGTTATTGTAGCACCCTTTGGAATATAGGATTGTGCCATACGAAAAATACAGGAAACCTTCCTTTTCGGCGTGATTTTACAAGAATTTTGTAAGATCCAAAACATCCACTACAAGCTCATGTTTTTCATTCTTGTGTTTTTCCTATGAACCATCCAAACATCAATTCCTATGATTTTCTTTTGTCTTACAATCCTCTGTTTTACGTATGCAATCCTATTCGATTCCTGTATTTTTCCTATTCCTGTGTTCTTCCAATCATGCGTTTCAAAGGAGCCCTAAGTGTTTTCAACTGCTAGGTGGGCTTCTTCTTGAGCTGCACCTATTACGGGCTTGGAGGCTCAGTTAGGTATAAGTGTCCATACTTTTTGGACTTCTTTCTATTTTCTTAGAGTTAAATATAAATTTTTGAAGCTTCTAGATATATTTTTGTGAATTATAAATATTTTATTTGACTTTATTTACATGCCCCTCTATCTATAGGATTTTTCTCGGAACTTTAGAAGCTTAAAAATATTTTTCATGATTTTAAAACTTCATTAGGCGTTCATAGAAAAATTTTAATTAAAAAGAAAATTTAATTAAAAATAACAAAACCATCTAACTCAGGTACAGTTTACAGTTTGATGAAAAAAAAGGTACAGTTTACAGTTTAAGAATGCAATGGAAGACCCCATTTGCAGGAAAACAAACAAACATCTGGCTAGATAGATCACTGGTATCAATTCAAGCGAAGGAAATGGAGAGGGGGCTCCTGACACTGTACGTGTCTGACACCCACCGGAGCGCGCCTTGCACCACCGGAGCGCCGTTCTGCCTCGGCCACACGACCACTTTGAATCTCTGCTCCTGGTTCATCTGGGTGAACACCAGTTCGCGTGGGTACACGACGACGGTCACATCGTCGTCAACTATGTCAACCGCCGCGTAGTACACCGACGGCACCTCCCCGACGTTCTTCACCGTGCGCTCAACGACCGCGGCCGCGGGCGTGCTCCGATTCCACGTCTGCTGGAACGCGACAGAGATGGACGGGTAATTCAGCATGCTCTCCGGGATCACCGTGACGGCCGAGCAGTCGACCGGCCTTCTCGCGATCACCGACACGTTCTGGCTGTCGTACAGGCTGCAGAGGTAGCCGATGTAGTCGTTGGCCGCGATATCGTAGACCAGGCCGGGGTCCGCGGCCTTCTCCGGGTTGACATGGCCAGCGCCAGTGGCGAACAAGTCCGCCGGCACGCGCTGTTCGTTGAGGATGGGATTGCCAGCACGGTTGGTGGCATCCGCGGTGGTCATGATGGCCGACTTGATAGCGGCGGGTGACCAGTGAGGGTGCTTGCTCTTGACGAGGGCCACGACGCCGCTGAGGTGAGGCGCCGACATGGAAGTGCCGGAGATGACGTTGAAGGTCGGTCCAGGGAGAACATGTGCCGACGGCGGGCCAACCTGGAACGGCCACGCGGCGAGCACGTTGACGCCGGGGCCCGTGATGTCGGGCTTCAGAATGCCGGGGTTCTCAAGGCTAGGCCCACGAGAGGAGAAGGCGGCGATCGATGGAGCAGGTGGCGTGCCGAGGATTGTACCCTCAAAGATGATCTGCGCCGTGGGGTTCGACGTGGAGTTGATGTAGGACTTGATGGCTGAGGCGGCGGCGTAGTCGACGTGTGACGCCGGCAGGACATGTGCGTCGGCGAGCGGGCTGTAGCCTTGGGGAAATGTGTTGAGCAGTATCATGCCGGCGCCGCCGGCACTTTGGACCACCGCGCCTTTCAGTATCCTCGTGATGTTGTGTCCCGGCCCGCCCCCCAGTTCGCAGAGCACGATCTTGCCCCTGACGTCCATGCCGTCCAGCGAGCCGTTGCCGCAGAGCTCGGCGTACGGCTTCCCGCTCGCGCCAGCGTAGACCAACGGGTAGAAGGTGGGGGTCCAAGCATGTGGCTGGTAGAGCGACTCGCCGTGGAAAACGAAGCCGTTCCCCAGGCGGACCGTCGAACGAATGGAGCGGTCCATCGTGCTTGCAGCGACGGTGAGCATCCACGGCGCCTCGTTTGTCACAGAGCTGACGTTCGGGCCAGAGTTGCCGGCCGACATGGTAACAGAGACTCCCTTCTCGATGGCGCCGAACGTCGCGATGGCGACGCTGTCCTGGTAGAACGGCGTCGAAGATCCACCGAGGGACATGGAGATGATGTCGCAGCCGTCACCCACGGCGGCGTCCACAGCGGCGAGGATGGCAGAACCCGGGCATCCCGTCTTGGTGCAGACCTTGTACATTGCGACGTGCGCGCGGGGCGCTATCCCGGTGGCGGTACCCATGGCCTGGCCAAGAGCCTGAGCGCCTGGCACGGCGGCTCCCGCGGCCGTGCTGGCAGTGTGCGTGCCGTGCCCTTCGTCATCGACCGGCGGCTTCCGCCAGTCGTCGGAAGTGGAGTTGTTGTTGCTCGTGGCATTAGTGCTGGACACGAAAGAGCGGGCGCCGATGAGCTTGTTGTTGCACACCGCGCGGCCATTGAAGTCGCAGCGCCCCTTCCACCTTGCCGGCGGCGGCGGCATGCCGTCGTCGCTGAAGGAGGGGTGCGACGGCACGACGCCGGTGTCGAGCACGCCGATGATGACCCCAGCGCCGCGTTCGGCGACGGGGTAGGACCTCTTGGCCTCCCGGGCGTCCAGGCCGAGGAACTGAGGCGTGTGCGTCGTGTGCAGCTCGTACATCTGATCCGGGACCGCCGTCACGAACCCGGGCATCGACGACAGAGCGTCGACCTCCCGCCGCGTCAGGCGGGCCGCGAAGCCGCTGGCGACGTGGTGGTACGCGTGGACGAGCCGGCCGTCCTCCGGGAGGAAGGACCTGCACCACGTGTTCCGGTCGTCGGCGGTAGCGAGCATCTGGTTCTCCTGGGGCTGCACATGGACGATGTACGTGGTGAGCTCATCGCCGGCGACCACGGCAACGGCAGTAAGGAGAAGGAACGGCAACACAAGGGTCAGCGAGGAGAGCTTGATGAGGCTTTCCATGGCTGCTTTTTGTCCTGAGGTTTTCTGTGCGTTTCCATGCATCCAATTTATAGCAGCGTACTTAGGGCCTGTTGGGTTAAGCTGAAACCTGGCTAGGAATAATTCCGGTTGACGACGTCTATTTAAATTAGAATACGAATCCAGCTACGAATATTTTCAGGGACCGTTCCCCTTCGACTGAACGGCCCCTTAGCGTGCCTACGTACTCTATCGAATATTGGAATTGCCTAATTCTGCGGCTGCTGCTAGTATACAACTTCCAGATGGCGGCCGTGACAAAATGCGCGCGTTTGGTGCAATGTCATAGCTGGGAGCTGATGCAACCGCGAGAAGACCCATTATATACGGGTTGCTTGGGAATTGCCGGACTGGGTTCGAAGTTTATGACTTGGCTGCAGGCGCGCTGCGGCAGCCGCCCGTGACCGTCATGTTGCCCTTGGTAAGCGCAGCGGAAAATGTCTTCTTGCTTGGTGCAAGAGGCATGGTGCGAGCGGAAATGTCTTCTCTGCATGGCTTCGTCAATATTCCGAAACTTTTGCCCTCTGAACATGGACGTATTCAACAGTTTTTGTTTTCCTTGGGCAGGTACAGGCAACACTGCAACAGGCTAGCAGGTGGCTTTGACGGGCAGTTCTACGTACTGTACTTGTTCTTTTTGAGCCCTGAAAAAACAGACACGTCGAGTACAAACCAGGAGGCTTCGTAAACATCGGTAAGGTGTAAAAACGTATGCACTATAGTACTATACGTAGTTATTATTTTTTAGCCAATTCCCTCAACGCCATTGAAAATTTTACTTCCCTCGTTGCCATCGAAATTTCCAAACTTCCCTCGCTACCATCAAAATAAATTCACACTTCCTCGTTGCCATTTTCATCGACATCGATTAGTGGGACCTGCAATCAACCTGCACCATGCAGCACTTGAGTCACAGATTTGCATTTGGAACCTTGAAAAGTTTCTATTTTCTCTTACTTCCCTAAACGCATAGTACAGCATAGAGGACGGCCGGCCTGGCTCGATTCGGTCGGTGTAGTCGACGGCGGCAGCGAGGAAGTGGTGGGGGAGCATCTGGGGGCCAGCGCGTGCTGGCCAAGGGGCGCAGCTCAGCCCTCAGAGGCCCGGGCGGCCTAGCCACGGGCACCAGGGCAGGCGAAGACGGCGGCACCAGTGGTGGCGCCCATGGAGGTGAAGCCGACGGCGCAAAGGAGGTCGAGGAGGTGGTGCAGGTGCGAAGGCGTGCTCGTGAGCGCTCCTAACGGCAGTCGGCTGGATGCCGTCCACGCTCTGCTGGACGCCAGCCGCCGAAGTGCGTGCGTTTGATGAGCGCCTTCTTCGAGCCATCTCCTGCCCAGACGACTGTCATCAGGAGAGCTCACGAGCACGCCATCGTACTTGCACCACCTCCCCGACCTCCTTTGCGCCGTCGGCTTCGCCTCCATGGCCGCCACCACCGGTGCCGTCGTCTTCGCTCGCCCTAGCGCCCGTGGCCAGGCCGCTCCAGGCCTCTGAGGGTTGAGCTATGCCCCTTGGCTAGCAGGCGCAGGCCCCCGGATGCTCCTCCGCCACTCTTCCTCGCCATCGCCATCGACTACACCGGCCGAATCGAACCAACCCGGCCTCCTCTACGCTGTGCTCTGTGTTCAGGGAAGGAAGAGAGAGAATAGAAACTTTTTCAGGTTCCCAATGCAAATCTGTGACCCAAGTGCTGCACAGTGCTAGGTGGCTGCGGGTCCTAATAGTCAGCCAAATAAACTTAGCAGATGTTGACAAAATGACAATGAGGGAATTGTGAATTTATTCCGATGACAGTGAGTGAAGTTTGGAAATTTCGATGGCAATAAAGGAAAAGGTAAAATTTCTAGTTGCATTGAGGGAAAATTTGTCACCCGTATGTTTGGGTGACCTCTGGCTAGGGATGAAAACGGATCGGATACGAACGGATATCACTCATATTATATTTGTTTTCATATTTCTGTTCGGATTCGGATTCGGACACGAATAGCGTTCGGATATATATACGAATACGGATTGACTCGGTTACGGATACGAATAATGAGTATCGAATACGGTATGAATCGGATTGGGAGAAGGTCGGATACAAATATCTATTCGGATATTGAGTAAAAGGATATATATATATATATATATATATATATATATATATATATATATATATATATATATATATATATATCATACGCGTTAAACCATTACACCACTCTATGAGTCCATAATCCATCTAGATTAAGCCGAAAGACTAAAGAGTAAAGCAACAAATAAGATAAAGATACAGATACATCAAACATCATATAAGCACCAATCTTCGCGGCATGAGTAGAAATAGCGAAGCACATTGCTTCATGGGTCTCATGGAGTCATAGTCATGGATTCAAGATCTACAATCCTTATATAGGCCATTTTTTTCATTTTGAGAAAGTTTGAACAAAATGTAGTTCAAATTTCACAAGTGTGTGACATAGTTTTAGAAAGTCTGTATGAGATTTAAGAATTTGTGACTAGTGTTTGATAAAACTTTCTCAAATGGGAAAATGAGCTATGTAACAATTGTATATCCTGCTGAGATGATCAAACTTGGTATTCAGAGTTTTTTCATCTGAGGTCATTTAGTGTCTCATTTGAGCAAGTTTGACCAAGTCAAATTTGGTCAAATGAAAAAACAACACTTTGACTCTAGTATTATGAACTCTAAATGACTTCAAATTAAAAAGTTTTGAATACCAAGTTTGTTCAACTCATCAAGATATACAATTCTTGTTTTGGTCAACTTTCCATTTGAGATAGTTTGGACGGTTCAAATTTGTGATTTTTAAATTTCGATGCTTACAAACTAGTTTTCGGAACCCTAGATTGTCTCAAATTAAAAAGTTTTGAATACCAAGTTTGTTCAGCTCATCAAGATCTACAATCCTTATATAGGCTATTTTTTTCATTTGAGAAAGTTTGAATAAAATGTAGTTCAAATTTCACAAGTGTGTGACATAATTTCAGAAAGTCTATATGAGATTCAAGAATTTGTGACTAGTGTTTGATAAAACTTTCTCAAATGGGAAAATGAGCTATGTAACAATTGTATATCTTGCTGAGATGATCAAACTTGGTATTCAGAGTTTTTTCATCTGAGGTCATTTAGTGTCTCATTTGTGCAAGTTTGACCAAGTCAAATTTGGTCAAATAAAAAAACAATACTTTGACTCTAGTATTATGAACTCTAAATGACTTCAAATTGAAAAGTTTTGAATACCAAGTTTGTTCAACTCATCAAGATCTACAATTTTTGTTTTGGTCAACTTTCCATTTGAGATAGTTTGACGGTTCAAATTTGTGATTTTTAAATTTCGACGCTTTACAAACTAGTTTTCGGAACCCTAGATTGTCTCAAATTGAAAAGTTTTGAATACCAAATTTGTTCATCTCATCAAGATATACAATCCTTATATAGGCCATTTTTTCATTTGAGAAAGTTTGAACAAAATATAGTTCAAATTTCACAAGTGTGTGACATAGTTTTAGAAAGTCTATATGAGATTTAAGAATTTATGACTAGTGTTTGATAACACTTTCTCAAATGGGAAAATGAGCTATGTAACAATTGTAGATCTTGCTGAGATGATCAAACTTGGTATTCAGAGTTTTTTCATCTGAGGTCATTTATTGTCTCATTTGAGCAAGTTTGACCAAGTCAAATTTGGTCAAATAAAAAAACAACACTTTGACTCTAGTATTATAAACTCTAAATGACTTCAAATTGAAAAGTTTTGAATACCAAGTTTGTTCAACTCATCAAGATCTACAATTGTTGTTTTGGTCAACTTTCCATTTGAAATAGTTTGGATGGTTCAAATTTGTGATTTTTAAATTTTGAATAAATATCCGGATAATATCCGTTTTTAAATATCCGGATATATCCGATACTTATCCGGATTATCCGATATCCGCCGGATATCGATGATATTACATCCGTATTTGATATCCGACTAAGATAAACATTTTAGTATCCAACAAAAAAAAAGAGATAAAGTAACTATATTAGATAAGTGTTCATATTAATTGATACGAATGGACGATCGAATAAATATCCGTCATTTCATCCATCCACACAGGGCTCACTAATTTGTATCCATCGATTGTGGCTTCTCTTGCCCGCGTGATGGTTTGTTCCGCTTTTTTTTTATCTTCTCTGTTTTGTGGGACCCACATAAAAACTGCTTGATTCTTGGGACTGTGTCACATGTACCGGATCTAGCGAGGGCGTTGCGTGGCCCGTGTGATGGTCTGTTCCCTTTATATTTTATTCCTTTTCAACATAGCGTTGTCAAGTTGTATAAATAACTTATGTACACAAGTTGTATAGAATAACTTATGTACATAAGTGGTGTTGAATAACTTTTGTACACAAGTTGTATTTTATAACTTTTTATGTTTCCAAGTTTTGACATAAGTTATAGTTAATTCGTTCCTTGTGTTTAATAACTTTTGTGTTTTCATGTATTAGCATAAGTTATAAGTTAATTTGTTTCTTTGTGTTTAACTTTTGTACATAAGTTGTGTTTCATAACTTTTTTGTTTTTAAGTTTTGGCATAAGTTGTGTTTCATAACTTTTGTGTTTCTTTGTATTTCAAAACTTGAAAACATAAAAGTTACGAAACACAATGTATGTACAAAAGTTATTTAACACAACTTATGTAACACAAAACTTGAAAAAATAAAAGTTATGAAACACAACTTATGTATAAAAGTTATTCAACACAACTTATGTACATAAGTTATTCTATGCAACTTGTTAGTCAGCCATGTTAGTCAATTTATTGGGTTGGTGCAGATTATCTTGTGATCAAAAACACAGACAACAAATCTAGCCGTCAGCTTATAATCCAATGTATAGAAATTCGTGTGTTTGATACTCGTGAAACACTCGAATTTTTGTCGTGTGTTTTAGGCGGTGTTGAACACCCGGTTGTTTGCCCCCAACAAAATAAGTACGTCAGGTATACCTTTAGTGAGTTCCTTCCTAAAAGTGATCAAACTAGTACAAGCTTCCACATTGTTGCCTACCTAGCTTATCTATTGATGTCCTTTTGTCAACCTGAGTTTACCCTTTATTCACTTGAGGATCACAAACATTGCAAGTGTGAGAGTGTTGTTCAATTTCTATCATCCTTTGTTAAAATGTTATTTTTTCGAGAACACGCCATGGAAGAACATTATGTTAACGAATAACGAGAAATGATGCATGAGGGAATTAGCTATTCAAGCTAAGCCATGTTTAACACAAGCACCTAGAATCACATCCCCACTATTGGACTTAGGTTACAAGCTGTAATTTTGTACCTTGATTTAAAAAAGGGTGAAATTGCCACCACAAGACACCAATGTGCTTAACATTATACTAGCAACTGAGGCATCACGGTGTACAAAGTTAGATTTTGTCCTATGGATACTAGCAACTGAAGCTTGCCTCCAGTTCTCCACTTTCTGAATACTTTTTTTTTTGTTTTCTTATTTTTCTGTTTAGAGACCTTTATCATTTTTTTTCCTTTCAAAATGTTTTTCTACTAGTTCATCATGTCTTGGTCCCGCTTTGCTTCCTGCAAGCTTCATAGGGTGCTGATACGCGCTAAACATTATTTGCACCCAACGGGCAAAAGACTGAAGACTTTATTAGAGCATTAATAAATTGGAATCAGAAGGTAGTCATGCCGGCCACACAGGGCTCACTACTCGGACGCACGCTGGCTGCATGCCTGCGTAGCAGTATCTGGCATCTCAACTACTGCCGGTGGTGCATGGATGATGGATGCATAGAAATATTGGTTTCCTTGTCTTACGAGCCGTATTGTTTCAGCGAAGAAATAGTATTTTTCTCTCAAAACAAATCAACAAACAATACTTTCCGTCATAGCTTTTCAATGAACAGGATCATTGAGAACGGTGAACCTAAACGCAATCTGGATATGTAAAATAAACGACGTCTACTAGCTTGTACCCAGCTTGTCATTCTACAGTTGGATTATTGCGTAAATTGCTCTGGTTGGGGCTGCGAATTTGAAAATGAAGTAGCAGTTTCTCTGAATCACTGAAAACATTGGACTAAAAATTACAATTACTACCCAGTTTGCTCTTCCATATTCTCCCTTGTCAAACAGAAGTATAAACCTATTACTAATAATGCAGTCATATCTTATCCACGATATATACTCACTGAAACTTCATTACCCCAAAAAAAACACCTCAAAAACTGAATCCATTGTCCACTGGATTTTATAAACAGACAACAGAATTCGGCACGAAACCAGCCAGGCTAGTTTGTACTAGTAATCAGTAACAGTTTACACAAATCCATGAGCATAAACAAGGCTAAGGGCCCTAGGCACGTGGCGCTATTCCGTAGGCTATCATGAGCCCACACAGCTCAATCAAAGAGTTGGCATAAGCGTGCTTCTGCTTAGGATAAACTAAAAAGAAGCCTCATCAGCTAAGCTCGCCAGACTGCTAGTAGTTGATTAAGTTATGCAGCCTCTCCTCTGCATGAACTCCCCACGGGCCACGGCCAGCCAGTACTCTGCCCGTACTGTCACAGCTTGTCATCTGCGACCTGCGAGCAAATGTGGAAACCCCAAAATGCCCCGCTTTCCTGTACTTTTCTACTACCTTCTCACCAGAGTACCAGACTCCAGACAGAGAGAGAGAGAGCCTTTGGATTAGGGTTCCTTTTCCTCTCTTAAGAATTTGGGATCCATTTAATTTTCTCAGCCAGCGCCGGGCAGAATGAAGTCATGAACAACACAAATTCACCTGTTCGTTGGTTGGTTTTTGTAATTTATTCAATCACCAACAATGTTTTAAACAAAAAAAAAAGAAGTCGAACGGCAAACCAAACCAAAGACTAAAGACCAACCAGCGAACATGGTGATTGACATGAAGAAGAAAGCGACGCCTCCTTCCGTTCCGTCCATTTCCATGGATGCCAGGGAGGGGACGACGGCACTAATTGCCCCTTTGCGGTGGCAATCCGTGGGGGGTCCCCGGCGCACGCAGACCGCCGGTCATGATCGGCGGCCCTCCCCTTTCGCCTTTGGCGTCCTTAAGACTGTCTCCAACAAAGAACTTATGGACATCAAAACCTAAAATAGGTAGCAAGAGACCTAAAATCAGCCTCCAACAGAGTTCATATACGGGAGACCTATTTTGGGTTGACTGAGAGGCACAACCTAAATATATGCCTCATCTCTCCTGGAAACCCATTTGCAGAAATGATTCTTTTTTGAGTCTTGTTGTTGGAGAAAATGCCGAATATATTCTTTTTTGGTCTTGTTGTTGGAGAAAATGCCGAATGTATATTGAACATTTTGTCTGTAGCCCTATCAAAAACGAATAAGTCTTGTATTTTAGATGTTATTACCGGAGATAACCCCATGATTCTGACGACCGGCATGGTCGGCATCACTTTGTGTCAGACCTCAGACCAGAGGAGGCCCGCGCGACATGGCCCCCGCTGCCACATGCCCATTGGGGCTTTTTTTCTTTTTCCTGTAGCACTAGCAGTCTGTAGAGACTAGCGGCAGCGCGTCCGTCGCCCTCGTCCAGCTCCAGCCCCCCTGCCGGACCCGAAATGCCAGCTCGGGCAGAGCGCCGTGGCTATTCTACTGCACTCACAGTGCGTCGTCAATGCCGTGCTTGATTACTGATGACAGTCACAGTCGCAGGTCGTCTGATTAGCTCGGTGCAATAGTGCTGATCATGACAGAAGGCATGGAGTACTGTGAGCCATTGGAATCCCATGGTCCGTGCGCTGTTTAAGGAGACAAATGGTGCTCTTGATCACCCATCAGCGTGCTTTTGTGTAACGGAGCCCATGATCGTCTGTCGGCAGAGTGTGAGCCAGCCCCGGCCTGTTGCTTTGCGACTGCTAATTGTGTCAGCCTGTCAGACAATGTAGTACTGCAGACGCAGACTAATCGCAGAGTGTGTTGGATCTGAGCCTACTCCTGCCGATGCTAGTGTTTAGTACACGTTTCAAAGAAAATTTTGGCGGGTGGACAGAGGGGATAAGCAGAGCGCGCGCGCAGGGGAGGGGAGGGGCATCATCGGCATCGAGAAAAGCGAGGGAATCGCACGCTTCCCTTTCCTTCCAGCGTAAAGTAGGGGCCGGGCGTACCTCACCGCCGTCGTGGGCCTCCGCTCGCCACGGCAACTACTGCTGCTGCCTGCTGTCTGCAGCAGCTGCTGCTCATTCCATTCCATTCCCTGCGCTCACCGCTCGATCGCCCTGCCTGCCACTCCCGCCGCGTGCTGCCTGCCCTGTCCGCCACTGCGCGAGCACAACCGCGTGCACCGGCCGGCCACCACTGACCACACACCGCACCACCGGCGCCGGTTGGTCTGGTCGGTCGATGCCAGGATGGAGACCCCGTCGTCGACGAGCGACGAGGGCTCCGAGCTCGACGCGCGCTCGCAGTCCGACTATGCCGACTTCGACGACCTCGACCACCCGCCACGGGGCCGCCACCGCCGGGAGCCGTCCTCCGACGTGTCCTCCGAGTGCAGCGGGGAGCCCGGGAGCCCGTACGGATCCTCGCCGTACCCGCGCTGGCCGGTGTGCACGCTTGCCACGAGGGCGCCACCGCCGGCCGCAGCGCTGCTCAAGAGGCTCAGCACCACGCGGCGCGGCGGCGGCGGTGGCGGTGCCGGCGCGCGTGACGGGAAGCCCGGCGACGGTGGTAGGACCCTGTTTTCTGTGAATGTCTTCTGGTTCCAAGTTTTGTTGCTCGGTGAGGTGACGCGAGAAATTGCTGTGAATTCGCAGAGCTGCAGCTGATCAAGGAGAGGTTCTCCAAGCTTCTCTTGGGCGAGGACATGTCGGGGAGCGGCAAGGGGGTTTCGACCTCCGTGGCCATCTCCAATGCCATCACCAACCTCTATGGTCAGCGTGCTTACCCTTCTTCCAACTTCATCTTCAGATCGCCTGTTTAGGAAGTATGAACATACTCATAGGTTAATGCTAATGCTCATCGCCTCCTCTGCTTACACTTACAGCGACTGTCTTCGGGAGCTGCCACAGGCTAGAGCCCCTGCCGCTGGAGAAGAAGTCCATGTGGCGGCGGGAGATGGACTGCCTCCTCTCCGTCTGCGACCACATCGTCGAGTTCTTCCCTTCCAAGGAAATCTTGTCCGACGGCACCACCCTAGAGGTGACAACTGAATCACCATGGGATGATTGTCTGAAGCATTTTGATTCTGTGCAGCCATTGGGTCACTGACGCATTTTGATTCTGTCAGGTGATGGCGACCCGACCGCGATCCGACATCTACGTCAACCTCCCCGCCCTCGAGAAACTCGACGACATGTTGCTTGTAAGATCAAAGATTCTTCGTACTATGCCATGCCATGAGCTTGAGCCATAAAATTTGTTGCTTGCTCAAATTTACTAGTAGTGTGGGCTAACCTGTTCTTCTGCGCCTTCGCAGGAGATCCTGGACAGCTTTCAGAAGACTGAAATCTGGTACGTCAATGACAAGGGGCCGAAAGATGATACCGTCGCGACGCCGTGCCGTCCGTTGAGCCACCGCGGCGAGGAGAAGTGGTGGCTGCCCGTGCCGTGCGTCACCAAGCCCGGGCTGACGGAGACGGCGCGGCGAGACCTGCAGCAGAAGCACGACTGCGCGAGCCAGATCCACAAGGCGGCCATGGCCATCAACAATGCCGTTCTTGCGGAGATACGGATCCCCGACCTGTACAACCAAGCACTACCCAAGGTACCGTCAGATCATTGGATCCCAAGAATTGCGAGTCATCAGCATGGCTGAATGACTGAATCTGAAAATGTATTCTATATTCTGATTTCTCGTTTCAGTGTGGGCGGGCCAGCGTGGGTGACCTGATCTACCGGCACATGTCGTTCCCGGGCAAGTTCTCGCCGGAGTACCTCCTGGACTGCCTGGAGATCTCGTCGGAGCACGAGGCCCTGGAGGCAGCGGACCGCGTGGAGGCGGCGATGCACGTGTGGCGGCGGAAGGCGAGCCAGAGCCACTCGAGGTCACCATGGAGCGCGGTCAAGGACCTGATGGAGTCCGACAAGAACGTGATGCTGGCGAGCCGCGCCGAGGACGTGCTGCTCTGCCTCAAGCAGCGGTTCCCCGGCCTCTCGCAGACCACGCTCGACGCCAGCAAGATCCAGTACAACAAGGTGAGCAAACCTCAATGCAGCAACAGAAGCATCTGCATCGAAGTTTCTCACAGAGCTTGTGATGTGAATGAATCTTGCAGGATGTTGGGCAAGCAATACTAGAGAGCTATTCGAGGGTGCTGGAGAGCCTGGCGTACAACATCGTAACCTGTATAGATGATGTTCTCTTCGCAGATGAAGCCGCCAGAAAGATAGCATGAGTGATCATTTGTTCATCCTTCCTGTCTGATCCGGGAAACCAAAAATAAGGGGTCCATATCCATGATCCATCAACAGAATGTACATTATGCCATACCTTGTAGCAGTAGTACCATCTATCAATGGATGATAGCACGAGCAGTTAAATACAGTACTCTACTCACCTAGCAGGCAGCCATGTCTTAATTTTCATCACAATGGTCCCTCAGTACCTTTGCATGCTCTTTCCTCTGTCATCACCAATTCACCATGGATGTCAGATGCCACAGCTGTGTGATTGGCTGATTGCAGTATCAGCTGAACTGAAGTAGTGACTTGTGAATCTTTTGATACAGCGGATGGGCATGTCCTGACGGAGTGACCGGCACAAGTTCATAGCTATATATTCACAAAATGTTTCATGTAATTCTTGAAATAGAGAAGCAATAGTGCATCTCATAAACAAAGGAAAACAATATCATGCTCACAATGAAAACAAAAGATTTACCATAGATACTGGGGTACTTTATATACAGCTGCACTTATTTTGATGTTTCCATACCTCTAAAAAGGGTGTACCCAGTGTAGAGAGCTCCCTCTCTGTGCGGGGTCGGGGGAAGGGTGTCAGTGGCAAGCCTTACTCTCGCTTGTGCAATGCGAGGAGACCGCGACTCGAACCCGGGACCTTCCGGTCACAGACGGTAAGACTCTACCGCTTGCACCAGGCCCGCCCTTTGATGTTTCCATACCCCTGTTCGCTTCTCTTATAATCCGTACTTTTCAGCTTGTTTTTTCACTCGGAACAATATTTTTCTCTCACAGTAAATCAGCCGGAACAGTATTTTGTCTTGTTTTTTCAGCGAAGTGAACGGGGCCTGGGAGCTTAAAGAAATCGAATAATTCTGAGGTGAAGATCAACATTCAATCAGGATCTGACTTACAATAAGCACAAATTCAAAAGAAAATGGAAATCAACTATATTGAAGTGCCTAGCTCTACAATATTTGGCAACCTGCCGAATTCACTTTTCCCTATCCTTTCACAAAAGGTTTCTGTATCTATTAACCCCATGTCAGTACTAGTCGAATATGCCTGCATGGATTACTACAAAGCAGTACAGTATCAAAGCCACAAATCAAAAACCACTTCCTCCAGTAAGTCATCAAACAAACCATCCCACAACTCAACTACAACACTTTCAGTATCGCCTCGAAGATCCAGCCACGACCCACTGTCCAAGTCTTTCATCATCACCTGTTCTAAAGTGTTTGGAAATTCTTTACCGACAAGAGAATCGATTCCCTCAGCCACCTCTTGAACGAGATGTGTTCCTACTGGAGCTGGTCGTACATTGTGTTTCAGAAAATTAACCCAAGGGTCGGTACCAAAGAACTTGTCCCTTATCTTGAGAAGAACTTCTTCCACACAGTCAAACAAAAGCACTGCATCGTCTGTCAGGCAGTACGAATTTCCTACTTCAGCCAATACAGATACATCAAGCAGTGGCTCTTCTGTGTACCATCTCTGCGAATTTTCCTCAGACAGCAATTCTGAAGCTTCTAGCACGGCCTTGATGAAGGACACCCTTGTGGCTTTGTCATCCAAAATGGCTACTTGTGGTCCATTCCACAAAGCTGCGGATGTTGAAGGAGCGTCAACATCTTTGAACAGCACTCTGGAAGTAGGCATGGAGAATTCATCTGCAACAACATAAAGCTTTACTCTATTATGTTCAGGTTATGAAAGACACCAGATGAGAAATTTTTTGTTTTGAGTTCAATACCTCGCTTTGGAGTTTTGTGTCTAGGACCAGTAACTTCTCCTACAATGGGATCAAGAACAGATTGTGGACTCAATTTCTCCTCTTTGTCATTAGTATTTTCCAGCGAGTATGGTAATGTCAATACAGATGGTTTGACTAATTCAACAACTTCTGATGGAATATGGTTCTCATGTTCATTAACGGAGCCATCTGGAGAATACAGGGCTAGTTCTGGTATGGATTGTGGTTCCTCCAATGAACACTTCAGCGGAGGAGGAAAAAGGAAAAAATAAACAGTGTTAAACACAGATGTCATCAGCTTTATTGAATTTGCTACAAAATATGTCTTACTTCGTCTGGATTTGTCTCTCCCACTCCTTCCTGCGAAGTTCCAGTCTCAGCACAGAGCGGTGATATCTCCATTGTATCTAGCATGATCTTAACCCCTGCAAAAAAAAAAGAAATATTTTGAACAGAACAAGAAAGCTGAAAAAAAAATCTAATAGAAGCATATCTCACAGTACATTTTTTTTAGATTAAGGAATAAAAAATTCTGGCCTCCAACTATCATACAGTACAATAACATGAACATGTTACCTTCACAGATCAACTCCTGTGAGATAGCGCCCTCATTTTGTGGATGGCTACCATGATCTATCGTGGGCTCAATCAACATTTGTGTACCTAAGTTGCTAGTGTCGGCTGATTCTGTCTCCTGGTACAGCCTTGTTGAGTAAGGGCTTGCTGAACCATCCTCTTGCTCAGTAGTATGCATGTTCAACGATTCTGTAGCTTCATGTGCCATGCTAATTTTCTCCTCTCGAGGGCAATCACTTGGAGAAAATCTATCATTCTCGGGCAGTGAAATTAATCTCTCAAAAGATTCAGATTTCTGTACAATTTGATAACTTTCTTCGCCTTGATCATTTAATCTCTCAATTATATACATCTTAGCTTTTTCATAGGAGAAAGAGCTGACACCGACACCATAAGCGACATCATTTCTCATCCCACTTACACTATCTTCCGTGACTGTTTTCTTGTCAACAATAGATGGTTCCTTAGCCCTGTCAGAAGAATCTGTACTTCCCAGACTCTCTGTCTCCGACATACTTGTGACTGGAAGCAGTTTGCCAGAATCAGCGTCAGCTTTATGAAAATTACTACTCGTGGAGTTTAACTGGTGATCCTTCCGATTATCGCTAATGGCAAGCCTTAGCCTCCTTTTAAGCTCTCTAAGTGAGAAATGGCAATCATGTTTATCACTGGCTTCCTGAACTTGCAAATCAATATGATTTGATAGTGGTGACGAAGTTGCGCTACCTGAGATAAGACTGCTATGACCTCTTGCAGGACTTGGCTTCAAGATTACTATTCTGCTAAGGCCACGAGAACTATCATTTAACTTTGGTGGTTTCCTCATGACCAACCTATCCTCCTTCAAGAAAGAATTATGGCTTCTTTGCACCTTACTTGGAGAAGTCACTGGCTGCTCTAGACTATTGGTCATACCTTGCAACTCAGTTTCTTCGTCATATTCTTCAGAGTCTAACTTGGTACTTCCTAGTGACATGTAAAGGTTTTGGAGACATTCTAACAACCTAGAGCTTGGGTCTTGCATAAGCATCAGAAATAATTCCTTGTCTGAGCTCAGTAGCTGTAGGGCATCAACGAATTCTCTGGACCTAGTTTCATCACCGTTGTTTATGTATTTTTTGTTTGCAGATTGATGTCTTATAACTGCTTCAGCGACATCTTCTAGAGCTCTCTGGATACTAGATGGGATCTGATAGAAATGAGGAGTGTCAGTATTGTTCTCTTTGTCAGTCGAAATGGAACTGCAACCTGACTTAATTGAATTCCTGATTTCTTGGCCTTCAGTACGAGATCTGTAGATTTCCCTGAGACTTGCAGCCAAGTTTAGATCAATATCTTCAGAGCATATCCCAGTTAGATTGCTTTGTGCTTGCTTCAAGGGCTGTGTGCTGCTGGCCATCTCTTCTTCCATCAAAGATCTAATACTTGATCTACCAGCATAAATCAATTCAACCCTGTGGTCTTTTCCATTCTGAGAAAAAAAGACAATAAATTCGAGTTTATATTGCTGCACTCATCAGCTCGAACAAAGGTTTGAAAATCTTATGTTATCTTGCATGCCATACTCAAATATTGTGTAGCATCATAACTTTATTACTTTATATTTGGCATTAAAAACTTTCCGATTCTACTTATTTTTTTCGTAGAGAGGTGTCTTAAATTTGAAAAGCCTATAAAAAATCCTAAACTTCCATATCCGGAGACTCGTAGTACTATTTTTTCTCGAATATGCAGGAGAGTTGCGAATCATTGCGTTAAGGAGGAGGCTTGTAATACTATATACTGTTGTTTACTAGGAATATTTTGTGTTTTAGGAAAATACATATCAATTTTTTTATAAACCAAAGTTCAGAATCAACAGAACAGTTAGTGTTGGTCAACATTATCTAAAAATGTTAGCCTAAGACAAAATTATGCTGACAGAAGCACGCATTATACCAGTCTGAGCTTGTAGTACAAGCAGCATCATGACCAGTTTTATAAATGGAAAAAGGTTTTCAGCTCAATACATACCCTAGAAGGTTAGATATGTAATGAGCTTGCAACTTCTTTTTCATTATCAGTTGTTAGTTAGAGCGAGCAGAAGAATTTTGTAGGTACTATAAGAAATACTAGATACAATAGTTTTGGTTTCATCTTGAAAACTTACAATAGCAGATTTGTTTCCATGGATATCTTCAAAACCTTTTGGATCTCTTTTGACTGCATGAAGCACAGAAATCACTGTTAGAGAAATCATGAATCTCATATTATTTCAATTAAAATTAGCTCATACTGCTATATTGCAGTTAACATCTTCATCTTGTTAACATAAAAACTGAACGTTGGTGAATGCCCTCACCTGTCCCATCTGAAAGAAGTTTTGGACTGCGACGGAAGTCAAGCAAGCGAATCAGCCCAGACATACAGCCCACCTGGATTTTCTCAGATTTGGAATGCTGTTTGTAACTCTTCTTTGCCATGATAGCTGAGAACATGGTCAGATAACTTTCCTTCTAAGGGCTTGCTTTAGACAAGCTAATTATCTGAAAGCAATAAATGCATGCAGCGAGTAAGAATAAAGTTGTAGTAGTATGAACGATGCATTAGAAATACAAACGCAAAAAAGTTTCCCATTTTCTGCACTAACAAGTCCCCACTACTCATATTTGCTCATATCTTCCAAGCTCTAATGAATGGTTTCAAACTCTGCTTCATAAAAGTACAGTTCTATGAAGAAAACAAAACATGGAAGAGACAAGAAAACCAGTTGGACCCCACTTATGCAATGCCAATTTCGACATACTCATGTCACATGCATTTGCACTTAAAGTACGTTCTACCCGCATGATTTTCCTTTGTGTAAACATATGAGACAAGATGTCATAAGAACTGCAAACACCAACTAGAATTAGATAAATGGAACAATTCGGAGCATCCAAAGGGCCAAATTGACGAAAAATCTTTACCCCTCGAATTCCTGTTACTCTGAAAAATCTCCAATAAGCAGAGAACTGCTAAGAACAGATTTCAGTGTATCATTAAGCCTGAAACGGATTAAGCATTGCCTACATTGACATAGTAAAATATCGACCATTCAGATGAATGAATCATCCAAATTGGCGAGTACCTTTTACCGGTACTTGATCAGACAACTCACCAAGTATAACAGCAGAGGCGGTCCTGCTACACTTCACAGACAGTGCCCAAAACGCCAAAAACCACCAAAGGAAGATTTGGTTTCAGAGATCACTCAATCCAATCTTTGAGTCTTCAGAACAAAAAAAAAATGCAGGCAGGAACAGGTTAGGATGTTCTGATAGCCCCAAGCAAACGAAGGACCTTGAAATTGCCGTGCTTCCTCGGTTTCCACGAGATGCCGATACCAAGTCGGAAACAAAGAAACTCTTAAGCGGCAGGAAGGGATATCTCAGAAGGATCAGAACACACAAAAGAAAGGAAGCGGAATTTTTTTCTTCCTTTTATTCCAGCTAGTCTTCTTCACCAAAACAAACACGCTGAGCACACCAACCTCTGTATCTTCATCTCCAGTAACTGCGGAATCTGATGAGCAAGACAGACCCCTGCCTCAGAACAATCTCAGAATTCAGAACCCCAAAACCAAGGAAAACCGACGAGAAACCCACTTTTTTCCCCCTTCTGATCCTCTGGTTCTTCACAGGAACCCCTCAAGGCCTCAAAACACTGACACCAGCGTGAAGATCGAATTTTCGGCCTCCGAAACCGAGAATGAATAAATAAATAGCAAACCAGCGGATACTCACAGCCAAAAAAACTGCCTTTTTTAGAGAACCGTATGAATGCAACCGAATCGTAGTTGCCCTTTCCGATCCTCCCTTCCTTGAAATCCTTCATTCAAGACGCGGAAGCAGAACCATGCCCGGCAACAGCGCATGCAGCGCTCCTCGCCGACGGAGGCTTTACCACTGTGGCCGCGCCAACCGCTGCCGCTGCCGCTACCTTGTCTCTCTCACTCTCGGCATTCGCGACTCCTCTCTAATGGCGGAGCGGATGGAGAAGGTAGGATTTGGAGGGTGGCCTGGCCAATACTTTTGGTTTTGTAGATTATTGCGGGGAGGGGATTCGGATTTGTCTTTTGTCTCTATTGTGGCCTCCGCCTCTTTTTCTACGTCAATAGGTGCGCGATCAAGATCAAGCTCAGCACATAGTGGCTGCCAACAAAAAAAATGGGAGATGAGAAGAGAACAAGAACGGACAGCGCTATGTTATTCGCTCGGCAAATCGACATATACAATACAACCTTGAAAATTTTACAATTAATTAATGCTTGTGCCAGTGGGGTGCCCTGAATTGGAAATACAGATAGAAAGGATCTCTTGATTTTTAGAATATTTTTAAAAGCCTCAAAAAAATAAAATGGATATACTGATATCATCTTTTCCAAGTATGATAATGTAAACGTGCATAGAAACCGCCACGTGTGCACGAGAGTGTGCCACGAACACTCAGCTGAATAATCCATGCATGCAAAATAGATTGAGTATCAAATCAAATGTGTCTATATATTCTCAAGTTCTGATGACAGTGCATTAACGTGTGCTAGTTTCTAGAGGATTATTAAGTTGGAATATAAGATTGCTTTGAATTTTAATTTCGCACAGTTTCTTCTGTTGGAAGACAAATTTTCAAGTGCAATGTCCTTCTAGCATTAATTATCTGTGTACCGAACAAGAATGAACAATCATTAGACAATATATATACTTCTCTTGTTTGGATACAGAAAGCAAAGACTGAAATAGTTAGGGCAAACGTTTCTCTCAATCTTTCTGACTTTCTTTTTTAACTTTCAGATCGTTTCGGCTGTCTCCATTGAATTGCGACCGCCAGGGCTGCAGCTCGATCGTGGCCAAACTCTGAATATGGTGCCTGACAATTGGTTTATACCTGAAGTGAAAAGGATTGCAAGACACACAAAGAAGTGCAGCAGTATTTTTTTAGGCTAAAATGCTTGATACACTTCATTATTCATGCAACAATTTCTAATCAACCCGGCCGAAGAATAAAGGGCGAATCAATTGTGATATCCCCTATGTTACTCTGTACATATATAGTAGTGCACACGCTGATCCACTGAAAGCCTCAACAGCTAGCAACAGTAGTCGTCAAATTCTTTAATTAAATGCCAGGATCGATGTGACAAACCAACTAATTGAAAAGATTCGCCAGAAATCAGTTGGATTAGGATGCATAACAAACCACTAAACAATTCCCCTGGTCTTTATGCTTTTGGTCAAAAACTAATCTCTGTAATAGTACTGTATCAAAGAATTATTCTTGAACATTTCCGATTACAATACCTCACCAAGAGATGTTTTATACCTTCAGCTTTCTTGAAAGGAACTACGGTCGTCGTTGCAGTATATACGTACGGGCAAATTACGTAGACGCTACCGTCCTCTGAGTACACACGGACATCATTTTTTTTTTTGAAAAAACACATACATACTGACCTACTCCTACGGGCCTATGTACCTGATACGTCATTATCTAAAACAAGTACCTGATACGTTCAAATCTACATGCCAAGGATACATCACCTATACCACACCATACGTTCAATGTATGTAGTCCGAGGTACTCCGGTACACGTGGTTGCTCCCAGAGCCGTCCGATCAAAAATCAAGGGACACAATTTCCTCCCGCATTGGCCGTCAAGTAGGGAAGGCCGGAAGGGTGCGCGCGCATGCATGTATCCCAGCTCCCAGCCACGTACGTAATCGCGGGAGGGCGACGTGGGCCTTTGGAGAGCTGTCGGCCGCCCGGTCGAAGCGTGGGAGAAGTGGTCGTTTTCGTCATTTCGTGTGTGTCGGCTACTCGGCTGGTGGTTCTCTCGAGAGGTGAGTAGCTAGCTTTTGTAAGCTCGGGTCGGTTGTCATTATAAACCGGTTTATGATATAGTATTTTTCTCTCTCAATAAATTAGCCATATAAATAAATAAGCGCGTATAATATATATATATATATATATATATATATATATATATATATATATATATATATATATATATATATATATATATATATATTCTGTGACACTCAAGGGCGAAGCTACGTGAAGGCATCGGGGTCGGCCAACACCGACGACTTTACCGTAGCCTGCTATAGCCATTGATTTTTCACCACGTTGGACCCCAGTAGAAAATATGTTGGACCCCAACGAGTTGGCAGCCCAGCAGTTCGGCCCATATTCTGCTTCCTAGACCTGGAACATGATTACATTACGTGAATGTAAATTGCAACCAGATACTGTACAGGCAGCAGCCCAGAAGGCCAAACGTTTGCCTCCAACCTTCGCTACGGCCTAGAGCCCTAGACTGAGTAGTCGTCGTTTCATCTTCCGATCTCCATTGTTCTAGCATTTGGCAAGCAGCGCAGGTACCCAGCGCCCAGCGGCCGCTCATTCGTTCTCTGTCTCGTGTCTCAAAGACGCTAGGCGCAAATCACAGTGACAACTTGCTGGTGGCCGACGGCGATAAATTCTCTGCCCATCTCCTGTCTGCTTGTCTAGGTACCTCAAATACCCTATTCTGTAATTACTAATTAAAACAATCTAGTCCGAAATATGAAGTCTTAAGGCTTTCCACCAAAGAGCGTGCTCTTTCATTCCGGCGAAATATCATGTACCTATCTACTTTAGTATAGCTTGTATAGTTGCATTTCAATAATCACTAGTGACTTTTAATAGTAGGCTACTTGCACATTAGTAATTTAGTATCTATCTGCTTTAATTTTTATTATGTGACTAATTTCATAGGTAATCAAAACACGTTGGAAAGATTCTGTAAAACAAAATTACCCACAACAACTGATAATGAGAATAATGATGAAGATACTTCAATATGAATAGTTCACTAAATATGATTGCCTAGAGTATAGTGAAAACGTGGATAGATATTTTTGTTTATATTGTTACTTGTTCAGATATTGCAATAAGGGACAAGGTGGGAATGATGCATTTGTAGTAGATGGCTGGAATATCTTATAGGTTTAGATAGGTTTAGAGACCATGTAGGCAACAAGGATAATAGTTTTCATAACGGCTACGAAAAGATGTTGTTGAAGCCGGACAATCGATTAGTATATTATATTGTTGCAACCTATAAACTACTTATATGAGTAGCTGAGTACCGACTCTGACCCCGGTGACCATTTATTCTGGCTTCGCCCCTGGTGACACTTCAACCTCCCGGCCCCTTTCTCAACCGCGTAGTTCGCTTTCATAATTTTGCGATTGGATTTAGTCAGCGATGCATGAGTGGCGCGCGCAATACTTTCCACATGAATGGATTTTAGAATTGGTGATGATTTATGTGGTAGTAGTAAGTAGTAACGTCCACACGCTTGGTGAAGGGCTAGTTTCAGCTGCTGCAAGTTGATGTGTCGTATGTAAGTCGTTTGAGAATCAGACAATCAGACCTGAATAAATAACAAAACAGAAAAGGATAAATATGCATGCATACGAATATATATGGTGAAGGAAATAGCCTGATAAATAAAGCTAATTAAGATATTCTACCGGCTATGATAGGGATACATACGCCATATATGATTCGTGAGCTTCTGGACAGTGTAATAAGCCGCGTCCACGTACCACTACCACGTCACGTCGCCTGTTCCCTCTCGCCGCTGCCGGCAGCGCCATACGAGCGGCAAATTCGGCCGGGATAGATTACATTACATAGCCAGCCACGTCTGTCATGTTGCATTGATAGATGTGATTCCATGGAAACGACGCCGACGGCTGTGCGTCGATCTAGGTAGGCGATGCACATCACCCTTGTTTTTTGCTCGCCACCAACTACCCAGAAAACTCTATTGCTTCATGCATCGATCGTCACCGATCCGCTTTTTAGTGCTAGTAGTCAGTAGCCACCGTGTATTATTTTACCGGACACATCTCTGAACCACTGACGTTGTTCTTGTTTGCTTGTCAGAAGATTCTTACTTGCTCCAACGTGTCGTCAAGGATAAAATAAGGATGAATTAATCCAGCTGATCATGATGCCTGTCTGGGGAGAAGGTTGCAGTGAAAAACCTCACCGCCACAACCGGCTACACAGGACACGGCTCCTCAGCTTAATTTGGAAGCGAATACTTCCATGGTAGTAGCACAGATGGAACTGTCGCCTTCCGTGCTTGGAAGAAGAAGAACTGGTTGTTAAGATGTTGATGTCGCACTAGCTAGTCCAATCTCCATGCAACTGCTAATCTCCTTTCACAGGTCAGAAACAGTTGCAGGTAAGCAAGCTAAGCTTTGCTCTCATGGCGTGATGCGTCCTCGCCAACAATTCGACAGGTGGTGGTTTGTCCAGGAAACGCACAAGAGACCATTCGCAAAAAAAAAAAAAAAAAGAAAAGAAAAGAAGAAGAGGAAACGCACAAGAGAAATAAATTAGCACTTTGTTCGATGATGCTGAAATTTAGTTTATGCTAATGTTTATGCTGAAATATTGTGAAATGAAAATAATGTTCCATAGTTGAAAAGTAGTTCTGAATAAGCTCAAACGAACAGGGTAAGCTGCTAGGGCTTGGCCGCCTCTGACCTGTTGTTCATGGTGACATAATGGAGCTGCCGATTAAGGTTCTTGATGAATTGACAATGCGCGTCATCACGCGCTGATGATGCTCGCTCCTGTGGTTGTACTTTAGAGTCCAGATGGCCCCAGGTGTACGTACAAGTGAAGTCCAGGGCTCTCTGTTCACTGTTCTGCCACCTGTAGACATTTCTGCCGTGTTGCAACTTGCAACCTGACAAAATGTAACCAGGCACGATCCTGAATACACGCCCCGTAGCCCTGCCTATGCCCAGCAATCCAAATGTGTCAATAATTTACACATCACTACATCAGAGAGCCACATGTGTACACAGTGTTTATGGCAAGGAATATGGTTTGGGACACGGCCACACAGGTAAGATAGATCCACTTTATTTACACACTAACGGTGTGGCCAATACCTCTGATCCCAGAGTAATAATTATATGATGTGCGCGCGCGCTGCACGACAAATGGCTGTTGATAGAATTGAGACTTGTTGACGAAACGGAAATAAGAGTTGTAGAGCTCAATCATGTGATATATAAGAAGCTGCTAAGTTAGCTGCAACGTCCATCCCATGCTGTCCTCCGTGAGACCTTTCTGGATAGCTGTGAATGCGGAATAGAGTTGCTGAGACACGACTCCGGCCTCCTTGTTCTTCCCATACTCCACTCTGCAATGGACAGGGAATCAATAGACAATGAGCATTTATTGGTTTCAGGTTTCATGAAAGCGCAACAATTATTTGATCGAATTGAGGAGCACATTTCTTTTTCTTTAGTGTCGAATTAGGCTAGCAACCGTGTTTTTTATATGAAAATGAATCAACGATAATCGTAGTGGTCAGATAATTGGAACACATATGTCTGTACCAACTATTTAGTGAAAATGAAGGTTCATAATGCTCGTGTCTCGTCAAATGCTGCTTGTATGTAGGCACTTATAACTCAGACTAGTACTTAAGTGGAGGGTCAGCATTTCCTCACACACTCAAATAGCACAACTACTGAAAAACAAGTAGTTTGGCTGAAGTACTTTCCTTCTTCCACGGTAAGTGATGCTACCAACAGGTGACAGTACAACAGCTGTTCCTGTACAAAAGACTTCATCAGCCCCAAGCAGTTCATCTATTGTGATAAGACGCTCCTCAACCTGAAAAATATTTGTAACAGACAGTGAGAGAAAAAGGAAAAGACTTTTACATGTCAAATGACATCAATACAAATTCAGCATGAGCAGAAGGATGCCTATGCCTGTTGTGTTACCTGAAATCCAAGATTTTGAGAAATTTCAATCACACTTCTCCTTGTGATTCCAGGAAGAATTGTTCCCGTTAACAGTGGGGTAGAAATAACATTGTCCTGCCAGGAAAAAGCGATGACAGCTCTAATACCATCTATGCATTTTGTAGAAATTCTGAACTTGATGGCTAATTTATTTAATAATTGTAGACATCTTAATAGAGTGCTAACTGTTGAGGATAGTATGCATAGGACGTTTTCCAGTTTGCTCACAGAACACCACCAAAATGATCAATGTATCATTGTCAAAGATGTGACTAGTAGATTACACAGATAGACTTAGAATCAAGTGGCAGCTTCATTGTTAACAATAACAACAACAACAACAAAGCCTATCAGTCCCAAGCAAGTTGGGGTAGGCTACAGTTGAAACCCACCAAGAGCCCCTAGTCACGGTTGAGCCACTTCAATAGCTGTTTTCCAAGCACTCCTATTCAAACATAGATCCCTAGGTATATCCTAGACTTTCAAATATCTTTTTATTGCCTCCCCTATATCAATTTCGGTCTACCTCTACCTCTCCTCATATTATTAGCTTGGCTTAGGACTCCACGATGCACTGGTGTCTCTGAAGGTCTCCTTTGGACATGGCCAAATCACCTCAACCGATGTTAGACAAGTTTTTCTTCAATTGGTGCTACCCCTAGGCGGTCACGTATATCATTGTTCCTAACTCAGTCTATTCTTGTGTGACCACAAATCCATCGCAACATACGCATTTCTGCAACACTTAGTTGTTGAACATGTCGAATCTTTGTAGACCAACATTCTGCTCCATACAACATAGCCGTTCTATAAAACTTGCCTTTTAACTTTTGTGGCACCCTCTTGTCACAAAGAATGCCAAAAGCATGTCGCCACTTGATCTACCCAGATTTGATTCTATGGCTAACGTCCACATCAATATCTCAATCCCTCTGTAGCATCGATCCTAGATAACGAAAGGTATCCTTCTTAGGCACTACTTGACCATTCAAACTCACATCTCCCTCCTCCTATGCAGCTTCGTCAAAGTCACATCTCATGTATTCGGTTTTAGTTCTGCTTAATCTAAAACCTTTAGACTCAAGGGTCTGCCGCCACAACTCTAGTTTCCTATTTACTCCCGCCTGGCTTTCATCCACTAACACTACATCATCAGCGAACAACATACACCAAGGGATACCCCCTTGAATGTTCCTGGTAACCTCATCCATTACCAAGGCAAAGAGATACGGGCTCAAGACTGACCCTTGATGAAGTCCTATTGTAATCGGGAAGTAATTTGTGTTATCATCATTTGTTCGAACACTAGTCACAGCATTGTTGTACATGTCCTTGATGAGGGTCACGTACTTTGATGGGACTTTATGTTTGTCCAAAGCCCACCACATAACATTTCTTGGTATCTTGTCATAAGCCTTCTCCAAGTCAATGAAAACAAGGCAAAGAGATACGGGCTCAAGACTGACCCTTGATGAAGTCCTATTTTAATCGAGAAGTAATCTGTGTTACCATCATTTGTTCGAACACTAGTCACATCATTGTTGTACATGTCGGCAGCTTCATTGTTAAGACTCCACAATTAAACTCCCTCCAAAATTTTACGATGTGATTGAATTTGCTTTATGCCTTCATTGTCCTAAATGCAGCTGCAAAGATGAGCAACCTAAACAAAGTTTAACATACATACCTTCACCATAAAGATATTACAAGAAGAAACTTCCTCAACAAACTTATTATGGACTGGATCTAAGTATAGAACATCAGAATGGCCTTTCTCCTTGGCTCTTCTCTGAGCACTGACAACCTGTACAAGTACATCAACTTATCAAGAACCGCACATAAATGTGCTAATGTTTTTCAAGACTAAAGACTGCATTACACTAGTTTACTTGTTATAGGTGTATCTATAACTAGAGAAACCAAGTAATACATTTAAGTACACAAGAGAAACTAAATTAATGTCAAGAAGGTTGCATTAAACAACACAGCACTAACATGATATGAATTGAGGGTTGAGGCAAACATAAATAAGATTTGTTTTCAGGGTATGGCTTGGAGAGATATGAGGTCTGTTCTCATGAATATAGCAGTTATGGTGCAAGGCTGGGCTCTGCTATGTCCACAAGTGAAGAAAACAGAGTTCACTGCGAGGCTGGAGGAGCTAAAATGCTTGGCTACAAGACCAACAAGGTTGATTGGCTAGACCAAGTTGAAGATGAATGGGATAAACTGTTGTTTCAAGAAGCAGTTAACTGGACGACCAAAGAAGTCCCAGAAGAGCTGAAAACCAGACTGTCAGATAAGCTGGAGACTGACGTGATGACAAACAAGAAGCCTTGGTTTAGCCTGTTGGTGGAGGGTGTCTCACCTGGGCTGGAGGGCTGAGCTCAGAGTCTTGAGTGTGGTGTTAGCTTCGTTTTGTTTCTTTGCTATATCTGTTCAGACTCCTTTTTGAAATGTTTTGTTTGAGTTAGCTGAACTGTGTGGAAAGGTGTGATCCACCTGAACGCTGTAATGGTTACATTTTGTCTTGGTTAATGCTAAGGCAGGGGCTAGGCCCTTGAATTCTAAATAAATAGGACAAATAGTGGAAAGCCAAATCATATGTAGGCCCCGTTGGTATCCTCTCCAGCTCCGGCTCCGACTCTCTGCGGAGGAGCCCTACCAAACGGTTTAGTAGGAGGAGCCACTTTTCAGGGAAAAAGAAGGAGCCGGAGCCGTTTTGGAGGAGCCACAACCCAAAATGGCTCCAACTCCTCCGGAGGAGCCCTACCAAACAAGGCCATAGAAAACCAAAACCCAAACGTGTCATCTAGGACAGCGTTCTTGAACTGGCTCTAGGTTCAAGTTTATAGAAAAAAAAGTGGATTTAAACGGGCTGAAAAAATATTTTAAAATTCCAAATGTGTTTCAGATTCAAAACACAGCAACCTGACGGGATGATGTTCATTATCAGATTTCTTTATGGTTTTCTTAACCCTGTTATAGGGTACTGAAATTAAAGTAAAATGAGGAACCAGGAGAATGCTTTGAAAAATCACAGTTGTGAATTACCGAAGCATAGTTCCCAATAGTCTTTATATCACCAGTTCCACCAGGTGCAGCACGGTGGTATTCTTCCTCAGTTAACAAGCTGATTGGAGATAGACCATCCTGAAATTAAACAAGACAGTTCTTACAGATCTAGTAAAATACAACACCAATTGTGAGCAGAAAAGAAACAAGGTAAGATAACGACCTTGAAATAATGCCCAACTGGGCAAACAAACACAACAAATGTGTACTGTGGGGCAGGTGCCACACCAAGGATAGCCCCACTTCCAATTAGCTGTGGTCTGATATACAAAGAACCTTTACCAAAAGGAGGCACCTATAATGGAGAACATGATGTGGGTGAGACATGAGAGATGCATCACATATAGTTATTCAACAAGAGATGTCCAGCGTCCTCACCCAATGCTTGTTTGCCATAACAGTTAGCTTCACAGCTTCTAGGAATTGCTCTACACTTGGTGCAGGCATGCATAACCGTTCTGCACCAATTTTCATCCGCAGTGCATTTTCATGTGGACGGAAAAGAAGGATTGATCCATCCTCTTTTCTATGTGCTCGTAGACCTTCAAGCAATCCCTGTGGAAGTTTTATAAGCGTATTAGAGCATATCAACATAATGTTGAAAAAGGACCATGGTTCTTGAACTGATATGCAGAGTTGTCAAACCTGACCATAATTCAGAACTGCGGCTGCTGGATTCAGCTCAATTGGCCCATATGGCACCAATTTACCATTCGTGAACACCCCATCTGAAGAACAGCTCATTAAATACATGAAGTCTGTTGGGACCAGTTGAAACCCAAGAGCATCCCAATTGAAATCAACTAGGTCCGGGGGCCCTGTGCTGAAACATGCAACTCCCATGAACAAATGAACCCACAATGAAGCTGAAACATCAACGGGATAATAGGTATTGCAGCTGTTTGTAACTGCGAGTTTGTGAATACTGAGTACTATAACAACTTCTAGTCACTAAGTTGATTCTTCATTTCTTTCCTTAATAAGCCTAACATGCTTATGATCTATGCTGACAATTTGTGTACCTCATCATAGAAAATGGATTGTAAACCACATGTTCCGCAGAACTCTGTTTTTCCCACCTAGTTTTACCTTATGTAATTTAGCGTAGTACTGATACATCATGAATGGATCCCCCCTTAACATTGCAACCGTAAATGTTGGGATTCTCAAATTTACCACTGGAGTACTGGACCCATAACCAGCGTGTCATTCACTCAGTGGCAGTCATAACCAGGGGGCAAACGTTTTCAGCGGCAAATTTCCAATTGTATCACCATTGCAAAACTAAAATATTATTCAGTCCTTTTTGCTAGTTAATATTAGGCCTAGTGCATCATCCCAAAGCAAAAGGTACACAAAAAAATGTCGCATCATACTTGTACGCAGTCGTCATCAGAGACAGAGTGGAGAACCGGCTCCTTCTAGCAACAGGGTTTGATGGGGTGGAGGCAGTGCAGTGTGCCGATCGGCTCCAAATCTGCAGGATTAACGCTGTCGCGTCAGAACCGGCCGGCCGAGCAGACGATATTGGGGCGGCCGCGTGCAGCCAAAACCCCATGATCTTGAGCAAAGTAACTCACGTGACGGGAGAGGAGGCGTGGGGATGGCACCGCGCCGCGGCCAGACGAGGGGGACGCAGAACTGCGGGCCGCGCAGGTGCGGAGCTCCATTTGTAGTCTGGGCGGAGACCCGAGGCCGGCGACCGGGGGTAGGTTTGCAGTTTGCTGGCAGGTTTGGTGGGGATGAGGAGGTAGTCTCGCGCGCGCGCGGTCACGGCAGCTGCTTGGAATCGCGCGACCGCCCGAATTGTTCGACGCTGCCGAGCCGCCGGCGCGTTGCCATTGGTGATTGGGTCGTCTGATTTATATTGGGGTTAGAAATGGCACTGTAGTAATTTTATTTGTATTTGACTATTATTATTTAATCATAGTCTAACTAGGCTCAAAAGATTCATATCGTAATTTACAATTTGCCGAAAAAAAACTTACGATCGAGGCCCTATTGCCGATTTGCCGGGTCGCAGTCTCCCACGCCGAGGAGCCCGGAGGCCGGGCCTTTGCTAGCTTCCAGTGCATGACGCGTGGGGCACGGGGCGTCCGGGTCCACCATGTCGGTGAGGGTGGGTACGCTGTGTCACGTGAACGGGAGCATGCAAAACTGCCGCCGCCGGCGGCCATTGTGTTGACTGAACGGAACGGTTCTGTGGGCCACGGCACGGACAGGATGTTGGTCCATGCAAGGGACGACTGGGCCTCACATCCAGCATGGGCTTGAGTTGAGATCTGGGCCGGCCTAGCAAGAGAAATGGGCCTAGGCAAGGCTCATGCCTCTTGCTACCGGTTCCATGTCAGGCAGGCCTCCTTTTTAGATGAATTTCAGGCAGACCTGATAATAAAGAAAAAACACGACGAAGAATCTCGTGATTGTTCAAGATATATAAAAAGTGCTTCTGTTGCCGAGTTGGTGCAGAGGAAGCGGCAGCCGGAGCAAATGCAGCCTCAGAATATGCTGAGCATTTTTACATCGATGCATCGAAACAATCGTGTTAGACGACGACCTCTAGAAGAGTGTACCAACAGACGATACTTCGTCTATGCACGTTCCCAGTTTCACTTCGCAGCCAGAAGACGAGTGTACCAAACCAAAGGCCACGAATATCCGACAGCAGTTTTTTAGTGATGCCACAACCTCGCCTTTGTTTGTAACGTTCGAGTCTTCGCAGAGAATTTAATTTCGGATCCTGTAGGAGAGCAGCATTATAATCCATGCAGCGCACCGCGTGACTGCAAACCTTTCCTGCTCAGAAGCAGCAAGCTCCGAAATGGAGAACGCCGGGATCGGGAGGGGACAGACGACACCGGAGAGCGCACATCAGCACAGCTCCAGAACAGCGGCGAGCAGATTTGCGTGCAACACCGGCGAGGCGGCGGAGAGCCAGCCGGTCGCTGTCGAGGACAAGATTTTCGTTGCTGTCCCCGAAGAACTCAAGCACGGCAAGAGCAACTTGCTGTGGGCGCTGCAGAACTTGGCCAGGGACGCCTCCAGGTCCCGGATTGTCATTGCTCACGTCCACGTTCCTGCACAAATGATAACCAGCAAGTATCTGAACCAGGAACGTCGCCCTTTCTCTGCCTGAAAGTAAACGGCGACTTCTACATCTTGTTTTGAAAGTGCCTTAATTCGTCTTGTGCTTCTTGCCCTGTAAATACTTCCTTCCTACTCTATGAAACGCCAAAACACCTTCAACTCAAAAAAACACCTCCCTACACTAAAACTTTTTTTCATGGTAGATAGAACTTTCATAGTCTATTATTATTGCAATATTTCATATATTTCCCGCTTAAACATATTTAATGTTTTTATTTACAGTGGGGCTAGGGGAAAGTGTTCATTACAGCACAATGAGACCACAAGAACTCCGTGCATACAGGCAGCATGAGAGAGAAAAGATGGAGAAAAAACTAAACAAATATGTTTTGATATGCAGGCGATTGAAGGTGTTTGTTTACGTTCTCTTATTTGTCATTGCTAATTGAATCTAAATTCTTTTTTTTTTCTTTTGAGAACAAGAACCGGAATGGAATCTTAAGAGCTGAGGAACATGTATCCCAATATTGCATAATGCTCATCAAAATTTTCATGTACCAGGTTAATTGCGACATAGTAGCTATTCAAAATGATGACATAGCTAATGGGGTCATCGAGCTTATTTCTTTACATGGGATCAAAAAGCTTGTCGTCGGAGCCGCATCAGATAAAAAATATTCAAAGTAAGGCTCAAACATCTATAGTGTCTCAAATTTCTAGTTCCATCAGTTCTAGCATCTGCCATTTGTCCACAATAGATGCCTCTAGCCATTAAAGGATCCCGGTATGATGTTTATCCAAATTATGATATAAGCTTCTTAAAATATAGCAGTTGAGTAACCAAAACTGCAAGAGTAGCCATCTAGTAAAGAACGATTTGTCAACTATAGAAATGTGGATGGGCAGGCAGTTCCCTGATAGCTCATAGTTTAAAATCTAGCATTTAAAGTACTCCAAAAGTTCTATAGATACGAAAGCTGAAAACTGATGTGCAGGTTCCCATTTGTTTCAAAAAACCCATCTTATGAACTTTGAGTGCAAAGAATAAGAAAAGGTTCGCTAAGAGATTGTTCCTTTAATTTCCAACCTAACAAATGTTATCTAATCCTAGGACAATGAAAGCACCAACGTCCAATACAGCACTGAAGATAATGGAGAGAGCAGATTCGCCATGCAAGATATGGTTTACTTGCAAAGGATCTCTAATTGTTATCAGGTAAGGTTGAGATGGGTTGGTAGTAAGCCACCTAAATTAAGTTACTCTTTTCTCTCTTGCGCTATCTATCTATGTCTAGCCGTTTAGGATATATATAGTGATTCATCATTAATCTACATCAGCATATTACAGTGTGCTATCAACTCTCTGTTTCAGACAAGTATAGTACCTCGTTGTTATTGTTAACTGTCAATTTGACAGGGGCAGCAATGCAGACGCACCTGCAGTACCATCATCACAAAACACAGCACCACTACCAGTATTCAACATTTCTAGCCAAATGAGATCAATGATGATCCACGATTCAAACAACAAAGCGTCAGGCTCAAATGTAAGTATCACGAACGATATGGGAGGATCAAGAACAGATGTACCTTGCTCTCTATCCGAAAAAACTGGTGATACACTGCTTCAATCATTTGAAGATGTTGAGTCCACTTTCAATGGCAAGCCAAGGAGACCATGGAGTTTAGAGGACTTCTCTGTTGACTCAGGCAGATCGCAGAACTCTGATCCCAGTTCTTCACCAAATGACGGGAGTATGGGACATCCAGTATCTCTAGAACAGCAGTGGTTGATGACGATGACCTAAGTGAAGTTGGATCAAATATGCATCTTTCAACTGACAACTCATACGACCATATTTCACCAACACCACATGACCTGGTATGTACTGTGTGCTACTATTGAGATATAAAGTGGGGGGTTATCTCATAGTCCTAAATGGCATATAGGTTCTGATACATCAAATTTAATGGCCCAGGATAAACTTAAGGAAACTCTCACTGAAATACAGCTTTTGAAAAAAGAAGTGCAAGAAGAATGCAATAAACGGTGAAATGCTGAAAGAAAACTGCAATCAGCTCTTCAAAAGGTGCAGGCTTTGCTCATTCACTATGCTAGTCCAGAATCCAGATTGAATGCTTGTTTATTAATAAAATCATATGTATTCTTGCAGACCAAAGAATTGGAAAAATCTTATATGAATGAATTAAGGCAGCAGAAGGCACTCAAGGAAACACATGAAAGACAGAGGCAGGAAATTGATGTAATGAGAAGACAGCAAGAAGAAGCATATGCTGCGCTATACAATGCAAATGAGCAGAAGGTCACACTAGAACAACGAATAAGTGAGATCGAGCTTTATGTTAAAGATAATGAAGATAAGCTAGCAAGAAACAAACACCAACTGGAAGCGCTCCAAGCAGATTGTGACAGGATACAACAGGAAAGAGATGTTGCCATAAGGGAAGCCGCTGAACTACATGAAAAGAATCGGCAGGGAGTTTTTGCACCATCTGAAGCACTAAACACCAAGTTCTCTCTTATTGAGCTGCAGCAAGCAACACAAGACTTCGATCCAATGCTCAAGGTTGGTGAAGGTGGTTTTGGAAGTGTCTATAAAGGTTTCCTCCACAATACAACAGTAGCTATAAAGTTGCTACATCCAGAAAGCATGCAGGGGCAATCAGAATTCCATCAAGAGGTAAGTAATCATTTTTTTTGTATGAAAACTACATTTTCTGTTACAAGGAAGTGTGACTTGCATTGGTATGATAATCTTCTAACTGAATCCTTGCAGGCTTCTGTTCTCAGCACAGTAAGGCATCCAAACCTTGTCACGCTGATTGGTACATGCCCAGAAGCTTTTGGTCTAGTATATGAGTTCTTTCCAAATGGAAGCCTTGAAGATTGCTTAGCATGCAAGAACAACACGCCACGACTCACATGGCAGACCCGCACTCGAATAATTGGAGAGATGTGTTCTGCTCTCATTTTCCTTCATTAAAACAAACCTCACCCTGTGGTTCACGGTGACCTAAAGCCACACAACATTCTTCTTGATGCCAATTATTCCAGCAAATTAGGAGATTTTGGAATTTCTCGATTGTTGATACAGACAAACACCTGCAGCACAACTCTTTACCGAACAACAAACCCAAGAGGCCAAGAGGAACCTTCTCTTATATGGATCCTGAACTTCTGACCACTGGTGAACTCACACCACTATCTGATGTGTACTCCCTTGGCATTATCATCATGCGTCTATTGACAGGGAAACAACCTCAAAGGATTGCCGAAATAGTGAAAGATGCCATTGAGAAAGAAAACCTGCATTCCATCATTGATACTACTGCTGGAAGTTGGCCTTTCATACAAGCTAACCAACTTGCGCATATTGCCTTGAGATGTGCTGAGTTAAGTAGGAGGCGAAGGCCAAATCTAACAGTGGATGTGTGGAAAGTGGTTGAGCCCCTAATGAAGGCAGCTTTAATGACAGCACGGCCACTGTCATGCACAACTCTATCAGATGACACTTGTATCCCATCATACTTCATATGTCCAATCTTGCAGGTAAACAATAGGCATAACATATCTTCAACTGATATCCAATCTCACCAAGTATCAAATGCATGATCTGTTGACCATATGGTCCATGAAAAATACTTTAGTCATCCTATAGCACATACTAGTTTTAGTGCTAGCTAATTAAACTATTAAAAAGGAAGCAAAAGATTAACAATTAAATACACTGAATTGGAAACATTGCACAGTTGCGGTGTCAATTTTGATGCTTTCAATGGATGACCTTTTAAATATAAGGAATTGTCATTGCCACATAACACTTAAGACGAAATGGCTAAACTTACCAGCTGTAATGTGATGGTGGCCAGGAGACCATGAACGATCCTTACATTGCCGCAGATGGATTCACTTATGAGGGTGAAGCTATTAGAGGCTGGCTTGATAGTGGACATAGCACATCACCTATGACAAACCTCAAGCTTGAGCACAGCCTTCTTGTGCCGAACAGGGCCCTTCGTTCAGCGATACTCGAGTGGAACCAGCGGGAGATGCAATGACAACAATCCATGCATCGATGAAGATGTTATCTTGCCATCTTGTGATTGTAAGTTACCTACTAAGTTGCGTGCACAGAGTTAGATGTCGAATGTAAAGCACAAAAAATTGCTGGTGGAAAAATATATGTTATTTACGGTGTACCTGAGGGTCTATTCAGAATGGTTATCCCAATTTCACGAAAATTGAAGTTCTCTAGGGTTCATAAAGGGGTTTATACTTCTATGTATACGCACATCATCAATTGGGATATGATATCACCATAAGGACGATTCAGCGGAAGGCACTTGATTCGCAGTTCGCCACAAGGCCACCACTGCAAATTACGTATTTCAACAGCCATGGAGAAAATGGACGCAATGTGTGGCTAGCAGCTACTACAGTTACCGCGCTAGGCACTAATTCGATGCAGTGCATTTCGAGCAGGCGTCGGCCGCCTCGGCATATATCGGCTCCTGAACCCTAACCACGACGCCATCGGCCACCTCGGCATACATTGGCTCCGGAACCCTAACCACGACGTCACAGACTCACAGTCAAGCGGTTAACAAGGAAAAAAAAAACTAGTTGAACAACGCGCGAGCACACGAGGGAACTCAGGAAGACGAGGAGACAGGAGAGCGCACCTACCGGCGGCGGTGCGTAGCTCGTGGTCGTGACCCGAGTGGCTAGGGGAGAGGACGAACCGGCGAAGGATCGCCGCTGCGCCGGTCAGGGGCGGGCAACAGCAAAGGCGGCGTTGTCTTGTGCAGAGCAGCCCATTGGAATTCGGCCCGTAAGGTAACAGTAGCAGATCCACTATCCAACAGGATTTTATGGGCCGTCTCGTCTGGGCCCTAAGGGACGGGACAGAAGGATAAAAAAAGGATTCATTGCCGTAAAAGAATTCTGATTTTTAAGCTGCGGCATGCGGCCCACGATTTGACACCATTCTTGGATACAGATGTCAGCTCGGAAACCACTGCATGACTGCACGGGAATCAATCAATCACCATCAACTGTTTACTCATAGAGTATAAAATATAGATTAAAAATAACTAATTACATAAATTATAATCAATTTACGAGACAAAATTTTTAAGCTTAATTAGTCTATGCTTTTACAATGTGGTGCTACAATAAATATGTGCTAATGACGGATTAATTAGGCTTAATAAATTCGTCTCGTGAATTACTGAGGACTTTTATAATTTATTTTATTATTACTATCCAAACACTGTCATGTGACACACACCGATGTGACATCCTAAACTTTACTCTCAGGATTTACACGTCACCGAAGTAAACAATGGGGTGTTTGGTTCCACCTCATAAACTTTAGTCGATATCCCGTCAGATGTTTAACACATACTCGGAGTATTAAATAAAGACTAATTACGAAACTAAATACATAGATTGAGATTAATTTGCGAGGCAAATTTTTAAGCCTAATTAGTCCATGATTTGACAATATGGTGCTACAGTAACATGTGCTGATGGCGGATTAATTAGGCTTGATAAATTTATCTCATGAATTACTGACGGATTATGTAATTTATTTTTTTATCAGTATCCGAAAACATCATCATACAACACCTCATATGACATCCGATAAGACACCTCTTAAACTTGAGTCACTGCATCAAACGCACACTGAGAGAAACCTCAGCCTCACACCTCATGGCACGCAATGGTTTGCGTCGTGACTCGCGTGCCTCGTGAAGAAGCCGCCAAAGAGTGAGAGGGTTCGAGAGGCAAAGGGGGCGTGCAAACGTCAAGGGAGGAACTATTGTCTGGATGGGTACGTGTGCTCCTTTGGGATTTTCAATTCCAACGCGCGTGTGTGGTCCGAGCCCTGGGCGGCTCACGTACGCTCCTCCAGAATCCAGATTTCCCACGGAACCAGCCCGGCCGGCCAGCACGTACTTGTGCTCGATAGCAGCGCGGCCGCCGCCCGCGCCGCGAAGCTTTGGAAAAACGGCGCGCGCTGGTGGAGTGGTACGGTGGTGGTGGAGGAATGATCCCGTCCACGGACACGACCACTCGAGCGATGCTGCATCACGCATGCGCGGTGGTGCGCCCAGTCCAGTCGGGTTGTACCGTACTACCGTTTGTGCGCAGCACCTCCCCGCCGAAAGGTCCATGTCGTCGGTGGAGTCCACCGGTAAGATCAGTCCCCTTTTCGCTCGGGCTTGTTTGGCCTATAAGTTGTACTCAATTCATTCTAAATTATAAGACGTTTGATTTTTTTGACATTAAGTTTGACCACTTGTCTTATTTAAAAATTTATATAAAATATCACTTCTTTCATCGTGGTTTGGTTTATTAATAAAAATTCTTCAAGAATGACTTAAATTTGACTATATTTTCAAATTTTTTTCATCGCAGCTTGCTGTCCATTTTCACGACGTCGTGACTTAGTCTATAAAGCCCGGCGATCAGTGCCACGCTTCGTTTTCATCACAACTTGCTGTCCTTTTACCACGAGTGTGCGGTTGGTCTACCAGTGTCGTCACTTTTGACTGCTAGGAGTAGCGCGGCAGCGCCGGCCGAACTGTGAAATTTCTTCTGAACCTGGTGGAAAGAGAGGGATGAGAGGACGAGACGAGACTACCGGAGTACTGGAGAGGGGCCGGGGAAGCGAGGCAGCGCCGAGTTGTCCGCACATGCTCCATGATTCGCAGTATCCGGATAAGGACGACGTGCCGTATCATGTCACTGTATATCGTATGATGTCACAGCACAGGCTGTGCTGTGCCGACGAGGCTAGCTCCTTTCCTTGTGCATCAAACCGCGATGGGTGATTCCGCATAAATTCAGATAGCTGCGTTGCGTGGTCGAACAAGGAGAAGAGAGGAGTGACGACGCCGGCCGGCCCCATCAGCCTCGCGACTTTCGTTCCGTTAGCTTGGCTTATAAGCCGTGTTTTTTCAGCCAACAAACAGTATTTTTCTCTCATAATAAATCAGCCAATAGTATTTTCAATCATGGCAGCCCAGCAAATAGGGCATTCATCATTCATTAATGCACGACGACATTCCTTCTCACGAGCCGCTAGCATCATTGAATACTCGACGAGATTATTTTGTTTAGTCATAGCTCATCATCATCTCAGATCAAAAAAGAAGAAGAAACCAGCAGAAGAAGGGGAAACAAAAGATTAGCGAGCTCCAAATCTTCGCCCTGGCGGTGGTTGCAGCGATGCTCGCCCATACATCAATAATCGTTTCGTATAGCTTTGTTTACGAGCTCGGTCGGTCGCAATCCTCCGCTAAGCTCTCCCCTAGTCCCCTCTGGACTAACCTAACCGTAACCGACCACTCATTCAGCGATTAGGTCACACATGCATGCTCATTTAGAGAAACACACAATTGTCGTGCGCGAACTCGCCAGCATCGGCCGCCGGAAAGCAACGTTTGTCTGGCGCAAACTAGAACGAGCTGAGAGCTAGCGATGGAGCCCCCAGAAACCAGAACCAGAAGCGGAGGCCGCTCGTTTACGTGCGCGCGCCGACTCGGCCCGCTGGCCGCTCGGCTCGGTCGGTAGAATGATGAGCTGGAGAGAGCGACGTGGCTGAATTGTGCTGCCCGCAACTTGTGGCCCGGATGAGATGGCCGGCGCGCGGGATACGGACGGACGGTTCGGACGACCGTTGGCTGGCTAACTTTTGCTCTTTTCTTCCTTGACTTGATGACATTTGACATGACCCTACAGTAAATCTTTTACGCAGCTCTTTTTTCCCCCCGAGAACTGCACGGTCTTGTACATGAAGCTACAGTAGCGAGGCCAAGGACGTTTGCAGTGTCCTCTGCCACGGTTACTTTACTTTCTCCTTTTTACACACACCCGGTCCCGGTGGATACGGGATACCGCCATAAATTGTTGATGTTGTTTTCTACTACAAGTTTACTTAAAATTAAAATTAAAATATAGTTTAACTTTGACGAAATTTAAAAGTGTTTTTTTAGAAAAATAAGAATGGTCCCGACACATGTTCACATGCATGTATTGAAGTATAGTTTTTTTCTTTCCAACTATTGTTACTAAGGCCCTGTTTAGTTCTCCCCGGAATGCAGAATCCAGAATCCATAATCAAAATCCCCCTCAAAACCCAAAATGCAAAATAGTTTAGTAGGGTGTTTACTTCCACCCAAAATCCAGAATAGGAACTCAACTAATGACAGATTTGCCCTCATTAATACATGTAGATTGCAGATTGCAGGCAGGATATCCGACGATGGAGGGGTGTGGCTGGGACAAGAACTCCCTGGTGCCGTCGACGTTGCCGTAGCCATCGTTGTCGCCATGGTAGAAGCTGTCGGCGCCGTACCCGTCCATGTGGGCAGCTGCGAACCGGGAGGAGACGGTAGATCCCGCGAGCTCAGAGGAGGATCTGCGAGCTCGGAGGAGGATCCGGCCGGAGACAGAGGCAGTGGTGGCGGTGGGAGCGAGCAGCGGCGGCGGCTGAAGTGCGTCAGGGAGGAAGAGAACGGGGAGGAAGGGAACGAGCGGATAGGGTGGGGGTACTGAGGGCAACGTAGACTTCCAGGCATAAAACGGGCTCAATTTTGGCCTATGGACTCCCAAATGTAGAATCCGAAATAGACCTCAGCAAAAAAAATTGGATGGTGTTTAGATCCATTTGGCAAAATGGTGAGCCAAAATACAGATTTTTTTAATTCTGACGGGAACAGGGCCTAAATTTAAGCAGCAGTTCTTACATTGAATACATGTACATTGATGTGTCGTGAATTCATGGTATGCGTCCGTGGTTACACCATGGAAACCGTATCGACTGATTTTTTTTTTCTTTTGTTTCTCGGAGGGAGCAGGGAGTCTACCAATCGACGAGTCTGGCGATTAGGTTCACGTTACATCACCGGCCCCAAATTCAGAGTCACGATTAGTCCTTGGCCTCGAAAGAAAATCGTGTTCAGTACCGTGAGTTGCCCAACAAAATGACGTCGCCGCGCAACGGCAAGCATGAAGATGCCGTCCCTCGTGGAAGGAAAAGCCACTGGCTTAACTAATTGCATTTTATTTCCCCTCCTCTCCTTTTTGCGTCATTGCTGGCATAGAAAATGCGATGACAACTCATGGAGCACGGCAGACGCCCCGGGCTGCTGTGACAAAAAGAACAGATAGCGCGGCTAATCAGACGACTGAACAAAACCCACACCCTGGGTGCCCTTTTTGTGAACTTGTGATATAGTGCATGTACTATATCCTGTTTTTTTCCCCTCGTTTTCGTCGAACCTTTTGTGAGCTCTACTCAAATAAATCCTTGAAGGGCACAACGTATCCTGGCTCGGCAAGGCGAAAGAGTAATGTGGAGCGAAGAAACCAAGCACGCGAAATTGCAGTGAAAGATTGTCAACGAAGAATCTAAATGAGATTATGAAAAAAAAATAAGGGAGGAATAAATTCCGTTCATGTTTCACAATGGACTGAGGCACAAGCAGGTTTCATCTATATATTTCTATATTATTAGGGTCTGATGGACACAACCGGACCTCTTGCCCCATGTTGCAAAATCCTGGTTGTATGATTGGTACCTCCATTGACAAATTCACAATTACTAATTGCTGAGCAGTAGGATTATTTCTGAATTATCATGCAGACCGATATTTTCTTTTAATAATTTCCAGAAGATATGGTTTATTGAACCTTAACTATTTGCAGATAACACCATGGCAGCAGCAAGCCAACAACCATCCCGCTCCTCCTCCCTCTGTCAGGCTGTCACCGTCCCCCACCGCCGTCCTCGTCACCACACCTACCCGTTGCTCCCACTCCTTCCAGAACCACCTCCTCGCCGCCATTGCTGCTCACTATAAGACTCTTCACTCCCGCTGCGACGCAGTCCCTCACAAGCACCACACCACCTCAGCTCAGCAAACAGCTTCTTCTAGCTAGCTAGGCTCGGTTGCTGCAAGAAGCTAATAGCCGGCGACATGGAGGGGAAGGAGGAGGACGTCCGCCTGGGCGCCAACAAGTTCTCGGAGCGCCAGCCCATCGGCACGGCGGCGCAGGGCACCGACGACAAGGACTACAAGGAGCCCCCGCCGGCGCCGCTCTTCGAGCCCGGGGAGCTCAAGTCGTGGTCCTTCTACCGCGCGGGCATCGCCGAGTTCGTCGCCACCTTCCTCTTCCTCTACATCTCCATCCTCACCGTCATGGGCGTCTCCAAGTCCACCTCCAAGTGCGCCACCGTCGGCATCCAGGGCATCGCCTGGTCTTTTGGCGGCATGATCTTCGCACTCGTCTACTGCACCGCCGGCATCTCCGGTACCGTATTAGTACACCGCTTGCCTCGTCCTCTGTTTCTTTTCGTCTGGTTTCCTCCTTCCTCTGCTTCTGCTTGCCTTGCCTCGTCGTGCACTCGTGCTAGCTGCTGATCTCTCTCTCGCTCGCTCGCAATCGCAACTGCAGGCGGGCACATCAACCCGGCGGTGACCTTCGGGCTGTTCCTGGCGAGGAAGCTGTCGCTCACCAGGGCGGTCTTCTACATCATCATGCAGTGCCTGGGCGCCATCTGCGGCGCCGGCGTCGTCAAGGGGTTCCAGCAGGGGCTGTACATGGGCAACGGCGGCGGCGCAAACGTGGTCGCGCCCGGATACACCAAGGGCGACGGCCTCGGCGCTGAGATCGTCGGCACCTTCATCCTCGTCTACACCGTCTTCTCCGCCACCGACGCCAAGAGGAACGCCAGGGACTCCCATGTGCCGGTGAGTGTTCGGAGCTCCAGGATCAACCTTGAATGCTTACTTGTCGATCCGTGCCTCCGTGGAAGCTTGACTGACATGGTGATCGATGATTTCTTTGTGGGATGAATGGACAGATCCTTGCCCCGCTCCCAATCGGGTTCGCAGTGTTCCTGGTCCACCTGGCCACCATCCCCATCACCGGCACCGGCATCAACCCGGCGCGGAGCCTTGGCGCCGCCGTCATTTACAACCAGCACCATGCCTGGTCTGACCACGTGAGTGAAAACAACGCTCTCTGCCTTAGCAAAATTGTTTTGCTTACTGCTAGAAGTAGCATGGAGAGTCTAATCTGATCAAATGAAATCATCTGAAACTAAATAGTGAAATGGAGTCTGGTTAGGTGTTACAAAATTGGGGAGTAGCTACAAAGTAAAAATATGTATACATCATTCAACTGCTAGAAAGTAGTAGAAACCATTGATCAGTAGGCAGGTTTCTGAAGGTCGAAGCATGATATGCTACGATATAATCTCATAAGCATTTTGTTGGTTAATTTGATTAGATTATGTAAACCTGCCCTCATCCGAAGGGTGATGCTGCTTTATTTGTACTAGCAGCCACCCACTACCTTCTAGGACAACGACCTGCATTAACGTATTATGCACCCTCGCGGAGCAATGCTGACCTCAACAATTTCTGCCTTTGCAGTGGATCTTCTGGGTCGGCCCTTTCATCGGCGCTGCCCTGGCTGCCATCTACCACCAGGTGATCATCAGGGCCATCCCATTCAAGAGCAGGTCTTAAGCTGGTGCTGCTTTCAGGTGCCGATTCAAGAGGCAACCTGCGTTCTGATGGAGTTATTCTTATTCATGGTTGTTTCCAATGCCTACAATGTTACGTGGAGTTCCTCCGTTCCTCTTCAAGTTCGCTCTGCTTTTATCTGAACCCCAGACTTGTATTTCAGTACCCAATTGTGTAATATGCAGCCGCTGTTATTGTGAAAAAAAAAATCTTTTAAGTTATGAGACAGTCGAGTCGAGCCTCAAGAGTTCATCCATTCGGCCGCTGCCGCCCTTCTGCAATGTGGCCAATGGGCAACCCTACTGTGCCACGGCCAGCGCCCAGCAGAGCATCTCAGCACAAACTACAGTACAGCACCGTGACGACGGCTACGCAGCGCAATATAGCTTTGTGGTTGAAGCGATTTGTTCTCAAGTTGGCGGGGTTGGCGCCGCCGAAAAGGACGATGATGAGTCACCCCACATTCGCAGCAGCCTGCCAGGCGCCTGCCCACTGCCAGGGTGGAGGACTCAGGACTGGTCCTTCTCATCCGCCCCGATCCCGGCGCAATGCTACAAAAACCAGCGTGGCTACACCGTGGCTGATTGTTGTTTCTTCTCGCGGGTCGCGCAGCCGGAGACGCCTTTCAGTTTCAGCGGCCAAGGGCTGGTTGCTCTTGCCATTACTGCATATGGTGGTCCAGTCTCGCGGTGACTAGGCTGTGCGGCGTGAGCGACGGTGCTCATAGTTGATGGGAGGTTTCACAGGACCATATACGAGATTGGTCTGGCTCCCCCCAGCTCCGGAGCATAAGGTAGAAAACACTAATAAAGCTGCATCATCGGAAGTCCAGTAGGCATATTTTATGACCGTATTCGAGACCGAATCTGTTTAGAGGAGTTAAGGGTTCTATTCGCTTGAATTTATAAGCCGGAATCAATCCTATTTTTTCAGCCATGGAACAATATTTTTTTCTCACAACAAATCAGCCCTACAAATCAATCACAACAGCATCAAGTTCTGCCGAACAGAGCCAAGATCCGTCCGTATCCGAGTCCAGATATTCAACATCTGATACCGTATCTGTATCCGAATAATCAAATCACATATTTATGATATCGATGTACAATCATATCCTATCCTGGTTGACATTATCCATATTTGAATTCAAATCCGGACAGAAATATAAAAACAAATGTAATATCAGTGAGTGAGATATCCGTTTGTATCCGATCCGTTTTCATCCCTGATCGGAGGGCAGAGACCACTGCGAGGTACGAGGCGCATGTTGGCACGGCTGCAATGCCGTCAAACGGGCCAGGGGCAAGGGCAGGCGTTCGCGACCTCGGACACACGAGATAGATCGCCATAAACCGCAAGGGCCAGCGCCCAGCGGGGACTGGACCATCGCCTTGTAACTTGTAAGCAGCCCAGGGCATGCCAGTAACTGCCTGATGCACGGTTGGGTTTCATGGAGCAGGCAGAAATTCTGACGAATGCCATCACACAGACAGGTAACAGTTTGACCGCAAATCACCAACCCGTACATTTTATTTCTGCCATCAAGCAACAAACCCGTGCTTTCTTGCTCGAACAGAAATTTCGGAATCCCAACAGCAGTTTAAAACAAGTTCATGTAGTATGGGCGACATGTATTTTGTGAAGGGGCCAGATTCTTAACATAAATTTCGAGTAGCTGGCACCGACGTTTTTGACAGCGAATGAATTGGCTCCTTTAGTCAAGTAACTGGTACAAAATAATTTCATCAATGCTGAATCGACTTGCAGCACCACTGCACCAGCTCCAACCATGGGTGAGATAATGTGTAACTGTGGATGAACAGATGAATTGGTACTGATTGCTGAATGACTAGCTCAACTGTTTTTCCTGTGCAAAAACTAGGCTCCTAGTTGAGATTCCTTCTGTACAGGGGCATCACGACGCCAAGACAAAAAAAATGGAAGAAAGAATAGGTTACATATTGGGGTGAGTAGGGGTATACAAATGGAGAGTTACTGCTTTGGGTCCTTCAGTCATTCAATCTGGGAATCCAATATACAGTCTCATCATTTGGCACTTGTTACTGGTTAGCACGCCAGTTTAGTATGCTAAGGAGACTTGCTCAGCCATGTAGGAATATAGGCAGAATCTGCAATTCACAGCACAACATAAAGGGCGTACCCAGTGCAGAGAGCTCCCGCTCTGTGCGGAGTCTGGGGTAGGGTGTCAGTGACAAGCCTTACCCTCGCCTGTGCAATGCGAGGAGACTGCGACTCAAACCCGGGACCTTCTGGTCACAGGCGGTAAGACTCTACCGCTTGCACCAGGCCCGCCCTTCAATTCACATAACAACATGAGATTCTTTTTTTTTAACAAACTTTGGTATCTTCAATAACTATCATGTTCAATAAGCTAAAGTTGAAACACAAAGCAGGTGCAAGCAAATCTCTGCACATGCTAGATAAATATAACAATTGACAAACAGGTGCATAGCTGCAGGAACCACACATATTAGACGATAGCAGACCAACATCTAACACAATGTTGCATTAACACTACAAGTTCCCAGCAGCTAGAAAGGTATGACACTGAATCTGCAAATGACTTGGAATAGTTTGACCCCACGGAGGTATGTAACTGAATGCAGATTGTAAAACAGATGTAAATTAGGAGAAGGGGCATACCTTTGTTGACTTGAATTGCATTGATGACAACAAAGAACCCATCCATTGCCAACCATTAGCTTCTAAAGAAATTGTCAATCTTTCTGATACTATGATACAGTTGCAGTCATTGAATGGTCATAGCAGCCAAAAACCACCGGTTATCTTAACAAACTTCAAAAAAATGCCACCCTGCTTTTTACACTCAATAATTATTTACCACGCTTTAGTCCAGGGTGTAGAGAGCCGGATGTCAGGTCTAGTGAAGGATTTAGCTCCACATGATCCACCAAGGCATGACGAGTAAAATGTTCAGAAGGGGACAGCCTTTCCCGCAAGTCAAAAACATTTCCAAGTTTCTTTCCAAATTGAGGGCTCAGAATATCGGCTTCAGATACTACTCTTTCCCGAGGTCCCTGTGAGACTTGATGCGCCTGAGCAAAATGCCCAAGGATCGGATCTTTATGCCGGTTGGGGAAGTGATCGTCTAGGCCTCTTGATGTGGTCCCAAATCCCTCACTGCTGTAAGTTGCATACCTTAGGTGGTTAAAAGGAATAGCACCATTACCACCAGATAAGGGTGTGGAAGTGCCTGACATAGTTCTGGGGCTCGAAATAGGAGAGGGTGACATTCTGCCACTTGTGTGTTGGGGGGACCTCGACTTTAGCAGGGGGCTTCCACATGGAGAAACTGGACAGGATATATTGCTTCGAATATGGATATCACTGCAAGCAGATAAGAATTAGAGGGCAGAGGTGTGCATGCATAGATAGTTTTCTTTTCTTTTCTCACTGGATTCACACATAAATACTGGCATACATGAATTGAGTAGCTGCAGTTTGATTAGTTATAGAACACTTCTACAACCAATTTTGTTTTAGGTTCCATAACTTCCTCTCTGAAAAATTGTAGCAGTAAGTAAGCATAAATACTGTCATACATGAATAGAGTAGCTGCAGTTTTATTAGTTATGGAACACTTTTACAACTAATTTTGTTTTAGGTTCCATAACATCCTCTCTGAAAAATTGTAGCAGGATGTAAGATATGTTGTAGACTTGTAGTGTTGTACCTGTGTTTTGAAGATAATTTTACACCCCTTCTTTGGTAAATAGTCTGACCCTCGAAACCTAAGGAGGCATTTCTTGTCTGCACGGCCACCTGGCAAATCAAGTTCCAAAAGGAGATCAGATCATAAGAATGTTAAATGAAAGAAAATCCAACTATCCATGGTCATTTTCAACAAACTAACACTCAGCAATTCTAGACAGGTAAATCAACAAGGAAACTTTTCTATATGCCCTTGTAAAATTTCCAGATCCCTCAAATGTCACTGAAAAATGAATGCTCCTCTGCCCTGTATCCTCATTCTATCCTGTGGTAGCATCTTCTCCAAAAGAAACAGACATTCAATCAGAGAAATGCCAAAAGCTGCACAAAGCATCACCAAACCAAGCTCCAACCTGCTTTCTGATGTGCTGTAAATATTGGCATCCATTCGTCTCATATCATGTGCTACTCCCCTTTATCAACTGATTGTTGCTCTCAGTCCTATCTCAGGTCAATTGTAATCCGTTGAAATGAATCCTACTACTATAATGATATGGAATGCACGAGGCCTAAATCAGAAGGATCGCCGGAATTCTGTGAGAGGCAATTTTTTTTTTCCAGTAATGCTGATATTGTGTGTTTGCAAGAATCTAAGGTCGCCAATATGTCTCAACATCTGTTCCTCTCAGTCTTTGGCACAGCTTATGACAAATTCATAGCTCTTCCGGCCGATGGCACCAGAGGAGGGGTTCTGATTGCATGGAAAAGTAATGTTTGTCGGGCATTGGCTTCCAGGGTGGACACATACTCAGCTTCTATTTTGTTCTCGGAACAGGAAGGTCGCAATTGGTGGTTCACTGGCGTATATGGCCCACAGGGTGATGATGAGAAGGTGCTATTTCTGCAAGAACTTAGGAATATCCGAGCAGTTTGCAATGGACCTTGGTTTGTGGCAGGGGATTTCAATCTGATTTACCAGGCTGCCGACAAGAATAATACAAACTTGGATAGGGCTATGATGGGAAGATTCAGGCAATTCTTGGATGAGGTTGAGGTAAAAGAGATACCGCTTATGGGTCGTAAATACACTTGGTCGAATGAGAGAAGGTCTCCTACTCTGGTTAGATTGGACCGTGCTTTCTGTTGTTTGGGCTGGGAAAGTATCTTCCCAGATTCAGTCCTGCAGAGTTCAACGGCCGGAGTTTCTGATCACTGCCCACTGATTCTTGGCTTGAAGGTAAGCACCAGTGGAAAGCGGCGCTTCCACTTTGAAAGTTTCTGGACCAAAGTCCCGGGTTTCTTGGATGCTGTCAAGCAAAACTGGGAGGCTCCTGTACAGTCTAATTGTGCCATTGAGCGTCTTTTCCTGAAGCTGCAGCGCCTCAGTAAGGGTCTCCAAAAGTGGGGTCAGCGGAAGATAGGGAATATTAAAGTCCAGCTTGGAATGGCTAAGGAGGTCCTCCACCGTTTGGAAATTGAGAGGGACTCTAGGGACCTATCGGATGGGGAGGAATGGCTGCGCAAGAAACTAAAGCTTCACTGTCTTGGTTTGGCCTCACTAGAACGGACCATTGCCAGACTACGTTCCAGAATATTGTACCTCCAGGAGGGGGATGCTAATACTACTTTTTTCCATCAACACGCTAGATTCAGGAAAAAGAAGAATTACATCCCAAAGCTGCATGTTGGGGAACAGGTGGTCGTATCACAGAAGGATAAACAGGATGCAGTGTTGGATTTCTATGAAGGCATTCTTGGAAGTGCAGTTGAGAGGGAATATACAATAAATCTGGATGAAATTGGCATTCAGCAGCATGATTTGACAAGTCTGGATGTGCAATTCTCTGAAGAAGAAGTATGGGCTACCATAAAGGATTTGCCATTGGACAAAGCCCCTGGGCCTGATGGGTTTACTGGGCGCTTCTACAGAACATGCTGGAGTGTTATCAAAGGTGATTTGTTGATGGCCTTGGATGCTATTCACCGTGGCCATGTCATTAAGTTCAGACTACTCAACTCGGCCTTCATTACACTGCTGCCTAAGAAGATAGATGCACTAGAGGTGAAGGATTTTCGGCCTATTAGCCTAATTCATAGCTTTGCTAAGTTGGTCACTAAGATCTTGGCAAATCGACTGGCTCCATTTCTCCCCTCTCTGATTTCTACAAATCAAAGTGCTTTCATCAGAGGCAGGAACATCCATGATAATTTTCTGCTTGTACAACAGATGGTGAAATCCCTGCATAGGAAAAAGGAATCTCATATCATGCTCAAACTGGACATATCTAAGGCTTTCGATTCTGTCTCCTGGTCGTTTCTACTGGAAATCCTTCGCCATGTGGGTTTTGGACAGCGGTGGTGTAATCTGATTTGCCTGATCCTATCCACATCGTCCACCCAGATTCTAGTGAATGGAGAACCAGGGGAATTCATAGTTCACCGCCGAGGCCTTAGACAAGGGGATCCTCTCTCCCCCATGTTGTTCCTGTTGGTAATGAATGTTCTGAATTCAATGGTTGAGTATGCATCCAGGGAGGCACTGCTTCAACCTCTAGCCACTCAGCCTAGGTGGACTAATTGTGTGACAACCTAGGTGGACTAATTGTGTTTATGTGAGATACACAAGTGATTAGTCCACAGGTACATGTGTATGAGCAACATATGCCATGGAGGTGAAAATGGCTTGGAGATGTTGCAAAGCTCACACATGTGATGATGAAGGAGCTTATTGCACATGAGACATGACATTGAGTCATGTGATCAAGGTGGAGAAGATCAAAAGACTTGGCTTGATGGACCGGTTGCAAGCGTGAAGGGCAAGTCAAAGGCTTTGGAGTGATGGACCGCGTGGCGGTGAAGCTTGAGCAAGACTTGGCGCCGATGGACGATAGCAACGGTGAAGAGCAAGTAGAGTCAAGATCGATGAACCAATATGATCATGTGATGATATGAAGTGGATCATATCATTGTTGATCGTGTTGGTGCATGTGTTGCATCGACATTGAAGGAGATGGAATGGAATGCGCAAGGCAAAGGTATAACCTAGGGCATTTCATTTCACCGGTCATAGGTGTGTAGAGAAGTTTATGACCGGGTTTAGGATAGATGGCCGTACTATCAAGAGGGGCAAACTTGTTTGCATATCGGTCATCTAGTGCCACTCGAGTGATCTAACTTTGCATTGTCGCTAGGATCGAGTGACGTGGCAAGTTGAGTGGCTAACATCCTTTGGGAAATGATTGTGAAAATGCTAACACACATACACATGGTGGTGTTGGCACATTTACAAAGGAGGTGGTGTTTGCAGGGGTGAGATGGGTTTGGGTCCCTCTCTCCCTCCCGCCTCGTTTTCACTTCTAACTTCATCACCCTTGCTCCAATGTGCTAACCACAAGAACTTGCATCCGGCGCAAATAGAAAATAGGCATTCTATTCCCGCCGAGCTTGCGAGGCGGGATTCGGCGCTTTCGGGAAAATAGAATGCCTATTTTCTATTTGCGCCGGATGCAGGTTCTTGTGGTTAGCACATTGGAGCAAGGGTGATGAAGTTAGAAGTGAAACGAAGTTAATCGCTTGAAGATGTTGGCGTCGGTCAACTCACCGGACTGGATGGATCTGAATGCACTGCCGACGACTATTTGGCAATTGCGTCCGGTCGGTAACATCTGACGACGCAGAAGCCGGAGTGTGACCGGACGCCTGGTTGCGTCCGATCAATGTGACGGACGCGTCCGGCCGAGGTCGGTACTACTCTTGAAAAGCAAGCGGACCGGACGACTTTGGGGATTCGGCGTCCGGTCGATTGAAGCTCGCTGCGTCCGGTCAAGTCAAGTGGACCGTTGGCAAGGACACGTGGCCGTCTGTCTCATGGGCGGCCGGACGTTGAGGTCTGCGTCCGGTCAACACACGAGCGAGGCGTCCGGTCGGCCCGACCGTTGCCCGATGAAGGGGTAGCGGCTAGTTTAGCCCTTGGGGCTATAAATAGAAGTGGCCCTCGGCCATGGTACGGTCTTGAGCACCTCAAGGGACTTAATGTCCATGCTTGTGAGTGCTTGGGAGCCCTCCATCACACATATACTTGATAGTGATCATTCGATTGTGTGAGTGAGCGATTCTAGTGCGATTGCATCGTGAGGTTGCATCGAGTGGCACTAGGTGGTCGTGTTGCTGGCCGGTGGTGCTTGTTACTCTTGGAGGTTGCCACCTCCTAGGCGGCTTAGTGGTGGTCTCCGTCGAAGCCCGCAAGAAGCTTGTGCGGCGCCCGAGGAGAAGTGCTTGTGAGGGTACTTGTGTGCTCGCCCATGAGTCATGAAGAGCAACTTTAGTAAAGCGTGTCATTGAGCTACCCTCACTCAAGGGGTAGGTTCTTGCGGCGCCCGACGTGCGGGCTTAGGGTGATGCTAATTAGCCGCGCCGAACCACCAAGTGAGCGGTCGACACAGCGGGGACTAGCGTGTTGGCAAACACGTGAACCTCGGGAGAAAAATCATCGTGTCAACCTTGTTCTTCCCGTTGGTTTGCATCCCCATTACACAAGCTTGCAATTACTTATATATATATCTTAAGCTTGTGTAGTTGCTCTTGTAATTAGATAGCTTGTGTAGCTAGCTAATTACCTTCTTGCTTGTATAGCATAGAAGTAGCTCTCTTGCGTGGCTAATTTGGTTTTAGTAACCTTGTTAGTCACATTGCTTAGTTTGTGTAGCTAAGTATTTGCGCTCTCTAATTAGGCATTGGTTGCCTTGTTATTGAGCATTGCTAGTGAGCTTAGTTAGCTTTGTGCTTTTGCTTACTAGCATGTGTAGGAGCTTCCTTGTTACTTAAAGTACTAGTGGTATAGGTTTGTGTGACCTTGCTCCTAGAATTGTTTAGGAGAGCTCTAGCTAGCCCGGCACCTTAGTTGCTTTATTAGTATCTTTGCAAGGTGCTAGTGAACATATATAGAGGGGTATAGTCTTGGCTAGACCGATTGTTTTAATTTCGCATTTATATCGGTTAGCTGACGTAATTAATTTTAGAAAAGACTATTCACCCCCCCTCTAGTCCGCCATCTCGACCTTTCAGACGTCTGTCAGCGCAACAAGACGCCGACCACACAGCCGGCCGGCCTCCTGCAGCCCCTGGATGTGCCGTCCCAGGTGTGGGCTGATATCGCCATGGACTTCATCAAGGGGCTTCCAAAGGTGCACGGCAAATCCGTGATCCTGACGGTGGTGGATCGCTTCTCGAAGTATGCTCACTTCATCGCCCTGAGCCACCCCTACACCGCCGCCTCGGTTGCTCGCGCCTTCTTCGGCGGCATCGATGCGTCTACGGCGTCCCCAACTCCATCGTCGCGACCGCGACCCGATCTTCACCAAACAACTTTGTGGCGTGATCTTTTCAAGTGTGCAGGTGTGAAGCTTCGTCTCAGCACGGCGTTCCACCCTCAGACTGACGGCTAGTCCGAGGTTGTCAACAAGGTGATCGCGATGTATCTCCGTTCGCGGTTGTTGGTGATCGGGCGCTTCGTGGGTGGCTGGCTCCCTTGGGCGAATATTGCTACAACACCTCGTTCCACACTGCGCTCCGGCGACGCCGTTTGAGGTGGTGTCTGGCCGCTCCCCGCCTCCCTTCTACCACACCGGAGGGGCGGCAGCGGCAGGCGGTGGGCGCCATCTTTGCGAGACCGCGACGCATTCTGGAGGAGGTTCGCGGCGTCTTCTCCAAGCGCAAACAATATGCCAAGCGGCTTTCACGACGAAGCACCATCGCGAGGTGGAGTTCGACGTCGGGCATGGGTGCTTCTCGCCGCTACACCGCCCACCCATGCCCCTTGCCTCACCGTCGAAGGGCAAGTTGCGTGCGCTTACGCTTCGCCGGGCCGTTCGGATCGTCGAAGCGATCGGCGGCGCGCGCTACCCGCCTCTAGCTTCCGGTAGGCGCGTCTCCATGATGTTTTCCATGTGGGCTGCTGAAGCCCTACAACTACACCGGCGCTCCTCCTGCGGCCCCCCATGATCTGCCGCCCGGTCCAGATGGGCGCCTCTGCCGGCCCCGGCGTGTCTTTGCGTGCGGCTACTGTCGTGGTGATTGGAAGCTCCTTGTCAAGTGGCGAGGTCTCTCGAGAAGAAGATGATGCGACGTGGGAGCCTCTCCAGACTTCAAGACCCTCTACCCGATGTCCGGCTCGAGGACGAGCTATTTGTCAAGCGGGAGAGATGTTATGACCGACTGCGAGTACTCAAGCGCCCGGCCACCAAGTAGTGGCTAATAAGCCATAATATTTATTTCCTGATTTATATTATTAGCAATTAGCCAAGGGGTTAATTAGTAAAAGGATTATTCATTAGCATAAATACTTGTAATCAGGATTATTGGAGATCAAGCGAAAACAGATTGTTTAGAAGCTCTGAAGGGAGCCGGAGTCCTAAACCCTAGCCGCCGCCTCTTCACGAACTCGCGCGACCACGGCGCGCCCCATGCCATGTGACGTTCAAACCTCGCCCTCCAATCTCCCACAGCTACAACCTCCGATCGACGAGACACAGAGGACCGCTGCCTATCAGGAGGGCTTGGAATTATTAACCTGGAACTGCTTGGCTGCGCATTAAGGGCCCGCTGGCTTTGGGCACAAAAGACAGACCCTTCTAGGCCATGGGCTGGTCTCCCAGTACAAATTTCCAGAAACACTCAGGCCCTTTTTAATGTTGCTATGGATGCAATAGTTGGTAATGGGGAGAAAATCTTGTTCTGGACATATCGCTGGCTGGATGGTCATACTTTGGATGAAATTGCTCCCGATCTGTTCAACACGGTCCCTAAAAGATTGACCAAAAGAAGGACTGTTGCTCAAGCGCTCCAAAATAATAGCTGGGTGGGTGACATCAAGGGAGCGCGTACAATTCAGGTCATGTATGAGTACCTTCAGATCTGGGATATTGTGGAGAATGTTGTCTTGCAGCAAGATACTCCAGATCAATACAAATGGAAGTTAAGTCAATCGGGGTCCTATAACAGTAAATCGGCATATGCTGCTTACTTTGAGGGTTCTGTCAGAATTGGGCCTTGGAGGAGGATTTGGAAAAGCTGGGCTCCTCCGCGTTGCAAATTCTTCATTTGGTTAGTGTTTCACAACAAGTGTTGGACCGTTGATCGGCTAAGCGAGGTCTGCCTCATCCAGAGGCTTGCCCCCTTTGTGACCAAGCTCCGGAGACAATCCACCACTTACTGGTTGGCTGTGTGTTCTCCCGCCAGGTTTGGGTGCTGATCTTCCAACGCCTGGGTCTGATACACCTAGCTCCTGAATCTCCTGAGACCCGTTTCTTTGGATGGTGGAGGAAAACATTCTTGGCTATACCAAAAGATATGAGTAAGGGCCTTAATTCTCTGATAATCCTGGTCGCTTGGGAGATTTGGAAACACAGGAATGATTGTGTGTTTGAAAAGGTCAGGCCGAACACTCAGGAGGTTCTTAGAGCTATAAACACTGAGGGCCACCTAAGGTGCATGGCTGGGGCTTCCAAGCTCCAAGAGCTAGTGCTCTCTGTTTGGTCACCTCTTCCCGATTCTGGCGCAGCCTGAGTATAATGGCTGCTGATGTGTTGGTGTGTGTTTTGTCAGCCTGAGTATAATGGCTGCTGATGTGTTGGTGTGTGTTTTGTAACTGGGTAGGGGCTACCCAAACCCGTTTTTTTCTTCTACCTTAATGAAATGACGCGCAGCTCTCCTGCGTAGTTCGAGAAAAAAGTAAGCAGGGTCGACAGTTTTTCTCCTTCGCCTTTGGTCACTCTCCAATTCAATTTCCCACTGCCCACTTGCCAGGTACCAAGGATGTGTTCCATCTTGATTAGAATTTAATTGTTTTTTATGCCCAAAAAATAATAAAAACACGAAATTTCATATATGTGTACAATTTGACAACAATGGATAAACTAACAGAAAGCGTCAGAAGTTCAAAAGAGATTAACATAGCAATTTCTGATGCACGTAATTACTGAAACATATGAAATTCACGAAGATAAATACATTAGTTTTTAATTTGAGAAGATATGCCATTTTGAGCTGAAGAATCAAATGAGAATAGTAGCATTCAGGTGGTACCTTGGGTTTTGTTCTGCATGATATGGCAGCCAAATGCTCCAAATGATTAGGAATAACAGATTTCTCAAGTGAAATTCCATTTTGTATGAATGGGTGTTGCAAAAGTTCAACTGACGTTGGACGTTGAGATGGGTCACGTTGCAGACACTTCCTAATGAAGTCCTTGCAGTGTTCCGAGAGGTGATCCGGTATTGGCGGAAGTTCCTTGCTGTTCCCAATCTTGAACACTGCAGCAATCTGTTGGCAAATAAAAGGGAAACATTCATACCTGAATTGCATTTATGATTAAGTTAACAATTAACAGAGGTCCAACATTTCATAACTTCATAAAGGTACATGAGCTTGGATTCCACTTTCAGATAGCAAGAAATTCTTGGTCAAATTCAGGAAAAAGTTAACTTTTCATTCATTCACCCAGTGTGGAATTCTGCTCTCTGGATATCAATGTAATGGCACATCCTATTTGTGCTCTCAGTAAATGGTAGAATTCAGTATCTTGAGGAAATGGCCCATTATCTTGAACCGATATGTTCATTGAAACGAAGGAAATATGTGAAACAGTGGGGATTATATAGCATGTTAAACTAATTCACAGTAAATAAGTTGTTCGTCGTTTTTCTTTCTTTTTTGAGAAAATGTATCTTTTCAGTAAATTGGGATGGCGGTGGCTGGTTGGTTGCTGGCGGGTTGCAAAGGGTGTAGTCATACAAGGTAGTAGGATGGGAACCTAGACCGTGAGGCCGAGATTCAGGCGCCAGCGATTGCGCAGGAACAAAAGGTAGGAGAAGAACAGGAGGGAACAGGGACTAGATTTAATCTACTCTTGGGGTTTTCCAGATACATGTGACCTATATATATAAGGACAAGTTACAAGTCCTTCCTCTCATATGACTTTAACTAATTCTAATCCAATCTGCTAATATATCTAACTAAAACCGACTAATGTATCTTCCAAACAAAAGCACCTAGGACTCTGACTCCTTGTCCTTGAGAACTCAAAACACTTGTATGTGCTGCATCCTGATCCTGGGCCGCCTCCTTGCCCTTCCAGCATCAATCCCATACATGACATCAACCAAGTACTTGAACTACAATAAATGCACAAGCAATTGAAGTTCTAACCAGTTCATGCTAAACCAAGGGGCTTTTGTCCTCCAAAAAAACAGTAGAAAGTGGGCAAGTCAATCTCACACTGTTATGAAATATAAGATAAAGGTATTCATGAAACTACAAGGTAAAGACTGTAGCTGCACCCAGAAGGCACAAAGAAATCAGCTACATCTGAATAGCTATGGGATAATAAATTAAGTTCTGAACTGCTGATGTAGTTAGAAAAGTAAAGTGAAATGCTGATTGCTGATGTGGGCAGCAATAGTCAACAATAAATGCAGATGGTTAACTCAGAATGAGCACCAGACATCGACACTCTAGAACAAATATCAGCTATATTTTGATGTCTAATACTGACCCCTTCATACTGACTCCATGGTGGCTTTGAGGTAGCCATTTCCAGGACAGTGCAACCTAAACTCCATATGTCAACCGCAAGGTTGCATCCATTAGAATTTTTTATAACCTGCATTTGTGTTGCATGGTTAGTGTTTTGGTAACAGAAATTATAATGTGATACACATTTTGAATTCAAAAAATACAAACTAAAGTAAGAGCTTGATTTTCAGCAGTACCTCTGGAGCCATCCAGTATGGACTACCCTTAAATGAAAAAGGACAGTGCTGCCCATTGATCTGGGAGAAACAAACACAAAAAGGAGAAAACAAAATAACAAGTTGAGGAGTAATGATGTGAGTTATGGTTAGAGAAAGAAAATCACAAGTAAAATTGTATTACCTTTCCCCACGTTCCACATAAATATACTAACAATGAAAAAGGAAAAAAAAATCCAAACAAACAAACTACTCCCTCTGGTTCAAGATATATGTCAATTTAGGACTCCTGACAAACAAACTTTTTAAAACTTTGATTGAAGTTTGAATATTAATATAAAAAATATATAGATAGATGTTACTAGATTCAACATGAAAAGCATTTTCAAAATATTTACTTACTTTTCTTTGAAATGTACATATTTTTCACAGAAACTGCCAGTAAAAGTTTCACCTTGTAGACAGTGTCAATGTCCTAAACAACATGTACTTGAATCAAAGGGAGTATTATTCAGTAAATTTTCATCTTATCTCAAAACACTCCTCCCTCTGTCACATTCCATTTCTTGGGCACCCTACCAATTATTCACCACCATTAAAGGTTGTATCAGAACACACCCCCTATCCTGGTCCAAGCAGTACCCAATTTTGCTAAAGTGGTGTGTGACATATCATGATGCTGCACTGGAACAGAGGCACAACTTATACTGCAGCAGAGGCGCAGAGCTTGCATGTGCTATTCGGGGCACTGAGGGTATGGCATATGCGATCACAGCTGGAGGCGCAATGAGCCAAGCATGAGGGTATGTCATAAGCTAAGCTCATTGACTGCACCTAAATGTTGGTACAATGGTATCTCTTGTGGCAGAGGCGCAGAGCATGGGTATTCAACTAAAATTACACCAGAAACTGGTTGTCAAAGTTAGGTTTTGGAGAGCGTATGAATGTCTGAAGTGCCACTTATCCATGACCAGAGTTATTAATGAATAACCCACAAAGGATTAGGATAATCTTATCATCAGTAATTAGACCGCTAGACCAGTATGCTCACCGCACCAGAACCTCAGACTAGTGTAGAAATGCTGTTGGAAACACAACTTTCATATGGCCGTATATTTTTGAAGAGGTCGGTCCATTTCAATTTTCAAGTGGTCATGGTTTATGGGGATAGATGAAAAAACTAGAAAGGGAAAATAAATGTAAGGATAACAAATCCATATTTCTACATGGAGAAAACATCAGCCTGCTTAACTACTTTTAACCAAGTAAAATGGCTTCGAGACTCTCGAGACTTACATGCTTTGCCATTCCAAAGTCTGCAAGCTTAACACGGCCACTTGGATCAACTAGTATGTTTGCACCTTTGATGTCCCTACAAATTATTAATAGCAGCCACAAAAGCAAAAGTAAAATAGATGGCATTTGCTGAATGTGCAACCCAAAAGATTGAACCAAAAAAAAAAACTGAAATGCTACCTATGGACCGTATTCTTGGCATGCAAATAAGCTAAGCCTGAAAGTATCTGTTGGGTGTAGCTGCGTATTGCTGGTTCACCAAGCTGTCCATACTCTTGAAGAAGTTTATGTATGGATCCACCAGAAACATATTCCAAATATATGTAAAGTTTATCGTCAACCTGATTTTGGGAAAACATAATACATAAGTTCAAGCCTAAAAATGAAAGTAATGTATGCATAGCCCTATTAATGATATTTGACAAGCTCTTGTGAACTTTTTTATCACCCTTGCTGAAGGGAAAAGGGTAAAAAATTAAGTAAGATTAAATATTATAACAGACACAATATTCTGAAATTGCAGGAACAGTAGAGGCATTATAGAAGCAAGCAAAACCAAGTGTACACAGATAGTAAATTAGTAATTGAAGGAAACAGTTTATACCATTTCTGATCCATAGTATTGTACAATATTTGGATGCCGTAAGCGGCTCAAGAGTGATACTTCCTGTTAAACAGAAAGGGCAAAGATAAAAGATAATGTAAAACAATAAACACAACAACTTATAAACTAAATTTTTGTAGGTGGTGCAAAACACATCTGAAATAACATACCTGCCGCAATTGCTTTGCACTCTCCTTTGATTTAGGATCATCCAAGAATAGGGTAACCTCTTTCATTGCGCACATTTCACCGCTATCACTAATAGTAATACAGATGATGATATCAAGACAGGGCAAATGGAAAGGTTATGAAAACTCAAGCATGATTTGAAAACGCTCAAATGGAAAGCGGATTATCCTATTGTTCAAAACAATTATCAGTGGGCTTGTTCGGCTTCTCGTCAACGCCATGTTGTGGCTGCAGCTGCTGCGTCAGGCATGACACAAAAACACTGTATGCCGGCTGTGTAGCAGTGCTGAACACCGCAGCCAAACAGGCCCAATATTTTTTGAAAAAAAAAAACTAACTTCTCGACTTTATTTGGACCATAAGGTCTTTTTTAACACAATAGGATGTATAGTTTTCAGTGTCCTATGACTATGTAACTTCACTATCAACATGAGTTGTCTTTTAGCTGTCATCTCTCATTGCTAGAATGCAATTATGCCAACAATTATGAATAGCAGTATGGCGCTCACAAGTTTTATGCAAGAAATATAGACATATAGTGTTATGGTCCTAACTAGTTTTATTCACTACGTGATCCTGTTCTTTTACATTTGATGCTTTGGATTTGGGCCGTATTAACAGTTAGTACAAGATGCCACGTGCCCCTTTTTGCTGTTGCTACCTCAACATAAGCAGGGAGTACAATATGAACAGCCTCTCTTAATCTTAGAGGCTGAGGAACATAACCATTTGAGACTTGTAAAGTGTGGCATACACAAGATGAGGTAGGGGTAATCTGTCTCTTCTCAGAAAAAAAAAATGTGTTTCCAGCTTTTCAAGGAAAAAACAGAGCACAATACACCTTACACCATAAAGGTACATGAATATACTACCTACCTAGTCTATTCTCTTGTAGGGAAAGTTAGCAAACAGATAAAGATTGTTACAGGTCAAATATTACTATATCATTTCTGGGAAACATTGAGCAAACAAAGCATATTATATAACTCCATTCACAAGAAAGAATTTCATAGTGGGATAATTAGAATAGAGGAAAGTGAGTCGAACAAAAAGAACCCCAGAAACTTGTAAAGATGTTAAACATATATTTATAGAAAAGTCAAACTTTGCATTTGAAATTCATGCGTAGGAAAACACGTACTTGTTGAAGCCAACATATACATGACCAAATGTCCCGCGACCAATCAGCTTGCCCTTCTTCCATCGTGATGCAGAACTTGATGGATTCTCTGTTCTGCCAGGGCTACGGGGTACTGAAATAGGACTGCTTGGCGTGGAGTTATTCGGAAAAAATGAACTGCTAGAGATGCTCAATGGTGGAAGGGGCAATTTATGGGTTTGCTTCTTCTTTCCATCATCATGCCGACTTGTAGGAGATTCAGGTGCCACTCCTCCAGACCTTGGATGCAATGGGGAAACACTTCCACTATGCACACGAGAACTAGGGCCAGGACTCGTCATTCTTGGGCTAGGAACTGGTGAACACTCTGGACTACCCCTGGTGGGTTGCCAAAAAAACTGGGCTAGCATATCGCCACCCACTGAATTATGTCCAGATGTTTGTCCTGAACCTGGACTGGAGCACTGACCAGATCCAAGGAAAGTTACATCAGCATGAGGCTTCACTGCCCAAAAGGCTGAAGTCGGAATATGATCAGGACATATTGGTCTTGGACTTCTCGAAGGACTTGACATCAAACTATTGGGAGCACTCTCGAAAACTACTGGCCGGAGATTTTGTAAATCTGGTTGATTATTGTCAGCTGAAATACCTCTTGGTGGCGTGGACTGTGTATGGTTACTGAGGAATGCATTAGCAGCTGGTTTCAATATTTCCTTCGTGGTCTTGGTAGTAATAGCACCACAGTGATCCTTGCGAACATTACTTCAGAAAGAGAAAAGGAAATGTTAGAACATGTTTAGATGAAGAGGCACACAAATAATGTGACGGCCTGGAATATAGGAATTGAATATAGAAGTGGTGTTTTTGGCCTCAGGAGAGTACCTTGACTTGTTCTTTGAAGAAACCCTTGTTACATTGTCAGTATCATTCCCAACAGGGCTCTGAAGCTGAGAATCTGCACGATCCTCACTATCAGCAGAACAATTGCTAGAGACAGAAGCAACCACTATTTCTGAAGGAATATCACTGCTTCCAGGTCCCCGGTGAAGCAGATTGGGTTTAGGAAGTGGCAGAAGCAGTGGTGGTTTGCCACGTTTTTCCAATATGGGCTTTGAATCATTGACATCAGCAACCGCACGAGTTACTCGAGGGCGTACTCCAGGAATAGGAAGTGGCTGGGCATGCAGCCTATCAGCTGAAAAACTTTGGCAGCGGGAAACTTCTTTTGAAGGAGAAGTTGGACGTGACACTGTTGTTGATTTGCAAACTTTCTCAGCAGCTGTATTATTGCCACGCCTACAATTCCGTTTTGATTTTGTGCTTCCCTTTTGCTCATTTGGACTTATCAAACGATGAAATGTATCGATCAGGTTTTCCTTGGTGGTTTTCTTAACATCTTTTGACGATGATTTACCCCACCATGTCGGCATATTGAGTGTGAAAGAATTTGTGGTGTGCTGGTGTATCTAGACAGCTACCAAACTGAACAATTAACATACCCTGGCCATCAGAAGGAAGGTATATGCATGAATTTCATTTGACCTCATGTAGTACCATCATCTTCCATAATGCACTAGCAATGAACGTACAGACAATCCAATCAATTGGAAACAGAGTTGAACACCTTTCTGCCTCAAAGGCTGAAATACACAAGCAGATATCATTAGAACCAGAAATTGTCAACTGAACATTAACTACGTGACACTAACATTTCCTTAGAACATATGCAGTAAAGGAATCAGGTTCATATAGATGCTGACAGCACAACTTGTTTCTTCCAATTTCTCTCTTATTTTTTGTTTCCTGTGATTCAGCATTGTGACCAGACTTATAATTCATAAAATGTATTTGTGATGTTTCTTTCGATCCAGTTTTTTACCCAGGAGCAGCAGCCATTACATGATCATCACCAAATGCACCATGAGCCTAAACTCTGAAGCATTTTGGATTAGTTTTGCCACACTGAATGTTTATCCCAGACGTAAAATTCGCAAAATTATTAATTCTTTTTTCTGTTTTGCCATGGATGGGGATGGCACTATAGATGTCCAAAGAGGCTGGGCCTAATCGGGGGCACGAGGCATGGCCCGTTAATAGTCGTGCTTGGGTCAGCACAGCCTGTATCCACGTGCCATGCCTAGGCTTGCCCCCTGGGCACGACATGCCGGCACAAGCACATATTCTAGCGCCAGATATAAAATCTCCCTAACCATATACATCCGACATCTCGCCCTCGGCCGCCACCCAAGTCCGAACTCCCTCTCTCGTCCACTCCCCTCCCCTTCTCGGATGCACTCTTCTCCTGTTCGCTCCCCTCCAATTTGCTCTTCTCCAATCCACTCTTCTCCCGTCCACTCCCCATCCACCGCTGCGGCGCTCCTCACTCCATCCGCCGCCATGGCCCCACCCCGTTACCCACTCGAGGTTGTCGGCCTGGCGCTCCGACCTCTGGGCGTACTATCCCGCATCTGACGGCTACACTCTCTCCTCCAGCCGCCGCCAGCCACTCCCTTATCCCTAGCCCCTGCTTCCTTGGTCCCCTATGCCTCACCTCTCCTCCCGGTGGACCAATGCCCCTCCACTGAATGCAAGTCGGCAATGGCAGGGCGGCGATGGTGAGAATGGCGTGCGCTGGCACGTGTAGGCGGTGACGGTGAGCATCAACCAGCAAGTTGATTTGCAATTCCCAATCCCCAATACCCACGGCGAGTTTTGTTGATTTGATTGAGATATTGATTTGTGAATATGTACATCGATTTTGAGAATATGTAATCTTGTGTTTTTTTTATTTTTTTCAATGTTGAACCAATTGAGTGGCTTGGTGTCCTAGATGCCTGTTGTGCTTGGGCTGCGTGCCCATTGTGCCGGCACGGTACGTCTAAGGGCAAGGAGAGCCGTGCCTGGCCCTTGCCTCAGCACGACGAACGGCAAGGAAGGACACGGCATGCTAGCTACTTGTGCCTATCGTGCTTGCCGTGCTTAATCGTGCTCGTGTCGTACCGCCCGTTTGGACATCTATAGATGGCACCTTGCAGTTAAAATGTTAAACATAACAGGTACAATTTGATTGAACAACAACAGAGCAAGAAACCATGTTCCCACGAGAGAAAAATTAATGGTCTTGTGGCTCTCTCAAAATCAAAATGTATCCTTAACAGTCCAACACTAACTGAAATGACCTGTAGTGCTTCGTATAGTGGTTTATTTACTTTGTGGCGTTACACTTTGCAAAGTTCCCTTAATGTGCTTACTAATTTGGAATGCTGCAGCAAGTCAGCGATAACACAGTACGGAAAAAAAAATTAATCACACGTGATAGAGCTGCCCACTCTCTAGTGTTGACTAATCTGCACCCGAGAAAACTCTACTTAGTGCAACTGAATTCCTAAAAAGTGTGTAGCAAGGTTAAGGGTCAATCTCTAGTCAGCTGTGTCCTAATAATTCAATCCAGCAAGAGCCTAGCGGGCTAAGGTCAACCTCCCTGGCACATCACTATGCATTCAAGTTCAAAACCTGGAAGTCACTATCTCACCGCCGACTTCAATATGCTCTGAAAGGAAATTCTATTATCCAGAAGACCAGAACTGAGTTCCTACTATCGACCTATCGGCCATGCCAGCAGAAGCTACGCCGAACACAGCACGCACTATTTCGCCAGCAAGCAAGCCATTTACTCTACACGCGAGCCCGCGCAGATCTCAGCACGACACACGCGTTCCAGATCCACCGGGCGTCCTGTCCCTGCGAAATTACTAGCCCAAACCAGCACAAGCTGCGGCATCTACTGGTAGCAGGCACCTAGCAACAGGGAAAACGAAGCGATTGCTGCAGAGTGAGAGACGGAAGGGAGGGGCTTACCGGGGGGACGCGGCGCGAGATCCGACCGCCGGAGCAGAAGCCGGAGGGAATCCGGAGGCGGTGCCGCACTGCCGCGGGGCTTCAGCAGCAAAAGCAACGGGGCTGAGTGGAAGCCGGGACGAGGAAAAGGATGAGAGCCCGAGGGAAAAGGAAGCAAGCGAAGCGTAACGGAATCGGGAGAGCTTTTAATTGGCCACGCTTCGATTCGAAGCTCGTTTCCTTCAAAAGCTAGCTTCCCTAAGAAGCGCAGGAAGTCGAAGCGTACCGTTTGGGAGGCGGCGGCCGCCGCCGCGCGAGGAGGGAGACAGCGCCTGCGTCGCGGGGAGGAAGAGGAACCCAGCGGCCACGTGCGGGGAGGAGGAGCCCGGAGTCGGCGGCGCCGGTGCCTCTCGAGCGAGCGGAGGGGCGAGGGCCGAGCGAATCGATGGGATTTTCCCCACTGCGCCTCGCCTGGACGCCTGCCGATTCCGCTTCCACGTTGAAACACCGCGAGAAGAATCGCGGGCGGGACAAGTGGGCCGCCGTTTGGGAGAGTTCGTCCGCCTTTTTCCCGTAAAGCCGGTAAGAAGCGGCTCCAAACAAAGCAGCGAGAGCTGTGTGCCGTGTGCGCTAGCCCGGAGGGAAGAAAGGAGGCGACGGCGGTGGCGTGATCTTCTGCGGCAACGAGCTCCTGCGGCCGGCCACCGTTGCGCTGCTGTGCTCTCTCGCTCCGTCGCTCGGGCGCTGCTGTAGTGCTGTTTTCACATCACAAGCGTGATGTGGAAGTGTGGCCATGAGTAGGTGCAGAAGATCTGAGGTTTCGGGGATCTGTACCTTTTCGGAAAACTTTCGAGGATTTATTCCGCGTAATGATACTGTAGCTTGTACAGAGGAGTGACCGCGTGTGAGCAACGGTTCTTTTATTTATTTTAATTTCAAAAGTTGGCTAATTACGTACCATTCCTTCTCTCTTTTTTTCAGTTTTAGATTTAGGGTCTGGTTAGTTAGTTCATGACCATAACTTGTCGTGCCACAAAACGAGATATGTTATAGTTTTTTTTAATATATATTTAGTTCACTGTTATAACTATAGTGTATCATACTTTCTTAGCATCCTATATCACACAATAATAGACGCATTTTTTACCAAACTTTGTCACAAATCTAGCTTCGATTTTGCGGTCACACTTTTTGTGGGCCTAAAATTCGGCGTGGCAAGGCATTTAAGTGCGTGACTATCCAAAAGTAGTAGGTCCAAATGGTATTGAAAAACTTTAAGCTACTATCCATCCAATCCAATTATATTTTTGTTGTCCCTATAACTCTCTATCTCTCTATCTCATCTTCACTTTTTCCCTCAGAGCTCCTATCTTCTTTCTAGTAAGGCTATTGTAGCTGCAGGTATCATTGTTGCATGTAAAGCACCTTTTTTTAACCGAGCCTAGTTGGACTGATAAATCACACAAAAAAAAACTATGCGTTGGGGTGAATAGCATAAAACTTTTGGGTTCTTGCCTGGAACTTGAAAATCCATACCGAACCTTAAAATGATGAATCGTTCGAAGTGTTTCAGGCTAGAAATGTCCCTCATTCTCATTGGGGGACTAGAATCGGTTGCATGCTAGTTTCAGTAATTTTAGTACCGTTTCTTTTACTTCCCTTCTTTTCTAACAATTATATTTTATTTGTTATAAGTCTTTGTAAGTGATATAAGTAAAAATGTGTTGTATATTTAAGTTGTTCTTTGTCCACAAAGGTTCTAAACTTTTTTGAAGAATGTTTTCATTTATATGATTTCTTATAAAAACGTTTTTTTGTGAACAAGAGTTCAGCCTACAAGCCAAACGTTCCACAAAATAATTCTGAGTTATCATCTGAAATATTTTTTGAGAGAATCTAGATCCAAAACGTTTCTACAAAAATCTGGATCTTTACTAAACGCACCAAAAGAGGTGGGTGGCCAGCGCATCCTTCTTCTTGGCGAGCTCCTGCAGATGGCAAGGGACAAGCCCGTGCAAGAGGTATAGTAGGCAAGGAAATGGAGGAGTGCGTGGCAATAGCGCAGCAGGCGAGGAAGTGTGGCGACTGGGGGGAGTAGACGGTGGCGAGGCGAGCATCGCGGGGGCGGATGTGTGTGCGGTGGAGGTGGGAGGTGTGGGAGAAGAGGAAGGAAAGAGAAATAAAAGTGAAAGAAAAATGAAGGAAGATAAGAGAAAAGGAGAGAAAAAAAAGAATAATATTGTTAACATTTCATCTTTTCCAACCACCAGGGTTGTTTTAGTAAGGCCTTGTTTAGATTGAGAAAAATTTCAACTCGATGAATAGTAGCACTTTCGTTTTATTTGGTAAATATTGTCCAATCGTGGACTAACTAAGCTCAAAAGATTCATCTCGTGATTTTCAACTAAACTGTGAAATTAGTTATTTTTTTTACCTACATTTAATGCTCCATGCAAACGGCTAAAAATTGATGTGATAGAGAGAGAGTGAAAAAACTTGGAATTTTGAGGGTATCTAAACAAGGCCTAAGAGTAAAAAAAGGTCGCTTCACTAAAGAAGCCACAAATCCAAACGAGCTATAACTAGTTTCATTATCTTTCTTGCACTTACGGGGATGAAAAACATATTCTCTCTCCTCTTAATTTCTATATCACGTCATCGTTTTTACTAATATGATATTATACTAAATAAGTATAAAATCTCTGTGAACCCCCTTTAAAACTGAGGTTATTGTAGCAATGGACGCAGTGCTAACCTATCTTATTTCAAGATCTTGAATTATAGCTAAATATAACTGAACTTATATATAAGGCCCCGTTTGGATCCTTAGAATTAAAATTCATACTAATAATCATAATTTAGGCACATATCAATTAAGCTAATATGGTTGTATGCGAAATATGAGTATATTACTGTTGGTTGTCCATGTGAGGGAGATATTGTAGGGGGACTAGAGGAGTGAGCCGAAAAGCGTGCTATAAGTTACAAAGTAAACGTAGCATGGTGATCTATAGAATCAATTTTTCATCTTCCACCCTATAAATTTAAGATATGCTTATAGGCCCCGTTCGGCTGACCTTAAAAGCGGCACTATTCAGCTTGTTTTTTCAGCCGGAAAAGTGTTTTTCTCTCACAACAATTCAGCCAGAACAATGTTTTCCAGCCAATTTCAGCCAAGCGAACGGAGCCACTCCGAACTTTGGAAAATTGTGAAATATCAAATTTCTAAGTCAAATAGTCTAATCCTATGTAGATTCTAATTCCTACACAATGAAAGCATCTAAACGGCCCTAAGTAGTTTTCATCCGGCGGCTTGGAGAATCAGAGTTTTGGATTTATCTTTTTCAAGATTGAAAATCATGGTGGAAATGAACTCCAGTTCATCATTGGGAAGTCGGGAATTCTAAGTAGGGGTGAGTCAGTATGGCTATCCAACGGGAAAGTACCAGAATGTTAGTGCTGCACGGCAAAACAACAAACAACAGCTTATGATACCCATGAATGAGGCACTGATCGGTGATCGGTCCATCATCACTGTAGTGCACAAGCACAAAACGGTGGGTGACAATCCATCATTTCATCATCGAGTACAGTACTAAGGTCAGCATCATCACCCTCTCCACTCCACCTGCTTTCCGCGAGCCAGTAGCCATTGAAGCTGAACGCAAGGCACGGATGCAGGCTTCTCATCACTCATCAGACAAAACGGTGCAACCAACGGCATTAAAGGACCGGCTCAAATTCAAACCATCAATGGAATGAACGAGCCGGTTGTTTGCGTTCGCACCATTCTTAAACGATCCTTTGATGGAAAGCAACAGCTGATCTCCATCCATGGAGTAGCGTAGCGGTGGTGCGTGGTCGGGACTTGGGAGAGATAGCACACGCTGCCGTTGCTGTCAGTAACGAAATTCCGAAGCCAAAGTGCCCGTAGCATTCATATTCATAACCATATATAGAGATTGAGACTGATCAAATGATTGATGTCATGCTTGGGTTCTGTTTTACAAACAACATCAGTTTTGGCGGCCCATTAACACAAGCCGCCCAAACGAATTTGGCGCCTCCGCGTCAGGTTACATCAGAGATTATTATTGGCTCTCCAGCCCTCTTTTCTTCGTCCTCCATTCAAATCCAAATCAAAACGACATGGACTTTTTACACATGCATTTTTTGTTCCAAATGGAGTAATATACCTCACCAAACACTGTAATTACTTACTGTCTATATCTACATAACTTTTCATTTGCCGTTTCCAACCGTCCGCCGCCGTTTCGTCCCCCGACCTGCACGAACCTCTAGGCAGAGGCCGCGGTGGCTCTGGCCGCCGCGTCGTACTCCCCGGCGCCGCGGAGCTCGTCGATGACGGCGCCGAGGTCGCGCGGGCGCACCTCCATCCGGAGCCCGTGCTTCATGAACAGCGTGAGCGACATCTTCTGCTCCACGCGGTGGCCCGGCGCGACGGCGAGGCGGTGGCGGAGGAGCACGCTCCCGGCGATGTTCTTCATCTGCAGGTACGCGAGGTCCTTGCCCAGGCATATCCGCGGGCCGGCGTTGAACGCCACGAACCTGTACGAGTCGTGGGGCTCGAACCTGGTGCCGTCGGCGGACAGCCACCGCTCGGGGCGGAACTCGAGGCAGTCCTCACCCCACACCGTCTTCATGCGCCCCGCCGAGTAGATGGAGTAGGTCACCGACGAGCCCGCGGGGACGAACGTGCCGTCCGGGAGGACGTCGTCGGCGACGACGTGCTTGGAGTCCTCGGGCACCGAGGGGTACAGGCGGAGCGTCTCCGAGAGCGCCGCCTTGAGGTAGACGAGGCGGTCGAGCTCCTCGAAGTCGAAGGGCGCCGCGAGCCACAATGCCGGGTCCTCGACGCCGCGGGACGCGGCCAGGACGGCGCACAGCTCGCGCACGATCCTGCGCTCCACGGCGGGGTGCGTGGATACCAGCCAGAAGAACCAGGAGAGCGCCACCGAGGAGGTGTCGCGGCCGGCGAGGATGAAGTTGAGCGCCACGTGCTGCAGCGACTCGTCGGAGTAGGTCCCCTTGCGCATGAAGCGCGAGAGGAGGTCGTCGTACGGCGTGGCCGATGCGTCGTTCTGCTTGAGCTCGAGCTTGCGCGCCCTGATGACGGCCGAGAGGTATCGGTCGACGTGCTGGACGCTGCGCGCCATCGTGGTCTCCATGCCGAGCCCCAGCCACTTCTTGCAGCGCCACACGCACTCCGGGAAGATGAAGCGGTTGAGCGTGGCCTCCGTGGCGCGGTCGAACGCGGAGGCGAAGGCGTTCTCGGGGAGGCCCCTGGCGAGCGTCTCGGGGTCCTTGCCGAACGCGAGGCCGCAGATGTTGTCGAAGGTGAGGCGGAGCAGGAGGTCCTGCAGGTCGACGACGTCCGCGTCGCCCAGGATGGGGAGCAGGCGGGCGTGGATGGAGCGCGACACCCAGCGCGACATGGCGGTGCGCAGCGTGCGCGTGGTGAACTCGAGCGCGGCCGTCTTGCGCTGCGCCACCCACGTCTCGCCGTCGGAGTTGAAGATGCCGTCCCCGAGCAGGTCCCGGAAGACGGCGTGCCAGAAGGGGCCCTTGGGGTAGTTGTCGAAGCGCGCCTTGAGGACGTGCTCCAGGTTCCGCGGGTCGCACGTCACCGTGACCAGCCCGCCCCGGCGCGCCACCCCGGGCACGGCGAAGATGCAGGTCTGGTACGTGCCCCCCGCGCGGCGCAGGTTGGCGGCGATCCACTCGTGCATTTCCTCGGCGTGCTGCACCAGCCCCGGGAGGCTGCCGACCAGCGGCCACACCCGCGGCCCGCTGAGGCCGCGCGACATCCGCCAGAACCACGCCATGTACAGGGCCACGACCGCCGCCACTACCGCCCACGCCCCGGCCTCCATCGCTTTCGTTCTTCTTTCTTTGCCGAGCGAGCGGACGCTGATCCGATCGATCCACCGGACCGGGCAAGCGAGCGAAGCTTAAGGTAAGGTATTAGGAGGCTGCTGCGCTGCGCTGACAGGTGAAATAAGTGAGGTCACATGGACCGCAGTGAGTGAGTAGCAGTGCAGGGCTGCGAGGACGTGATCGAGAGGCGAGGCTATATAGCAGTCGGCCAGTCGCACCGGAACGGGCAGCGATTCAAGCCGACGGTGACGCGACGGCAATGAATACGTGCGCGCCCCCACTCACGCTGGCCCTAGTAGAATTGGAATCCATGGACGTTCGATCCCATCCCGTGTGCCGCACGCACCGGAGTGGCTCGGGGATGGGTCCTGCGTGCTGCGTGGAGTGGGAGGAGCGTACGGTATACGAGGGTCGTCCTGCTGGCTTGGCGGGACAGGAGACAGACGGAGTCGACTCAGGCCGGGTTCACCGGAACCCCACCCATAAATTGCCGTCAGGGGTCGTTGGTTGGTCGAGCGGACCGCTCCAAACCCAACGTGAGCGCGCCGCGCGCGGACGGGCAGCTGGAGCCTCGGCTCTCCCCTCACCTACTTGTGGGGAAGGCCCTTGAATGCACGCGACGGGCACATTGAATACGAGCGCAAACCCCGTAGCCGTAGGAGTAGTCATCGGTTAGCCGGCGTCATTGCTGGTTTGCTGCCGATCGTCACCCGTCGGTACGCTACCAAATACGCCTTGTTTTTGCCCGAACCGTGTAATAAGGTCGCGCAAGCCATCCAGCGCGTGCGCGCGCGCGAAGATGCAGACGTACGCTGCCCGCGGCGAGGCTGAACCGCTGAACACGGGACGTGCCAGGTGAGGGATGACGCCTGCATGGCTGCATCGTATTCGTATCTACTCGCAATGGACAAAGATGTCAAGCGGCAGGTCAGGTAGCGTAGCTGGCCAACTGTTTTTTCGGATGGTCTGGTCTGAGCGCCTTTAGAAAGGCCGCCAGAGTGGGTTTGACGAAGCGGAGAAACGGATGGAGGGTCCGCCGCGGCCGCGCTGCCGTGCTGGAGTGAGGAGGTACTGTACTGAGGTTTGAAGACGGGAGCGTCAGCGAAACAGGGGTCAGGCACCTTGGTTTACCATTTTTTTGATATATAAAAAAGACGGTATGGAAATAGAATGGAGGTATGGAGGGTACGTTGGGTCACCCAACTGAGCCAACCTTGCCCGAGCGCGGTAGCAGTAGCTCGATTAGGCACTTGATTAGTTCCTTCAAACTCATGAAAAGTACACTATATAAAAAGAAGATTTTCTATTACATCAAACTTATGGTACATGCATGGAGTACTAAATGTAGATGAAATCAAAAACTAATTGCACAGCTTGCTTTAACTTTGCGAGACGAATCTTTTGAGCCTAAGGCCCCGTTCGCTTGTCTTAAAGTTTGGCTTATTCGGCTTATTTTTTCAGCTAGAATAGTGTTTTTTTCTCACAACAATTCAGCCGGAACAGTGTTTTTCAGTCAGTTTCAGCCAAAGTTCAGACCAGCGAACGGGGCCTAATTAGTCAATGTTTAGACAATAATTCATAAATACAAATGAAATACTACAGTAGAGAATCTTCACTATGCAAAATTTGTCTACATAAACTTTGCCCAACTAAACACCCTAGGTCGAAGAAGACCAGATTGCAGGTAGCTCGCAGGGCCGGTGTGCTGCTGGCTCGATTAGGCCCCGTTTAGATCTAAATTTTTTTGGATTTTGGCTACTGTAACACTTTCGTTTGTATTTGATGATTAGTGTCTAATTATGGACTAATTAGGTTCAAAAGTTTCGTCTCACGATTTCTCATCTAACTGTGCAATTAGTTTTTGTTCGTCTATATTTAGTACTCCATATATATGCCGTAAGATTCGATGTGACGGATACTACGTAAATTTTTTTGAAATCTAAACAGACCCTTAGTTTGGTTGGAATTGAATGTTCTGCTGCTCGTACCACGTCGGCCATCAATTTGTCTCAACTTTCTCTCTGTCAGTGGGCTTGAGTATGCGTGTTTCTTTGGGCATTCCGTATCATCTTGGAAACCTATCCTGCGACTATGGCAAATGCAATAAGCGACCTAAGGGTCTGTTTAGCTGGGAGGTGAAAATTTTTAATATTATATTGGATGTGTAGAAAGAATATCGGGAGAGATTTTTAATATTAATAAAAAAATAAATTACAGAACTCGTCAGAAAACTGCGAGACGAATCTAATGATACTAATTAATTGGTCATTAGCACATGTGGGTTACTGTAGCACTTAAGTTTTTCATGGACTAATTAGGCTTAAAAGCTCGCCTCGCGATTTTGTCTACAACTGTGCAATTAGTTTTTTTTCGTCTACATTTAGTACTATGCATGTATCCAAATATGCCCTTTTACTGTAGGGGGATTTTTTTTTTGGAAACTAAACAGGACCAGACTATGAATTTAGATAAACTGGAGCTAAAATGCCGTGTGAATTTGCGTCGTCTACTTTGTAATCTGTTTCTCATTGTACTCGAGCTTGTAATTCAGTTGCACACTTTTAATACTCCATCCGTCACAAAATGACGTTTTTGACTAAAAGTAACGTCATGTATTTTGTAACGGAGGGAATAGGTGCTGTCGACCAAAGTTTTGTAAATAGACGTGTCTTCTAGCAGGACTGCGTCTCTTGTCTGTAGCTATGTTGGTATTCAGCAATTTAGCTGAACTTAATATTTAGGGTAATTTATTTTTCATTAAAAAAACTCTCCCAACCCAAGGAAGCTCAATCCGTGGAAACTTACTGGAAAGTTTGTTTTCCTACTTTTTAGGATCTAGTAAGTCCAGGGACCATCGTGGTTAAAAAAGAATAAAACTCTCATTTTTTTAGTCAAATAAATTTAAATTTGTTACATAAAAACACAAATATTTATGGCACCGAATAAATATTATTAAATTAATTAACAGAATATTTTTTTCATAAGTATATTTAGAGATATAAATATTAATATTTTTTATAGATTAAATTAAACTTTTAAAAAACTTGTCACTAACAGAATAACATTTTAGGATTTTTCTTGTAGTACTTCTTTTTTTATGTGCTCCTGTCTCCATCGCTAGTGAGGCAGAGGAAAACGTATTCTTGGCTGTCTTCTCACATTAACTTTAGAAACTCTGAGGTACCGATTACTTTGAAAATGGGACTTTTTTTTATAAAGACACTAAAAAAAGTGTCCCACATCCGATATATTTCAAGAAAAACATAAGCTAGTATAAAAGATAAACAATCAGGCACAAAACGACCCTAAAAAATAAGAGTACAATCAAAGACTAAATCGGTTATCTTCTTCCTTCGAACATCTACGTCCTGCTAGAACTTAGAGATCACACTAAATGGATCAGGTCCCTACTCCTCTGTCCACAGGCATAGACGGCGGTAAGGTGAGAGGTGGGGGGCCGAGGTGCATTGTTGGGGGAGGGCGGTGACGGTGGCGGCAACGGTTTGAGCCTTGAGGGATTGTTCTAGCATGAAACAATTAATTAACGTAATTTCTTGATTACGGTCCTATTTGATATAAGGGCTAATTGATGGCTAACTAAAAATTAGTCAAAATTAGCTTCAGTGCATCCAAATAAGAGAGTTAATAGGTGGGCTATTTATTTAGCCAGGTTTCCAACTATACAACTAGGTAGCTAACCATAGCTAATTTAGGCTATTTTTTAACCCCGACCAATAATTAGCTGTGTTATCAAAGGGAAGTTGTAACGACCCGAGTTCGTTGCAACCTAGGCAACCGTTTTGATTTAACAAAAGGAGTCGGTCACCAACCACTAGTGAAGACTTGCACCGTGAAACACAACACTGGCATCAAGAACATCCGTTCAATGACTTAGTCAATTCAGCAAAGACAGGGAATATCGGGTCGTCCGCTAGTACACCAGACCATCCGATAAGAGTCAGGGCAGAACAGAGCTAAGTGAAAATTAAGTTGTTTCCTATTTATGGACTTGGACCCACATGTCACCACAAGTTGAGATACTTCACCAGCTGAAGGAGCACCCTCTCACTCACCCTCTCATCTATCCACTCATTTGCAAACACCCTCTCTCTCTACCTCTCAAGAACAAGGAAGAACCCTAGAACTAGAGAGAGAAAGGAATGAAGAGAAGATTGAAGGAGGAAAAAAGGAAGAAGAAGAGAAGCATCAGCACCTCCCCATGGATTCCATCAACCTCTTCAACATAGTCATGGTGAGCTCAAGAGAGTAGCTCTCATTTTATGGATTTTTCCTAAAGTAGTTAATGTGTGGTTTTGATGGAGGTTGGAGATGATGGAAGCTTGGATGGAAGAAGAGTTGGATCTTCAATCCTCAGGCTATGGAAGCTCTTGATCTCGGAGCCAAGGATCTCTATCTCAATCTCAAGGTTTATCTCTCATCTCATGAGTTTTGGTTTAATTCCTAAGCCTTGAGCCACACTTAGTGAAACTAGCTTACAACCTAGCCATAGTGAGCCTAGTAAGCCATCTAAGCCACCATAGGAATGTTTGGCACATGCAAGATGCACAACTCCACAAATCTAAGCTTGAAGCCTTGGATTTCCTTGGAGCATAGGTTCTATCGCCCGTGTGATGGAGTGTCCGTCAAACTGACGGAGTGTCCATCAATCATTAGGAAACCACTAAGGAACCTTATCCCTCGTCAGCTTAGCATAGCGGAGCGTCCACAGTACCGCGCGGAGTATCCGTTGAATTATAGAGAACAATAACCCAGCAACCTGAGAACACCCAGTTCATACCGGAGCATCCGTCGATTGGCCGAACTATCCGATGTGGACAGAGAACCCTAGAAATGCCTAAGTCCCAAACCTATCGGAGTCTCCGCGAACTCCATGGAGCATCCGTCAATCAGTATAGAGCCAGACCTAAGACGACCCATCTCGGTATCTAGTACAACGGAGTGTTCGTTGGTAGAACGGAGTGTCCGCCAGCCACAGGAAGAGTGAGCTAGCTTAAGCAACCTACTCTAGTAACCAACCTACAAACAAGAGAGCTTAGTCATACCCAATGTAGTAGTAGATCCACAGTTAGGTGTCTCTCCTTAAGTCCTAAGGTAGTAACCTAATCCTATCCACCCATGTTCTCTCCTCATCGTTCCGATCGTCGATGTATCTCTTAGACGGTCTTCCGTATTCTCTCAGGAACGTGCGTGAGTCTTCATCGTCAGCTTATAGATGTCTGGACGGCAACACCATCAAGCAGGCACCCCACTATTATAAACCCGACTTTGGATACTTATCAAGTTGCATTATGAGTCATGCATCACATGTACTTTTGGATAATGATCACTCTTATATTACACCTAGAGTAGTCTAATAATCTATAGAAGCCTTTCATCTAAACAATGGGAATGGGAACGTGTAATGCTTTATCGCTTAGTTGCTTGGGCAATGGTAGAAGTCGAGCATAAGAAGGGAACTCATACTCACGCGTGTAGGATGCTACACCTGGATAATTAACCACTAAAACCAATGAGAGTACAATTGACTTACCTAACTAATCTGGCTAAGGACTAGTATCTCTAATATGGTAATCTTGATGATAACTTGGATACCTTGCTCATGCGAGGGGTAGGTCATCGTGAGTGTGGGATCTCAGACGACGTAGCTCGTGGAGCAGTAAGGACCGTGTATTGGGATACGTAAGTTCGAGTAACCACCCGTACAGACCACATGTCACGAATGGGGTCGACAAGCTATTGGTATTTATTAACTTGTCACTTGTTTTAAATAGTCACCTGTAATATGCCTACATCTCCTAGCATCACTTGTACTAGGTTGTCATCCCTAATGATGGTGCCAGAAATGCTTGTTGGTACTACATAGCATTACTACTATAATAATACTAAGTAGTTATTTATTTATTTATTTTTATGAATAGGAAGAATATATATATATATGAAAGGAATCTACAAACGCACAGATAATTATACCATTGTAGCACTTCACCCGGGAGTATTCCAGGTATCGTTATTTATATTTTTACCACAGGAAAGGTCTGGCATGGACATGTATTGATAACTTATAGTATTGATGGAGAAATAAACCATAACCAATATTCTACTCATAACAGGGGTAAGTCATAGGATAAGATATATGATAAGTATTGATCAATGATAATGATAAATCACTTAGAGTACTTCTTTCTATGGCATTTGCATGGTCAGGTAGAATATTAGAGGAATAATTCCTAAGTCATTCTTAATTACAAGTCAAAGCATACATTGATTAGTGCAATTATACGTAGTAGTCACTGCTAAGATCATCATCATATCTACACATAAGGGATATTACAAAGGAAGATTAAGAACAGAGCTTGTTCTTCCTTTATAACCGTACCCTACGTGCGCCTATATTCGAGGAGTGGACTACAAATGACTCAACGTGTCGGGTATCAGTATCAAGGATACCCGGAAGAAGAAAGCTAATGGCCACGAACGCTAACTCCCCCGGATGGTCAAGAGCGTATCTTGGTCTCACCTGGCCCTAAGGGCACGGGCTCCGTCTCGCCCGACCTCAAGGATACGGGATCTGGATCACCCGACCCCAAGGGCGCAGGCTCCGTCTCGTCCGACCCCTCGGACAAGAGCCCCGTCACGCCTGACCCCTCGGGCGAGAGCCCCATCATGTCTGACCCCGAGGGCATGGGCTCCCCCTCGCCCGACGGAGGTCCTTACCGCCCCAACCACTATGGGTCTGGAAGTACGAGTCGAGGCTCAAACTTCTGACGCCAGAAGGGGAGCAAGCGCGTCTTGACATGACCTGCAGCCATGACGGGCCATGTCTGAGGACGTACATCGCCAACAACATCGGGCGTGCCAACGCTGTACAACCTACTCCCCATATGGCCTTAGGCGGGACATCAACGAGCCATACCGTCCGCTAGGACGAGATGGAGCGCCACGACCAGCTGACGACGCCCACGTACGGCGTCAGTGACAAACAGTGTTGCGACGTGGAGTTGTCCCCATCGTCATCTATAGGGCCGACGGGACCCGCGTAAAAGGAGATGGATGATGTTGCAATCCTAGAAGCCTTCCTCTCCTCGTCCCTCTCTCTCTCTGATGTAACCTGCATCTTCTCCTTTGTCGGTGCAGAATGTGACCAACTTAGTAAATATTTGTAGTTTTGCCATACGTTGTGATCGGAGGTAGCCTAGCACTCAATGACACAAGATTTATACTGGTTCAGACAACGTGCCCTACGTCTAGTTTGGGTCGGTCAGTGACTTTATTCCTGAGTCCAGGTGCTCGAAGTCTGTAGTGGGGTTACAAATGAGAGGGAGAAAGATGGGGTGTACAAGAGGTCCAGTCGGCTATGGTCGGAAGGATCGAGAGCGACAGGAGCTACTCTGTGAGCTGAGTGTTCAAGCGTGTGCTTGAGGTCCGAACCCGACGGTTCTATGGTTGTGGACTAGTGAACTTGGTAGATCTAATGAATCTGAGTTAGGTCCTCAAAGGGCTCTAAGAGAACACTTAAAAGACCACCCTCCCTGTTGGAGGGAGCGCATCCCCTTTTATAGATGAAGGGGATGGATTTACAAGTGAGAGGGTGAGGGTGCATATGCTACTAGGCTTCGTTGCCCATGCTGGTGGGTACAAGATAATGGTAGGTGCCCACAACACTGTTGATGTCACTGTAGAATGTTAGATGCATGTGGGAGGTTGCGTTGCCTTTTTCAGGAAGGTAGACGCCGGTACCTACAAATATTGTTTGATGCCTAGAGGCATGTGAGGAGCTTCACCATGTTCTCATGGTATGGTAAATCCCGACGCCCACAACACTGGTGATGCCCAGAGGCACGTGGGGGCCCTTACCGTATGGTCCGGCGCCCATAACACTAGTGATGCCCAGAGGAACGTGGGGGGCCTTACCGCATGGGAGATCAACGGCGCCCACAATACTGTAGAGGAAAATGTTTGTGTCAGTGCGGTTGCAGAGTACAGTACCTGCAGGCGTGTAGGGTGTGGTCCCTGGTATCGTGGGTTGACTTGTGCGCCTTGTCCTGCTTTCTCTATTCGTCCCCTAGTTCCTTTCAAGCGGGCACCCCCGGTCGGATGGCCCCGGTCGGCTCTGGCCGTACCAGTCGGAGAAGAGCGGTGAGCAGGGTTTCTACGATCCCCGGTCGGAGACATGGGGTCAGAGTCAGAAGCAACACCTGGGCCAGGCCTTCTGATCGAAGAGGTTGTCCGGAGGCGGCTGGAGTCCGAAGCGAGCGCTTTGGTCGGAGAGGTGGGACAAAGTGGTCGACGAGCGGGCGCAGTTCTCCTTTGGCCAGACCTTCCGGTTGGTGACTGGACTGGCCTTCCGGCCTATTGTTTTAAGTCTTGGGCTAGTCCATGAGTTATGTGCTGTTTTGCTTGGACCGAGCCCTGACATGGAAGCCGGCCCCCGAGGGACCCCGGGTTTATGAACCCGACACCCTTCATCTATAAAAGGGAAGCAGGGCACCCCACGGAGGGGGCATTCCAACACACACATCTAACACGTCTGAGTGGTTGAAGGCTTAGGCACTTGATAATAGATAAAGAGCTCAACCAAACTCACTCTTTTCACTAGAGGCTTGGGACCTTCTCCCTCTCTCGCCTATTTGTAACCCCGAATACAAACCAAGTGTCAGTAACACGAGCAGCAGCAGACTGGATGTAGGGACGTTCTGCCCGAACCAGTATAAATCCTTATGTCCTCCAAGCACAACCATCCGGGTCAGATGCGCAAACTAGAAATTACTAGCCGGTGATTCGAAACATCGACAGTTGGCACGCCAGGTAGGGGCCTTTTGCATGTCTCATCGTCCACAACAGGCCACGGATGGCTACCCATGGCATTAGCTGGGTCCTAGGTGCGCATGTGCGCTTCAAGAGCTTGGACTTCATCATCGCCACGGAGGGAGAGGTAGCGTGGCCTCCTGCCCCATCCAACTTCCTCGCTCCACTGGCCTCAACACAACTGAAAGGATCAAGATGCCCAAGAGGGGGGTGAATTGGGCTAATTCTAAAATTCTTTGCAATAATTAAACCCTACGGTTAGCCCGCTTCACCCCTTTGTGCCTAGAAAGTGTTTCTATTGTTCTACCGCACAAAAGTTTAGCAACCTATATTCCAATTCTACTCTAGCATGGCAATTCTATGAATGTAAAGACAAGAATTGAATTGCTCAAAGTAAATGCTTAAAGTAAAGAGAGAAGGAGGACCGCAGCGATGTTTTGCCGAGGTATCGGAGAGTCATCACTCCCCACTAGTCCTCATTGGAGCACCCACACAAGGGTCTAGCTCCCCCTTGATCTGCGCAAGGATCAAGTGCTCTCTACGGATTGATTCTTTGACACTCCGTCACGGTGAATCACCCACAACCGCTCACAACTTGAGTTGGGTCATCCACAAGCTCTCCGGATGATCACCAAGCTCCCAATCACCACCAAGCCATCTAGGTGATGGCGATCACCAAGAGTAACAAGCACAAACTCTCACTTGACCACGATAAGCCTAATGAGAAGGGTGGATGCACACTTTGCTACTCTTGCTTTCACTAATGAGGCCTTTCTTTTGGATTCTCAAATCTCAATCACCTCACTAAGACCTTGCTCTTCTTGGCACTCTCAAGGGTGTTCTCAGCTGTTGGAATGAGCAAAAGTACCCCCTCACATGAATGAAGGAAGTATTTATACACCCACATTCAAAATGAACCATTATGTGCCACTGCGGGGTGATCGGACGCTTTGGTCAATTCATCCGTCACTCAGCAGTTTAAGTTGTGACCGGACCCTGGCCAGCGTCCGGTCAACACTGACTGGACGTGTCCGGTCACAAGAATTGCCTTCTGGAACCTTACTGATGTTGACCGGACTCTGGAACCCAGTGTCCGGTCACTTTGCTGCTCAGCGTCCGGTCAGTAGCCGGAACCTGACCAACGTCCGGTCAGCACTGACCGGACGTGTCTGATCAGGATTTTCCCTCTCTGGGACCTTACTGGAGTTGACCGGACTCTGGCGCTCAGCATCCGGTCACTCACCTCTCAGCATCCGGTCACAACCAGATGACTTCACCTTGATCAAATGAACTGACCGGACTCTGCGCCAGCATTCGGTCAATATTTGACCCTCCATTCACTTTCAACTCGCAATCATATGTGAATGAAGTTCGCTCCCATTAATCTAAGGGCTATTTAGGAGCTACCTAGTGCTAGATTTGATAAGTGTGCACCACATCTAACCCACTAGACTCACCTAGGTCAAGCTACCCATCCATACCCCCCTTAATAGTATGACCAAAGGAAAAACAAAGTCCTAAACTACTCTAAGTGTCTCTTCAACACCAAACGACACTTAGAACTAGTCCATCCTTAACCTTGTCGTCCATCCTTTGAAAACCAAAATGATTTCTATCGTAGGGGAATGAAAACCATGATTGCCCAATCAATCTCCATTATCATGACCTAACTTAATTGCATCTGCAAAACACACGTTAGTCACAGTAATCTCGTATTGTCATTAATCATCGAAACCCAACTAGGGGCCTAGATGTTTTCAATCTCCCCCTTTTTGGTGATTGATGACAATACCACCTCGAGTATGTGAAAGAGTTAAGGTTTTTAACATGCTTGGTTCATATAAGCTTATGACAATAAGAACAAAAGAGTTAGGCAAGCTTATATGACCCTAGCCAACATGATGTACTCAATAGATATGAAATAAGCATGAGTACAATAAATAAAGCTCATTTGCATCGGAGTAAAACGTGGAAGCAAAACAAATGAGAATAACCAAGTGACATGACATATAAATAATTCAAGTAGAGAGCACACATGTCACATATCACATATCACATAAATCACGATCACATTAATATCACGATTACGATCACACTTAAGTAGTTCAATGCATAATAGTAAACAAGAATGCATAAGAATGTATCACACATAAAAATCCAAATGTAATAGATAATAGCTCCCCCTAGATATATCACTCCCCGTAAGCCTACCATACTCGATCCCTCTCCCCTTTGCCGTCAAACACCAAAACCTAAGGGTCGGTCGGCGGGGCTACAACGGACAAGTCGGGCGCTGATGTGCGATGAGCGATCTGGAACTGTGTGCATCATCATCTGATCCTGAGCTCTGAGCTGTCTGACCCTTTGTCACTAGAAGTGATGCTGAAGCGGTCTGGGTCGGATCTAGAACTGGCGTTGCCTGCTCTGATGATGCAACTGAAGATGGGAGCGTCTCTGTAGTCCCAGTAATAGGAGCAACAGTGGAAGGACCAGGGTATTATAGCTCTGGCGGTGTAGGCTACCCTATCAACTCACTGAATGAAGCAGCAAGGCTCCTAGAAACTGGGGTGAGCACTAACGAACTCTGAGGTGGAGTGAAGCCCATATGTAAAGGGGTGAACTACGGGCTGACACTTGCGAGGCAAACCACTGGGACACTTGCTCTGTAGGTGAAGGAAACTGTGGCGCTGGCTGTCCCTAACTCTGGTGCTCGCTGGGCTATAAAGATGGAGTCATAGAAGTGGTGGTAGGTTGACCAAGCTAGGGTGAAGGCTGTGGCGGTGGAGCTCCAATAGCAGTAACTGCATGCTACATAAATCCAAGCAACTGCTACTGAATAAGGAGCTGCTGCTGCTGCATAGCCTGCTGCTGACACTAGAACTCATCCTGTCGGGCCTGATCTTGTGCAAAGGCAGCTACTGTCTCCTAGGCCTGACAAGCCTGGTCCTGCCTTATCCGCTCAAGTATGGCAAGTAAAGCGAGGTCTGTCTACGGTGCAGGTGGAGCTGAGCTGGAGCTACTGGCCTCACCATCATGTCGTCGAGGAGGCATGCGAGGGACATTCTGATAATCATCATGTGAGCTATCGCTGGGGTCGCTCTCGACCATACCCTCCTATTGAGCATCAAGCTCCTCCTCCTCTATAGCTGCAATGTCCCTGATGGTCTCATCCTGCTGGGCTACAGACTCTGGCACCTCTGGGTGATGGCTCGGCTGGCTGGGTGTCCTCACTACACTGTGGTGGAGCATCTAAGTCAAGTTATATGTAGGGAACTCTGTAGTAGCACACTATACTCTACCAACATCTCTGGAGGCCTCACTGTGACTGCCCTATGAATCAAAAAAGTAATCCAGTGAGCATAGGGCAACTGTCGGTGACCTTTGAATCCCTCTACATGGGTGTCCTCCATCTCTGATAGGATAAGATCCCAAATGTCAAATACAGTCTGCTGCATCAGAGAGTTCAGTAGCCATAGCTGTGTGCGAGTCAAGCTCTCATGATATCCCATCCTCAAAAGTAGGGTCCTCCTCATGATAGCATCTAACAGTCTCGGTGTAGGAGTAAGATCCCTGGGTGTTCTGCTCGACCCCTCGCTGAATGGCTTTATGAAGCAGTGGCGAACTAGATCTGTAGGAGGCACAAGACCGTCGTGAGGACGTCGGGGAGGCTCTATCTGACCATAACACACCTCTTGTAGCCGGATGGGTTGCTCCTGAAGCCTGAGTATCTCTCTGACCCTAAAGCTCATCAGCCTATAATCTCTGTCTCTGAATGCAAAGTGAATAAATCTGTGTTGTGGGTCAATCCATAGTGTAGCATAGAACTCATGGACCCAAGATAGAACATATCTGCCTGTCCGTCCGAGTAAGTCTATCAGCCCTGGTAGATAGGATAGATAAGGGCGAATCTGCTCTCCTGCTACTACCACAATAGACTCAATGGAACACACCCTGTGAGATCTGAAAGCTACCTCACTGTTAAGATATGCATTATAAAAATCCTCCTGCAGTGGTGTGTAGAAGCCCTCTGAAGCACGCTCATCCCTCCTCGGCGAGAACCAGTCCTCAAACTGAATGAACCTGAGCTGCTGAACCTGCTTGGCCGTGGTGGCCCTCAAATCCAAGTGAGTCACTAGAGGTGGACCCTGTGGTCTAGGGGGCGGACGAGAACCTCCCCCCGCTGTGTCTCTGGCCTCGGTGTCACCTAGGTACGGGTACGTCCAGAGCAACGAAGCTGTGGTGCTGGCTCTGTCTCCTCTGCCTGCTCTCCCTCCTGAGCCTGCTCTATCTGCTGCTGTGGCTCCCCCTGAGGCTGAGTCTCCTCCATAGCGACACGCTATCCTCCAAGCATGGATGTCCTAGCTGGACTACCATGACGTCGCTCAACCTCTTGGATAGTGGCCCTCTAAGCTGGTGAAACTAATCTGCAATGACCACACCACTCTGAGTACCTCCTCTCTCTGCACGCTCTGCAGTGGCTGCAACTGCTGCTGCTCTCTCTATATCAGCATCTGGATACTTGCGCTTCTTTATCGCTAGCTTCTTTCCCTTGCCTTTAACCTCAGAAGGGAAGCAAGGCGGAGGCCTCGGATCCTCATCACCTGGACCACCTCCTGCATTCTTGACACAAGCCATCTGGAACAATCTGCTGCCTCGGACAAGAAACAACTATCACTAACACTTCCGAGGCTTGGCCTCGATCCGTACTCATGAGCTTGGCTCCGAGTTGACTGACAACTGCCAATGAGACCTCAACATTACCGACTCACTGCACGATGGAATAGATCGGATATATATGAATAATTAAAATAAACATCTAGAGATACGAAACCCTAGGAAGCAAGCAATTAGGTACAAAATTGGAAACGAGGGTTTGCTACCTGACGAACCAGTGAACCGAAGAACAAGGAATGGATCACGGAGAACCACCGGGTCGGCTAGGGTTGCAATGCGGCGTGGATCAGCGACAGATGATGTAGGGCACTACAATGTGGCTCGGGCACGTGAAGCAGAGGCATAGGCATAGGCTAGGGCAAGAGCACGGTAACACTGGAGCAGGACACAGGCGTCACTGGAGCAGGGCACGAGCACGGCGGCGGCGCTGGAGCAGGTGCACGGGGTGCGGCGGCGCAGCGTCGTGAAGGCGCAGGCGTGGACGTCGGGCATGAGCGCGGGGTGAGGTCGCGGCAGCGCGGGCGCGGAAGCAGGGCGGCTAGGGCACAGGCGCGGGTAATGGCGAGCTCGAGGTGAGGCGGTGATGTCGGCGCGGGCGGAATAGGTCAAAGGCGCAATGGCGGTTGGGTTATATGGGTCCCCATGACGGAATAGAAAAGGAAAGAGATAAGAGTTCGAATCCCGCATGTTTTCTATTGACCGGACGCTCCGGTGGCAACGACCGAACGCTGCCACCCAGAGTCCGGTCGACTCTAGAGATGTCTAGATCTCCTGGAGCCATGACCAGACACGTCCGATCACAACTGACCGGACGCAACCAGAGTCCGGTCCAACCTGTCGCCATCGTTTTCGCTCGACCGGACGCAGGAACACCATCTGATCGGACGCTGAACAGTAGAGTCCGATCACTCCATCGCATCATAGGTTCACCTCCTGTGAACTGACCGGACGCTGCACTTCAGAGTCCGGTGCAGCGTCCGGTCACTCTTTTTCAGTAATTTCTTCAAAGTCCTTCATGCTGCCTGTTCCCAATCAAGTCCCAACTTCAATAAGACGCAAATAAACACCAATTGGGACTGATGTGAGTGACCCCTCTCAAACCCTCAAGTTTTTCAAAAATATTTTGCCTTAGGCTATAATTCTTTTAAGAAAATAGACAATAAAATGGTGATTTAAGATAAACGACAAAACAACATTCATGCATATGCAATGCAATACTTGAAAGTAATTCTAGTTGCTTGTCAAGTTTGATCCAATGTTAAGCTTTTTCGCACGCTTTCCGACAGTTATCTTAACCATGTTAGACAAGCCCTAAGTGCATTGCCACAAAGTAAACATGTTATATATTATAATGCAATGCAAGGGATAACACAAGCTCATTTTCTAGTGAAGTTGCTAAAATCAAGCACATTGAGCTCATTCCTCAACCGACAAAAAGTTGCCTCATCTAGCGGTTTAGTGAAGATATCCGCCAATTGATCCTCGGTCCTTACACCTTCTAGTGATATATCATTTTTAGCAACATGATCTCTAAGAAAGTGATGGCGGATATCTATGTGCTTGGTGCGAGAGTGTTGAACCGGATTATTTGCAAGTTTTACCACGCTTTCATTGTCACATAAAAGTGGTACCTTTTCTAGAACTACACCATAGTCTAGCAAAGTTTGCTTCATGTATAGTATTTATGCACAACAAGCACTCGCTACAATGTATTCCGCTTCGGTGGTGGACAAAGCCACACTATTTTGCTTCTTGGAGGACCAAAACACAAGTGATCTACCAAACAAATGGCACCCTCCGGATGTGCTTTTTCTATCAACTTTGCAACCGACGTAATCCGAATTGGAATAGCCAACTAATTCAAATATAGCTCCTTTGGGATACCAAAGGCCAATGCTTGGTGTGTGCTTAAGATACCTAAGGATTCTTTTAACCGCACTTAAATGAGCTTCCTTAGTATTAGCTTGAAATCTAGCACACATACACACACTAAATATGATGTCGGGCCTAGATGTAGTTAAATATAATAAGCTACCAATCATAGAGCGGTAGAGAGTTTGATCAACCGTGTTACCTCCCTCATCTAGGTCGAGATGTCCATTAGTTGGCATTGGTGTCTTGATTGGCTTACATTCATCCATTTTGAATCTTTTGAGAAGATCATTAGTATATTTCTCTTGAGAGATGAAGATCCCTTCTCTCATTTGCTTGACTTGAAAACCAAGAAAGAATGTAAGCTCTCTAATCATAGACATCTCGAACTCCTTCGACATCAATTCACCAAACTCCTTGCAAGAATCTTCATTTAATGACCCAAAGATGATATCATCAACATATACTTGATAAATAAAGATATTTCCATCAAGCTTCTTGGTGAATAGTGTGGTATCAACCTTCCCAATGGTGAAACCCTTCTCAATGAGGAAGTCCCGAAGGCGCTCATACCAAGTTCTTGGGGCTTGCTTAAGCCCATATAACGCCTTGGACAACTTATAAACATGATTAGGATATCTAGGGTCTTCAAACCCAGGAGGTTGTTCAACATAGACTAGTTTATTAATAAAGTCATTTAAAAATACACTTTTCATATCCATTTGATATAGTTTTATTTCATGATGTGATGCATATGCAAGGAGGATACGAATGGCTTCTAGTCTTGCAACCGGTGCAAAGGTCTCTCCAAAATTCAAACCTTCAACTTGAGAGAACCCCTTTGTAACTAGTCTTGCCTTGTTCCTCACAATAATGTCTTGATCATCTTACTTGTTGCGGAACACCCACTTTGTTCCAATAACTCTTGCACCTTGTGGTCGCTCTTCAAGTGTCCAAACTTCATTGCGGGTGAAGTTATTCAACTCTTCATGCATGGCATTTATCCAATCCAGATCTTGAAGAGCTTCTTCTACCTTAGTAGGCTCAAAGCAAGAGACAAAAGAGTGATGTTTAATAAATGAAGTAAGTTTTTGAGATCGAGTCATTACACCCTTTGATGGACTCCCTATGATGAGATCTTGTGGATGAGCTTGTAGTAGAGGTGAATTTCTTCTATCAACCACTTGAGGGGGAGGTTGTGGAGCATCAACATCTTGTGCTTGTACCACCATTTGATCATGGAAGACATGAGTATCTTCGTTTTCAACTCTCATATCTTTATCACCATCTTAGGACACACTTAATGAAGAAGGTGGATTTATCACTTGTACATCATCTTCATCATCTTGAGGCTTGATGTCTCCAACCAGAATGTTCTTCATAGCCTCCCTCAATGGTTCATCACCTACATCATCAAGATTCTCATGTGCTCCTTGGGAGCCGTTAGATTCATCAAATTCCACATCATATGTTTCTTCAACCAAGCCGGTGGTATGATTAAATACTCTATATGCTTTGGACTTTGATGAGTAACCAACAAGAAAACCAATATCACAACGTCTTTGAAACTTCCCTAGGTGTTGCCGCTTCTTGTAGATGTAGCATTTGCAACCAAACACCCTAAAGAAGGAGACGTCTGGCTTCTTCCCATTGAGCAACTCATAAGGTGTCTTGCCAAGAAACTTTTGAAGGAATAGGCGGTTGGATGCATAACATGCGCTGTTGATAGCTTCCGCCCATAGAGCTTTGGGGGTATTGTACTCATCAAGCATTGTTCTTGTTAGTGTGATCAATGTCCGGTTCTTTCTCTCAACTACACCATTTTGTTGAGGAATATATGTTGCGGAGACCTCATGGTTGATCCCAACTTCATAACAATAGGCTTCTATGTTTGTGTTGTCAAATTCCTTCCCATTGTTACTTCTAATCTTCTTGATCTTCACTTCAAACTCATTTTGTGCTCTCTTGGCAAACTTCTTGAAGCATGATGCAACTTTGGATTTATCACGAAGGAAGAATATCCATGTATATCTAGAGTAGTCATCAACAATCACAAGACAATAAAGATTTCCTCCCAAACTCTTGTATGTTGTTGGTCCAAATAAATCCATGTGTAGAAGCTCTAGCACTCTTGTTGTTGACATGAAAACTTTTGTAGGATGAGTGTTTGCAACTTGCTTGCCGGCTTGACATGCACTACAAAGCTTGTCTTTCTCAAATTTCACATCCTTCAATCCTCTTACCAATTTGTTCTTCATAAGCTTCTTGAGTGAGCTCATCCCAACATGAGCAAGTCTTCTATGCCATAGCCACCCAAGTGTTGTTTTAGTGAATAGACATGTCTTTAAGTTAGCATCTTCGAAGGTGAAATCCACTAGATATAGGTTGTTGTATCTAAATCCCTTGAATATCACTTGTTCATCATCCTTCTTGGATACAACAACTTTCTTCTCGGTAAATAGGCATTGAAATCCAAGATCACACAATTGTCCAATGGATAGCAAGTTGAAACTCAATGAAGCAACGTATAATACATTTGAGATTGAATGATCATTTGATATTGCCACTTTGCCCAATCTTTTGACTTTTCCCTTTGAATTATCTCCAAATGTGATTCTTTCTTGTCCATCTACTTCTTCATCTAGTGAGGTGAACATACGAGGATCACCGATCATATGTTGTGTGCAACCACTATCAATTACCCAATGACTTCCACCGGTCTTGTAGTTCACCTACACACAAGAGATCAAGCTTGTTTAGAGACCCAAACTTGTTGAGGGCCCTTTACTTTCTCTACAAGTGACTTTGCTACTGAAATCTTCTTAGGCCTATTCTTGTTGGGAGGTCCTAAGAACATAACTTGAATCTTTCCACTAGTATCCTTTCTAAGCTTGTAATGAGCATTGAAAGCAAAGGGTCTAGCATGCTTGAGCAAGGGTTGTGGTGGTGGAGTTTGACACTCATGAGTAAAGTGGCCTTCTTGTCCACACTCAAAACATCTCTTTGGCTTTGGCTTTGATTTGTGTTGTTGTTGTTGTTGTTGAGCTTGAGCCTTCTTCTTCTCTTGATTTGCCACATACCCAATGCCACTTCTATCCATCTTCATGATGGTGTTCATTAGTAGCTCACTTTGAAGATGCTTGCCTCTTGTGAACTTGCTCAAACCAATCTTGAGATGCTCTTTTTCTAACTTGAGCTTCTTGTTCTCTTCCTTGAGTGCATCATCATTTTTCTCTTCCTTGAGTCTCTTGTTCTCTTCTTTGAGCTTCTCATTCTCAAGAATCAAATCACCATCATGATCAAGAGTTTCTAGCACAATAGTGTTGTGGGTTTTGAACTTTTCAAACTCTTTCTTGAGCTTTTCATTATCATGCTTGAGCTTGACATACTCATCATAATTGTTGGTTTCAACCACTTGCTTGTCTTTGCCACTAGATCCTTGCTCAATGCTCATCAATTAAATCATAACATGATGTAGCTATATCAATCTTAACAACATCGTTAGTAACATCATGTGGCTCATTTGATAAAAATTCTTGAACAATAACAAGATTATCATGATTAACCTTGAGAGTAGTATATTCTTCTTTTAGCATGTTGTGGCTAGTGATGAGCTCATTGTGTATCCTCTCAAGTTTACCATATTTATCTTTATGCTCTTTCTTAGAAGATTTGAGCTCCTTGAGTTTGGATGACATATCATCATTTGCTTCTCTAAGCTCAACACTAGCCTTTTCCGCTATGTCACATTTAGCTAAAAGAGAATCATTCTTAGCTTCTAGCTTGTCATTCTTGGCTCTAGTCTTTCTAATGATCTTAGTGTATTGATTTAGCAATTTAACAAGATCATCATAAGAAGGTGATTCATATTCATCATCATCACTATCACTATTATCATTGCTAGCATGATCATCACCACTACTATCATCATCATTTGATACCTTTCGATCACCTTTGGCCATAAGGCATAGGTGGGTAGAAGATGGTAGCGGTGGTGTCGGTGAAGATGATGAGGAGTCAATCACAATGGCGGCCACCTTCTCATTCTCACTATCATCATCGGATGAAAAACTAGATAAATCAATGTCCGTGAGCCAATCCCGACGATGTATGCCTTCCCGCTTTTCTTCTTTTTGTGGAAGTCCTTCTTGCCATCTTTCTTCTTGTATGGCTTATTTTTCTTCTTCTCATCTTCTTCTTCATTATTTTAGTCATCTTTCTTGCCCTTGTACTTGTTCTTGTACTTATCTTTCTTGGGCTTGGTGCATTGATGTGCTAGATGACCAAGTTCTCTATAATTATAGCAATCTATCTCCGAGATTGGCTTCCTTCTAGAGCTAGTGAAGAACTTCCTTTTCTTGTTATCAAACCTGATGCCACTCTTGTTGAGTTTCTTTAGCATCTTGGCGAATTTTCTCACCATGAGAGCAAGACTTGCATCATCAACTTCATCATCAGTTGAGCTCTCATATTCAATTCTTGCTTTGCCCTTCTCTTGGCTAGCTTTAAATGCTAAGTCTTTGTCTTTCTTCTTAGTAGAGGATGAGCCATCTTGTGGTATGATGTGCATGTACATTTCATGAGCATTGATCTTTTCCAAGATTTGTGTCGGTGTAGCGGTGGAAAGATCACATTGATGAAGCACGGTCACAATATGCCCATATTTATCAATGGGGAGGACACTCAAAAAAATTTCTTACAACATCGGATGGTTGCATTTGAGTGAGTCCAAGCCTGTTGACTTCCTCTACAAGAACATTTAAGCGTGAGTACATTTCATTAACACTCTCTTTAGGAAGCATCTCAAATGAATTTAACTTTTTCATGACAAGATGATAGCGTTCCTCACACTCATTCTTAGTTCCCTCATGGAGCGCACAAATGTCCAACCATAGTGCATGGGCGTCCTTGTGGTTCCTCACCCGGTTAAACACATTTTTGCAAAGGCCTCTAAAGATGGTGTTTCAAGCCTTTGCATTCCATTTTTTGTAATTTACTTCATCGCCTTGAAGATGTGTAGCATCCCTAGGTTTTGGGAAGTCTTGAGAGGCGGCTCTAAGTATTCCAACATCGAGAGCTTCAAAGTAAGCCTCTATGCGGATTTTCCAATAAGAAAAATCATCTCCCTCAAAGATAGGAGAAGGACCATCCCCGTGAGACATCTTTCTCTAGACGGTTAAGTCTAATTCCGTGAGCACGAGGCTCCAATACCAATTGAAAGGATTAAGATGCCCAAGAGGAGGGGGGTGAATTAGGCTAATTCTAAATTTCTTTGCAATAATTAAACCCTATGGTTAGCCCACTTCACCCCTTATGCCTAGAAAGTGTTTCTATTGTTCTACCGTACAAAAGTTTAGCAACCTATGTTCTAATCCTACTCTAGCATGGCAATTCTATGAATGTAAAGACAAGAATTGAATTGCTCAAAGTAAATGCTTAAAGCAAAGAGAGAAGGAGGAACGCGACGATGTTTTGCCAAGGTATCGGAGAGTCGCCACTCCCCACTAGTCCTCGTTGGAGCACCCATGCAAGGGTGTAGCTCCCCCTTGATCTGTGCAAGGATCAAGTGCTCTCTACGGGTTGATTCTTCGACACTCCGTCACGGTGAATCACCCACAACCGCTCACAACTTGAGTTGGGTCATCCACAAGCTCTCCGGATGATCACCAAGCTCCCAATCACCACCAAGCCATCTAGGTGATAGCGATCACCAAGAGTAACAAGCACAAACTCTTACTTAACCACGACAAGCCTAATGGGAAGGGTGGATGCACACTTTGCTACTCTTGCTTTCACTAATGAGGCCTCTCTTTTGGATTCTCAAATCTCAATCACCTCATTAGGACCTTGCTCTTCTTGGCACTCTCAAGGGTGTTCTCAGCTGTTGGAATGAGCAAAAGTACCCCCTCACACAAATGAAAGAAGTATTTATACACTCATGTTCAAAACAAACTATTATGTGCCACTGCGGGGTGACCGGACGCTCCAGTCAGTTCACCCGTCACTCAGCAGTTTAAGTTGTGACCGGACACTGGCCAGCACTCGGTCAACACTGTTCGGACGTGTCCGGTCATAAGAACTGCCTTCTAGAACCTTACTGATGTTGATCGGACTCTAGAACCTAGCATCCTGTCACTTTGCTGCTCAGCGTCCGGTCAGTAGCCAGAACCTGACCAATGTCCGGGCAGCACTGACCGAACGCATCCGATTAGGATTTTCTCTCTCTGGGACCTTACTGGAGTTGACCGGACTCTGGCGCTTAGCATCTGGTCACTCACCTCTCAGCGTCCGGTCGCAACCAGATGACTTCACCTTGATCAAATGAACTGACCGGACTCTGTGCCAGCGTTCGGTCACACCGGAACCAGCGTCCGGTCAACATTTGACCCTCCATTCACTTTCAGCTCGCAATCATATGTGAATGAAGTTCGTTCCAATTGATCTAAGGGCTATTTAGGAGCTACCTAGTGCTAGATTTGACAAGTGTGCACGACACCTAACCCACTAGACTCACCTAGGTCAAGCTACCCGTCCATACCCCCCTTAATAGTATGACCAAAGGAAAAACAAAGTCCTAAACTACTCTATGTGTCTCTTCAACACCAAACAACACTTAGAACTAGTCCATTCTTAACCTTGTCGTCCATCCTTTGAAAACCAAAACGATTTCCATCGTAGGGGCATGACAACCATGATTGCCCAATCAATCTCCATTACCATGACCTAACTTAATTGGATCTGCAAAACACACGTTAGTCACAGTAATCTCGTATTGTCATTAATCATCAAAACCCAACTAGGGGCCTAGATGCTTTCAACAACCATAGAAGCCTTCGAGGAGCTGCAGCTACGCACACCGGAGGCCCGTGTCCCCCGGAGCGACCAGCTCCTCAGCTTCGATTACGGGAGGCTGGAGCGTCAGCTCGACGCCTTCCTGGGACCCCGACCATCCTAGGAGGATGTGCGCTTCCTCACCTCCTCCTTCGCCAATGTCATGATGCAGCTTACCGGAGGGGAGCCGCTCTCCTTGGAATATCTCACACGGGACGCCCCGACAGCGTTCCCGTTCGATCTACGCAATGCCGCGAGGACCGTTGGTCACCTCGTGGTACAGCGCATGTGCCTGCCTCCCACGGATGACGAATTCGTGGGAATGGCCGATTACATCATGGAGTCTTTCCATGACCTTCTCGCGGGAGATTCAGAGTCGATCTTCGACTCTGACTCCAGCAGGGGGAGCCATCACCCCTTGCGAGAATGTTTTATGGTAGGTACCTCGAAGGACGTGTCAAAAGCATCCATGAGGGAGGGGCTACCCCACCGAATGACTTTGATGACGAAGTTGAAGAAGATGCGGGGCCCATCCCCGCATGCAGGTGGAACAGCTAAGACTATGGCATCAGGAGCTCGAAGATGCGTGCCTCTAGCTGGAGTAGGAGCGCGTGGAGCTCGAAAGCGAGATAAAGCGTCACGGGGATGGTGGTCGTGCACGCTCCATCGCCCATGACGTAAACCAGAGGATCGTCGAGGATGACGGAGGCCTCCCGTACTTCACCTGGGCAAGTCATAACATAGCTACTATGGCAGCCCTACTCCGAAGGCTCCTGGAGCCCATGACACCCAAAGACCATTGGGCCCACTGCAAGATCCGTATGTTGCTCGAGCGAGCAACGGTGCAACAGGCGCAAAGCTCGCTGTCTCGATGATGCAAGCTCGATGCCAGTCAGTGCGTGTCTTCGGGATGACATGGCTAGGACGTGTCCGTCCACCAGACGCCACGCGACAGTGGGGGACTTGCCATGGTCCCGGTGCATGAGTGTCACGACTCTAACCATGACGCACGCAACACCCTAGACGCCCATAGGCACAGACGGGGTGACAAGAGAGAGGAGGCCGGCTGTGGCTACCATCCTTGTCGTGGTAGACGCTACGACAGCGGCGACGACCAGAGCCCGAGCCCTGACCTACCGAGGCCCTAGGCTTTCGGCCGGCACATCCTCAACGCGGCTTTCCCGCCGCTATATCGACCACTAGCTTGTGGCTCAAGGATTACCGTCCTGCTTGTCAAGCCAGCGGCATGGATAGTGATGACTTTATTATCCGCAACCTTCCCTTGTTCCTGGCCGATTTGGCACGAACATGGCTAGAGCACCTTCCGCCCAACCGGATTCAAAGTTGGGCGGACTTGAAGGAGATCTTTGTGGATGTAAGGAAAATGGACCCTAGGCCCATTTACTTTAGATTTTGGTATTTGATGACCAACACAACCAAATTAGACTAATGGATTTGCAAGTGATTATTTTGTAGTTCAATAGTATGCAAGACGTGACTTGGACGAAGGCGACATGATGATCCGATGATCAACACCATACGTAAGACCCTAGGAGCACAAGAGAAGATCCAAGATATCAAGCAAAGTCCAAGCACGAAGATAGAAACCAAGCCGTATGCAAGATCGTAAAGAAACAAGCTCACAGAGGTGACTGGACGCTGGAAGAAAGTGACTAGACGCTCCGATCAAGAAGCTCAGCAACAGGCGTGACCGGACGCTGGACCGGACGCATGACAGCAGCGTCCGATCGAGTACAAAAAGGTTCCAGAGTGGTGATACTGTGACCGGACGATGGCAGCGTCCGATCAGTAGATCACGGCTTCAACGGTCGGGACGATCGGACGCGTCCGATTAGGATGACTTCAGCGTCCGGTCAGTAGCAGAAAGCGGGATTTCATCCCCAATGGCTACTTTCTCAGTGGAGCTTATAAATAGACCCCCAACCGCCATTTGAGAGGGGTAGAGCTGAGGAAACATATCTAGGGTGTTGATACACCATTTTAGTGATCTCCACTTGCATAGTGCTTAGTGATTCATTAGGTGATTAGCGTAGGTGCTTTGTGAAGTGCTTAGGTTGATTAGACCACCGCTTATGCGCTTGCTCTAGGTTTAGGCCTAGTGTTTAGTAAGATTTGCATACCTCTTACCACTCGGTGCTTGCACGCACCATTGTTGTACATCGGAGGGGCTTGTAGTCTTGGGAGATCACACCAACCATGTTTGTGGTGTGGCCGCCACCGTGTACCGGAGGGAACAAGGCCCGCGGCGTTTCAGCCGAAAGCTTGATAGTGAAGACGGGGGGAGCATCTGGGAGAGGCTTGTCGGAAGGCACGTCGGAGACCCACTTGCGTGTGGGGAAGACCTGAGGCTATCCACGGAGTGACCCGACCAAGAGCCTGGCCCTTGTGGGGGATTCCTTGCGAGGGGTTTCAACGCGGACTAGGGGGAAGCTTGCATGCTTCTCGATACCTCGGTAAAATACCAGAGTCATCGATGGGAGTTTGCATATCTCTACCTTGATCTTTAGCTTCCGCACTTATATTGATTGTATGACTCCTTTCGCGGTAGAGATAGCAACACACTAGCAAAACCGGAGTTGCACATTTAGATAGTGTATGTTTTGCATAGGTTTTGCTAAGGTTAGAAAAAGAGGCCATAGTTTAGAGTTAGATTTTTAAGTTGCCTAATTCACCCCCCTCTCTTAGGCGTCACGGTCCCCTTCAATTGGTATCAGAGCCAGTTGGCTCAATTTGGACCTTTGGCTTAACCGCCGTTGAGCCGACGCTATTTAGAGTGGTTGAGATGGATACCTCTAGGCCTCCACACTTTGATGGCACTAACTTCCCCTATTATAAAGCAAGAATGGCTTGCTATCTTGAGGCGGTTGATTTGGGAGTTTGGAGAGTCACTCGTGACGGGATGAAACCCATTAAGAATCCCGATAAACCCACAAAGAGTGAAGAAAAGAAAATTCATTTTAATGCTAGAGCTAAAAATTGCTTGTTTGAATCATTTAGTATGGATGTATTTAACCAAGTGTCCACTTTAAATATAGCACATGAAATTTGGTTAAAACTTCAAGAGCTCCATGACGGCACATCTAATGTCCGTGAGCAAAAACATTATCTAGCTAAAATAAATTATGATTCCTTTACAATGAATGACGATGAGCTTGTTCGTGATATGTATTCTCGTTTGAATCTAATTATCAATGAGCTCCATTCAATAGGATTAACAAAGCTAGATGATGCGGACATCATGAGGAAGATCATCTCCATGCTTCCACAAAAGAAATATGCAAGCATCATCACCATCCTTCACAACATGGAGGACTTGAGCACCATGACCCCGGGCATAGTCATTGGCAAGATAGTGGCATTTAAAATGTCACGTAAGATAGGTCAAGAAGAGGCTTCTTCATCAAGCAAAGGCAAAGCCCTCGCTTGTAGCGAGAAAAAGAAGATGAAGGGCAAGCAAGTTGAGACAAGCTCAAGCTTAAGCTCCTCAAGTGAAGATGAAGAAGAAGATGAAGACGACGACGATGATGAAGATTCAAGTGATGATGATCAATCTTCCTCCTCCACCTCCGACCTTGATGAAGAATCAATCAAACTCATCAACAAGGTGGAGAAGATGATCCAAAGGATCAATGTCAAGGGTGTGCCCATCCAAATTCAAGATCTCATTTTCACCAATCAAAGAAATAAACAAAGAAAGAGAGGATGCTATGGATGCGGCGAGTTGGGGCACTTTGTGGAAGTTTGTCCAAACAAGCCCACACCCAAGACAAAGAAGAAGGCATGCAAAAACCAAGCCTTCACATCAATAAGGTCATGGGATGATTCTTCAAGTGAAGAAGAACACCATCACAAGAGGCGAGGCTGCAAACACTCATCATCAAGCTCCTCTCGTGTGTGCCTTATGTCACGAGGTAACATTAGCTCATCCTCTAGTGAGAGTGATAGTGATGATGAAATGCCTTCTTATGATGAAATTATGCAATAAAATCTTAATTATGCTAAAGTTTTCACTAGTCAACAAAAGAAGCTCGAAAAATTAAAAGAAAAGCTAGATAGTTCACAAGAAGCATATAAAACTTTGCTTGAACAATATGAGACATTTGCTAATCTTAATAGTGAACTATCTACTAAAATTAAGCAATTTGAGGCTAGTGCAACAACAAATGCATGCACAATCAATGATGAGCAACTTGTAAAGAAAAATGAAAAATTAAAAGAAAAGTTAGCTAGCTCACAAGATGCTTATAAAAGTTTGCTTGCTAAAATGGAAATCATGTGCAAACATTGTGATGAGCTAACTAATAAAGTTGCTAATCTTGAAGCCGTTGGTACAACCCCCACCAAGACATCTAAAAAGAAAAGTTCTATCTTTAACATGTCTAAAAAGGATGCCTCTACTTCTTGCAATGATTTATCTTTAGACTCACCCTTGTGCAACCAAGTTTGTGTTGAGAAAGTTGTTGTAGATGCATGCACACAAGAGGTTGCAATGGAGAATGAGCAACTCAAGCAAGAAGTAGCTTGCCTCACCAAGGACTTGACTCAAGTGAAAGGCAAGGCGAAGCAAGCCCAACTTCATCAAGATAACACTGTCAAGGGAGTGAAGAAGCTTGATGAAGGACAAACCATGGTTTGCTACGTGTGCCACAATGAAGGTCACAAGTCCTATGAGTGCAAGTTGAAGAATGGGAGAGGAGCAAAGAAGAAAGAGAAAAAGCAAACAAGCAAGTTCTCCAAGACCTACACCAACAAGGTGGACAAAAAGGCCTCCAAACCTTATCTCTTGAAGAAGAAGAAATGACAAGGTGGTGGCCATCAAGGTGAACAAGCAAGCCAATAATGGGGTCAAACGCTTTTGGGTGCCAAAGAAAATCATTTCCAACATGAAGAGCACCAAGAAGGTTTGGATCCCGAAAGGGAAGTGAGAAGTCCATTGGACACCGGGGAATTTGGAGACTTGGCAAGGTATGGGTGCATTTCATGGGGTGCATCATGATGGACAAGGATATTGTCAAGTGCGTTAGTGAATACTATGGACCCAAATTCCCCTTCCCATGTTAGGTAACTAGATGTAATTTCTTTCAATTGATATTTCCTACAAGTGGTATTACAATTGGTATCGTTGAGCATCTAGTTCCTTTTCATACCTAGGTTTGCATTTACATGTTTAATCTTTTGTCATGCATACACTAGGTAAATCATATGGTAGGATTGCTCGGTTTCATTATTAACCCATGGAGCAAACCTACATGGTTTAAATTGTTTAGGAGCACGTCACATAGCTTGTCTTTCGATTGTTCATCTAATATGTGCCAAAGTCCAAATTGTAGATAATTTCTCTCGAATATCATCTTTGAAAATGATTCTCACATTCATGAGATGTCATCTTTCAAGTGGTATTATTGATTCTAAAATCAATGTGCATGACTTCTACAAGTATCCCACACTTGTGTGCACAAATTTAGGGGGAGGCTACTCTACAAGTTGGATGCTTTGAGACTAACACCTTTTCAAGCTTATCATGTGTGTAGTAGCCTCATTGTAAGGAAAATGGAGTCCCCGGAGTTAAGCATCATACTTCAAATATCCACCACCTATTGCAAGTGGTAGAAATCAAATTGGTTTCCACATGTGGTATTTCTTAACCGATATTATTATGTTGATTTCATTTTGATATTTACATGCTTTCTCCATGCATTATATAGATTAAATTCCCTTGAGCAATAATATGCTAGATAGTGAAGCTTGATAGTGAAGACGACGGGGAGCATCCAGGAGAGGCTTGCCGGAAGGCACATCAGAGACCCACTTGCGCGTGGGGAAGGCCCGAGGCTATCCACGAAGTGACCCGACCGGGAGCTTGGCCCTTGCGAGGGATTCCTTGCAAGGGGCTCCAACAAGGACTAGGGGGAAGCTTGCGCGCTTCTCGATACCTCGGTAAAAATACCGGAGTCATCGACGGGAGTTTGCATATCTCTACCTTGATCTTTAGCTTCCGCACTTATATTGATTGTATCACTCCTTTCGTGGTAGAGATAGCAACACACTAGCAAAACTGGAGTTGCACATTTAGATAGTGTATCTTTTGCATAGGTTTTGCTAAGGTTAGAAAAAGAGGCCATAGTTTAGAGTTAGATTTTTAAGTTGCCTAATTCACCCCCCTCTTAGGCATCATGGTCCCCTTTAGTGGAAAACTTCTAGGGCACCTACGCGCACCCTGGGAACCCCTGGGATCTGAAAAGTTGCTGATAGAAGTCCAGAGAGACACTTTGTGAGAACATCCGATGGTTCTCCAGGTAATGCAATGAGTTGCCTAATGTCGCCGATGCCGACATCATCGGAGCCTTCCTATCTAGGACCACATGCAAGTCCCTGGTCCACAAGCTAGGACGTAAGGGCCCTCGGACCACCAAGGAGCTCCTCGACATCATGACCAGCCACGCTTCAGGCAAGGAGGCGGTCGGAGCGATTTTTGATCGCTCCAAAGGCAAAGCGAGGTGGGACAAGGATGCCGACAAGGGCCCCTCTAACCGTCCGAACAAGATGAAGAATAAGCAGCAGCGTGGTGGCTCGCTCATGGCCACTGTCGAGCGGAAAGGTGGTTGGGCGCCCGCTGAGAATGCTCCCGACCACTTCAAGAAGCTGCTCGAGGTGCCATGCCCAAACCATGCCTTCCCCATCAAGCATCTGTACAAGGACTACGCCCTCATGAAGCGGTTCCTATCCGACGGCTCCGATAAAGGGAACTAGAGAAAGAAGCCAGAGCCAACGACAGATGATGCTAAGGGGAAGGACGGAGGCTTTCTGACCCTAGACGGCTGCCTCATGATCTTCGATGGGATAGCGGCCTATGACTCCAAGCACCGCCAAAAGATCACACGCCGCGAGGTCTACGTGGCTGAACTAGCCACGCTGTCTTTCCTCCAGTGGTCGGAGTCCGCCATCACCTTCGACCGATCTGATCACCCGGATAGCATCCTACAGCCGGGGAGGTATCCGCTCATGGTCGACCCGATCGTTAGCATGAAGCATCAAACCAAGGTGCTAATGGATGGAGATAGCAGCCTCAACATCATGTACGTTGAGACACTTGATGCCATGGGCATCGACCGGTCGCGTGTCTGACCAACCGTGGCACCTTTCCATGGCATCATGCCAGGGAAACAAGTCATACTGCTCAGACAGATCGACCTACCCATCACCTTCGGGGATCTGGCCAACTACAGTATGGAGACTCTCACCTTCGAGGTGGTTGGATTCCACGGTACCAACCACGCCATCCTAGGACGACTATGCTACGCAAAGTTCATGGTCGTCCCCAACTACACCTACCTAAAGCACAAGATGTCAGGCCCACGTGGGGTCATCACCATCGGTAGCACCTTCCATCGCGCTTATGAGTGCGAGGTTGAGTGCTGCGAGCATGCCTCAGCAATCATCACCTCCGACGAGCTCGCGGTCATCAAGGAAGGGACTACCGAAGAGGCACCCGACTCCAAGCAGTCGACCAGATCCTTTGAGGCCACGGAGGACGTCAAGGAGGTCCTAATAGACCCCAGTAGCTTCGAGGGCAAAGTGGTGCACATCGGCACCACGCTTTCCTCCAAATAGGAAAGTGTGCTCGTCAACTTCCTCCACGCTAATAGAGATATCTTCGTATGGAAACCCTCACACATGTCGGGCATCCCAAGGAAGTCGTTGAGCATGCCTTGAAGATCAAGCCGGGCTCCAAGCCGGTGAAGCAGCGCCTACACCACTTCGACAAGGAGAAGTGCAGGGCCATTGGCAAAGAGATCACAAAGCTTTTGGCGTTCGGATTCATCAAGGAAGTGTATCATCCCAAGTGGTTAGCCAATACCGTCCTTATATAAAAAAGAATGGGAAATGGAGAATGTGTGTTGACTACACGAGTCTCAATAAGGCGTGTCTAAAGGATCCATTTCCTTTGCCACATATAGATCAAGTAGTCGACTCGGCCTCGGGGTGCGAAACCCTCTGCTTCCTTGATGCGTTCTTCGGGTACCATCAGATTGCCATGAAAGAGTCCGGTCGGCTCATGACTTCTTTCATCACCCCATTTGGGTCGTTTTGCTATGTCACGGTGCCTTTGGGTCTGAAAAACACGGGAGCTACATACCAACAATGTATGCTCAAGTGTTTCGGAGACCTCATCGAGTGAACCATTGAGGTCTACGTAGACGACATCATAGTCAAGTCTAAATAGACCGACCAGCTCGTGGATGACCTAGAGCAGACCTTCACAAAACTACGAGCAAACGAAATCAAACTCAACCCTGAAAAATGCATTTTTGGGATTTCGAGGGGCATGGTGCTTGGGTTCGTCATCTCCGAGCGTGGCATCGAAGCCAACTTGGAGAAGATCTCGGCCATCACGAGGATGTGTCTAATCTAGAATCTAAAGGGTGCAGCGAGTCACGGGGTACCTTGCCACACTTAGTTGTTTCATCTCACGCCTTGGCAAACGAGGCCTCCCACTGTACCAACTTCTAAAGAAGACTGATCGGTTTGAGTGGACTCTTGAGGCTTAGGAGGCACTCGACAAAATCAAGGAAATCCTGATGAAAGCCTTGATCCTGGTCCCCCTGACCGATGGAGAGCCACTCCTGCTCTACATCGCGGCCACCACACAAGTCATCAGCGCTGCCCTAGTGGTAGAGTGGGAGGACGAGGGACACACCCTCAAAGTGCAGTGCCCTGTATACTTTGTTAGTGAGGTCTTGTCCGACTTCAAGACTTGCCACCCGCAAATCTAGAAGCTCTTGTACGCCGTCCTGATTGCCAAAAGGAAGCGGGGTCACAACTTGGAGTCACCCGGTGACGGTCGTGATGTCTTTCCCTCTCAGTGAGGTCATTCAAAATCGGGACACCATAGGGAGAATCACCAAGTGGGCACTCGAGCTGATGGGTCAGGGCATTTCGTATGCCCCTTGGACGACCATCAAGTCCCAAGCACTGGCCAATTTCGTTGTGGAATGGACCGAGGGCCAGATGCCACTAGTAGCCGTCGACCAAGAGTACTAGATGATGTACTTCGATGGGTCGCTAATGAAGAGAGGCTCCAGCGTGGGGCCGGTCTTTGTTTCGCCCCTCGGGATGTGCATAAAGTACGCGGTCCGCCTCAATTTTCCCGCCTCCAACAATGTGGCTGAATACGAGGCGCTAATCAATGTCCTACGCATTGCCATTGAGTTGGGCATCCGATGGCTTGATGTCCAAGGCAACTGTGGCAGAACCTCCTAAATTATAGGGCCCACATGCACCTATCACTGTCCAACGACCTTTGACATCTATGCATACGTTCCCGGTAACTTAAGAAGACTGTCGGGTGTCCTCGGGGAACTCCGAACCATCCACGATTTCCGAGTAGGATCATATTACAGAGTTATTGCAGTATTACAACAGTTTATTCAAATAGATACACGAGAGTAAAAACAACGAAAGTCTTACAATAACATAGTTTACAAACCATTTGTTTCAAACCATACAACTAAGTTCGAAAATAATACAAACCAAAGTAGTGGAGTGGCATTATAACATATTACAGAACACACGAATAAGCTGCTCTACCCAAGAGCCACACATCTACTTCTCGTCATCACAAGGAACAACCGTCATGCAGCACGATCCAAAACAGATCTGCTCATGAGCCTCACCTACAACATGGGTCAACGAACCCTGAGTACAAAAGTACCCAACAAGACTTAACCGAAATAAGAATTAATAAAACACAGGAATGTAGGCTCATGACTTCAAGGTATGGCTTTAGCAATAATCAAAGTTATTTTACGTAAAAGCACTTTAATAAAATTCTTTATATCAACATTTAAAACTTCTTAAGATCATATACAAAGCTAACACGATCCGCATTGAGATCATGAAACTTCATAACCAACACCTTCACAGACCATCCTCAAGTTACAGTTATTTATTACTACGATGATGAACAGTGAGTTGAGTCTTCATAACCGAGGAGCAACGATGATTCGAACCGATTAAACCCAGCTGGGAATTCCAGACCACACGACATATGTAGGTCCCCAACCTACATATACCAACCTACCCTCGGATCCTCTAAACAAGAACGGGTCCGCGCCACCCGAGAATACAGTACTCCACCAATCTAGCCCATTGCCACGTGGGTACATGCTATTCCCGCCATCTCTCCACTCCCAGTGTGCGAGTAGCCATTCTCGTAATAGAATCGCCAAGTTAAGGCTTATCGGAGTATGTGGTTAGTACTACAAAGTCTCACCTCATGCAATTCAACAACGGTACGGACCTTAATCAACACAGGCGGAAAGAACCCGCTCACAAGACCTCCATGTCTTGTGGCTCACACACACCGAGTCCGCCCGGTCTAGATTTATTACTCCACATTCCTATATCACATGATAACATAAGTAACCAAAGTTCCATTTAAAACTTGCAGGTGACAGGTAATCACCCGACTTTCATCGTTCTAAGCATAGCTAAGCAAAACTAGGCATATACGAATTTAAAACTAGTAATATGGTAAATATGGAATAACAAGGTTGGTAATGTACCTATTTGGTTTTCACTTGACTCCTAATCACTTAATGCAGTAAAAGTAAGCAAAAGCAAAATCAATTTGTAAAATACAAGGTAGGGTTGTATGCATCCGAGGCTTGCCTTCGTTGACGGAAAAGTCCGGGTCCGAAGTCGTTCCACCGATATCAACACTAACCTCCACAGACGGATCAACCTCCTCAACTACTTGATTAACTACCACGTGATCACCTTCGTTCACTACACATAGTAACAATGCCATGTTTAACATGATGCGGGATACAAAATATGATGCTCGATGATGGATGCAAAATTAACAACTTGAATACAACTTTCCTTCACGGTACAGTTACAAGTCAAACTAACTAAATCTATTTCGTAACACCTACATCAATTGCCATGGATCATTACCAACTAATGAACCAAGGACATCACTCAATCAAAAATTCAAACAAAACCTAAATCATTAAAGGTTACTATTTGCTTTTATGAATTAATTATTTAATTAAGAATTACGAAATAAATCAACTTGTTCCAATCGACCTCAAAATTTTTGTACATGATCATCACATGATAACTAAGTGGTAAAACAAATTTCATAATTTTTGGACAATTAAATAAGCCTAGAAAAATCATGGAAATCTATTTATTAATAAATTAAGCATTTTTTATCACATTCAAAAATACTGAAAAACAATATTTCATATTTTTCTTAAATAGTATTCATCACAGAGAGGTCACACAAAAAATTTCATAATTTTTGGAGCTCTAAATAAATCTACACAAAAATAACAAATTGAATCACTATTCATTCAAATCTAAAAAACAGAAAATTCATTTTGAACTACACAGTCGCTGACACCCGGGTCCCACTTGTCATCCCCAACCTCCGACTTTGACCGCGATGGCAACGACGCGGACCGGCGCTAACTCACCGACGGCGAGACCAACGGTGAAGGCAACTGCACCACCACGTCCCCTACACTACTACGCTTCGACTGGTGGCAAAAACAAGACCAAACACTGATTGGACCGAGCACAGCGACGACCATGACGGGCACAACAGCACGGCCGCGCTACGCCGGCGACATGAAACCAGTAGAGCTTAAACAAAGGATCCAGGAAGCACTAGTAGCTCACCCCGAACGCGTTGAAGCAAGGAGTGAGATCGGAGAAGCAACGGAGAGGCATGACGACGTCCACGGTGATCACGGCGGAGCAAAGATCGTCGGTGACGGCGTATCGGTGACTGCGGTGATCAAAATGAGCAAGCAACAAAGGATTAAGCACCACAGCATCGAGACTAAGCCGCAGGTACACTGATCAAGGACAACGGCTCACCGGAGGATGCTGGCCGCGGAGAAACAGAATCTCGGGTGAGGTTGCCGGCCGCGAGAAAGAAAGCGACGAACGGTGAGCTCACGGCGAAATCAATCGACCGGAGCTAGCTGGCTGGGTGCGCAAGGAGTAGGCGAAGCTATCTAGTGCTTTGCCATGACGGTGAAGACACTACCGCGATGGTGCGAGCTCGTTGGAGATGAGTAAGGGCGACGGGAAAAACAGAGAACGAAGAAGGAAGAACGGCGACGGCTCTAGAGCTTTATAGGACAGCCAAGGAAGCCATGCCGGAGCCATTTCCCTCGCCAGCACGACACCCAGATGACCACGCGCGCGACTGGAAGCAAGCCGAAGGATCGCCGGCAATGTAGCTTAGGCGGTGAACACTATTCACAGAAATTACAAAATTGTCATTCGCCAAAATTCACAAATTACTCTCAAATTTTTATAACAACTCAAAAATCTCCAAAAATAAAAGTTGTTCAAAATCAAAAGTTCTACAACTTTGCTTTTATAACCACCCCCTAATTCAGTCTACATTTTGAAATGCAAATTTGAATTCGAAAAGGGGACATTTAAGGAATTTCGCCTTTTCAAATAACTTCAAATTTTACCAAACAACTTGGAAAACTCCAAAAACAAACTTTATATAACTTGACAAGATATACACTTTTGCTTTTAAGCTCAACCCCAAAATGTGCTTCGATTTTGAAATGGGTTTTCAGGGTAGGATTTTAAATATTGAAAATCAGAGTTTTCGGAATTTCAAATTAATACAAAGATTTCGAACTTGATTCAAACAATACCAAGCAATACTTATAACATAAATGTAAACTTGTTTTAGTGAATGCATATCAAAGTTTGCAATATGACCAATGCCTTGCAATGCATATGATGACATGTCCTGTTTTTAATATTTAAACACCCGGGGTGTTACAATCCTTCCCCCTAAAAGAAATCTCGCCCCGAGATTCAAAGCCATAGGGTAAGTAATGGAAAAGGAAATGTGTCAATCCAAAAACATCCAATTCTTATCCATAAAACAGCTGAGGTTCCTTTACAAAACATAATTTGTAACAACCGAGCTCAACTAACATTACTCTATTCTATAATGATGCAAGAAAATCTGGAAACTTTTCTAACAAGTAATCTTCTGATTCCCAAGTAGCTTCCTCTTCTAAATGTTGATTCCATTGTATCTTGTAGAACTTTATTGTCCTCCTTCGAGTAACACGATCTTTCTGATCCAACACTCGGATAGGATATTGTGAATAAGTCAGATCTGGTTCAAGTTCCACTCCTTCAACTTCAACATTCTGCTTAGGCACTCAGAGACACTTCTTCAACAGAGACACATGGAACACATCATGTACAACTGATAAATGTTCTGGTAATTTCAAGCGATAGGCCACTTTTCCATATCTCTCTAGAATTTGAAATGATCCAATATATCGAGGTGCCAACTTGCCTTTAACACCAAAACGGGTAACTCCCTTCATTGGTGATACTTTCAGATATACAAAATCTCTCTTGTTAAACACCAATGGTCTTCGTCGTCTATCCGCATAACTCTTTTGGCGGGACTGAGCTATCTTCAAATTACTTTGTATTTGCTTAACCTTGTCTTCTGTTTCTTTCACAAGGTCAACTCCAAAGAATCTTCTTTCTCCGGGCTCAGACCAACTCAGCGATGTTCTGCATCTACGACCATAGAGTGCTTCAAATGGAGCCATTCTAATGCTTTCCTGATAACTATTGTTATATGAGAACTCGGCTAAAGGTAAGCATTCGTCCCACTTGTTGGAATAATTAAGGACACAACACCTTAACATATCTTCAAGCACTTGGTTGACTCTTTCAGTCTGTCCATCAGTCTACGGATGATAAGCTGTACTATACAGCAGCTTGGTACCCAATGAAGAATGCAATTGTTTCCAAAAACTGGAGACAAACTGTGTACCCCTATCTGACACTATGGTCTTTGGTACTCCATGGAGACTCATAATTCTTGCTAAATATATTTTGGCATATTAGACAGTGGGGTATATAGTCTTGACAGGAAGAAAATGTGCTGACTTAGTGAGTCGATCCACAATAACCCATATTGAGTCAAATCCCTTTGATGTCTTGGGTAGATCAATAATAAAGTCCATACTTATGTCCTCCCACTTCCAAGCTGGAATAGACAATGGTTGTAATTCTCCAGCAGACCTCAAATGTATAGCTTTCACTTTCTGACAAGTATCACACTTTGCTATATACCTTACAATTTCTATCTTCATTTTGGTCCACCAAAACCTTTGTTTTAAGTCATGATACATCTTGTTGCTTTCGGGATGGATAGATAACCTAGTAGCATGTGCTTCTTCAAGAATTGACTGCCGCAACTCGAGAACCTTTGGTACCACCAGGCGATCCTTGAACCATAGCACACCTTCATTATCTATGCTGAAACATTTCACCTTTCCATTCCTGACTCTTTCCTTGATATGGGCTACACCCTTGTTTTCCTTCTGAGCAGCAATAACTTGATCTCGAATAGTGGCTTCAACAATTATGTTGGTCAAACTACCTTGTTAAATTACTTCTACATTCAATTTCTCCATCTCTTGACATAAGGTCAGACCCATTGTTCTTACTGTCAGGCAATTGCAATAACTTTTGCGACTGAGGGCATCTGCCACCACATTTGCTTTACCAGGGTAATAATGTACTTCCAAGTCATAATCTTTAATCGGCTCTAACCATCTTCTTTGTCGCATATTCAACTCTGACTGAGTAAAGATATACTTTAAGCTCTTGTGGTCTGTATAAATATGGCACTATTACCAAGTAGGTAATGTCGCCAAATCTTCAGAGCATAGACTACAGCTGCTAACTCCAGATCATGAGTCGGATAGTGTTCTTTGTGTTGCTTAAGTTGCCTGGATGCATAAACAATGACTCGGCCTTCTTGCATTAACACACATCCAATACCAATACCTGAAGCATCACAATAAACATCAAACGGCTTCTCGATATCAGGTCGGGCTAATATTGGTGTAGTGGTCAACAACCTCTTCAAAGTCTGGAAAGCCTCTTCACAATCAGATGACCAGGCAAACTTGACTCGGTTCTTCAGTAACTCAGTTATGGACTTTGATACTTTAGAGAAATCTGGAATAAACCGACGGTAATACCCCGCCAATCCTAGAAAACTCTGAACTTGATGAACTGTGGTTGGTGGTTTCCAATCAAGCACATCCTTCACTTTGCTTGGATCAACAGCAACTCCTTCCGCTGACAAGACATGTCCAAGAAATTGTACTTCCTTAAGCCAAAAATCACACTTGCTGAACTTGGCATATAGTTGATGTTGTCTCAAGCGAGTCAGAACAATTCTGAGGTGTTTCGCATGTTCTTCCTTATTCTTGGAATATACTAGAATGTCATCAATAAATACCACTATAAATTTGTCTAGCTCAGGCATGAATACTGAATTCATCAAATACATGAAATGAGCTGGAGCATTTGTCAAACCAAAAGACATTCTCCGTGTTCAAGTCTAAGCAGGCCGTGTTATTCTTCCTCGACATCGTCCATCGCTTTGGAGTCCCGAACTCCATTATCACGGACAATGGCATATAGTTCACTGGGAAGAAGTTCCTCTAATTCTGTGATGAATACCACATCCACGTTGATTGGGCCACCATGGCGCACCCCACATGAACGGGTAGGTCAAGCATGCGAACGGCATGGTCCTACAAGGTCTTAAGCCTAGGATTTTCATCTAGTTGAACAAATTTGGCGGGTGTTGGGTCGCAGAGCTTCCCACGGTGCTCTGGAGCTTGAGGATGACCCCTAGTCGGGCCACCGGCTACACAACCTTCTTCATGGTCTACGATTCTAAGGCTATCCTCTTGACTGACCTTGACTATGTGGCGTCGAGGGTCGGGGCGTACAATGAGCAGGGAGCCGAGGCCTCCCTCGAGGATGTCATGGATCATCTCGACAAAACGTGCGATATTGCCCTCCTCTGCTCGGCCAAGTACTAGCAGGCGCTGCGCTAGTACCATAGCCATTGGGTGCAGGGTTGGGCCTTCAATGTCAGGGACTTGGTACTCCGCCTCGTCCAGAGCAACAAAAACTGTCACAAGCTCTCCTTGCCGTGGGAGGGACCGTACGCCGTTGCGGAGGTGCTCCGACCAGGCACCAACAAGCTCAAGACCATCGACAGCAAGGTCTTCGCCAATGCATAGAACATTGAGTAGCTACGCCGCTTTTACCCCTAGCCTATGCATATACTTAAGAATGATATTTCTAAAATACAAAAACGTTTTCTCTTATTGGTTTCGCTACCGTTCCCTCTATCTTTAGTGACACCCGACCCCGGCAACGGTAGGGGGTTGGGCGTCACTCGGGGGCTGATAAGAGTATATCTACTCAAAGACATTCTCTGTGCCCGACCCTCCCTTACGTTAAGATCTCAAAGTCAGGGCTGCGGAAACAAACCCTGAGTAAAACTGGTCGGATTGTAAGAAATCTACACCCCAGTGGCTATGGTGTTTTTGCTCTCCAGCATGATCAGAGTTGTTTTGCCCGCATCCCAAGCTTTATAGCCTTAACCATGAAAAGGGTCAGACCACTTTAACATTTTTGTAAAAAAGGCCAAAGAACCAAAATATTGTTCAACCATAGCAGAAATTAAAATTTGTCCATTTATTACAAGGTCACTATTTGACCTAACTAACTAATTTTTTGGGAGGATGATCTCATCCTCTATCTTGGCAGATAAGTCCTGCACTAGAGGGGCCACCTCCTTCTCGATGTCCTCTAGCTCAGCGTCGGAGTAACCGGGTGCGAACCTTGGTTCATCGTCTCTAGATCGATATTCTCATAGTGAGAACGAGCTATCACGAACGATCGATGAACGTCGAAGCAGAGTGCATCCCTCGTCATCTCATGTGCCCGATCCGTGATCTAGACGGCATGGACCGCGAGTGAGCTTGTCTCCTATGCCAGGCCAGCTCGAGGTCGTCGTAGACCAGCTAGACAGCAACGCGTAGGGCGTCGTGCTCATCGCTCTCGTTTAGGAGGGTGGCCTTCACCTCACCGAGCTCCTTCTCTAGGCTATGACTCTTTGTCACCTCCACCCCAAGCCTGTGATCAAGACCTACCCAAAACACGCACCAACCATGTCCAAAAGCTAGCCGTGGATCCTAGAGAGATGGACAACAAAGGAAGACCATGGGCTTACCATCCACGTCCGCCTAGAGCTTGCGTGCCTCATCATGCCACTAGGCCACCTTGGCATCCAAGTTCTGGGCCTGCTCCTAGCGCTGGCTAACCTCCATGGTGAGTCTGGCGGTCACCGCCTCTACCACGTCCTTCAGATCCTTCTCCCCTTGGAGCTTGCCCTCTAGGAAGTCGATCCGCTGCTGGGCGTCGTCACGCTCCTTCCATAGCCTCTCGATCTCCGTGGCGTCCGTGCGCGTACTCTTGACCAGGTCCAGGAGCTTGTCCCTAGTTTCACGGGCATCATCATGAGCCTCCACGTACTTGATCTAGAGGTCGGACAACTCCTAGCGAATGGGGGCAAGTTCAGCCACTTCTTGACGAGCGGCAGCGAGCTGGGCGGCCAGTTCCTCACGTAGCTGCTCGCCCGTGGCTCGCAGCTACTCCTCCACCGTGAGGCTATCCCAAATGCCCTTCTCACGGTGAAGGAACACAGACTTCTCCTGGCTATGTTCCATGAGAACCTGCGAAAAGGGTGTGAGTTAAAAGGCAAGAAAAGGGAAGATGAAGGTCGGAAATGCTGATGCACTATACCTGGCCAACCGGTGTGATGACATCTTGCAGTGAACTCAGCGCAGTGGTCAGGGTGCGGACCGTGACCCCCCCCTACACATGGATGCTCCCCCACTCCCTCTTCTCCGTAGCGTCATCGAGGGTGAAGAGTGTCGCCCCCAGGTCCCGACGGTCGGTGCACCTGATCTGGGGTCCTCCTCAGGTGTGAGGGTCACCGCCGACCTAGACCAGAAGCCAAGATGCCTCTATGCCGACCCCAGGTAGCGCTGACCCCTCTCATGACCGCAACTTGTCTAGGGCAGGCCCCTAGCAGTTGAGGGGGCGGGCGACGTGGATGAGGAAGCCTGCCCCACCATTGCGCCTGCCGAGGGTGCACCCAGCGTGGCCTCTTCTTCCGTTGTCCCACCACGGGTGCCGCCATTTGCTCGGACGACAGCCCCAGTTGCCCCGTAACCGCGCCCACTAGTGCGAACAATGGCTCTGGCATCGCCATCACCGTATATGGTGTCATGGCCGCGCCCGGCCATGTTGCGCCTGTCACGGGGAGCCCCGAATGCACTTTTCGCTGCCTGCCCACCCATAGATGCGGTCGACGGCTGTGCCTCCCTGGTCGACCCAGTGGTCACCCTGGCCACGCTCCCGCCAGCCTCCGGTGTGATGCGAGATGGGTCCTGGTGCACCCATCGAAGGGCGAGAGTCTTCTTTGGCGCCAGCTTCCGGAGGGTCCCGCGCCCCAACGCTGTGGAAGGCACAACGGTTAGTTTGCGGTGAAAAAATCATCAAAAAACAAAAGAATGAAAAAACTCCCAGCTTACCTTGATGTCGTCGGGCGCTGACATTTCGAGACCGACCTGCACAACCCCGGCTGTGACTCCTCGTCGCGCTGCCGTTCTGAGCCCTCCCTTTGCTCGGGAGTCTCGGACGAGGCAGAGCCACCAGCTCTCCTTGGCTCCGTAGAATGCCTGGGTGGAGCGGGGCAACTCGCTCCTACCATTTTTGGGGGTGAGTCCTCCCTCTCTTGCTCTAGGAGATGCCATGGGAAGGGCTGCCCTTGCAACAAAGAAAGGTCCTCGTCCCCACCGGCTAGATCATCCCACGGGATAGGTGACCCAGAGCCATCGCCCCCTCCACCTCTTCTTCCTCCTCCTTGCATGAGCCTTGGCATCGCTTCTCTCACTGCAGCTTCGCCTGCTGACTCGCCTGCCATTTCTTCTCCTTGTCATCCTTCTCCTTCTTCCTCCACTCATCTATGGCATGGTTCGCTGCCCTCACGGCCGCATGCTCCGGCAGTGGCGCGATAGAGGCCTGAAAGCCCAAATCCGTCGGTAGCTCGATAAAGCCTGGCTCTAGCCGCATCATGGGATGTCCCAGGATTAGGAACATGACATCAGACTCATCCTTCGCCTCCTTGACGCGCTGCACAATCTCGCTATTGTGAAGCGGCCCCTGAGCGAGCACCGTCCCGCCAAGTTCCACGGCGGGCACCATCCCGAACAATGGGAGGGCGCGTGCCATCTGCGTTGCCACCCTCCTCGCGTGATATGCTCCAATGACATTGGCCCCATGAAGGCCACAGCTCCTCAGCAACACGATGGCCTCAAGGATGTCGCACATCCTCCTCTTCTCCTTGTCGGGTGGCCCCCACGGCCACGTCGGTGGCGCCTCTTCGATCAAGCACCTGGTGAAGTCCGGCAAGGGGGCGGCGGGGTCATTCTTCAAGTAGAACCACTACGCGTACCACCCCTTGTTGGATCTAAACAACTGGTAGGGTATGTACTCAGCCACCCGCTACCCCTAGAGGTGGATGCCCGCGCATCCCATTGGCACCGGGATCTCCCCGCCTCTGCCCTTCTTCCTGTGCAGGGAGATGGAGAAGAAGTACCTCCACAACTCAAAGTGCGGCTTGATCCCCGGATACCCCTTGCACATCACAATGAAGGCCACGATGTGCTAGATCTCATTGGGATTGAGGTGCTGCAGCTCAACCTGGTAGTGGTGCAGCAGCCCTCGGAAGAATGGATGAAGGGGGATCACGAGCCCGTGCTCGTGGAAGGGTGCGAAGGAGATGATGTAACCATCGAGCGGCATTGGCACCTCCTCGTGGTTGGGAACCAGCTACTCCATCACGTCAATCCTCCCGCGAAGAAGACCACGCTTGACTAGGGCCTCCATGCATGCATGGGTGACATCGGAGTGGTACCATGACTCCATGGAAAGCGAAGACAGAGGAGCAAGGACTTTTGGGCGACAGTAGAGAAGCGAAAGCTACGGATCTAGGGTGCTGGCGGCAGACTACAAGAGGCAGCAGATCCAAACAACGGTGGCAGAAAGGCGGAGAAGGCAAGATTGCAGTTTGGCACGCCAAAACATGAAGGGGGAGCCCACTATTTATATGGCGGGGTGAGACAAGAGGCGAACCGTGTGCCTAGATTGACGCGCCTGCCACGCCTCGTTACATCGACTCTCCGGGAAGCGTGCACATGCCACCCCTGTCTCGCTCCTCTAAGGGCGCACCGGACAATGGTTCGCCCCTCGATGGGCTGAAAACCAGCGTAGGTAAGTAGGGATACAGAACTGAAAATGCTCCCACGGCCTATTAAGGCCTAAGAGTTCAAAGGTTGGCCCACCGACGGCTTCACAACTGCTCCAGGGCACCTTTAGAGTGAGGGGTGGAACGGGATAGGCCCGCTAGTGGCCAGTACCCGAGCACACGAGTGCCACGGGCATCCCGACCCACGTTTTAGTCTTGACAGAGCACGGTCCATGGGTTTTCCTCGAAGAAAGGAAACATGCCCTCGGGACTGGTCGAATGGACCCAAGAACTATATGGACTAGCCGTTAGGAATCTGGAGTCGATCACCAGCTGACCCATGCCAAACCCCCACGAACGGGAAGCCGGGGCCCCATTCGAACTGCCCATTAACAGCTCACCGAGCACCATAGTCTGTCCATCGAGAAAAACATGGCAGGGCTCAACCCCTCCGTTTTATCAAAAAAATGCTTGAGGATGACCTTAAGATGAGCTAACCCCTCAACCAGACCCTTGTTGCATGTGGGGGCTTGAGAGTTGAACTCGCAAGGATACCGAATGCGTGGTCACATAACAATGGAAGATCGATCGGATCCTAGAGAGGAATCATAATCAAGAGAGATCTTCTCTGATCCCCCGAATCACATAGCTACATGCTCCCGAGGAGTTCGAACACAAGGAATCTCGACCATACCAAGACATCCCATGGCCCGCAAAGGGAGATCAAGATCCTCAGAATCCTTTCGTCCGAAAAAGCCTTCGAAGGAGTATCCCACTCCTCTGTAGGCTCGGGGGCTACTGTCGGGTATCAGTACAGGGATACCCGAAAGAAGGAAGCTAATGGCCGTGAACGCTAACTCCCTTGGATGGTCAAGAGCGTATCTTGGTCTCACTCAACCCCAAGGGCACAGGCTCCGTCTCGCTCGAGCTCAAGGATATGGGATCTGGGTCACTCGACCCCAAGGGTGCGGGCTTCATCTCGCCCGACCCCTCAGGCGAGAGCCCCATCATGCTCGACCCCTTGAGCAAGGGCCCCATCACATCTGACCCTGAGGGCACAGACTCTGCCTCACCCGATCTTGAGAGCGTGGACTGCGTCTCGCCCAACCCTGAGGGTGCGGGTTTTGCCTCGCTTGACCTCGAGGGCACGAGCTCGGCCTCACCCGACCCCGATGGCGTGGGCTCCCCCTCGCCCAACGGAGGTCCGTACCACCCCCAACGACTATGGGTCTAGAAGTACGAGTCCAGGGTCAAACTTCTAATGCCAGAAGGGGAGCAGGGGCATCTTGATGTGACCTATGGCCACGACGGGCCACATCTGAGGATGCACATCGCCAACAACATTGGGCGTGCCAATGGGTACTACCTACTCCCCGTATGACCTCAGGCGGAGATGTCAATGAGCCATACCATCCACTTGGATGGGATGGAGCACCACGACTAGCTGACGATGCCCACGTACGGTGTCACTAAAGAATAGGGCTGCAACGTGGAGCCGTCCCTGTCGTCATCTACAGGGGTGGTGGGACCCACGTAAAGGAGATAGAAGACGTTGCAATCCTAGAAGCCTTCCTCTACTTGTCTCTTTCTCTCTCTCTCAGATGTAACCTGCATCTTCCCCTTCATCTATAAAAGGGGAAGCAGGGCACCCCACGGAGGGGGCATTCCAACACACATCAAACATGTCTGAGCGGTTGAAGGCTTAGGCACTCGACAGTAGACAAAGAGCTCAACCAAACTCACTCTTTTCACCAAAGACTTAGGACCTTCTCCCTCTCTTACCTGTTTGTAACCCCTACTACAAACCAAGTGCCGGTAACACGAGCACCAGCAGACTGGACGTAGGGAAGTTTCGCCTCTCTTGCGGGTTTGAACACGTTTTTCATTCTAGCCTTGATTAGAGGCCATCTTCTCCACAAGAGCTGTTGCAGCTGGTATGGTGAGTGACAGGAATGCACCTCTAGCAGCAGCATCCATAGTCTCACGGGTACTATTGGTCAACCTATGGTAGAAAGTCTGCATGAGTAGCCAATTCTCCATCCCATGATGAGACATTCTGATATGTAGTCTCGAAAGCATTCCCATGCCTCAGGGATATATTCATCATGTTGTTTTGCTGAAAGCTTGAGATCCTCCCACGCTAAGCATTGGTCTTGCATGTGGGAAAGAACTTTGCTAGAAAGGCAGTGGAGCAGTTATCCCATGTAGTATTTCTATCTTTGTTGGCGTAGAACCATTGCTTCACCTTCCCCAAGAGTGAGAATTAGAAGAGGCAAAGTAATATGGCATCTTGGGTTACTCCTTTGATGGTGAAAGTGCTACAGATCTCTAGGAAGTGTTGGAGATGTGCACTCGCATCTTCATGTGCCTTTCCACTAAACTATCTTGCTTGCACCATGTTAACGAGGGCTGGCTTGAGCTCAAATCCATTGTCTCCAACATTGATTGTCGGTCTAGTACGGATGTTGGCCGTAGTTGGAGCAGAGAATTCATGGAGAGTCCTATTAGCCATGGCTTCAAATTAAGGTGTTAAGCTTTGCCTTATATGGTTGTCTTCTGACTTTAAAGCTATAACTTTTTTGAGTTTAGCGCTAATCCTCCTGATTGATTAATGCTTCTAGATCTTCAACGTAGTTTGTCGGAAGGTCAAAAGCGGTCATACATTACCTTGCATAAGATACACAAGTAGACAAAACAAGGGTAAGCCTATTTGAGCAGAGGTCAATGGTTTTCCTCGATCATATCATTAAGTATAAGTTTATCAACACTTCCTTTGCCTAGCTACCTTCCCCGACAACGGCGCTAGAAATGCTTGTTGGTATTTATTAACTTGTCACTTGTTTTAAATAGTCACCTGTAATATGCCTACATCTCCTAGCATCACTTGTACTAGGTTGTCATCCCTAATGATGGTGCCATAAATGCTTGTTGGTACTACATAGCATTACTACTAGAATAATACTAAGTAGTTTTTATTTATTTATGTGACTAGGAAGAATAGATATGAATATTTATATAAAAAAGGAATATGCAAGCGCACAGATAATTATACCATTGTAGCACTTCACCCGGGAGTATTCTAGGTATCGTTATTTATATTTTTACCATAGGGAAGGTCTGGCATGGACATGTATTGATAACTTATACTATTGATGGAGAAATAAACCATAACCAATATTCTACTCATAACAGGAGTAAGTCATAGGATAAGATATATGATAAGTATTGATCAATGATAATGATAAATCACTTAGAGTACTCCTTTCTATGGCATTAGCATGGTCAGGTAGAATATTAGAGGAATAATTCCTAAGTCAGTCTTAATTACAAGTCAAAGCATACATTGATTAGTGCAATTATACGTAGTAGTCACCGGTAAGATCATCGTCATATCTACACATAAGGGATATTACTAAGGAAGATTAAGAACAGACTTGTTCTTCCTTTATAACCGTACCCTATGTGCGCCTATATTTGGGGAGTGGACTACAAATGACTCAATGTGTCGGGTATCAGTATCAGGGATACACGGAAGAAGGAAGCTAATGGCCACGAACGCTAACTCCCTCGGATGGTCAAGAGCGTATCTTGGTCTCGCCCAGACCCGAGGGCATGGGCTCCTCCTCACTCGACCTCAAGGATACAGGATCCGGGTCACCCGACCCCAAGGGCGTGGGCTTCGTCTTGCCCGATCCCTCGGGCGAGAGCCCCGTCACGCACGACCCCTTGGGCGAGAGCCCTGTCACGTCCGACCCCGAGGGCATAGACTCTGCCTCGCCCGATCCCGATAGCACGGGCTTCATCTCGCCCGACCCCGAGGGCGCGGGCTCCCCCTCGTCGAATGGAGGTCCGTACCGCCCCCAACCACTATGGGCCTAGAAGTACGAGTCTAGAGTCAAACTTCTGATGCTAGAAGGGGAGCAGGCGCGTCTTGACATGACCTACGACCACGATGAGCCACATCTGAGGACGCACATCGCTAACAACATCAGGTGTGCTGATGTTGTACTACCTACTCCCCGTACGGCCTCAGGCGAAGACGTCAATGAGCCATACCGTCCGCTAGGATGGGATGGAGCGCCACGATTGGCTGACGACGCCTGCGTACGTCGTTAGTGACGAACAGGGCTACGATGTGGAGCCATCCCCATTATCATCTACAGGGCCAGCAGGACCCACGAAAAGGAGATGGAAGACGTTGCACTCCTGGAAGCCTTCCTCTCCTCGTTTCTTTCTCTCTCTCTCTCTCTCTCTCTCTCTCCGATGTAACCTGCATCTTCCCCTTTATCTATAAAACGGGAAGCAGGGCACCCCACAGAGGGGGCATTCCAACACACACATCTAACATGTCTGAGCGGTTGAAGGCTTAGGCAATCGACAGTAGACAAAGAGCTCAACCAGACTCATTCTTTTCACCAGAGACTTAGGAGCTTCTCCCTCTCTCGCATGTTTGTAACCCCTACTATAAACCAAGTGCCGGTAACACGAGCAGCAGCATGACCGAGAATATAGGGTGTATCCGCAGGTAAACAATGTATAAGCACCACACGTACACAATGTCGACCACTCACCCATGGTACCTTAGAGTGAGCGCTATACAAACTTATGCATGAACATGGTGATAATCTAACTATACTAAGCATATAATCAAAGTAGACAATGAATATTATAATGAAGAACATGAATATGATAAATACTAGGATTGTCAAAACAATTGTAACTAGCATATAAAAATAATGGAGGTACAAAAGAGAGGGTGTACAAAGATTATACCAAACCACGCTCTTGACAAGATCGAGAATCCAAGCGAAGCCTGCTTGCCTCCCACTAGACCTAGCCTAACTAGCTATGCTCTAGAATATGGTGGAGCTCTGAGGATAATTATGGTTTCTGTCTTCTCATATGACTTATGATTATTCCTGGGGGTGGGAGGGGCTGGTATATATAGCCTGGAGCGTTCAATGTGAGCCCTTAGATCAAACCGACTTAAAGAACGGTGTAGATAAAACCTAGGAGGCGGTGGAGAACCAACATTCGAAGGAGGGGCTGACAGGTGGGCCTAGGGGGCCGGGCGGCTTACAGGTGGGGCCGGCTAGCCCCACATGACAACCTCAGCACGGAGTCCTCTCGAGTCTTCTAGAACCTTCTGGTGTCTGTTTCGCTACGGATAAGCGCGATTAAATCTGACATGTGGGTCCACCTTGACAGTTTTCTGAATAAACCCTGCAGAAAATATAGATTCACCAAAACTCATGGAATTTATTAGTTTAAACCCCTAGACCTTTATTGGTGATTATATTTATGCCCTTATATATGTTATATTAACGGTTTTATAATGGTTGTTAACTACCAGCAACACAAGCCAAGGAACTAATTGCTTATCGCTTAGTTGCTTGGGCAACGGTAGAAGTCGAGCATAAGAAGGGAACTCATACTCGCGCGTGTAGGATGCAACACCTGGATAATTAACCACTAAAACCAATGAGAGTACAACTTGACTTACCTAACTAATCTGGCTAAGGACTAGTATCTCTAATATGATAATCTTGATGATAACTTGGATACCTTGCTCATGCGAGGGGTAGGTCGTCGTGAGTGTGGGATCTCAAACGACGTAGCTCATGGAGCAGTAAGGACCGTGTATTGGGATACGTAAGTTTGAGTAACCACCCATACAGACCACATGTCACGGATGGGGTGACAAGCCAAGTAACTAATTACGACCAGTTTATCCGTGAAACTGGCAAGGGGGTTAGCGTCGGTCAGGAATGTCTGGGACATTGACCGGTCAACCGCTCGAACCTTTCACCAAAAACTCAGGCTAGATTAGGGAAAGGTTGGAGACATGAGGCAACCCTTATCTCTGGTGCCCGAGATATGGAGGTTTGTCCCGTTTCTCCATGTGGGTACAGTTGTACACCTCTGTAGAGTCTTGAAAGCCTGGAGTCCCTCGAGACGAGACTATTCGGTTGTTCTTTCTTTCTATACCCATGGTAGCATGAATAATGGACTATGAGCACTTTGTTATAATGATGAATACCTTTACTTCTATGTTGAGCATAGCATGTTATAATTTTAAAGAACATCATTGCTTTCCGCACTCGTACAAACGCCTGATAATCACCTTATGCATCCACCAAATACTATATGTTGGAATTATGTCCTGCGAGTATGCAATGTACTCACGGTATAGCCGTTAAGTTGTTTTGCAGGAACGCTGTAGATCGATGGAGGTTGAGTCTCCATCACTGCTGCCTAGTAGCATCAGGGAAAGGCGACCCCGAGTATGCTGCACGTTAACTCCGTAGTCTTGTTCGAGTGACCTTGAGTGATTACTTTAGAATTGATTCTGGATCTTGTCTATTGGTTGGATCGGATCACGTAATTTATGTAAACTCTATCATGTAAGCCTTTCAGTATAAGTTATTTGGGCATTATTCATTAGATTGTGTCAGTTTGGTATGTGAACTGTTGCGTGCCACTCAACCTGATCCTGAAGAGGAGTTGCCTAGTGCGGTGCTGGGGGCGCGTGACTTGGTTTTGCTTAAATTGAGCACGTCAAGTGGATGACACTCGATTTAGGTGAAGTATCACGACGGGCACCCCACAGATGTGTTAGCGCCTGGACGTTTGGATGCCCGTGGCTGCTCTCTGTTTCCCGCTCTTGTTCCGTGCAGTGCGTCCTAGCCGCTCGGATTCCACATTTCTCGGACGACTCACCCCGACCCGCCCACGCTGCCCGCCCACACGCGAGGCCGTATGCTCCCCCTCCGTTCCCCGTCGAGCTTGAACTGTTGCGACAAGATGGAGGGAAGGGAAGGGAGGTGAGGGAGAGGAGAGGGTGAGGCACACGACGCAAGGAAAGCGCGAGGTAGGAGCTAAAGCCATGTGGTAGGCCGCTGTCCGTCAGCCACCGACGCTATTGTAACATGTGCAATACCGATCTACTTTTGAAACATCTAGATAAAATATTTGCAACATACGTCTGAAGACAGATAAAACACTTAAAATATGTGTCTGAAATAGTTGCAAAATAATTTAAAAATACTTGAAAAGCTATTGCAAAACATATCAACATCTAGATAAAACATTTGCAATATATGTGTGAAACATATGCAACAACCAAATAAGCACACTTAAAACATACTTCTAGAAAAACAGATGAAACATTTTGAACAGACGTTTGCAACATACGTGTATAACCATTGCAACATATGCAACATCCCGATCTACTTCTGCAACATCCATATGAAACACTTGCAATACCTTTGAAACATTTGAAACACTTGAAATATACGTCTGCAACATGCGCTTTTAGCAAAACCTGGTCGGCGGACGGACGAAGCACTACACAACGAGATCCAGCTGTGCGGTTGCGGTGGTGGTGGAGGAGGAGGAGGATGACAGCGAGGGGGCGGCTGCGTGGCCCCCGGTGAGCGACGGCGCTGGCCCCGGCGAGCGACACCTGCAGTGGAGGCGACGACAGGGTCGAGTAGGTGCGGCCTCGTGCGGTGAGGCGGTGGCGTTGTGCGGGCACCTGGGAGCTAGCCACGGCGGTGCAGCACGCCGTAGCGGTACGGTTGCGGTGGATGAGTTCGAGAATGGAGATAGAAGAGTAGAGAGTATTGTTTTTTAGCAACTCGAGTTGGTTAGTTGGATGAGAATGTTGGGCCGTTGGACGTTGAAGCCCACCAAGAAAAACATCCGGCTGCGCGAACGTCTGCTTCGCGGCGTTACCCACGCCCTAGCTGTCCAACGCTATTCGTCGAAACTCTCTAAAAACTCTTGTCCAGATTTAGGTGGTGTTTGGTTGGACCTCCTAAATTTTAGTCGTTGTCCCATCGAATGTTTAGACACATGCATGGAGTATTAAATATAGACTAATTACAAAACTAATTACATAGTTTGCGACTAATTTGCGAGACGAATCTTTTAAGTCTAATTAGGCCATGATTTGACACTGTTTTGCTACAGTAAACATGTGCTAATGACGGATTAGGCCCCGTTCGCGTGCCCTTAAACCCGGCTTGATCCGTTTATTTTTTTCATTCGGAACAGTGTTTTTCTCTCATAAATTCCTTCAGCATTCCTCCAATACATCTAATTCCTCCAGAATTCAGACAAGCGAACAGAATCTTAATTAGCTTAAAATTTCGTCTCGTGAAGTACTAACGAATTATATAATTTATTTTTTTATTAGTATTCAGACACCCCATACAACATCCTCTCAACACACCTACTGAATTTTAGTCGCCGAAACCTGACACCACCTTAGTCTCATCTCAAGAGAGTCACGGGCCTCGGAGGGAAACTGGCGTGGCCGCGTCGACGTTTTCACTGTGGGGTGACGGATCTTCATCGCCGGGCTAGGGCTGCCACCGTACGAGCGTGGCGCGTCCTTTCGCGGCCGCCCGGCGCAGGCCTCTCGTCGCGGTGAACACCCCAGGTGGCTGGACTGGGGGCCCCTTGTGTTGTGTGCCCCAGCTAGCAGTGGCTGGTGTGGATCTGCATCACCGGGCTAGGCCTGCCGTCGTACGCGCGCGGCGCGTCATTTTGTGGCCATACGATGCTCGTCGTCTGGCGCGGTGAGTGGTGTGTCTGGAGTGTGGGCCCCCTGTGCTGCGTGGCCCGCTTGGCGGTGGTTGGTGTGGTCATGGGCGGGGTATGCTGGCCAGGCCAGTACTATTTCGGCCGGTGGTTGTCGATGTGGCATTTCCGTGCTGGCAGTGGCCTCGACTGCGGGCAGCGTGGGCCGAGGCCGTTGTCGGCCAGCGATTAGCGTGGGGGGCGATGGTGGGCCCGAGGCTTCGGGAGCAGGCAGGCGGAGGCGCGGGCTGTTCGTCGTCGGGTTTACTATGGGCGCCGGATGGGGAGGCCGTTGTCGAGGTCTACGGCCGGTTCGTCGTAGGCCACGTTTAGTTGGAGGCCGGATTCGGCGTTACTGTAGAGATACTGTACTGTTTTGTTTTTATTTGGTAATAATTGTCCAATAGTTAACTAATTAGGCTTAAAATGTTCGTCTCGCAAAGTACAACCAAACTGTGCAATTAGTTTTTTATTTCGTTAACATTTAGTACTCCATGCATGTACCGCAAGTTTGATGTGATGGGGAATCTTCTTTTTGCATAGTGCCAAATTCAGAAAATCTGGGGAACTAAACATGCCCGTAAACGTTACGGCTTGTTTAGTTGGACCTCAAAGTCTAAAAAGTTGCTACAGTACCTATCACATCGAATGTTTACGGCCCGTGCATGAAGCATTAAATGTAGACGAAAATAAAAACTAATTGCACAATTTAGTGGGAAATTGCGAGACGAACGTTTTGAGCCTAATTAGTCCATGTTTGAACACTATTTGCCAAATAAAAACGAATGTGCTACAGTAGCCTCAAAATCCAAATTCACCCAACTAAACAAGGGCTTAGTAAATTTACGATATTTTTCTCTGGTATCAAATCAGCTAGTAATATTTTTTTATAATCCAGCCCAATAGTTGATTGGTTCGGTCGTCTGGGCCCACCTATCGGCGCTTCCCAAAGGAAAAACCTCAGCAAATAACAGCTGCCTCTAACGGTTCAAGTTCAATCCTCCCCTTTCAGGCCATTCCTTTACAGGTGCGTAAGCGGTCTTCCTTTCTCTCCCTTTCCTCGCTCCTCTCTGTTTGTGCGATTTCTCCCTGTCGCCACCATGGCAGGAGTGCGGGCCGTGGTGTGTAGCCGCCATGGCCAGGATGCGGGCGGTGGCTCCGCCATGTCTCTTCCTAGGCGCCTTTAGGGTCGGTGTGTGGTCGGCGGATGGCTTGTAGCCGCCATGGGAGGGGTGCGCGCGGTGGCTCTGCCGTGTCTTTTCCTAAGCGCCGTTAGGGTCACCGTGTAGTCGGAGGATTGTTCTGAGTCTGTTGCCTCATCATCGATGTTGGGGCGGTCCCATTGCGACTCCGTCCTCCGGCGGCGGTCACGGTGTTGAATCTAGAGTGGTGGCGGGCGATTTGTGTGGCCTCCGCATTCAGTTTTGAGGGAGGTTGCGCTGTGCTACGGCGGCGAGCATGTTCTTCCTCCGTCCTCTGGTGGCGGTCATGGTGTTCAATCTGGAGCGGTGGGGGCGATTTTTGTGGCCTCTGCTTTGAGTTTGGACGGGGGGTGGCTGCGCCGTGCTGCGGCAGCGGTCACGGTGTTCTTTTTGGAGCGGTGGGGAGCGTTTTGTGGTCTGTAGTTTGAGTGGGGGGGGAGATGGTATGAATGACCTGTGATTTTGATTTCCTTTTGGGGGTGGTGATTGTGGTGAGCTATGTTGTTCATCCATGATTTCTTCAGCTGCAGAGTGTTGTTCTTAGTTTCTTCTTGTGTTATGCACAGTTTCTATTGATGGATACTTCCTTCTTCCTGTTACTCTCTGATACATGCTATAATTTCGTTTTTCCCAGGTGTGGTTTCTGCTGAAAGTGGGTTCCTGTGCTAGGGAGTCCAAGGGGAGGGAAAAGAGGTTGAGGCAGCTCAGGTATGAATTTTTTCACATGCATTCCTGCTTCTGTTCAGTCGAAGTATGATGTGCCTTTGTGCATTGCCTTCTTGTGCTAGACGAAACTAACTGAATGACAGTTTTCCTTTCTTTTTAGTTGGGGGTTTGCGTTTTCTATATTTGTGTGTTCCTTGTGTTTGCTTTGAAACAAATATTCCGTTTGGGAAAAACTTGGCTTTGTGTGTGGAACTTTGGAACAGTTAGGATGACAGTGCCAGATGTTTATTGTGGTGCATCCTACCTGTCGCTGCTACAAGCTGTGGCTGTTAGATGTGTATTACCCTATGTGTCTCTCGTTTCTGAGGTTGCTGCGGATGGAGGTGCAGTCTATGGTGTTGAAATTGAGGTACCCCCTGCTCATCCCAATTGTTTCGGGCGCACGGTGTTTTTTTGGGCGTCTGAAAATTCGGGTGGCAGTGCTGGTTATGAGGAGGCTGCTCTGCAGGATGTTTCTTTCCTGCAGAGTATCTATGGGTTTATTGTAGTGGATTACAGCTTCCAAAGTCTGATGTTATATAGGAGCATCGCCCAGACGACGATTTCTGTTGCTGCTAGAGCTGCTGGCCTGGTTAGTTTGGTTTCAAGGGACACTGGGCGTAGCTGGGTCCTGCGTCCGGTCAGTAGCAGCTGTGAGCGCGCGGTCTCGGTCTTCGACCGAACGCTGGCAGGGTGCGTACGGTCAGGCTGACGTACGGTGACGTAGGCGACGCAGAGAAGTTGGAGAAGGACCGGACGCTGATGCTGCGTCCGATCGTGACCGACCGGACGCGTCCGGTTGCAAAACAGAGGCTCGGGGAGCTCTCTGGAAACGACCGGACTCTGGCTAGTCGACGTCCGGTCGTGCAGCAGCGGAGCGTCCGGTCGCAACTTGACCGTTGAGATCCAGTGACTGAGGTTGAACGGAGGCGACACGTGGCGTGCATCGCGCGACCAGACGCTGGGGTCCTGCGTCCGGTCGATACGACCGGAGCGTCCGGTCGTCTCGAGTTTTGCCCAGTAAAGGGGTAACGGCTAGTTTAGCCCATGGGGCTATAAATAGATGTAATGGTCGGCCTTTGGCCGGAAGCTGAGCACACTAGAGCCTTGGTGGCTTATGTGGTAGTGCTTGGGAGCCCTCCATCTCACATATGCTTGATAGTGATCATTCGATTGTGTGAGAGAGCGATTCTAGTGCGATTGCATCGTGAGGTTGCATCGAGTGGCACTAGGTGATCGAGTTGCAAGCCGGTGGTGCTTGTTACTCTTGGAGGTTGCCACCTCCTAGACGGCTTGGTGGTGGTCTCCGTCGAAGCCCGCAAGCTTGTGCGGTACTCCGGAGAAGAGCTTTGTGAGGGGCATTGTGCTCGCCCAGCGGGAGCCGCGAAGAGCAACTCTAGTAGAGCGTGTCATTGAGCTATCCTCACTTTCGGGGTAGGTTCTTGCGGCGCCCGACGTGCGGGCTTGACGGGTGATGCCAATTAGCCGTCGAACCACCAAGTGAGCGGTCGACACAACGGGAACTAGCGTGTTGGCAAGCACGTGAACCTCGGGGGGAAAATCACCGTGTCAACCTTGTTCTTCTCGTTGGTTTGCATCCTCGTTACACAAGCTTGTAATTACTTTCATATACATTGTGCTTGTGTAGTTGCTCTTGTAATTAGTTTGCTGGTGTAGCTTACTAGTTATCTTCTTACTTGTGTAGCATAGAAGTAGCTTCCTTGCGTGGCTAATTTGGTTCGTGTAACCTTGTTAGTCACATTGCTTAGTTTGTGTAGCTAAGTATTTGCGCTCTCTAATTTGGCATTGGTTGCCTTGTTATTGAGCATTGCTAGTGAGCTTAGGTGGTTTTGTGCTTTTGCTTACTAGCATGTGTAGAAGCTCCCTTGTTGCTTGAAGTACTAGTGGCATAGGTTTGTGTGACCTTACTTCTAGAATTGGTTAGGTAAGCGCTAGCTAGCCCGGCACCTTTGTTGCTTAATTAGTATCTTTGAAAGGTGCTAGAGAACATAGATAGAGGGGTGTAGTCTTGGCTAGACCGATAGTTTTAATTCTGTACTTGTTTCGGATAGCCGACGCGATTAATTTTAGAAAGGACTATTCACCCCCCCTCTAGTCCGCCATCTCGACCTTACAAATATCCCGATCTACTTCTGCAACATCCATATGAAACACTTGCAATACCTCTGAAACGTTTGAAACACTTAAATATACGCTTGTAACATGCGCTTTTAGCAAAACCTAATCGGTGGACAGACGAAGCACTGCACAGCGGGATCCGGCTGTGCAGTTGCGATGGTGGAGGAGGAGGAGGAGGAGGATGGCAGCGAGGGGGCGGCTGCGTGGCCCCCGGTGAGCGACGGCGCTGCCCCCGGCGAGCGACACCTGCAGTGGAGGCGGCAACGGGGTCGGGCAGGTGCGGCCTCGCGCGGAGAGGCTGCGGCGTTGTGTGGGCACCTGGGAGCAGGCCGCGGTGGTGCAGCACGCCGCAGCGGCGCGGGCGCGGCGACGAGGTTGCAGTGCAGCACGCCGCAGCGGTGTGGTTACGGTGGTGCGGTTGCGGTGGATGAGTTCGCGAATGGAGATAGAAGAGTAGTGAGTATCGTTTTTTAGCAACTCAAGTTGATTAGTTGGATGAGAATGTTGGGCCGTTGGACGTCGAGGCCCACCAAGAAAAACGTCCGGCTGCCCGGACGTCTGCTTCCCAGCGTTACCCACGCCCTAGCTGTCCAACGCTGTTCGTCGAAACTCTCTAAAACTCTTGTCCAGATTTGTTCTAGGCCCGCCCAAAGGCCGAATCAACCAAGCAGCCAATCCTAGCCGCAGGTCGCGGCACATGTACGGCCAACTCTGCTCGGTGCTGCGGCCGCCGACCGCCTCTCTCTCTAGATTCCAGCCGTGTGCATCCGTCCCAGCCTACTGGTGAAAGCAGGAGCCGAAGAGCGTAATCGGCTAATCGCGGCCACCCGCCCGCCAGTTCCTGATTAATTTTTCCTTTTTCCGAATCTGAAGATAGATCCGTCTTCATCTTGCCTTCGATTGCACGGTTTGGCACAAGCGACGGTGATCCGGGAGTAGTATGGCCGAGGCAGCGAACGGGAAGGAGGACGCCAAGAGGACAGGACTGGAAGGCACTGGCCTACCGCTGCAAGGTGGCTCCCACGGCAACCTTCGCAGCGCTGGCAGCGACCAGCAGCTGAGGCAGATGCTCGATTCGCTCAAATCCTCAAAGTCCCCTGTAAGTACAGTTGCTGCTCTGCACTCGCCGATGGAATGATCGAAACGGCCTCCCTTAGTATTGCTAAAAAATGTTTAGGTTGTGAAGGGAATGGTAGTGAAACAGAAAACAGAACAGCAAAATGTTTCACTTGTGAAGAGAATAATAGTGAAACAGAAAACAGAACAGCATTTGTAGTGTTTCCAGAACACGGATGTACCATTATTAGTCCAATAGAATTTTGATTTTCAGATGTTTGTTTTGACCAGGTCTGTTCTTTTGCAGGCTGTGATTAACTATGGTGCCTCATGGTATGCCCCTCTTGTCTCTTGCTTGTGTGGAGACGTTTTTTTTTTTTTGAAATAAGCTACATACGTCATAGTTGTATATATTTTTATAGCTCGGGCCTTAATCTCTAGGCTGCCTGATGGCTTGCATGCTAACATTTGTTCAGCTGAAATATGCATTCCATGCTTGAACTTTTTTAAAAGGTCTTGGAAAACTAGATCTTTGCCATGTAAAGGACAAGATCATAGAAGTCTAAAATTCTGCTTATACCGATGAACATATCTGGTGATTCAATTTGCTTGTCCACTTGATTCTGCATGATCAATCAAACTCATTCCTTCTTATACGTAGGTGCCGTGTTTGCAGCCAAATTCTTCCATCCTTCTGCAAGTTCAGTGATAAGTTCAAGAATCTTACTTTCATCTATGCGGACATTGACGAGTGCCCTGAAACAACGCAAAACATACGCTACACCCCAACCTTCCACTTCTACAGAGACGGAGAAAGGGTTGATGAGATGCTTGGCACAGGAGAAGAGAGGCTACATGATCGGCTATGGTTGCATTCTTGATTGAAGGCCTCTGTTTGATGAACCATATATGCTGAATGCAATTTTATGTTTCCCACCTAATTTCTATGTACCAACACAGTTCTATTGTCAAACCCAGTGTTTCGGAGAACTTTGTCTACATTTGTTAGCCATGGATAATTTACTGTTTGAGTGCCTGGTATCCGTGAGATTCTGTGTGTGTTTGTTGGGGTGGGGGTATTAATCAATGATTCTTCCAATTTAAGATCATATAGTTCTAGTCCTATTCATTCAAAAGTTGAGTGGTGAATACAACATATAACAAAGTTGGGTCATGGCAGTAACCATAGAAGGAAAAACGGCCACGGCTCGCAATTTCGATAACTGTCATCTGGGACACGATGGAAAGTGTTTAAAAACAGAACATAGCTGTCATTCAATTATCTATATGTACACCAGCTACATTGCACTTTCAATATGAGATTACGAAAGAGCATCCACCTACATGCTCCTTAAATTAGTATTACATCACAGATAAGTAAGCTATGCACGATAGCCAGATTTCAGATGTGACATTACAAATGCCTTCTTCTGGCACCAAAAAAAGGAGCAAATTACACGATCTATGAGATTTCATCCAAATCTACTTTATCCTAAAACAATTGGCAAATGTCCAATGCAAATTGGCCAGCACATACTAGCAGATGCTCCAACCAAATGAACACCATCAGTTAAAGGCAGTCAGCCCCCAAGAGAAATCAGCAATCAGTGGTCATGATGCAGCAACATTAGGCTCCAGAGATTTTTTCAGCTTTGAGGGGCCAGGTCTAGTTCGACTTCTGTTACGTTCTGCCTTAATGGATGCAATCACGGCATCTGCCCCAAGACCAAGGCCTTTCCTGCCAACTAATTTCACCCCCAGTTTTTCACAGAGGTAGTGCAACCTCATGTCATCGCCTCCTCTGACCTCCCTTAACTCCATAGCTTGCTGTCGTGATAGCAATGTGTAAACATAAAGCTGTTGTTGCTGGTTAAAGTGTGACTGGAGCTGCTGAAACAACAATTTGTTTGAGTGGTTCTGTTCCGTCTTTACACCTTCAGTTGCATTTTTCTTTCGTGCTGCACCTAATTCCACCTTTAGAATAGCTGGGGATTTCAGATCAGAAGCTTTTCCTCCAAAAATAACAGAGAAGCTTCCAAACTCCAAATCTGGTTGCCTAAACAAGTCCGTCAATATAGCAGCACAAGCCTGTGTGTTTGTCGATGGACCTTTGTCTACTTTACTCTTTGTTGCCCGGGCATTGGCATGCAGTGTGATGTTAGCAGCCTCCCGCAAACCACTGATAAAAGCACCATGCATTGTTGCTGGATAACGCCTCGTGGTAGCCTCACCAGCAAAGAAAAGACGGCCATCACCAACACTTTCGGCTAATATGTCATAGTCATCTCCAGAGGCCCCAACAGCAACATGAGAGTATGAACCTAGACTGAACGAGTCAGTGCCCCATCTAGTGCAAACACTCTGTAGAGGGTCCGGCACCTCAACCCCTTGTGGTTCATAGATACCTGTGGACACAACAAAACCCCAAGCATTTTATCAGGCAGGTTCATTATATGACATCAATGTCACTGTATATGCTTTAGGATTTATATGGAAGCGAATGGAATACAAAATGTCTTAAAAGTAACTCGTGACTTCATCAAAGGTGTTGAAATACTACCTTATGCAAAGTGTCACTCATAGAACAATGCAAACTTTTTTTTTTTGGTTGAAGGAGCACAATTTTGATTATAGAAATTATGCTCTCACCTCTTAGTATCTGGAGAACTGAGCTGACAGCATCAGTTGGTGGCATGGTTTCAAAATTGTGAGCAGCTTCACCAGCAACCAAGGCCATCAACAATGGACCACCAGCCACTGTTGCATAGCTATAGAACAGAAAGAACTCCCCACGTCACCTTGGATCTTCAACCAGATGCCCAAAGGTATCGAGGTCAGTACTCCAGAAAACATGTGGAAACAGCATTGATACCTTGTTCAACAATCCGAAGCCAAGCCTCTTGATACTATCAAGCTTCCTCTGTGGTAACTCCGGTACAAACTTGATGCCTCCATTTTTCAGAACCCCAAGTGGAACTGTGCACAATGCCATATCCCCTTCATACACCTGCCCTCCATTGACAACCACCTGCACCCCATCCCCTCCATACCTCATAGTGTGCACCGTCCTCTCGTAAACAATCGGTACATTCTCTGCCAGGGCCTGCACAAGTTTGCCATTGCCACCAGGCAAGAAGCAGTGATCCCCACCCATGTCATATGGATCATCCTGGTCCCAGAACGCAAGGCTTAGTCTAGACAGCAATCCTGCATTGGCATACTCAAGATTTGCGAGATGCCAATTGAACAAGTTCATCTCCTCCTGTGTAGAGACGCCCCCATCAGCCTGGCGCAGTGTCTCTAGAGCCGCCCCAAGTGAAACATCCACTGCCACCTCCCCCATGGATGCCCGCAGGTTGCTTGATTTGTCAAGAAGCTTGTTAAATGTAATCTCCACTTTCTTATCCACCTCTGGATCAACTGGTGATCCATCCGGTCGGTAGAGTGGACACTTGTCTCTAATTTTGTGCATTGGCAAGCCGAGTTGCTTCGCCACAATTCCTAGCGGGTTCCCAAATGTCCCGGTAAGCACGCTGCCGCCAAGGTCAGCAGCAGCCCAGCGCCCACCGCCTTCCATCTTCTTCGTGTACACACGGCCACCACACCTTTTGCGACCTTCCAGGACGATCACTTTGAACCCGAACGCCACCAGCTGCCGTGCAGCAGCTAGCCCAGCAAGGCCAGCGCCTACCACGATGACGGTGGTGGGTCTCGTGGGCTCCTTGGGTATTCGCTCCTTGATGGCTGGGGCGACGCCGAAATTGACGTAGCTATTTGAGACGAGGAAGGAGTAGGCGGCGGTGAGGAGGTGCTCGCAGTGGGGAGGGATGAGCGTCGCGAAGGGCTCCTTGGCAAGCCAGGAATTGTAGGTCTCGCGCCACCGGCAGAGGAGATGGTTGCGGATGAGGATGTAATTGACCTGCTCGATGCCGCCCACGTCGGAGACAACGCCCGCCTCGATCTCCTCGTCAGTGAGCGAGTCCGCCGGGAAGCCGGCGGTGAGAGCGGTGACGGCCTCCGCGGTCGGCTCCCGGTTGATCACTATGATATCGTCGGCGGCGGAGGCGGTGGGAGGTGGCTGGGAGGAGGACACGGGAGAGGGGGCGGGGGCGGCGGGGGACCCGGAGGGTACTTTGCGGCGGAATCCGGTGCGCTTGCGCTTGTTGGGGAAGGCGGGATTGGGGAGGACAAGGGTGGGGTTCGGTGATGGGGTGGAGCTAGGATCTGGGGCAAGGGAGGAGACGAGGGGGAGGGGAGCGTAAGGTGGCGCCTGCTCGGACATGTTCGCCAGCAGCGAGGGGCTGGGGCGGCAGCGGCAGTGGCACCTGCTCGATGAATCGGAGATTTAGACGGGGCCGCCGTGTAGGTGCAGGCGAAGAGCATGGGGGTAAAACGTAAAAAAGTCCTTTTCCGCCTTCAGGCTAAGGATACGTAAATTGTCAGTTACGCCTTCTAATGTAAAGTTCAGTCTACAGAGATCACAAGTCACAGACATCCAAGGAGGTTCAAAGGAGATAGAGTGTACATTCACTTCATTCAAACCCTGACTTCTTCTATCTAGCACATAATTTAGCAGAAACTAATACAGAGGAAGTTTCAACAACTGATCTTAGGGAACAACATATCCATGCATGACAGAAAGTTCTTGTATTAATTGCTTTGGCAAGCAAATCTGAAGATATATACACATTTTTCACCATCGAATGGCCCTTCTCCAGTCCAAAGAACTAATCAACGTGCAAGTGACTCTGGCATGTTGAATTGGCCAGGGCAGACTACAAGTAATACTGACAACAGTACGCTCAACAACTACATTGCGGCAATACTCTTGTTGACAGAAGTATGGGCCATCCTCAACATTGTAACTTCGCTACTGTTTGTGCGTGGTTTGCCATGATTCTCTAAACTATGTCTGGACGAGAAGGGATCCATGAAGACACCAAAGAACGAGATAAGTGGATCTGCGGGTGCACTGTCAATGGAAAGCTTCAGGTACCGAGATTCAACGACTGGAAACAGTAGCAGCCTCTTGTACGAGTGTCGTGCCTTCAACAATTGTTTGCCACAGTTCATCTATGAGGATAGCTACATGAAACTCAATAACACGCTGCCCCAGTTGTATAGGCTCCTGGAGCTGGAGCATGTTGAAGGAAGTAGATTGCCCAAGGTCGAAGAGCATTTCCCAGCAGGTTTGCCCTTCCTGCGGAGCCCAGTAGGAGTATATGCCATCTTCAAGCACTTTGGATGGTGCAAACTGCTGGGACAGTGGCATTAGCAGCAAAGTTTTGAGAGAAAATTGCACGCCGAATCTCAGTGAATTCCTGAAGGACTTGTATGTCTTCATTGGCAATGAGGCCAGATGAATTGGGAGGGACATTCAAAATGAGGAGACAGTTTCTACCAACTGATTTGTAGTATATGTCAAGCAGAGTTGTTGCATTTTTTGGTTTCTCTGAGGCATGCCAGAACCAACCTGGTCTGATGGAAACATCACATTCTGCAGGAACCCAGTGTTGCCCAAAAGGATCCCCACTGCGTGAGTATCTGGCGATAAAGATAGCATTTTTTTAGTCAGACTTAAAAAAAAAAACCCGGCAGTTTAAACTACCGGTCTATGTATTAATGGAGTAAACACATAAATACAAAACCGACAAACACACATACACCACCACCACCCACCCACCCACACGACCAAAGCAACAATACGGAAAAACAACTACAACGAAAGCCACCAGCGAAACCGCAACCGCAACGGCAAACAAGAGCTGCCCTGCCCACCACAGCAACAACCACCAGGGGGCTCAGCTAAGCGACATAAAAGCAAAATGCTCATCAATAACAAACGACCTGTACTGTATCATCTAAATTCTATCGGATCTCTCTCAAGAGACAACAACAAACAAATCTTCTCTTTCATCAAACATCACTCAATGCAGAACTTGAAGTTCATTGAGTTGCCATATGAGATGTCACTGACATCGGGTTATGTCACATGTAAATTTGTCGTGGCCAATGTTGGCATACAGAACAACTAACAAAGGTTAACTAGAGTTTTAATGAGTTCTAAATTCTATGACTAAATAAGTCCATACTCTTATAACCCATTAGGCTCTCTCCATTCCCTGATGCAGTGCAACCTCCATGCACCAAATCAGCGAGTCTACTTTCGATTTCAGAACTATGTTGTTACAGGACCATACTAGATATTTAACTTGGTACATACATTGCGTTAGACACTTTCTGACACACAGCCACCTCTAAGTAATGCTGTACAAATGACCCAAATGCATAAAGTATCATTCTTACCTTCAAATAGAAGAAAACTACAACGTTTGTTTAATCATAATATTGTGGTTATCTAATTTTGCAAGGGTATGCTCAAATAAGTCATCATTTGCAATCGGAGAAGATAGTACCATGCTTCACATTAAAAGGTTAGTAACTTTAGAGTGCGTTCAAAGCAACAACTGAATAGCTGCCTTGCTCCAATAAATATGCAGTCATAACTGAAATATTCACTGCGTCAAACTAAAAGGCTATGTCTTTTTTTTTTTTTGAGGAAACTGGAGGAGCCGTAGCTTCTACAGAGATTTTTAATAAAAGTAAAAGAACAGGTCCGTAGGTCTGCAAGTTACAACAGGGTTCAAGAAAAAAGGCTATGTCTTTCAAACACATAAAGATTGCCTCCTGGTGGATTAGAATATCATGTTTTTAAATAAAAGGAATAGCTAGCTATAGTTCTCATCCATGCTAGAATCTTGATACAGGTAAATAGTATAGCTTATGTGATACTAAGCTGAAAAACGACAAGACAAAACTAATCATCATTGCATTACTTACTCAGCAATGGTATGCCCAATTGTCACGGAGCTCTTGTTGAAGGGAGACCAGCAAGTATAGCCTGCGACTCCTGCCTCATCTCCCACCCATCTAGTGTCTGGTCCAGCATCTGAGAAGATAACTACCCTTTGTTGTAGCTGATGTATAAGTGAAAACCAGGCATCAAACATATAAATCCATCTTCTTGGCATCGCCCTTTGCACCATCTAGCCAGACTTCCTCTACATCTCCATACCTATTTGAAAGCAGAGTCATTAGATTATCCTAAATACAGAAAATATATAACTGAGTGTGCACTATGATGAGTCATGAGTATAAAGTATATGAATGCATGCTGCCCAAATACTACTATGGAATCTGCAATGTACTATTTCTTTTTTCAATATTTCTAAGAATGCAAAGTAATGCATGCAGTAAACCGCAAATCAAGAATGATTAGCCACAACAAAAGCCAAATTTTTTTCTTAGCATCCGGCACCACAGTTAATCACTGATGGCTTCCAAATCGAAGATGTCATCTAGGAAGTAGACCAGTCAGCTGTTACTGCAAATTTCTGCAACTGAACAAGTAGAAGGCCGACTTTTTTAGTTTCCAGTTACACAACCACATCAAGATCAACCTTCACATCATCTGCATCGCAAAATTCAGAACTTCGCCTGCAAAAGCTTCAATGACAATCATAAAAGCAACCATCAGCAAACCTGGTCAGCAGTTTCATCATCTGTCCCATGTAATGCTCGTTGTACGCGATGGTGTCCCCGTACACCGGCTCGTGGCGATCCCACGGCGAGAGGTACAGCCCCATCCCGATCCCCTCCGCGCGCGCGGCTGCGGCGAGCTCGGCGACGACGTCCCCAGCCCCGCCCCGCCACGGCGAGGCGGCCACCGAATAGTCGGTCAGTGCCGACGGCCAGAGGCAGAAACCGTCGTGGTGCTTGGCCGTGAGCACGACGCGGCCGAACCCGCCCTGCGCCGCGACGCGCGCCCACTGGCCCGCGTCGAGTGCCGAGGGGGCGAACACGGAGGGGTCGGCGCGGCCGGTGTCCCACTCGGAGTCCGTGAAGGTATTGGGCCCGAAGTGGAGGAAGAGCGCCATCTCGGAGAGCTGCCACCGGAGCTGCGCGTAGGACGGGACGGGCAGGACCGGGAGAGGCGGCGGCGTCGCGGTCGAGGAGGCGGTGGCGCCATGGGCGCAGAGGAGTAGGTGCGCGAGCAGCAGAGGAAAAAGTGCTGCCATTTTCGTCAGAGTCAACTGCTTTTTCTGTCACTGAACTGGAAAAGAAGAACGGCGAGACAAACAAGTGGAAAGGGCCAAAGGGGAATGGTGAACAGGCTATGGGTTTTCTTTCATTTTTGAAGTGCTCAAAAGTTGAGATATCGGGGGACAAAAGCACAAAACGTCAGAGAAGGTGAGGTGAAGACGTGGAGTACCGGCGTTCCGCTGCGCTCACGGGGTAGACAGACGACGGGGACAACAAACCAGACCACTCACTCGTCGCTCCCCCTCCCCTCTACTCCGCAAGCTTCCCGCGCGAAGAATGTGCGGGTGCGCGGCCCTCGTCGCCGGCGGCCGGCTGCCACCGCCCGCCCTCCCCCGCCGGCTCCGCCGCCGCCGAGGGAGCTCCGTCCGGGCAGAGGTCTCGTCAGGTGGCGAGTCCCAGCAGAAGAAGGTCGCCGTCGCGGGCGCCGGCTGGGCCGGCCTTGCCGCCGCGCATCACCTCGTCAAGCAGGTTGGCCTCCCGTGAATTGTAGCTCGTGCGTTCGTGTACTTGTAAACGTGGCGACTATGTGCAAATTTATGAATTACAATTTGTTGTGATGATCAGGGATACGATGTCACGCTTCTCGCCGCGGAGAGCGGCCCAACCGAGGAGGTTGGCCTCAGAGGTATGTCAACCTTCAGTATACGATATCCGTTTATATGTTTCGATTCGGTGCCAGTTTTGTTCCAGTAGTTCGCTCATCGTGGCGCTGCACATAGGATTCTGGCATCCGTACCGCAACATCTTCGCTTTAGTCGATGAGCTGGGGATCTCGCCTTTCACGGGCTGGAATAAAGCAGCCTACTATTCTGCCGAGGGCGTTGCTGTAATTTCTCTGCTTTATTTTTGTGCGCTCACATGCTTGTGCATTGCTGCAATGGATTATCTAATGAATAGATTTTTTCTATATTTTTTTTCGATTTCTTTTTCGGTGGATTATTACTTAAAATGGGTTTAGCCAGAAATTCCTTAGTCTGTAGCAAGTGTCACATTGTTTTGCATGGGGCTATTGTGTCTCGATTTAAAACATCTTCTATATGCTAACTCCCCTCCCTCCTGAATCCTGATTAAACTTAAATTGTTATGATCACCTTGCAGGTTGAATTTCCCATATTTCATAACCAGCCCCGATTACCAGCTCCCTTTGGAGTCTTTGCATATCCAGAAGTAAGTTGTCCTTAGATCTTATATTGGTTATCAGTTTATCCGATTCTAAATTAGTAATAATAGCCTGAATCATCTTTGCAGTTCCCTAATCTCCCTTTGATTGATAGGCTGACATCAATTCCTGTCATGACTGCAGGTACAGTACCGGAGTTCAACTGTTAATCTTTTGTTAAAAATCAGCTGACTTATGTGTTGCTTTGCTCCAGTCATTGACTTCGACAACACTGACACTGCTTGGAGGAAATATGATGCAAGTAAGGACTAAGGAAGTTTCATTGTCTATCCAGTTAGTTCAGACTAGAGTACGTGCCACTTGTACTACATGTCTTCATAATGAGTTATCTTTCTCAAATTATTGTTGGTATCTTCCTCTGTAGTGACTGCAAAAGAGCTTTTTAAGATGTACGGTTGTTCTCAAAGGCTCTACAAGGAAGTCTTTGAGCCAGCTATTCAGGCTGCCCTGTTTGCTCCTGGCGAGCAATGTAGTGCAGCTGCAACACTGGGGATGCTGTACTATTATATGCTGTCTCATCAGGTTCTATGCTCTTGTACATTATAAATCATTTTTCTCCAGATAATACTTTCTTAAATGAACATTTATCATCTTACTGTCTCTTTGTAGGTTTAGTTTTTATAAATGCATGCCCTATCTTGCAGGAAAGTTCTGACTTCTTGCTGTGCCGTGGTGAAGTAGAAGAAAAAATTTTCTCTCCTTGGCTGCAATCGTTGGAGCTTAAAGGCTTAAAATTTGTAGAAAACAAAGTTCCAACAAGTTTCACTACAGATGCGGATACTGGATGCATCTCTGCTATTGTCTGTGGTGACGATGTATATGAGGCAGATGCATTTGTTTCAGCCATGGGACTCTCTTCTCTACAATCCATCGTCAAAAACAGGTAACACCGTATATGGTCACGCATGAGTCCTGGGTCAGTTTTGCCTTACCTTACCTTACTACATTCGAGTAACGTTGGAAGTCAAGATGGTAAGGAAATATAATCTTGTAGCAGTAGCACTTAAAGGAGCCATAAGTTTCACAACCTGAATTCTGCAATTAATATATGTGCTTTTCTGACATGTAAAGTCCATTCCTACGGTCTGATCGGGAATTCAGGAATCTTCTTCACTTATCTACAGTCGACGTGATCTCTATAAAATTATGGTTTGATAAAAAGGTAAGCCAGTATGCACTCCGTTTGATTATTGTTCACACATTGTGCCCCCAATATAATTTTATGAAATCCATTTACAGATCACAATTCCAAAGGTTGCCAATGTATGTACTGGTTTTGATGATTCGTCTGGCTGGGCATTCTTTGACCTTACCTCAATACATGATGATTATTATGAAGAATCAACAACAATTGTGGAGGCTGAATTTGTATGTTCTGGCCACCTTTATCAATTTGAAAACATACAACATTTTCAGCCAGGATGTACTTACTCTTGTAACTTATTTTCCCAGTATAATGCTAGCCATTTGATACTTGTAAATGATGATGATATTGTCTCTGAAGCTTCATCACATCTTATCAAATGCATACAAGATTTTGAGGGTGCTACTGTGATAAGATATTCAATCAGAAGATCTCCTAATTCTGTAATCAACTTTCTTCCAGGTGAATACTTAAAGGACGACTATTCTTGATAGTTTCCTGTCTATAGTAATAAACAAGTTATTGTTAACCATTATGGATGATTGATAATGCTATACTCTAACATTTCAGTGCATATTGTCCTATTGAAAGGTAGTTGTAAATTAATGCTGTGAATCTGTGATAAGGATCAAGAATCATAACAATAAAATTATACTTTTGTAGCATATGTACATATCAGTACTAGTTTAGAAATATGTTGTTTTAGAGGAATATTTAATTTGATACATGAGGAAATGCATTGCAGGCTCCTACAAGTACACACTGAGAGGATCAACTTCCTTTCCAAATTTGTTTATTGCTGGTGATTGGATTGTCAACCGACATGGGTCCTTTTCTAAAGTGAGACATAACATTTCAAAAAACGATTCAGAGTGATGATAAAAAGTTGTATTTATGGGTTCATATTTTCCTATGCTAGGAAAAAGCATATGTGACTGGACTTGAAGCTGCTAATAGGGTGGTAGACTATTTTGACACCGGGGACTTTGCCAAAATAATTGCAGTTGAAGGAGATGAGCCCCATATAGAGACATTGCGTAGTCTCAACAGAAGACTCAATGAACTGAAGTCACAAATTCCATTCTCAGAATTCTTTCTCCAATAATTTGGTTGGGTCAATAATTTTGCTGGGATTTTCCTAAGTCTGTTGACCAATGCCCATTGTTGTAGGGCCCATATGTAAAAAGGTCAGCCAGTTCTCATTTTATTTGCTTTAAATATTTAAAACAAAATACTCTCTTCAATCAAAATGTATGTCATTTAGCCTTTTCAACTTTCCTCTAAATCTAAGGTCACCCTAGAACTTCTATGCATCTTTTACCCTTTTCCTCCCTCTTTGCCCCTGAAATAAATGAGTCATCTTTTACAATGCACTATAAATGAAGGGCACTGCGGTCATTTAATCTACTTTCTTAATCCTTGTGCACAAGTCTAAAACGATCTACATTTGGAATTTGAGGGAGTATTTCTTCTGCTGTGTGCATTGGCCAGCCAGTGGCCAACCTTTGGCCTGAGATCATGTGTTCCGGGTTACTTTTGTGAAAGAGTGAATGAATAGTCTAAAAAAGGCTATATAATATTCTACTAAAAAATAAGAAAATGTGGGTTGAGGGCACCAATAACTTTTTATACGCAGCAGCAAAGGTTAGTTTGCAATTTACATGGGAAAAAGGATACACTATCTCCCCAGCGGTAACTTATATGGATTCAATGGAAATAGGGATGGTTATGTAAACTTTTTTTTGAACGTAACATGGATATGTAATACCGGTGTTAGCTACTTCTCCGATGGCTTTCAATTGCTTCAGGTGAACAATACCTAACAGAAATTACGTCGTCATATTGCTGTATTTGTTATTATCTGCTGACCCTGCAATAACATTTCTGAGCTCACATGCTGCACCCATTATGGTTTATCATGAACTTTGTAATTTTATTCAAGCATGTGTTTTCCTTTTCTGATCCTAATTTTGAACATACTTATTTTAAATAAAGCTTCACAAAATGTACCATTAGTGAAATTCAATTGCAGCAGGATTAGTGCCAGTTTTCTGGTAGGCTATATGTCTTCTGCATATGTATGATTCCATGAAGTCTGAGCATTATTTTTTGAAGTAAACTGAACATTTTCTCTCTTGTTGCATGTTCGGTTAATAATAGCTGTACATACTTGTCTCGGACCATAGCTGCATAAGCAACTTGTTCTAAGTTAAACTTGCATTGTTGCTTGTACTTGCCATATTTGCTGAAACATATATATACAACCTCTTCCATCATGAGAACAGAGTTTTCTCAGGTATAACTTCCCTTCCTCATCATTTCTACAAACTCTTCATAGTCGATTCTCCCATCCTGTGAATTCAGAGGGGGGCGATTGTTAAATCTATGCAAATGGATTGGTTAGCAGCAAGAATGTGCTCACCTTATCTTTGTCAACTTCATCCAGTACTTCTTTAATGCTTGCTTCATCACTAATTCCATACTCCGCCATGGCTTGTTCCAGTTCATCTCTTGTTATGTACCTGTGGTTGTTATGTATGTTATCTCGGTTTAATAATATTAAACTTTTTTATTTTTTCGTAATTGAGTGTAACCAAGCAAAACGATATTATGTGGCAGTAGCATGTATTGAGCATTGTTAGTTTGTTATATTATGAACAATTTGAGCAGCGTGTAATTTTATTTTACAAGTTCTAGCATGGTTCAACTGTATAGATTTTTTTTTTTTTTTGAGAATATATAGGTCTTTGTTTTGGTGATGCATGGAGAGTATATTGCTTTCTTGGTTAGGCAGAGTTAATTTTACCCGCTATCATCTTTGTCAAAGTGTTGAAATGCACGGATCAAATCCTCCTCCTTTTCCAGTTTATGTTTATTCATCATGGCAGTAAGGAACTCCGCGTAATCAATGCTGCCACTCTTGTCCACGTCAACCTGCATCGAAGCATGATTAGTGAAGTATTTCATACACTGAACTTAGTGAAAGTGAAATGGAACAAGTAATCTTACTGCTTCCATAAGCTTCTGAACCTCTGCTTCGCTAATCTTTGACCCTAGTTTTGTCAGTCCTGCCTTCAGTTCTTGGACTGTGATCGTGCCACTCTTGTCTGTATCCATGTTGTTGAACATCTGCTTCAGTCCCTTGATCTCGTCTTCTGTTAGGTTCTCTGCGATTACCTTACAATGACAGGAGACAGTTTGTCAACTTAAACTGACATAGACGAAGTAGCAGTTATTCTTGTTAAGGAGGTTCACCTTGAGTGCAAGTTGCTTTAGCTTGTTCATTGCCTTGAATTGCTTCATTCTTGACAGGACTGCGCTGTCGATAGGTCTGTCAGGTGCACCACCTTTGAGCCATGGATGTTCTGCACATGGAGTCATCCATTTATTTGGGATGAAGTGTAAAACGTGGAAATGCAGATGAACTTTACATTCATAACTCAATTGTTGTATGAAAAGGCAGTTGAGAGTGCTACCTAGGGCCTGTACCGCAGTAATGCGCCTCTGAGGATCCCTGTTCAACATTCTTCTAATGAGATCCTTTGCACTTTCAGATATGGAGGGCCACGGGGAGGAGACTAAATCAAGTTCGCCAGCCAATATTGCATCAAATATGCCTTTCTCCGTTTCTGCCCAGATACGCAAATTCTGTCATCAGCCAATTATACTGGAGGCAATGTAGTCTGTCAGGATGAAGATGATTGGGTCTTCACCTGCCCAGAAAGGGGGTGACCCGCATAGTAGAATGTATAGGATCACGCCAGCACTCCAGACATCAATTTCTTTGCCGTAATTCCGGTGCAATACCTCTGGCGCCACATAGTACGCACTTCCCACGATTTCCTTGTAAACTTTACCTGCATTCGTTGGGGAAAATTGTCTAGCTAGTATTACCATTTTCCATGGAACAGTTGCATTTTACTTGAATGAATATAATGATGAGCAAAGGCCTATGGCGTATGAATACTATTCCCTGATCTCTTGCAACATAGTAGTAGTATTTACTTAACTTTCAGCTGCAACTTTTTTTTTTCTTTTAAAAAGGTTCAGCTGCAAGTTTTGAGCCCAGCAGCTTACTAAAGCCTTTGTTTTGTACCATGCGGTGGATATCATATCAATACCATGGAGAGAAAATCATCGTGCCTTGTCCACGCACGCGTCACCATTCACCAAGCTAACCTTCTTCGATGAAGACGGAGAGGCCGAAGTCGATGGCCTTGAGCGGCGCATCGTCGGTAGGGCTGGCGAGGAGGAAGTTCTCGGGCTTGAGGTCCCGGTGCATGACCCCCATGAAGTGGCAGACGTGCACGACGGTGAGGATGTCGCGGCACACGGCGGCGGCCTGGCGCTCGGAGTAGCTCCCCTTGGCCGTGATGCGGTCGAAGAGCTCCCCGCCGGAGCAGAACTCCATGACGACGTGCACGTCGTCGGCGTCCTCGAACGCGCCCTTGAACTCCGCCACGTTGGGCTGGCCGCTGAGGTGCTGCAGGATGGTGATCTCCCGGCGCATGTCGTCGATGTCGGCGCGGCGCACCAGCTTGCGCTTGGACACGGACTTGCACGCGTACTTCCTCCCCGTCGCGCGCTCCGTGCACAGGTACGTGGTCCCGAACTGCCCGCTCCCGAGCTTCCGCTCCAGGTGGAACAGCGTGCGCACGTCCGCCATGGGCCGCTGCAGGATCGGGCCGATCTGGCCGGTGGGCGCCCGCCGGCCGCCCATCGACCCCGTGCCCCACGACGGGAAGGCCGGAAGCCGCGGCGGCGGCGGCCGGCGCGAGCCCGAGCCCGAGGACAGCGGCACCTCCCGCGCCTTGTGATCGTGAGGCGGCCGGTACGTCGGCATCGACGTCCGTGGCGGCGGGTCCGTGGTGATTGGTATCTCCTGCTCGTACGTCTTGGGGAAGCAGTTGCCCATTGCCTCGCTGCTTCTTTCCTTCTCTGTGTTCTTGTGGATGACGGCGTCGAGCCGCCGTCGAGATGGTGGTAGCTCGACGACGACCGAGAGACAGTTTGAGGGTGAGTTTCCTAGTAGTGCTCCTTTTGCGAGCAAAGGATGGAGGACGAGGATATGAAGCCTGCCTGCACGGCAAAGCTTGACGTGATGCTGTTTGCTTTTGGTCCAGGGCTTGAGCTTTATGCCTTGTTTGGCTGCCTCGAGATGGAAAAGAAGATTCAATGAACGCCTGAGAATCACGCTATCTTATAAGCTGACAGTGCGGCTCAGGTGATTTTTATTCGGTGCCGATGATGGAGAAACAGCTGGTGTGCACAGCCAAGTCCTTCCCCCGCCGGATTTTTTTTCTTTTTTGGTAAATAATCCAACGATTCAAAATTCTTTTTTTTATCGGTACAATTTGGACATACACAACCTACGCACACACGTATGTGCGTCTGTACACACACAAAGAAGAGATTAAGAGGCACGTCGCCTTCAGTGTGTGAGAAACGTGCAGTACCACCGAACACGCACGTGTGCGTGTATCCAATTTTTTTTGAAAAACAATCAAAAAAAAAGTGCAATCAGCAGGGTTGGTGCCGGGTGGCTAGCGTCCCACTGCCCTACACCACCATTCGCAACGAGTTCAGAGTTCTGACTTGCCTTAGCGTGAGCGTGGCCTTGAAACTGGGCTTTCAAGTTCAATCTGGGCTTGTAGTACCTCGTTGCACACCGGGGCTAACGATTCGGTGCAGGACCTCATGTCTCAGCCTAGGCCGTGAGCCCAATGCATGCTTAGGCCCGGTCGATACGCCCCCACACTCTGGCTTCTTTTTTTCTTTTCTCATTTCAGGGAAGTCTGCATTAGGCTCCGAGTGGCCGGACTCTTTTTAGCATTGCGCTACATCACCAGAGGAGTCATAAATCATAGCTTCTTCCAGCTTCATGCTCATTTCATCAAGAAAGAAAAACGTCTCCTATAAATAGTGCTACATTACAAGAAGTAGAAGCCGGAGCTGCGAGAAGTCATACCAAGCACGTAGTATGTGCATTCATTCACGTTTAATTGTTCGCAAAGGCCTTCTAACTCGTACACTTCTTCCTTTCTAAATATACGACACTTAGATCGGCTAATTAGACTGTTCAAAACTTCGTATGTCAAAGTACAGAGAGATCATTTCTAGAGCCTGTTTGGATCTTCTTCTCTAAACTTTAGAGCTCTAAAAATTTTTAGAGTACTTTGACTTATTTTTAAGGTCTAAAGCTCTAATGTGATGTGGGCTAAAGTTTAGAACTAATTTTAGATCATCCGTTTGAAGCTTTAGCTCGAAAGTTTAAGTTCTAAAGTTTAGAGAAGAAGATACAAACGTATCCGTATTAATCCTTCTCTCTGCAATCTATCGGCGAAGCAGCACTGTCCTGTAACATTGAGCTATTACATGGTACACCCACTGCAATGCTGCAACGAACGGAATCTATTACTAGCACAACATCAGATGACCAAATATGTGAAGTGATGGCAATGGGCCTAGTACTACATCCGTTTAATGTACTCTTTTTGATAAATAAATGCTTAACATATTTGATTTTGTATTTGATCATTATTTTTAAAAATATAAAATTGAAACCCTAAAAATCTAAGAAATTTTGCAAATATTTTGAATACAAATGTACACATACAACTTACAGCCTGTTTGCTTGATCGTAAACGATCGTGGATTATAAGCCAGAATAATATTTTTCTCTCACACCAAACTAACCAGCAGTAATAATCAACGATCGTTTCAGCCGAAACGAACATGCTGTTACATGTTCTATTGAGGTTTATAGTTTTTTAAGGTTTAATTAACTAAATCTTGTCTTAAAAGACAAGTTGTTGTGACTGCGCGCATGGAGTATGGCATGTAGGACACGGCTAATTAGTTGTATTTCAAAAATGGAGGTGGAAGTATTTTTGTGATATAGACCTTTGCTTCATTCTTTTCTGACCTTTGACATTAACAGCTGGTGATCAGGACTATACACACTGATATTGCAAAGGAAGAATTGGTCACAGGACACCGAAAATGACCTCTCTTAACTGGCGGACACTGAAAATAATCAGATTTGTTGAAAGACACTCTGTTTTTTGCAAAATTTGCTGGCGGACACTGTGCCCATTAAAATATTTATTTCTGACTTTGAGGAGAGAGAAGAGCGACGAAATATCATTTTTGCCCCTGCCTTCTTCTTCCCTCTCCGTTTTCTTCTCTCCCCTGCACAGGTAGCACGCCAGCAGCCACTCCAGTTCCTCCGGCCTTGGTGGCGCATCGGACAGGAGCATCCCGCAACGGCTGCTCGCCGGTCCTCGGCCAGGGTAGTGCTCCGACGAGCGGGACGCGCGGGTGGAGGCCAGGGTGGTGCGCGGACGCGCCGGCGGAGGCCAGGACAGTGCGCGGACGCGTGGGCGGACGACGAGCGCGAGACGCGCGGGCGGAGGCCAGGGCGCGCGGGCAGAGGCCAGGGCGGAGGCACGGCCATGGCGGACGACGGAGGCCGGGGCAGCGCGCGGGCGGAGGACGAGTACTGGACGATGTACTTCGATGGGTCCGTAATGGCACCCGGCTCGAGGGCTGGAGTGGTTCTGATCTCCCCGGACAGGAGTAGACTCCGCTACGCCATCCGCCTCCACTTTTCGGCCTCAAACATCGCCATGGAATATGAAGGAGTCCTCTTGCAAAAGCCCTTTCATGGCAGTATACTACCAGGAGGTGCGCAAGCTCGAGGACAAATTCTAGGGAATCGAGCTGCACCATGTCCCCCGAAAAGGACAACGATGCCGCTGATTTTCTCGCGAAATTGGCGGCCAGACGGGTTCCATCTCTGGACGGGGTCTTCATCAACGACCTTCACGACTCGTCTGCCCACATCCTGGAAGGTTCGATCCAGACACACCCCGATGCCGACCCGACGCTTGGGGGCTCTGACCCCGGTGCCCCCACGACGGCGTCGCCCACCGACGTCGCCGTGGTAGCACTTGATCAAGCCGACTAGCGAGCATCGCTACTCGCCTACCTCCTCGAGGAGGTTCTGCCACCCGAAAGGACTGAAGCACGATGGATCACTCGTGATCGGTAACGAACTTTACAAACGAAGTCCATCAGGAGTACTCATGAAGTGCGTCCCTACCGACCAAGGCAAGCAGCTCCTCCTCAAGGTCCATGACAGAATCTATGGACATCATGTGGCCCCGAGGTCGCTGGTTGGAAAAGCCTTTCACCAAGATTTTTACTGGCCCACCGCGCTACGAGATGCAGAGAAGGTCGCCCGCAGATGTGAATGGTGCCAGTTCTACGCTCGGCAAACTCACTTGCCAGCACAGGAGCTCCAAACCATCCTCATCACCTGGGCGTTCACGGCCTGAGGCCTCGACATGGTAGGACCCCTCAAAAAGGGCTCAGGCGGCTTCAGTCACCTGCTCATAGCGGTCGACAAATTCACCAAGTGGATAAAGGCCAAGCCCATCACCAATATCCACTCGGAAGAGGCGGTCAAATTCTTCCTCGACATCATCTACCGGTTCGGCGTCCCTAACTATATCATCACTGACCACGGGACTAACTTCACCGGAAAGAAGTTGCTAGACTTTAGTGATGGATACGGCATCAGGATCGACTGGGCCTCGGTCGGACATCCACATACTAACGGTCAGGTCGAGCGTGCAATGGCATGGTCCTCCAAGGACTTAAGCCACGCATCTTCGACTGACTCAACAAGTAAGCCGGGCGATGGGTTGTAGAGGTCCCAGTGATCCTCTAGAGCCTGAGAATGACCCTGAACCGATCCACATGGTTCACACCCTTCTTCCTGGCCTACGGAGCTGAAGCAGTGCTGCCCTCCGACCTCGACCACGGCACCCTAAGAGTGAAGGCCTTCGACCGTGACCGAGCCGTGGAGACTCAGCAAGACGTAGTCGACCTGCTCGAGGAGGCTTGCAAGACGACCATCATCCGCTCCGCCCGCTACCAGCAAACTCTCCGCAGGTACCATGAGAGGAAAATCAGAGGAAGGATCCTTGAGGTCGGAGACCTCGGGCTTCGAAGGACCCAATCAACCAAGGAGAAACATAAACTCTCTCCACCTTGGGAAGGACCCTACACGGTGACCGAAGTAATCCGACCGGGAGCCTAACGACTGAAGGACGACAACGGCGACGTTCTCACCAACACTTGGAACATCGAACAATTATGTCGTTTTCCCCTAAAAATTCGGTCTTACCGCTTTCTTTCATTCAACGTTAGCTCCTACAAAGCACCCCAGCCCGAACACTTTCGCCCCGGGTCGCTCGGGGGCTCCACGGGGGTACGATACCACCTCTTTTTTTTTACTATTATATGGTAAAAAACTTTTTTACCCAAACGAAAGTGTAGTCTGTTCCTTTAATTACCCTACGTGACTTTGCTTTAAACATTCTGACCAATCGCACCCCACCACTACCTACGGTTACGAGCAACTGAGCCTCACGGGCCACAACCAGGCTCTTAAGGTTGCAGCCTATGGGACGAACGGACAGGTGCGAAAAAGAAAGAATAAAAATAGAGCTATGCTAGGGTAAAAACAAGGAACGAACGGGACAAGCTTCCCTGAACGAAGTGATTCATCACAAAAACAAACTTGTTGTAATCATGGATACACAAAAATGTTTACATAGGGGCTCTCCCATGAACTTATCCTTTACATATGCTAAGTACTTCTACTCTAATTTCTACTGTGGCTGCCTAGTGAAAGCTCTAGTTTGGTTTTGGTGAATTGATGAAACCCTAAGTGCTAACCTAGTTTATCAAAAGTGATTATGAGATATGTAGCATTAGTCCAAGTGGTGGAGCAAATGAAGATCATGCCATGATGATGGTGATGCCATGATAATGATCAAGTGCTTGGACTTGAAAAGAAGAAAGAGAAAAATAAAAGGCTCAAGGCAAAGGTATAAATGGTAGGAGCCATTTTATTTCGGTGATCAAGACACTTAGTGAGTGTGATCACATTTAGGTTCGATAGCCGTACTATTAAGAGGGGTGAAACTCGTATCGAAATGCGGTTATCAAAGTGCCACTAGATGCTCTAATTCATTGCATATGTTGAAGATGACAAGAATCAAATGCTCTCTAACTCAAATGTGCAAGCTAGTGGTTCTCATGATCAAGTTCAAGCAAGAACTAGTGATGGCAAAGTGCAAGATCAACAACAAGTGGTTAGTTCAACATCTCAACCAAGTGATCAATCAAATGCAAGCAATCAAGTGTAAGTGCTTCAACCAACCAATATTGCAAGAGATCATCCATTGGACACTATCATTGGTGATATTTCAAGAGGTGTGTAAACTAGATCAAGATTAGCTTCATTTTGTGAGCATTTCTCGTTTGTGTCATCCATTGAACCTAAGAAGATAGATGAAGCTTTGAAGGATGTTGATTGGGTCAATGCTATGCATGAAGAGCTAAACAACTTCACAAGAAATCAAGTATGGAAGTTAGTTGAGAGGCCTAAGAATCATAATGTGATTGGAACTAAGTGGGTCTTTTGGAACAAAGCAAGATCAAGATGGGATGGTAATAAGGAACAAAGCAAGATTAGTGGCTCAAGGTTACACTCAAGTTCAAGGTCTTGACTTTGGAGAAACATATGCCCCGGTTGTAAGATTGGAAGCAATTAGGATCTTGTTAGCCTATGCTTGTGCCCACAACATCAAGTTGTACCAAATGGATGTGAAGAGTGCATTTCTCAATGGGTACATCAATGAGCTTATGTATGTTGAGCAACCTCCTGGTTTTGAAGATGAAAAGAAACCCAACCATGTTTACAAGTTGAGAAAGGCTTTGTATGGATTAAAACAAGCACCAAGAGCATGGTATGAGAGATTGAGGGATTTCCTACTCTCTAAGGTATTCAAAATGGGAAAGGTTGACACCACTCTCTTCACCAAGAAGCTTGGAAATGACTTGTTTGTAATGTAAATCTATGTTGATGATATCATTTTTGGGTCAACAAATCAAGATTTTTGTGAAGAGTTTGGCAAGATGATGGCAAGTGAGTTTGAGATGTCCATGATTGGAGAGCTTAGTTACTTCCTTGGTCTTTAAATCAAGCAAATGAAGAATGGCACATTTGTGAGTCAAGGCAAGGACATACTCAAGAAGTTTGGAATGGATGATGCTAAAGCTATTAGTACACCAATGGGAACAAGTGGAAGCTTGGATAGTGATGCTAGTGGCAACATGGTGGATCAAAAGATGTATCGGTCTATGATTGGCAGCCTACTCTATGTGACAATGAAAGTGCCGTAAAGCTCACCAACAACCCGATTCAACATTCAAGAACAAAGCATATTGATGTATGCCATTATTTCATAAGAGATCATCAACAAAAAGGGGACATTTGCATTGAGAGTGTGGGCACCGAAGATCAACTTGCCGATATCTTCACTAAGCCACTTGATGAGAAGAGGTTTTGCAAGCTAAGGAATGACAAGGATGACAAGAAGGAAGAAGAAGACAAGAAGAAGAAGAGTATAGCATTCAAGGCTAGCTCATCATCATCTAAGAACAAGGGAAAGTCCAAGAAAAAATCAAGTGATGATGATGATCTTAGTGATATTGATGATGAAGCTATGGCCCTCTTTGTACACAAGATGGGGAAATTCATGAAGAAGAAGGGCTATGGTGCAAGAAAGAGAAGAGATCACACCAAAAGCAAAGAATATGTGAGAAGATGCTACAATTGCAAGAGCCTCGATCACGTTGTAGCTAATTGTCCCTACAATAGTGACAATGATGAGGATGAAAAGAAGAAGCACAAGAAGGACAAGAAAGAAAAGAAGGAGAAGAAGGAGAAGAGAATGATCTTCCAAAAGAAGAAGAAAGGTGGAGGCTATGTGGTCACATGAGATAGTGATGGCTCTTCGGATAGTGATAGCTCTAGTGATGATGACAAGAAATCTATCAAGAAAGCGCTAGCAAGCATCGCCATCAACAACAAGCCCTTCATCTTCGATACTCCATCAACATGCCTCATGGCAAAGCCTATCAAGGTAAAATATGATGTGAGTGATGATGATGAATGTGAAAGTGATGCTTGTAGGAGTGATGATGATGATGATGATGAGGAGGAGGAGGAGTACACCAAGGAGGAGCTCTTGGACATGTGTGAGCAAGTGCACACTTGCGTTAAAATGAAGAGAAAGGAGTGCAAAGAATTACGCAAGAAAGTTAAATTTCTTGAGCAATCCTTTGATGAGCTCAATGCCACTCATGAGAGGCTAATGGAAGCCCATGAGAAGCTTGGCAAAGCTCACTCTAAGCTTGAAAAGGCTCACTCCTCTCTCATCGAGCAAGTCAAAATAGAGAAAGCCAAGAAGGAGCAAGTGATTATGTCTTGTGATGTGGGACTAACATGTGATCTTATTGATGAATCTTTTTATAAGCCCATTGTAGTTGCTCCCACTAACACTTCTTGTAGCACTACTACTTCTACCTCACCTTTGAGTGATGGTCTCACTTATGATGCCTCACTAATGGTGGAAAATGAGATCCTCAAAAAGGAGGTGAATGAGCTCACTCGTGCCTTAGGCAATGCCTATGGTGGAGATGCCCGCTTGCTAAAGTGTTTGGGTAGCCAAAGGTTTTCTCTCAACAAAGAGGAATTAGGCTATACCCCCAAGAAAGGCATGGCGGCCTTTGTCACTCCCAAAGTTAGCTTTGTGAAGGGCAATGGCTGGTTTTACAATAGATGCAAGCAAGTTGGGCATATAGAGCAATATTGCAAGACTAACAAGAACAAGCTACCTAATGTATCCTCAATTAAATTTGATTCTTGTTACATGCTTGTTAAGGGTGCCAATGGTGTGAAGGCTAAATTCATTGGTACACCAATTGTGGGCCCAAAGAAGAAGGCCATCTGGGTACCAAAGACTTTGGTAACTAACCTTCAAGGACCCAAGCAAGTTTGGGTAGCTAAAAAGAATTGATCTTCATTTGTAGATCAATTATAAAGCCGGAGGAAGGCATTGGGTGCTTGATAGTGGGTGCACACAACACATGACCGGTGATCCAAAAATGTTCAATTCAATCAATGAAAACAAGAGCAATGGGATTGATAGTATCACATTTGGTGACAATGGCAAAGGCAAGGTCAAAGGGCTTGGTAAGATTGCAATATCCAATGACTTGAGCATCTCCAATGTGTTACTAGTAGAGAGCTTGAACTTCAATCTATTATTGGTAGCTCAATTGTGTGATCTTGGTTTCAAGTGCATATTTGGTGTGGATGATGTAGAGATCATAAGTGTAGATGGCTCTAACTTGATTTTCAAAGGATTTAGATATGAGAATCTATACTTGGTTGATTTTAATGCTAGAGAAGCTCAATTTACAACATGTTTGATCACTAAGTCTAGCATGGGTTGGTTATGGCATAGAAGGCTTGGTCATGTTGGAATAAAAAAATTGAACAAGTTGATTAAGCATAACTTAGTTAGAGGCTTGAAAGATGTCACATTTGAGAAGGATAAGCTATGTAGTGCATGTCAAGCTGGAAAGCAAGTTGGTAACACACATTCTAAGAAGAGCATGATGAGCACATCCAAGGCATTTGAGTTGATACACATGGACTTGTTTGGACCAACCACATACACTAGCATTGGTGGAAACAAATATGGATTTGTGATTGTGGATGATTTTACTAGATACATATGGGTGTTCTTTCTTGTTGACAAGAGTGATGTGTTTGCAATATTCAAATCATTTGTCAAGAGCATTCACAATGAGTTTGAAACAACTATCAAGAAAGTTAGAAGTGACAATGGTAGTGAATTCAAGAACACTAGAATTGATGAGTTGTATGATGAATTTGGAATTAGACATCAATTCTCGACCAAGTACACTCCACAATCAAATGGCCTAGTTGAAAGAAAGAATAGAACTTTGATTGATATGGCAAGATCAATGTTGAGTGAGTACAATGTGAGTCATTCATTTTAGGACGAAACAATCAACATGGCTTGCTATTATAGCAGCCAACTCTATTGTCACCCCATGATGGAGAAGACACCTTATGAGCTATTGAATAAAAGAAAGCCCAACATAGCATACTTTTGGGTTTTTGGTTGTAAATGTGGACAGTCCGATGATGCCACCGGTGCCCTATATAGAAAAGACGGAGGTCACTGTAAGTGACCGGACGCTGGCACGTCCGGTCAGTGGCAGCAGAGGGCGCGCTGTTTCGGTCTCATGATCAGACGCTGGCACGAAAACTGACTAGACGCTCAGGGCCTGAGTCCGGTCAGTCTGACGTATGATGACGTTGAGTGACCGAACGTTGGGTGTGTCCGGTCGAGCATGACCGAACATGTTCAGTCATGATTTCTCGCTTCTGGATGCTTACTGGAAACGATCGGACACTGAGGTCCAGCATCCGGTCACTTCGCAGCAGCGCGTCTGGTCATCACTTAACCGTTGGGATCGGGCGCTCAGTATTTAAAGAGAAGGGACATGTGGCGTGCATCGCACGACCGGACATTGGGGTCCTGTGTCCGGTCACCCCGTGTTCAGTGCAGTGAGTAGCCCAACGGCTCTATTTCGTGGGGGCTTCTATTTAAGCCCCATGGCCAGCTCAAGCTCACTCTCTTGGCCATTTGCATTGACATAGCAACCTTATGAGCTTAGCCAAAGCCCTCCCACTCATCTCCATCATTGATTCATCATCTTTGTGAGATTGGGAGAGAATCTAAGTGCATTGCTTGAGTGGTTGCATCTGAAGGCACTTGGTGTTCGTGTTTTTGCTGTGGGATTTGCTTGTTGCTCTTGGTGGTTGCCACCACCTAGACGGCTTGGAGCAGCGGAGGAGGATTGGCACGAGTTGGTGATTGTTCATGGCCATCTCCAGTGATTGTGAGGGGATTTGTACCTTCCCCGGTGGAGCACCGAAAGGTAACTCTAGTGGATTGCTCGTGTCATTGAGTTACCTCACTTGTGGGTAGGTTCTTGTGATGTCTAATTGTGTGGACGAGGTTCGCGCAACACCTCTTAGCCGCCGAACCACCAAGTGTTGGTCGACACAACGGGGACGTAGCGTGTTGGCAAGCACGTGAACCTCGGGAGAAAATTGGTTGTCTCTTGCCCTTTGGTATTCTCCTGGTGATTGATAAAGTATTCATCTTGTGATTGGTTCACTCCTCTATGCGGCGGTATAATCACCTCACTTACTCATTTACATTCCCGCACACTAGCTATATCAAGCTCTTTAGTGTAGCTAGAATTAAGAGCTTGCTTTGTGGATTAAGTTCATCTAGTGGAGCTCTTTAGTGTAGCATTTGTGAGAGCTCTTAGTGAGTAGTGACCTAGTGGATTGTGTGCTTAGTGATCATAACAACTAGAATTATTGGATAGGTGGCTTGCAACCCTTGTAGAGCTAGAGCAAGTTTGCATTTCGCTATTTGTTATACTAATCAAATTGCTCTAGTTGATTTGTAGATTTTAATTAGGCTATTCACCCCCCCTCTATCCATATTAGGACCTTTCACCCGGTGGCATCGGCTACCAGCTCGACCGGTGAAGATAGGGGCTGCTCGGTCTCTGACGGGACGACGTTTGGCTCGGTCAGAGGTAGGGCGATGTTTGCTTCCGACCCAGGCTCCACTCCATCCGCAGGCTGGGCGACGTCCTCCTGGCCTGTGCCTTCAGCCGTGTTCACATGGCAAGCCTCCATCACCCATTACGCGGAGACTTGCTCTACCACCAACTGTGCGTGTGGCAGCAAGCTCTCCCTGAGCACATGGATGGCGTCTAGGCTCTAGCCGTCGGCATACACGCTACAGATGGCGGCGAAGTCTAGGTCTAGGTGGTGCGTCGCCACCGAAGTCAGCACCCCCGATGTTCCATAGAACATCCCATCGTAGATGAGGGCCCTAACCTCATTCGGGACCTCCGCCAGTCGGACGGCGGGCGTGCTAGTGCTCGACGCCGACCCGAACACTTCCGAGATGATGACCTGGGTGACGTTGCGGAGCTGGTCGAGCTCCCCCTCAAGAGCATATCGCTCTTCAAGGGACTTAGCCAGCGCCTTCGTATTCCGACCAATCATCGCCTTGGCTGTCTCTAGGTCCCGCTCCAGTGAACCAACCTTTCCGCCCAGTTCTAGAAGAAGGATGGCAAGCTCAGAAGCAAGTTAAAAGAAAAACCAAGACATCAACCAAAAAGCAGAAAAGGTACATACCAAGGTGGGTGTTCTCGAGGATGGAGAGTCCTTCCTCCTGCCGAGTCACCTGCTCGCGCAGCTGGGCGTTCACCTCCTCTGTCCCAAGCACCCGGCCCCAGAACGCGAGCACTTCTTGGTCGACCTCCGATCGGGCCTTCCGCTATGACTCTAGGGCCTCCAGAGAACTCTAGAGCGCCGCCTCGGTCTCCGCTAGGGACTTCTGGAGTGTCGCCTCGGTCTTCGCCTGGCGAACCTTCACCGCGTCGAATCCCCACTCAGCGGCGGTCGACCGCTCCACTGCGAGCAGTTCCGCCGCCTGCGCCTCCATTACCTCGGCCGCCTGGTTTTGAGACTCACGGTGGGCGGACTCCAGCTGGCACTCGAGCTCGACAACCCATCATGACATCGTGGCCTCCCGGGCGTGCTCCTCTTGGAGGAAACGAGACTTGTGGCTCGACATCTCCTCCAAGCCCTACAAAGCAAGAGGCAGGCATGCTGAGGCAACCAGAGAAAGACCAAGAGGTCAAGGATGAATGCAGACAACTCACCTCTACGACGTGGGGTAGGTCGACCGTAACCGCCTCATGGAGAACCTTGACCCTCTCTAAGGCCTCCTCGAGCTTCACCCTGGTTTGGGCAAGATCAGACTCCATGGCGAGTCCCCTCCCCCAAGAACGTCCCAGAGTTGCACCTCCTGCTCATCCTGAAGGATGAACTGAACCTTCCATGGGTCACCAGGGTAGGGCCACACCAGGTCGGTGGTCGACCCCGACCCGCTGGAAGGCCCGACCGACGACCGGACCACCGCCAGCTCCTGCGATGGCAGGACGGCCGGTGGCTCCACCCTGGTGCCCACCTTGCTAGGGCAGGGGATCTCCACCTCCTCAACCTCATGACCCGCCGACGGTTGTTCCACCTCTGGCCTGGCCGCGTCGCCTCTCGACGCCAACAGCTCTAACCAGGAGGGCGAGCCACGTGTCCCACCGCCAGGCGAGGCAGGGAGCCCCGTCTCGCCCCTCTCTTCCACCATTGCCAGTGCGGGAGGGATCACGAGGGTCACCTCTGACCCAGCCTCCACCGTTGGTGTTAGGATCGCCGCCAACACCATCGCCGCCGCTGTCCCCGTACTCAAGACCGACCGGGGGGTGCAACCCCCGGAAGTGAAGGACGCACCACCGCCACCCTGCTCTCCTCACCGCTCATCGTGACATGCTGCAAGGTGGGCCTCCACTCCTCCCACATAGGAGGTGGGGCGATGCTCAACCCTGGCAGTGTCTGGCCACTGTCGAAAAAGTACATGTCAGTCGCACTCCAAAAAACTTAACTACGAGATTGAAAAGAAATGAAGAAAGCATACCGAGATGTAAGCGGTAGGGCTCTGAAGCCCCGACCCACTGGCAACGGGCCCACTGGATGAGGGCCGCTCGTAGGTCGCGAGACATGCCTCCTCACCTCCACCGGGGGTGGGGGAGTCGACCCGGCCGACTCCCGATCGGCCCGTGAGTCACCGCGACCGCCGGCTCAAGGCGCGTCGACCGGAGCAGCTGGCGGGGCATCCCTCCGTTGTGGGTCACGCGCCGGCGCTGCCCCCGAAGATGCGTGCGTGCGAGCCCGACTCCTCTGACCTCCTGGCCTGCCCCGCCGCGCCCAGAGCAGGTGGGGATAAGGCCGGTGATGCCTCCGAAGGGTGTGGCGACCGTGTCCGCTTCACCTCCCGCTCACCGACGGCATCCGAGCTCATGGCGCGCTTCCTCGGCGTGCGAACATCGTCGTGCCTCTCTGCCTCCCGCCCACCGCCGGCGGACGTAGCCGTAGGCTCATGACGCTCCACCAAGGTCACAACGACCTCCTGACCCCCCTCATCCTCGGAGGAGATCATGTTGTCACCCATCTCCGTGGGATCCTCCGACTCGAGCTCCGCCTCGACGTCACTCCTATTTCCCTTGACCCGCACCCGTCGGGCGATCTCCATCTCCTTCCCGTGCTTCCGTCGAGCCTTCTCAGCTCCCTTCTTCATCTTCTCGACCGCCGCCTCCTTCAGGGTGGCTTGCCGAGCCACGCCCTCCGGCCCCTTTGGAAGATGCGGCCGGGATTTATAGCCGGTGAGTTCCTGCGAAATGGATGACTTGAAGTTAAAATAAAGGACAGCGAGATCGAAAGGGACATAGAATAAGGAAAGGAGAACGTACCAGATTGGGCAGCTTCCCGGCATGAAAAGGCCTGGGCTTTCCTTCAAGGGTCTCCTAGGTCTTCAGTTGCAGCACCCGGTTGAGTCGGCTCCAGACTTCGTCCTTCGCCAACTCCACCGGCGACGCGCGGTTGGGGTCCGTCAGGCCAGAGTACAACCACATCGGTCGCGTCCTTTCCGCCAGTGAGGTGACCCGACGATGGAAGAAGGTGTGGAACACCCGCACCCCATCGAGGCCATGCTGCAACAGCTTCTGGAGCTCCGCCTTGATGATCTCTAGCTTATTATTCTACCGGCTAGATGGGCCCCATGACTAGCTCTCCCGCCTCTCCGGTCTCCTTCCGGTGAACGGCGCCTCCACCGGGTTCCTTATGTAGAACCACTCCCTATGCCACCTCCGATTGGAGTCGCAGGGGGTGTACGCGGGGTAGGAGCCCGACGAGCTCAGCTTCTTCTGTAGGGCAAAACCACCAACCGGCGTGGTCTTGGCCGGCTTCCCCTTCGACAAGGCCCGCCCGGTGAAAATCCACCGAAAGAAGTCCACGTGCGGCTCCATCCCGAGGAAAGCCTCGCAGATTGTGACAAAGCCAACGACGTGCAGCACCGTAGTCGGATTGAGGTGCTGTAGCTCTAGGCCCCACTCATTGAGGAGCCCGCGCAGGAACCAGTGCGCGGGGTATCCTAACCTGTGCTCATGAAAGGCGAGGAAGGAGACAACCTCGCCAGCCCGAGGATGTGAGAAATCCTCCCCTGTAGGAGCCCTCTAGTGCGCCACCTCCTTCGGCGGAAGCAGACCCTTCCTAGCGAAGGCGGCCAGCACCGACTCATCCACAATGGATGGCCTCTAGCTCGACATTGCACTCTGGATTCATGAAACATATCAGTGAGTTCTCTCCCTCGTCCTACCCTCTCTCACTTAGGAACCGCCACTTCACGAACGCTCTTGGCAAGAAGGAAAGAAGGAGGAGAGGCGGCAGTTGGGGAATAGGCGAAAGAACGGGACGAAAGCCCTCTCCCTTCCCCTATTTAAGGAGGAGGCGCAGCAGTTGGGGAAAGGCGAAGGATTGGAGCGAAAAACCCTCTCCCTTCCCCCGTTCAATGCGGATGGGATGCGACGAGACATGCCCTAACCGATGGAATGCGTCCTATCCGACGAGATGATGCCTGGTTAGACAGGACATGGCCTAGGCATGGCCCACCACTACCACACGCCGGGCGCAGGAAACAAGGCGCAACCGCAGGCGGCCCTTCGCTTTCCCAGGCAAGACTTGGAAGGGCCCAACAACGGGATCTCCGCCAAGGAGAGACCAACGGGCTTCCTGAGTCGATCGGATGGCTTAGGCGAATACCAAGTGATAGGTAAGGAGCAGAGGGATGCCCCATGTGGGCCACAACCGACTCCGTCACGAATGACGAGCGTGGATCCCATTCGGACATATCCAATAAAAACTCCTCAAGCCTGTCACTCGGGTCATCAAGGTAACTATACCAATCCCTCTTACTTTATTTTTTTCTAATGCATGGTCATTCATTCACCCATTCTCATACACGCATTCACGCATTCATACAATCATTCATTCATCCCATACATCCAAAGCATCGCATATGCAGCTAATGCATCACAACGCCTCGTGTTGCGTCACAAAACGGTAGTTGCCTCATTCAACATGAGCAATGACCGACCGGGGTTCGAAGACCAGCCCGCGAAGGGCTCGAGGCCACCTCACGTCAAATGGAGCCAGGGGAGAAAATGCAGATGAGCCCCAGCGTCCCTCACCCAGTCTGCTCTGAAGCAGACAAGGTCATCTCAACCTTCTCGTTTGATCCTAACCTCGACCCATGACCATAGAATCTACATCGAGGGGAGGCCAGTGGGCCACCTGGGTCGGTCTCTAAAATGACTTGGACATCTACCGGGACGCGGGTTAAGGAGCAGTGGAATGCTACATGAGGGCTATGCCAACCCTGTCATGAACGATGGACCCGGATTCTACTCGAACATGCCCATTAGCGAGCTCACCGAGCGCGTCGCTCGAGCCATCGAGGCAAGCAACGTTAGCTCAGCCCCTCCGATTGTGGAGACCACAGATGGGGTAACGCACGGAACTGGACCAACCCCTGCCAAAACCCAACGGGGCTCGAGGGCTTAGGTCGCCCGATACCGACTCAGGAAATCAACCGACCGTGCAGGTCGCGAGCGGGACAAACACGGGCGAACACCCCGAACGACAGTCTGCGGCCCCAAGAAAAAGAGTACCAAGTTGCTTAGCCTCCAACCGACTCACCAGTTGGACACAGGCTCGAGGGCTACACCCGTGGGTGCGCTCGCGCGCACCCACTGTCAAAATGAAGAATTCCCCCGCTGCCAAGACGAAACCCCCCCCTAGACGATTCTACCCGAATCACCCGGGGGCTCGGGGGCTCGGGGGCTACACCCGTGGGTGTGCTCGCGTGCACCCGCCATCAAGACAAAAATCCCCCAGACGATTCTACCCGAATCACCCGGGGGCTCGGGGGCTCCTGTCGGGTTCATAAACCTGGGGTCCCTCATGGACCTGCTTCCCAGCAAAAGCTTGGCCCAGCAAACGACGTTGCGAACGATGTGCAACTCCTAGGATGGTCCAAAAACCTAACAACAGGCTAGAAGGGCGATCCAGTCTCCGACCAGAAGGCCTGGCCAAGGAGGACGACGCTCTCTTTTCGACCTCGGCCCACCTCTCTAACCGTAAGGCCTGGCTAAGAAGGAACCGCGCTCGCTTCCGACTCCGGCCCGCCTCTTCGACCAGAAAGGCCTGACCAAGGAGGAACCGCGCTCGCTTCCGACTCCGAGCCACCTCTCTGACTGGAAGGCCTGGCCAAAAGGGGACCGGCGCTCGCCTCCGACTCCGGCCCACCTCTACCGGCCGGAAGGCCTGGCCGAGAAGGGACGACGCTCGCGTCCAACTCCGACTCGCTTCTCCAATCGGGAGTGCATCGAACCTCTGCTTACAGCTCTTCTCCGACCAAGAGGTCGGAGCCGACTGTGAAACGACCGACCGGGGACGCCCGCTCGGTGAAGACCTAGGAAACGGACAGAGCAAGTAAGGCATGGCGCTCCAATCAACCGCAATATCAAGGACCATACCCTGTGCACCTACAGGACAGTACTATCAGGTCATGTCAGAAGGCTACTTTATAACCTTCCAAACATGTCAGAACACCAATAGTGTTGTGGGCGTCGACATTTGATCTACAGTATGGTGGGCGCCGACATTGGCCATACCAAAAGAAGACGATGAAACCAACCACATGCGTCCGGACACCAACAGTGTTGTGGGCGCTGACAAACCGTCTTGTACCCGATGGCATGGGCAACAAGACTAGGTAGCACACACACTCTCTCTCTCTCTCACTCTCTCTTGTAAAGCCATCCCCTTCATCTATAAAAGGGGATGCGCTCTCTCCAAAAATGACGATGGATCGAACAACGATTGATTCATGAGTCGAACAACCTATGATTCAATTGATTCCAACAGATCACATGCTCAAATACTTAGCGCGTGTCGAAGCTCCCGTCACTCTTGGCCCTTTGGCCCGAAGTCCGACCAGACCTCTTGCACCCCCATCTTACTCCCTCTCGTTTGTAACCCCACAGCAAACCCTGTGTGATTGAGTGCTAGGCCACATCCGATCACAACGTACGGCAAAACTACAAATATTTACGTGTTGGTCACTTTTCACACCGACAATCATCGTGAGTGTGCGATCTCAGATGACGTAGCTCGTGGAGCAGTAAGGATTGTGTATTGGGATACGTAAGTCCAAGTAACCACCCGTACAGACCACATGCCACGGATGGGGTCAACAAGCTAAGTAACTAATTGCGACCTGTTTATCCGTGAAACTGGCAAGGGGCTTGGCGTCGATCAGGAATGTCCGGGACATTGATCGGCAACTGCTTGAACCTTTCGTTGGAAACTTAGGCTAGATTAGGGAAAGGTTGGAGACGTGAGGCAACCCTTACCTCTGGTGCCCGAGATATGGAGGTTCGTCCTGTTTCTCCGTGTGGATACAGTTGTACACCTCTGTAGAGTCTTGAAAACCTAGAGTCCCTCGGGATGGACTATTCGGTTGTTCTTTCTTTCTATACCCATGGTAACATGAACAATGGACTATGAGCACATTGTTATAATGATGAATACCTTTACTTCTATGTTGAGCATAGCATGTCATAATCTTAATGAACATCATTGCTTTCCATACTCATATAAACGCCTGATAATCACCTTATGCATCCACCAAATACTATGTGTTGGAATTAAGCCCTGCGAGTATGCAATGTACTCACGGTGCATCCATTAAGTTGTTTTGCAGGAACGTTGTAGACCGATGGAGGTCAAGTCTCCATCACCGCTGCCTAGTAGCATTAGGGAAAGGCGACCCCGAGTATGCTACACGTTAACTCCATAGTCTTGTTCGAGTGACCTTGAGTGATTACTTTAGAATGGATTCTAGATCTTGTCTATTGGTTGGGCCGGATCACATAATTTTTGTAAACTCTATCTTGTAAGCCTTTCAGTATAAGTTATTTGAGCATATTCATTAGACTGTGTCAGTTTGGTATGTGAACTATTGCGTGCCACTCAACCTGATCATGAAGAGGAGTTGCCTAGTGCGCTCCTGGGGGCGCATGACTTGGTTTTGCTTAAATTGAGCACGTCAAGTGGATGACACTCGATTTAGGTGAAGTATCGCGACGGGCGCCCCACAGAAGTGCTAGCGCCTGGACGTCCGAATGCCCGTGGCTGCTCTCCATTTCTCGCTCTTGTTCCATGCAGTGCGTCCTAGCTACTCGGATTCCACATGCCCGAATGACTTGCCCCAACCCGGCCACGCCGCCTGCCCACACGAGGGGCCGTATGCTCCCCCTCCGTTCCCCGCCGAGCTTGAGCTGTTGCGACAAGATGGAGGGAAGGGAAGGGAGGTGAGTGAGAGGAGAGGAGAGGGTGAGGCGCGTGGCACAAGGAAGGCTCGAGGTAGGAGCCAAAGCCATATGGCAGGCCGTTGTCCGCCAGCCACCGATGTCATTGTAACATGTGCAACACCGATCTACTTTTGAAGCATCTAGATGAAATATTTGCAACATACGTCTGAAGACAGATAAAACACTTGAAATATGCGTCTGAAATAGTTAAAAAATTAAAAATACTTGAAAAGCCATTGCAAAACATATGTAACATCTAGATAAAATATTTGCAACATATGTGTGAAACATATGCAACATCTAAATAAGAACACTTGAAACATACTTCTAAAAAACAGATGAAACATTTTGAACAGACGTTTGCAACATACGTGTATAACCATTGCAACATATGCAACATCCTGATCTACTTCTGCAACATTTATATGAAACACTTGCAATACATCTGAAACGTTTGAAACACTTGAAACATACGCTTGCAACATGCGTTTTTAGCAAAACCTAATCGATGGACAGACGAAGCATTGCACAGTGGGATCCGGTTGTGCAGTTGCTGTGGTGGAAGAGGAGGAGGAGGATGGCGGCGAGGGGGCGGCTACGTGGCCCTCGGTGAGTGACGGCGCTGCCCCCGGCGAGCGACACCTGCAGTGGAGGCGGCAACGCGATCGGGCAGGTGCGGCCTCGCGCGGAGAGGCGGCGGCGTTGTGCGGGCACCTGGGAGCAGGCCGCGGCGGTGCAGCACGCCGCAGCGGCGCGGGCGCGGCGACGTGGTTGCAGTGCAGCACGCCGCAGCGGTGCGGTTACGGTGGCGCGGTTGCGGTGGATGAGTTCGCGAACGGAGATAGAAGAGTAGAGAGTATCGTTTTTTAGCAACTCAAGTTGATTAGTTGGATGGGAATGTTGGGGCGTTGGACGTCGAGGCCCACCAAGAAAAACGTCCGGCTGCCCGGACGTCTGCTTTCCAGCGTTATCCATGCCCTAAGCTGTCCAACGTTGTTCGTCGAAACTCTCTAAAAACTCTTGTCCAGATTTGTTCTAGGCCCGCCCAAAGGCCGAATCAACCAAGCAGCCAATCCTAGCCGCAGGTCGCGGCACATGTACGGCCAACTCTGCTCGGTGCCGCGGCCGCCGACCGCCTCTCTCTCTCTCTCTCTAGATTCCAGCCGTGTGCATCCGTCCCAGCCTACTGGTGAAAGTAGGAGCCGAAGAGCGTAATCAGCTAATCGCGGCCGCCCGCCCGCCAGTTCCTGATTATTTTTTCCTTTTTCCGAATCTGAAGATAGATCCGTCTTCATCTTGCCTTCGATTGCACGGTTTGGCACAAGCGACGGTGATCCTGGAGTAGTATGGCCGAGGCAGCGAACGGGAAGGAGGACGCCAAGAGGACAGGACTGGAAGGCACTGGCCTACCGCTGCAAGGCGGCTCCCACGGCAATCTTGTCTCTTGCTTGTGTGGAGACGTTCTTTTTTTTTTTAAATAAGCTACATACATCATAGTTGTATATATTCCTATGGCTCGGGCCTTAATCTCTAGGCTGCCTGATGGCTTGCATGCTAACATTTGTTCTATTGAAATATGCATTCCATGCTTGAACTTTTTTAAAGGTCTTGGAAAACTAGATCTTTGCCATGTAAAGGACAAGATCATAGAAGTCTAAAATTCTGCTTATACTGATGAACATATCTGGTGATTCAATTTGCTTGTCCACTTGATTCTGCATGATCAATCAAACTCATTCCTTCTTATACGTAGGTGCCGTGTTTGCAGCCAAATTCTTCCATCCTTCTGCAAGTTCAGTGATAAGTTCAAGAATCTTACTTTCATCTATGCGGACATTGACGAGTGCCCTGAAACAACGCAAAACATACGCTACACCCCAACCTTCCACTTCTATAGAGACGGAGAAAGGGTTGATGAGATGCTTGGCACAGGAGAAGAGAGGCTACATGATCGGCTATGGTTGCATTCTTGATTGAAGGCCGCTGTTTGATGAACCATATATGCTGAATGCAATTTTATGTTTCCCACCTAATTTCTATGTACCAACACAGTTCTATTGTCAAACCCAGTGTTTTGGAGAACTTTGTCTACATTTGTTAGCCATGGATAATTTACTGTCTGAGTGCCTGGTATCCGTGAGATTCTGTGTGTGTGTTTGTTGGGGTGGGGGGTATTAATCAATGATTCTTCCAATTTAAGATCATATAGTTCTAGTCCTATTCATTCAAAAGTTGAGTGGTGAATACAACATATAAAAAAGTTGGGTCATCAGGTGTATTGCTTGATCATGATTGGACGAACCAGAAGGCAGTAAACATAGAAGGAAAAACGGCCACGGCTCGCAATTTCGATATCCGTCATCTGGGACACGATGGAAAGTGTTTAAAAACAGCACATAGCTGTCATTCAATTATCTATATGTACACCAGCTACATTGCTCTTTCAATATGAGATTACGAAAGGGCATCCACCTACATGCTCCTTAAATTAGTATTACATCACAGATAAGTAAGCTATGCACGATAGCCAGATTTCAGATGTGACATTACAAATGCCTTCTTCTGGCACCAAAAAAAGGAACAAATTACACGATCTATGAGATTTCATCCAAATCTACTTTATCCTAAAACAATTGGCAAATGTCCAATGCAAATTGGCCAGCACATACTAGCAGATGCTCCAACCAAATGAACACCATCAGTTAGAGGCAGTCAGCCCCCAAGAGAAATCAGCAATCAGTGGTCATGATGCAGCAACATTAGGCTCCAGAGATTTTTTCAGCTTTGAGGGGCCAGGTCTAGTTCGACTTCTGTTACGTTCTGCCTTAATGGATGCAATCACGGCATCTGCCCCAAGACCAAGGCCTTTCCTGCCAACTAATTTCACCCCCAGTTTTTCACAGAGGTAGTGCCACCAAGAATCTGGAGTCAGTCACCAGCTGATCTCAAACTGGGTCCCCACGAAGGGGATGTCGGGGCTCCACTCAAACAAGCCCGTTAACAACTCACCGAGCACCGTGCTCTGTCCAGCGAGGAAAGCACGGCACGGCTCAGCCCCTTCATTCTAGCGAATGAACGCATGAGGGACGACGATCACAAAACAAACCGACCCCTGGCCGGACCCCTGCTACGCGCAGGGGCTCGGGGGCTTGGCATCGCAAGGAGACCGAACACGCGGTCGCAGGCAAACGACGAGTGTCATACGCAGCTTGCCATCCAGCAAAACGACGATAACAAATAGTACTCCCATGTGCCCTCAAGCAACTGATCGCAAAAAGCCTTTGCAAGAGTGTCTCACTCCTCCAAAGGCTCAGGGGCGACACCCACCGGGTGCGCTCGCGCGCACCCCGTGGAAAACGGATTACCGACATGTCTCCTCTCCAGGGGCTAGGCGCCCGTGTCCACTTTGCCAGTCTCCTACATAGAGGCTTGGTATCTAAATCCTACTTGGTCACCCTACGGGATATAACGAATCAAGGGGACAAACGCCGAAGTTCCAATAACGACTCGCCCCCGTGGCACAACGGCCACAGGAACAACAAATCGTGAAAATAGGCCAACACTATGCTGCCAACTCCCCATCTGAGCATCGTCAATTGTCAGTCAGCCGGTGTCAGTTGACTGGCGCTGTACCGCTAGCCCCCCATATGACCTTTGTCAGAGGACACTCTGACCATTCAGTCCTCTCGGATGGAACAGAAGACAAGAATGATGCGCGACGCCCGCACGTAAGCTGCAGCGGTCAATATGACCCCGGTACGACGCCGCTGCCACCACGATCTATAGGGTCAGTGGGACCCACACAAAGAGGAGGACGGCACATCTCCAGGAGCTTGATTTCTCTTTTCTTTTTCCCTCTTCCCTTCGGTTGTAACCCTTGCTTTCCTTTGACCTATAAAAGGGAAAGCAAGGCGTCCGACTATAGACATCGATTCGCCGCACCGCATCGGAGATCGATTTCATCAAACAAACACACCGAGCCTCAGAGACTTGGGAGCTACCTCCCTCTCTCGTCAGCTTGTAATCCCCTACTACAAACTCAGTGCTAGTAACACGAGCAGCTAGAAACTGGACGTTGGGACATTCGGACCGAACCAGTATAATCCTTGTATCCTCTTAGCACATCATCCGGGTCTGATGCGCAATATACAAATTTACTAGCCGGTGGTTACTCGAAACACCGACAGTTGGCACGCCAGGTAGGTGTCTTTTGCGCGTTCGACATCAACACTAGGCCTCAGATGGCTAGTCATGGCATCAGCTAGGTCCCGGGCGCACACGTGCGCTTCGGGGACCTGGACTTCATCATCACGATGGAGGGAGAGCAGACGTGGACGCCCATCATCGTTCAACCTTTCCACTCCACCAGCCTCAATGCGATCACCGAGGCGCTTGAGGAGCTGCAGCTGCATGCACCGGAGGCCCGCGCCCCCGGAAGCGACCAGCTCCTCGGCTTCGACTACGGAAGATTGGAGCGTCAGCTCGACATCTTCCTAGGACCCCAACCGTCCTAGGAGGACCTACGCCACCTCACCTTCTCATTTGCTAGCGTCATGGCGTACCTTACCGGGGGAGAGCCGCTCTCCCTAGAATATCTCATTCGGAGCGCCCCGACAGTGCTCCCATTCGGTCTCTGCAACGCCGCAGAGATCGTCGGCCACCTTGTGGCGCAATGCATGATCCCGTCCCCCGCGAGCAACGAGTTCGTGGGGGTGATAGAACATGTCGTGGAGTCTTTCCATGACCTCTTCGCAGAGGAGTCAGAGTCGCTCTCTAGCTCTAACTCCAGTAGGGGGAGCCATCACCCCTCTCATGAATACTTCATGATAGGTACCCCCGAGGGACATGTCGAGAGCATCCACGAGGAGGAGGCTACCCTGACCAACAACCTCGATGATGAGGTCAAGGGGGACGCAGGAGCCCCACCCTACCTATGGGTGGAGCAGCTGAAGGCCCGACACCTGGAGCTTGAGGAAGCGCGACTCCAGCTCGAGCAGGAACGCGCGGAGCTCGATCGTGAGATCGAGCGCCATGAAAACGGAGGACGTGCATGCACCATGGCCCGTGACATGAACCGGAGGATCGTCGAGGATGATCAAGCGCTCCCACACTTCGCCCAAGCAAGCTAGAACATCGCTGCCGCAGCAGCCTTGCTCAAGGGGCTTCTAGAGCCCACAACTCCCGAGGATCGATGGGCCCACCATGAGGTCCGAATGCTGCTCAAGCGTGCGGCCATGCAGCAGGCTGAGAGCTCATTGTCTCGGCGATGGGAGCTCAACACTAGCCAATGCTCGCCCTCCGGTGCAGGAGCGCCTCGGCCGCAACCGTGACGCGCGCGACACCCTCGATGCCCACCGGCGTACCCGCAACGATGAGGGGGAGGGGGCCAGCCATGGTTACCACCCTTGATGGGGTGGACGATGTGACCGCGAGGAGGACCAGAGTCATAGCCTCGAGATGATGAGGCCCCAGGCTTTCAGTTGGCATATCCTCAGGGCGGCACACCAGCCCCGATACCGCCCGCTGACTAATGTCTCAAAATACTCCGAGGAAACAAACCCTAGCCTATGGCTCGAGGATTACCGGCTTGCCTGCCGAGCCGATGGTGCGGTCAGTGATGGCTTTGTCATCCGCATTCTCCCTCTGTTCCTAGCCGATTCGGCATGAACATGGCTGGAGCACCTTTCGCCCAACTGCGTTTAGAGTTGGGCAGACCTGAAACAAATCTTCATGGGGGAACTTCTAGGGCACCTACGCGCGCCTTGGGAATCCCTGGGGCTTAAAGAACTACCGATAGAAGTCAAGAGAGACTCTCTGCGAGTACATCCGATGCTTCTCCCGACAGTGCAACGAGCTCCCCAACATCGCCGATGCCGATGTCATTGGAGCCTTCCTATCAGGGACCACCTGCGAGTCCCTGGTCCATAAGTTAGGATGCAAGGGCCCACAGACCACCAAGGAACTCCTCGACATCACGACTGGCCACACTTCCGGTGAGGAGGCGGTTGGAGCAATTTTTGATCGCTCCAGAGGCAAAGCAAAGCAGGACAAGGACGCTAACAAAGGTCCCTTCAACCATTCCAATAAGAAGAAGAACTAGAAAGGGTGTGGGGGCTCGCTCGTGGCCGCCGCCAAGCGAAAAGCCGATCGTGCGACGGCTGAGGGCACCCCCGATCACTTCGACAAGCTGCTCGAGGGGCCATGTCCAAACCATGCCTTCCCGTGAAGCACCTATACAAAGACTTCTCCCTCATGAAGTGTTTCTTCACTAAGGGCTCCAAGAAATGGGAGCATAAGAAGAAGCCCAAGGTGGAAGCCGACGACGCCGGAGAGATGGATAGCGGCTTTTCGTTGCTGGATGGCTGCCTCATTATCTTCGGTGGACCGGAGGCATACGGCTCCAAACATCGATAGAAGTTCGCACGCCGAGAGGTCTACGAAGCCGAGCCCGCCATGCCCGCTTTCCTCAAATGGTTAGGGTCCCCTATAACTTTTGATCGATCCGATCACCCAGATAGCGTCACACACCTAGGTAGGTACCCGCTCATGGTTGACCCCATTGTCGGCATGAAGCGGCTCACCAAGGTGCTGATGGATGGAGGCAGCGGCCTCAACATCATGTACGTCGAGACGCTCGACGCTATGGGCATCGACCGAGAGTGCATACAATCGACCAGTGCGCCTTTCCATGGCATCGTGCCAGGAAAGTAGGCCATACCAATCGAGCAGATCGACCCGCCCATCACCTTCGGGAATCCATCCAACTACAGGATAGAGACCCTTACCTTTGAGGTAGTCGGGTTCCCCCCAGTCTACCATGCCATTTTGGGGCGACCGTGTTACGCGAAGTTTATGACCGTCCCCAACTACACCTACCTCAAGCTCAAGATGCCGGGCCCATGCGGGGTCATCACCATCGGTACTTCCTTTAAGAAGGCCTACGAGTGTGAGGTCAAGAGCTACAAGCTTGCTTCGATGACCCTTGTGTCCGAGGAGCTCACAGCCATCGGGAAGGACATCGCTGAAGGAGCGCCCGACGTGAAGTGGGCGGTCGAATCCTTTGAGCCTACGGAGAACGTCAAGGAGGTCCTTGTTGACCCTGACAACTCCGCTGACAAAACGGTGCGCATTGGCACCACCCTCTCCCCCAAGTAGGAAGGCGCACTCATTGACTTCCTCCACGCCAATCGAGACATCTTTGCGTGGAAACCCTCGGACATGCCGGGAATTCTGAGAGAAGTCGCCGAGCATGCCCTAAAGATCAGGCTAGATTCCCGGTTGGTCAAACAACGCCTTCACCGCTTTAATGAGGAGAAGAGGAGGCTCATCGGTGAGGAAGTCGCTAAGCTCTTGGTGGCCGGTTTCATCAAGGAAGTGTACCACCCAGAGTGGTTGTCCAATCCTATTCTTGTAAAAAAGAAAAGTGGGAAATGGAGAATGTGTGTCGGCTACACGAGCCTCAATAAGGCATGCCCAAAGGATTCGTTTCCTTTGCCACGCATAGATCAGGTAGTTGACTCGACCTCAGGGTGCGAAACCCTATGCTTCCTTGATGCATACTCCGGGTACCATCAGATCATGATGAAAGAGTCCGACAAGCTCGCGACCTCTTTCATCACCCTGTTCAGATCGTTCTGCTACGTTACAATGCCGTTTGGACTCAAGAACGTTGGGGCTACGTACCAGCGTTGCATGACCAAATGCTTTCGAGACCTCATCGGGCGACCGTAGAGGCTTACGTGGATGACATCGTAGTCAAGTCCAAGCATACCGATCAGCTCGTGGCCGACCTAGAGCACATCCACTTCCATATTTCTAATAATGTGGCTGAGTACGAGGAACTCGTCAATGGCTTGCGCATCGCCATTGAGCTGGGCATTCAAGGGCTTGACGTCTGAGGCGACTCGCAACTGGTCATCGACTAGGTCATGAAGGAGTCAAGCTGTCACAACACCAAGATGGCTACGTATTGTCATGAAGTCCGATAGTTGGAGGACAAGTTTGACGGCCTCAAGCTCAACCATATCCTGAGGTGGCTCAATAAAGCAGCCGACACATTAGCGAAGATGGCATCGAGCTGAGAGCTGGTCCCCACTGGCATCTTTGCTAGCGACCTGCACAAGCCCTCGGTTCGATACGAGGAACCAGAATAGACCAGCAACGAGCCACCAGTTCTAGGCTCGGGGGTTGATCGACCCTCAGTTCCATCCGACCCAGAGGTCATGGAAATCGTCAAAGACCCAATAGCAGAGCCCGACCCTACGACCGACTGGAGAACACCTTATCTCGATTGCCTCCTCCACGAGGTGCTCCTTGCCGACAAGACGGAGGCCCAACGGCTCACGCGTCGCACCAAATCCTTCGTCGTCATCGAAGGGGAGCTCTACAAGCGTAGCCTCACCAGAATCCTGCAGCGCTGCATCCCCACTGAGCAGGGGAAGGACATACTGGAAGACATCCATGGAGGGGTGTGTGGACATCACGCCGCACCTAGAACCTTGGTCAAAAACGCATTCCGGCAAGGTTTCTACTAGCCAACCGCGGTGGCCGACGCCGAGCGGGTCGTACGCACCTGCAAAGGATGCTAGTACTATGCTCAGCAAACTCACCTACCGGCCCAAGCGCTCCAGACGATCCCCATCACGTGGTCATTTGTGGTCTGGGGGCTTAATCTGGTAGGGCCCCTCAAGAGGGCGCCCGAGGGCTTCACGCACTTACTTGTTGCCATGCACAAGTTCATGAAGTGGATAGAGGCTTGACCGATCACCATGATCAAATTCGAGCAGGCCGTGTTGTTCTTCACGGACATCATCCACCGATTCAGAGTCCCAAACTCCATCATAACTGACAATGGCACGCAGTTCACGAGGAAGAAATTCCTCGGTTCTGCGATGACCATCACATCCGCGTCGACTGGGCTGTCGTAGCGCACCCCCGCACAAATGGGCAGGTCGAGCGCGCAAATGGCATGGTCCTATAGGGCCTCAAGCCCAGGATCTTCAACCGGTTAAACAAGTCTGGCGGACAGTGGGTCGCCGAGCTTCCCGCGGTACTTTAGAGCCTAAGGACGTCCAGCAACCGGTTACACGCCATTTTTTATGGTCTACAGCTCCGAGGCCATCCTCTCAACTGACCTCGACTCTGGAGCGCCGAGGGTCAAGGCCTACAACGAGCAGGGAAACAAAGCATCTTTGGAAGACGCCATGGACCTGCTTGACGAAGCGTGCGACATCGCCCTGCTCTGTTCGGCCAAATACCAGCAGGCACTACGACGGTACCATAGCCGACACATGTGGGGTCGCTCCTTCGGTGTAGGTGATTTAGTCCTTCGCCGCATCTAGAGCAACAAAAATCGCCACAAGCTTTCGACGCCGTGGGAAGGACCGTACATCATCGCAGAAGTACTCCGACTTGGCACCTACAAGCTCATGACAGAGGACGGCAAAGCCATCGCCAACGCCTAGAACATCGAACAGCTACATCATTTTTACCCTTAGTCTTCCAGTTCCAAAGCTTTCAATATGCTTATCAAACTAAGTGATGTTTCTACAAAAACCAAAAAATGTTACCTCCTATCGGGTTCGCTTTCAATCTCATCGGACTTCAGTAATACCCAACCCCAGCAACTGCTTGGGGTCGGGTTTTACTCGGGGCCTGATAGGAGTACATATACTCATAAACATTTTTCCATCTAACCCTTCTTTTTTATGAAAAGACCTAGAAATAAGAGTTGCCGAAAACTAATAATGAGTAAAACTGGTCGGAATGCAAAAAGTCTACACTCCGATGACTACGGCATCGCTTGCTCACCAGCATGATCATCACTTAGTCACTGGTAACCTAAGTTTTCAATGCCTTAACATAAAACAAGGGTCCGATTGCAACAAACTTTTATATATATATATATATAAAGAGGGAGGGGCCAAACAATGTTTCCGGCCATAATAAAAGTCTTTGCAAAAAAACCGACGCCAGACTCGGCTATCTAATTAAACATTCTTGGGCTAGATTTCTTCTTCGAACTTCTCCGCCAGGCCTCATGCCAAGGGCTCCGCTTCCTTCTCGATTTCGTCTAGCTCGGCGTCAGTGTAGCCAGACGCGAAGCCCTCACTGATCATCGACAGGTCAATATCGATGTAGTGGGAACGGGCGACGGCGAGCGCGCGATGGACGTCGGTGTGCAGGGCCTCCCTTGCGAGCGCGCGTGCCTGATCCAGGATCTAGGTAACCCATACTGTGAGCGAGCTCGTCTCCACGGCCGGGGCGACCCCAAGATCATCAAAGACCAACCCGACGACAGCACGCAAGGTGTCCTGGTTGTCGCTCTCCGACTGGAGTTGACCCTGCACCTTGGAGAGTTGCCTCTGAAGGGTTGCCCAAGCCGAACACCAAAGAGTGTCAGAAAGTTGACTTTGAATGACAACCAAAAAAGGTAACTAGAGCCTCACCTTTCACTTGCTCATTAGCCTCTTCCTTTGACTTTCACCCAGTTTTCGAGCGCGCGCCGAGCAAGGTCGAGGGCTGGGCGAAGTCGTCCAAGCTCCATGGCATCTTCCTTGGCCTTGGCAAGTACAGCCTTGAGCTTGTCCCTAGCCTCGTCGGCGTGTTGACAGGCTTCCCGTTCCCTGGTCTAGCGGCTCGCCACTTCCTCCCGTAGCCGCGGTATCTCGACAGCAAGCCCCCAGACCTCCCCCTCATGACGGAGGAAAAGGGACTTCTTTCGGCTGCGCATCGCAAGGGACTATGAAAGAATCAGGTTAGAATTATATGAACGAGGCTTGAAAATAGAAAAGTGAAGACACGACAAACTTGGCCAGCTAGAGCGATGTCATCCTTCAACACCCCCAACGCGTCGGTCAAGGAGCGGACCACGGACTCGAGTCTTGAGCGCACGCTCATCCAGTCCTTCTCCTCCGCCAGGTCATGGAGGGTGAACACCGAGTCGCTTGGGTCCAGCCGCTTGTGCCAGTGGAGCCGGTTTCCTCCCCACGGGAGCGGATCGTCACCTGGGCGGACAAGGGACTGGGAGGGCCCAGCCCCAACCAAGGGGTCAGCCATGGCAACCATCAACGTCGGCCCGATGGGGGCCGATGGTACCTTCTCCATCACCGGCGCCCCCTCGGGAGTGGACCCTTCGACATTAGAGGAGGCTAGCAGCTTGGGCTACGAAGTCTGAGCCAGCGCCGCATCTGTAAGGGATGTCTCGGTCGCGCCTCCTCGCGTCGGCCCCACCCCCGGCGCCCGGCTAACACGGGCGCTGGTGCCTCCGCCTCCCTAGCTTCCTCAGGCGGTGTTGTGCCCGCCTCGGTGCCATCACGGCGTGCCTCCCGCACCACGCCAACCGCTTCCTGGGGGATTGGCTGATGCACTAGGATCTTCTGCGGCGCCAACGTCAGGGGTCTACGGGGGCCGGTACTACGGAAAGCACCTACGTCACACAATGAAATCTAAGAACACAACGAGAGGATGAAGAAGTCATTAACTCACCTCGGCGCCATTACCCGAGATCATTTCGGGGGCTGGCCGCTCGACTCCGACTCCGCCACGTCGGCAAGTTTACATTTCGACCCCCTGGTGGGGTCGATCAGAGCGAGGTGGACTTGCTCCACCAACCTCAGGGGCGCGTCATCCCCCATCGATCTAGGAGGTGTGTCCTCCTCGGTTCACGCTGGGGCGTGCTACGGAATTGGGGTCAAGTTAACCTGCCCCGTCGTCGGCCTGCTCATCCTCGAGCGCCAGCATGCCCCACGGAATGTTGGGGTCTTCCTCCTCTTCCTCCTCCTCATCGTCATTGCACTCCTCCAAGCCTTGCCGACGCCTTCCACACTGGAGCTTCACTTGCTCCTTCCTCGCCTTCTTCTAATCCTTCTTCGCCTTCGCCGCCTCAGCCGTGGCACGGTTCGCCACCCTCCACGCCGCGTCCTCTGGCAGTGGTGGGTCGAAATCACCGGTGATGAGGCCGGGCTGCAAATCTCGAAGGTCAGAAACTAAAGATAGAGGAGGGTCAGACATGGAAAGGAACTCGGAGAAGGCTTACCAGTTTGACGAAACCGGCATCTGGCCGCATCGTGGGATGCCCCGAGACCGGGTACACCGGGACGACATCCACCGATGAATCCGCCGGGCACTCCACAATGTCTTTGATGCGTCATGTCATTTTGCCGATGCTGAGGGCCACGTCGACGACCATCACCGTCCCCTCGGGCGTGGAGTCTGGCGTCATCTTGTACATTGGGAGGGCGCACGCCATCAGCGGCGCCACCCTCCTGACATGGTATGATCCGATAACACCAGTCCCACGAAGGTCGTGGCGCTTTAGAGTCGCGATGGCCTTGAGCAGGCTGCCGAGCCTCTTCTGCTCCTTCTCGATGGCCCTGTATCTCCACACCTCCGGCACCTCCTCGAGCAGGCGGCTAGTGAAGATCGGTAGGGGGGCAGCGGTGTTGTTCTTTAGGTAGAACCAGAGCTTATGCCACCCCTTGTTGGACTTCGACAAGGGGATGGACATGTACTCCGACACCCGGCTACCCCATAGATGGATGCTCGTGCACCCCATCGGCACCGCCAGGTCCGGCTTCTTCTTCTCCTTCTTCTTCTTCTATAGCTCGACGGCGAAGAAGTACTTCCATAGCTTGAAGTGGGGCTCGATCCCTAGATACCCCTCGCACAACGCAACGAAGGCCGAGATGTGCTAAATCCTGTTGGGATTCAGATGCTGCAGCTCCAGCCCGTAGTAGTGCAGCAGCCCTCGGAGGAATCAATGGGGAGGAGTCGCGAACCCCCGCTCGTGGAAGGGGATGAAAGAGATAACATAGTCGTCGGGCGGCGATGGCACATCCTCGTCTCCAGGTACGATCCACTCGTTCGCCATGGTCCTTGTGCAGAGAAGGCCCTTCTTAACTAAACCCTCCATGCGCGCACAGAGAACATCGGAGCGAGGCCATGGCTCCATCGAGGAACAGGGATGGCAGTAGATCCGGCGGCGGCGTAAGGCTGGAGAGCGAGAACTTCGCCGTTCGCGGAGTGGAAACAGGGAAGCAAAGGCTGGGACTCGAGAGCGAAAGGCAGAAAGATTGGAAGGGCAAAGGATGCGGCTGTGCGTACGAAGGCTGGGGAGAAACCACTTCATTTATAAGGTAAGGGCAGAATGGGCAAGTGGCGAACCGTCCGCTTAAATTAATGCGCCACACGCCCCACCATGTCCATTTCCTTCAAGGCTCGAGCCCTCATTATTTCTCGCAGCATCAGTCGCGTCGCCGCCTAGAGAGACGAGGGTGTGCCTTTCCCAATCTTCCCCGCAAAGGATCCATCGGGCGATGGTTCGACTTCAAAGGCCACGGACCGCCACAGCTAATAGGGATACAGAGCTGAAAATGCTCCTACGACCCGTTAACGCCCAAGATTTCAAAGGCTAGCCCACTAGTGGGTTCACGGCTGCTCTAGGGCACCTTAGAGTGAGGGGAGGTTAACGACGGGCCCGCTAGTGGCCAGTACCCAAAGCGCGCGAAGCGCCATGGGCATCCCGACCCTCGTTTCGAGTCTTGGATGATGCAAGGTCCATGGTTTTTCCCCGAAAGAAAGGCATCGAGCCCTCGGACCGATCGAACGGATCCGGGAACTATATGAACCAGCCACCAAGAATCTAGAGTCAGTCACCAGCTGACCTCGAACTAGGCCCCGCGAAGGGGATGCTGGGGCTCCACTCGAACAAGCCCGTTAACAACCCACCGAGCACCGTGTTTCATCCAGTGAGGAAAGCACGGCATGGCTCAGCCCCTTTGTTCTAGCGAATGAACGCATGAGGGACGATGATCACAAGACGAACCGACCCTCCAACGCGTGGGGGCTCGGGGGCTCGGCATCATAAGGAGACAGAACACGCGGTCATAGGCAAACGACGAGTGTCATACGCAGCTTGCCATCCTACAAAACGACGATAACAAATAGTACTCCCGTGCGCCCTCAAGCAACGGATCGCAAAAAGCCTTTGCAGGAGTGTCTCACTCCTCCAATGGCTCGAGGGTTACACCCACTGGGTGCGCTCACGTGCACCCAGTGGAAAACGGATTACCTGCGTGTCTCCTCCCAGGGGCTAGGCGCCCGTGTCCACTTTGCCAGTCTCCTACATAGAGGCTTGGTATCTAAATCCTACTCGGTCACCCTACGGGATATAACGAATCGAGGGGACAAACGCCGAAGTTCCAATAACGACCCGTCCCCATGGCACAACGGCCATAGGAACAACAAATCACGAAAAAAGCCTTCGTAGGAGTGTATCACTCTTCCGAAGGCTCGAGGGCTACTGTCGGATATCTATACCCGGGTATCTGAGCCAAAGGATTAAAGAGCATCAGGTCGCCTCATCCGATGGTTAAAAACGCAACTACAGCCTCGTCCAACACCGAGGACAAGATTTCCGCCTCGTCCGACCCTCAGGGGCTGGGCCGCGTCTCATCTGACCCCCGGGGGTCGGATCCCGTCTCGCTCAGCTCCTAGGGAGAGATTTCCGCCTCACCCGATCCTTGGGGATCGGATCTGCAACCGAACAAAAGCAGTGGTCCTAGGGTAGGGCTCGAACCGCTTCAACCACTACGGCATGGAGGCGCACGCCCGGGAGCAAGTCTCGGACACGTCCTAATGCGACTGGCGGTCGCATCGGGCCATGCTGGGAGACTCACGTCGCCCATCACGTCAACAGGTCGGCACTATGCTGCCAACTCCCCATCTGAGCACCGTCCACTGTCGGTCAGCCGGCGTCAGTTGACTGGCGCTGTACCGCCAGCCCCCCGTATGGCCTCTGTCAGAGGACCCTCTGACCATTCCGTCCTCTCGGATGGAACGGAAGACAAGAATGGCGCGCGACGCCCGCACGTAAGCTGCAGCGGGTCAACAGGACCCCGGTACGACGCCGCTGTCACCACGATCTACATGTCAGCGGGACCCACACAAAGAGGAGGGCGGCACATCTCCAGGAGCTTGATTTCTCTTTTCTTTTTCCCTCTTCCCTTCGGCTGTAACCCTTGCTTTCCCTTGACCTATAAAAGGGAAAGCAGGGCGTCCGACTATAGACATCGATTCGCCGCACCACATCGGAGATCGATTTCATCAAACAAACACACCGAGTCTCAGAGACTTGGGAGCTACCTCCCTCTCTCGTCAGTTTGTAATCTTCTACTACAAACTCAGTGCTAGTAACACGAGCAACTCGAAACTGGACGTAGGGACATTCGGCCCGAACCAGTATAATCCTTGTGTCCTCTTAGCACGTCATCCGGGTCAGACGCGTAATATACAAATTTACTAGCTGGTGCTTATTCGAAACACCGACAGTAAGGAAATATAATCTTGTAGCAGTAGCACTTAAAGGAGCCATAAGTTTCACAACCTGAATTCTGCAATTAATATATGTGCTTTTCTGACATGTAAAGTCCATTCCTACGGTCTGATCGGGAATTCAAGAATCTTCTTCACTTATCTACAGTCGACATGATCTCTATAAAATTATGGTTTGATAAAAGGTAAGCCAGTCTGCACTCCGTTTGATTATTGTTCACACATTGTGCCCCCAATATAATTTTATGAAATCCATTTACAGATCACAATTCCAAAGGTTGCCAATGTATGTTCTGGTTTTGATGATTCGTCTGGCTGGGCATTCTTTGACCATACCTCAATACATGATGATTATTATGAAGAATCAACAACAATTGTAGAGGCTGAATTTGTATGTTCTGGCCACCTTTATCAATTTGAAAACATACAACATTTTCAGCCAGGATGTACTTACTCTTGTAACTTATTTTCCCAGTATAATGCTAGCCATTTGGTACTTGTAAATGATGAGGATATTGTCTCTGAAGCTTCATCACATCTTATCAAATGCATACAAGATTTTGAGGGTGCTACTGTGATAAGATATTCAATCAGAAGATCTCCTAATTCTGTAATCAACTTTCTTCCAGGTGAATACTTAAAGGACGACTATTCTTGATAGTTTCCTGTCTATAGTAATAAACAAGTTATTGTTAACCATTATGGATGATTGATAGTGCTATACTCTAACATTTCAGTGCATATTGTCCTATTGAAAGGTAGTTGTAAATTAATGCTGTGAATCTGTGATAAGGATCAAGAATCATAACAATAAAATTATACTTTTGTAGCATATGTACATATCAGTACTAGTTTAGAAATATGTTGTTTTAGAGGAATATTTAATTTGATACATGAGGAAATGCATTGCAGGCTCCTACAAGTACACACTGAGAGGATCAACTTCCTTTCCAAATTTGTTTATTGCTGGTGATTGGATTGTCAACCGACATGGGTCCTTTTCTAAAGTGAGACATAACATTTCAAAAAACGATTCAGAGTGATGATAAAAAGTTGTATTTATGGGTTCATATTTTCCTATGCTAGGAAAAAGCATATGTGACTGGACTTGAAGCTGCTAATAGGGTGGTAGACTATTTTGACACCGGGGACTTTGCCAAAATAATTGCAGTTGAAGGAGATGAGCCCCATATAGAGACATTGCGTAGTCTCAACAGAAGACTCAATGAACTGAAGTCACAAATTCCATTCTCAGAATTCTTTCTCCAATAATTTGGTTGGGTCAATAATTTTGCTGGGATTTTCCTAAGTCTGTTGACCAATGCCCATTGTTGTAGGGCCCATATGTAAAAAGGTCAGCCAGTTCTCATTTTATTTGCTTTAAATATTTAAAACAAAATACTCTCTTCAATCAAAATGTATGTCATTTAGCCTTTTCAACTTTCCTCTAAATCTAAGTCACCCTAGAACTTCTATGCATCTTTTACCCTTTTCCTCCCTCTTTGCCCCTGAAATAAATGAGTCATCTTTTACAATGCACTATAAATGAAGGGCACTGCGGTCATTTAATCTACTTTCTTAATCCTTGTGCACAAGTCTAAAACGATCTACATTTGGAATTTGAGGGAGTATTTCTTCTGCCGTGTGCATTGGCCAGCCAGTGGCCAACCTTTGGCCTGAGATCATGTGTTCCGGGTTACTTTTGTGAAAGAGTGAATGAATAATCTAAAAAAGGCAATATAATATTCTACTAAAAAAGAAGAAAATGTGGGTTGAGGGCACCAATAACTTTTTATACGCAGCAGCAAAGGTTAATTTGCAATTTACATGGGAAAAAGGATACACTATCTCCCCAGCGGTAACTTATATGGATTCAATGGAAATAGATCTCCCCAGCGGTAACTTATATGGATTCAATGGAAATAGGGATGGTTATGTAAACTTTTTTTTGAACGTAACATGGATATGTAATACCGGTGTTAGCTACTTCACCGATGGCTTTCAATTGCTTCAGGTGAACAATACCTAACAGAAATTATGTCGTCATATTGCTGTATTTGTTATTATCTGCTGACCCTGCAATAACATTTCTGAGCTCACATGCTGCACCCATTATGGTTTATCATGAACTTTGTAATTTTGTTCAAGCATGTGTTTTCCTTTTCTGATCCTAATTTTGAACATACTTATTTTAAATAAAGCTTCACAAAATGTACCATTAGTGAAATTCACTTGCTTCAGGATTAGTGCCAGTTTTCTGGTAGGCTATATGTCTTCTGCATATGTATGATTCCATGAAGTCTGAGCATTATTTTTTGAAGTAAACTGAACATTTTCTCTCTTGTTGCATGTTCGGTTAATAATAGCTGTACATACTTGTCTCGGACCATAGCTGCAGAAGCAACTTGTTCTAAGTTAAACTTGCATTGTTGCTTGTACTTACCATATTTGCTGAAACATATATATACAACCTCTTCCATCATGAGAACAGAGTTTTCTCAGGTATAACTTCCCTTCCTCATCATTTCTACAAATTCTTCATAGTCGATTCTCCCATCCTGTGAATTCAGAGGGGGGCGATTGTTAAATCTATGCAAATGGATTGGTTAGCAGCAAGAATGTGCTCACCTTATCTTTGTCAACTTCATCTAGTACTTCTTTAATGCTTGCTTCATCACTAATTCCATACTCCGCCATGGCTTGTTCCAGTTCATCTCTTGTTATGTACCTGTGGTTGTTATGTATGTTATCTCGGTTTAATAATATTAAACTTTTTTATTTTTTCGTAATTGAGTGTAACCAAGCAAAACGATATTATGTGGCAGTAGCATGTATTGAGCATTGTTAGTTTGTTATATTATGAACAATTTGAGCAGCGTGTAATTTTATTTTACAAGTTCTAGCATGGTTCAACTGTATAGATTTTTTTTTTTGAGAATATATAGGTCTTTGTTTTGGTGATGCATGGAGAGTATATTGCTTTCTTGGTTAGGCAGAGTTAATTTTACCCGCTATCATCTTTGTCAAAGTGTTGAAATGCACGGATCAAATCCTCCTCCTTTTCCAGTTTATGTTTATTCATCATGGCAGTAAGGAACTCCGCGTAATCAATGCTGCCACTCTTGTCCACGTCAACCTGCATCGAAGCATGATTAGTGAAGTATTTCATACACTGAACTTAGTGAAAGTGAAATGGAACAAGTAATCTTACTGCTTCCATAAGCTTCTGAACCTCTGCTTCGCTAATCTTTGACCCTAGTTTTGTCAGTCCTGCCTTCAGTTCTTGGACTGTGATCGTGCCACTCTTGTCTGTATCCATGTTGTTGAACATCTGCTTCAGTCCCTTGATCTCGTCTTCTGTTAGGTTCTCTGCGATTACCTTACAATGACAGGAGACAGTTTGTCAACTTAAACTGACATAGACGAAGTAGCAGTTATTCTTGTTAAGGAGGTTCACCTTGAGTGCAAGTTGCTTTAGCTTGTTCATTGCCTTGAATTGCTTCATTCTTGACAGGACTGCGCTGTCGATAGGTCTGTCAGGTGCACCGCCTTTGAGCCATGGATGTTCTGCACATGGAGTCATCCATTTATTTGGGATGAAATGTAAAACGTGGAAATGCAGATGAACTTTACATTCATAACTCAATTATTGTATGAAAAGGCAGTTGAGAGTGCTACCTAGGGCCTGTACCGCAGTAATGCGCCTCTGAGGATCCCTGTTCAACATTCTTCTAATGAGATCCTTTGCACTTTCAGATATGGAGGGCCACGGGGAGGAGACTAAATCAAGTTCGCCGACCAATATTGCATCAAATATGCCTTTCTCCGTTTCTGCCCAGATACGCAAATTCTGTCATCAACCAATTATACTGGAGGCAATGTAGTCTGTCAGGATGAAGATGATTGGGTCTTCACCTGCCCAGAAAGGGGGTGACCCGCATAGTAGAATGTATAGGATCACGCCAGCACTCCAGACATCAATTTCTTTGCCGTAATTCCGGTGCAATACCTCTGGCGCCACATAGTACGCACGTCCCACGATTTCCTTGTAAACTTTACCTGCATTCGTTGGGGAAAATTGTCTAGCTAGTATTACCATTTTCCATGGAACAGTTGCATTTTACTTGAATGAATATAATCATGAGCAAAGCCTATGGCGTATGAATACTATTCCCTGATCTCTTGCAACATAGTAGTAGTATTTACTTGACTTTCAGCAGCAACTTTTTTTTTTCTTTTAAAAAGGTTCAGCTGCAAGTTTTGAGCCCAGCAGCTTACTAAAGCCTTTGTTTTGTACCATGCGGTGGATATCATATCAATATCATGGAGAGAAAATCATCGTGCCTTGTCCACGCACGCGTCACCATTCACCAAGCTAACCTTCTTCGATGAAGACGGAGAGGCCGAAGTCGATGGCCTTGAGCGGCGCATCGTCGGCGGGGCTGGCGAGGAGGAGGTTCTCGGGCTTGAGGTCCCGGTGCATGACCCCCATGAAGTGGCAGACGTGCACGACGGTGAGGATGTCGCGGCACACGGCGGCGGCCTGGCGCTCGGAGTAGCTCCCCTTGGCCGTGATGCGGTCGAAGAGCGTCCCGCCGGAGCAGAACTCCATGACGACGTGCACGTCGTCGGCGTCCTCGAACGCGCCCTTGAACTCCGCCACGTTGGGCTGGCCGCTGAGGTGCTGCAGGATGGTGATCTCCCGGCGCATGTCGTCGATGTCGGCGCGGCGCACCAGCTTGCGCTTGGACACGGACTTGCACGCGTACTTCCTCCCCGTCGCGCGCTCCGTGCACAGGTACGTGGTCCCGGACTGCCCGCTCCCGAGCTTCCGCTCCAGGTGGAACAGCGTGCGCACGTCCGCCATGGGCCGCTGCAGGATCGGGCCGATCTGGCCGGTGGACGCCCGCCGGCAGCCCATCGACCCCGTGCCCGACGACGGGAAGGCCGGAAGCCGCGGCGGCGGCGTCCGGCGCGAACCCGAGGCCGAGGACAGCGGCACCTCCCGCGCATTGTGATCGTGGGGCGGCCGGTACGTCGGCATCGACGTCCGCGGCGGCGGGTCCGTGGTGATTGGTATCTCCTGCTCGTACGTCTTGGTGAAGCAGTTGCCCATTGCCTCGCTGCTTCTTTCCTTCTCTGTGTTCTTGTGGATGACGGCGTCGAGCCGCCGTCGAGATGGTGGTAGCTCGACGACGACCGAGAGACAGTTTGAGGGGGAGTTTCCTAGTAGTGCTCCTTTTGCGAGCAAAGGATGGAGGACGAGGATATGAAGCCTGCCTGCACTGCAAAGCTTGACGTGATGCTGTTTGCTTTTGGTCCAGGGCTTGAGCTTGGGAAATTTCTCGTGTGCTATTATGTATATTTCTGAAAAAGTTTAGCGGTCTTTAGCGTCACTGTTCTAATTTTTTTTGTGTCCTCCATGCTACTGCCGTCAGTTTAAGCTCTAACGCCGTTAAACTACAGGTGTGAAAAGTCAAAAATATCCTTAAGTCTAAATATGTCATTAATTTTTTTTGAGTATCTTAACGACTTCAAATGAAAAAACTCAAAACTAGAAAGTTGTAGATCTCGTCGAGATCTATAATTTTCATATAAAAACTATCTTTATTTAATTCCGCAAAAAAATATGATTTGATATGATTAATATATCTTAGAAAAATTATATCTTTTTTTGCAGAATTAAATAAAGATAGTTTTTATATGAAAATTATAGATCTCGACGAGACCTACAACTTTCTAGTTTTGAGTTTTTTTCATTTGAAGTCGTTAAGATGCTAAAAAAATTAATAACATATTTAGACTTAAGGATATTTTTGACTTTTCACACCTGTAGTTTGATGGTGTTAGAGTCCAAACTGACGGTAGTGGCATGAAGGACAAAAAAAATTGGAGCAGTGACGCTGAAGACCGCTAAACTTTTTTAAAGATACAGAGCATTATAATATTTTTTAGTGGCACGTGGAGAATTTCCCCCTTGAGCTTTATGCCTTGTTTGGCTGCCTCGAGATGGAAAAGAAGATTCAATGAACGCCTGAGAATCACGCTATCTTATAAGCTGACAGTGCGGCTCAGGTGATTTTTATTCGGTGCCGATGATGGAGAAACAGCTGGTGTGCACAGCCAAGTCCTTCCCCCGCCGTTTTTTTTTTTTTTTTTTTTAAATAATCCAACGATTCAAAATTCTTTTTATTTGATCGGTACAATTTGGACATACACAATCTACGCACCACACGCACACACACGCGCGTCTATATACACGTAAAGAAGAGATTATGAGATACGTCGCCTCCGGTGCGCGAGAAACATGCACTACCATCGAACGCGCACGCGTACGTGTACCCTAAAATTTCTATAAAAAAAAAAAAAATGCAATCAACAGGGTTGGTGGCTGGTGGCTAGCGTACCACCATTCGCAACGAGTTCAGACTTCAGAGTTCTGACTTGCCTTAGCGTGAGCGTGTCCTTGAAAAGGAAGGGACAAGGGAGTAAAAGGGAAGCTGGGCTTCCAAGTTCAATCTGGACTTGTAGTACCTCGTTGCACACCGGGGCTAACGATTCGGCGCAGGACCTCATGTCTCAGCCTAGGTCGTGAGCCCAATGCATGCTTAGGCCCGGTCGATACGCCCCCACGCTCTGGCTTCTTTTTTTCTTTTCTCATTTCAGGGAGCTCTGCATTAGGCTCCGAGTGGCCGGGCTCTTTCACGCTCCAGCATTGCGCTACATCACCACAGGAGTCATAAATCATAGCTTCTTCTAGCTTCACGCTCATTTCGTCAAGAAAGAAAAACGTCTCCCATAAATAGTGCTACATTACGAGAAGTAGAAGCCAGAGCTGCGAGAAGGCATACCAAACACGTAGTATGTGCATTCATTCACGTTTAATTGTCCGCAAAGGCCTTCTAACTCGTACACTTCTTCCTTTCTAAATATACGACACTTAGTTCTCTAAACTTTAGAGTTCTAAAAATTTTAGAGTACTTTGGCTCATTTTTGAGGTCTAAAGCTCTAATGCAAGGTGGGCTAAAGTTTAGAACTAATTTTAGACCACTTGTTTAAAGCTTTAGCTCGGAAGGTTAGAATTCTAAAGTTTAGAGAAGAGGATCAAACATATCCAAACATATCCTTATTAATCCTTCTCTCTGCAATCTATTGGCGAAGCTGCACTGTCCTCTAACATTGAGCTATTACATGGTACACCCACTGCAAGGCTGCAACGAACAGAATCTATTACTAGCACAACATCAGATGACCAAATATGTGAAGTGATGGCAATGGGCCTAGTACTACATCCGTTTAATGTACTCTTTTTGATAAATAAATGCTTAATATATTTGATTTTGTATTTGATCATTATTTTTCAAAATATATATATGAAACCCTAAAAATCTAAGAAATTTTGCAAATATTTTGAATACAAATGTACACATACAACTTACATGTTCTATTGAGGTTTATAGTTTTTTAAGGTTTAATTAACTAAATCTTGTCTTAAAAGACAAGTTGTTGTGACTGCGCGCATGGAGTATGGCATGGAGGACACGGCTAATTAGTTCTATTTAAAAAATAGAGGCGGAAGTATTTTTGTGATATAGACCTTAGCTTCATTCTTTTCTGACTTTTGACATTAACAGCTGGTGATCGGGACTATACACACTGATATTGCAAAGGGCGAATTGGCTAGAGGACACCGAAAATGACCTCTCTTAGCTGGCTGACATTGAAAATAATCAAATTTATTGAAAGACACTGTTTTTTGCAAAATTTGCTGGCGAACACTGCGCCTATTAAAATATTTATTTCTGATTTTGGAGGAGAGAGAAGAGCGGCGAAATGTCATTTTTGCCCCTGCCTTCTTCTTCCCTCTTCCTTTTTCTTCTCTCCCCTGCACAGGTAGCACGCCAACAGCCGCTCCAGTTCCTCCAGCCTTGGTGGCGCATCGGGCAGGAGCATCCCGCAACGGCTGCTCGCCGCTCCTCGGGCAGGGCAGTGCTCCGGCGAGCAGGCGGAGGACGAGCGCGAGACGCGCGGGCGGAGGCGCGGCCAAGGCAGACGACGGAGGCCAGGCCGGCGCGCAGATGCGCGGGCGGAGGCCAGGGCGACGTGCGGACGCACGGGCAGAGGCTAGGGTGGAGGTGCGGCCATGGCGGACGGCGGAGGCTTGGGCGGCGAGCGGACGCACGGGCGGAGGCACGGCCATGGCGGAGGCCAGGGCGGCGTGCGGATGCGGCGGACGGCCAGGGCGGCGCGCGGACGAGACCTTGCCGGGGGCGCGGCCATGGCGGACGGCCGCCCCTGCTGGCACTTGGCGCTGCCCAGGTCGCCACCGGCAACCAGCCCCCTACTGGCCTGCTTGACCGGAAGAGGTTGAAGAAGACAAGGGCAGTTTAGACTTTTCCCCCACCTTCTCTCTCCTCTAAACTGAAAAATGAATAAAATAATTGGTGCGGTGTCTTCCGACAAAGAACCACGAATTTATAATGTTTGCCAGCAAATTTTGACTTTGGCGGTATTCACTGGCCAATTACGTTTTTCTCCGGTGTCCCACAGCCAATTTTCCCTACTGCAAAACACAAAGTGGTGTGAAGGGGTTCATCTTGATTCTTGAAGCATACTCACCTTCACTAATGTTTCTTTTGTCGAAAGTGATGAAGCAGTACATGGTGATTACTGTCGAAGTCAAGGATAGAATCACATGTATTTCTTATGACCTGCTTTGGTCCTGCGAAGCCTCAACTACTAAAACTTGTGGTGAACCAATTGAAAACATACTGATGAGAAGTGATGTGAGGGGTGCTCACACAGTCACACTCTAGCCTTTTAATCTAGTTGTTTAAAAAAAAAAAAACCAACCACCTTTCTCTCCATTTGTTCCTTCATCTTCATTTTTAAGTCACTTGCTCTACCAAGGACAAGTGATGAAGAAACAAAAATTGCACAACTGATGGTTGAGAAGAGTTTTTTTTTTATGCAAGATGGTTGAGAAGAGTAGACGGAACGGGACCCAACCCAACCTATCATTCTCCATTAGAAAGCACGGGTTACTGCACCCATGACCTGTAGGTAGTGATGCAAGATACTGCAGATAAAGACGCAGTACTACATATATATATGAGGTGAGCCGGCTACGCCTCAATCTGGCCGGGAAGAACAGCTACAAGGAAGAAAGCAGGCGCGGTAGAGTGCTAGACCGGCCGTCCAGTCCCTCTTGCCAGTGGCCCGGTGCCCTCCTCTGCAGCCACCAAATCCTGCTTCTCAGAGGCCAGTAGATCTGCAACGAACATGGCAGCAGTCCCGGTGTACAGCATCACAAGAACGGAGATCGACGAGTTCTGGAGGAGGAAGGAGGTGGAAGCAGAGGAGCGGCGACTCGCTGCCGAGAAGGAGGCTGCAAGAATCAAGGCCAAGACACTCAAGGTCAGTCCATGCAGTTGACCAACTGTATATCTTTGCGTTATCTATCAGTAATTCAGCACAGCCAAAGCCAACTGATGTTTCCGCATGATGCCTAACATATGAGAAAAATCATCAGATGAACAGAACAGAAAATAATGGTATACCATATCATGATCATGTTTTTCAAGTCTTATATATTACGGTCATGTGACTTGGTGAATCGAGTTTTTTGGAAGCAGATGGAAGATTACGTGCTCTTCGAGCAAATGATCAGGGAGATTCTCAGGGAGGAGAAGAAAGGAAACGGAGCAACCATAGCGCCATCTGCCACCATTGGCACTGAGGCACGGATCGTTGGGATCAAACACTGGTAAACTCTTCACAGGATCATGCTATCCATTCTTCTTTTGTGAACGAAAGCCATCCATTCTTTCTGCCTGCTTTCTGTAGTTGCGCTATCGCTAGTGCGCACCTTTCCAGTAGCACGCTCCAACATCCATCCTTTGGAAGTCGGATAGTGCTGGTCCAGTGACCCACTCCAATACTGCATCCAATTCCTTAGTTGGATTCCCTGTCAGAATGCCATACAAGCTACGGTCCTGGGCACTATCTAATCAAAAAATGAGAACTATACTACTAGCAAGAATATACATGCTTATCAACTAGCTAGACTAAGGAACCAAGAGTCAATGCACTATGTAGAACATACTTTAAGCAGTAAGCACATATATATGTTAAAGAAAATATTTCTGGTGATGTGGTACCAACATGGCTATATTTTCATATTATATAAAAATAAACTTTGTGACATGGTTCCTTGCTTTATATCCTGGTGCTTACGTCCTTGGAGAAGAATCTTAATTATCCAAGTGCATTTGAGATATGACAGACCACCATCTTTCTCCCACTGGGTGCAGGTGGACAAGAAGTGCTTATGCTTATCTGAATTCACCTGCCTCGTCCATGGATGGGAATGGCAGAAGCAAACATGTTGCCCCATATGTTCCGCAGGAGAGATGTACCATGTTCTGCTCATCAACTCCATGCCAACCAAATGTCAATGCTCTTGCCATATTTTAGGTGTTCCTCCCGCCAAGGATAAGCTGGGACCTGGGGGAAATCAGGAAATGTGGATGTGATTCATGTGTCTGTTATACTTTGGGTTGAATAAGCTGCAACTTATTTCCCATATGGAATTTAATTGTATACCTATCTTAACGTATTGCTTGAGAGATCAAGTAATAAGTATGGATAACCATGTTGCTTCACGTATGAAGCAAGATACTCGTGAGAAATTGTCATTACAACTTGCCACTACGTTTTGTCATGTGAAACCTTGACTTCTTGAAGTATACAAGTCGCAATAATATTGCTTGTATTCAGGTTACAAAGTATATTCGTGTTGGAAATCCATAAAAAGCGATTAACGCTAACAAAATGTTTATCAAGCTTGTGAGTCTGAGGGATCAATAACAAAACAAAAAAGAAATAGAGTAAAACACACGTACGCTAATGATTCCATTGCATTTTTTTAAAAAAGAAGGTAAACTGGCGGAAGGGGATATATCTGTCAGAAAGGACATTTCTTCACGTTAGCATCATCTTAAATTATAGTTTTGCTGTTGAGCAAGGTTTAGGTACATGGTACACGGAGAAGTCAATAAAATTGTTTTAAAAAGGTATCAATAAAGTGTCCAGATTCTTAGTCTATTTGCAATATCAAATGTCCCATCACAACTCCTCCCTTTGTTTTTCATCCTTTCTTGTCTCCAATCTCTATGGTTTCTGTCTTCCTAGGCACTTCGGGTGCTGGTCTGTTTCCTGTCTTTTTTACTATATATTTTTATGGGCTGTTTCCTCTTCTCTTAATAAAATATATGTACATAGCACGCTCTCTAAAAAAAACTCCTCCCTTTGTTTTATTTGCAGTGCCTATACCTTTATCTCTATCGATGACGGAATAATTTAACTTTTTAAAGTCTCGAGTCATTGCATTCTAACTCTAGTGGCCCATGAACGTCTCGTTCGTTAACAGCGAACCTAGCTACAGAACTATACAGAGGAAATACAATGAAATGTTCATAGGAATGAGAAGTAATCTCTTGCACAACACATAATTTACCTCGGCTTGTTTGCTCAGAAAGCTGCATAGTTCACTGCAAAGAAATAGGATGATGCCCAAGTGAATGATACGGTAAAACAATCATAACTACAAGTCAATTGATTGTCTCAAAAGATATCGACATGGTACAAGTAAAGGCAAACCATGAAAACCTAGAAAATGTGGAGCTTACTTTACTCTACAATTACAAGTCATCCCCCACCAAACCCCTCTCTCTAAAAAAGGAGGAAAAGTTCCGCCGAAGTTTCATGGGGAATGCAAAATGCAGAAGATAAAAAATATGGGGTGATCCAGACAGCGAACCTATCCACGGTTTGCAGGGGCTATAGCAAGCAGAAGCAGCCGCGCCAAGCTTCTTCGAACGAGTCGATGCGCGGAGCATAGTCCTCGATTCCATTTCCGCCGACCCGACGATCGCCATGGCCCCCGGCGGCTCGGCTCTGTATGCTCCGGCATCCCTTCGGCTGTCGGCGGCGGTGGGGAATTTACGCTTTTCTGTGCCGTAGGTCCACGTCTACGTAACGTTTTGTGGCCTTTGGGTGGTAGTAGTTTGGGCTTATGGGCCGTAGTCGTCCACATGCACCGAGGAAAATCGGCCCGGCCTAATCTGTAAGGCCGAGCGACATGAATTCATCTCCTCTCTTTCCTAAAAAAAAAGAATTCATCTCCTCTCTTTCCTAAAAAAAGAATTCACCTCCTCTCTAGCAAATGGCAATGAATTCATCTCTCAGCAAATGGCAATCACGATTCACATAGAAGTATTCGCAGTGATAAAAAAAGTAGTTGTATTCGTAAGGAAAAAACTTTTTTCTAAATTATAGTTGTAGTTTGTTTTTGTTGCTCGAACTGTAAACCAGACACCTTACCATTTGAACTCTCGAAACCATTCAAATTATTTACCTTCCCTAGTTTGAAGTGGTTTTGAAGATGGTTTTATCTTTTTGTAGTTCAAAAAATTTAGTAAATAGTTGATAAAGTTTTTAAACCACATAAAATATCTCTAACCTTCTCAAAATTGTAATAAATATCATAATATAGTATTGGGATAAAATAATACAAATTAAATATTTGGAGCTTATGAAAAATATATCTAGAAACTTAAAAAAATATTTAGCTCTAGAAAAATAAGAAAAGTATCCATAAAAATCTAGAAAGTTTTAAAACACTCTAATCAATGTATAAACATGTTTTAAGAAAAAAAAACACTACAAAATACGAGTTATGTCCATTATAAATGCAACAAACATTAATATAGAATGTGTTCATACCATGCATTAGTGCTAGTTGTGTCTTATGTTTTCTATTGCAAAAGGTTTCCAAAACATGTTTAGACATAAGTTAGAATGTTTTGAGAATTTTTCTATAATTTTTAGAATATTCTCCCATTTTCCCATAGCTAAATCTAATTTTGAGAAGCTTCTAGAGATGTATTCACCAGCTCTAAATTTTTATTTGGGTTCTTTGCTTCCTAATCTATTTATAGGGATTTTTTAAAAAATTCTAGAAGCGTAGAGACATTTTCCATGGTTTAATAACCTTGTCAAGTATCTTACTTACCGGATCTTTTAAATATAGAGGGGACAGAACTCATCTTCGAAACCACTTTAAAATAGGACCAGGAGGTAGTTTGTACAATTTTGAAAGTTTAGGGGGATAATATGTCTAGTTTTACAGCTCGATGACAAAAATCATACTATGAGAACAGTTCATGAGGTAAAATGCACATTTTCCTATTTGTATTCAAACTCATGGCTTACTAGACTGTGGGCTATATGTGGGCTAGAAATGTGGCCCATTCGTACGACAACTTCTTGTTGTCGACTTCGTTTCTCTTCAGTTGTCACCACTCACCAGTCATGGACTCATGGTGATGATCCCCTCATCAAAAATAATAAAAAGAAAATCAGTCGTGTTGTCAAAGAAAGCCCAGCAGCATAGGAGGCAAGACACGTTGCTATCATACGAGAACACCTTTAATGGCAACGGGTATCAAGAGGATAGCCGGAGCAAAGGCGACTAGGCGAGAGCAAGATGCAAACCGACGGTTGAATCAAAACACACGTGAGGGACCAAGACGAGCATAAAAGGAGGCCAAAAATAGGCACTGCTAGATGCTAGCCCACCCGAGCTGAGCGCCGGAATCGCACAGCCCCAACTAAACTCCGGCCGCCGGTGGTTGCGGAGGGCACCGCGTTCGCATGCTCGCCAGCCACGGTTCCAGTGCATGCCCGCCGTTCCCCCGGTATATAGTACTCCCGCGAGGCTCCCCAGCGCTCCCGTAAACGCGTGTCGCGCCCGTCGCCAAGCAAACACCGCCTGGCACCACGACGCGCGCGCCGTGCTCCCCGGCGAGCCGAGGGCCACTGCATTTTGCTCGCCCCCGATCGCACGGCCGGGGCAGCGCGCTCGCCGCAGGTGCATGCGTGCGTGTGCGCCTTCGCGTCCTGTCCCCTGACGCCTCGCCTGCAGCTAGCTCCAAAGCAGCAGGCGCGCCCCCGCCCCCGACACCGCGCGGCGCGCATGCATGAGCGTCCACGCATGCCTGCCTGCCGCCCCGCGTTCCGAGCCGAGTTCCCCCGCTAATATCCAGCGAGCCGGCCTGTTCCCGAGTGGCTGATTATTCGTTTGCGTTGCCCACTGCCGGGGCCATGGATCAGCACCGGAAGAGCAGCCTCAGGTCGTACGCGTCCAACGCCTCGTCCCGGTCGGGGTCCTTCGACTTCGATCATGACCAGGACAAGGAACGCGCCGGCTTGACCAGCGACGGCGACCGCCGGGAGGTCATCGTCAAGATCGACGCCGAGCCGCACTCGCCGGTCTCCCTCCACGCACCTGGCGGCGTGTCCGGGCACAGCTCCGCGGTCAGCACGCCGCGGGCCGGCGGCGCGGTGAGCATTCTCGCGCCGTCTGCGTCCGGGTCGAGCGCGTCGACCTCCAGCGCTGGGGGCGACGCGTCCCGCTCTGGCGACTCGTTCAGTTTCAAGAACCGCCCGCCGCAGTCTCCGGCCAGCGGGGAGTCTAGCGAGGATCCGCCGAGCCGCCTCATTGGCAGCTTCCTCCGGAAGCAGGCGGCGGCTGGCGGCGAGCTGTCCATCGACCCCGACTTCGATGTGGACGAGATGAGAAGGCCGCCACGCGCGCCGACATCTGTCAACGCCTCCAGGGAGCTGCGCGTCTCGTTCCAGGACCCCCGGAAACGGTTCTCCCCGTCCACGTCGACGGCGTCCTCCTCCTCCTACGACGCCGGCGACAACCGGAACCAGAGCAACATCGACTTGGACACTGACGAGGTGCTACGCTGCACGTCGACGTCCACCGGTTCCTCCCTGCTGGCGCGCAGCAAGACGCGATCGAGGCTAATGGATCCCCCGCCGCCGTCGACGTCGAGCGCCCCCGCCGGCGAGGGGGATCCCCGAAAGTCATTTGTCTCAAAGGGGCTGCCGCCCAAGTCCGGACAGCTCCGGTCGGGTCTTATCGGCAAGTCGGGGCCCATCGGCAAGTCAGGTGGCTTCGACGACGAGGACGACGACCCGTTCGTGGACGAGGGCATGACCTCGGACTTCAAGCGCGACACCATGGACTGCCTCCTCATCATGGAGTGGGTCAGCCTGGTGGTCATCGTGGGCGCGCTCATCTGCAGCGTCACCATACCCAGCCTGTCCAGAAAGAAGCTCTCGGGGCTCCACCTCTGGAAGTGGGAGCTCCTCGTGCTCGTGCTCATCTGCGGCCGCCTCGTCTCCGGTTGGGTGATCCGCATCGCCGTCTTCTTCGTCGAGCGCAACTTCCTCCTGCGGAAGAAGGTGCTCTACTTCGTCTACGGCGTGCGCCGCGCCGTGCGGAACGTGCTCTGGCTCGGGATCGCGCTCGTGTCCTGGCACCTCCTGTTCGACAAGGACGCCAAGCGGGAGACGCACACGCTGGTGCTGACCTACGTCACCAAGGTGCTGTGCTGCCTCCTCGTCGCCACCGTGATCCGCCTCGTCAAGACGCTGCTGCTCAAGGTGCTCGCCTCGTCCTTCCACGTCTCCACCTACTTCGACAGGATCCAGGAAGCGCTCTTCAACCAGTACGTCATCGAGACCCTCTCCGGCCCGCCGCTAGTGGACGAGAGCCGGATGATGGCTGAGGTGCAGAGGCTCCAGAGCGCGGGAGCATCCATCCCCAGTGAGCTCGAAGCGACAGCGATGCCGGGCAAGTCCGGGCCACTGCCCAAGAGTGGGCGCCTCACGACGGTCGCGTCCAAGCGAGGAGGAGGAGGAGGGACCAGCAAGCAGCTGCATAGGCAGAAAACCGAGCTCCATCTGGATGACGGCATCTCGATTGACCAGCTTCACAGGCTCAGCCAGAAGAACATCTCTGCGTGGAGCATGAAGAGGCTGATGAAGATCGTCCGGTACGGGGCGCTGACAACGATGGACGAGCAGCTCAAGCATGCAACGGGCGAGGACGAGCTAGCGACAGAGATACACAGCGAGTACGAGGCCAAGGTTGCTGCCAAGAGGATCTTCCAGAACGTCGCCAAGCCTGGATCCAAGTGAGAATTCGACCACTTACTAGCACATCTCATCGAAATTTAAATCTTCGGGGCACATTTGTATATCCAATTAACATGCTGTTTGGAACATCATGGCAGCCTTTGTGATTCAGTTCTGAATTCTGAACCTATTGCAGGCACATATACCTGTCAGACTTGATGCGTTTCATGAGGCAGGAAGAAGCTTTAAAGGCGATGGATCTTTTCGAAGGAGCGCAGGAGCACAACAGGGTCAGCAAGAGGTCACTCAAGAACTGGGTGGTAACGATCTTACAACTCCTCCTCTCATCCATGCATCTCTCAGGAAAAATAAAACAAAATTCCAAAATTCGTGGTGCTTACTGAAGATTTCCAATCGCTGTCGTCTGAATGCTGTAGGTAAACGCATTCAGAGAGCGCAAAGCTCTTGCCCTGACGCTCAACGACACCAAGACCGCAGTGAACAAGCTGCACCAGATGGCCAACGTTGTGGTCGCGCTGATCGTGCTTGCGCTCTGGCTTCTCATCCTGGGGATCGCGACGTCCAAGTTCTTCGTCTTGCTCAGCTCGCAGCTTCTCGTGGCGGTGTTCATGTTTGGGAACACTCTCAGGACCATCTTCGAGGCGATCGTGTTCCTGTTCGTGATGCATCCTTTCGATGTCGGCGACCGATGCGAAGTTGATGGAATGCAGGTTACTACTAATTAATTCTCGTTAACGCACTATCTTATATACAATGAGGAATTGCTTGGCACCAGCTGATGAAGAATTTGCATCGTCAGGTGGTTGTGGAGGAGATGAACATCATGACAACGATCTTCCTCCGATATGACAATCTCAAGGTGTATTATCCGAACAGTAAGCTAGCCCAGTTACCGATCATGAATTACTACAGGAGTCCTGACATGGGAGATGCGGTGGACTTCACAGTTCATGTCGCAACACCAGTGGAGAAATTGTCCCTCATGAAGGAGAGACTAATGCAGTAAGTACTACTAATGCCTTATAACCTTATATGAATTTCCAGAAATTAGATGACGTTCTCTGTTATTACGGCTGCTATAATGTACTAGTAATAATCACTGCCATTGTCTATTTCAAAAAATTCAGTTACCTTGACAACAAAAAGGAGCATTGGTACCCTGGCTCCATGGTGGTCCTGCGCGACGTGGACGACACGAACAAGCTGAAGGCCTCCATCTGGTGCCGCCACACGATCAACTTCCACGACATGGGGCTGAGGTTCGAGCGGAGAGAGCTGCTCCTCCAGGAGATGATCAAGATCTTGAGAGACCTCGAGATCGAGTACCGGATGCTGCCGCTCGACGTCAACGTCCGGAACGCGCCTACCATCCAGTCCTCGAGGATGCCGTCGACATGGGCGTTTAATTACTGAGATTTCTTTTTAATGGATACACATCAGACTTGTTATGAGATCGTGCTGCTAGAGCTAGTAGTTCCTGAGTGAGTTGAGCTGTGACAGCGTGCTGAGACGAGAGGCAACAGGTTTTGCTGTCGCTGCAGCCATCACTTGTGCTTTCCCTGTAGTTATTGTGTTGTTGGTCCCTACTCCATAGTTTAATTTGGTGCTTATGATAAGTGAACTTCTGCTACAGAATAATGTTGATTATCTAGCCTATTTAAAAGATTGAATTTCTGAAGTTATTACATCAAAATATGCCATGCCTGTTTCGAAACAAAAGTATTGGTTTCTGTCAGTCGAATAACGCAACTCTTCTGCAGAAACCGACCTGACGGGAACACGATGTTGAAGTTGAACACAACTGAAAAAACAGTAAAACACCAACCGTCAGACAGATATCTTGCCTTTTCTGTCACGTATTGTTCCTCTCCCTTGGCCCTGTTCGGAGCAGCAGCTGCCGGGATCGCACGCGCACCTGCATGCACCGGATGGCAATGTTGGCTTGCTTCCGCACGTACGCACCACGGGCGAACGCCTGCAGCTTCACCAGGCTCCTCAGGGCGCGGAACGCCTGCCTCGCCTGATCAAACCAAACGGATCGCCTTCAGAGCTTGAATTCTTAAAGCAAGCAGGCTGGAGAGCATGTTTAGCGTGCGCTGCGTACCAGGTGGCCGCGGAAGTAGGCCTGGATGGTGGCGGCCGCAGCACGCTCCCTGGAAAGCTCCTGGTTGCCAGCTCCGGATGTGGCGGCATCTGTTGCAGGCCTCGGTTCGACGGCCCTGCTCGTCATTCTGCAGGGGGGAGACCGCGCGTCGCGCGAAGACACGGTTCATCCCGCGCAGGCGCAGCCACCGGCGACGGCCAGGCGTTGGCGTCTCGTGCCGCTCGACGTCTGCGCCGCGACTAAACAGCCTGGCGCCAGACGGCCGGGTGCCGCGGCGGAAGAAACTCCGGTTAGCGCCGTCCGTACCACCGTGGGAACTGTCATGGCGGTGCCGAGGTTTCCCTTTGCGATGGCGCGTGCCGAAGCACCAAAGAAGGCGTCGGAGGAGCGTTTCCATGTGGTTATCGATCTGGTGGTGGTGCCAGTGCCTCAAGGGCTCAAGGCGGAGATGCGAGTCGACGTGGGGCTTTTCAATTCAGAATTGCTATACGTCAGTCGATTGATTTAACCCCTTACGACATGCGATTTTGTGGTGGTCAGATCAGAAATCGCACGGTCGTGGTGCTCTGTCAGTTGATCACTCGAGACGGGCTGCCGGTCCCCACCACATGCTCGTGCTCCAACGTTCCAGGTCGCGGTCGTCCAGAATACACGCACGTACGTCCGTGGTTGGTCCATGTACGCCCGTGTACAGCTCCAGCGAAATACACGTACGTATCGTGCACGCCCAGTCCACATGTATATTTGTATTTTTTTTTTGAAATTTATGAATAATTTATGAACAATTTGATATATATTTCTCTGATATGGGAATTTGTCGGTGCGGGACCCACGGGATACCCCGTAAGGAAGGGAGAAGATCTAGTCCAATTAGGATTCTTCCCATGTAATCTTAGTAGTAGTAGTATTCTAAAATTCTACTATAAACTCTCATTGTAAACCGATTAGGATTCTAACATCCTCACTATATAAAGAAGGGCAGGTTTTCTAAAGAGGGGATTTGACGACACAACACTTTACAATCAATCCAACGTAAAGGCTAAACACCGACTGGACGTAGGGCTATTACTCGATCAACGATTGAGGGTCCGAACCAGGATAAATCGACTGTCTCTTGCGTTTACCGTCGAGTTCCGCATACGCTGAAGCCCGAACAAACTGCCTTGGGTACCCCCGTGGCAGGCTATCGGTGGTGAAACATCGACAGCTGGCGCGCCAGGTAGAGGCTTTCGGCGAATTTACATCCGAGAGCTCGACGAACCTCGACAACATGATCTTCTCGACGGGATCAACCTTCATCTTCGGTTCATGGATCTGCGAGGCAAGTGACAATGGCATGCTCCAAAGCCGTCTTCTCGAAGATTCGGATCACCATGAAGACCATTCTATTTCGGCGACTACGACAGATCAACTCGCTGGAAGATTCGCGCAGCTCGCGATGTCCGATCCAACTCAGATTTCACGACTCTACGCATCCGACTCAAACTCAGGTTCTGCATCCGAAATGGAGTCTTACCCGAGTTCTTCCGAGAAACCGAGTTCTTTTCCGATGGGGCTTAAGAACGCGGCCTTGGCCTATTAAGAATACAACTCGGAGTACATTCAGAGTCTTTTCAAGAAGTCGGGTCCTTTTCCGTTCGGACTCCACAACATGACAACGTCTTATCAGATACGGCCCGAAGGATCCCTCGATCCGATGCTTAGAATGCCATTAAAAGGAGCTTAGGAAGGTCTCATACTAACTATAACATCTCAAGACTACATCGTCCACTGGCCAGGTTCCGTTCCTGAGGATATCGGCACCCAACTAGTCGGCACTACGACAACAACAATTATACCCTACCAAGAAGGAGACTCGATCTACGACCTCAAAGCCTCTACTAAAGTTATCAACTACTCCGACAGCGTAGAAATCGACGCTGATAGCGGAACAATTCACGCACGAGAAGTATTCGTGGTTCGCCGTCTTCGATCACCACTAGTCCCCCCAGAAACGCCCGACGTCAGGTCATCGGATGAATCTGAGTCCAACATATCACCCTTTGCCCAGGGGCACGATGGTGAGACCGAGACTCAAAAGCAAGCCAGAGAAAGAAATAACAAATTGAAACAAGGACGCCAACGCCGTGCTAGGCAGCGTAAGAAAGCTTGGATCAGATATGAGTCAGATCTGGCTGAGTACATAGAAGAAAATCAGAGCGAGAGGTCGAAGAAGGACGAGCGACGAATACACCCTACGATAAGATCCGAGAAGCACTAGAAGAACTCAAAGCGACCTCACTTCCCAGTGAAAAATAGGAACAGATCCGGGACTCTCTCCGATCAACAGTCCTAAGGACACACGATGGAAGGACCCGCTCAAGACTACCTGCCAGGTCAACATCTCATGAGCAGGAAGATCAAAATCAAAGGAAGTCCGCTTTCGAAAGACTTGGACCAAGTGGAAGTCACAACAGAGAAAGTAGAAGAAACCATAGTCAAAATGACCGAGTCGAACAACCAAGAAAGGTCAGAAGCAAAGCACCTATTCAGACAGCCACGCAGAACTACTCTCACCAAGTCAACAGTTGGCAAGAAGGGGGTGCCGAATCAGAATACATAGAAGCCAAAACACACGATAGATTCCCCTGTTTTGCAAACAGACTTGCTTCAATACGGCTACCTCACAAGTTCAAGCCGTCTAAGCACTCTAAATATGATGGCAAAACTGAACCAAGGCAGTGGCTCAGGATTTACTTGCAATCCATTGAACTGGCCGGAGGAGACGACGATATCAAGATCTTGTTCTTTCCCACGGCCCTAGAGACCATGCCCCTCCAATGGTTCGACAAGTTGAATCCAGAATCAATCAGAAATTGAGAGGACTTGCAAAGAGCTTTCTGTAAAAATTTCGCGGGTATCATTACACACCCAATCACCCACGCAGAGTTAAAAGGACTCAAGCAGAAAGAAGACGAAAGTCTCAGAAACTACTATCGACGATTTGGCGAACTACGTGCTCAAGTACATGACATCACCGAACGAGAAGTAATCGAAGCTTTCTCTCATGAAATCATGGCTAGGTGGCAATTTCAGGACTTCTCCAAAGAAAACCCAAGAAACAATGAAGAATTCAGACAAATAGTAGAAAAGATGATTACTGCAGAGGAGAAAACACGAGAAAGGTTCCCGGATAGAAACAACCGAGACAACCCGGACAAGCAAAATCATCGAAACAATAGACATTAGGAGAGAAAACGTGGACCAGACAACACCGTTGCGGCGACTGACAAATCAAGAAAGTTTTCCAAACCCAGAAGATATGACGACATTAAAAACATGCGTTGCATCTTGCACCCCAAAGGAAATCACACCATCGGAAATTGCTACACATTCAATGATCGATACACAAGAAAAGATAGTAAGGGGAACACCAAAGAAGATAATCAGAAAAAAGAAGAAGACAACCACGAAGACAAGGGATTCCAAAAATCCAGGAGGACGGTAGTAGTGATCTTCGCCGGGGTTCCAGATTCCAGAAGAAAACATCAAGAAAAGCTAGCACTATGAACCATCGTGGCAGCAGAACCGGCTATTCCAAGATATCTCAATTGGTCACAGTATCCAATCCAATTTTCAAGAGAAGACCAGTGGACTAGCATAGGAAACACAGGCCATTACCCAATGGTTCTAGATCCAACTATTGCCGGAATGACTGTCACAAAAATACTAATCAATGGGGAGTCGGACTCAACATCATTTTTTTAGAAAACTCTAAGAAAGATGGAACTACAACTCGATGGGATGATTACACCAACGAGCACTCCTTTTATGGCATAGTACCCGACAAGGCAGCGCTGCCACTTAGACAAATCACTCTACCGGTTACTTTTGGAACTCCCTCGAACTAGCGTACAGAGTTCATCAAGTTTGAAGTTGCAGACTTCGATTCATCATATAACGCAATCCTCGGGCGCCTAGCACTAGCAAAATTCATGGTGATACCGCATTATCCGTACATGTTGCTTAAGATGCCAGGGCCCAACGATATCCTTTCTCTTCGAAGTGATTTGAAGCGCGCCTTTGACTGCGATGTTCAAGCAATCCAAATTGCAGCAAAAGCACAAGCCGACAATGGTAGAAAAGAAATAGCTACTATTGCAGCAGAAATAAACCCAGAAGAGCTAGAGATACCAGCTAAAAAACCTAGCATCCTCGCACCACCAAAAGAAGCCGACGTCAAGCAAATCGACCTGGGCACCGATGATCCCTCCAAAACGGCAACCATCAGCGCCCACCTCTTGGCAAAATAGGAACTCGCGCTCACCAACTTTCTTCGGGATAACAAAGATATCTTCGCTTGGAAGCCGGCCAACATGCCAGGTGTCCCGAGAGAGTTGGCTGAGCACAGAATTGATATCAATGAAGGCTCTAAGCCTGTGAAGCAATGGCTACGACGATTCTCACCCAACAAGAAGGCATCAATTAAAAAAATCACAAAGCTAATGGCAGCCGGGTTCATCAGAGAGATCCTTCATCTAGATTGGCTAACAAACCCAGTTCTAGTGCAGAAAAAGAATACGGACGAGTGACGCATGTGCATCGACTACACAAACCTCAACAAACACTGCTCGAAAGATCCGTTCGGGCTTCCACGCATTGATCAGATAGTTGATTCAACAGCAGGATCGGTCCTATTATCCTTTCTCGATTGCTATTCAGGATATCACCATATCGCATTAAAAGAACAAGACCAGAGCAAGACATCTTTCATCACTCCGTACGGTGCCTACTGCTACAAGACCATGTCGTTTGGACTTAAGAATGCTGGTGCCACTTATCAAAGAGCTATACAAACATGCCTCGGTGAACAGATTGGAGAAAACGTAGAGGCATACGTGGATGACGTAGTGGTAAAAACAAAGAACCCGGACACACTAATTGAAGACTTGAAGCAAACCTTCGAAAACCTAAAAAGATGGAGGTGGAAATTGAACCCAAACAAGTGTGTATTCGGGGTTCCTTCAGGACAACTACTTGGATTCTTGGTCAGTCATCGCGGAATCGAAGCAAGCGCCAAGCAAATTTGAGCCATAACAGAGATGGGCCCTCCTCGAAGTGTCAAAGATGTGCCGAAACTAACAGGCTATATGGCGGCCCTCAATCGTTTCATATCAAGACTTGGCGAAAAAGGGTTACCTTTCTTTAAACTGCTAAATAAGAAAGATAAGTTCGAGTGGACAAAAGAAGCCAACGAAGCTTTTAAAAAGCTCAAAGCATACCTCACCTCCTCGCCCATTCTCACACCTCCAAAGAAATATGAAGACATGGTGTTGTACATTGCGGCAACTTCTACTATGATCAGCACGGCGATTGTCGTAGAAAGAGAGGAAGAAGGGCGTGTATATAAAGTACAACGCCCCGTATACTACATCAGCGAAGTATTGTCAGAATCAAAAATATGGTACCCGCATGTGCAAAAACTACTCTACGCCTTCTGATCACTTCACGCAAGCTTTGCCACTATTTTGAAGGCCATAGGATTACCGTGGTGACAGATTTCCCACTCGGAGACATCCTACACAACAGAGACGCAACAGGGCGCATATCTAAGTGGGCAGTTGAACTTGGTGCTCTCAATATTGATTTCACCCCACGAAAGGTAATTAAATCTCAAGCCATTGCCGATTTTATTATCGAGTGGACAGAAATTCAACAACCTATGTCAAATACCATCCTTGATCATTGGAAGATGTACTTTGATGGATCACTCAAGCTAGGCGAAGCTGGTGCAGGCGTTCTCCTCATTTCTCTAAACGGAAAACAACTCAAGTATGTCCTTTAGATATTATGGCAAGCTAAAAACAATGAAGCAGAATATGAAGCCCTCATCCATGGGCTATGAGTGGCAATTACCCTTGGAATCAAGAGTTTACTCGTATACGGTGATTCCGCAGTAGTCATCAATCAAGTCAACAAAGATTGGGACTGCACCAAAGAAAACATGGGAGCTTACTGTGCTGAAATATGAAAACTCGAAAAACATTTTTAAGGATTAGAAATTCTACACGTCCTACGCGATTCTAATATTACAGTAGATGTCCTTACCAAGCTCGGATCGGACAGGGCGAAGGTCCCACCCGGTGTATTCATAGAGGAATTATCAGCTCCCTCTATCAAATAACCCGGTGAGATAACCCCTGAAATCACAGCTAAAGGCACCCAAATTTTGGTAATCGCCACCTCATGGACCCAGGTTTTTATTGATTACATCAAAGAGAATAAGTTGCTACCAGATAAAGAGGAAGCTACTCGAGTTGTTCGTAGAAGCAAGAACTACGTCCTAGTAGGGGAAAAGCTCTACAGAAGAGCCGCATCATCAGGAGTACTCCTAAAATGTGTCTCATTTGAAGAGGGCAAAGAGATCCTAGACGAAATACACTCAGGTTGCTATGGAAATCATGCCGCTTCAAGAACACTAGTCGGCAAAGCATTCCGCACCGGATTCTACTGGCTAACCGCTTTGAAAGACGCAGAAGAACTTGTCAGAAGATGCAAAGGTTGTCAAATATTCGTAAGACAAGCTCATGTGCCAGCTCACAATCTCATCTGCATCCCACCCGCTTGGCCTTTCTCCTGCTGGGGGCTGGATCAAGTAGGACCTCTCAAGAAAGCAAAAGGTGGTTTCGAGTATATCTTTGTAGCAATTGACAAGTTCACCAAGTGGATTGAATACAAACCACTAGCAAAATACAGCGCTGCCAAAGCAGTCGAGTTCATCCAAGACATTATACACCGCTTCGGCATTTCCAATCGAATCATCACAGATTTGGGTTCTCCTTTCACAGCTACAGAATTCAAAAGTTGGGCACGGGATTATGGCTTCAGCATAAATTACGCATCAGTCGCACATCCAGAAGCCAACAGACAGGTAGAAAGGGCTAACGAACTCATACTAGCCGGATTAAAACCAAGATTGTATGAAGAACTAATGGACTATGGATCAAAATGGATTGAAGAATTACCCAAGGTCGTATGAGGGCTACGAACTCAAATAAGCAGAGCCATCGGATATTCACCTTTCTTCCTAGTTTATGGATCAGAAGCCGTACTACCTGCCTACTTGATTTGGACGTCACCAAGGATAGAATAATATGATGAAGGAGAAGCAGAACACACCCGAAGATTAGAACTCGATAGTATAGAAGAAGTTAGAGTAAACGCAATCCTTTAGTCAGCAAGATACCTCCAAGGATTAAGATGCCACTACAACAAGAATACCCAGCCTCAATCACTACAAATCGGAGGCCTAGTACTAAGAAGAATACAAAAAACTGACGGACGCCATAAACTACTCAGTCCATGAGAAGGTCCTTTTATTATCACAAAAGTCACCGGACCAGGCACGTACAAGTTGATAACTGAAGATAGAAAAGAAGTCAACAATACATGGCACATCAACCAACTAAGAAGATTTTACGTATGAAAACAACTCAAGGAAGAATGCATGTACAAACCACAAGAGATCAACGTTCATGATCAATAAAGATAGTGTTCCTCGACAACATATGTCTTATTATGGCTTATCAACGTTCATGATCAATAAAGATGATTTTTCTTGACAATGCATGTCTTATTATGGCTTTCCCCGAGTTGTTTCTAATGAGCATACCGGCCGAGAGCAAAAGAGCTGAAAATATGCTTGAGCCTGCCGATGAGGGTAGCTAACAAGCTAACACCTGAACCAAAAAGCAAAATGGCTGAAATTATGCCTGAGCATCCCGGCCGAGAGCAAAAGAGCTGAAAATATGCTTGAGCCCGCCGATGAGGGTAGCTAACACCTGAACCAAAAAGCAAAACGGCTGAAATTATGCCTGAGCATCCCGGCCGAGAGCAAAAGAGCTGAAAACATGCTTGAGCATGCCGATGAGGGTAGCTAACAAGCTAACACCCGAACCAAAAAAGCAAAATGGCTGAAATTATGCCTGAGCATCTCGGCTGAGAGCAAAAGCGCTGAAAATATGCTTGAGCCCGCCGATGAGGGTAGCTAACAAGCTAACACCCGAACCAAAAAAGCAAAATGGCTGAAATTATGCCTGAGCATACCGGCCGAGAGCAAAAGAGCTGAAAACATGTTTGAGCCCGCCGATGAGGGTAGCTAATAAGCTAACACCCGAACCGATCCTAAGATGTTTTTATAACCAAGGAAAGAGCCAGATGCCAGCCACATCTAGAACTAAGCAAAAAGCTGAAAAAGAAGAAGCTGAAGATACTTGAGATCTCCGGCCCTAAGTCTTTTCAGTACTAACAAGAACAGAAAGTTTGTCAAGACAACGATCTACATATACCGAGTTGTTTACACGACACAGACGAAAGTCAGACAAGCACTCGACAGATCAAGAAAGTTTGTCAAGACAACGATCTATATATACCGAGTTGTTTACACGGCGCAGACGAAAGCCAGACAAGCACTCGACAAATCAGAAAAGTCTGTCAAGACAACGATCTACATATACCAAGTTGTTTATAAGATGAAGACATCCAGGCAAAGAAGACAACAATAAAAAATAAAGAATCTTCATTCAAAAAGAAGTATAGTATTCTATTACAGAAGCTGGAGTGCAAAGGTCAATTACATCAAGCATTGTCATCAGGAGAAGAAATATCAATATTAAGATTATCAACAATCCTCCTAGCTAAATCTTCGACCTCAGGCTCCATCTTTTCTACGGCATCCAGATATTCTTGACTCTCAGCTTCATCAGCAACCTTGGACAAAGGAAACTCCGGAGAAAGAACCCGAACTTGAGTAAGAACATTTCTGGTACACAGTTGGGCGCACCTCTTCACGAACTCCTGGAAACGGGTTAGAACATGGGGAATAAACTGAGCCCAAGATTGGCCATCATCCGCTGAAGTCCGGAGAAGACCAGCTACTGACTGAAATGATTTCCACAAAGCATTCCAGTTCTCAGTAGCCGTCGCCAACTTACCAGTCAAGTCTTCAATAGTTTTTTGGACCTGTACAAGATCCCTGTCAGCTCCACACCTAATCAACTTGGCAAGCGCGAGTTTTTCTTCAGCGTGAGTAATTACCTCCTCAGCCCTGTTGTGACTATTGCGAATAATTTTCTTCATTTCCTCAATACCCTCCGAGAGCTTCTGTTTTTTAACTCGGAGAGCTAGACCAAGCACCAAAAAAAGCAAGAAGTTAGCAGAAAGGAAAATCAGAATACAAAGAGAAACAATAAGAACCCGCAATACCATTGCACTCATTCTTCATGGCCTCCACCGCAGCATCCCTCCGCTTCTCTGCCTCTACCACCCGGGCACGAAGAGCCTTTTCCTCCTTTTGGTGCGTTTGACGCCCAGTCTCCATCTCGGCTCGACAGAGATCAAACTCTGCTTTTAGGGAACTTACCTTAGAAGATAACTTTTTCTCGGTTTTAGACGAGAAAAATAAGCCGGTATGATCCTGAGAAAAAGACTGAACAAAAAGAAAGAGAGAGAAAAGGCATAAGAACAAATCAAAGACGAACATCTAAAGAAAGAACTTCATAAAAACTTACCTGGAGCTTTTCCCCAAAAGAAGTCGCAAGGGTTCCCCAGGCAGCAGTCAGCTCTGACAACCGATGAGTGGCATCGAACTGCTGCAACACATCATCATCCAAGCGCTGAGCATCGGTACCAAGAGGAGCAGAGGGAGAAGCCGCCCGATGCGAAGAAGGCAAGGCCAGTGCCATATCCTGGGAAGCCCCGGCTACCTCTTTAGAAGAATCCACCGCCGTGTCCACAGTCACCTCCAGAGCCAGCAAATCTATAGCAGCGTGATCACCGGGGACCCCTGTCTCCCTCACAGCCACCTCATCGACCGTACATGCCAAGTCCCGAGACTCAGCACACAGAGGCGCATCAGAGGACTGACAAGAGGTCGGCGAAGGGTTAAGGGAAGGCGAGGGTCTGCAAGATGATAAGGAAACTCAACGATAAGAATATGAGTCAGGAAAAAGGAAAACAGAAGCAAAGAAACACAACGGAGAATCACTCACTCAGCTATCTTCTTCTTTATAAAACCAAAAGAAGACCTTACAGGAGGAACTATGGCAGCAAAAACATCACCGCCGCTCTGCGACAGAAGCGATGTGGCCGGTACCGGAGCCCTAGAAGAACTCAAGCTCGACGGCCGCTTACTACAAGAGGACAAGTCCTAAGTTAGAACAGAAAGAGGTGCTCAACAACAGAAAAATAAGAAAATAACTCACCAGCGCATGACAAGGGGTGCATCATCATCCTCTTCTTCCTCACTCTCAAGCAAGGCAGCCATAGTGCCATCTGAAAAAGGAGAAAAGTACACAGTTAAAGGCACAAACAAACCACAAAAAGACAAAACATATTAATATGCTCACCTAGGAGCACGCTACCTACAACTAGAGTATCTGGACGAGTACTCGACGGGCGAGACTTCTTGGCAGCAGACAAACCAGAAGAAGAACTTTTAGCTCGCCCCCTCTTTCCGACACTACGAGGGCCTCGAGGAACTGGACGAGGAACATACTCCACATATACGTCAAAAACTGCGGAAGAAACACCAGGAAACATTGTGGTGGTTTGAAACTTACTAGTTAAAGAAGCCCCAGTAAGACTATCCCCAGTCTCCACAATGGCAGGACAGACATCAAGGGGGATCGGATCAACGAAGTTACGCCCCAATTCCTATAAAAGAGTAAAACAACAAGACAAGAAAGATTAAGGAAAAAGTGGATACAACAAAGGAAATACAAAAAGTACCCACATAAGAAAAAACAACTCACAGCAGGAGGCGGGTTGTTAGCACAATACTCAGGAACAGTAAGCGGGATGACACTTACTCCTTTCAACATCTTCTGAAGACGCTCGAGCACCTCCTCATCAGTCAACTCAAGGGCAGGGACCATACGAGAAGGGTCCTCCGCCCCAGAGTACTCAAACCCAAAATTCTCTCGCTCCTTCAGAGGTTGAACACGACGGCAAAGAAAACTAAAAATAAACCCGAAGTCGGTCAAGCCTTGCTGTTTCAGAGTACATATCCTCTCAAGAAATGGCTTGATTGCCTAGAGCTCAGTCGTCGTCAGAGAAATCTTTTCCCACCGGTCATTAACCACGGGACCAGATCCAGAATGAACAGCAAGAGGAGGAATCATATTGGCGGCATAAAACCAGTTGGCATGCCAATCCCTCACAGAATCAACCAAGTCATAATCAAAGAATTTATTCTTAAAACTTTGGCGAAACTGAATCCCGCAGCCACCAAGAACATGGGTGTCATCGCGATGGGGATGAGGCTTCAGACGGAAGAAGTAACGGAAGAGAGAAAGAGAAGGAGGAATTCCAAGAAAAGTTTCACAAAGATGAACAAAAACAGAAATATGGAGGACAGCATTGGGAGCAAGATGGTTCAAGCTAATCCCAAAATAACCAAGGAATCGATGAAGAAAAGCAGAAGCAGGAAGGCAGAGTCCAGCACGGATAAATGAGACAAAAAGAACAATCTCACCAGGACCTAGAGTTGGGACACGATGCTTGCCCGGAGCTTTCCAATCAGCAATATCCTTACTCTGGATCAGACCATCGCTAACAAGCTCGTGCAACTGAGGATATCCTCAGTTGTAGTCGGAGCCGGCCAAATCTTCTGAGCAGCCCTCATGGCCATGAATTCTTGATTCTCAATTACCGAAAGCGAGGCCTTCTCATCCACAAAGGCTGCCTGGGACTTGCTTTCGGATTTCTTCCTACCCATATACTAGCGAAAGCAATACAGCACTAAGAAAAGGTGATGCTCAGACGGTGGCGCTCAGATGACGGTGACAATGGCGGCGATAGAGTTTTGAAGACTAGGGTTTCAAGGGAAAAGCAGGGCGATAAAGAAAAAGAAGAAGAAAGGCATTTAAATAGATTTTACAGCAGTAAAACGCGGCCCACCGGGCCCGTTTAAATACGGCATGAGAACGCAACGGTCCATTTACTGACACAGCTAAAAAGACGTACGACACAAATCCACACAACGGTATAGTTCAACGGGCAGATTTTGTACTTATCCATACAGCAACACAGCAGAATTATCATATTGCTACAAAAAGAACTCATCAACCATGAAGCAACGAATGGTTACCTCACAAGAAACACAAGAACCCGGTTCTTATAGAAAGAACTCAGAAATCTCATAAACAACCAAGACTCCATTAGAAAAAAAGAATGACAACTCAGAAGACAAGATTCTTTCTATTATAAATGGTTTCAAAAAATAGAAGATTACACATCTTACAAGACCCAACGAACTCGGTACTACGACAAGCAAGGTAGCAAAGAGGAACCCGAACACAGCTAGGCTCTAGAACGACTACGTGTTCCAAATTGCTACTCGGTAGAACAAACCGCACTAGGCTACACTGTTTTCTTTAAAGGACGGACGCAGTGCATCCAAGGCGGAAATCGTCAACACGGCGAGACAACATAGACCAGGGAAAGCCGATAGGCATCTGTCTACCCAAGTCCGATGTGATACTGGATATGGTGTTGATCTGCACCGACAGTCTCAGGGCAGGCGGCGAGGATCAACCCGGAACTGCTGGATGAAGGAACGTATCCCACATCACAAGACTTCCTCCAACTACCGCCACGTATTTCCCGGTATAATGCCGCTGCGGGATTAGTCTACCTCTAATCCCTATCACAAGACTCCCTCTAGCTACGACAAGATACACAAGAACTACAAAATACGCCCGGGGGCTGCTCTACTTCACAAACTATCATATTCATGACTACGGAGATTTCAGACCATAAAACAAAATGCTCGATGAATCAAAACAGCACACCAGGAGGGTATTTATAGATAAAAGAAGCGGTGCACATGGACCGGGAGCACCAGTAGAATAAACCTAACAAAGGACACAGTGAAAAGATAGAATTCAATAAAAGAGGACTCAGGCGTGAAGGAGCAGTACTCAAGAACGAGCATATTCGGAAGAATATACCAACACTGTACAACTTGTGAACAGACAGCATTTACTCTCAACCACCACCATACAACTACATCTGACAAAAGCAAACTACCAGAGAACATGCCAAGATCCTGTATCCAAGTTTTTTCGAATAAAAGAACCCAGGTATATGCTCGGGGGCTGCAATAGGAAAGGCTTTCAGTCCTTTGAACAACTCAGATTCAAGACGGGGCTGCAACAGAAGAGGTTTTCAGTTCTTTGAACAACTCGGAATCAAGACCCTCCAACTCTTTGTTCCAAATAGCAAGAGGCTCAAGGGCTGCACTCAGTGAGTGCACTTTTTTCTTTGAAAATGCGCACTTCACTCAGAAGACTTCTTCAAGACAGCAGTTTTCAAACAACATAAGATTCAAGACCCTCCAACTTTTTGTTCCAAATAGCAAGAGGCTCGGGGGCTACACTCAGTGAGTGTACTTTTTTTTTAAAAAGCGCACGTCACCAAAAAGACTTTTTCAAGATAAACCACTTCAAGGCCTCACAACAAAAAGAACCCGGAACTAGCTATATCTGAGCTCTTTTTGATAAAGAACCCGGGTATATGCTCAGGAGACCAATCAGAGCAATTTCAAGAGAAGACCCTCCAGCTCCTTGTGGCAAAAAGCAAGAGGCTCGGGGGCTACACCCAAATGGGAGTATTTTTTTCTTCAAAAAGGTACACACAACGCAAAGATCTCACGAAGCTCTACACGGTTTCGCTCAAGAAAGCACTCGGACGACGCTTGTTCCTAACTCGACAAGATCTGAAGGAACAAGACGAGGCTTCCAGAGCTCAACCATGAAGTGCTCGGGGGCTTGTCGGTGTGGGACCCACGGGATACCCCGCAAGGAACGGAGATGATCTAGTCCAACTTGGATTCTTCCCAAGTAATGCTAGTAGTAGTATTATTCTGAAATCCTACTAGAAACTCTAATTGTAAACCGACTAAGATTCTAACCTCCTGACTATATAAAGGAGGGCAGGGTTCCTAGAGAGAGGATTTGACGACACAACACTTTACAATCAATCCAACGCAAAGGCTAAACATCGACTGGACGTAGGGCTATTACTCGATCAACGATCTAGGGTCCGAACCAGGATAAATTGACTGTCTCTTGCATTTACCATCGAGTTTCGCATACGCTGAAGCCCGAAAAAACTGCCCCGGGTACCCTCGTGGCAGGCTATCGGTGGTGAAACATCGACAAAATCCATAGAAATAATTTGTAAATTTCTCTGAAAAATTTGGTATATATTTGTGTTATCCTCAAATTACACCACTATGTCCAATAAATTACACTAAATAAGTTATTGTAAATATGGTAATAAGTTAGTGTAAATATAGCTAAAAAACAACATAAGTGCACAGAAAAAATTCAGTTAACAGCAGGGGCCAAAACAACTGAACGTCACCTTCGAATGGTACGCAACGAATTTGGCTGCAAGGAAGGGAACGTGGCGGGATGAAATAGAGCGATGAGCTGTGCTGTAGCCTGTATCTTATATTGATTGATGATGTAACGTTTTTATACGCATTTACTCGTCTGCGGGAGCCTGAAATTTTGCGTTCCCGTCGATCGACGTGCTCGGGTGTTCGATCGAAGATTGATGATCCAGATTGTCCATCTTCCTCTTGGGTTCAGCGACACAGTTCATCTTCTTCTGTGGTTCGGGATTGGGGGATTTCAATGGCGGCGGCGGCTAGGGTTCTAGCGTCCCGCACCCCACTCTTCTTACTCAACTTCGGCGGGCTTAGAAGGGAGTTGGGGGAGGCAGGCCGGTCGAGCGGTGGAGACAGCGGGAGGGCGGCTTAGGGTCCTAGCAGTGGCAGACGGCCGAACCAGGCCAGGGCAGTGGCGTCCATGGACGGAGCTCGCCGCAGAAGAAGGAGAGGGAGGGGGAGAAGGCAGCCGCAGCTGGAGCACTAGGGTTTTATCGGAGCTCCGTGTCCGCTGGAGGACATCGCGGCCAGGACGAAAGGAGCGCAACAGGAGTTAAAAGGTGACTAACGTTTTATCAAAGCATCAGTCACTTGTGAGAGTGACGTACCCTTTTTTATAAGAAAGAACCCAGCATACAAACCAAGAGTTTCAATTACTCTCCCCTTCATAGAAATTAACTTTAGAGTTATATAATTTAAATTATTTTAAATTTAATTAATTTATAAAAGCTAGCAAATATGTTTATATGTTGTGACAGAAGGAAAAGAATTATCAAACGTTCAAAAAGATAACAAAAATGGTATGTATCTATTTATATTTAATCCTTTCAATAAAATTCAAAAGTTATGATTTATTTTATAATGACCATGACATCCATAATATGTATAACCTAGGGTTTATTTGCTTTAGTTGTGAGATGTAAAAAAAGCTATTGTGAGCTATAATGTGGAAAAGTTATAAGCTATTTGGCTATCTCCTCTCTCTAGCTCAATTAAAATAATTGTGAAATAGCTCTCTATTTTCACTTATTTGAAAAAGCAGCAAAAGCAAGGTTAAGGTGCTTTCAAAACTGTACTACATGAAAGCAACTGTTTATGAAAAAGCAGGTTTAGATTTCACCTGTTTGGTTGGTTGTTTGTATTTTTTGGCAGCAGAAGCACTTTTCATAAGCTCAACCAAACACAACCTTAATATTGACAATAATAGGACAATGTACTATTAAGCTTTCAAATTAAAATGCAACCTTAAAACATTTTTTTCTTCCATAACAAAGCACAAAAATATTTATTCATAAATATAGCATAAATTTATTTTTTACAATTTAATATTGAGTTATGTAATCGCATTTGAGGACTCATAAAAATATGTAACTCTAATCACTAATTAAAGTCGACATGAACTTAGGTGTCGACTTGTCAAGAACTAGTCTGTGAGCTAATGATTATGGCAGTAGAGCCGTTGATGATTATGACGGTAGACATTTCTCAACTTTTCACATGGTAAAATTTCACGAGTATATACAACATGGAGACATATTTACTTAAATTGGATTGAACAACAACCTGCTTAAGATTTTACTTTACTAATAATACAAAATACGGAAGAGTACCTGTCGGGTTCATAAACCCGGGGTCCCCAATGAGCCCGCTTCTCAGCAAAAGCTCGGTCCAGCAGACGACGTTGCAACAACGCGCGACTCCTAAGCCGGCCCACATACATAACGACAGGCCGGAAGAGCGATCCAGTCTCCGATCGGAAGGCCTGGCCAAGGAGGGGATGATGCTCGCTTCCGACTCCGACCCGCTTTTCCGACCGAGGAATACGCAGAACCTCTGCTTACAGCTCTTCTCCGATCGGCACGGTCGGAGCCGACTGGGAACAACCGACCGAGGACGCCCGCTCGGTAAGGACCCAAGAATCAGGCGGAGCAGATAAGGCGGGGCGCTCAAGTCAACTACAATACCGAGGACCGTACCCTGCACACCTGCAAGACAGTACCGCCAGGACATGTCAGAATGGTGCTCTACAACTTTCCAAGCATGTCAGAACCCCAATAGTGTTGTGGGCGCCGACATTTGCCCTACAGTGTTGTGGGCACCGTCATTTGCCACACCAGGCGAACACGGTAAAACCTGACATACGCGTCTGACATAAACAGTATTGTGGGCGCCGACGACCGTCTTGTATCCGGCAGCGTGGGCAACAAGACTTGGTAGCACACGTGCACGCACTCACTCACTCTCTCTTGTAAGGTCATCCCCTTCACCTATAAAAGGGGATGCGCTCTCTCCCAACGAAGGACGGTCTTTTCCGACTCTCTTTCTGCTTAGCTTTAGACATTCTGAGCACTCGAACAGCTCCACGACTCTAGAACTCTAAAGTTACACAAAGCATACGTTCTAAGACGTAGCGCACGTTGGAGCTCCCGTCACTCTCGACCCTTCGGTTCAGAGCTCGACCGGACCTTCGACACCCCTTCTTATTTCCACTTGTTTGTAACCCCACAACAAACTTTGAGCACCTGGGTTCAGGGATAAAGTCACCGACCGACTTGAACTGGACGTAGGGCACGTTGCCTGAACCAGTATAAATCCTGTGTCATTGAGTGCTAGGCCATATCCGATCATAACGCACGACAAAACTACAAATATTTACTTGTTGGTCACTTTTCGCACCGACAGTACCGATATCGATGATACAAAATAAATACACTACAAACATATATTTCACGGTATATCCAATAAACCTATTTTGATTCATGTTTTTCTATTAATTTAGTTAAATCTAAGATAGTTTGACTTTAGACAATTCTATAAGTTAATTTATTTTAGAACAAAGTACCACATCATTAAATCTTATTCTATTACTAACTAGCAAAATGACCCATATAAATAGCATAAGGAGCAAATTTCTGCGGAACTTCTACAACCGTTGAACTTCTACACATATCTGCTGAACCTCGATACTTCTGCTGACTACTACTGTTAATGTCTCAGTTCTACTCTTTCCTGCTTTGCAATCCTAGAGTCGTCTTGGCACATGTTGGCATGCCATCTACTCCTTCTGTGCTCATTTATGTGTCGTTTGGGCCTCCTCCTAGATAAATGAACGAATCTTCGAATCAGGACACACGTAACATCCACATAGGTAAAAGGTGCTCTGGGGGCGTTTAGATTCAATTTTTTTTGGATTTTGGCTACTGTAGCACTTTTGTTTGTATTTGACAATTAGTGTCTAATTATGGACTAATTATGTTCAAAAGTTTCGTCTCGTGATTTCTCACCCAACTGTGCAATTAGTTTTTTTCGTCTATATTTAGTACTCTATGCATGTGCCGTAAAATTCGATGTGACGAGTTATGTGTAAAATTTTTTGGAATCTAAACGGAGCCTGAGTCTGGACAGCCACAACCATAGCCAAAATGACTAGTAAATAGGGACGGAGGGAGTAGATAATTAGAAGAGAAACATTCTAGGTTCAAACTAGGATATATGGTAATTTTTTCGCAGAGAATTTTGATTGGTTCTCATTTACTCTATCTAATCACTGTTTCGGCATAATTTATTGTACGGATACTGTACTTTCATGCTTTAACGTGTGTATATATATATATATATATATATATATATATATATATATATATATATATATATATAAGGTTTTACTCTCCTCGAAAAAAAAGGTTTACTCCCACATCGAGCGAGTACGACAAGGAGGACCAGGGCACTAGTAGTCTAGGACAGTGAGCAAACCCTGTTCTTTACTGCAAGAGAAAAAAAATGCATATCACACCGGAGAGGAACGCACAGTGCAGACTGCAGAGCGCACAGGCAAAGAATCTCCACAGTAAGGCTGTGTTTGGTCGGATGAAATTTAGGAATTTAGCTACAGCATCATTTTCGTTTTTATCTGGCAATTAGTGTTCAATCATGGACTAATTAGGCTCAAAACGTTCGTCTCGCGATTTCCAACCAAACTGTGCAATTAGTTTTTTTTCGTCTACATTTAATGCTCTATGCATATATCGTAAGATTCGATGTGATGACTACTGTAACACTTTTTGAGAATTTAGTTTTGAAACTAAACGTGCCCTAGAGAAAAGGAATTCAGAAAGAACACAGAATCTTCAATGTCATGGCTCGTGAGCCCTGGCCATGGCTCTCGCGTGAGGCGTGACAGCGACGCATCGTCGTCGGTCCTCATGCATGGCGACATTCTTACACTCCCATGGCGACATCGTCCTCGTTTCTCGCAGTCGCAGGTCAACGTGTCCTCACGAGATTGAGTGCGCTCGCTGGGATTATCTACGCCCCTCCTTTTCTCTCTCTCTCTTTCTACACGAGAACAAATACCAAGAAATAAAACATTAAAACCCATTGATTTTTCCGCTCACAGACTTGCGTTGGCGCAAAGCAAATTGTCATATAAATTATCAGGAACCTTTATGTTTATATGTGTCGTACATATTTTCTCTCCCTGTCGACATTTTAAATTGCGCAACTTCTTTTGAAAAGAACGGGAAGGAATGCGCCCGCCGCATGACGACATCCTGGGCGCTATAAAACCAGGAGGACGTGTGCACTGGGTTGTCATCGCCCGCGCCTTTGTGCTTCCGCGCTTGACGCGTCCGTGAGCGTTGCTTCATCTGTCGCTGCAATGGGCTCCCTGGCCACCGCGGACGAGCCGTTGCCGCCGCTCAAGTACCCTCAGGCTCGCCGCGACGACGACATTGTCGACGACTACCATGGCGTCCTTGTGCCGGACCCTTACAGATGGTGAGTCTTCAATATTTATGTGCGCTCCTGATATGTCTTGCTATCTTTCCGCCCTATATTCCTTCGAGGCGTTTTTGCATTTGTTTGCGCCTTCATCAGCCCTTCAGTGTTTTGGAGATTATGGTGGTGTTCTTAGCATTTTGTCCGTAAAATTTGCTTCAATAACAATTTGTATGCCAAGAACGAGTAGAGAAACGCCCATTTGCCCATTCAAGAATCGCCCGTTCAATATCCGGTTCTTAGTGTAAAGTGAACGCCACCTAGCTTTTCTTCGGAACAAAAAGAAGCTATGACTTTGCTACGGCCCTGTTCGCTTATCTTATAAGTCGTACTGTTTCAGCGAAGGAACATTGTTTTTCTCTCATATCAAATCAGCAAATAGTACTTTCAGCCATGGCTTTTCAGCGAAGCGAACAGAGCCATTAATATTTTCGTGTCCCAATCTACCGTTTTTACTAAACGTGTTTTGAGATCGATGCTGTTGAAACGATGACTTATAATGTAGTATAATCCAAGAAGACAACCTATGCTCCGTCATATTAAATGGCCGCAATTTTATTTTATTTTGCTCCATCTTTGAATAGCGATAAATTAGAAATAGATGATGGCCATATTTGAAGATCTAATTGAAGAGTTGTTGGAGGGTTTTTTTCTTTTTTTTCTGGGCAAAATCGCTATTTCTATCAATGCAGAAGAATATAAAAGGACTATTGGAGTTGCTTTAAGGAGCGTACAAGATATGGAAAATAGTTAGAGGATGAAAAGATATAAAAAACAGGTCTTATTTAAATAGTTCTCTAAACGGGGATTTGGAGATACTCTTAACACCATTGCTCCCACATTTAGCAAGGGTATAATGGTTTTCTCAATCCTTAGAGCGTCTTAAACGTTAAAGCTGCACCAACAGGTAATAGTGAAAGTACATTGTATATCTAGAGAAGAGAATAAAAAAGAGAGAACTTACTCTCGTATAAGCAATAAGCGGTATGGATTATGGAAGCCTATATAATAATGGGCTCAGATAGCAAGTTAATGTAAGGATGACTAAAAAAAATAAAGGTGAGAATGAAATGAATAAAATATTAATAAAAAATAACAAAAACAACTATCATATAATTTGGTTTTTATAGTTCAATTTATGTGGTTTTTATAGTTCAATTTATACTCCAACACTTAGCTTTGGCTGTGTTTAGTTCCCCATGGAATGCAAAATGCAAAATGCCAACTACTTTGGAATGATGAAATGCAAAATGCCAAAATTTTCATGGGTGTGTTTAGTTCCATCCAAAATGCCAAATTTTTCATGGGGTGGGTGAGGGCTTTTTGGCTTTTTTTGGCCTCTTGAGGCCAAAATCCAAAATGGAGAATGGATACCTTTTTGCCAAAAATTTTGCATGGTGTTTAGTTCCATTCTGCAAAATGATGGGTCAAAATCCAAAAAATTTTGGGTGAAATGGGGAACTAAACACACCCTTTATGTCTTTATTATTGGACTTACTCTTATAAATACTTCCCCGTGCTAATCACCATTTCTCGAAAAGATTGCTGATTCCTCACCATCGTGGCGCATCTCGGAGTACACGACCACACGTGCACGGTGCACGGTGCACGGTGCACTACTCTGTACAGTGCTCACTACCGCCGAAAGGCGCACGGCTTACACTGCCGGTGCCGGATCGCCACCCTGACCCAACCCCGCCAAAACTGACCACCGACACCACTGGACAAAATGAGAATTCGATTGCAAGCTCACGGCTATACTGTTCAACAAGGGTTTATTTAGTTGTACTTCACTCTAATTCATGTCGGCTAGAAAGTAGAAAATTAATTTATTCCTCATCTTAGTTTCTGTCAGCCTATTTAATTTGGTGTTCGGATCCGATGAGTCTCTGTCACATCGGACGTTCGGATACTAATTAGAGGACCAAACATGAACTAATTATAAAATTAATTGCACAAATGGAGAATAATTTACGAGATAAATTTATTAAACCCAATTAATCCATTATTAGCACATGTTTACTGTAGCGTCACATTGTCAAATCATAGACTAATTAGGTTTAATATATTTGTCTCGCAAATTAGTCTCAATCTATACAATTAGTTTTGTAATTAGTCTATATTTAATACTGCAAACTAGTGTCTAAATATCTAATATGACATGGACTAAATTTTCGGAGGTGGAACCAAACGCCCTAACAAATCCTAAAATAAAATATCACCTATAGGGTCACAAATTTTTGAGTTAGTTATCCTCTGACATATCTCCCTAAAACACCATCTTTAACATAGATTTACGGTTATCGAGTGAGCTCTAAAAATTTGTTGAGCTCAAGTTAATATTGCCCCCTCCTAGGGTGACATAGGGAGGCCGCTTATCAATATGACAGTTCATCTTTTCTTATTTTCTTTCTTTTTCTCCGCCTCACCCTCACTACTCATTGAAAAAATCTAGTGGGGACGGTCCCTAGGAATCAATAGTGGGCACCACCGTCGATTTGCGACCTTATCCATACACACACATCTAATGCATGAAGCTGTTGCTTAAATTTAGGGGAAATAATTAAAAGGAAAAATTATCTCTCTTATTGTCGGTGTTTCGAAACGCCAACTAGTAAATTTGTGTTTGCGCGTTTGGCCCGGATGGTGTGCTTGGAGGACACAAGGGTTTATACTGGTTCGGACGGAATGTCCCTACGTCCAGTTCAAGACGAGGTCCGTGCCCGAGGGGTCGGGCGAGATGGAGCCCGCACCCTCGGGGTCGGGCGTGATGGAGTATGCGTCCTTAGGGTCGGGTGACACGGAGCCCACGCCCTTGGGGTCGGGCGAGGCGAAGACCACGCGCCGAGGGGTCTGGCTAGACAGAGCCTGCGCCCTCGGGGTCAGGCGAGACAGAGCCCGCGCTCGAGGGGTCTGGCGAGACGGAGCCCGCGTCCTCGGGATCGGGCGACACGGAGCCCGTACCTTCGGGGTCGAGCGAGACGGAGCTCGTACCCTCGCGGTCGGACGAGACCAAAATACGCTCTTGACCATCCGGGTGAGTTAGCGTTCGCGGCCATCAGCCTCATTCTGTCAGGTATCCCTAATACTGATACCTGGCACTCATGAATTAGATGCATGTGCATGAACTGATGAACACATGTCATGGATCAACGATGGGTGCCCATGATTGCTCTAATCCAACCAGCTTTCTCCAACACCCCCATGAGGAGGTGGCACGGGGCTACAATGTGAACTAGACGCAGGCGGGACTCTTGGTGTTGTCATTCCGAGGCATCTCTCGAGCTCCTCTAACGTGTGAGTACACATAGTGTGGTACAAGTGGCAAAGTTCTTTGCACAAGTGGTTGGGTCACCCTTCAAAAATGGGAAAAAAGAAGATCAGATTTGGGGAGGGTTTCCCTCTTTGGGGTGGGAGGTTTAGGTTCCTGTCCTTTTTGGCGTATCTCTCGTCCTATTGCTAATAATGACCTTTTTTTTTTGGAAATTGGGTTCAGATCCAATTGAAGTATTCTAAGGCCCTGCTCGCTTCGCTGAAAAAACAAGACGAAACACTGTTCTAGCTGATTTGTTTTGAGAGAAAAACACTGTTTCGACTGAAAAAAACAAGTTGAAAAGTACGGATTATAAGAGAAGCAAACAGGACCTAAGTACCAATTTGTACATACCAAATCTCATACTTAAAAAAAATGAAAAAGAAGGCTCAGTATAATTTTAGAACGTGTCTAGCCAACAACCTATTGTTTTAGCTCCTCCCAACAATTATTTTTTTTTCTTGCACTTACACTGTCATATAGCTATATTTACACCGCCTTATTACTATATTTACATTGATTCCTCAGTATAATTTATTAGATAGAGTGATATAATTTAGAAATAACACAAATATATGTCAATTTTTTCAAAAAAAATTCAAATTATTTATTCACGGATATCATATACAGATATGGTATATGCCAAATTACTCTGCAGACGCGCGCGGTAGCAAGCGCCGCCTGCCTCCTGACGCACATACGCTTGGGCCCCACGTCCTTCCTCTCTGCGTGCAAACCGGTCCCCTCCTCTACAGACCCCTCCTCTACAGACTGGGCTGCATGCGCCGCCTGCCTCCTGTCTCCTCTCATCCTCTGCAAACCGTTGCATAGTACGCATGGGCTACGGCCTACGGGGTAGGACGGCCGCGCGCGCCACTTCCGCCCGCGCCTCCCGCGCTTCACGAGGTTATATCGGGCGGCAGATCAGGCTGCACGGGTCAAATCGGACACTAGAAAATCCGGTTGTCAGAGGCAAACAAAACAACCTTAGTGAACCTCTTTTGTGGAATAGCAAATCTGTAATTTTATTTGCGGTACCTTCTTTCTTTTTTCAAACCAAACTTAGTGAACCTCTTTTGTTTTCTTTGGTTTAGAGTCTTTAGATTTAGACATCGTGCTGACACCGTGCCAATTGTTCTGCACCGTGATTATATAAACGTACGCTATTAGGATGGAGGAGCTGGATTCGAAGGAGGTGAAGGAGTTCGTGGACTCGCAGGCGGCCGTGGCCAGCGCCGTGCTGTCCACCTGCGACCACCGCGGCCGCCTGCGCGGGCAGCTCACCGCGCTCTTCGACCACCCGCGCTTCCGCGCGCCCTTCAAGCGCCGGGGCAGCTACTTCTACTTCCACAACCCGGGCCTCCGGCCGCACAGCGCCCTCTACGTGCAGCACGGGCTGGGCGGCGAGCCCGACGTGCTGCTGGACCCCAACACCTTCAGCGAGGACGGCACGGTGTCGCTCGGCATGGTCGGCGTGAGCGACGACGGCGAGCACCTGGCCTACGGCACCAGCGCCAGCGGCAGCGACTGGGTCACCATCAGGGTCATGCGCGTGCGCGACAAGGAGCACCTGCCCGATACGCTGTCCTGGGTGAGCACCTCATCGACCCTGACGAGACGAGCTCTCTTGTTGTTGATGAGAGTTTCAACTGATTGCTGCCTGAATTGTTTTTAAAACATCACGATGCAGGTGAAATTCTCGCGCATCGCGTGGACTCATGACGGCGGGGGTTTCTTCTACTCGCGTTTTCCGGCTCCAAGGTTAGTGCCGAAATTTGTAGTTCTACACTGCTCGTTCTGAAGAAATGGCAGCTGTGTTCCAAGCTTCAGTTAGCAATGTTGGTTGCTGGTGAGCAGGGAAGGTGGTGGAGCGATGGATTCTGGGATCAAGACTGACGTCAATCTCAACCACGAAGTCTACTACCATTTCCTTGGGACAGAGCAGTCACAGGACGTGTTGTGCTGGAGAGACCCTGACCATCCCAAGTACATATACATCCCTGAAGTCACAGAAGACGGGAAGGTATGCTAGCTGGCCCTGATTTTTTATTTTGGTGCAAAAAAGGTTGTTAGCACTGACACCATCGAAGATAATCCTAGTCTGATGATATCTGTTGCTACCTGTCGCAGTACGTGATCCTTTCAGTGTCAGAAACGTCAGAGCCGGTGAACAAGCTGTACTACTGCGACCTCTCAGCTCTTGCTCACGGGCTGGGCGGCACGAAGAGCACCCATGGCAACGGCATGCTCCCCTTCGTCAAGCTCGTGGACAGATTCGAGGCCTACTACGGGCTCATCGCCAACGACGGCACCGAGTTCACGTTCCTCACAAACAATGACGCGCCAAGGTACAAACTGGCGAGGGTCGACGTCGGCGACGAGCCCGAATCGTGGACCGATGTCGTTCCCGAAGACGAGAAGGCTGTCCTGGAATCGGCGTGCGCCGTCCATGGCCACAAGCTGCTGGTGAACTACCTGTCGGATGTCAAGTACGTCCTGCAGATGAGGAGCTTGGTTACTGGAGAGTTGCTTCATGGCATACCCATCGACATTGGCACTGTCAACGGGATCTCTGGCAGACGATCCGACTCCGAGGTGTTCATCGAGTTTGCGAGCTTCCTCACCCCCGGGATCATCTATAGGTGCGATGTCAGCGCTGAGATCCCAGAGATGAACGTGTACAGAGAGATCTCAGTTCCAGGCTTTGACCGAAACGAGTTTGAAGCAAAACAGGTAACTTCTCTCCAACTGTAAACAATGCTGTCACCTGATCAGTGATCATTTGAGTGTACCTGAACTATGTGTTGTTGTTTTTTATCCATTCATTCAGGTATTTTATCCGACTAAGGATGGAACCAAGATCCCAATGTTCATCGTATCCAAGAAGGGCATCGAACTGGACGGCTCACACCCAGCGTTACTGTTCGGCTACGGCGGTTTCGGCATGAGCATGACGCCGCAATTCAGCGTCACCCGCGTCGTCCTCATGAGGAACCTGGGGTTCGTGACGTGCGTCGCCAACATCAGGGGCGGCGGTGAGTACGGCGAGGACTGGCACAGGGCCGGGTCGCTCGCCAAGAAGCAGAACTGCTTCGACGACTTCGTCGCCGCCGGCGAGTTCCTCGTCTCCGCGGGCTACACCAGCCCGGCGAGGCTGTGCATCGAAGGCGGCAGCAACGGGGGGCTCCTGGTAGCTGCCTGCATGAACCAGGTTAGACTTTCGTGTGTCCCCCCTGTCTCAGTTCATGCATCATGCGCTGCAGGGAAATGAACAGGACGCTGATCTGTTTGTGTGGGTTGGGTCGTGGCTGCAGCGCCCTGATCTGTTTGGCTGTGCCCTGGCCCATGTGGGAGTGATGGACATGCTACGGTTCCACAAGTTCACCATAGGTACAGTTCTGCCTCTGTTCCTGAAGAAGAAAAACACAAGTTGTCACGAATTAGTTTCACTGCAAAAGGTACAGACTCCTCACGAATCTGCTCCTCTGCATCTGTTGTACAGGTCGTGCATGGACTTGCGACTTCGGGTGTTCGGAGAACGAGGAAGAGTTCCACTGGCTTATCAAGTACGGCGCTGACTGCTTATTTCTCCGAACGTTCACACAGAATCATCTTCCAATGACGCATTGATCATGCATGCAGGTACTCCCCCCTCCACAACGTGCGGCGGCCGTGGGAGAAGTGGGCGGCCGCCGCCGCTGCCAGCTGCAACCCAAGCGGCCGCGGCGGCTTGGGCGGCCAGTACCCTTCAACCATGCTGCTGACGGCGGACCACGACGACCGCGTCGTGCCGTCGCACACGCTCAAGTTCCTCGCGGTACGTACGTGGTCTCGACTCGATCGATCGGCTGCTCTCTTCTTTTTCCGTAGCCCCGCCGTACGTGTCTGACGCGCTGCTGTGCTGTGCTGTGCTGTGCTGTGCTGTGTCCACTCGAATCCAATCCAATGCGATGATCCGGCAGACGATGCAGCACGTCCTGCGCGCGGGCGCGGAGGGCAGCCCGCAGACGAACCCCATCATCGCCCGGATCGAGCGCAACAGCGGCCACTGCTGCGGCCGCTCCACGCAGAAGATCGTATGCTCTGCTTCTCGCGCCCTGCTTTCTCGCTCGTTGTTAAAAAAAACTTGGGAGTTTGCCACGTCTCGTGCTCGGTCCTCTGAAATCTCGCTCCGTTTTGTTTGTGGGTGGCAGATCGACGAGGCTGTGGATCGATACGCGTTCGCGGCCAAGATGATGGGAGTCTCTTGGATCGATTGAGTAACGAACCGACCCACATGACATGAAGCCGGCGGCAGTGTTTCCGTGTGAATTCGATGAGCGCGCATTGACCAAGCATGGCGCTAGGTTAGAATGTATCGATACTGTATGTATTGTAACCGGCCAGGTTACCAAAGTGGCGTGACAATGTAACCGGCCATATAGCTTGCCTTGTTTTTGTTTTTTACTTCGTCAAAGTTTCGGGTCAGCGATCCAGCGTCATCATGATGCTGGGACCATGGGACGGTAGCTAACGCCGCACCCTTGTGATGTTTGTTTGCGCTTTCTTGTGGCAATGCGTGATCCAGAGATATGGCCCGGCATATACAACTTTCGTTTGCCTTAGACATAAACAAGCTGGTTTCCAATTTTTACACATCAGGTAATATGCCAAAACCTCTAAATTGTACTGATATTGCTTTTTTTTTATTCCTAAAAAGGCAAATACTACTCGTGTCACTGGTTACAGGCCTATTGACCTTACTAATATAGTTTATCGTATCATAGCTAAATCCTTGGCAAACCGTCGTCTTAAAGAAGAGTTACATGATTACACTCAAGGCAGGAGAATTACTGGTAACATTATCATAGTCCAAGAAACTATCCATTCTTTCAACTTGAAGTCCTTTGCACAACATGTTTTCATGCTGAAAATTGATATTGCTACAGTGTTCGATCATATTGAATGGCTTTTTGTCCTCGATGCGTTACGACGTCAGCGACACGACAAACATTTAATCAGACTAATCCATGCTTGCATTTCAATTGCCTCCTTTGCTATCAATGTTAACGTTGAACCCTATGGTCACGTTTCAGCCACGAGAGAGGGTATTAGAAAGGGATGTCCGCTCTCACCTTACTTATTTAGAATTCCTATAAATGATTTATCTAATAGATTGGAAGATGCTTTGGAAAATAAATTATTGAAAAGAGTCACTTTAGGTCCAGCATGTCCGCCCATTCACTCCATAATATTCAGCAGGTGCAAATAGTTACCAATATTCTTGTCTTTTGTGCTATTTTAGGACAAACACCAAATTAGACAAAAACTTCAATTCTTTCCAGCAAAAAGGTGACCCAACCCTTGCAAGCTCAAATCAAAACCTTTTCCCTGTCCAAGATTTCAAGCCAACCACTATGCAACTTGCTCATCCTTTTTTGTGGGGTGGGTGGGTGGGGGGGAATCACCTTGGTCATCCTTTACTTATCACCCATAAGGACAAAAATAAAGCTTATGGTTTCATATATCAAAACTAAAATCTAGATAATGCTGAGAAAAACCAATTTGCTCAATCATGCTGGCAGACTTACACTCATCCAATCTTGTTTAAACTCCCATTTATAATATTTTATTCAACAAGGATTTTCTAGCAAGAATCATAGAACCCATTTGCTACAAATCACGGGAATCCATATGAAGGTTTTGTACATCTTCCAACAAGTACGTTTTGTACATCTTTCAACAAGTACGGAAAGATAAAATGATCGAGCTGAGAGTTAAGACCGTTCGTTAGCACTACTTCAACAGATTTTTCAGTGAACAAATAGTTACCCGTTCGCTGATGTTGAAATTTAGCTTATGCTGATACTTATGCTAAAATATTATGAGAGTAAAACAATATTCTATAGCTGAAAAGTAGTTCTGAATAAGATCAAACAAATAGGGTCAGTATTTTCCTCTCATAACAAATCAGCATAAGAAACGGTATTTTTCTCTCATTTTTCAGCGTCTTTTTCCCCGGTTTGGTGCAAAAGTAGACACTTGCTGGCTTGGCGTCCCCAGGAGCCTATTCGTTTCGGCTGGATTAACTTATAAGCCGTGGCTGGCTAATTTAGTGCGAAAAAAAAATATTGTTCGTTTAATGAAAGCGAGATACCGAACAGGCTGCGGATCTGCGCCCGCTACATGGCTAATTGTACAATCTGGGAAAAAAAGACTTTTATAATCGGTGAAAAACGAAAATTGAGGACGGGGCAGAGGTCGCCGCATTCGGGAAGCGAAACGTGTGCATCTCAGCATCTCACCCGATTCCGTCGTCCTCACGAGTCACGACCAGCACGCGTACAGAAGGAGCTTCTCGAACGCGTGCCCTAGCCTGACTCCTCCGCAGTCCCCACCGCCGGCCAATTTCTCCAGCCAAGGCACCTCGCCGACCTCCATTCCTCCTGAATCGCATAGCAAAGTCCAGATTGCAGTTGCTTCGGCCCATCCGGCCGTCACACCAGCTCCACGCCGCGCCGTCGCCAGTCGCCGCACGAGAGGGGGCCCCGCGATGCCGAAGAAGATGGGCGTGAACTCCAAGGCGGAGGCGGCCCGCGAGCGCCGCTCCGCCGCGGAGGCCGACCGGCGCGACCGCCAGGAGCGCGCCAAGGAGGAGCAGTACTGGGCCGAGGCCGACGGCCCCAAGACCCGCGCCGCGCGCCGCCGGGAGGAGGACGCCGAGAAGCGCGCCGAGGCCGCGGCGCGCAAGGCCGAGAACCGCCGCCTCGCCGAGGCCGAGGCCGCCGCCGTCGCCGCTTCCGCGTCGGCGCCGTCCAAGGCAGCCGCGCGCAAGGCGTCCCGCGTCGCCGCCCCGCCCCCCAAGGTCACCGAGGCCGAGCTCGCGCGCCGCCGCGAGGAGGAGAGGCTCCGCCTCGAGCGGGAGGCGGAGGCAGCCAAGAAGCGCGCCGCCCGGGTCGCCGAGGAGGAGGAGTACGAGCGCGTAGTGCTCGTCGAAAACACTAACAGGGATGATTCCCTCATCGAGGCCAGGTCGGTTGAGGAGGCCATCGCGCGGATGTCGGTCGTGGATCCGCAGGCGTCCCTTCCCGCTGACAAGCATCCTGAGCGTCGCCTCAAGTCGACCTTTAAGGTATATTAATTTTACCAAATTGTTTGTTATATGCTCTTTTGCTAAACAACTTTCTAGCTATGTTAAATTTGGTAGGATTGCACCACAATTACAAAGAAAATAGATATATGTTATACTAGTAACGTAGATATATCATTTTTTTTGTATGATTGAGAAATATATGTGAGGCTGTGTAATCGCAGTTAAAAATGATTTGGTCCTTGTGGAATGAGGAGCTAAATTTAAGAACTACCGTGCTCTCATACCTGAGCTATATAGTTGTTAAAAAAAACTTCCACTACCGTGCTCTCATGCCTGAGCTATATAAGTTGTTAAAAAAAACTTCCGTAGGCACAGATGAATGGGACACCCATCCATGGTAGTGACTGTTGCAATACCTGTAGGAGCGCTTGAAAATAACACACTATCGTCATAGTTGATATGCGATAGCAAATTAATAATGCTGTAGCCTTGCATGATTTTCTTTTTCCCTGCTATTCCAAATCGGTCCAATGCTTTGGGACATTCTAATATGCATAGTGCTATTTTTTAATCCAGTTCCTAATTCCATAAGGTACTGCAATTTAAGAATGAGAAAATTTGGAATAGTTTCTGCTCAGCACATCCTGTTTGACCTATAGTATTACTTCTGAGTTATCTTAAATCTTGGTTGCACTGCTATACTGCAGAAGCAATGTGTTCAGCAATATTACATTTCCTGAAGGAAGAAACACATACAGAATAATGCTTTGTCTATACATAGAAAATATTGAAGTGGCATATAATTCATCTGAAGAATTCACAACTGTGGTCTTCTTATATTCACTTTCAACACAGCATTTGCGATAATTTTCAATACCTTGACCCTTGGTGTAATTTTTTGTGCTTCAGTAGACATTTAGTTTTTCTACTGTTCGATATATATTTGGTGATTCAATGCATTTGTGATAATCTTATGATAGGCATTTGAAGAGGCAGAGCTCCCTAAGCTGAAGGAAGAAAAGCCAGGCCTAACACTGCACCAGTACAAAGACATGATATGGAAACTGTGGAAGAAGTCTCCAGACAACCCTCTTAACCAGGTTTGGCTTCTAACTTCTAGCGATCTTGTACTATGTCTTCTGGTGATTTATCTACAGTACATGATTTGTATGAATCTGCCATATATGCCATCTTCAGCTTTAATACATGTTATTAAAATTGTACCTAAAACTTGTTTCTACTAATTTTCACTAGTGATATTTTGAGCCATTATCATTCTTGGTCTTAGAAATCTCAAGTGGTTTGGCCTTAGGCATGTTAGTGTTTTAATATACGTGCTTAGCGTGATTTATGTCTAAACAAATATTTATGTGCAGGCTGCTGACTGATTTTGCAATCCTACTGAACCGTTTGTGTAATTAAAGGCAAGTATTAAATCTCTAACTTAAATAGGTTCATTATACTTATGTCGGATTTCATGAGCAATAGCATGCCATTGTTTTATATGCAGATCGACCTCCAAACAGCCCTGAGCTGCGTTGGTACCTTTTTCTTGGAGTGGATGTGCAACAAACCTTGAATCAGAAAGATGTTTCAGTCTCGGCTAATAATTTTCAAATTACTGGAGTGTATACTGTGGGAGGTGCTCTTGTTTAGACTTTGTTGAGGTTCCTTTTTCTGTTTAGTATGGTTGGGCACATGTGGTACCAAACATACTTCACGCTTGACAGTATTTTGAATCTTGAACAAATTGTGTCATGGGCTAAACCATGATATGTCCATTGAGTTACAAAGGCTGCCTCATTATTTGGCTCAATATATCTCTCTTTTGCATAATATGCCTCCGTAATCATTTGAGTTGCTTCCCTTCATTTCGTCTGAACGACGGACGAGCTTCTGTGGATGCAAGTTACCTTATGGATCTAATTGGTTGCTTGCATTAGCCTTGGCCTGTGCATAACCAAGACCAGCGTAAACATATGCTTGGTCTTGGTGTAGATATGTTTTATTTAATAAATTATGTTTGATTGTCTATATTTAATTGCATGTAGTCGCTTTCATGTTTTAGTTAAGGTCCGTATTTTCAGAATATTTAATGTTTTTGTGACTTGGATGCAGCATTAGAGGTCTGCTTTCAGTACTGTGCAAGCCCTATACAGAACTACATACGAGCAAGCTGCATTGCATAAGTTTGGATACATGCCAATACAGTCAATCAATCAAACACATGTATTGTCGCCATCTGTTAGGCCATTACATATCCGAGCTTCAGTGCATGATATCACACAATGAGTGTACTCCTTGAGTCCCAAAATAAGGGCATATATCGCACTTTAATCCAATGTTCTCAGGTTGTCCAACTAATCGCTATTAGTCGAGCTCATTCATATCATGGCGATCAGTTATGCACTGCAAATTGTCACAACTCACAATAGTCCCAATTAGTCATGATAAGTATCAGAGCCATGGCAAGTAGGATCAGTTAGACATTTGAAAATGTTGGATTAATAATCATGACATATATTTTATGGTAAACCTATTTAGACATACAAATGTCAATACTATTTTCTATAGATCTAGTAGAATTTGAGATTTGTTGACTCCTCGAAATATTGGATGTGTATTTATTTTGGAACAAATAGAGTAAATAAAATTTCATTGTACAACAGCAGAAGGGGTAACAATGGATCCAAATGACTTGGGATGATCTTCTCCACAGCGTAGACAAAAATGTTGCCATGGAAGGTGCACTCTAATCTACCTGGCAAAAATGTTTTTTTTAAGAAAAAGGTAAGGGAAATGTGATCATAAACTAGACAGGTTTTCATTAAGAAAATAGACACCAAAAGTTGGAGAAGACTTGACTTAGGTGACTGGATATACCATTACACCTTCCACCCAACCAGTTAAGCTAGGCTCACTTAGCAAAAATGTAGGTATGGAGAATTTGCCACGAGGTTGCTCGGGGAGTAGACAGAAAAAGATTAGCGTTCTTCTGAGCTCGTCATTGCCGCGCTACCTCATCATCTTCAGGCGTAGGGACTACACGCCAGCCATGCTAAACAGCTAAAGGTCCGGCTACTGGAGGAAGTCCATCTTAACATCAGTGACATCGAGTTGCAATATCTCAGCTCTGCACCCTAGTATGGCTCCGATGCTGCAATAGGCAAAGTGGAACGAGGCCTATTCAGGAATATAGTATAACTGTAAAGCAAGGCCATGAGTTCAATCTTTATATCAAAATGACTGATGAGGACTGAACATGCAGTTATATATTTTTTCCATGAAAAGATGTGTATCTGACGGTTAGCATTTGGCTAGTGACTAAAAGGCTAAATAAAGAAATAAAGACAATGTTACCTGGGGTGCGTGCGTCCAAGATCACCATGCACAAATTCCTTGATGTATGTTCCAGCCTATTAAACATATACCAGTGGATTACTAGAAAGAGCAACCAGAAAACTAAGGGCATAATTAGGCGTTATTTTTTATGCATCACCTTGATATCTATTAAACAAATCTAACATCTGGAACATTTTCCAATCCATTTCGATATGCAGAAAAACAACATATACCAACAATGGATATGCAGAGATGTTCTTTAGAAAATGGCAAGCTAGTCGCAATACTAACCTGTGTGCATAGATGCAGCAAGTAGTAGCTTGAGCTGCCTGTGACTTTCTCAATCTCCATCCTGATGGACAAAAATACTTCTCAGATGATATCATGATACAATATTTTGAATAATCGACTATATAAAGCTGGGGATCACCAGTGTATAATGCGCTTCCGCTCTAATGGGCTTCTACGATGAAGTACTCTTATTGGGGTCTTCTGTACAATTTCCTACAATGCAGACGCGACAATGCTATAACATGACATGAGTTTTGTTGAACAAAGCAATTTCAAAACAACATCAACCAACACGATAGATTACATCACAGGCTTGTCATACCATATCCTTCGTAATAGAAATATTATGCAGATCATCATCTGTCAGATAACGAGAAGTCCATATAAGGGCAGTATACTGCTTCTGCGCATTAAAGTAATATAAGCCTTAGTAACTCAGCAATGATATAGATTCAGCAATTCAGCTAGTAACGCAACATGAGAGGGAAAAAAAGATTGAATGAAAGCCAGAAACAAGTATAACAGTGTCACCAGCAAAGCGATACCCTCAATTACATAAAGTACCTGTTTCTCTGCTTCTCCTTCACGCATCATGGTCCATATTTCATTACCTACCAACTTGAGATTTTGAACTCTGACCTAAGGAATGATGAGACATAAGCAAATCATATGCAATGCAAATACTCAATTGTGTTTAATTTCCTGTGTACGCTACAATTTTGATTCAGTGTCAGAATTCAGTTCTTACATATTTCTTTTCAGAGTTGTTAATTCTCTCTTCAATTTGTTGAACTTCAGTTTCAGATGGAATGGATCGAACATTCAATACTTCAACTAGAAATGGACGACCAGATCCAAGCATCCGTACCTACATATATGATATGTTCAGCACATCGAATATCAACAGGCACAGTTCAAGAATCCACTATAACATTACATCAATGTCTTCTCTCCCAGCAGCATGGAACTTGCAGCTATCACCTCTGCAGATGGCACGAACATTCTCCCCAACTATCTCCTACAATGGCTGTGATACTTAGATGTAGCACTCTTTCTTGAAGGGAGAGTGTGAGAGAAGCTTACCTCAACTGAAGCTTCACCCATTCTCTCATCATCTATTATCCAACATGACTGACTGACGTTCCTTGAAAGCTGACAGTGAAATGTAGTATCAGGGAACCAGAACCTAGTGAAATAGAAAAGGTACATATGCTTTATCTACTATGAATGACAATACAAGTTAGATGAAAGATAACCACGCACACCTTCAAATATCTTCCACCAAGATATATTGGTGATCTCAAGCATGATATTACAAGATGGCAGGGTTTGAACACCTGAAGTGACCGAATTAGTTGATGAAAAAGTTGGTACAGACATTTTCCCATTTCCAACAACAAAACAATATTATGGTAGTAAAAGAGTAGTCACCTTTTCAGGAGGCAATTGAAATACATTACAGAATTCTTGATCTTGGATGCCCTCAAGAGTCTTGTAGATGAATGAATCTGATTCACTTGTTTGTTTATTGTTGCCATCTGCTGAATTCCTTTTATGGGCCCCATTTGAAGTATCACCTCCATTTCTTGAATCTGTGAAAACATCACAAAATTCTTCAGATGGATGAACAATATGATCCATCATCCATCTTAAGTATAATAAAGTAGTGTGTCAGAAGATGAGAGCCAATATGATGAAACCTGTTTTCCTTTTACGGCTGTGCTCATTCGGCAGTAAACTATGAAGCTTTTGTGAAGCATCACCATGAGTATATGCTAAGCGGATTCTAAATGAATTGTTACCATGTTTAGCATTCTGCAAAAAAACCGGTCAAACATGTTCAAGTAAGTGAACAAGCAACCTATTAATTCTAGAATGTTGTATCACCAGAACTACAAAGAAAATGCAGTCAAGAAAACACTTACCATTAGTGTCTCGAGTGATGGTGCTATCAAAAGTCGCAAGGCTTCCTTCACTGAAATTGTTTGTTGTGGAAACATTTTGTCCTTGAACCAATTCTCGTTGACATATTTTTGTTTCATATATAATCTGTTCAGGTAAAAGTCAATGTGTTATGCAAACATTTATGTGATATACCACATAACATTAGAAAGATAGACAACACATCCCCATGTGATTTGACAAGGTTTTAAATCTCCGGCTAAAGGCATTTAGCGGATGGCCTCTAAAACAGCTACAGCGGGAGCTAAATGGGGCTATAGCTGCTAAGTTGTACATAAACACAAATAGCTTGATCAGCCTCAAACAGCTATAGCCGGCTATAGCGACAGCTATAGTCGGAGATTTAAAATCTTGGAATTTGAACAACAGAAAAGAAATTGATTTACATTTAATCATCCATTAAGAGTTTATAAAACTAAATATGGGCCAGTGCTGGCTATGATTAAACCTTTTCTAGTTAACCAAAGTTGTGATGACATTCTTTACAATATATGATTCTATCCCCTTTTTATATCGATTCTGCAAACACTTATTGAACTCTGGCATGATTAACACAATGCTATCTCCATGAGTAACCGATAAAAAAATGGAGCAAGAGGATAACTGCTGCAGATATTGTTAACCAGAGATCATTACCTAATTGCACGCTCATTAGCGGCTATAACCGGCGGTAGTGAAATTTCTAGAGAAAACTCGTCAACTTGGTAACCCTCCCTTTGCACTACTTGAGATATCATTGAAGAGACGTTGTCAATATGAGAAATGCCATTAGGTGTTTCTAGACCTCCATCTCGATGGAAGGCTGGCAGCAATACTCCCAAGCAGACAGAGCAATATGCATCATTCATCGATAGACATGGACAGGACCCTCCTTTTATAGAATCATCGTGTTCTTCAAGAAAGGAATGCAAAACTGATGCCGTAAGAGATGCATAGGAGCAGGCACTGCTATAGGCTCCAACCAGGCGCAGGATGCAACGCACACAGACCTGCAATACGGCAGAGTGCGCATTATTTTTATCCAATTCTGAATAAAGCATCAGCAGATAGGGTGCACTGTCCTGAATGACAGAAGAGCTTGAAGATAGAGAAAAGCTCAATATTAAAAAAAATCCAATAGTAATACTTATTCGGAGCAAAGAAGAAAGTGTTCCTCTCCACTAAACAAACAGCAGTCGGAATTTGAAACCGAAAGGTGCCACATCACAGAACAAAGCCTCTCTTCCTTGTAGCTAAATTTGAAATCTAGAGAAATAACTACCCGGGTGAGCAAAGTTGCTCAAACAAACGAAGCCGATAGTACTAAATGCTCCTAGAGCACACGAGAAGCACTAAATCCAGCATTTACAGCAATAAAAAAAAACAGCCGCAACAACCGCTCCACTAATCTAACGGGCTCATGCGGAGGTGAAAACGAATGTTGGAGATCAAGCAGCGATTAGTGAACACTCAACACTTCAACAGCACACGAGCAGGTAGGAGCAGCCGTACCCCGACGGAAAGGAGGTGGTGGACGGCGTGCAGCGGCGGGAAGGAAGACTCTGCGGCGCGTTCAAGGATGCTCCTAGCCTCCGCCTCCGCCGATGCACTGGTTTCCGCCATGGAGGTTTGGGGCGAAGGCTTGGGCTTAAACCCGAGCTGATTCCCCGGTGCGCACTTGTGCCACGGGTTTGCTGAGAGTGCAGGGCAGTCAATCAGATTACGGTTGATCTCGTTTCAGTAACCCCCTGTCGCTGGAGCGGGAGTGGGCGTGGGCGTGGGCGGCGCGCGGCGAGGACGGATGAGCCAGGATGGACGGCGGCCGGCGGCGCGGGGACGGGGACGGGGAGCGGCCGAGGCGGAGGCGCCGAGAGGGTATAGGAGATGGGCTGTAAAGCGATGCCAAGTGGGCCAGCAATAATGTCGTGTGCACCTTGCTAGGCTTCAGCGTTTCTAGTGTGGGCTGCCGCTGTTTCGAAGGAGGTGCGTCTGGGCTGGACTGATAGCCCAGGCCACATGCGGTGGGTCACCACTAGTAACTGGGCCTCTATTTGTACTGAGCTCTTCTTGTGCAGATATCGTTTTTCACCGTTTTCACGAGTTTTGAACATAAAAACTATGACGTTGACTATGGCAGTACAAAAAATAATCCTTCATGAGTTAATATTTGATCGGCGGCCCGCTAACTTGCTTTAGGGAGACTGTCCAATCCTCACGCAAGGCCCATTTTAGTCCTTGTCATTTGAGATTGTCCTGTAAGAGCATATCCAGTAATCTTATCTTATCTTATCTTATCTTATCTTATCTTATACTCTTATAAACAAAATTCCACTAGATATTTATCTCAACATATAAATTATCCAACTATACAATGCACTATCACATATAATTAAAATCCACTAGCACATGCAATTATAATGTCCACGTCAGCAAGATACAAGCATTTTGTTGTCCACTCATCGTACCATAAAATCCACTAATCCGCAATTCCCGCGCCAACACGCGGGATATGCTTCTAGTACTACCTAAAACAAACTACATATTTCTCTCTTTGGGTTGCCACCTATTTTTATACTACCCAAATTTTGATCCCAACTCAACAGTACTGCCTAAAACTAGCTACCCAAACTCATACTAGCAGAGAATGACATGTGGGTCCCACATGTCATCCTCTCTCTTGTTCTTCTTCTAACCATGGATGGAGCTGGAGGTGACCGGAGGTGCGACAAGAGCAGCCAACGAGCCCGCGCAGGCCGCCACGCCGTCGAGGAGGGCCTTCGCGTCGTGGGGGAAGGCCGCCGCGGAGAGGACCACGCCGGGGCAGGGGGAAGCATGCCACCGCGAAGACCACGCCGGGCAGGGGAGCCGCACCGCCTGGGCAGGCCACCTACGCAGCGCCTTGCGTGCCGACCAAGGAGGCGCGCCCGCCACGCTCACGAACGTCCAGACGGGACGCCCGCACCTGGGATAGGTAATGTTGCTGCAGATGCTCTAACCAAATTCGGAGAGGCTCCCAGATGTTCGGATGGGAAAGCCCACGCCTGGGATAGATAATGTTGCTTGAGATGCTCTAACCAAATTCGCAAAAGGCTAGCCCAGACGTTCGGACGGGACGCCCGCGCCTATTCTGCTCCATCCACTCGGATTCATGCGCCGCCTGTGCCGACATCGTTTTGCTCACACATGCGGGACCGCCCCACACCGCCCGGATGACTCGCCCCACCCTCGGCTCAATTCCCGCGGGATGGGGCGCGCGGCGGGGGAAGGTGGCAGCAGCGTGGCGGAGTGGGGCGGGTGCCCGCGTCTAAGCATTATTGAACCAAATTTCTTTTTTTAATCGGGTACAACTTGGACGCATACAACACATACGTTCACACCATACGTACACACATGTGCGCGTCTCCGTACACACACAAAGAAAAGATTGGAGTCCTCACCGAACGCGCACACATGCGTGTACCCTACTTTTTAAAAAAATTAGAAAAAATATATGACACCATGGTATGAACCTTGATGGGTAGTGTCCCACTGCACAGCCTTACCTCTAAACGAAAGGTCCTTTCACACCCATCTAACCAAAATTCTGGATGAACTCTTTCTCTTAATGTCTTTCTCTGAACAAGGGCAAACTCCTAAGTTGCTCTTGGCTGTTAGGATCAGTTTTGAACTAGAAGTCCAAAGCTTGAGGGAACAAACTAAGAATCGGTCAAAAGTCTGAGCACCATATGGCTGTTCACCCTTTGATTTTTCCACCTGACAAAAAATCCAAAGCTTGAGGGAACAAACTAAGAATCGATCAAAAGTCCGAGGACCACATGTCTGTTCACCCTACCTACCTGACAAAAAGGACTAGTGCGGCGCACAGAGTTTAAATAAAACATAGAAACAACACAATGCAGTCATTATCATTGGTCTGATGAGATGTGTGTGTGTATATAATTATATACTCCAGCATATTTTGTCTGGGAAGTACTACATGACAAGCAACAGGTATCAGTGCATTGGAATCTTCGGTCACGAACACGCCGCCCTGATGAGAACCTTCTCGAGTTTCGACGCCCACAAGAATCATCTCTATAGTATATATAAACCCTAATAAAACCAATCTCCTAATTGTCACACCCATACTGTCACACTGACACTTATTATATTATTGGTATTACAGTTGCAGTGATAGTAGTATGTCATTCGTATCATCGAAGCATGCATGTTTGTATCATTTTTTACGTGTGGTAGCATATATTTACAAATATTTTTAAGGGTATTAGTATTTTACTAAATCTTAAATGCATATGCAATGAATTAGAGTATCTAGTGACACTTTGATAACCATATTTCGATACGAGTTTCACCCCTCTTAATAGTACGGCTATCGAATCTAAATGTGATCACACTCGCTAAGTATCTTGATCACCGAAATGAAATAGCTCCTACCACTTATACCTTTGCCTTGAGCCTTTTGTTTCTCTCTTTCTTCTTTTCAAGTCCAAGCACTTGATTATCACCATGGCATCACCATCATCATGTCATGATCTTCATTTGCTTCACCACTTGGAATGTGCTACCTATCTCATGATCACTTTGATAAACTAAGTTAGCACTTATGGTTTCATCAATTCAACAAAACCAAACTAGAGCTTTCATCTCTCCCTTTAGTGTCAAGCACCAAAACCTAAGGGTCAGACAGCGGGACAGGAGAAGTCGAGTCGGGCGCTGAGGTGCGGTGAGAGATCTGAAACTGAGCTGCATTATCCTCTAACCCTGAACTCTAAGTGGTCTGACCCTCTGTAGCTAGAAGTGAAGGTGAAGCGATCAGGGTCTGCTCAGTAACTGGCGCGGCCTGTGACTCTGGAGGTGTCACTGTAGTAAGTGGAGCCACATCTGCCGTTGTTGCTGTGACTGCCTGAGGTGGCTCGAACGATGCAACAGATAACGGAATTGTCTATGTAGTCCCGATAACTGGAGCAACTATGGTAGGGACAGGGACTCATAACTTTAGAGGTGTAGGCTGCCCTGTAAGCTCACTGAAGGTAGCACCGAGACTCCTGAAGACTGGGGTGTCCATCACTAACACTGAAAAACTCTGAGTCGGAGTGAAGCCCATAACAATAGAAGTAAAGTGAGGACCCTGAGCTATCACTGGTGAAGCAAACCACTGGGACAACTGCTCTGTAGGTGAAGCAAACTGAGTATCTAATGGTCCCTGACTCTGAAGCTCACTAGGTTGTACATCTGGAGTCACTGGAGTGGTGGTAGCAGGCTGACCAATCTAAGGTGTAGACTGCTGAGGAGCAACCCCAATAGCAGTGAATACATGCTGCATGAAGCCAAGTAACTACTGCTAAATCATAAGCTGCTGCTGCTACCTCTAAAACTCATCCTGTCAAGCCTGAACCTGAGTAAGTGCAGCTGCGGTCTCCTATGCCTGGCGTACCTAGTCCTGCCTCATCCGCTCAAGTACAGCTAGAAGAGCTGGATATGTCTGCGGTGGCTGTGGTGGAGCGGAGCTAGAGCCATTCACCTCTCTATCGTGTGGTCGAGTAGCCATCTGCGAAATCGGCTAATAGTCATCATCAGAGTTGTCACTCGGGTCGCTCTCGACCACATCCTCCTACTGTGCATCAAGCTCCTCCTCCTCTATAGCTACAATGCCTCTGATGATCTCATCTTGCTGAGCTGCTGTCTTTGGTACCTCTAGGTGACGGCTCGGCTGGCGAGGTGTCCTCGCATGACTGTGACATAACATCTGGGTCATGTCATATGGTAGAAACTCAGTATTAGCACCTGTGTACTCTGCCATTGTCTCAAGAGACTTCTGTGTAACTGCCTTTCAGATTAGGAAAGTGATCCAATGAGCATAAGGTAGCTGACGGTGACCTCTGAAGCTCTCTGCTAGTGTATCCTCCATCTCTAAAAGTATCACATCCCAAATATCAAGGACGGTCTGAGACACCAGGTGATACACTAGCCATAGTTGAATATGTGTCAGACCCTCAGAGTAGCCCATCCTCCGAAGCAGAGTCCTCCTCATAACAGCATCAAGGAGCCGAGCTATAGGTGTAAGGTCACGTGGTGTCTTGCTCGACCCCTCGCCAAACGACTCTGTGAAGCATGGTCTGACAAGATCTATAGGTGGCACAAGTCCATCATGAGGGAGTCTCGGAGGCTCTATCTGATCATAGCATACCTCGTGAATGCGAATAGGTGACTCTGGAATCCTCAGTATCTCTCTGACCCTCGAGCTCTAGAGCCTATAGTCACAGCCTCTGATAGTAAAGTGAATAAACCTATGTCTCGGGTTAATCCATAGAGAGGAGTAGAACTTATGAACTCATGATGGAACATAGCGACCTGTCTGTCCAAGAAGATATGTCAACCCTGGCAGATAAAAGAGGTGAGGATGGATCTGCTCGCCTACAGCTACAACTAAAGACTCTATAGAGCAAACCCGCTGAGATCTAAAAGCAACACCACTGTTGAGATATGCATTATAGAAATCCTCCTGCAGTACGGTGTAGAAGTGCTCTGACTCGCGCTCATCCCGCCTCGGCGGAAACCAATCCTTAAACTGAACGAACCATAGCTGCTGCACCTGTTTGGCTGTAGCTGCCCTCAGGTCAAGGTGAACCACCAGAGGTGGACCCTGTGGTTTGGGAGGTGGACGAGAACCCCACCTCTGTGTCTCAGGCCTTGGTGACACCTGAGTGCGTGTGCGACTAGAGCATCAAAGTTGTGGCTGTGCTGCCTACTCTACCTCCACAACCTGCTCTCCCTACTGAGCATCCTCTGTCTGCTCTGTCGACTGTGTCTGCTGCTCAGTCTCCCCCTGAGTCTGACTCTCCTCTAAAGAGACACGTCGTCCTTCAAGCATGACAGTCCCAGGTGGACTACCAAGACTGGGCTCAATGCTCTCGACGGCGGCCCTCTGAGCGGGTGACAACTGGTTGCCTATGTGAACGTCACTGCCAGCTCCACCTCTCTCTGCACGCTCTGCAGCGGCTGCCACTGCTGCTGCCCTCTCTGCCTCAACATCATCTAACTTTCGCTTTTTCTTTGTAGTCTTTTTCGCCTTTCCCTTTTGCTGAGCAGTTAGGCGAGGCGGAGGCCTTGGATCCTCATCACCGGGACCACCTCTGGCATTCTTGCAACGTGCCATCTCTAAAGTTGACGAGAATCACTGCCACTGACAAGAAACAACTGACACTCGTGAGGCTTGGCCTCAATCCATACTCGCGGGCTTGGCCCCGAGTAAAACTACCACAATCAAATCAACCACAAGAGCACCGACTCACTGCACAATGGAATAGATAAGAAATATAAATAATCACTATATTCAACTAGAGATGAGAAACCCTAAGAATCAAGCAGTAGATAAGAAATTGAGATCGATAGCTTGCTACCTGAAGGAATCTGATGATCCGGCGACTGAAAAGCAAAGGAGAGGATCACGGGGCACCACTTAGGATCGACGGTTACGCCTAGGGCTAGGGTTTTGGCGCCTGTACAAAAGTCATGATGGCGCAGAGTAGACGGTGCTGTGGCGGCACAATGCAAACGTGGGCGCGGGCCCAGCGAGGCATGCGCAGGCGCGGTGAGGTAGGCGTAGGCGTGGTGCCACGATGAGGTAGGCGCGGGTGCGGCGGCGCGATGTGGGTGCAGCGCGATGGTGGCGTGGCGCAGGCGCGGACTCGGCGGCGCGATGCGGGCGCGAAAGTGGGTGAGGTCACAGGCGCGGGCATGCGTGGATAGTGGCACGACGGCACAACGGTGGAGCATAGTAGCACGGCGGCACGATTAGGGTTGCACTAGTGGCACGGCGTACGGAGAAAGATATATATGGTGGCCCCTCATGACAGACAAGGAAAGAAAAGGAATTTAGATCCAGTCGGATTCAACTGACCGGACGCACCGGTGGCAACGACCGAACGCTGCCACCCAGAGTCCGGTCGACAATAAAGAGGTCCAAAACCCCTCAAGTCACGACCGGACATGTCTAGTGCCTCATGATCGGATGCTCAACAGAGTCCGGTAGATCCTGACATCTTCTTCTTCGTTTGACCGAACGCAGGGTCATCTTCACACCGGACGTTGGAGGAACACTGTTCAGCATTCGGTCACTCGTGTGCTGCATCTGTTCACCTCCTATGAACTGACCGGACGCTAGAAGCCGAGTTCGGTGCTGCGTCCAGTCATCATTTTTAGCAAATCTTTAAAGTTCCTTCGCGCTGCCTTTTGCCATTGAAGTCCCAACTTCAATAAGATACAAATAAACACCAATTGGGACTGACGTGAGAGACCTGTCTCAAGCCCTCAAAATTTTCAAAGTATTTTGCCTTAGGCTATAATTCTTTTTAAGAAAATAGGCAATAAAAGGGGCGAGGAGCAACATGTGATTATACAATAGGGTTTTATTAACCAATAGGAGCTTCAAATGCTCTCCCTATTTGTGGATAAACACAGCGGGTGCTCAAAAGATAACCAAAAAGAAACGACACAGCAACACACATGCACATGCCATGCAATACTTGAAAGTAAGTCTAGTTGCTTGTCAAGTTTGATCCAAGGTTAAGCTTCTTCACACGCTTTTCGGCGGTTATATTAACCATGTTAGACAAGCCCTAACTGCATTACTAAAAATTAAACATGTTTTAATAAAACAATGCAATGCAAGAGACAACACAAGCTCATTTTTAGTGAAGTTATTAAAGTCAAACACATTGAGCTCATTCCTCAACCGATAAAATGTGGCATCATCTAGCGGTTTAGTGAAGATATCCGCCAATTGATCCTCGGTCCTTACACCTTCTAGTGATATATTATTTTTAGCAACATGATCTCTAAGAAAATGATGACGGATATCTATGTGCTTAGTGCGAGTGTTGAACCGGGTTATTAGCAAGCTTTAGCGCGCTCTCATTGTCACACAAGAGAGGAACCTTTTCTAGAACTACATCATAGTCTAGAAGAGTTTGCTTCATATAAAGAATTTGTGCACAACAAGCACCTGCGGCAATGTACTCCGCCTCGGCAGTGAACAATGCCACACTATTTTGCTTCTTCGAGGATAAAGATACTAGTGATCTACCAAGTAAATGGCACCCTTCGGATGTGTTTTTTCTATCAATTTTGCAACCGGCATAATCCGAATTGGAATAGCCAACTAGTCAAAATCTAGCTCATTTGGGATACCAAAGACCAATGCTTGGTGTGTGCTTAGGGTACCTAAGGATTCTTTTAATGGCAACCAAATGAGCTTTCTTAGGATTAGCTTGAAATCTAGCACACATACACACATTAAACATGATGTCGGGCCTAGATGCGGTCAAATATAACAAGCTACCAATCATAGAGCGGTAGAGAGTTTGATCAACCGTTTTACCTCCCTCATCTAGGTCGAGATGTCCATTTGATGGCATAGGTGTCTTGATTGGCTTACATTCATCCATTTTGAACCTCTTGAGAAGGTCCTTGGTATACTTTTCTTGAGAGATAAAAATCCCTTCTCTCATTTGCTTGACTTGAAAACCAAGAAAGAATGTAAGAACTCCAATCATCGACATCTCAAACTCCTTCGACATCAATTCACAAAACTCTTTGCAATAATCTTCATTGGATGAGCTAAATATGATATCATCAATATATACTTGATAAATAAAGATCTCTCTATTAAGCTTCTTGGTGAATAGTGTAATGTCGACATTCCCAGTGGTGAAGCCCTTCTTAATGAGGAAATCCCGAAAGCGTTCATACCATGCTCTTGGGGCTTGCTTGAGCCCATATAGCGTCTTGGACAACTTATAAACATGATTAGGTTATCTAGGGTCTTCAAACCCGAGAGGTTGATCAACATAGACTAGTTTATTTATGAAACCATTTAAAAATACACTTTTAACATCCATTTGATATAATTTCATTTCATGATGCGATGCATATGCAAAGAGGATATGAATGGCTTTAAGTCTTGCAACCGGTGCAAAGGTCTCACCAAAATCCAACCCTTAAACTTGAGAGAACCCATTTGCAACTAGTCTTGCCTTGTTCTTTACAACAATGCCTTGACCATCTTACTTGTTGCAGAACACCCACTTTGTTCCAATGACTCTTGCACCTTGTGGTCGCTCTTCAAGTGTCCAAACTTCATTGTGGTGAAGTTGTTCAACTCTTCATGCATGGCATTTATCCAATCTGGATCTTGAAGAGCTTCTTCTATATTTGTAGGCTCAATGCAAGAAACAAACGAGTGATATTCAATAAATGAAGCAAATTTTTTAGAGCGGGTCATTACACCCTTTGAAGGACTTCCTATGATGAGATCTTATGGATGTGCTTATAGTAGGGGTGAATTTCTTCTATCATCCACTTAAGGAGGAGGTTGTGGAGCATCAACATCTTGAGCTTGTGCCACCATTTGATCATGGGAGACATGAGTGTCTTCATTTTCTACTCTCCCATCTTTATCATCATCTTATGGCACTTTTGATGAAGAGGGTGGATCAATCACATGTACATCATCTTCATCATCTTTGAGCTTGATGTCTCCAACCGAAATGTTCTTCATGGGCTCCCTCAATGGTTCATCACCTATATCATCAAGATTCTCATGTGCTCCTTGAGAGCCGTTAGATTCATCAAATTCCACATGATATGTTTTCTTCAACCAAGCCGGTGGCATGATTAAATACTCGATATGCTTTGGACTTCGATGAGTAACCAATAAGAAAACCAATATCACAACGTCTTTGGAACTTTTCTAGGTATTGCCGCTTCTTGTAGATGTAGCATTTGCAACCAAACACCCAGAAGAATGAGACGTCTGGCTTCTTTCCATTGAGTAACTCATAAGGGGTCTTGCCAAGAAACTTTTGAAGAAATAGGTGGTTGGATGCATAACATGTGGTGTTGATAGCTTCTGCCCATAGTGCTTTAGGTGTATTGTACTTATTAAGCATTATTCTTGCAAGGGTGATAAGTGTTCGGTTCTTTCTCTCTACTACACCATTTTATTAGGGAGTATATGTTGCGGAGACCTCATGCTTGATTCCTACTTCATCACAATATGCTTCAATGTTTGTCTTGTCAAATTCTTTTCCATTGTCACTTCTTATCTTCTTGAGCTTCACTTTAAATTCATTTTGTGCTCTCTTAACAAACTTCTTGAAACATGAGGCCACTTCGGTCTTATCATGAAGGAAGAATACCCAAGTATATCTAGAGTAGTCATCAACAATCACAAGACAATAGAGACTGCCTCCCAAATTCTTGTAAGTTGTTGGTCTAAATAGATCCATGAGAAGAAGCTCTAGTACTCTTATTGTTAACATGTAAGCTTTTGTTGGTTGAGTGTTTGCAACTTGCTTGCCGGCTTGACATGCACTATAAAGCTTGTCTTTCTCAAAATTCACATCCTTCAAACCTCTCACCAATTCATTCTTCATTAATTTCTTGAATGAACTCATCCCAACATGTGCAAGTCTTCTATGCCATAGCCACCCAAGTGAAGTTTTGGTGAATAAGCATGTCTTCAAGTTTGCATCTTCGGAGGTAAAATCCACTAGATATAAGTTGTTGTATCTAAAGCCCTTGAATATGACTTGATCATCATTTTTTGTTTGATACAACCACTTCCTTCTCGGTGAACAAGCATTGAAAGCCAATATCACACAACTGACCAATGGATAGCAAGTTGAAACTCAATGAAGCAACATATAGCACATTTCATATTGAATGATCATTTGATATTGCAACTTTGCCCAATTCTTAAACTTTACCCTTTGAATTATCACCAAATGTAATCCTTTCTTGACCATCTACTTCTTCATCTAGTGAGGTGAACATACGAGGATCACCGGTTATTTGTTGAGTGCAACCACTATCAATAACCCAATGACTTCCACCGATCTTGTAGTTTACCTACACACAAGAGATCAAGCTTGTTATTTAGGGACCCAAACTTGATGAGGGCCCTTGACTTTCTCAACTAGTGACTTTGCAACCTAAAATTTGCTTAGGCCTATTCTTGTTGGGTGGACCTAAGAACATGACTTTCATCTTTCCACTAGAATCATTTCTAAGCATGTAGTGAGCATTAAAGGCAAAGGGTCTAGCATGCTTGGACAAGGGTTGTGGTGGTGGAGTTTGACACTCATGAGCAAAGTGACCTTGTCCACACTCAAAGCATCTCTTTGGCTTAGGCTTTGACTTGTATTGTTGTTGATGTTGAGCTTGAGATTTCTTCTCTTGATTTGTCAAGTACCCAATACCACTTCTATCCATCTTCATCACGGTGTTTATGAGTAGCTCACTTTAAAGATATTGGCCTCTTGCAAACTTGCTCAAACCGGTCTTGAGATGTTCCTTCTCTAACTTGAGCTTCTTGTTTTCTTCTTTAAGTTCATCATGATTTTTCTGCATCTTAAGTCTCTTGTTCTCTTCTTTAAGCATCTCATTCTCAAGAGCTATATCATAGTCATTGTCAAGATTCTCTATCATAATTGTGTTGGTGGTTGATAGCTTTTCAAGATCTTTCTTGAGCTTTTCATTCTCATTCTTGAGCTTGACATAATAATCATAGTTTTTGGACTCAACCACTTTCTTGCCTTTGCTACTAGAACCTTGCTCAATGCTCTCAACAATCAAGTCATCACATGATGTAGCTATATCAATCTTAACAACATTGTTAGTAGCATCATGTGGCTCATTGAATAATAACTCATGAGAAAGAACAAGATTATCATGATTAATCTTGAGATTGGTGTACTCTTCTTTTAGCAAATTGTAACTAGTGATGAGCTCATTATGTATCCCCTCAAGTTTATCATGTTTTTCTCTAAGCTCCTTTTTAGAGGATTTGAGCTCCTTGAGTTTGGATGACACAATTTTATTTTATTCTCTAAGCTCAACACTAGCTTTTTCGGCCATATCATACTTTGCTAAGAGTGAGTCCTTCTCAAATTCTAGCTTTTCATTTTTAGCTCTTGTCTTTCTAATGATTTTAGTATATTGATTTAGCAACTTGACAAGATCATCATAAGAAGGTGATTCAAATTCTTCATCACTATCACTACCATTTTCCTCATTGCTAGCATTATCATCACCACTACTATCACCATCATTTTATACCTTTCATTCACCCTTGGCCATAAGACATATGTGTGTAGAGGATGATGGCGACAGTGTCGATGAAGATAGTGAAGAATCAATCACAATAGTGGCCACCTTCTCGTTCTCATTCTCACTTTCATCATTGGATGAGCCACTTTATGATTCAATATCCGTGAGCCAATCACCAACAATGTATGCCTTGCCATTCTTCTTCTTGTCATCCGTCTTCTTGTATGGCTTGTTCTTCTTCTTTTCATCATCATTTTCATCACTTGAATCATCTTTCTTGCCCCTGTACTTCTTCTTGAACTTGTCTTTCTTAGGTTTGGGGCATTGATGAGCTAGATGACCAAGTTCTTCATAATTATAGCAATCCAATTCGGAGATGGGTTTTCTTCTATCACTTGTGAAGAATTTCTTCTTCTTGCCATCAAACTTGACACCATTCTTGTTTAGCGTCTTGAGCATCTTGGTAGTTCTTCTCACGATGAGAGCAAGACTTACATCATCAATCTCATCATCACTTGAGCTATCATGATCAACTCTTGCTTTGCCCCTCTTCTCTTGGCTAGCCTTGAATGCCAAATCTTTCTTCTTGGTGGAAGAAGAGCCATCTTGTGGAGTGATGTGCATGTATATCTCATATGCATTGATCTTCCCCAATATTTGAGTTGGTGTAGCGGTGGAAAGATCACCTTGATGAAGCACCGCCACAATATGCCATATTTATCAATGGGGAGGACACTCAAAATCTTTCTTACAACATCGGAGGGTTGTATTTGTGTGAGTCTAGGCCCATTGACTTCCTCTACAAGAACATTCAAGCGTGAATACATCTCATTTGCACTTTCTCTAGAAAGCATCTCAAATGAATTAAGCTTTTTCATAACAAGGTGGTAGTGTTCCTCACGCTCACTCTTGGTTCCCTCATAGAGCACACAAATGTCCGACCATAGTTCATGGGCGTCTTTGTGGTTCCGCACATGGTTAAAGACATCCTTGCAAAGGCCTCTAAAGAGGGTGTTTCTAGCCTTTGCATTCCACTTCTCATAATTAACCTCATCGCCTTGAAGGTTTTGGGAAGCCTTGTGAGGCAGCTCTAAGAACTCCCACATCTAAAGCCTCTAGGTATGCTTCCATACGAATTTTTCAATAAGGAAAATCATCTCTCTCAAAGAAAGGAGGGGTCCATCCCCGTGGGACATCTTGCTCTAGGCGGTTATGCCTAATTTAAGGAGCACGAGGCTCTGATATCAATTGAAAGGATCAAGATGCCCAAGAGGGGGGGGGGGTGAATTGGGCTAATTCTAAATTTTATACAATAATTAAGTCCTACACTTAGCCCGCTTCACCCCTTGTGCCTATAATATGTTTCTATTGTTCTACCGCATAAAAGTTTTACACCCTAGGTTCCAATCCTACTCTAGCATGGCAATTTTAGGAATGTAAAGAAATAAAATGAATTGCTCAAATGTAAATGCTCAAAGTAAAGAGAGAGAAAGGAAGACGACAATATTTTCCCGAGGTATCGGAGAGTCGCCACACCCCATTAGTCCTCGTTGGAGCACCTGCGCAAGGGTGTAGCTCCCCCTTGATCCACGCAAGGATCAAGTGCTCTCTATGGGCTGATTCTTTGACACTCCGTTGCGGTAAATCGCCCACAACCGCTCACAACATGACTTGGGTCATCCACAAACTCTGCTAGATGATCACCAAGCTTCCAATCACCACCAAGCCGTAATGAGATCCTTAATCTTGGATTCTCAAATCTCAATCACCTCACTAGGCTCTTGCTCTCCCTGCACTCCAAAGGTGTTTCTCAGCTGAACAAATGGGCAAGAGACCTCCCTCGAACGAGTGGAGTAAGTATTTATATCCCCTCATTCAAAACATAATGTTTGGAGGCTGAGTCAGCACTCTGCGGGATGACCGGACGCTCCGGTCAGTTGTACCCGCCACTATGTCAGAGAGAGCCATTAAGTTGTGACCAAACTCTGACCAGCGTCCGATCAGCATCGACCGGACACGTCCGGTCAAGAAAAAATCGTTCTGGAACCTTACTGGAGTCGACCAGACGTAGGCACCCCAGCGTCCGGTGCTCCTCCACTCAGCGTCCGGTCAGTACCAAACGACTGCAGTTGATTGACCGGACTCTTACTAGCGTCCAGTCAGCACACACCGGACGCGTCCGATCAAGAAAAAACCTCTCTAGAACCTCTCTGGAGTTGGCCTGACGCAGGCACCCCAACGTCCGGTGCTCCTCCACTCAGCGTCCGGTCAGTACCAGACGACTACAGTTGATCAAATGAACTGGCCGGACTCACACTCTAGCATCCAGTCACAACCAGACCAGCGTCCAGTCAGTCATTTGACCCTCCATTCACTTCCAACTCAAAATCCTATGTGAATGAAGTTGACTCCAATTGATCTAAGGGCTATTCCTAAGCTACCTAGTGCTTGGTTTGATAAGTGTGCACCACACCTAACCCACTAGACTCACCTAGGTCAAGCTACTAGTTCATACCCCCTTAATAGTATGGCCAAAGAAAAAATAAAGTCCTAAACTACTCTGTGTCTTTTCAACACCAAACAACACTTAAAACTAGTCGTCCTTAACCTTGTTGTCCATCCTTTGAAAACCAAAATGATTTTCATCATCAGGGGCATGACAACCATGATTGCCCAATCAATTTCCATTACCATGACCTAACTCAAATTGCCTCTGCAAAACACACGTTAGTCATAGTAATCTCGTGTCGTCATTAATCACTGAAACTCAACTAGAGGCCTAGATGCTTTCAAAATCGACTTCCGTTTAGCATTTCTGTTGATCTTTTCGAGTTATAGAAATTAATCTACACCCTTTATAACATGCATAGACACATAAACATGAGGCTCATGACATAGCTTAGCAAGTTGTTTAAGCGGTAACACCGAGGGTGTTACAGATTCATGCGCCGCCTGTGCCGACATCGTTTTGATCACATATGCGGGACCGCCCCACACCGCCCGGATGACTCGCCCCCACCTTGGGCTCAATTCCCGCGCGAACGTGTCGGACTCCTCTATCGAGGAATCGCACGACCCTCTTCCACATTGGCGTGGCACGGCCAATGCCTCCTTGCCATACTGCAGGTGGCGGCCCACGCCTCCTCTCTGCGTTGGTGGGGGTAGCCTGGCCCTGCCACCCTCGTCGACACCAACGCCGGTGGTCTGCACTTGGAACATGAAACCCTTCTTGCAACGTATGACTGAAACAGATAAAACATTTAGAACATACGCTTACAACATATGTGTATAGCCACTGTAACATATGCAACATCCAGATAAACCACTTGTAGCATGCATCTGAAACAGATGAAATATTTTGAATAGACGCTTGCAACAAACCCCTAAAACACTTGCAACATATGCAGCATCCTGATCTACTTTTGCAATATCCATATAAAACACTTGCAACATACCTCTGAAACATCTGAAATACTTGAAACATACATTTGCAACATACGCTTTCAGCACAATATCTCCTTGCTGAGGTCGCACGCCGCGACGGCCACGACCTTCCTGGTGGGAACTGCGGTAGTGGAAGCACCTTGGCAACACCTTGCCATGGTGGGGGACGGGCACGGCGCAGCGAGGCGGAGTGGGCGCGGTGGGGGACGCGGCGCGGCGCGGGATGGGGCACTGCGTGGGATGGGGGAGCCGCGCGGTGCGGGATGGGGCGCGCGGCGGGGGAAGGTGGCAGCAGCGTGGCGGAGTGGGGCAGGTGCCCGCATCTAAGCATTGTTGAACCAAATTTCTTTTTTTAATCGGGTACAACTTGGACGCATACAACGCATACTCCTCGTTCACACCATACGTACACACACATGTGCGCGTCTCCGTACACACACAGAAAAGATTGAAGTCCTCACCGAACGCGCACACATGCGTGTACCCTACTTTAAAAATATAGAAAAAAGATATGACACCATGGTATGAACCTTGATGGTTAGTGTCCCACTGCACCGCCCTACCTCAAAATGAAAGGTCCTTTCACATCCATGTAACCAAAATTCTGAATGAACTCTTTCTCTTAATGACTTTCTCTGAACAAGGGCAAACTCCTAAGTTGCTCTTGGCTGCTAGGATCAGTTTTGAACTAGAAGTCCAAAGCTTGAGGGAACAAACTAAGAATCGGTCAAAAGTCTGAGCACCATATGGCTGTTCACCCTTTGATTTTTCCACCTGACAAAAAATCCAAAGCTTGAGGGAACAAACTAAGAATCGATCAGAAGTCCGAGGACCACATGGCTGTTCACCCTCCCTACCTGACAAAAAGGACTAGTGCGGCGCACAGAGTTTAAATAAAACATAGAAACAACACAATGCAGTCATTATCATTGGTCCGAGATGTGTGTGTATATATAATTATATACTCCAGCATATTTTGTCTGGGAAGTACTACATGACAAGCAACAGGTATCAGTGCATTGGAATCTTCGGTCACGAACACGCCGCCCTGAATCCCCTGATGAGAACCTTCTCGAGTCTCGACGCCCACAAGAATCATCTCTATAGTATATATAAACCCTAATAAAACCAATCTCCTAATTGTCACACCCATACTGTCACACTGACACTTATTATATTATTGGTATTACAGTTGCAGTGATAGTAGTATATCATTCGTATCATCGAAGCATGCATGAGCTTTGACAACCATGCAAATAAAATGTTGCTAGCTCATGGCCGCGACGCCGACGACGCCACCAGCTGCTGCACGTTGACCGGGTGGACGAAGGTCCCGTTGCCGCCGAAGAGCTGCTGCGCGGTGATCGCCGACACCGCCTCGGTGGGGTGGAACCTGTCCCAGAAGAAGAAGCTGCTCCGGTCGTCGCACAGCGGAACCGAGTCGTTGCACCCGGTGTCACCAAAATCCCCTTTGCCGCAGCACGGTCGGTAGGGCGGCATAGTGAAGTCTGTATAGTGCACACAAACAAATTGAAACACCATCAGCGTCGTCAGAAAAAACATGGAGTTGTTTCTTTAGATCGCGGCAAGCTAGGATCATGTCAGGAGCTTTAGATTAGATTACTGTTGGGAGGCGTGCGAGGGTGGCCCAATATATATTGGGCCATGCCGATGGCGTCTCCGAGGGAATACTTCATGCCGGGCAGCTCGTTCTGGCTGAGGTTCCGCAGCATGGAGTGGATCATGGGGTACAGCTGCCTGGAGAGGTTGTTAGCCGTGCTGAAGCAGCCGGAGCCGTCCATGTCGTTCGAATCATTGGCTATCTTCCTCTGCAACGGGCAGCACCCGACCAGCGACGGGCTCACGACGCTGAACTTGGTTGCCCCGGCGGCGTACAAGTCCTGAAGCATCCATTAATTCCACGTCGTCGTTTATTAGGAAAATGATGATGCATGCATGCCAAGTTAGGCTTCCATTAGATCTGCTGCAGACAGAGAGTATGTATGTATTTACCTTCACGTAGGCCGCGTAAAGAGTAATGAGTTCTTGCAAAAATGCGGGGTCGTTGCGGGTAACGTTGGGGTCGTGATTAGGATCTGCGAAGAAATCACTGTACTCGAACAGGTCGTTGCTGCCGACGCTGAAGAGGACGAGTGAATTGGAGATGAGATCGGCCGCCGCCGCCGCTTGTTTCCGTTTCTTGCTCTCCCACGTCCGAACGAGACTCTTGAAGTTGCCGACTTGCTCGGCCATGGAAACCACCTGGCCGCCACACTGCATCAAATCAAACAGAAACCGGCCGGTGATGATATATACGTGAGTCTCTGCTGATCGAATCCAGGCCAAGCATTGCATGCATACCACTTTACTGCCGCCGGTTGTATTAAGGAGCCCCGACCCTCCTGACGCGAAGTTGATGCCGCCCGTGCTCGTCAGCCGACTGAACCTCCTCGCCTTCGCGTTCGTCGGGGAGAAGAAAGGTGGCGGGCTCTCGGCAAAGCCCAGCTGCTGAGCTGTTCGATCATATCGGTCGGCAACAATTCTTCGTCAGTCTCACTAATTAGTTTTCCTTCTCGTCATCAGCAGTTTCCAATCGCTAAAAAAAAGGACAGGTTGATGTGCATGTACTACTGCTACTTTCCACATGCATGCATGCATACCTAGATGGTCCGCCAAGTTGTAGCCGTTGCTGAAGCGGCCGGTCGGTTTGTGGCTGGGGTAGTCGACGCCGTAGGGCGGGTAGTTCGCTTTGCAGCTGTTGTTGACGTTGGGCAGGTGGTGGTTGTTGCCGACGTCCACCAGGGAGTCCCCGAACACGAACATCGCCGGCACGAGGGGCTTCTTCGTGGCGCAAGCCTGCAGCGGCAGCACGGGCAGCGAGCACAGGACAACGAGCACCACGAATGCGCCGCCGCGGCTGGCCATCCTCCTCCGCGCGCGTCGTCTCCGGCCGGCTCTCCGCTTACTCACTGCGACGCTAGCGAGCTGGCCTTCGTGACAGGATTTCCGACTTGGTCGTCATGGGTATTTATAGAGATGCATCTCGAGGAAAAAGACAGGATTTGCTACTGCATGACAGAATGGAGGGGTAGATACAACCAATATTGCAGCATACCTGTCAGTGTCTTCGGATCCCTCGCCCAGTAAATAAATCCAGAGGATATGCCCATTTTGTTCTGTACTGCCGTAAACAGTGCTAATTAACCTCGCGGCCTCGTGTTCATCGAGGAGAAATTCAGTTTCGCAATGACAATTGGTGGGGAGCAGTAACACGTACCGCACCGACAGCTGAGCCGTCGTCGTATACGTGCCAGCGTATGGAAGAGAAGCAAATTTGGATTGCCAGTGGGTGAGAACAGTTCAGGATTGGTTTTTCAGACCGTTCGTGGCTGCAAGCGGCCGGTGGGTCGATCGTGCGCAGAGAACCGCGACGCGACGTCGCAGCAAGCTGGCAATCTGGCATTACATTACCAAGCATAGAATGCATCAGCACAGAGAGGGACTGCAAAGGATTGTCCGCTTGCTATGACTCTATGAGACTGGGTCCTGACGTTGGCAGATACGGCAGTCGTCTCTCTTTTTTTTAAAAACAAAGTCATCGTTCAATTAAGCAGTGAAAAGATGTTTATATATACATGACACATGAGATGCCAAAACACCATGGTCCGAAGACTATAGAGGAGAAAAACACGCCTCGCACTAGTAGTTTGGCCCCCCACTAAAATTCATTGCACTATGTCTTCTATTCCTCTTCTTCCACAAATTTTTGAATTCTTCTATTCCTCTTCTTCCACAAATTCCATATAATGTAAATCACCATACCATTGAAACGCCTGCGGTCTTGCTTTTGTATCTTGCTTGCCGCTTGCTCCCACCAATCGGCAACTGAGGTCGGTTCTTGTTGTGGCCATTGCACCACAAAGTTTTCCCAAGCGATCACTTGGTCCCAGACGGCTTTTGCGAAGGGGCAAAGCAAGGGGAGATGAAGCCATGTTGTCAGAGGCCCGTTACACAAGACACAATGTTCTTGGTGCGGCTAACCCCTCTTTTGCAAATTGTCTGCTGTTAGGATTTTGTCGTGTATTAGGATCCAGACGTGTATCTTGCATTTATTCTCTATTCGTGCCTTCCAAATGAGGTCATGTTGGAACTTCCGATGTGAGCCTCGGAACTGTACCATGTATGCCGAACGGGTGGAATAGGTACTGTCAGCTGTCCATTTCCAAGTAATTGTGTCGTGTACATCGGGCTGCAGCTGAACATTTTGTAATCTAATCCATAAGACATTGAATTCTTGGAGTTGAGTTGTTGTGGTGATACGTGCTCGCATTGCTTTAATCCAATTGTCGTTGTGTAATTCCTGATGAACCGTCCTGTTCTTCCTGCGCACCAGCTTGAATAGTTGCGGCGCTAGATATACGGCAGTCGGCTCCAATCGCCGTCCACGATCCATCCAACGGCGAGTTCGTTTCTTTGGGCAAAATATGCCATGTTCTTGACGTGCATATGCCTACTGCTTGGAATCCTTTTCATACGCTGCTTTCAGGAATTTTGGACGACAGCTGTACTGAGGCTTAAACAATCAACGAGTGAATCTTTATAGGCGTATATTTAACGCTAAAGCTCAAGAAAAATAGGGTATTTAAATAAATCGTCTTGTACAAGAGTATTGGAGCGACGCTATGCGGGGAACTGTATTCGCATCATGATGGAAAGGGACATTTTCTGCTGCTGGAAGCCACACAACCGTCCTCGGGAACCTTCTACAATGGAAAACAAACTACAATGGAACTATGCAAGGCAATTGTGCGCTGAACACCTAGCCAAATGCGGTTACGACAAATGGATGCTGCGGCGCATATCTACGACACGAATGACGACAGGGGAAACGGAGGGCTCAAAAGTTCTATGCAAAAATCAAGACAAGACCTATATATCGAAATCATAGCATACACTCTCTCTTTTAATCATCAATATTGTACTCATCAGGTGATGATGTGCTAACCCTAAGAGTGATTTGAGAGCTTAAAAGCATCGCGGAAGCAAATTCAGGGCAATCTAAGAAACAAAAACAAAACAAAACAACTCCTTGTGAGGACTAGAAAGTCAAGTCAAAAGGTCCAATTACCAGTGTAATCGGAACAAATACAGAGTTTTCATATTTTCTTCAGAGTCAGGGTCAAATATGGATAAAGTCATATACGAATATGAATGCAGATTTGTCTCGGTTACAAATACAAATAAATATGTATCGAAAAGGGGTAAGTGAGAGACCAAGGTGGGAAGTGTTTTGACCTCATCCATTTGTAATGAATGATGATTGACACAAGAGTTGAGAGGTTTGGACTTTCCTAGTTGAGTTCATATTCATATATGCTTGGTTATGCTAATGGCTAATCAGAGGTGTCGTATTGAGTTATGTTGTGTATGTTCTGCAACATGTCACTTGGCTTTGTAAGTGTGAAGGTGTTGGGTGCACCAAGATGGCCGATGGCTATGGAGAAGGTCAAGTGTGGGGCTTGTGACATACAGTCATACCCATATGAATTAAGTCCCCTCCGTTGTCGCGGAACCGACCAATTTATAAGAGTACAAGTACAATGTCAACCATCGGAGCGGTCGCGCTGTCATACTTGAGTCCATATAAATCTGGTAATCCATCGAGTATCACTAAGGATACCGAATTATCCAACATACAACCAAGACCGTACATGATTCAACATACAAGCCACATGCTACATAAAGTTCACAAGTTTTTCAACATACATCGGAGTTCAAATATAATTATTACAAGACCAAGTTCAAATATAGGAGCGGAAGCAACATAGTTTTAAAACCAACACCACACACACTTGTTCAAATACATGCCAGTTTATCATCGATTCTAACAAAAGCATCCTGATCAACTAGTAGAGAGGGACCATGCCCACGGTCTTACTCCTCACCCACGGCTGGAGAGAAGCAATTCTTATAATACCTATGATATACCGTACCATCTGCAACAAATGGGAATAAACCCTGAGTACGAGAATGTACTCAGCTAGACTTACCCGTCATAAACCAAAATAAGGTGACACCAAGGATCATGCAAGGCTTTATAAGTGGAGCTGGCTTGGCAACATTTTGCATAAAAGCTACTAGTTGAACTACACATTTTATAATTCAGTCACCAAGTTAATTATAGCTATTCATCTCTAGATTAGCAACTAACCTGTGCCAAACAAGTGTTATATAATTATGTAACATAGCAATAGTAACCATAGCCAGTGTAACATTTCTATGTTCATCATAATCATCAAATTCCATAGTCTGGTTACTACGATGCTGGGACTAGTCGAGTTTCTAAATATCCGGGAGAGACGGCGATTCGAATCGGTTGCAACTAGCTGGACAGTTATTCCTAACACAAACCCACACTTTCCCGTCGGGGTTATTGAAAGGTCCTAATATGGCTAGAGGGGGGGTGAATAGCCTATTTAAAAATCTACAAACCAACTAGAGCAATTTGATTAGTATGACAAATAGCGAAAAACAAACTTGTTCTAGCTCTATAAGGGTTGCAAGCCACCTATCCAACAATTCTAGTTGCTATGTTCACTAGACACACAATTTACTAAGTCACTACTCACTAAAAGCTCTCACACTTGCTACACTAAAGAGCTCCACTAGATGATCTTAAGCTACAAAGTAAGCTCTCAATTCTAACGACACTAAAGAGCTTACTACAACTAGTTTGCAGGTATGTAAATGAGTAAGTAAGGTGATTATACCGCCACGTAGAGGAGTGAACCAATCACAAGATGAATATTAACTCAATCGCCGGGAGAATACCAAAGGGCAAGAGAACCAATTTTCTCCTGATGTTCACATGCTTACCAACACGCTACGTCTCCGTTGTGTCGACCAACACTTGGTGGATCGGCGGCTAAGAAGTGTTGCACGAACCTCGTCCACACAATTGGACACCGCAAGAACGTACCCACAAGTGAGGTAGCTTAATGACACGAGCAATCCACTAAGGTTACCTTTTGGCGCTCCGCTGGGAAAGGCACAAGTCCCCTCACAATCATCGGAGATGGCCACGAACAATCACCAACTCATGCCAATCCTCCTCCGCTGCTCCAAGCCGTCTAGGTGGTGACAATCACCAAGAGCAACAAGCGAATCCCGCAGCGAAACACAAACACAAAGTGCCTCTAAATGCAATCACTCAAACAATGCACTTGGATTCTCTCTCAATCTCACAAAGATGATGAATCAATGATGGAGATGAGTGGGGAGGGCTTTGGCTAAGCTCACAAGGTTGCTATGTCAATGCAAATAGCCAAGAGAGTGAGCTTAAATAGAGAGCCCCAACGAATAGAGCCGTTGGCTCTCTATTCCCTAAGAAATCGAGGCGACCGGACGCAGGACCCCAGCGTCCAGTCACGCGATGCACACCACGTGGCACCTGCTTCAAATACCGATCACCTGATCTCAACGGTCATCAGTACACTTAAGTTGTGACCGGACGCACCATCACTAGCGTCCGGTTGTTTCCAGTAAGGTTTCACTCGTGATCGACGCGTCTGGTCACGCCTGACCGGACTCACCTAGTGTCCAGTCACTCATCGTCTACTCTATGCGCTGCCACATCAGTATGATCGAACACTAAACAGTGTTCAGCCAGAGTCTTGTCGCCTGTGTCCGGTCAAGGGACAGAGGACGGCCTTCACTACGCGCCACTGACCGAACGCAGGACCCCAGCGTCCGATCACTGCGAGACCAGCGTTCGGTGCACTCTGTGAAACCCTGTCTTTTCTATACAGGGCGCCGGTGGCACCGTCGGACACTCCGCCGGTGAAATTTTGAACCCTTGCTCCCAAGTGCTAAATACAATGTGTATCACCTTTGTGCATGTGTGTTAGCATATTTTCACAAATATTTTCAAGGGTGTTAGCACTCCACTAGATCCTAAATGCATATGCAATGAGTTAGAGCATCTAGTGGCACTTTGATAATCGCATTTCGATACGAGTTTCATCCCTCTTAATAGTACGGCTATCAATCCTAAATGTGATCGCACTCTCTAAGTGTCTCAATCAGTAAACTAAAAAGCTCCTATCAATTTCATCTTTACCTTGAGATTTTGTTTTTCTTTCCTCTTTTTCAAGTCCAAGCACTTGGTCATCACCATGCCATCATCATCATCATGTCATGATCTTCATTTCCTTCATCACTTGGAGGAGTGCTACCTATCTTATAATCACTTTGATAAACTAGGTTAGCACTAAGGGTTTCATCAATTCACCAAAACCAAGCTAGAGCTTTTAGTCGTGTTAGGTCACCTTTGGTACAATTGAGGTGCACATGTCACGGGTTCGATCAGCGCCACACAATTAGGGACTGACCAGCTGCCAGGACGTTCAGGACCGGCCTACCCTTCGGCTCATGTCTGGCTCCCCGCACATCCTTACTACCATCCAGAGTGCGCACTTTGACAAAATAGGGCCTGGCCTAAGTTGAGCTACTCGGCTTCACGGTCGAAACGAGTTATCCGGCTAGCTAAGTGAGAAGCATGCGTTCAATCTCGACATAAGCGCCAACAACGGTACGGTCCTTAATGGACACAGACGGGATCAACATAGCCAACCCAACACCATTTGCGTAAAAATCTCGCCCGGTCTCTACTTAGATAACAACCCATGGTTATTTTCCACGATAGCAAATATAGCCAACCATGCTTCGGTATCCACCTATATCTCGCAGGTGATAGAAAATCACCCGACTTCTACCGAACTAAGCATTGCTAATCATATGTTCGATCCTGGACCTATATAGGTTTCAAGGCATATTTCTGGACAAGGCAGTTCTATGCATCAAGTGTTTCCAATCAACTCCTATAACCTAATGTATCGACATAAATGAGTCAAGTGATATTTAATAAAAATATAGGAGGCTTAGAATGCTCCGGGGCTTGTCTTTTAGAAAGGATGTAGGCCTATAATTTAGGCACTCCGATAATTCTTCTAGGGCCTGCTCTTCACTTTCTGAAGCTACTTGCTGCGGTGCCTCCTGGTCCTCTTCTTATGATGCCTCAAATTCCAACAACGTTATTCCTTTCAACGATCCTATATGCATGAGCACGCAATAAAATACAAGAATGCATAGGTGATGATATGGATGGAAGGACATGATGGAATGCATAAACATACACGTACTTAACAACAAGGTACCATGGTTATGACAGTACAAATTTTTTTTACTGAGTATGTGCATCTCTTTTCTAGTAAAGTAACATACACTCACCATTTGCTAGCAACCTAAGATAAAGTTGTTCATCATCATTAGGAGGCCTAACATTTGCAGTTAACAACTTGTTCTAATTAGCCTAAACCTCTAATTAACAAGCCTCAATGTACTACAAGACAACCAAGTCATGAAACTAGGTAAAAGTGAATTATAGTGCACGAATTAACTAGATGCATATAAACATTTAATTCTGGACACAACCAAGCATATCAACAGGTTTAACCCATAATCAATATGTCAAACAGTGCCATGGTTAGGCCCTAACAATTTCTAAAAAGCATTTGTTTAATTGCTAAGCATAGCTAGGTTAAAATTGGAACTGCTACTTCTATTGCTCAATAAATTCTAGAAAAATTATAGTAGTTCATATATGCTCTCAAGAGACCACTGTTAAAATTTCATGTCATGTGGATATGTATAGCAGCCTATACAAACATAACAAGTTACATGGCATAATTCCACTTAAATATACTTAGTATAGTGAAAAGTGTCAAGCAACAAATTTACTATTTTTCTTACATTCCTCATAATACCAGTATACTTTGAAAATTAATTAATGTGCATAGGTTACCTATATTTGCCATAATTAATTTCACAAGAACTAGCATTTTATTAAACCAAAATAAGAAATCATATTCCAATCATGCTAATAGTAGGTGTAACATTTTTCCTAGCTCTAGCATGTCAAAACAAGACTAGCAAAATTGGAATCACATTTTTAGCCTATACCAAACTCAAGCTATATATTTTCTAAGTTTACAAGGAATAAACAAAATAATTTAAACATGGTATAAAATTGTAGCACATACAAAGTTTCATATTTTTAACAGAGAGTGCTCATCAAGATGAATCCAACAAAATTTAGTTCACTCAATTTGGACACTCCTAGCTCTAGATATGAATTTTTAAAGTTTGTATTCAAATATGGAAAAGAGATAAATAAAATCCTAAACTCGGTCTACAGCTAAGTGCACCCGGTGTATACACCCTGGGACGCTGACAGCTGGGACCCATGGGTCAACGAGCCCACATGTCATAGGTATCGAAACAGAGGTGGCATTTGACCGGCAAAAACTCATCGACGACGAGGTCACCGGTGGTAGCGTCTTCACCGTTAGACTCTACTCGCCGTCCCGCGTCGACTGGTACCCGTGGTTGGCTCAAAGGCTAGCCAGAGCTAGCTTGATAGCGGCCATGGTGGGCGGTGGCGTGGCATGGCGACTGCATCACTGTCTCCGGCAATGGCGGGCTCGCCTGAGCTCGTCTACGGCTCTAGGGGACTCTAGCGGAGAGCAAGGGTTAGGATAGAGCCATGGTGGAGCGGCAGTGAGGTCCGGCCACATGCGCGGAACTACGCGGCGCCCAGTGCACGACGGCTGCGCTTGCCATTCCAACGAGGCGACTACCGGCGACATGCATTGATCCTAGGCTATGGCACTAGAGCTCAAGGAGGTGCGAAAACGAGCACAAGAGGGAGAGAAGGGGGACCAGTTAGGTTTGGTCATGGTGAGCTCGTGCTTGCGGCCATGGCGGATGCGCATGGTGTGGACGCGCGTTCCAGCGTCGATGAGGCGGTAGCGGTTCAATAGGCTGTGGCACTAGCTTCTAGGACCTACGACGAAGACAAACCAATGGTGAGGGAGGTCAGAGAGACATTGGTTGGGGCCGGCCATGGGCGAGCTCGAGCGCGGCGGTGCACCGCGACCATGGCGGCGATGGTGGTGGCACAATGTGGCCTCACCTGAGCTCAAATGGTGGCGCTAGCTGCTTGGGAAGGTGGAGTAGGTAATGATGGAGCTACGTGTGAGACGGATTGGGTGGTGGTGCTGCGGTGGTGGTGTGCTCGGCCGACGAGGGTGCGGTGGATGCGCGGCGTTCTGCTTCGCTTCGGCGAGCGCAGCGAGAGAGAGAGAGAGCGAATGAGCGAGAGAGAGAGAGAGTGAGCACCCAGCCTTGGGCTTTTGGCACGGCAGCGTAGGGACATGGCAGCGCGCGTGGTGCCACACGGCGGATGAGCTCTGGCGCCAGTCGGCCACAACGGCCGGCGTTGAAATCGGCTAAGTGCCGATTCAGTCGATTGAAACAAACGATCTTTGGGCCTCTAGATCTCCTAAACCGTGGTGAGTTTGTGAAAACTTCATTAATACAAAGTGTAAAGCTATATGAGATCTACAACTTTGCTTAATAACGTTTGGTCGAATTCCCAACAGTTTTCAAATGGCAATACTCCAAGTAGTGTTCATTGAAACCGAAAACCAGCTTAACACTTAGAAAATTTTTGAAGTTACAAAACAACATCAAATTGAATTTTGGAAGCCCTATTTGACCATGTTAGGCACTGAATTAGCTCTTGGCCCTTAAACAAAGTTTGTTACACATAAGATAAGCTACAACTTTTATTAAGATTCCATAGCCATGCAAGCTCTCTAAGCTATTGTTCAACTTTGGTCAAACTAGCATCATGAAAAAAGCATTTCAAAGTAAACCAACACTTAGAAGCACAATTGGGCTAGATCATAAATACAAACATAGTTTCATTTTCCATCCTAAGTGTGTATAAGGTGTTTTAGTGACCAAACAACAGTTTCTCACATTAACTACCCATGATCACAAGCATATACATGTATAATTAAGCATCACACGTGATAACATAAGAGGAATGAAATGAAATTTCATATGCTCATGCTCCTGAATGAATGGATGATGTTTGTGCTCATGCAAATGCAAGTGCAAAGTGCAAGCTTAACACTAGGGTGTTACATCCGTGAGGCGACTCCCCTCCACCGAACCCACTCTCCCACCGCCGCCTGCTCCATGGCTGCCGCCGCCGTTATCTGGCGAGTGGCGACGGCCGCTGCGGTGACGCTCCAAGTGGGGGCCATTTGCAGCACCCTCCTCCTCCTCCTCGCTCCTCTCTCTCTCTCTCCACCCCTCTAGATTTGACCCAGTCACCCTTCCCCATCGCCGATGGCCAATGTGCTCGTTGCCGGCCACCAGGGGCTAGATCCGGCCATGCCTCCTCTCATTCTACCCTGCCAAGCGTCGGATCTAGCCTCCCTCACCTTCCTATGCCTTGGTGAGGCGCTGGCAGGGGCGGTGGCGGTCGTCAGGCTCGCCCGCGCCTCCGCTTCAAGCCGTGGCTCCTGGCCCCTGCCAAGCTGTCTCCACCTCAGTCATGCCATGGCCGGTGCCGGTGTCCCTGTGACCCACGCGCCCCCCTTCATTGCTCCTAGATGTGGCGAGCAGGGGAGGCGGGCCTGTTGTGTGGCCTAGCATCCATGTAGCTACCAGTGGCCGGCGGCCGATCCAGGATGGCCGGCCCTAGCGTGCGCCTGGCCCGCAACTGGATGACGGCCATGAGTAGTGCTCGGCCTCCTGGTTGTCTGTTGCGCCCCTTGTGTAGGTCGGGTATGCTGCCCGAGCACGCACTGCTTGAGGCCTGCGTCTTGGTAGTTGGGTGCTAGGCAAAAGCCTTGCTCTCTAGCCGACGATGGCAACGCCCTCTGGGCGCTGTTTTTCCTCCTTGGAGGCATCTATCGTTGCACCTTCTTTGCCTCTCGGTGTGGATCTTCTAGGTGATGTTGCTGGTGCTCCGGCCGCGTCATCCGGTTGGCGGTGGAACTCTTTTGCTGTGCCTGTGCGTGCTTCATATCCTTCAACGCCTATGTTTGTCCTTCGGTGTGGTTGTTTCTTCGGTGGATGCTTGGTCGCTTCCTTTGTCGCTTCTCCGACGGATGCTTTGCCGCCGATGTTACTCCTTTCTAGCAGATGCTTTGCTATCGGTGTTCCTGGTTATCACTAAGCGGATGCTTTGACGCTGCAGTTTGCTAGTCATCCTACGCGGTTGTTCAGCTTTGCAGGTGCTTTGCCGCTACCGATATGCCTCTCTTTCTGGCGGAAGCTTGGCCTCCATGGTTCCTCTCTAGCAGATGCTTTGCTGATGTCGTCGTTTTGGCTTCCTTGGCGGATGCTTGGGCGCTGAGCCGCTTGGTCCTTTCCCTAGCAGATGCTTTGTTGCCATTGTTGTTGGAAGCCATCCTCGCCGCCATCACGGTTTCACTGCACTATAGGCTACCATTGTGTTATTGTCATTCTACCATAGGCTTAGTCTTTTAGGGTCTTGAGGCTGAGGGTCCTTCCCCCACCCGTTTTCTCTTGCTGCTTGTGTGTATCTTTTGGACTGCGCTGGTAATCCTTCGATTACTTGCGAGTCCTGTGTGACTTGTAATACTCTACTTCTGCTTAATGAAAAATGTGCCACAAGGTACGATCGCAAAAAAAAGTGTGGGGCCTGTGCACGATGAATCGAGAGCGGTGAAGGACAGACGAGAATGCTTGAATCGAGGGGCTAAAGGCCAAAGAACGGGCAGCGTGTGGCTCACATTAGGCACAAGAAGGGCAAGAGTATATGGGTGATGAAGACAACATCGGCCGAGTTAAGGACGGGTTGGATCACAAGCACTTGGTGGACCGGTGGGCCGAGGACATGGGGTCGGACACCCATTGACATCGATGAGTCACGCCTAACGAGGCATGCACGATGGTTTATTGGTTTGGTCCTCAAAACCGTGGATGGACCATTTGATGGTTTGGACCTTAAAACCCTGAGAGAAGGGTTTGCTGGTTTGGTCTTCAAAACTAGACATGGACGTTTTGATGGATTGGGCCTAAAAACCATAGACGACGAGTTTAACCAATTTGGGCCTCAAAACAGGGAGCGGAGGACACGTGGTTGCATCTTGTAGCTTGCATCGAGGAAAAGCGAACTCGAGAAGATACCGGATACATAGGATCGATGAAGAAAAACTTGGACTGTTTTATCCCTAGGAGTATTTGGGATGAGTACATAATGCAAGGACAACTTGGGAAATAGCATTGTACCTATATTTATGGGAGTGGCTGTTTGTTAGACTAAGCTTTTAGAGTATCTCCTATTTTATTTGCGTGTAAGAGAAGACAAGGGCTAGAGAAAAAGAGAGAGGAAAGACTCTTTGATTGAACCTTTTGCCATTTTAACTTTTGATCTGCCAAGTGTGGCTTGTAATTAGACGTCATGACTTAATCCAAAGATCAATATCGAGTTCCACTTGATCTCCCCCTAAAATCTGAAGTTTTTCTTTTTCTACGATTTTCGGAGCTATTTTTGTGGATTTTTTTTGTTCGTGCTCGTGGGCTGTAATTTGGGGCATATTTCTTGAGGGATTTTGATAGTAGGACATGTTTGATCAAGGCTAGGGTGATCCCCTATCAAATATATCACTTGAGCACCACAGATTTGATTTTTCCCTAAATTCCCCCTTGTTCTTAGTTTTTTATTTATTTCTGAAATTTGCATGCAATTTTCAATCTTTCTGAATGGATATGACTGGAATAACTTTCCCATAATGATGTGATCCTCTGTGTCAAATTTTAGTTCCTTTGGTCTTGATTCACATCATTTTTGGTGAACGTTTGTGCTGTTCTATACTTCTATTATCAGGTAATTCACTGTATTGTTTCTAAAACAACAGTTTTCAGTAACAGCAAAGACAAGCAGCACTCTTTTCTGTTCTTTCTAGTGAATTACCTCTCTGATTTTTGTTTAGTACTATTTTGTGTTTTGAGAGCAGTTAGATCTGCAATCTGCGACTATTTCAGAATCAACAACAACAGCTGCATTTTTTTTGCGTTTCAGGTTCAATTCAGTCAGTACTGCAGTCTGTCAGTCTCCTCCTTCAACCTGTTCGGCTGATTGTGTTTTGATTCAGCACCTTTCTTCAATGGTTTAAGTTTAGTTTTTCTGCAACAAATTATATGGGCCGATTGCGCTTTTCATTGTCTATACGCCTGTTCATAAGTTCATTAGTAGCTCATCTTAGGGGACATCAATAGCAGAAGGACACTAGCACAAGCATATGACCAACATGTAAGCAAAGTGGCAAGGTTCGGTCTTTGGACTATCAACTAATACTTTCTTGCTTCACTGACCAATCATCGAGTAATTGTAACATGTTTTCGTCTTCAAGCTATAACACATTGATGGCATTTATATGTATCTAGTTACTAGTAATTGAATTACCCTTCTCGTGATATTATCACCTTAACATGTGTTGTGCGTTGTATAATGTTCGTTTATCTTATCATCTAGTTTCGATACCTAGATGCATAGTTGTGATCCTAGTCATGGTGATTAGATAATTAGTGGAAAGATGACAGGTGATCATAGTGTGCGTTGCTCTTGATCGACTGCACGGGTAGCATAGTTAAGTCCTCATCTTAAGTTAGACATTCTAGTATATCAAAACTTCTAGCATAAGAATCAGAACTCCTGATCTAGGACCTTCCTGTCACATGTCGGAACCTATAGTGAATTGGTGTTAGGGGTGTAAACAATATAGATATTTTTTGACCATTTGATTGACTAACGAGGGTCAGATAGTGATTCAGATATCTTTTTCATATGCCTAGACATTTTATAGCAACACCGTCCTCGCCTCGCCCCCACCTCTATCACCTCCCACCGCCCCGCCGCCGGCGGTAGGGTCTCTACCGCCGGCGGCGACCACCTTCTTCCCTTCCCCCTCCCCCCGCCCCTCCCGCATGCGGCCATGGCAAACTCTGACGAGCTCCGGCAAACTCCGGCCATGGCGCCCCCGCCTTGACCTGGCCCGACCGCCACTACCGCCACTAGCTACCATAAACCGCCCGTCAACCTTCCCCACCGCCTGGCCTACCTGCCTCCCCCCCAGCCGCCCGGCCATTCTATACCCACCGGAGTTGGAGAAGAAGAGGCGTCGGAGCTCGCTGGAACCCTAGCTGTCACCGAAGTTGGAGAAGGCGCGGGCAGGCGTAGGCGCGGGCGAGGGAGAAACAGCGGCGAGTGGGCTCGGGCGAGGGAGAAGCAGCAGCTCCGGCGGCGCGGGCGCGGCCTCCGGCGACGACGACGGGCGCGGGCATGGGTGCGCGGATGCACCGCATCATACGGCCACGCGGGTGTGGAGGCGCGAGCGCAGCGCATCGAACGGCCACGCAGGTGTGCGTGCCGTGCGACGCGAGCGTGCGCGCTCGGAAAGAATCATTTCCGAATATTAGCGCCTGCAACAAAATCTTGGCCCTGTTCGGCTGGTATTAAATCGGCTTTTGCTGATTTGTATGGCTGGTTTGTTGTGAGAGAAAAAAACTAGTTCACGGCTGATTTGTACGGATTTGTATGTCGATGGGTTGTTTGGTTGGGATCCAATTTAGCAGGTCATAATTGTTAAGATGTCAAATGAGATCGAAGACCAAGAATAATCCAACTACCAAATAAAAATCTTTATTATATAAATAAAATGTCTATATGTTGGGCATCCATTTAACCCCAACGCTAAAGACTCGACAGGACTGTTCGACGACCATAACACACTGCTTGCACACGCCATACATTAGATCATCCCTGAGTTGGTGGCACCGCACCTTGACTCTAGACGATCACAGCTGCTGGCTGCTGCTCCTAGTACCGCCGCGGCAGGGGTAGGCGGCGGCTACTGTTGGTGGCGGCGGCGCGGCCGCAGAGGAGCGCATTGTCCGGGATGGGCAGCTCGTCGCGGAACGAGTGCGACGGCGTGTACACCCGGAGGTAGAACTGCTGGCCCAGGTACCTGCGCGGCCACACCTCCGACCTCATGTTCCACATGCCCACGTTGTCCAGCGCGATCAGAACTGCCGACCACCCTCTTGGGTACACCTGCAAGTACGGAGCAAACGAGTAAGCCGGGGCATCTCACAGCCTATGCCGCCATTCATCATGCCTGGACATGTCAGAGAACATCTCACTTGCACGGTGCAGCGCGAGACAGCATCCACAAGGTTGTAGCCATCCCTGCTCTTCTCGCTCCACGTCCCCACGTCCATTCTATAAATCAGAAGAATCACAGAGAAAAATACCACAGATCAGAAGCAGACCTGATTAAAGCTAATCTTGTTCGTAATGCATGTCATGTCACGTGTGGAATCTAGCATGCATGCAGTAGCAGTACCCGACGACGAACACGCTGTAGCCGTCGAGGTGCCAGCTCTGGACGCTGTCCTCGCCGTTCTCGAGCACGACCTCGACGAAGGAGCGGTGGTCCGAGTCCATGACGGCCGTCTCATTCCGAACCTCCTCGCCGGTGGCCGGCGGCGCGTCGGGGATGCCACCGAGCCGGAACACGCCGCTGATGTTGTAGTAATCCGCCAGCTTGAGCGGCGTGTCGGCCTCCGCGAACGAGACGCCGTTCACCGCGTACCGGCGCTTGCCGCCGACCAGCCCGGCCGAGCTGGCCAACCTGATGGTGCGCGTCACGTTGATGGAGCCGTAGTGGTACGAGCCCTGCGGGTTCGGCCTCGGCCCGCTCGCCGTCAGGTTCGTCCTGCAATGCAACGATCGAGTTTTCAGGTTCAGATTCAGATACATACAAATCCACTTGATGTCATCGCCGTCGCCCACTTAGCCGAGTTGAACCGTCAAGATGAGTTGACACGTGTGTACCTGATGGAGCGAGCCTGGTTGAGAGAGAAGTCAACGTCGCTGGGCCCAGCGGGCAGTGACCTGGAAGCAGGGCCACTCGAGCCGGCGTAGCGGACGACGGCGGTCGAGAGGAGGGTGGCGTTAGTGAAGCGGGTGGAGACGACGATGTGGTAGTCCTTTGCGGGGCGGTCCGCGGTGAAGAGCGCCGAGAGCGACTGGCCGACGTGGACGTCGAGGGAGCTGTAGGCGTTCTGCACCGTGTGCGTGCCCTCCACCTCGACGAGCGTCATGTTGTGCTCTTGGATCCGGAAGTTCAGTGTGTTCTGCAGACCAACATTTGAGATGCGCAGCCTGTATGTCTTTCCTGCGTAGGAGGAACACGAAAAACAAATAAACAATCCCAGAATATTCCTCATAATAGAGACAAAGTATAGATTTCTAATAGAAATTAAGCTTACGAAGTAGCTCAAATTAACAGAGGTCAAATGTCACCTTGCTCAACGGCGAAAGCTGCACCGTCCGGACTACCCTTGCCGTTGATCAAGATGCCATCCGGGGGAGGCAATTCCTTTCCACTGTCCAGCATATCTTGCAGAGACTGTATTAAAGAAACAAACTGATCACCATCAGAGAATGAACCAGTTCAGGCGTTATTTCTGCTGAAAAGCCTAAGTCATCGATCATTTGGTACTGTACCTTATGATTGGTGGCGTACCAGTCACCAATGAGCACCGTGTACTCGTCGGCCGGCGGGGGGAACGGGATGGGAACCACTGGTCGGCTGTAGATGCGGATGGCGCCGAAGCCACCGGCGGCCTTATGGAAGGCCAGCGATGGGAAGTAGTAGAAGCTGCCGATTTGGTCCTTGGCCTGCATGCGGTACGTGAAGTTCTGGCCGGGCGGGATTGGGCAGTTGGTGCCAGAAACGCCATCCTGCCATGAATTCTTGCGTTGCTGCAAACCACTCCTGCGATTTCATAACAATTTATAAAACTTTCCTAGGAAATTAGTTAAGATCCGGGTTGGACAAATCTACTACTTAAACCACTAGTAAACGGATCAAATATTTTCGTCACTAACTTTTCAATATTAATCAGTTAAAAAAAGTGCTGTCTGGGGGAATACTCTGCAATTTAATGAACACGTATCAAATCAGTTAACATTTTCGGTTGTAAAAGCATTAAAATTAACCAAGAATCAAATGGACACGATATACCTCTAAAATTTTACTGACTTGCAAAACTCTTGAAAAAAGAATCAAAAAACACTCTGCACATATCTGCATTAATAAAACTCTTGATAAAAGAGTAACACTCTGAATACACATATCTGCATTCATTACGCTCTAGCTAGACCCGTTTCCAATAATTTGTATCCATCCACGTTTTATCCATAATAATGTCTGCCCACTATATTATATCCATGAATACCCATATGGCTTTACAAGAAGAATCAATCTGCATCCATCCACACTTTATCTTAATGGCTGCCGACTATTTTATATATGGAGAAGATAAGCTCTAAGTTCATATGGGTTGACAGAAGAGAGATTCATTAAAGTGCCTAAGTAACCAATAACACATATGTATGATGCGATGCATTCAGCAAAGCCACGATTTAGCCATTCACTTTCTTTCTTTTTTGACAACATCATGCTTGCAATTGGCTCATTGTTTAAAAAAAATAACAACCGATAGATATAAGAGTTTGTTGCTATACATCATCTAATAGCATGCAATGTTATTGTCAATTGAAATCAACAAAGGAATAAATCAGTTAGCGCAACAAAAACGTAAAGACCATACCATGAGAGCAAGAACGGATCAGACAAATTGTTGCGGACGTTAATAATCACGTTCTCGTTTGTTTGACACTCAATCTTCGGTCCGGGGAATTGCCCGTTGATGAGAATTGCCTACAAACATAGAAAATCAATCTGTAAATTGCATAGAAGATGCGATATGAATGCAAAAGAGTTCGAAAATAGATTAACTCAAATAGGAACTAAGTTACACCTGTTGTGAAATTCCAAGAGGACTGATATTGCCATAAGTGATCTCCCAATCCAAAAACTGGTACGGACCTTCCGCCCTCGCTGCTGAGACGAACAAGAAGCAAATGCATACGAAGAAGAAAAGAATAAATCTCATCTTGCTCAGCGCTAGGTAATGCCTGACGCAAACACTACAGCACGCTGGCTGCCGGAACCCTAGTTCGGCAGTGGAGGCACCGGCACCGCAGCACCGGAATCCGAGCCCTGCAGCACACGCCCGAAGCCACCGAGCCCTGCCGCACGCCCGGAGCCGCCGAGACTGGAGGCGCCGACTAATTTAGATTAGATTCTTTTTGGCATTCTGTTTGTTGTACCCAGACTTCCTATATATATAAGAAAGACTGGAGTCTGGAGGCATTTTAGATGCCGTTCGTTTTCTGTGTGCGGTCAAGATTAGAGTTGGGGAGTACAGAAGATAATAGAGCTGTTGAGAATAAAAGTCAGACCATATTTTATATACATCGGAAGTTCGGAATAATAAAGGGATATACACGCGGAGTGCCGGGACTGCAGCTGCAGCCTCTTCGATCTATAACAGACAGTACCGACGCACCGGCGCATGCGGCATCGGAAGGTGTCTTCGGCGGCGGTGGACTAGGGTATCTCGCAGCCGTCCCCGAAGCCGGCAGGACCAGAGCACGCCGCAACCTGGATCTCGGAAGCTCTGGTCGACGCCGTTGGCATTTGGCAAATCCATTGTAAGTTTGTGACACAGACACATAGGGGAAGGTATGGCCGGAAGTCAAACTAATCGTATTGTCCCTGTAGATAGCGGTGCCTGTATTCGTCTCAATCTATATGCGTCAAAGTGGATTGGAGTGGAATTAAACTAAGTTCCATTCTATTCTATTCTAATACATATGTATTGAAGTTCATGTGTATCAATTTCAATCCACATATGTTGGATGGATTGGAATATAACTTAGTTTAATTTCACTCCAATACACTTCAACACATGTGGATTGAGATGAATACATATGCATTCAAACAAGGCCTGAAGGTGAACTATGGATTTTTAGTGATTTTTTCTCCAGTTAGCCGTATTGTCGACGTAGATAGCTAGCGGTGTGGACACGGGTGAATCTAGAATAGATGGCCATCGGGTCTTGTACGAAAATAGATGGAGTCATTAGGAACTATTAGCACTATATACCGTAATTTTCTATTGAGATGTCTAAATTTCCCCGGGGTTAGCAGATCCTGATGGCATGTTGTAGCTTTGTCCTGCATGCGGATTGGAGTACATCCAAACAAAGTAAGGATTGACTATGGATTTTAGTTATTTAGTTATTTTTTCTCCGGTTAGCCGTAGTTGGCCAATGGATTTTTATTGATTCCTCATCTTGCAATTAGCCACATCTATACAGGGGTTGCACATGGATTTAGTAATGTCTCATCTTGTAACTAGCCTAAAGCTACTAAACACCTAGGCCGATGGATTTTATTAGTAACATCGCAGCTTGCAACGGGACGCTCATAGGCCTTTAATTTGCACAGCGTCAGTCATGTCTCAAACATAGCAAGGCCTTTTAGTAAGGGTAATGTCTCATCTTGCAAGTTGCAACCAGCCCCCAGCTACTGGTGTTTGTTTGATAGATATAATATATAGTATACAAATAGCAGCAAGAGCTTGAATTGTTCAAACAAAATTCATTGTGGGACCATGCAGGAAGTCAACGATGAGCATCAAATTGGTTTCAATTTGATGAACATGACCACAGGTGGTGGCACTGGCACATGCATGCTGACTGCTGTAAACAATGAGGTTTGAGTGTTGATGAAAAAAATAAAAATGTGTTGATCGATCCAGTGCTATGCTACCTTAGAACAACTCCAAGAGATTAGCCAAAAAAAAGTTTTCAGAATTTCTGATTTAGCTATTGTCTAGAATAAAACCCTTCCAAAAAAAACTAGACTAATGAAACAGCTTTTGTAAAAATTGCCCTTCATCATATTCAAACCTGCCACCTGCAAGTGATCAGATTTCGACACCCCTTTAGGCCTTGTTTGGATGCACATGTATTCATCCCAATCCACTTGTGTTGAAGTGGATTAGAGTGAGATTAAACTAAGTTCCATTCCATTCCACTCTAACACATGTGAATTGGAGTAAATACACATGTATCAAACAAGGCTTTATAGTTTACGGTACGCTTTCCCAATACTAAAGATAAATTCAAAAGAATTTATAAAAATGGACCTTCCAAATTTATGCCTTTTTGCCGTAGTTTTCATGGTGTATGAAATTAGGGTATCACCATTTTCAATTTGGACCTTTCACCATAATAATCATTGAAATACTTCGTAAATCTTGTTAGACCTTTATTTCTATTATGACTAATTCACCCAAACCAACGATAGGATTAGATGCATTTTCACGTAATCACTGGAGACCTTGTCGAGACAAGGTCAAGAAAGGGCAGTCACCAATTGCTCGATGACGGTATAGATATGCCATATTTCAATTAGTTCCAGTAGGCAAAATTCTATTGTTTCATGTTATATTCTGATTTGTTCCATTTGTGATAATTTTTTTGTTCTGCTAGTACAATTATTTCATTTCCCATAATAATTTTAGCTTAGTATTTTTTTTATTGTTCCAATAATATATTCCTGACCACAAATATAAAACGATTTAGTTTTGTTCAAATCCAACTATTTTAGGTCTCTTCATCACTAACTAATAAAGTATAATATAGATTGATAATATGGTGTTGATGTTACAGGTTTGTCACAAGACATACTTCTTCATTCCACACATTTTGTCTATTTAAAATAATACATTCTCAAAGATGTCCTGGTCAAAGATTCAAAGTGTAATATTGGACACAGTGCCAGTGTCCTAAGGATTTATTTTCCAAACTGGAGATGTTTTTTTCATGTTATATCTAATTTATTTTGTTCATGAAAATTTATTGTTTTACCGGTACAAGTGAGGTGTTTCATGATTCTTGAAAATGTTGTATTCTTTTTATTCATATATTGTATAACTTGAATTGTTGAATGCAATATTAGTTTAGCTTCTAGCCACTTACCAGATAAGCAAACAAAAAATGTGACACATGTAGTTCAAATAAAGACGTAAATAGTTAGAAATGTAAATATATAAAAAGAGATCTTTTATAATGGTTGGAAAAGTACCTCCAGGTTTTTCCAACTTTTTCTATTTTCTAAGTAATTAATTAAAAAATACATTATAGAGGGTATTTAAGTAATTGAGGATGTTCCCTTCTAAAACTTACGCAACCCCCTCGTCCTTGTGCGCCGCTGAAAGGTCCTAATATGTCTAGAGGAGGGGTGAATAGCCTATTTAAAAGTCTACAAATCAACTAGAGCAATTTGATTAGTATGACAAATAGCAAATTGCAAACTTGCTCTAGCTCTACAAGGGTTGCAAGCCACCTATCCAACAATTCTAGTTGCAATGATTACTAGGCACACAACTTGCAATGTTACTACTCACTAAGAGCTCTCAATCTTGCTACTCTAAAGAGCTCCACTAGATGAACTTAAAATAACAAAGCAAGCTCTCAATTCTAATTACACTAAAGAGCTTGCCACAACTAGTTTACAAGAATATAAATGAGTGAGTAGGGTGATTATACCGCCGTGTAGAGGAGTGAACTAATCACAAGATGAATACTAAATCAATCACCGGGAGAATACCAAAGGGCAAGAGACAACCAATTTTTCTCCCGAGGTTCACGTGCTTGCCGGCACGCTAGTCCCCGTTGTGTCGACTAACACTTGGTGGTTCGACGGCTAAGAGGTGTTGCACGAACCTCGTCCACACAATTAGACACCGCAAGAACCTACCCACAAGTGAGGTAACTCAATGACACAAGCAATCCACTAGAGTTACCTTTCGGCTCTCCGCCGAGGAAGGCACAAGACCCCTCATAATCACCACGATCGAAGCCGGAGACAATCACCAACCTCCGCTCAACGATCCTCGCTGCTCCAAGCCGTCTAGGTGGCGGCAACCACCAAGAGTAACAAGTAAATCCTACAGCGAAACACGAATGCCAAGTGCTACTAGATGCAATCACTCAAGCAATGCGCTTGGATTCTCTCCCAACCTCACAATGATGATGAAACAATGATGGAGATGAGTGGGAGGTCTTTGGCTAAGCTCACAAGGTTGTTATGTCAATGCAAATGGCCAAGAGAGTGAGCTTGAGCCGGCCATAGGGCTTAAATAGAAGCCCCCATGAAATAGAGCCGTTGTACCCCTTCACTGGGCACATCACAGGGTGACCGGACGCTCCGGTCATATCGACCGGACGCTGGACCTCAGCGTCCGGTCACGCGATGTGTGCCACGTGTCCCTTCTCTTCAAATGCTAAGTGCCTGATCACAACGGTCATATGATGATCGGACGCTCCAGCTCAAAGTAACCGGACGCTGAACCCCTAGCGTCCGGTCGTTTCTAGTAAGCATCCAGAGACGACTTTTCTCGACCGGACGCGTCCGGTCACCCTTGATCAGACACAGCCAGCGTCCGGTCACTCGGCAACGCTTCTGTGCGTTGCACAACCACAAGACCGGACGCAGTCTTCCAGCGTCCAGTCGCTGAGTGACCCAGCGTCTGGTCACGGTATGACCAGCGAGACTAACTCCTTTTCACCTCTATCTTCTTTACCCTTCTCAAATGTGCCAACCACCAAGTGTATCACTTTGTGCATATGTGTTAGCATATTTTCACAAATATTTTTAAGGGTGTTAGCACTCCACTAGATCCTAAATGCATATGCAATGAGTTAGAGCATCTAGTGGCACCTTGATAACCGCATTTCAATACGAGTTTTACTCCTCTTAATAATACGGCTATCGATCCTAAATGTGATCACTCTCACTAAGTGTCTTGATCACTAAAACAAAATGGCTCCTACTATTTATACCTTTGCCTTGAGCCTTTTATTTTTCTCTTTCTTCTTTTCCAAGTTTAAGCATTTGATCATCACCATGCCATCACCATTGTCATGATCTTCGCCATTGCATCCTCACTTGGAGTAGTGCTACCTATCTCATAATCATTTTGATAAACTAGGTTAGCACTTAGGGTTTCATCAATTAACCAAAACCAAACTAGAGCTTTAAATCTTCTCCTTTTTGGTAATTGATGATAACCCTTACACAAAGATATGAATTGAAATTTAATTGAATCCATGTTGCTTGTCCAAGCATATTTACCATGTGTAAAAGAATATGGACAAGTTTCATAAACTTCAAATGGTAGCAATTTGCTCCCCCTACATATGTGCTAAGAGTTTGGATTGTAGCTTGCACATATGCTTAGATAGGAAATATAGAAGACAATTTCTACCGTATGATGCTAAGGTATAAGAGATGGATCTTTGAAGCATGATACCAATCAGAGTGCACCAATATATCATCCTTAGCACCATTAGTAACTATACATACACAAAAACTAGAATACCCCATGAGATCAACATTACAAGCAAGGGTCTAGTTTCCATAAAATGAACATAAGTCTAGTTACTTTAGCCTATGCATGCTAGTTTTGATTTCACCATTCAAGCATATAACTAGCATACACCACACAAGCATGGATATTGAAATTTAGAACTTGTGCCATGCAAGCAAATATAAGAAATACACATTTAAATGTAACATACAAGTTTATGAGCTTGCTCCCCCTACTTGTGTGCATTTTTTATTTGATCCCCTTACAATGTCAATGTCATTTCATTTCATTTGTTTGCTCCTTCTATCTTACTATCTTTGTGAATTTCTCCTCCTTTGTCAACAATTAGCACAAAAGGTGAGCTCAAATTATAAATAGTTTGAGGTGAAACCATGTGAAATGAGGATCATTTTCTCAATTTAGTTCAATCTAGATTACTTGCAAAAGATATTTAACTCGGTTTGATCCAAGGACAAGCTTCCTCACACCTCCAAATAAGGGTTATCTTGTACCATGTTGAGTTAAACACTTATAGCTTATTTTCTAGATCAAACACTACGTTTACAAGCTCACAAACATGTCATATGCTACTACTAGATCATTTCAAGCATACAAGCAATAGTGGTACCATACAAGCATCAAAGTCATTTGATTTTAATGAATGAGCCTAGGACATGATAGGAATGACTAGATGCACTAAACAAGTCCTTAGCAATGGATGGATGACATGTCAATCAACTTTACCTTGCTTTGCTCGAAGGAGAGGCATGTCATATAATGGGGGGTGCATCAACACATATTGGAGAAGTCAACTATGTTCAATTCATTTCTTAGCTTGCAAAACCTCTTTTTATCAAGTGGCTTGGTGAAGATATCGGCAAGTTGATCTTCAGTGCCCACACTCTTAATGTAAATGTCTCCCTTTTTGTTAGTGATCTCTTATGAAATGATGGCGGACATCAATATGCTTTGTTCTTGAATATTGAACCGGGTTGTTGGTGAGCTTTACGGCACTCTCATTGTCACATAGCAATGGCACTTGCTTGAATTTAATTCCAAAGTCACTAAAAGTAGCCTTCATCCAAAGTAATTGGGCACAACAACTACCGGCCAAAATGTACTCCGCTTCGGCGGTTGAAAGTGCTCCACTATTTTGCTTCTTTGATGACCAAGACACAAGTGATCTTCCCAATAGTTGACATGTGCCCGATGTGCTCTTTATCTCAACTTTGCATCCTGCATAATCGGAGTCCGAATATCCAATCAACTCAAATCTTGCTCCTTTGGGATATCACAATCCAACATTTTATGTATGCTTCAAATACTTCAATATTCTCTTTGTTGCTTTCGAATGACTTTCTCTTGGTGAGGCTTGGAATCTAGCACACATGCATACACTAAATATCACATCCGGCCTTGATGTGGTCACATAGAGTAGGCTTCCAATCATAGACCGATACATCTTTTGATCCACTATATTGCCACTAGCATCACTATCCAAGCTTCCGCTTATCCCCATTGGTGTACTGATAGCTTTACTATCATCTATTCCAAACTTCTTGAGCATGTCCTTGATATACTTGTTTTGACTCACAAATGTACCATTCTTCATTTGTTTGATTTGAAGACGAAGAAAGTAGCTAAGCTCTCCAATCATGGACATCTCAAACTCACTTGCCATCATCTTGCCAAACTCCTCACAAAAATATTGATTTATTGACCCAAAAATGATGTCATCAACATAAATTTGCATTACAAATAAGTCATTTCCAAGCTTCTTGGTGAAGAGAGTGGTGTCAACCTTTCTCATCTTGAATCCCTTATAGAGTAGGAAATCTCTCAATCTCTCACACCATGCTCTAGGTGCTTGTTTTAATCCATACAAAGCTTTTCTCAACTTGTAAACATGGTTGGGTTTCTTCTCATCTTCAAAACCGGGAGGTTGCTCAACATACACAAGCTCATTGATGTACCCATTGAGAAATGCACTCTTCACATCCATTTGGTACAACTTGATGTTGTGGGCACAAGCATAGGCTAACAAGATCCTAATTGCTTCCAATCTTGTAACTGGGGCATATGTTTCTCTAAAGTCAAGACCTTCAAATTGAGTGTAACCTTGAGCCACTGATCTTGCTTTGTTCCTTATTACTATCCCATCTTGATCTTGCTTGTTCCGAAAGACCCACTTGGTTCCAATCATATTATGATCCTTAGGCCTCTCAACTAACTCCCATACTTGGTTTCTTGTAAAGTTGTTTAACTCTTCATGCATAGCATTGACCCAATCAATATCCTTCAAAGCTTCATCTATCTTCTTAAGTTCAATGGATGACACAAATAAAAAATACTCACAAAACGAAGCCAATCTTGATCTAGTTTGCACACCTATTGAAATATCACCAATGATAGTGTTCAAGGGATGATCTCTTGCAACATTGGTTGGTTGAAGCACTTGCACTTGATTGCTTGCATTTGATAGATCACTTGGTTGAGATGATGAACTAGCCATTTGTTGTTGATCTTGCACTTTGTCATCACTAGTTCTTGCTTGAACTTGATCATGAGAACCACTAGTTTGTATATTTGAGTTAGAGACCACTTGATTTTTGTCATCTTCAACATCAATCACCTCTTTAGGCCTTATATCACCAATGTCCATATTCTTCATTGCATTGATCAATTGAGTGCCTCTTACATCATCTAGATTCTCATCTTCCTCTTGGGAACCATTTGTTTCATCAAACTCCACATCATGAACCTCCTCAAGAGTAACACTAGCCAAATTCTAAACTCTATAAGCCTTGCTAGTAGTGGAATAACCAATCAAAAACCTTCATCACATTTCTTTTTAAACTTGCTCAATCTAGTGCCTTTCTTCAATATGTAGCATTTACAACCAAAAACCCGAAAGTATGCTATGTTGGGCTTTCTTCCATTCAAAAGCTCATAAGGTGTCTTCTCCATCATGGGGTGACAATAGAATTGGTTGCTATAATAGCAAGCCATGTTGATTGCTTCGGCCCAAAATAAATAACTCACATTGTACTCACTCAACATTGATCTTACCATATCAATTAAAGTTCTATTCTTCCTTTCAACTAAGTCATTTTATTGAGGAGTGTACTTGGCCGAGAATTGATGTCTAATTTCAAATTCATCACACAACTCATCAATTCTAGTGTTCTTAAATTCACTATCATTGTCACTTCTAACTTTCTTGATGATTGTTTGAAACTCATTGTAAATGCCCTTGACAAATGATTTGAATATTGCAAACACATCACTCTTGTCAATAAGAAAGAATACCCATGTGTATCTAGTGAAATCATCCACCATCACAAATCCATATTTGTTTTCACCAATGCTTGTGTATGTGGTTGGTCTAAACAAGTCCATGTGCATCAACTCAAATGCCTTAGATGTGCTCATTATGCTCTTCTTAGGATGTGTGTTACCAACTTGTTTTCTGGCTTGACATGCACTACATAGCTTATCCTTCTCAAATGTGACATCTTTTAAGCCTCTAACTAAGTCATGCTTAATCAACTTGTTCAATTGTTTCATTCCAACATGACCAAGCCTTCTATGCCATAACCAACCCATGCTAGACTTAGTGATCAAACATGTTGTAAATTGAGCTTCTCTAGCATTGAAATCAACCAAGTATAGATTTTCATATCTAAATCCTTTGAAAATCAAGTTAGAGCCATCTACACTTATAATCTCTACATCATCCACACCAAATATGCACTTGAAACCAAGATCACACAATTGAGCTACCGACAAAAGGTTGAAGTTCAAGCTCTCTACTAATAGCACATTGAAAATGCTCAAGTCATTGGATATTGCAATCTTACCAAGCCCTTTGATCTTGTCTTTGCCATTGTCACCAAATGTGATACTATCAATCCCATTGCTCTTGTTTTCATTGATTGAATTGAACATTCTTAGATCACCGGTCATGTGTTGTGTGCACCCACTATCAAGCATCCAATGTCTTCCTCCGGCTTTATAATTGACCTACAAAAGAAGATCAATTCTTTTTAGGTACCCAAACTTGCTTAGGTCCTTGAAGGTTAGTTACCAAGGTCTTTGGTACCCAAATGGTCTTCTTCTTTGGGTGCACAATTGGTGTACCAATGAATTTAGCCTTCACACCATTTGCACCCTTAACAAGCATGTAACAAGAATCAAATTTAATTGAGGATACATTAGGTAGGTTGTTCTTGTTAATCTTGCAATATTGCTCTATATGCCTAACTTGCTTGCATCTATTGTAAAACCGTCCATTGCCCTTCACAAAGTTAACTTTGGGAGTGACAAAGGCCGCCTTACCTTTCTTGGGGTATAGCCTAATCCCTCTTTGTTGAGAGAAAACCTTTGGCTATCCAAGCACTTTAGCAAGCGGGCATCTCCACCATAGGCATTGCCTAAGGCACGAGTGAGCCCATTCACCTCTTTCTTGAGAGTCTTATTTTCCACCATTAATGAGGCTTCACAAGTGAGACCATCACTCAAAGGTGAAGTAGAAGTAGTAGTGCTACAAGAAGTGTTAATGGGAGCAACTATAATGGGCTTATAAAAAGATTCATCAATAAGATCACATGTTAGTCCCACATCACATGATACAATCACTTGCTCCTTCTTGGCTTTCTATTTTGACTTGCTCGATGAGAGAGGAGTGAGCTTTTTCAAGCTTAGAGTGAGCTTTGACAAGCTTCTCATGGGCTTCCATTAGCCTCTCATGAGTGGCATTGAGCTCATCAAGGTATTGCTCAAGAAATTTGACTTTCTTATTCAATTCCTTACACTCCTTTCTCTTCATCTCAAAGCAAGTATGCACTTGCTCACACATGTCCATGAGCTCCTCCTTGGAGTACTCCTCATCATCATCACTCCAACAAGCATCACTTTTACATTCATCATCATCACTCAAATCATATTTTACCTTGGTAGATTTTGCCATAAGGCATATCGAAGGAGTGTCGAAGATGGAGGGCTTGTTGTTGATGGCGATGCTTGCTAGTGCTTTCTTGATAGATTTCTTGCCATCATCACTAGAGTCATCACTATTCAAAGAGCCATCACTATCCCAAGTGACCACATAGCCTCCACCCTTCTTCTTCTTTTAGAAAGTCATTCTCTTCTCCTCCTTCTCCTTTTCTTTCTTATCCTTCTTGTGCTTCTTCTTCTCATCCCTATCATTGTCACTATTATAGGGACAATTTGCTACAACGTGATCTAGACTCTTACAATTATAGCATCTTCTCACATATTCTTTGCTTTTGGTGTGATCTCTTCTCTTTCTTGCACCATAGCCCTTCTTCTTCATGAATTTTCCCATCTTGCGTACAAAGAGGGCCATAGTTTCATCATCAATATCACTAAGATCATCATCATCACTTGATTCTTTCTTGGACTTGTCCTTGTTCTTGGATGATGATAAGCTAGCCTTGAATGCTACACTCTTCTTCTTCTTGTCTTCTTCTTCCTTCTTGTCATCCTTGTCATCCCCCTCCCTTTTCACACGGTATGTCTCTTGTGTCATGACATCACCTAGTACTTGGTTAGGGGTAATCTCCTTCAATCCTCCTCTTATGATAAGCAATCTCAACATCTCAAATCTTGGAGGTAAGCACATCAAGAACCGATGAGAGACATCATCATCCTTGATCTTCTCTCACAAAGCATTCAAGTCATTTACATTCACTTGCAACTGATGGAACATTTCTGGAATGCTCTCATCTTCCTTCATCTTAAAGCTTGTCAACTTATCCTTGAGAATGTACAACTTAGCACTCTTCACCGCTGGTGTGCCCTCATATGTTTTCTCTAATCTCCTCCATACCTCATTAGCTCTTTCACAATTCTTGATTTGCTCAAATACCTTGGAATCAATTGCATTGTATATGGTGTTGAGAGCCATTGTATTGCATTGCTTGTTGGTCTTATCTAGGTTGGTGGGATTGTCGGGATCAATGATAGCATAGTCATTCTCAGTCACATCCCATACTTGATCATTGATTGAACCAAAATACATCCTCATCTTTCTCTTCCAATAATCATAGCATGTGCCATCAAAGAACGTTGGTTTGCCTCCACATGGTTGAACACAACTTGAGCCATAATTTGACACCGATGTTGTTAAGCCTTTAATCAAACGGTGACCACGGCTTCGATACCACTTGAAAGGTCCTAATATGGCTAGAGGGGGGGTGAATAGCCTATTTAAAAGTCTACAAATCAACTAGAGCAATTTGATTAGTATGATTGATTAGTATGACAAATAGCGAAATGCAAACTTGTTCTAGCTCTACAAGGGTTGTAAGCCACCTATCCAACAATTCTAGTTGCAATGATTACTAGGCACACAACTTGCAATGTTACTACTCACTAAGAGTTCTCAATCTTACTACTCTAAAAAGCTCCACAAGATGAACTTAAAATAACAAAGTAAGCTCTCAATTTTAATTACACTAAAGAGCTTGCCACAACTAGTTTACAAGAATATAAATGAGTGATTAGGGTGATTATACCGTCGTGTAGAGGAGTGAACAAATCACCCTTGACCGGACACAGCCAGCGTCCGGTCACTCAGCGACGCTTCTGTGCGCTGCACAACAGCAAGACCAGACACAGCCTTCCAGCATCCGGTCGCTGAGTGACCCAGCGTCTGGTCATGGTATGACCAGCGAGACTAACTCCTTTTCACCTCTATCTTCTTTACCCTTACTCAAATGTGCCAACCACCAAGTGTATCACTTTGTGCACATGTGTTAGCATATTTTCACAAATATTTTTAAGGGTGTTGGCACTCCACTAGATCCTAACTGCATATGCAATGAGTTAGAGCATCTAGTAGCACTTTGATAACCGCATTTCAATACGAGTTTTACTCCTCTTAATAATACGGCTATCGATCATAAATGTGATCACACTCACTAAGTGTCTTGATCACTAAAACAAAATGTCTCCTACTATTTATACCTTTGCCTTGAGCCTTTTGTTTTTCTCTTTCTTCTTTTCTAAGTTTAAGCATTTGATCATCACCATGCCATCACCATTGTCATGATCTTCGCCATTGCATCCTCACTTGGAGTAGTGCTACCTATCTCATAATCATTTTGATAAACTAGGTTAGCACTTAGGGTTTCATCAATTAACCAAAACCAAACTAGAGCTTTTAGCCGCCCGCTTCTCCATCGATCATGCACCGAAGACCTCGGGCATCAAGTGTTTGGGCCGCTGCCGCTGCCGCGTACGAGTAACGAAGGTTTCACAAAGAAGGCGAGTAGCAAGCATGGGATGTGCAACGAGGTGATGCGGAGCTCGTATGACGCCGTACCTCTGGTCGCCACCGCCCAGGCCCAACCTCCTAGGGCGAAGACGACGATGCTGATGATGATGCAGCTGACGCACGAGCAACGCGAGCCCATCCTCATCCTCATCTACTGTCCCTTCTGCAAGAACGAGTTTTGCGGGCATGGTCGGGCTCCGTTCTGGATGTGCTTTTGCCACCGACGTACTCATCCCGGGCGCGTTCCTCTACTGCTTGCTCCACTCTACCGTCACCACCACCGAGGCCTCTGCCAAGACGTGTCGCGACCTGGAGCTCCGCGTCGCCAGCATGCTCAGCCCCTCCATAGTGGAGGACCTGCTCGGCATATTCTACGACGCCTAGGCTTCCATGTGACTCTACGGCACCCAGGCCATGTGCGCTGGCTGACGGGAGACGCTGGTCCTACGTGCCGGCGTGAACAAGTTCCATATAAATGACAGATTCACCCTTATTCAAAAATAAAATATAAAATGAAAAATAGATCTTGTCCTACGATTATTGGTACTATCCCCACCTAATTTGGTACTATCTCTATATCTCTAGGACACTTTCAGTTAGGTACCTTCTATTTTTCCATCGTGTGATCTCACTCAATGGATGGTCCATGTTTTTTCCAACCATTGTAAAAATTCTCATATAAAAAACTTCTCTCCAGCACTAGGCTCATGAACCTCTGCTTGGTACCTCGTTTCAACAGTTTAAGATGGAAATTAAATTCAACAATTGTAACGTCCATACCCATTTTTTAGCAAGTTTGTGAAGATGATGTGTATCTCAATATATTAGGCAGAAAAAAATGTACTCACCTCCAAATTATTATATTGTCTAGATTAGATTACTATTGTCCCGTTCGCGTGTCCTTAAACTCGGCTTGATCCGCTTCTTTTTTTATTCGGAACAAGTGTTTTTTCTCACAAATTCCTCCAAACCATCCAAATTCCTTCAGAATTCCTCCAAGCGAACAAGTCCATATGTCTAGATAGTAGACACATAGCAAATTTTATGTACCTAAAAAAATTTAAAACGGCTTGTAATTTGGAACAGACAAAGAATTTACATGCACTTGCATGTGAGGAAAAAGAAAGGACAAGAAAAAACAAAAAAAATGATGTTCGATCAAAGTAGGCACGATTCAAACTGAAACTATTCTTTCAAAAGGACATCAAGAGATTTGCAATTATATTAGAAGTAGGCAGAATATAAGAAAAAGGACAAGCGACTTAGCGTTCTGCAGACCTCAGTCTACTAAACAGATTAGCCACGTCATCAAATTCACTCGGACAAAAGACAGTAGAAAAAACCAACTAATAAAAAACTAAGGCCTTGTTTGGATGTATGTTTATCTACTTCAATCCAAATGTGTTGGAGTAGAATAAAATAGAATTTAGTTTAATTTCACTCCAATCCATTTCAACATATATGGACTGAGATGAATATATACACGTCAAACAAGACCTAAAGTGGCCTGCATGATCACGACAAGAAAACACAATAAACTGTTGAAGAAGTTGCTGCTAGTGCTGCGCTTCGCGGTTCACGAGTTGTTGTATTGTATTGTATTGCAGACACTTTCATGAAAACCTTCCCACGTGTTTATATTTCTACTAGTCGGGCACATTTTGATAGAACTGGATATAAACAGAGATTGTTTTTTGTGAAAAATAATAGTAACTAGGTCAGTGCTCTGCACACTACTGTCTGTCCTAACTGACTGCCAAATCAGCAGTTTGGGATGTTCATAGCCCTGTGCTGCTGGCAACCATGGAAGCGCAGGAAGCCAGGAACACTGTGGTCTTCAGGCGTGAAGAGCAAAACCTGCGACAGCTGCTTGCCTCCTGCAAACGAGATGCAGAGCTTTGGCGCTTCCGTTTGCGTTTGGGATAACGATACCCTCAGGGCGTCCGGCCTTTTCTGGATGGGACCGACCTGCCCGTCCCCGTGCCTCGCACCTCGCGCCGCGCATCTTTGCCCATGCCTCGTGCCACGCGCCGCCCGCGCCTCGTGCCTCTCACCGCGACCGCGATCCATCTGCCTGTTGATTGTGGGCGACCTCGAGCTCCGCGCCGGCGTCGAGCTCCGCTTCGATGATCCTCTATTGGATAGCAGTAAGTCGATGAGCACAAGTTGCAACCATATGTTTCATGTGTTTTAGATTTATGTTAGATATGTTTCATCTGGATGTTTCAAAAGTAGATTTGCCGTTGCATATGTTGCAATGACTATACACGTATGTTGCAAGTGTATTGTTTCAAACGTATGTTGTAAGTGTTTTATCTTAATGTTGCATATGTTGCAATGGCTATACACATATGTTACAAGTGTATGTTTCAAATGTTTCAGCTGTTTTAAACGTATGTTGCAAGTGTTTAATCTATATGTTGCATATGTTGCACTGATTATACACGTATGTTGCAAGTGTATGTTTCAAATGTTTCAGCTATTTCAAACGTATGTTGCGAAGTGTTTTATTTGGATGTTGCATATGTTGTAATAGCCATACACATATATTGCAAGCGTATGTTTGTAAATATTTCATCTGTTCCGAATGTATGTTGCAAGTGTTGCATGACCAGACGCGGAAAGTGAGCGCAGATGGATGTGGTCCCCTCAGACGTAGTGGTCCCGGCAGGCGCGGCAGCCCCCACATGCATGCGCAGGAGCATGGGTACCTGCGTACCGCAGCAACAGGCGGAGCTGAGCCAGCAAGCATGGCAGCAGCGTGCCAACGAGCGGGAGATGCATGCATGCGCTGTAGGGCCCGCCTAGGCAAAGTGGGAGCCGAAGGCACGGTGCACGCGTCCCTTTCGTTGGTCGTATGCATATAGGAAAGTACGTCACTACTCTCTTTTCTAGCGCATGGAGAGAGAGCAAGTCACGCACGTTTTATCTATAGGGGCGGGCAGTAGGCGCGGGAGTCCAAACGAGGACACTGCGTCCGGACGTCCCGGATTTCCCTTTCGTTTGCCGATAAGAGATGGGTACTAGTGGATAATCGGTGTGTTCTGTTTGATTCCGCAGTGTAACGTCAATTGTAATTAGCAAAGGTGCAGGCGTTTTTTTAGACAATCAGCTAGGCTTTATTACTCAATAACAATGTTTACAGGAATAATATCATAATAGGGTACACCAAGCCACAGATGGTGGCCAGTCCCATATAAAATTGTATGCCTAGCTAGATTGTGTGCTTCAAAATTTGAAGATCTTCCTTCATGGGCAAAACTACACTCATTGAAGAGTGCAGTTCGGGAATTTATCTCAGCAATGATTGATCCATAGCTACCCAAAGTTCCTTCACCAATCTCCGAGACAATTGTCTTGCAGTCTGAAACAACAAATAATCTCTCTAAAGCAAGATCTTCAGCAAGAGCAAGAGCTTCACGCAGGCCAAGACTTCCAAAGTTGCAGGATCTGTGATGCCAATAAAGACCACTATAGAAGCTCCAAGATAAGTACCATCATTGTCTCGGCAAAAGGCTGCTGCTGCCCCTCGATTCTCAGTTTTCGACATAGCTGCATCAACATTAATTTTAGGTATAGCTCTTAGAGGAGGGATCCAACAAGCTTGCCTTGGTACTAGAACCGCATGAACTGGTGTCCCACTAGGTGGCTTAGCAATAGATTTCAGTTCCTCCAAATATGAGTTAATGAAACCATGGGTGGATAAAGGACTTTGAAAGATTTCCTCATGGATAGCCTTGCGATGAGCTATCCATATGGCCCATAAGGTTATCGTCAGCGGGGTGAACTGCTCATGAGGTAGAGATTCAATGAGGCTGCACAGCCAGTTCTTGGCGTTTGGTTCTCCGATTGACATCATATGCTCCACCATTACCTCATCCGAGAATGCCCAGACACTAGCTGCCATGTTGCATTCAACAAGAGAGTGTTTCCATGAATCCGCAACTCCACATAATGAGCAAACACAGGAGCTTGCCATATTTCGGTGCTCCAAAACATCTGCAGTGGGCAATGATTGCCGAGCAAGTCGCCACAGGAAGACCCTGACCTTGGAAGTTACAGCCGTTTTCCACAATGAACACCACCCTTTACTACCAGACTCAGTGTTTGATGATCCTGCATTTCCTTCAAAATAATTCTCTCGGTTAATTTTCATTGTCACCATCATCCTATAGGCTGATTTAACTGTGAAGAGCCCCTTGCGATCAAAATGCCAAGACCAGAAATCAGGCTGTCTGCGAGTGCACAAAGGTATGCTCAAAATAGTCGAAACATCCATTGGGAGAAAGAACTCTCGAATCAGCTCCTCTTTCCATGTCGCTGTAGTTTCATCAATAAGCTCACTAACAAGCCGTGGAGGATTAACCTTCAGAGAAATTATGGGCTTCATATTACAATCACGTGGCAGCCAGTTATCATCCCAAATTTTGGTTGTTCTGCCATCACCGATGCGGCGTATAAGACCCTGGGTCAAGACATCCCTACCAGCCAGAACTGAACGCCAAATTTGAGATGGATGGGTCCCTAGTTCGGCTTCCAAGATTGAAGTGTTGGGAAAGTATATGGCCTTGAGTAGGCGGGCACTTAAAGAGGCAGGGTTTTGCAAGATCCTCCACGACTGTCTTGCCAACAAACACAAGTTGAAAATCTCAATGTCCCGAAAACCAAGACCACCAAGGTGTTTCGGTCTGGTCATCACTTCCCAAGATACTCAGCTCACTTTGCGCTGCCCTTGTTTGCTACCCCACCAGAATTGTCTGATTAGAGAGTTGATGTGGTTGCATAAACCCCGTGAAAGTCTGAAGCATGCCATTGAGTAGACCGGTATAGCTTGTGCAATTGATTTTATTAGTACCTCTTTACCTCCGGCTGAAAGGATCTTCTCAAGCCATCCTTTGATCTTGCTCCACACGCGGTCTCTCAAGAATTTAAACGTTCCATTAAACGAGTTGCCAACATCCGTGGGCATGCCCAAATAGCGCTCATTCAAGGACTCATTGTCAACACGAAGGATACCTTTAACAGTGTCACGTGTAACTTGAGGACAACCCTTGGTAAAAAATATAGAAGATTTCTCCCTATAGATCCGCTGCCCAGGTGCCTAGCAGTAGACCTCAAAAAAATTAGACAATTCTTCTGCTCCCCCTCTACTCCCCTTAAGAACAGCAGGCGTTTGTTGTTGCGCCTGTCTGTTCCCTTAGCTCAAACCTTGTAATCCTTAATGGGTCGTTTGAAGGGCCATAAGCCCATAATACATAACCAGGTGCGGAGTAATCCCCCCGTTGACAGTAAAATGGAACAGAAGTTTCTCAAAAAAAAAAGTAAAATGGGACAGAATAAGCCAACGAAAGGCGAGACTCCGTGTGGCGAGAAGATGGGAACGCCCTGAGCAGGACTATATCAAAGTTAATTGCGATGGCGCATATGACCCTCAGTCTGGGAATGGTGGATGGGGCTGCGTTCTGCGTGATGCGGATGGCGACGTCGTTTCTGCACAACGTGGCAGGGTGGAAGCTTTGATGAACGCTCTTCATGGTGAGCTGATCGCCATCATTCATGGTACCCAGGTGTAGGGCATGTCATCATCGAGACGGATGCAGTCGAGGTTGTGCAAGCAGTCTACTCTGATGCTTTTGATCTCAGCGCTGTAACCAATTTGGTTGCTGAACTTCGTAGCTTGTTAGATTTCAATTTCATTTCCTGGCATGTTCAACATTGCCCGCGTTCTTGTAACAAAGTAGCCCATGAGCTTGCTGCGCTAGGCAGTGTGTGTGATCCGGATGAGGACTATGTTTTGGCCTCTTTGCCGGCAAACATCATCTGTGTACTTGCTGAAGATTCAGCTCTGTTTGAGTAATGGAAGTTGAATTTTCCCCTAAAAAAAATGTATACTATAGCAAATAAATAAAGAAACAAATATTTGGTGTGCAATGGGCAATGGCACGAGGCACGACCACGAGTACCTTAACTCGACTTTGCTTCTAGCAAAATTGTCAAGGTACAGAACATTATACATTCCTGACGAAGAAATCAACATATATAAAAGCACATTGCATTACGAGTCCAACTGATTGACGTACAAATGTGCATCTTTTTCACTGCATATCGTCGGGCTTGAAGAACTTCAACCGCAAGCCTGTCTCCACGAGACCCCAGAGGTTTCCGACTATGAGGACAACGCTTATGCCCATGCCGAGGATTCCCAGCGCCCAGTTGACGTTCCACGTCGCGGTGCCCTTCCGGGGTTTCTTGATCGCCACCCACATGAAGCACGGGTACGCCAGGGTGACCGGCAGCGAGATCCCCCCGAGGAGGCCGGCGAGCTGCGACAGGAACGGCAGCGCGACGGCGATGAGGAAGTTGGTGGCGCCGAACAAGGCGCGGAAGCCCGAGCGCATCCACCAGGGGCACGGCCGGTTCTTCTTGTGCACGTACCCGGCCTCCATGTTGTCGTACACCGGCATGGCGTAGATCTGGAACGTGGTCAGGCAGTTGATGATCACCAGCAGCGTGGTGGTCCCCAGCACTAGCCTGGACACGTCCCGGCTGTGGAACTTGTACAGGGCACTCAGGATGCCACCGGAAGGTATCTGCATGCGTGCAACGAACGGGAGCTTGCAAAAATCAGTCACTGACAACAACTGTCGATGTGGGCCGAAGCCCGTGCGTATCAGCTGGTACACACCTGGTTGCCATAAGCCCAGAAGCCACCGATGGCGATGGGGTACAGGCAGAGCGCGATGATGGCGTATGCTACCTTAACGCCCTTCCACATGGGCACATGAGAAGGGTGTTTCAGAGTCGACGGCATCGTGCCCTGCAAAGCAAACACACTCAGTGACCTTTTTTTTCCACCATTTGTCATCCATCGTGCAGTACTGCAGCAGTGGGAAAGATAGTAGATATATTTTCTTGACTTGCCTGAATCTCCAGTACGATATTGTGGCCCCTGAAAGCGAAGGCAATGATTCCGAGGCCGTTGAGGATGCCAAGGGCGGCGTCCACGTCGTTGTGGGCCTTGACGGGGTCGTAGGATACACCGGCCACCCTGCCCTTGGCCACGGACACGGTCCAGATCATGGTGCAGTAGGCGACGGCGGCGGTGGCGCCCACCAGAGACACGCCGGCGATGGAGTTGAGGTTGGGGAGCTGGGACAGCAGCACGGCCGCGCAGACGAAGACGAGGTACCACTCCACGGTGGTGAGGTTGCGCACCAGGCACGACTCGCCGCACGCGATGCTGAACAGACTCTTCATGCTTCCGCCGCCGACGATGATGAGCGCCGTGCAGATCCCCGCCGACAGGTACAGCACCGGGAGCAGCGCCAGGATCTTCGCCCATTTATCGCCTGAGGATAGGACATAAGGACATAAGCACACGACAGAAAACGGGCAGCCATGCATGTTGATTCACGCTGACGCCTGAACCTTGCCGTACGCAAAGACAGAAGAAAGAAAGAAAGAAAGAAAGAACCGGCGTGATTTAGGGAAACGCACCGAAAACGGTGTTGGCGAGGTGCATGTATCGGCTGTACCGGGTGGCACCCGCGACAGGCTCGTGGAGCCTGACGAGCAGCCACAGCGTGTAGAGCTGCCACCCGAACGCCAGGGTCAGGCAGATGATCGCCCACGTCCTGCAGCAAGAACCAAACAACAGCACGTCCTATCTGAGCCACCGGGAGCAACGAACAAACATGTACGCACAGCACAAAGAGTACTCCAGCACAAACATGGACGCGCCACGCACCATCCGAGGGAGGCGAAGGCCGTGGGGAGCACGAGCGCCTGGAAGCCGATGCCGGAGCTGAGGTTGTGGAACGCGGCGTAGTAGGCGTTGCCGCTCCGGGACTCGGTGATGGGCAGCCAGGCGTCGCGCGGGTCCGCGAGCCGCGTGATGTTGCCGACCGCCTTGACGCCCGCCACCGCCTTCCTGACGGGGCTGGCGAGCGGCGTCGCCATGGCGCGCAGGGGCGACGCCATGGCGCGCAGCGGAGACGCCATGGCGTGCAGCGGCGACCGGCCGCCGCTGGGCGCCCGCGGGGACTGTATCTGCGACGGCGGGGTCGACACCGGCGGGCGCGGCGTCGGCGGCGCCGACTGCACCTCGCTGATCGCGTCCTGCTTGCTGGACGATGACATGGTGACCGGCTGCCCGCTGCCCGCTGCACTCGCCCGCGCGCTCTGCTGCCCGCGCACCTGTCGGTGTTTGGACTTGTGGTTGAGCACTTGGGTTGGTTGGTCCCGACCGGAGCGGGTTGCGGGACGCGAGATTTATAGGTGGTTTTCTCCCCACTCGATCATGCACAGGGGTTGGTGAACTGGTGACTTGGTGAGCCACGCGGCGTTGGTGTGGACGTCGTGCGTGCCCTGGCCCTGCCGCCAGCGAGCGAGCCGTGCAGGAAAGTTTGACTCGGGGACGGGGCGGTCACGCGCGCGCGCGCACACACACACACAGGTCCTCCTGCACGTCGTATTATATAGCTCCGGTTTAACGAACTCAAAACACATGCCGGTTCTGTGGGGTTGGTACGACTTCGAACGTCAACGATTCGATCGGTCCCGCGTTGATTTCCGCGGTCCTCGTCTCGGCTAATCGCGCGCATGTGCATGATCCGACGATCAGAGACGTCAAGTTCCACGGCAGTCCTCCACTACTCCCGTTCCGCCGGATGTATTGTCGAAGCGTCGAGTCCTAGCGACGTGATCTAGCGCATATATATCTCCGTTATATTCGTCTTTCCCCTGCATGCATGCGACTTTCTTGTAACGATAGGCCTTAGCCTGTTCGGGAGGCCGTATCGTATCGTGGAATTATTTACTGCTGGTTGGTTTGGTATGAGAGAAAAACACTGTTCCAGGTTGAAATTTACGATCGTTTACGGGGAAGCGAACAGGCTGAGGAAGTGCTTAGCCAATCCGAACCTAAAACTCTGCTCCACCATGCTGATGCAATTAAATGCGACAGTCAAATGCGAATGCGACAACCGCTGAACTAGTAGCTCTCTTGTGACCAGTCATTGTCAAATGGCAGATACCCGTTTTTTTTAAAAAAAAACAAAAAACAAATCAAATGGCAGGTACTAGGAAGGTAAGAAGAAATGCGACGCGTGTTTGTGACCCCTGCGTCAACTAATGAAAACCATGGTCTAAAGAAAAACGTTTACAAAGATCACATCCTAACAACTACTACTAGCTAGTATATGAATCGTAGTTTGAATATATCGTCCACGCATGTCGATTAAAAGGGGTCCCGAATCCAATGATGAAAGCGTTCCTCCATAGTCTAGGGCATGGACAAGAGGACAAATATTCCCTTTGGTCGCAGGCATGGACAAGCATCGACAGAGGTAAATTCAGGCGCCTCAGGTCTCGCAGGGGTAGTTAAGAGCGTTTGACAATGCTTAAGCACACCAACCGTAGACCGTGACGTACTAGTAGCTAGTAGCGGTCAAGCCCTTGCCGCCTTGCATGCATGGTGGCGCGCGGCATGCAAGCCAAGTCGACCCAGCCCATCGCCATCCACCAATCCCCATTTTCCCACCTCGTGTTTGGACTTGTCAAAAGGCGAGCCGTGGAAACTAGCTAGTAGTAGCATGATGAAAACGAAGGAGCAAGCATGCCTGACGCCGCGCACAATGCATGTCGCTAGCCGGCGAAAAGCGAAGGCGAATTTCGAGCAGAGATTGGGTGGGTAGGCCGGGGCGCGGAGGACTAAATGGCCCGAAAAGCAGATTTTTCGTTTTGGGGTCCGTTTCGTTTGTGTAGGAGACATGAGTCGTTCTACGCTCCGACAACAACGATAGCCAAAATATAAGACATATTCAATGTTTGGGTAGCGCTACATATAAAAGATTTAATACATATTTGACATCTTCTTCAATAATAAGACTAAAAGAGAATCCTTTCTGTAAATGGATTTTTAGGAGAGAGATACTTATATTTAGATCGTGCCCCTCAGGATATTGGAGGCTAATTTTGAGTCTCCTACTACCTATTTTGGGTTCGGCACTGCTAGCGTCCGGACGTCCGACGCGCAAGACGCGTTCGGATGCCGGGCCCTTCGTACCGAGCCATCCCAAACCCGCCCGCCCTTGTCCACGCGGGATAGAACACGAACGGAAAACGCCGCTCACTTCTCTTCCCCACCCGACCCCCCGCGAGAATAGAACGGAACGCCGTTCCCCGCTTCCCAAAACCGCCGCCCCGCCATGGGAAAAGAACAGAACCGCTCGCCCGCCGCATCACCCATTCCCCAAAGCTAGGTGTGTCGCATCCTCACCGCGCTCCCATCAGAAAATTATTTGCAACATCAAACAAAACGCAATACAAAGGTGAAACATCAGAACAAGTTTACTGCAATATCAGAACAAAACGACTACAACAACAAAACAAAGCTACTATAATACGAGATGCAACATCAGAAAAAAGACTAATGCAACAAAGAAAAATTACTTGTTGCAATAGCAAACCAAAGCTAATGTAACAACAGAAATAAAGCGCAATGCGAGATGCAACATCAGAAAAAAAACTAATGCTACAAAAAAAATTACTTGTTGCAACAACAAAACAACGCTACTGCAACAACAGAAACAAAAAGGGCAATGCTAGATGCAACATCTAAAAAAAAGACTAATGCAACAAAGAAAAAATACTTGTTGCAACAAAAAAACGACGCTACTGCAACAACAGAAACAAAAAGCGCAATACGAGATGCAACATCAAAAAAAAAAGACTAATGCAACGAAGAAATATTACTTGTTGCAACAGCAAAACAAGTCTACTGCAGCAGAGCTCGCTGGAACCCTAGCCACCGCCGCGTCCCTCAGATCCAGATCCAGAAGAGGAGGAGGATGAGGAGAGCTCGGATCTAAAAAAGAAGGGGGAGGAGGAGGAGGAAGAGGGTTCGGATTCAAAGAAGGACCCACCTACGCGTCGGAAGCCGCCATCATCGCCCCTCCTCTCCGGTGGCATGGAGGTCACGGAGCGAGAGAGGGGGAGAGAGGGACGGCGGCGCGCGAGCACTGCGTGCCAAGAGTGAGAGAGTGGAGGAGCGAACAAGCAGAGCGAGAGAGCGGCGTGAGCGGAGCAGAGCGGACGAGGGAGGCGTGGTCACGAGACGGATGGGTGGGAGGGAGTCGAATCGTATCGGCAGATAAGATGAGACGTGGTGGTTCCAGTCGTGCGGGTCCGTCCCACCGAACGGACGTCCGCACGCTATCATTGCCGTTTTGAGGCTGGGTGGCCGACCGGTGTGTGCGCTATAGTCTACTCCCTACGTGAGATGGATAGAAAGGGAGCGTGGTCAGGTCGCGTCATGCGTGGCGCGCTGACACGAAAGGCATCCCTGCGCCGCGCGGACCCGCTCCGCGAGGGTGCGCGTCGTCGGACCGATCCCGTCCAGCCCAGCGTCCGGCCGGGCCACGGCCCAAGCAGCAGTCTTGCGCGCGGCCGTCCGTCCGTTTGCTACCCCTGTCAGCCTGTGAGCCCAAGGTGCCACGCAGACCTCAGCCCGCATTCGTGCCTTCGTGGACGCGAGCAAGCGGCACGACGAACGCGTCAGGAGGCCAGCGCTGGAGCCTAGGCACAGACACAAGTACACAATGGGACCAGGCCTTCACCTGGTATTTGATTGAGGTCGGACCTGAAGAGGCCATCGTAGAAAGCCCAGATACGGTGGATTCTAGCAGAGGGCCTATCTCTCTGTCTGTGGTTACATTTTTCCTCTGCAAGTCGCCTAGTCTACACCCTTTGCATTCACCAAAGGGATCATCTTTTCCTATAAAAAACGACGGAATAATCTTTTGGTTAACATCAGTGGATATTATTTACATGGAGCCACAGTTGAATGGCATCCATTAGTATGTTCGTTTCGGCTAAAACGATCGTAGATTATTACTGCTGGCTAATTTAATATGAGAAAAAAATACTTATAATTCACGATCATTTACGATCAAACGGACAGGCTGAAGCAGCGAGAGATGATCACGAAAGTTGCTTCGGGCTTAAGGTTAGCTTAGCTACGAGCCTACGAAGACTACGAGCTCGCCTTGCATCCGCCGGTAACAACACACCCTACTGCTTGCCCTTGCCGTCAAAAGAATGTATGTACGCGTATCTGATTTACCACTCTTGTATATTACTTCCTTATTACACGAGACGTGTGCATCGTCGATGCACTTAGCCATTGGCTGCGCAGGCGTTGCTCTTGAGGCCTTATCTAGTTTTTCTCCTAAAATTTACTCCCTATCCCATCGAATATTTAAACATATGTATTGAAGTATTAAATATAAACTAAACAAATAACTAATTACATAGTTTACGACTAATTTACGATACGAATCTTTTAAGCCTATTTAGTCCATGATTTGACATTGTGATGCTAAATACACACGTGCTAATGATGGATTAATTAGGCTTAATAAATTTGTCTCGCGGATTATTGACGGATTCTGTAATTTATTTTTTTATTAGTATCCAAATATCCATGTGACATCCAATATGACACCCTAAAATTTTACACGCTAAATTTAAACAAACCCTGAGTCTACCTACAACAGGATTGCATCGATGTGACCGTGGAAATTCCTGTCCATCTAAATCTTCGAAGAGACCGCAAAAGGAATCATAGAAATTTCTGACAGAAACTGTCTCTCTTTCTAGGATGACCACGCAGTGGTGATTCTGATTAACAAGCAGCAGGTTGTGTACGTCTCCTTGTTCGTTTTATCTGACTCAACATGAGATCTGATATGAAGTTGCTTTCGAAGAGCATCGATGCTGAATAATGTTTGTCTGCGGAAATACAAAACGGTCTTTGGCCTAACCTACAGGCCGGCTGCAGGGTTCGATTCCTTTCGGCCGAAGCGTTCGCCTTTCACATCTCAAACTAATCATGGTTCTTCTTCTTTTTGCTGCATATATTATTGTGCTTTTTAGTCCTCTACTAGTGTTTATGCAACTTACTCCGTATTAGCTATGGCCTTCTTTAGTCCACAGCGCTGGGTTTGTTTTGCATGCTAATTGTTGAAGATCACCAGAGACATATATAAGCAGGGCAGCCAAACGCTGACATCATTTATCATCACATTTTTATTTTTTGGTGAGAAACATCACAATTGTTTTATCCCCTCCAATCAAATCAGAATGATATGGTTATTCTTAATTCATATCATAGTGTGTTTTTAGTCATCTATAGTTTATCAAACTTGTGAGCTATACTATATATACCCTTTCCATAATGTTCAGTCGATAAGTTATGCATACTAAGGGCCCAAGGCGAGAGATATAGGTAAACTGTCCAGCAGCACTATCGGAAACAGCAGAATTGCCGAGTGCCTGAGGATTTGCCGAGTGCATTCTATCGGGCACTCGGCAAACATTCTAGTTACCGAGTGTATTTAATGAAACACTCGGCAAACATATAGCACTCGGCAAAAGTTAACTTTGCCGAGTGCCTAATAGAAAACACTCGGCAAACTACAACAAAACTCTCAGCAAACACGGACACTCGGCAAAATGGAGTCACGTGCGCTGGGCGTGCGGCGGCCATCTGACGGCCGTTGGGTGTGCCGCCCTGCCGTTAGAACTTTGTCGAGTGTCCGTTAGAGACACTCGGCAAAGATAATATATGCCGTGTGTTTTTGGCTGACACTCGGCAAACTGATATTTTTGCCGAGTGTTTTTTGTTTACACTCGGCAAAGCAATGTTGTTGCCGAGTGTTTTTTAATGGCACTCGGCAAAATAATAATTTTTTTCCTCTCCTGTCCTCCAAACTTTTTCTACTCTCCACATACAACATGTGGTACTACATGTTAAAATTTGATATATTTCTCGATCTGTTTGCTATATTTAAGTAATTTATTGCATTTGGAGGAATTTTTTGGTTTAAGTCAAATTTGAACTGCAAGTAATACAAATAATGGAATAAATTGAGTGGAGAAATTATATTCATGTTATTGAGTCCATTTTGGGGCCTTACTCGGGAAACGAAAAGAATTTTCGAACATTTTGTTCAGGAAACACGACCATGAACGTGTGGGCGAATGATTTTTAAATTCTTAAAAAAAAAACGAAGTTTGAAAAATGACGAGATTTGTCAAGATCCCATGATATCATACGTGGAGACTGTGGAAAAAAAATTGAGAAGGTTTCGCACAATTTGTCACGTACGACCTTTACAAACCAAAGCATCTCCGAAGATAAATCGTAGCGTTGAGAAGGATCCGGTAAGATTTGTAGTCAAAGTGACAGTTGAATTGAGGTTTGACTTCAAAAGTTTTTGTATAGGCAATAGACAACAAAGATTGGTTCACGTCAAATTTTGGTAATTTTTTGGATCCGTTTGATAATTTTAATTTATTAATTACAATTATAGAATTTTAATTGATATAAATTGAATTTGAGCTATAACTGCATTAAATAATGGATTAATATTCGTAGAAAAAACAAATATCCATTGTTGAGTGAATCTGACAAGGTATTTTTAAATTACATTGTAACAAATTTAGTAGAACATGCTATGAAGAAGGAGGACGGTGGAGCATGAAATATCGATTTATTTTGCCAAGTGTTTTATACCTAACACTCGGCGAAACTAACAGTTGCCGAGTGTCTTATAAGGGGCACTCGGTGTCGGATACCACAAGAAGGGGTACCCTAAGCAAGAACCAAAAATATTGCTTAAGCCTTGCAAAAATCAAAGCCAAAGGACAACCACGAGGTCTCGGCAGATTCTCCGACTCGCCCAAGACTTGCGCCGAGGCCTTAGACGAAAGGCCAAAGCCCTCCGCCCCGCCGAGGCCCTCTCGCCGAGGCCCCCTCGCCGAGGCCCCGCCCCGCAATGCCTCGGATGGGATACCAATTCTTTGATTCGCCCGAGGCTGGGCTCGGCAACAACCTCGTCACCTCCGTCCCGACCGACTCCCCTAACAAAACGCCACGTCCAGTCAATACGCCCCACTACTCCCGCAACGTCAGCCGCACGTTGGCACAGTACAGGCAGAACGACCGACGGGACAGGGGACCGGGCGCAGCAGGGGTTACCTACCACTGTGCTCATCACTGTGCCCCTGCTGACACCTGTACTGCCCTGTGCTACCTAACTCCTGCGCCAAGCACAAAGTGGCGTAAAGAGTCAAGTTCGGGTCCCAGTAGTCTCGGAATCAGCATGAAAGACCAACCGTTCGTCCTCCGCCTCATCCGAGACCCCCCGGCAGGGCCTCGGACGTACTATTCCTTCTCCGCCTTGGCCGAGGCCGGGCTCGTCCCGCATCCTCGTCGCCTCCGCCTCAACCGTCCCTCTGGCGAGCCGTCACATCCGTTTAAGCGCGCCTGGTCACACCTACTACGTCAGCCACGACTGACAGGGTACAGCAACAGGGGCGATGGGACAGCGGTCAAATCTCCTTTTTACCATCCCCTACTGCCGGTGCAGGGGTTACCGTGCCCTGTGGACACACGCTCCGCACTTCTCCACCTGAGCTAGGTACGACGCTGACCACCGAGACCCCCGCATCATACACGGGTCACCTCCGAGGCCTCGGCAAAGCAGGCCTCGGCACGATCAGCTACAGCACCCGCCAGGCCTCGGCACTCCACCAAGTCAAGAACACAGGCACGGCATGTCTCCTACAGTGGAAGCCATACTGACTAGACGTCAACAAGGACTCCCACGACCTCAACAACCTCGGGCCTAGCCAGCACGGCGCGCCAGTCAAGTTCCAATCGCCATCCCCAACACCATGCTGCTACAGGACTGAACTACAGTAGGCTCCACGTATAGCTCACTCATGTACTCCTGGCTCCCTCCTTGCGGTTATAAAAGGAAGCAGCCAGGGATAGCTCTAGGGGGCGAAAAAGGAGAAATAGGAAGAACACCTGGTAGCTCACACACATACACATCCCAGCCGCCTGAGAGCAACGTCTCAAGCAGCCCACACGACACCTCGCCGAGACCTAGGATTAGTTCCCTCTCTCCCTGTGCTTGTAACCCCCTACTACTAGCACTTCGGTGCAAGGAATATAAGATCGATCTCTCAGACTGGACGTAGGGCATCGATTGCCTGAACTAGTATAAACCTTGTGTCTCTTTGCATCACCATCCGGGATTAGGGGCACACAGTTCAAATTCACTAGTTGGTAGAGTACCCCCGGTCCGAAACACCGACACTCGGCAACTTCATCGACCGGCCCCACTGCACAGTATCGGGCCGTAATGAAAAAAATAATAATGACGAGTGCCCTAGATCTTGGCACTCGGCATATTTATACTTTGCCGAGTGCCGCCAATCTTGGCACTCGGCATACTCCTTCATATGCCCCCAACGGCCTGCACCACCGGCCCTCACCTTCGCTCACACAACACACCCTTCACACACACGCCACACCGCACGTCGCCACCCCCCGCAGCCTCCCCGCTCCACCGCGCCCCGCCGCCGCGTCGACGCCATCGAGAAAGCCCGCTGCTGCTCCGAATTCCGCCGTGGCACCGCCCCGTCTCGGCACCTGCGCCCTCCGCCGCGCCCTTCCGCGGCACCGCCCCGTCTCCGCGCCTGCGCCCCCGCCGCTCCGCAGGACGCCGCGCAGTGCCTCTGCAGCGCCGCGCCCCCGATTCCGGCCAACTCCCTCGCGGGGGCCCTCTGCCGGCCGGCGCGGCGCGTACAGCCGCCTCACTCGCCGCGGCGCGGCGCCGCATCGAATCCGGCCACCTCCCCCGCGCCGCCTCGCCCTCGCGGGCCGCTGCAGCAGCACCGGCCGCCTAGACGCCCCTTTCGCAAGGTAAGTGGACCACCACCCTCACCCTCCCGCCTCGGCGGCACCTGTTATTCAATTGTACTGTCAGTTCTAGTGACCACTGAGTATTGAGGTTTCAGTTATTCAATTGTTCTATGTCTTTTCCTACATGTTATTCAAAGATGTAGTCTAGACCTGCCATTAGCCACTGTAAAGATAGGTGATGCATTTTTGGTTTTGGATCTTGTTTTCAGACTAATATTTTATTTGTAAGGAAAAGAATGACAACAGAGCCAAAAGAATACTGGGCTATTCCTACTTACAGAACTGATAGATTTTTAAAACAGGACAAATTGATAAATGTCAAGCTACTTCATCTACCACCACGCATCAACTGCGTGTGACATAATAAAAACATAATTAAATGTTTGTAATAGGTTTCTTTTCCTTACACTCAATAGCCAGCCCTATAACCTCATCCGTTTTCTTGTCAACATACCCTGGTTCAGAGAAGTCAATGGACAACACGCGTGCACATCTTCTTCGGTTTTGGTTATCATCACAAATAAAAATCTGGACAGCTTCCTAAAATTTAGGATAGTACATAGCTGTGCTATTGTTCCTTGTTTTCTTATTGCTAGCTTTCGAAGATAATGATAACAAAAGGGTGGGATAGCAGTAGACAGTCGTGCGGGTCTCATCTAATGTAGATTAGCTGGAAGGTATAACTCTTACATTGTTCTGAGCCACGTGTTACTCCGGCTTACTATGGTTTTTAAGCTCGTAGTTTTTCTCCTTTTTAAGAACCATCATATGTTTTTCCCTGACGGTAAAAAAGACTGATACCGAAAAATGCTATGATCTCATTCTCTTTGTTTTTTTCCTCTATATAAAAGGACGCGTCCCTATATACAGTACGTATCCTTACTCTTGGAAGTGCCAACTGCAAACTTTCGTGTAGCGAATATAGAACTTGACGTAGTTTTGCAAGGTATAAGATGTGTATGTGGTTGTCGGTCATCGTGCCGTTTGTTGCCGAGTGTATGTGGTTGTCGGCCATCGACCGATACCTCTTGAAAGACGCCCGATGGTTCGACCCTCCGAGAAAAAGTAAGTAACTTTAGATGTTCTCAATAATTTTTCGTTTGATCTGTTGAAAATTACAATGGAAACTAATAATTTATCTTAATCACTTGGGCAGGGGTTAGATTAAGGTCAGTGGGGGTGATCACAACCGAAAGGTCAACGACATCCTTGGCCTTTTGTGTAGGCTACACTTCCCTGGCTTAGTGCAGTTCCGCGAAGAGCTGCAACCGGCCTACACGTGGGACCACTACGTCACCGCCCTCGATGCCGCTGATCGTGACGGCAGGGTATTCCCCAACAAGGCGGAACGGGTGAAGGGCGAGCTGTGGGTAAGTATTCCTCGCACTACATTGCTCAATACATCACATTCACTAGACATTCTTGAAGTAATGATTGTATATATCGCGTCTATATGCAAGACTTCTACAGATGCCAGGAGGGGTACGAGGCCAAGGCGGCCTCCATCTCTGAAGAAACCGTCAAGAAGCTCGTGAAGGACATGCACTACGAGGCGCGCGTCCAGGCCATCATCGACTACTATGCTCAACACAGACGGATGAAGGTTAAAAAAGAAGAGGCAAGAACAATGAATCTGACCCGGGAACAATTCTTGCAGGTAAATATAGAACATTAATACTTACTTTTTATGAGATTAATTACGCTTAATTTTATTTTTTCATATGTCATACACTTGATCACATAGGTGCCTCCGTACTGGTGCGCCCAGCATGTCTAGTGCAGGGAATACATGGTGGACAAGTGGTTGGAGCCCGGGTGGGTGGAGACGCACAACGCTTGCCGGGACCGGCGTTTGCTGATGCCACGTGCATCACACCATCAAGGCAGCCTGAGCCTCGACGAATACAGGGAAAATGGGTACGCGAATTCATTTCTTTATTCTAACGCTCAATTCTGCATAATTTATAATTATTTTGCATTTTTGCCGCAGTCGTCATCACATGATGGCCAGCCTTGCTCTCGGTTCAAGGCATGGGTTCTGTCCAAAAAGGGCAAGGCGGCGTCAAACATCGACTTCAACCCGGAGAACCCGCCCGAGGCATACAGCGATCCCAACATCCACAAACGCGTTAGTGAGTATACAGTGATGGCAAGGCAGGTTCATGGGCCACAATTCGATCCGAGCACCCAGGATCTTGATGGAGAAATCGTGATGAGGGTGGGAGGAGGCAAGAAGCATGGCTGGTACTGGATTGGCGACAGTACACTCGACACGGCCTCTACTCCCACTCTCTCCCAGATCTGAGTAAGGAGCACGAGCTCGAGCCCGGTGATACGCCCACGGCCAACCGCTACACAGTTCTAGATGGAGGCTCTCCAGGTTATTTCTATTTTATTCATCGTTCGTTGATTGTTACGTACTTTAGCTTTGCATTGTAACATTGGGATGAAATGTTATAGGCCCGGGTAGAAGCAGAAATGAAGCAACGGGAGGAGATGGAGGAGATGGAGGCGAGGATGGTGGCTGAGCGGCAGAGGATGGAGGAAGAAAATTGGTTGAGGATGGACCAAATGTTTCAATATATGCAGAATTTTGCATCGAGTATGGGTCCACCTTTGCCACCGCCACCGATGCTATTCCCTTCGCCTCAGCCACTCAGAACTACTCCTGTGAGTCACTTGACACATTATACTGCAGATTGAATACTTTGACTTAGAGAACTTTAGATATTAGCCTCAAGACCCGGACTTAGAGAATTGGGGTGTTGCATGCTTGCTCATCATCACACAAAAGCATGATCCAAATGGAATGCATGCTAGCTTTGCTAGAAGCTGGACCAGCTAGCTAGCTAGCTATGCTGATATAGCTTATGAGTTATGATGCAAGAGTCAATGCTAGCTTTTCATACTATAGCCATTAGTATTTTACTGCTGATATAGCTCATTAGTATTTGTTTCTTACTATAGCCATCAGCTTTTTCCCCACTGGTTAGAACATTCTATTTTTTGCAAGGTTACAGTGTGTGATGTGTCTGATTCACTGATTCTATTTTTAGCTAGCTGCGCTGGTGGATGCAAGTAGATTTGTTTTTTTGATATAAATTGCTCGAAATTAACAAGCTGTGCTTAACACCATGTTGCAACTGGCAGCAGCAGTTCAGCAGCGAGCACGGTTTGCATGGATGCATTTGCACTGGTAGGCGGTAGTAGAATAGAACAGATGCCAGTTCAGCAGTCAGTCCACGTGTTGGCATATTGCTTCTTCTGTTGTTTGCTCTGAATAGAATCCTGCTGCTGCTGCTGCTGCTGCTGCTACGGACTACGGCTAGACCACTTGTGAAGTGAAGCAGTACTGAAATGGCATGCTATTGTTATTGATGTTACTCGTCTTCAAGCAGCAGCAGTGTTTCTTTGTTTTTCCTTATGTTGAACGTAGAGTCACACATCTCTGGAACCAGCACTTGGCTGTATAACAGTTCTTCCTCCAAGTCATCTGGAAAGGATCCCATGCAACAGTCTCAGAACAACCAATTCCCAGTGGCTAAAGATCAATGTCTCCACTGTAAGAAGACAGGACATTATAAGAAGAATTGTCCTAATTTCCTAAAGATGATAATGAAAAATAAAGGTGAGAACATCATTACATTTGTAAATGAATCCTTGTATATAAAGTTTTCAAAATCTACTTGGTGGATTGATTCAGGTGCAACTATTCATGTTGCTAATTCATTACAGGGATTCCGTTCGATGAGAACTTTGCAAAGAAGCGAAAGTTTCATTAAAGTCGCAAATGGAGTACAAGCAGATGTTGAGGCCGTTGGAGATCTTCTTCTAGAGCTTCCAGATGGCTTCATACTTTTTCTTAGAGATGTTCTTTATGTACCTTCTTTGCAAAGAAACCTGATTAGTGTATCAAAGTTGGACCCTGATGGTTATGATTGCCATTTTGGAAATGGCAAATGTCAGATATTGTTTAATAATAAATGTGTTGGTCTTGCCTTCCGACAAGACGAGCTTTATTTGTTATCACTTCGTGAAAATGTGAATTCCGTATGTGATGTGAATGAAAATGTATCCTCATCGAACAATGGAAACAGAAAACGAAAGAGAGCTCACGATGCGTTGTCGAAATTATGGCACTGTCGTTTAGGCCATATTTCGAGGGGGAGAATAGAAAGACTAGTTAAGAATAATATTCTTCCTTCATTAGAGCTCTCAGATTTAGAACAATGTAGAGATTGCATAAAAGGAAAATATGTAAAGAAAATTAAGAAAGATGCCAAACGAAGCGTAGGAATTCTACAGATTATTCACACAGACATATGTGGTCCTTTTCCTGTGAAAAGTGTGGATGGTTATGATTCATTCATAACATTCACAGACGATTACTCTCGGTTTGGCTACATTTATCCAATTAAAGAAAGAACAGAAGCGTTGAATAAATTCAAAATATTTAAAGCAGAAGTTGAAAATCAGCATGATTTAAAGATTAAGATAGTCAGGTCTGACCGTGGGGGAGAGTACTACGGTCAGCATACCCCATATGGACAAGTTCCTGGATCTTTTGCAAGGTTCTTACAGGAGAATGGTATAGTCGCCCAGTATTCAACACCGGGCGAACCTCAGCAGAATGGAGTAGCTGAAAGGCGTAACCATACCTTGATGGATATGGTGCGTAGTATGATAAGTTACTCCACTTTACCCATGAGTCTGTGGATGGAGGCGTTAAAAACCGCCATTCATATTCTCAATAGAGTACCAAGTAAGTCGGTGCCCAAAACACCGTATGAGTTGTGGACAGGAAGAGTACCCTCACTTAACCACTTGCGTGTGTGGGGGAGCCCTGCTGAGGCTAAAGTTTTTAACCCAAACATTGGGAAGCTAGATCCCAAAACAGTGAGTTGCCATTTCATTGGCTACCCAGAAAAGTCAAAAGGTTTTCGTTTCTACTGTCCTAACAGACATACAAAGTTTGTGGAAACGAGACACGCTGTCTTCCTAGAGGATGAAATGATTAGGGGGAGCATGGTAGCTCGAGAAATTAACCTTGAAGAGAAGCGGGTGTATGCACCCACTCCGATCATTCATGAGCCATTTTTCTCACTACCTGCTGTTGCTGCACCAACAGTACAAGACACTGTGGTGCCAGCACCTGTTGTTATCCCGCCTGTGGCAACAATGAATGATGATGAGGAACCTGTGCCTCAGGATCCTATAGAACCTATTGCCACACATGAGGGGGAGCAACAACAGCCTCAAACAGAAAATGTGCCAAATGAGGAGGCCCCTAGAAGGTCTCAAAGAGTTAGAAAATCAGCTATTCCTGCTGATTATGAAGTGTACAACACTGAAGAATTTCAAATGGAGGATGATCCCACCTCATTTGAAGAAGCCATGAAAAGTGATCATTCATCAAAGTGGCTTGAGGCCATGGAAGATGAGATGAGATCAATGAATGTAAATAAAGTTTGGGATTTGGAGATAATTCCTAAAGGAGCCAAAACAGTAGGCTGTAAATGGGTCTACAAAACAAAACTTGACTCTCAAGGGAATATAAAAAGATATAAAGCCCGACTTGTGGCAAAAGACTTTACACAAAGAGAAGGGATTGATTACAATGAGACTTTTTCTCCAGTCTCGTGTAAGGATTTCTTCAGAATCATAATGGCATTAGTGGTACATTACGATTTAGAATTACATCAGATGGATGTAAAGACGGCATTTCTCAACGGAGACTTAGAAGAAAATGTTTACATGGCACAACCGAAAGGTTTTATCATGGAAGGAAAAGAACGTTTAGGATGCCGCCTAAAGAAATCCATTTATGGATTAAAACAAGCTTCAAGACAGTGGTACTTGAAGTTTGATCAGCAATAAAGAATTTTGGGTTTAAAGATAATGTTGAGGACAATTGTGTCTACGCAAAGTTTAAGAATGGGAAGTTTATCTTCCTTGTCCTGTATGTGGATGATATCTTACTTGCTAGTAGTGATGTCAGTCTACTACTGGAAACAAAGAAATTTTTGTCATCAAAATTTGATATGAAAGATCTTGGTGAAGCTTCCTTCGTTCTAGGGATCGAGATTCACCGAGATAGAAGTAAAGGGGTATTAGGACTGTCACAAAAGGCATACATAGAAAAAATCTTAAAGAAATTCAGTATGCACAAATGTAGTCCCTCACCTGCTCCTATAGTCAAGGGCGACAGATATGGGGATTTTCAATGCCCCAGGAACCAATATGAGATCGATCAAATGAAAGTGGTTCCATATGCTTCAGCTGTCGGAAGCTTGCAATATGCTCAAGTGTGTACGCGTCCTGACTTGGCATTTGTTACCGGGTTACTTGGCAGATTCCAGAGCAATCCTGGAATAGAACACTGGAAATTGGTAAAGAAAGTCTTGCGTTATTTGTAAGGAACGAAAGGCCTCATGATGACGTATAGAAGATCTGATTCACTCCATATAGTGGGATATTCAGATTCTGATTATGCGGGAGATAATAGAAAATCCACGTCTGGATATGTGTTCACTCTCGCAGGGGGAGCTATTTCATGGAAAAGCTCAAAGCAAACCGTCACTACATCGTCCACAATGTATGCCGAGTTTGTAGCGTGTTATGAGGCAACGGGGCAAGTGAACTGGCTAAAGAAGTTCATACCCGGTTTAAAGGTGGTTGACGACATCAATAGACCACTGAAGTTATACTGCGATAATAATCCAGCAGTACAGTATGCTCACAACAATAGGTCAAGTGGTGCTGCCAAACACATTGACATAAAGTATTATGTTGTGAATGATAAAGTCCGGGATCAAATGATAAGTCTTGAGCATATAAGTACCGAAAAGATGCTCGCGGATCCGCTTACAAAAGGCTTACCACCCAACGTGTTTAGAGAACATGTAGTCGGCATGGGTTTAAGGAAAAGCCTATGATTCCTGGACTATAAAGGGCCCAAAAGTTAAAGTAACTATTTCAGATAAGAGACGTGCATTGTAGCTGTTAAATCTATTGGCGATTGACAGTGACGATGAGACATGCTCTATGCATCATCTGTGAAGAAATGAGTAAGGATAAAAGGATTGAAGTTTAAAGTTTAAAGATAAAAGTAATAGTGAGATCAAGGGGTGAATGTTAGATTGATCTCCTAACCAATAAGCCCAACGGCCTATTGGGTCTTGGTCACGCGCTCTGATCGGGGGCGCCCAACCCTACATGGTTGGTGGGCCCCCGTCGCACTGCGCTATATAAAGAGGTGGGGGCCGGCGGCTCAAAGCACGAGGTTCGTCGTGAGCCGCAAACCCCACCGACAAACCCTAGACCGATATAAGAGGGCGCGCAGCCAGCAACGGGAAGCTCCGTTGACCTTCACCGTCGTCACTGCCACGCCGTCCGTCTGCACTGCATCGACGTCCGTGCAACCTCTACTCCAGCCGTCGCTGCCCGTGTGCTGCCTCCATCAATGAACCAGCGATGGCCAGCTCAACCGCGACTTCCTCCGAAGGCTCAGGTTCAACACCAGTACCTCTACCATATCTCCCTCTCGGTGTAGTGTTCTAGATCTAGATGTGCATGTGCTTTAAGGATCTAAGTGTTCATCGGCCTAGATCTACCCTAGTCGATCTAGATGTGCATGTGCTTTAAGGATCTAAGTGTTCATCGGCCTAGATCTACCCTAGTCGATCTACAGAATGTTAACAATGGTCTATCACGTGGTGCACACGTTCAGAGTGGTTCTAGACTATGACTCTATTGAGTTCTGAGTTTCTAATCGTGGAGCCGTGTATGCGGCGGAGCTAGCTCAAGCCAGATTCAGCACATTTCAGCAGCAGCTGATCGGCCATCCAAGAGCCGGAGGCCAAAAGACCAAAACAGGCGTCGCAATCTTGCCTTCATCCCTTCGTGCTCGTGTTCCATATTAAAACGACTTCTCATGCTCCACGTGTAAACATAGTTCTAGGCTTCTAGTAAACCATGTGATGCACAGAGCGTAAAATGGCGGGAATATTCGCCTCATCAGTTTATCCATTTCGATGTTTTTCTTTTTGTGTGTGGGGAGAGCAGGCGAGCAGCGATGGAGCTCGAGAAGGCTAGCTTGGCTGGTGAGTAGCGACTGCCTGGTTGGTGTGTTCCATTCCGTGGCCTCATACAGTCATACTGCGAGTATCACAGGGGGCAGGGGAATCTACAGCGTCGCCCACCTATATATTGCATTCAACGTACTCACAAGAAGAGGGCGCCAGCAGCACAGCACGATGCAGAATCTTTTGCCATATTAGTGTTCTGTGTTCTCATCATTCATCAAGGCAACTCTATGGAGCATATTCAGCGAACGTTGGGATATCAGTAAGTTTGGTAGCAAATATGTATTTTTTTCGGATTACAATGACGACGGTCATGACGCCAGTACACCCATTTGGACATTTGGTTGAACAAAACGATACCTGGGGTAGTAGTATCTGACCAGGCCAACTGCAGGCACATTGCACAACCACACGGTCCATTTCTATTTGGCGGTTGTCCATTTCGGTCCCTATGAAGACCAGAGGCGCCTGGAGTTGGGTCATAGGACGGCTGCGTGTTCATAAAACGGCGCAAAAGAGTATATACCTGATATATATTATATATGTATTCGGCTAAGGGAGAGAAAATAGCTAGGAAATTATATGCGTGTACAACACGATGCATTTCCTATCCACCCCCGTTAGCTTCGCTAAAAAAACAAGCCGAAACACTGTTCCGGTTGATTTGTTGTTAGAGAAAAGCACTGTTCTGACTGAAAAAACAAGCTGAAAAGTACAGATTATAAGACAAGCAAATATGGCCAATGTTGCCGTGAGTGCGTCCGTCCATCCGTCCCGTCACTCCTTGCTGGGCCTGTCGAACGGCCTAACAGGTCTCCTCCCATCTATCATCACGGCTTCTGTATTAAAAATAAAGTGGACACATTTCTCATTTTGCCTCCTCGTCCATCGCGGCGTTCTCCACCGCCACACCGCACCACCTGACCGCCGTGGCCGACTTCACAGCGCCGCCGGCCGCCACTCTCCTTCTCCAACACTGGAGCCACTCACCGCGGGGCAGTGCACCCGCCCGCTTCTAGCTGGGCGCTTTGCGCTGGGCATCGTGCACACCGCACTCCGCCCACAGCGGCATTCTCAGTTGGGCACCGCACCTGCCCCCCCGGTCTTTGGCATCCCCTCGCCATTTGCAACATCGAGCTCCGCACCGGTGTCAAGTTCTGCGTCGACGATGAAAGGATCAAGATGCCCAAAAGAGGGGGGGTGAATTGGGCTAATTCTAAATTTCTTTGCAATAATTAAATCATATGGTTAGCCCAATTAACCTCTTGTGCATAAGAAGTGTTTCTAGTTGTTCTACCGCATAAATGACTTGCAACCTAAGTTCCAATCCTACTCTAGTATGACAATTCTATGAATTGTAAAGACAAGAATTGAATTGCTCAATATAAATACTCAAAGTAATAGCTCAAAGGAAATACTCAAAGTAAATGCTCAAAATAAATAGAGAAGGAGGAACGCGGCGATGTTTTACCGAGGTATCGGAGAGTCACCACTCCCCACTAGTCCTCATTGGAGCACCCGCGCAAGGGTGTAGCTCCCCCTTAATCCACGCAAGGATCAAGTGCTCTCTACGGGTTGATTCTTCGACACTCTGTCACGGTGAATCACCCACAATCGTTCACAACTTGAGTTGGGTCATCTACAAGCTCTCCAGATGATCACCAAGCTCTCCAATCACCACCAAGCCGTCTAGGTGATGGCGATCACCAAGAGTAATAAGCACGAACTCTCACTTGACCACGACAAGCCTAGGGAGAAGAGTGGATGCACACTTTGCTACTCTTGATCTCACTAATGAGAGCTCTCTTTGGGATTCTCAAATCTCAATCACCTCACTAGGATCATGCTCTTCTTGGCACTCTCTAAGGTGTGTTTCAGCTGTTGGAATGAGCAAAAGTGACTCCACACACGAGTGGAGCTTCTATTTATAACATGCGCTGAAAAACAAACCGTTATGTGCCTCTACAGGGTAACCGGACGCTCCGGTCATGTTGACTGGACGCTTCGGCCAGTATACCCTGAACTCCATTGTTTACAGTATGACCGAACGCGTCCGGTCATGATTTTCCCTCTCTGGAACCTTACTGGAAACGACCGGACGCTGGCTCTCAGCGTCCGGTCACATGACCTTCCAGCGTCTGGTCGCACCGAACATTTTCTTCTCGGTCAAATGAACAGACCGGACTCTGCGCCAGCGTCCGGTCACACCGAAGCCAGCATCCGGTCAGTATTTGACCCTCCATTCACTTCCAACTCTCGATCATCAGAGTCCGGTCACACCGAAGCCAGCATCCGGTCAGTATTTGACCCTCCATTCACTTCCAACTCTCGATCATATGTGAATGAAGTTTGCTCCAAAGGATCTTAGGCATATGTAGGAGCTACCTAGCGCTAGTTTTGACAAGTGTGCACCACACCTAACTCACTAGACTCATCTAGGTCAAGCTACCCGTCCATACCCCCTTAATAGTACGACCAAAGGAAAAACAAAGTCCTAAACTACTCTAAGTGTCTCTCCAACTCCAATCGACACTTAGAACTAGTCATCCTTAACCTTGTCGTCCATCCTTTGAAAACCAAAACGATTTTCATCGTAGGGGCATGACCACCATGGTTGCCCAATCGATCTCCATTACCATGACCTAACTTAATTGTCTCTGCAAAACACACATTAGTCATAGTAATCTTGTATTGTCATTAATCACCGAAACCCAACTAGGGGCCTAGATGCTTTCAATCTCCCCCTTTTTGGTGATTGATGATAATACCACCTCGAGTATGTGAAAGAGTTGAGGTTTTTAACATGTTTGGATCATATAAGCTTTTGTCAATAAGAACAAAGGTGTTAGTCAAGCTTATATGAACCAAGCCAACATGATGTACTTAAAAGATATGAAATAAGCATGACTACAAGTAATAAGGCTCATTAGCATCGGAGTAAAACACGGAAGCAAAGGCAAATGAGCATAACACAAGTGATATGACATATAAATAATTCAAAGTAGAGAGCACGCATGTCATATATCACGGTCACGTAGATATCACTATCACATATATATAGTACAATGCATGAAAGTAAACACATGATGAATGCATAATACGTTGCTCCCCCTAAATCTATCATACTCGATCCCTCTCCCCCTTTGGCGTCAAACACTAAAACCTAAGGGTCGGTCGGCGGGGCTACAGCGGACGAGCCGAGCACTGAGGTACGAGGAGCAAGCTAGAACTAGGCACCATCATCATCTGATCCGGAGCTCTGAGCTGTATGACCCTCTGTAGCTGTAATCGGTGCTATAGCAGTCTGGGTCGAATCAGGAACTGGAGCTGTTGTAGACTGAGCTGGTAGGACTATAGTAGGCTCTGATGATGCCACTGAGGAAGGGAGCGTCTCTGTAGTCCCGGTGACTGGTGCAACAGTAGAAGGACCTGGGATATGCAGATGTAGAGGAATAGGCATCCCTGTCAACTCACTAAAGGAAGCACCAAGGCTCCCGGACACTATAGTCTTTGGCACTAGCAGCGAGGGCGTCTCATCTGGTGTAAAGCCCATCTGAAGCGGTGTGAACTATGGAGCTGGTAGTGACGTAGCAAAATACTAAGACACCTGCTCTGTAGGAGAAGCAAACTGTACTAGTGGCTGTCCTTGACTCTGAAGCCCACTAGGCTGTAACGCTGGAGTCATCGAGGTAGTGGCAGTCTGACCAAGCTGGGGCGAAGGCCGTGATGGTGGAGCCCCAATAGCAGTCACAACATGCTGCATAAATCTAAGAAGCTGCTGCTGCATGAGGATCTACTGCTGATGCATGGCCTACTGATGCTGCTGTAGAGCCTGCATCTGCTGATGTATAGCTAGCTACTGCTGTTGGATCTGCTGCTGCTGGCGCTGGAACTCATCCTGACGAGTCTGGAACTGAGCAAATGTAGCAGCTGTCTCCTGAGCCTGTCGTGCCTGGTCCTACCTCATCCGCTCAAGTATAGCTAGGAGAGCGGGGTCGGTCTGTGGTGCAGGTGGCGCTGAACTGGAGCTGCCGGCCTTTATGATCATGTCGCTGAGGAGGCATCCGAGGGACGGGCTGGTAGTCATCATCAGAACTATCACTGGGGTCGCTCACGACCACACCCTCCTGCTGGGCAAGCTCCTCCTCCTCAGTAGCTGCTATCTCTCTGATTATCTCATCCTACTGGGCTGTAGACTCTGGCACCTCAGGACATCAGTGCGGCTGACTAGGTGTTATAGGTGTACTATGCATGATCATCTGCGTCATGTTATAGGCTAGAAACTCTGTTGTGGCACCACTATACTCAGCAAGCATCTCTGACGGCCTCACTGTGACTGCTCTGTGGATAAGTCATGTGATCCAGTGAGCATAAGGGAGATGCCTATGTCCTCTGAAGCCCTCAGCTATAGTGTCCTCCATCTTTGACAGAAGAAGATCCCAAATATCAAAAACTATCTGCTGCATCAGAGAGTTGAGAAGCCACATTTGTATCCAAGTCAAGCCCTCTCTGTATCCCATCCTAGGAAGCAGTGTCCTCATAATCACCTCAAGAACACGAGCAGTGGGGTTAAGGTCACTAGGGTTCCTCCTCGACCCTTCGCCAAAAGGCTCCTTGAAACAGTGATGGACTAAGTCAGTAGGGGGCACGTTGCCACCATGCGGGCGTCTGGGAGGTGCAGTCTGTCCATAGCAAACCTCATGAAATCTGATAGGCTGCTCCTGAAGTCTAAGTATCTCCCTAGCTCTAGTGCTCATCATCCGATAGTCTCTCCCTCTGAATGCAAAGTGTATGAAGTTATGGTGCGGGTCAATAAAGAGAGAAGCATAGAACTGACAAACCCAAGATGAAACATATAATTCTGTCCGTCCAATCAGATCTGTCAGCCCTGGCAGATATGCAAGATAGGGACGAATGTACTCTCCAGCTGCTGCAACAATAGAGTCAATGTGACACACTCTCTGAGATCTGAAATTGCTCCACTGTTGAGATAGGCATTGTAGAAGTCCTCCTACAGTGGAGTGTAGAATCCCTCTGATGCTCTCTCATCCCTCCTCAGCGGAAACCACACCTCAAAATCAACAAATCTCAGCTGTTGAACCTGCTTGGCCGTGGCGGCCCTCAAGTCAAGATGGGTCACTGGAGGCGGACCCTGTGGTCTGGGTGGTGGATGAGAACCTCTCCGCTGAGTATCTACCCTCGATGTGACTGGAGCACGGGTACGACCAGAGCAGCGTAACTGTGGCTGTGGTGCCTGCTCTGACTGCTCTGCCTGCTCTCCCTCCTGAGGCTGCTCTGTCGGCTCTACTGGCTGGGGCTGCTGCTATGGCTGCTGCTGGGACTCCCCCTGAGGTTGAGGCTCTTCAATAGCAAGACGTCGTCCTGCCATCATGACAGTCCCAGGTGGACCACCATGAAGATGCTCAATATGCTCAAGTCGACCCTGCGCTTCTGGAGACAGATGATCTGCTATAACAACTCCACTATGAGTACCTTGTCTCTCGACACGCTCTGTGGCCTCAGCAACTACAGCTGCTCTGGTTGTCTCTGCATCAGGGTACTTGTGCTTCTTTGATGCAACCTTCTTCGTCGCCTTGCCTTTAGGATCTGTAGGCAAGCGAGGTGGACGCCTCGGATCCTCATCTCCTAGACCACCACCGACATTCTTTGTGCGAGCCATCTGATGAATCTGAAGAGAGTCAACTACCGCTGACAAGAAACAACTGCCTCTGACACTTTCAAGGCTTGGCCTCATTCCGTACTCGCGAGCTTGGCTCTGAGTTAACTGACAACTGCCACTGACACCTCAATGGCACCGACTCACTGCATGATTGAATAGATAGGGTATACAAATAAATACGATATATCCAATAGATGCAAAACCCTGAGAGCAAGCAATTTAGGTACGAATTTGAAGTGGGGGCTTGCTACCTGACGAACCGGTGATCCGAAAAGAAGAGAAGTGACCCGTGGGGAACCACCGAATCGACTAGGGTTAGGGTCCTGACTCGACGAAGATCAGCGACGCAAAGTGAGTCGACAGCGAGGATTTGCAGTGGATGCAATTGGCGTGGAGCTATGGCACTGCCCTCGGGTTCGGGCAATGCTAGAGCTAGGGTTGAAAGCGGTCGAACTCGGTCGGGATAACCCCAATATTGTTTTCACTTTTACATTTCAATACAAAAACGAAATCGAATTCGGGAAGGTCGGAAACGAACACGAAAACGAACTAACGGGATATCGAAAACGAACTAATTCGGTCGGGAACATGTCGAACACTACCGAATCTGAAAAGCAAAGCGGAAACACCGGCCCGTAGAACCTAGTTGAGCATGACAACATGCCAACAAATCCGGCACCGACAAATCCGACACAACCACACATGGTCATGCACAATTCACTTGTACACATACATTGATACACAAATCACCAATTCAAACATGACAATTGATAAATAGGCAACAGGTCTAAATATTTAGAGACATTTGGGCTAGCTAACAAGTTATATTTCAGCAAAGACTTCCGAGTTGCTCGAGTTCTTTGGTGGGCCAGGCCGCTCGAGTTGTTGGGCTGGGCCCATTGGCTGCTCTAGTTGTTTGGTCGGGCGGCTGGGCCGCTCGAGTCGTTTCATTGTGGCATTTGGGTCATTGGGTGGTCATTGGCCTTTCAGTCGTGGTGGGCAGCTCATTGGCCGCTTTCGAGTTCTTGGTCAAGCCGCTCACTGGGTAAGAAGTAAATTCGGAATGTCCGCTTTGCGATCGGGATATCCCAAAATAAAAACGGGATATGCGAAAACGATCGGGATAGGGCCCAAACCGATTTCGCCCCGATTAATTTCGTGTCCCGTTTTCCGTACCGATTCCGTTTTTGTCCGAAAATACGAATACGATCGGGTTAAATGTAGAAATCGGGGCGGAACGGAACGGGATATATCCCGACCGTTTTCAACCATAGCTAGAGCAAGGGCACGGTGGAGGGCGGCGCTGGTGAGGAGCTTGGCGCGGTGAGGCTTGAGCAGCGCGGGATGTGGAGGCTAGGGCACGGCGCTATGGTGAGCACAAGCGCGATGGTGAGCATGAGCGCGGCGGTGCGGGGAGCGTGGCACGGGCTGAGGCGAGCGGGGCTCGGCTCGAGTGGCATAGGGAGTCGCGGGTGGCACGCAGAGCTACGGTGGAGCGCAGAGGGGCTATAGAGAGCGGGTCACGACAACGGTGGAAGCAGCGCGGTGGTGATTTGGGGCTTGCGGCGTTGATGTCGACGCGGGCAAGGATGGATTAGGTCAAAACACCGATGATTAGATTAAATATGGTGGCCCCCCAAGTCAGAAAACGAAACGGAGATAAGAATCCTATTGTCGTACAAAATCTACTGACCGGACGCTCCGGTGGTAGCGACCGGACGCTACCACCCAGCGTCCGGTTGATTCCAGAGAGGTCCAATTCCTCTGGAATCGCGACCGGACGCATTCGGTGGAAACTGACCGGACGCAGCCTTTCAGCGGTCACCTAGCCTTGATGTCTTCATGATCGACCGGACGCTGAGAAAACACTGTTCTAGCGTCCGGTCACTCCTTCACAGCAAGTTCACCCCCTGTGAACTGACCGGACGCTGGACATCAGAGTCCGGTGCGGCGTCCGGTCACTCTTTTTTCAGCAAGTCTTCACTGTCCTTCGTGCTGCCTATTCCCAATCAAGTCCCAACCCAAATAAGATCCAAATAAACACCAATTGGGACTGATGTGAGTGACCTCTCTCAAACCCTCAAGTTTTTCAAAATATTTTGCCTTAGGCTATAATTCTTTTTAAGAAAATAGGCAAACAAGAGGGAAAATTAAGATAAACGACAAGACAACATTCATGCATATGCAATACTTGAATGTAAATCTAGTTGCTTGTCAAGTTTGATCCAAGGTTAAGCTTCTTCACACGCTTTTCGGCGGTTATCTTAGCCATGTTAGACAAGCCCTATGTGCATTGCCACAAAATAAACATGTAGTATATTACAATGCAATGCAAGGGACAACACAAGCTCGTCTTTTAGTGAAGTTACTAAAATCAAGCACATTGAGCTCATTCCGCAAATGACAAAACGTTGCCTCATCTAGCGGTTTTGTAAAGATATCTGTCAATTAATCCTCGGTTCTTACACCTTCTAGTGATATATCATTTTTAGCAACATGATCTCTAAGAAAGTGATGACGGATATCTATGTGCTTGGTGCGTGAGTGTTGAACCGGATTATTTGCAAGTTTTACCGCATTTTCATTGTCGCACAAAAGAGGTACTTTCTCTAGAACTACACCATAGTCTAGCAAAGTTTGTTTCATGTAAAGTATTTGTGCACAACAAGCACCCACGACAATATATTCCGCTTCGGCGGTGGACAAAGCCACACTATTTTGTTTCTTGGAGGACCAAGACACAAGTGATCTACCAAGCAAATGGCACCCTCCGGGTGTGCTTTCTTATCAACTTTGTAACCGGAATAATCTGAATCGGAATAGCCAATTAATTCAAATCTAGCTCATTTAGGATACCAAAGGCCAATGCTTGGTGTGTGCTTAAGATACCTAAGGATTCTTTTTACAGCAATTAAATGAGTTTCCTTAGGATTAGCTTGAAATCTAGCACACATACACACACTAAACATGATGTCAGGCCTAGATGCGGTTAAATACAACAAGCTACCAATCATAAAACGGTAGAGAGTTTGATCAACCTTGTTACCTCTCTCATCTAGGTCGAGATGTCCATTGATAGGCATTGGTGTCTTGATTGGCTTACGTTCATCCATCTTAAATCTCTTGGAAGATCATTTGTATATTTCTCTTGAGAGATGAAAATCCCTTCTCTCATTTGCTTGACTTAAAAACCAAGAAAGAATGTAAGCTCACCAATCATTGACATCTCAAACTCTTTCGACATCAATTCACCAAATTCTTTGCAAGAATCTTCATTTGATGATCCAAAGATGATATCATCAACATACACTTGACAAATGAAGATATGCCCATCAAGCTTTTTGGTGAATAGTGTGGTGTTGACATTCCCAATGGTGAAGCGCTTCTCAATGAGGAAGTCCCGAAGGCGCTCAAACCAAGCTCTTGGGGCTTGCTTAAGCCCATATAACGTCTTGGACAACCTATAAACATGATTAGGATATCTAGGGTCTTCAAACCCGGGAGGTTGATCAACATAGACTAGTTCATTAATAAAGCCATTTAAAAATGCACTTTTCATATCCATTTGATATAATTTCATTTCATGATGCGATGCATATGCAAGTAGGATACGAATGGCTTCTAGCCTTACAACCGGTGCAAAGGTCTCTCCAAAATCCAAACCTTCAACTTGAGAGAATCCCTTTGCAACTTGTCTTGCCTTGTTCCTCACAACAACACCTTGATCATCTTGCTTGTTTCGGAACACCCACTTTGTTCCAATGACTCTTGCACCTTTTGGTCGCTCTTTAAGAGTCCAAACTTCATTGCGGGTGAAGTTGTTCAACTCTTCATGCATGACATTGATCCAATCCGGATCTTGAAGAGCTTCTTGTACCTTGGTAGGCTAAAAGCAAGAGACAAAAGAGTGATGAGCAATAAATGAAGCAAGTTTTTGTGAGCGTGTCATCACTCCCTTTGATGGACTCCCAATGATGAGATCTTGTGGATGATCTTGTAGTAGAGGTGTGTTTCTTCTATTGACCACTTGAGGAGGAGGTTGTGGAGCATCAACATCTTGTGCTTGTACCACCATTTGCTCATGGGAGATATGAGTATCTTTATTTTCTACTCTCCCATCTTTTTCCTAATCTTGTGGCACATTTGATGAAGAGGGTGGATCAATCACTTGTACATCATCTTCATCATCTTTGAGCTTGATGTCTCCAACCGAAATATTCTTCATAGCCTCCCTCAATGGTTCATCACCTACATCATCAAGATTCTCATGTGCTCCTTAGGAGCCGTTAGATTCATCAAATTCCATATCATATGTTTCTTCAACCAAGCCGGTGGTATGATTAAATACTCTATATGCTTTAGACTTTGATGAGTAACCAACAAAAAAACCAATATCACAACATCTTTGGAACTCCCCTAGGTGTTGCCGCTTCTTGTAGATGTAGCATTTGCAACCAAACACCCTAAAGAAGGAGACGTCCGGCTTCTTCCCATTGAGCAACTCATAAGGTGTCTTGCCAAAGAACTTTTGAAGGAATAGACGGTTTGATGCATAACATGCGGTGTTGATTGCTTCCGCCCATAAAGCTTCGGGGGTGTTGTACTCATCAAGCATAGTTCTTGCAAGAGTGATCAATGTTTGGTTCTTCCTCTCAACTACACCATTTTATTGAGTATATGTTGCAGAGACTTCATGTTTGATTTCAACTTTATCACAATAGGCTTCTATGTTTGTGTTGTCAAATTTTTTGCTGTTGTCACTTCTTATCTTCTTGAGCTTCACTTCAAATTCATTTTAGGCTCTCTTGGCAAACTTCTTGAAGCAAGATGCAACTTCGGATTTGTCATGAAGAAAGAATACCCATGTATACCTTGAATAATCATCAACTATCACAAGACAATAAAGATTTCCTCCCAAACTCTTGTATGTTGTTGGTCCAAATAAATCTATGTGAAGGAGTTCTAGCACTCTTGTGGTTGACATGAAAGCTTTGGTTGGATGAGTGTTTGCAACTTGCTTGCCGGCTTGACATGCACTACAAAGCTTGTCCTTCTAAACTTCACATCATTCAATCCTCTCATCAAATCATTCTTCATTAGCTTCTTGAGTGAGCTCATCTCAACATGAGCAAGTATTCTATGCCATAGCCACCCAAGTGTTGTTTTGATGAATAGGCAAGTCTTTAAGTTTGCATCTTCGAAGGTGAAGTCCACTAGATATAGGTTGTTGTATCTAAATCCTTTGAATATCACTTGTTTATCATCCTTCTTAGATACAACAACTTCCTTCTCGGTAAACAAGCATTGAAAGCCAAGATCACACAATTGCCCAACGGATAGCAAGTTGAAGCTCAATGAAGCAACATATAGCACATTGGAGATTGAATGATCATTAGATATTACCACTTTGCCCAATCCTTTAACCTTGCCCTTTGAATTATCTCCAAATATGATTCTTTCTTGTCCATCTACTTCTTCATCTAGTGAGGTGAACATACGAGGATCACCGGTCATATGTTGTCTGCAACCACTATCAATAAACCAATGACTTCCACCGGTCTTGTAGTTCACCTACACACAAGAGATCAAGCTTTAGGAACCCAAACTTGTTGAGGGCCCTTCACCTTCTCAACAAGTGACTTTGCAACCCAAATTTTCTTAGGCCTATTCTTATTGGGAGGTCCTAAGAACATCACTTTTATCTTTCCACTAGAATCCTTTCTAAGCATATAGTGAGTATTGAAGGCAAAAGGTCTAGCATGCTTGTGCAAGGGTTGTGGTGGTGGAGTTTGACATTCATGAGCAAAGTGGCCTTCTTGTCCACACTCAAAGCATCTCTTTGGCTTTGGCTTTGGCTTTGATTGTTGTTGTTGAACTTGAGCTTTCTTCTTCTCTACATTTGCCATATATCCAATGCCACTTCTATCCATCTTCATGACGGTGTTCGTTAGTAGCTCACTTTGAAGATACTTTCCTCTTGTGAATTTGCTCAATCCAATCTTAAGATGCTTTCTTTCTAACTTGAGCTTCTTGTTCTCTTCCTTGAGTGCATCACTACTTTTATCTTCCTTGGGAGCAACATTGTTTCTCTCTTCCTTGAGTTTCTTGTTTTCTTCTTTTAGCTTCTCATTCTCAAGAATCAAGTCACCATCATGATCAAGAGTTTCTAGCACAATGGTGTTGTGGCTTTTGATTTCTTCAAGATCTTTCTTGAGCTTTGCATTGTCATTCTTGAGCTTGACAAACTCATCATAATCATCGGCCTCAACCACTTGCTTGCCCTTGCTACTAGAACCTTGCTCAATGCTCTCAATGATCAAGTCATCACATGATGTAGCTATATCAATCTTAACAACATGGTTAGTAGCATCATATAGCTCATTGGATAGAAATTCTTGAGCAATAACAAGATTATCATGATTAATCTTAAGAGTAGTATATTCATCTTTTAGCTTGTTGTGGCTAGTGATGAGCTCATTGTGCACCCACTCAAGTTTATCATATTTATCTTTAATCTCTTTCTTAGAAGATTTGAGTTCCTTGAGTTTGGATGACATAGCATCATTTGCTTCTCTAAGCTCAATATTAGCCTTTTCCGCTACATCACATTTAGCTAAAAGAGAATCATTCTTAATCTCAAGCTTTTTATTTTTTGCTCTAGTCTTTATAATGATCTTAGTGTATTTCTTTAGCAATTTAGCAAGATCATCATAAGAAGGTGATTCATATTCATCATCATCGCTATCACTATCACTATCATCATTATGAGCATGATCATCACCACTACTATCATCATCATGTGATACCTTTCGTTCACCTTTGGCCATAAGGCATAGGTGTGTAGAGGATGATGGCGGTGGTGGCGGTGAAGATGATGAAGAATCAATAACAATAGCGGCCACCTTCTCATCATCACTATCATCATCGGATGATCCACTAGATGAATCAATGTCCGTGAGCCAATCACCGATGTTGTAAGCCTTTCCACTCTTCTTCTTCTTGTGGAAGTCCTTCTTGCCATCTCTCTTCTTGTATGGCTTGTTCTTTTTCTTCTCATCTTCATCTTCATTGCTTGAGTCATCTTTCTTGCCCTTGTTCTTGTTCTTGAACTTGTCTTTCTTGGACTTTGTGCATTGATGAGCTAGATGACCAAGTTTGCCACAATTGTAGCAATCCATCTCGAAGATTGGCTTTCTTCTTGAGCTTGTGAAGAACTTCTTCTTCTTGCCATCGAACTTGATGCCACTCTTGTTGAGCTTCTTTAGCATCTTGGTGGTTTTCTTCACCATGAGAGCAAGGCTTTCATCATCAACTTCATCATCACATGAGCTCTCATACTCAAGCCTTGCTTTGCCCTTCTCTTGGCTAGCTTTGAATGCTAAGTATTTTTCTTTCTTCTTTGTAGAGGATGAGCCATCTTGAGGTGTGATGTGCATGTACATCTCATGAGCATTGATCTTTCCCAAGATTTGTATCGGTGTAGCGGTAGAAAGATCACCTTGATGTAGCACGGTCATAATATGCCCATATTTGTCAATGGGGTGGACACTCAAGATCTTTCTTACAACATTGGATGGTTGCATTTGAGTGAGTCCAAGCCCATTGACTTTCTCTACAAGAACATTCAAACGTGAATACATTTCATTAGCACATTCTCTAGGAAGCATTTCAAAAGAGTTGAGCTTTTTCATGACAAGATAATAGCGTTCCTCACGCTCACTCTTTGTTCCCTCATGGAGCGCACAAACGTCCGACCATAGTGCATGGGTGTCTTTGTGGTTCCTCACCCGGTTGAACACATCGTTATAAAGGCCTCTAAATATGGTGTTTCTAGCCTTTGTATTCCATTTTTCATAGTTCAACTCATCGCCTTATGGGAAACCTTGTGAGGCGGCTCTAAGTATTGCAACATCTAGTGCTTCTAGATACACCTCCATGTAAATTTTTCAATATGGAAAATCATCCCCCTCAAAGATAGGAGGAGGTCCATTCCCGTGAGACATCTTTCACTAGGCGGTTAAGCCTAAATATGTGAGCACGAGGCTCTGATACCAATTGAAAGGATCAAGATGCCCAAGAGGGGGGGTGAATTGGGCTAATTCTAAATTTCTTTGCAATAATTAAATCCTACGGTTAGCTCAATTAACCCCTTGTGCCTAAGAAGTGTTTCTAGTTGTTCTACCACACAAATGACTTGCAACCTAAGTTCTAATCCTACTCTACCATGGCAATTCTATGAATTGTAAAGACAAGAATTGAATTGCTCAATATAAATACTCAAAGTAATTGCTCAAAGGAAAAATACTCAAAGTAAATGCTCAAAGTAAATAGAGAAGGAGGAACGCTGTGATGTTTTGCCGATGTTTCGGAGAGTCGCCACTCCCCACTAGTCCTCGTTGGAGCACCCGCGCAAGGGTGTAGCCCCCCCTTGATCCGCGCAAGGATCAAGTGCTCTCTACAGGTTGATTCTTCGACACTCCGTTACGGTGAATCACCCACAACCGCTCACAACTTGAGTTGGGCCATCCACAAGCTCTCCGATGATCACCAAGCTCTCAAATCACCACCAAGCTGTCTAGGTGATGGCGATCACCAAGAGTAACAAGCACGAACCCTCACTTGACCACGACAAGCCTAGGGAGAAGGGTGGATGCACACTTTGCTACTCTTGATCTCACTAATGAGGGCTTTCTTTGGGATTCTCAAATCTTAATCACCTCACTAGAACCTTGCTCTTCTTGGCACTCTCTAAGGTGTGTTTCAGCTGTTGGAATGAGCAAAAGTGACTCCACACACGAGTGGAGCTTCTATTTATAACATGGGCTGAAAAACGAACCGTTATGTGCCTCTGCGGGTTGACCGGACGCTCCGGTCAGTATACCCCGAACTCCATTGTTTACAGTGTGACCGGACGCATCCGGTCACGATTTTCCCTCTCTGGAACCTTACTGGAAACGACCGAACGCTGGCTCTCAGTGTTCGGTCACATGACCTTCCAGCGTCCGGTCGCACCGAACGTTTTCTTCTCGATCAAATGAACTGACCGGACTCTACGCCAACGTCCGGTCACACCGAAGCCAGTGTCCGGTCAGTATTTGACCCTTCATTCACTTCCAACTCTCGATCATATGTGAATAAAGTTTGTTCCAAAGGATCTTAGGCATATGTAGGAGCTACCTAGCGCTAGTTTGGACAAGTGTGCACCACACCTAACTCACTAGACTCATCTAGGTCAAGCTACCCGTCCATACCCCCCTTAATAGTACGGCCAAAGGAAAAACAAAGTCCTAAACTACTCTAAGTGTCTCTCCAACTCCAATCGACACTTAGAACTAGTCATCCTTAACCTTGCTTTCCATCCTTTGAAAACTGAAACGATTTCCATCGTAGGGGCATGACCACCATGATTGCCCAATCGATCTCTATTACCATGACCCAACTTAATTGCCTCTGCAAAACACACGTTAGTCATAGTAATCTTGTATTGTCATTAATCACTGAAACCCAACTAGGGGCCTAGATGCTTTCAAACGAGTCTCCATTATTCGTCCAAGCAACAAGTAGACGTTGCGTTGAAAGTGCATATTGCGAGCGTATGTTTCATGTGGTTCATGTGTTTCAGATATAGATGGCCATTCGGGCCGCCCGGCCTAGCTCGGCCAGGCATGGCCCGACCGAGCTGGGCCATGCAGGGCACGACGGGTCACCGGGCCGTGCCGAGGTCGTGCTTCGTGCCTAGCCCTCAGCCTAGGCACAGCCCCTCAGGCCAGACTGGCCCGATAAGCATGGCACCTATGACCCTCTAGGCTGGCCCGTAGCCTAAGCAGCCAAGCCACACGCCGGCATCGAGGCAGGGACAAGGAGGAGGCGCCATGGCGACAAACGTCGAGGCAAGGGTTGTGTGCACGCGTCGCGCCGCTGTCGAGGAAGGGACGAGGAGCAGATGCCGTCGCGTCGGCCGTCGAGGGATAGGGAGGGGTGAGAAGGCGGCACGGCAAGCAGGGCAAAGGAGCGTGGACCCATGGGGCAGTGGTGGAGAGCAGGCGACATCCGACGATGTGGGGTGGGCAGATCCGAGAGGGGGAGGCGTCCAGCGAGGCTAGGTGGGGTGGTGAGGTTCGTGAGGGGAGGTGATGAGGAAGAAGTCATGACTCACGGCTCTGACTTGCAACCCGTCACTCATGGTCACGAGCAAAGGAGAGGGAGGCGAAGGTTAGACATCAGGTCGGATGGGGAGGGGGAGAGAAAGTAGGGTTAGGGAGTGAAAGGATGCATTATATATGTGAATTGTGGGCTGGACCAAATTCAAAATTCTATAGAGTTGTCAATCTAACGGGCCACCACCGGCCTCCCTCATTTTGTGGGTCGGGCCATGCCGCCCGACGTGCCTAGGATGCGGCCCAAGCACGACCCTAAGCATTGGGCCATGCCGGCCCGGGCCCGCCCATCACCGGGCCATGCTGTGCTCGTGCCGGGCTAAAAAAGTGGGCTTCGTGTCAGGGCTATCGGGCCACGGGCCATATGGACATCTATAGTTTTAGACATATGTTGCAAGTGTTTCATCTAGATGTTGCAATGGCTATACACGTATGTTGTAGGTGTATGTTCCAAATGTTTTCACTATTTTTCAGACGTATGTTGCAAGTATAGGTTCCAAATGTTTTAGCTGTTTGAGACGTATGTTGCAAGTGTTTCATCCTGATGTTTTAAAAGTAGATTTAAATGTTGCAATGACTATACATATATGTTTTAAGAGTATACTGCATATGTTGTAACGGTAGGACCGATGTTGCGGAAGAGATGAGACATTAGGACGGAAGCGAAGCGCGACGAAGGATAGGGCGTGGCGGGGATGGTGACCCGGCGGGGGAAGGGGTATGGCGGGGCATAGGCGTGATGCGAGGGATGACGCCCGTGTGAAAGGTCCTAATGGCTAGAGAGCGTGAATAGCCTAATAAAAACTTCTACAAAACACTAGAGCAAGTGTTAGTAAAAGATTAAGCAAAGCTTTTTGTACTATCCAATCAATTCTACATGATTACAATCTCTAGGCACCCAAAGGCTAAGTCTCTACACCACCAAACTAGTGAGCTAGTAAGAACTAATTCTACACTACACAAGAAAGAGCTACACTAGCTACCACAACTATCACTACACAAGTATATGAATATAAGTACAAAGAGTGATAGAGATGATATACCAAACGTGACAAGAGACAATATGATCACCAAGTGAAAGCCAAAGAGCCAATTGACATGCAATTTATCCCAAAGTTCACTTGCTTGCCGATAAGCTACGACCTCCTTGTGACGGACAATTCACTTGGTGGTTCACGAGCTAATTGGCACCATGCCAAGCCCTTCACTAGGGAGCCGCAAGAACCTACACAAGACGAGGGCGCTCAATGTCACAAGCAATCCACTAGAGGTGCTTTTGGTGCTCTGCTAGGGAATAAGCCCAAGAACTCCTCACAAATCCACCGAGAGATGACCACGAACAATCACCAACTCATGCCAACCTCCTTAAGCTGATCCAAGACATCTAGGTGGAGGCAACCACCAAGAGTAACAAGAAAATCCTGCAGCTCACATGATCACTAGTGCCACTAGATGCCCAAACTCTAAGCAAATGCAGTAAGATCATTCCCAATCTCAACTTGGATGAACAAATCAAGAGCTAGATGAGTGGGAGGTGTTTGAGTATGCTCACAAGATGTATCAATGAGTTAGAGAGCCAAGAGAGTGAGCAAGAGACGGCCAAGCCATATTTATAGAGCCCCCATGGCACAAATAGCCATTGGCCATTCACCCCAACTTCCACGCGTTGATCGGACGCGCTGTTCAAGGCAACCGGACGCATCCTGTCACAGCCCACGTGCCACTATCACTAGCCGTTTGAAATAACCGTTGACGCCAAACAACTCCGCGTACGCGCTCACGCTGTCTTTGCACCGGACGCAACGATCACTAACCGGACTCGCCCAAGCCCTGCGTCCGATCAGCATCCAGAGAGCTCCCAGAGGTGCTCAACCGTGATCGGACACGTCCGGTCCATGCGACCGGACTTGGTCAGAGTCCGATGAATTATTTTGTTAAACAGGGAGCACCCAAAACTTTGATTGGACGTGTCCGAGCCTTAGCGTCCGATCATCAACATAGTGTCTGGTCGTTTTTGCCTACGCGTGCCTGAAAGTGAACAGTGGCACAGGCGCATCCGGTCGCGCCTGAATGCTAGAGTCTGGTCGTTTCGCTACTTCTGCCGCATCTCGAGTCACTAACCGGACCCAGCGTCCGATCACAACCAGTGACCCCCTTTTCATCTCCAAACTTCATCCTTGTGCAAATATGTTAACTCCACCAAGTTCCATCACTTGTGCATGTGAGTTAGCATTTCACAAACATGTTTTTCAAGGGATGTTAGCGCTCACTAGGTCCTAATGCAAATGCATGGAGTTAATTCATCTAGTGGCACTTAGACAACCGTATTTACGGCGAGATCACCCCTCTTAATAATACGGCTATCTATTCTAAACACACTCACACCCTCTATGGTGTCTTGAGTGCCAAAACAAAATCCTATATATACATTTGCCTTGATCTTCAAAGGATTTTTGTTTTCCTCTTTCTTCTTTTTCAAGTTGGAGTTTGATCACCATCATCACATGTCCATCTTCATCTCCATGGGCTTCATCACTTGTTTCATCACTTGGTATGTACCAACCTTGCTCACATCACCACTCATGACAAAGGTTAGTACTTTGGATTTCATCAATTAGGCAAAACAAAACTAGGGCTTTCACCATGCGCAGCTGGGACACGATGTTGTAGGTGATGCGGTGGGTGCGCTCCTGTGTCTGTTACGTGGGGACGGGACGGGGCGCGATGGATGTGCTCGAACGGCTGCATCCGACCACGGGCAAGGCGCTAGCTGCGCCTATACAACAGACCAATTAACCTTAGCCGAACTAACCAAAGTCTTTCCCAAGTTTGTCACGAGATATTTCACAGTCCCATGCTTCTAATTTAACATAGGAAATTGAATTTCAAATTGTAAATAGATTAATTAAGGCCTTCTGTATGAAAACCCATAACTAAACACCAACTGTGTATTGGAACTTAAAGTTTGAATTCAAACTTGATTTTGATTTCTGATCTACAAGTTATAACTGAAAGCTGAGCTATCAAGTCTGAATGCCAAATTTCCATATTTGGAGCTCAATGTTTTTGCCTAGAACCTAAGCACAGAGTCAAAAAAAAAGTATCCTTTGTTGAGTGGTAACTTATGTTACCAAGTTACCACGTGCTCTCTCTCACACATACACACGGACGCGTAATATAATATAGAAAATTTTTGTTATTGGACACTAGAAAAACGTGTAATTGGCCGACACACATTGCTAGGCCGAGAATTTGCCCTATTACAAATTTGTGGTTTACCAGCTGACACCGCAATGATTATTTTATTCATTTTTTAGTTTTAAGGAGAGTGGAGATGGGGACAATGTCTTCTTTGTCATTTTCTTTAACCATCAGCTTTTCACTTATTTTTGTGGTAAAACATTGCGGTCGCCGATTGCACCAGTCTTGGTGGGCCGCCTGCACAGGGCCACCAAGGCCACCGCGGTGGCCGAGACCCACCTCGCCGCACAATTTCAGCACACGACACGCGCGAGCGTGGACGCCATGGCCACGGTCCTCAACATCTCTGTCACTTCGCCGCACAGCTTTAGCCCGCGATTCCTGCACGGCAGCAATCAGCATCGTCGTCGACGGTCTCCATTGAACGAACTAGGTGTAACGCTCCGACCCGAGATGACGGCTAAGATCCACTTTACACGTTGAATGGACCACGCCTGCTAATTAACTCTCTTACGCTTTCGTCCTCGCTTCGCGCAAAATGATCGATCCGGAGTTAACAGCCTCCCAGGCTGATGCTTTTAAGCTGGTTCGGCTCAGCTTAAGCTTCCGAGGTGGTACTAATTCTGCTGCTACAGTACTTTCCATGACTACAGTAGCCCGCATCACCCCTGTCGCTAAAGTAGTCGGCCATTTGGCCCAGCCCATCAGACCGGCCCAACTTGTCCCATTTAGCGGGGTCTCACATACACCCACCCTTAAGGACTCGACATCTACCCAAACGAGACAAATATCCAGGATCGACTCTCTTGGCCCACGTCCATATTCCCAGCTCCTCGGCCCAAGTGCCATGCTCTTGCAGAGCCATGCGCAACCTGTTCGAGCTCCCGAGCCATATATCCGTGAAACCGCGAGAGTTGGCTCTGAATTCCATTTGTAACGCCCCGACCCGAGATGACGGCTAAGATCCACTCTACACGTTGAATGGACCACGCCTGCTAATTAACTCTCTTACGCTTTCGCCCTCGCTTCACACAAAAGGATCAATTCGGAGTTAACAGCCTCCCAGGCTCAGGCTTTTAAACTGGTTCAGCTCTGCTTCAGCTTCCAGAGGTGTATTAATTCTGCTGCCACATTACTAATCCTCGGCTACAGTAACCCCACATCGCCCCTGTCCCTACGGTAGCCTGCCATTTGGCCCAGCCCAGACCGGTCCAACTTGGCCCATCTAGTGGGGTCTCACTAGGCCAGCACGCGAATCGATCCACTTGCACACATACGCCGTACGCGGCCACATATACGTATGCGCGGCCGACGGCGCCGCACTGGGTGAGCACGCGGCTGGCGCAGAACTTGGCGGACTCGCTCGCCGCGGCACGCCACAGCCCGACGGCCGCTCCCGACGTGCCTCGCCCCGCCTGCCCTCACCCATGCCCCCGCAGCCCATCTCTCGCCGGCATCGCCCTCCACGTCCTCCGCGCTCGAGTTCCCAGGGGACAACCGGAGCCTGCTGGAGCAGGACCCAAGGAGGAGGCTCGGGAGTGCCCACCCGTTCTTCGCCGTCGTGGCGTGGGACATGCTCACCGATGCGTATGCGCTCTCCTTCGGCAACATCTGCCCGTCCGGCCATGTCGAAGGGGCGGCGGCGCCCAGTCGTCACAGGGGCGGTGTGTTACAGCAAAAACTAGTGAGCAGCCAGACGTTGAAGACGAGGGCAAAAGAGTTATTTTCCCAATCTTCTCTGTCTGAATCTAAAAATAAATAAAATATTCGATGCAGTGCGTTATGGCAAATGGACACAATTTCGTAATGGTACCGAGCAAATTACACTTCCGAGCTGTGTCCATCAACATATTATGCATTTTAACTATTTCCTGCAGTAAAATTTTCCTATAATATATTTTAGTTTGTTCTAAATGGAACCACACTTTAAGATTGATCAAGTTTATTAAAAAAATATTAACATTTGTAGCAACAAAGTGGTAAACTATAAAAGTGTATTTAATAATGTATCTTATGATGTCGAAATTAATATCATAAGCATTAAGTTTTTTGATAAAAACTTGGTTAAACTTAGAATAGTTTTACTTAGGATAATTTAAACTCCACTACTTCCTCTCCGTTCTAAATTATAAATCGCTTTTGACTTTTTTTGATTCATCCATTTTGCTACATATGTAAACGTGTTATTATATCTAAATGCATAGCAAAATCGATGTACCAAAAAAGTTCAAACGACTTATAATTTGGAAATGAGGGAGTATATTTTAAGAAGAAGAGAGTATTTGATTTGGTCATGCGGGTGAGGGGGGATGCTTGACTTAAGATGAAGTTTTTTGCTGTTATATTTGTTTAGCTCTATCATTCGTGGTGGTGAGGTTGACGGGCGTCCAAGTTTTGCTGGGTTGGTGCAACCGTGCTGCTGACCATTGCATGAGCATGAATGCCTGATTAGTTTTTGTCGATGTACGCAGCTGCTGCTAACGTCATAGTGTTAATTTATGAGTGCTAACTACGCAGCAAATCTTCACTTCTGGTAAGCAAAAAAAAAAAAAAGGCTAATAATGTCATATGACAAGCTAGCTACTACTCACGAGCAAGCAATGAGTGGGCAGGGCTCATCGCTTACTATTTATTCGCGAAAAGATCGTTGGAAAGTTTTGGGTGCCGCGGGACAGGACACTCCAGTGGCACGCAGGTGATGCGCCGGTGTAGTAGTGTACGGCGCAGATCGAGTGCCAGTGCCGGATGTGCCGGCCTCCGCCGTGGACCCTTTGTCCGCCACTCCTCCGCCTTCCACTCGTGTCCCCAGAAAGGCAGGAACCAACCCGCCCCGATGAAAAAAGCCTCAAAAGCGAACGAAAACGGCATAGTAACGGAACGGAACAGGCCGTGACTGCAAGTTCGCAACGGCACAAACGATGCCCGTCGCCGCCCTGCAGCCACTCCAGCCGGCCAACACAACACGGCGCGCACGCCTTCCTCGCGCGCGCATCCCCCAGGTCCCGCCGTCCCGGCTGCTCCACCTATAAAACCCACAGCCTCTGAGGCTCTGACCCGCCACTCGGCACGGCAAAAGGCAGTGGAACACACACACCCACGAATGATGGCCGGGTACCGCCGCGCCATCTCGTTCCCGGCCCCGAAGCCCGCGGCCGACGGCGCCTTCGCGCTGGAGACCGCGAGCGACAAGCTGGCCACGTACCGCATCCGCTCGTCCAGCCTCCCCTGCCGCTTCCACCCGCTGCTGCTGCAGCTCGACGACGACGTGGCCGCGCTGCGCCTCGTGATCGGCCAGTCGTCCCCGCCCCGCGGCCCGTCCGCGGGCGCGCCGCCGCCGCCGTCGGCGTCGTCCGTGTCCGCGGCGGCGTCGCAGGTCTGCCGCGTACTCGTCTCGCTCTCGGAGCTGCTGCACCACCCGCAGGCGCAGGAGCCGCTGCGCCGCCTGGGGCGGTGGCCGCACCTCGCGGAGCGGCTCCTCGACGACTTCCTCCGCCTGCAACAGTACCCCAAAGTATTATCCAGTTCACCGATGCCCTCGTACTGCCTTGTCGCCTGAATGTTATTGTCGTTTCTTGGCCTTGTTTGCCGGTTGTTGTCACGGTTTGAGAGGCCTCAGTCCTCAGGAATGCTGGATTAGTTTAGCAGAACAAATTTTTATCTCCTCGGAGCTCGCAGGCGCCCTGTGAATGAAGAGACGAGCACATCACGTGCTGTCGGGTCCCAGCCCGTGTCACCTCTGCCCCTTGCCGGGGACATGCTTCTCTGGTGACGGATGCGCGCCTGCGAGGACATAGCTGGACGACGCCTGTGCAGTGCAGCACTGCAGCTGTGCTGTTGCAGGGAGCACGCACCGGCGGCTTGCTCTTGGTGGATGGACGGCGTGTGTTCGGTGAGTCGGTGCGGATTACTGATTCCTCCTGGCCTTTTCTACTCGCACATCCACGCCGCGCCTTGTTCCGGAAAGACCTGAAGGAGCTCCCCCTTCGTTGTTGGCAAGCGGTACCATGTGCATTTCAGCGTTGCCACGCATGTAGGATTTGTCAGTCGTCATGTGGTGCACACTACAACGACGTGGGTGTAAGGGTCTAAGGGAGATGCGGTTTCCCGTGGCCTCGTGAAGACAGCAACGCACATACATACATCTCAGTGTGCCAAAGCCAAATTAACCCGCACATGATGATTCTCCAAGCCATGTTTGAAATCGCAACTTCCAGTTTGGAATTTCGATGAATCGCAAACCGGGTTTTGAAATTCAATCCAATCCAGACGTACGCACGAACCAGGCATCCAAGCCATGGCCGGCAGCCCGGCACTACCGGGGTAGCTATTACCTGCTGTTGACCTGCTTGCGGCAACGACCTGCTGGACGCGGCTTTCGCACGAGGCACCAGTGCGCCGCACGTCATTGTAAACGCTCGGCTTGACCAGCAGCCAGGCTCGCCACGCCACGGATATCATCGGTTTATATCAGTTCAACCCCCTCATCCCCATGTAGGAGTACAAAACAGATCGGAACGCCGCGACCGTCACATGCGCCAGGCGACCGGGCTCCCATTGTTTAAGCCGGACGAAGCTAAGGCTAGATCCATGGCGTCTCGTGTCGGCGTCCGTCGCCCTGGCAGCCGCGAATATGAAACGAGGTGACGCGCAGGGCTTGGCTGGTTGGTGCCCGACACGGCTGCTCGGCTGCTCCCCAGTCCCCTCGGGCCATGACGGATGTGGAATTGTGGACTCGTTACTTCCACGTCGATCAGCACCGCCCTCGTCTCCCTGTTGTTGGGCGCTGCCATGTCGGCCGGTGCTCGAGGCTCCTGGTTGAGTGCAGATGATGGACGGCTCGCTCTTGATCGATGGGAGCCCAGATCCGTGTCCTGGCTGAATGCACCGATCCTCGCCAGCAAGATGGGCAAGGAAACAAAAGCTTTAACCAGCCGCCAGCCCACCCAATGCCCCCGTTCACTTCGCTGAAAAGTCATAGCTAATTTATTATAAGAGAAAAATACTGTTTTTTTGTTTTTTTTTTTTCTCGTAAGACGAGCGAACAAATGCCTAAGCAGCTGGATCCGCGCGACTAGGAGAAGTGAGAGCCGACGGAATGGTCAAATTTGGATCGCATCAGATTGGGCCGTCATGAACGTTTGCAGGTCAAATCTGGGCTTCAACTTCAGGTCGAATCATGCTGGGCTGTATTTTAAACCAGTCCAGGCCCAACTCCCTTGAAATACCGGACTTTTGACTTTTTGTTTCTTCTGCGGCCCTTAGAGTTAGCACTATTTTTATTTTATTTATTTATCGATATATAATAAAGAGTTTGACCAGGTGATTACTCTGCTCAGCCGATCAATGTTGACATCAGTTGCTTGTTGCATTTCGACCGACTCGGGCCCAAAACAGTATGATGTATTGCACGGGACACGGAAGAAATTTATGCCACTACAACCCACAACATAGAAAGCAGGAAAGTGGTACGGGTAAGGCCTCGGTCGTTTCTCTTGGATCGGCTCCGGAACAAGACCCAATCCCCCCGGATCAGAACGGCCTGGAACGAAAATCGCCCAACAAAGAATTGTCGTTCGGTTAAGATTTGCCTGGAATGGAATCTGGCCCATCTTGAACATTGTGTGTGATATACGGCCCGGTTTGCTTCTTGGTCTCTTGACATACGAAACCAAACCACCTGGATCTTCACTCGTTCCCCTTCTAGAACCATTCCTGCTGCAGTTTCATTCTTATCTCTATATAGGATTCGTGCACCAAAGGGTGGCAAACCATCATGGCACGTCGCCCGCTAAGCCGCGAGACGTCAGATCGGGCGAGCAAGCGATCTGGTCTGTCGGATTACGGGTCGGTTGGGTCTTGTACCCGCTTTATCATCAACCCGAACCAACACGAACATTCGCGGGCCGATCCTTTGCTGCTCCCCTCGCCCTCGACTCCCGCACCTCCCGGCGCGGGCGCGGCGTTCCCGGCCCGGGCAGGGGTGCGGGCGCGGTGGCCCCGACGACCATGGCTCGAGCGGGGGTGCGGGCGTGGCGGCTCCGGCCACCTCGGAGCAGGCGGGGGCACGGGCACGGCAGCTGCGGCCACCCCAGCGGGGGCGCGGGGCTCGGGCGCGCCAGCCCCGACGGGGCCCCTCCCACAGCGACCCTGACGCGACGTCCCCAGGCGGCGCTCCAGGGAGCGAAAGGCGCCAGCGGCGGGCCAGGCGGATGACGTAGGCATGCTAGCAGCGCGACGCTGTGAGCTGGACGTACCCGTCGAATGCTTCTTGATGTGAATCTACGGTAGGTTTGTTCCTTCGTCCTCTCCATAAGATGAACAGTACAAGTGAAAAGCCGTAGTTTGGTTTTGGCTAATTGATGAAACCTATTTGGACTAATCCTTGCATCTAAGTGTGTGACTAGATAGGATGGTCCAATCCAAGTGGTGGAGCAAGATGAAGTCCATGGTGTTGGTGGTGGACATGTGATAAAGGTGATCAAACTCTGGACTTAGAAAAGAAGAAAGAGAAAAAATAAAATGGGCTCAAGGCAAAGGTGATATCCATAGGACCATTTTGTTTTCGGTGATCGAGACACTATAGAGAGTGTGATCACATTTAGGATAGATGATCGTACTATTAAGAGGGGAGCTCTTATCAGACAACTCGATCATCTAGTGCCACTAGGTGTTGAAATACTTACATTGCATTTTAAGCCTAATGCACAATCGGTGATAAGTGAATAACCTTTGAAAAATATTTGTGAAAATGCTTACACATTTGCACGTGATGGTGAACACTTGGAGTGTTAGCACATTTACAAAGGTGGTGAAAAAAGGTGAAGAAAAGGAGGCGTAGCCGGGCTTGTGTTGCTGCCCCGAGGGCACCGCCACCCTTGTGGCAGTGACCGACAGAGGAGGCTGAGAGGGAGGTGTTCTAGGGGGCACCGCCACCCCTAGGGCGGTGCCCACCTGGACGTGGCCAAGAAGGGCTGGAGCTTGGCACCGCCAGTGACGATGTACACCGCCCCTAGGTGCGACGGTGCACCGCTGGGGGCACCGCCACCCCTGTCCGGTGGCACCACCTTTTCAACAGAGAGCGGGGATTCTAGAATTGGGCACCGCCGCAGTCACCGCCACCCCATGGCGGTGCACCGCCCATTTTTCCAGAGAGCATGATTTTTGGGGTGTTGGCCGGGGTGGCACCGCCACCCCCTGTCTGATGCCACCGCCGCTTGTCCGGTGCCCACTAGCCATTGGATGACCGTTGGAGGGGCACCGCCACCCCATGTTCGATGCCACACCAACATGTCGGGTGACCTCGTAGAAGCTGACTCAAAGGGGTAACGACTCTATTTGCTTATGGGCCTATAAATAGAGCTAGTGATCATCTTTGGCCACTCTCTCTTGGCACTTCTAACAGTTGTATACACCCTTTGAGAGTTGAGCACATCACTCCACTCACTTGCACACTTGATTTCATCATCTTGAGTGAGATTGGAGAGCCTCTAGTGCATTGCTTAGTGTTCTAGCATCTTGTGGCACTAGTTGGGCGATATAGGCTGGTGGAGTTCTTGTTACTCTTAGTGTTTGCCAACACCTAGATGGCCCGGTGATTGGTGGATCGTTGAGCGGCTATTGGTGATTGTTGCCGGCTCGATCGTCGACATTGTGAGGGGTTCTTATGCCTTCCTCATGGGAGATCACGAAAGGCAACTATGGTAGATTGCGCGTGGCTTGTGTGATCCTCATCTTGTGTTGGTTTTGTGGCACCCTATTGAGGATTTGGTGGGTGATGCCAATTAGCACGTGAACTTCTAAGTGAGTGAATCACCACAACGAGGACTAACTTGCTGGCAAGCAAGTGAACCTCGGTAAAAAATCATTGTGTCATCATTTGAGTCCGAGCTGATTGGTCTTCATTGATATTCATTCTTGTGATTGATTGGCTCCTTTGGTGATTGGCTCATTCCTCTATACGATGGTATAACACTCCATCCTTCCCGCGCATTTACATTTCTTAGTGTAGTTTGGCCCTTTAGTGTAGCTAGTTTTGATGGCAAGCCAGAGTCATGTCTAATTGTTAGTAAGACTCTTTAGTTAGTCTTTGAAAGTTCACTAATTTAGTGTAGTGACATCATAGCCTTTGAATGCTTATAGACAATAGCAACTAGAATTGTGGTAGGTAGCTTGCATTCTTAGTAGCCTAGCGCAACATTCGTTTCTTCTCATATTTGTCTAACCGCTTTGCGTAGTGTTGTTGTAGAAATTTTTATAGGCTATTCACTGTAACAGAACCGACCAATTATACGAAATTAAGTAAGAAAATCATCCACCAGAGCAGACGATTTAGCAAACTTAAGTCCGTATAACCCGGTAGTCCATGAAATCACGAAGGATTTCAAACCAACTCACATACTAGCCAAGATCGTAATAAGTTTAGCGGTCACCATCACATATTATATAAAAGTTCGCATCACAGATACATCAGAGTTTAAACATAGTTATTACAAAACGAGTTCAAATAGAAGTAGCGGAAGCCATTTGTTCAAAACCACACACACTCACACGGAGTTCAAATACAATGCCAGCTAATGATCATCTCCAACAAAAGCATCAGACGAGACGTAAGGAATGACCATGCCCATGGTCCTAAGCATCACCCATCGCAGGATAAAGGCAGTTGATACAGTAGCCGTAATACATCTGCCCATCTACAACAAGTGGGAATAAAACCCTGAGTACGAGAAGGTACTCAGCTAGACTTACCCGACATAACCGAAAATAAAGTGACACCAAGGATTATGAAGGGCTTTATAGTAGGGTAGCTGTCTCATTTGCAAAAAGAGGCATTTTTAGTATTTCAAGAACCTTTCTAAAAGCATTATTGTCAAGTTAATTATTATTAACATGTCGACTATATTTGCACCTATACTAGAGCCAGTATGTGATTAAGCAAATAATGATAACCAATGATCATTAACAACTTCCCTAATGTCATATTCATTATAACTGTCCAAGTGTTCCATCAACATTATTATGATGAAGTCACTCAAGTCAAGTGCTCACTATCCAGGAGCGATGGCGATTCGAATCGATTTATAACCAGCTGGTGATTTATTCCTTACACAAACCTCACTCACCCGCTAAAGTGAGGTATCGGTCACCGAGTCAACTATCTAGGAAAAATCTCGAGTTTGCCAGGAACCACATGTACCCGGGGGCCGACCGACTGCCTTTCGGTCTTATCATCGCGCCCACGTGTCCTACCACACCTGCTCCGGTACAGTGCGCTGCGGGCAATCTACTCGGTCCGAATAATTTCCCAGCTTCACGATCGAAAGGTACTTTATTCGGCCAGCTAAATGTAAGGCATGCGTTCAACATGACTCGAGGCCTAACAACGGTCGGTCCTTAATTGACACAGACGGAAAGCACTACAATCCAAAACCTTGTAAGTCTCCATCCGGTCTCAACTTTAAATTAACATTTAGTTATACCATGACTACATAGTTATCCAAGCAGATCTAGGTAACCACCTATAGCTCACAGGTGATAGGAAATCATCCGACTTCTACCGGTCTAAGCCAGCTAAGCATTGACTCGACTGTGGATACCAGGGTAACAAGGATATAGTATAACAAAGGTAGACAAGGTATAATGCAGCAACGGTTGCAAACAACTCCTGAACGTAATGCATCAATTAAAGTAAAGCATTTAATTAATAATTGCAAACCGGGGAGAAAAATGCTCCGGGGCTTGCCTCTCTCGAAGGAGCTCGGGCGGTGATTGGGGCACTCTGGAAGTTCCTCAACGTCCTCCTCGTCTGCTTCGGTCACTTCTTGTGGCTGCTCCTCGGGATCCTCGGGTATGACAACCGGACTCTCGGTTTGTGATCCTATATGATGCAGGTGCGTAAGTGCTTATGCAAAAAGGTGCATCGGATGAAATGAACACAATGAATATGCTTGAATGCAAGGTAGTCAATATCATCCAAGAACATTTACTACAAGCACATGTCATCTACTATATTCTCTTCTACTACTAAGATGCTAAGTCAACACATCTCATTAAATGCTTCAAAGATACACCAAAGCCTCACTATTTTTTTTAATCATGCATAAAGCAACATTTGATTAAACCCTAATTAGTAATAGGTTTGAATAGCAACATCTATTTTTATAGCTTAGAAAAATCTTAAAAAATTACCATATCACAGTACTACCCTAAGTAGTCTACCATCAATTTTTATGGCATTTAGATAAGTAGAATAGCCTACACAAAAATAACAAGCTATGGCATAATTATGATCATGAAAATACTTTGTACTGTGAAAAGTGTCAAACAACAGATGTAACATTTTTCCTATGTTCTACACAGTAAATAATCACTGCACAAAAATTATCACATGCATGTTTTATACAATTTTTACTCTCCAGCAAAAATAACAAAAATCAGCCATTAAAGGCACTTGAACTACACCTCATACTTTTTATATAGGACATGCATGGAATATATTTTTCACAGAAAGTACATTATACAAGAAGAGTAACAGACTTGGAATCATATTTTTCTGATCTCTCTATGATTTATTATGCCTTTCTCAAGAAAACAGCAATTTCAATGATTAAATAAAACTCCACAGAAAAAGTATCTTAAAAATGACATGCAATATTTTTATCATGTAGATCTGGTGACAAGAAGCACAACAAAATTTGTTTCACCATTTTTTTGAGCAATATAACTGGAGATATACATTTTACAAGTTTTTAAAATCAATTTTTGAATTCATTTTCTTTAACACTGAAATTCCACCAACCCAAAACCGCTAGGTGCACCCGGTGCAGTGCACCCAGAGGGGCTGCCAGGCGGGACCCTTGGTCAAACCGGGCCCACGCGTCAGCCGGAGCCGAGCAGGGCCGTTGCTGACCGGCCGGCCGGTGAGGTCACCACCAGGGGCTCTCCACAACGAGGCGGACCCGATGCGCCAAGAACGGGCACTGGAGAAGCTCAAAAGGAAGCTCGGCGGCGCGCACGGTGGAGCGGAGGCGCGGCTCGTCGGCGGCACGCCAACTCCGGCCACGGCAAGGCACGGGGAGGAGCGCACGAGGTTTGCGAGGGCAAGGCGGTGCTTACGCGCGTGAAAGGAAGGAGAAAGGTGGAGCGGAGAGGGGGTGCCCATGGGAGCGGAGCTCTCCGGTGAGCTCGGCCGTGCTCCAGCGAGCAATAGCGGCCGGCTCGAGCCTTACCACGTCGAACGGAGACGAGCACAGGCTGCGAGATGTGGAGGCGGAGCTGCGGGCGAGATGGAGGGTCGACGGCGAGAATGGGACTACCCGGGCGAAGCGAAGTTTCATGAGGCACGGTGCTGGCCTGTGATGATGGCGAAATGGGAGCTGGCCTTCTGGTCATTCTTCGCTGAGCGAGCGAGAGAAAAAATGAGATGGAGGAGGGAGGCGTGACGCTTTCGGCAGATGTAAGCGCGCGTGCGGGGCTAGGCAGCGGTCATGACGCCATGCGCGAAGCCAGCGGCGCAAGATGGCGGCCCTGCTGTGTCGTGTTCTGTCGCCGGTCGCAGTGGGTGAAGCGGCGAGCCAATGAGCGGGCCAACATGGAAGGAAGGCGGGCGGCGTCATGAACAGGGCCGAAAGCGAGGCGGCGGCCCATAAAGTGAAAATGTGATTTTTTTTTTCAAATAAATTTCTATTCCTATTTCATTCAATGCAAATTTTGAGCAATTTCAAAGCAGTTTCAAACTTTGACCCAAAAAAAATAAAAGTTGCTAAAAAATTTATTCTCTACAACTTTGCTTTTACGACCAAAATCAAATTTCATATAGATTTTGAACTATAGATTTAAAGTAAATTAAATCCCAAAACCCAAATTTTTAAGAATTATTTTAAAAGCATAATTTGGCAAAACTTTGAATATAAAGTTTGCTCCAAATTGCATCCTAAATATTTTCAAGTTAATTTAGTGATCAAAACAAGTAATCATGGCATCCAAATATGAGCATGGCATTTCACAGTGTTTTAAACATACTGAATTTTAATTAATTTAAGCACCACATGAAATGATACTTCATTTCTTTCGAAATGAAATGCATGAATGATGCTTATGCATAAGGTGATGATGATTATGCTCATGGGATGGAATGTTAGTGCATGCTTAACACCGAGGTGTTACATTTACCCCCTCTAGCCATTAGGACATTTCAACAAGCTAAAAAGAACTTGCACATTTGTACTAATCCATGCAGAAACTTTGAAAATCGTAGGAAAATATTATAGATCCAAAGAATGTGAAATTTTTTAGATTCATAACTTTATACTCTACCCATGGAAAATATGTTTGCATATGTTACTCGAGCCAAATTTTCTTTAATTATTACAATGTGCAAAATTTAATAAATGCAAAATAAATTTCCTAGGTCTCTACAAATTGCAACACCAATTTTATTGGATCTGTTGTGATGTGGCCTTGCTTGGAGAAATGCATATGCACAACCATCTTTGCATTATAATGATTTATATGCTTTAGTTGCCTTATGTTGCGAAAAATATTAATTTTTTGTAGACATTAAATATTATCTTTCCATTATGTCCTATTGAATAGTTAGACAAAGAACTAGACTCATACTTTATCAGAGTGGTTTGGTTTAGCAAGTGTATAACCTAGGTAACAGGATTAACTTCTAGCTTAGCTCCTGGAAGCTTGCTTTTCCTGACACTAGCTTGTATTTTATTGAACTATAGACTGCATCTAAAAATTGATTGCTTCTTGGTGTGATCATACGTGAATGATTATTTTTGCCTATGCGATCTTGAGCTTAAGGCATAATAAACCAGAACAAAAAACTTGTATTATGTGTCCTTTGTCAGTTCTATTCTATATGCGGTGAGTGGCTCAGGGCGAGGGAGTACGAGGACCTGGGGTTCACTGGCCTCGGCCTTTGCTTCGACTACAACGTGATGAAGCTATGAATTGGATTTCTTGGATTAGTGGAGGCTTTGTGAACCTATGCTGATTGGACTATAAAATTTGAGGTTTGCCTTTAGCTCACAATTTATAGATCATGTGGTGCTGGTTATGCATCATCCTCACTGTTTCGGTCTATCGTTTTGACTAGCCTCCCTAGTAGCGCTTAGAATTCCTGTTATCTAGATGCTGCAAGTCCTTAATCTCGTTTCTATAAAAGCCGAGTAATGTTGTTCTTGAAGATAGAGTGAAAGAGCTGAAGCTAGATAGCTGCATTAGAACGGATTGGTATGCTGTGCATGATTCATTCTGGAAAAATTCCATAGGACCTGTGTACCCTCTTCCAAGTTTATTGTGTCTTCTTTTTTCAACATAGAGTTTGGATATAGTTACTAACATGTGACATCTGGTTCCTTCAAGCACTAATGCTTTCTTAGAGGTTCAGCAAAAAAAGGTATCTTCTTCTTTAACTTGGTTATCATGAATCATAAACATTGAATTAAGTAGTCCTATTATTTTTAAAGTTAAATTTTACTCCAGTCTAAAAAGAAATGTTCTGTTAATTTATCATTCACCTATAAAAGTTTAAGCTTCTTAATTCCAAGACTAGATGGCTTGTGTGTACATACCAAAATCAGAGAACTGTTTTTTCACATTTTTACCACTACTGTTGAACAATATGCTTAAACGCAAACCCATGATATGATATGATATGGAATCATGGTAGCGACTGTTTTAATTGTGTCAAATGTTGTATGGTTTACTGCTTGGTACTGCATTTCAACCATGCCATTTGTAACTAGACTAGATAAAAAATGCTCTTCCTTAACCTTTCGTTGCTAATAGGCAACGCAATCAGCTGTGGATCGCAACAACCACATCAACTGGCATTAGATTTGTTTAATGCCATTTCTATTCTTTCTATGGTACTTATCCAGATCATGGTGAGGGTGTCGGCCTCTACGGAACAACGCCACCTCAGATTACGTGTGATCCTCAGGAGTGGGGAAAGAAATCATTTCCATTTTTCTCTAAAAAATTCCAGTAGGGGGTCACACACCTCCTGCTCCTAAAAACAAACAAAAAAACTGATGCATCCTTGCTTTGATCTTTATTGCGTGCGTGCGTGAGAGGTTCTTCCTTTCTTTTGTACCGTGGTCGTTGGCTAATTGATTTCCATTCTACGTAGGTTAACTAGAACAGGACATGAGCAAAATATGTTGGAGATTAATTGATGTTTCGTGGATTTTAGTGTGCTGATTCTATTTTAGTTTTTTTGCACGTGAATTTCATCCCCATATCCTAATTTAGGCATTTGATATTTCTTCTATTTGATGGATTTTCCATGCCCTACTTGCTTGTAGCAGGCAACTTGATGGGACAAGGGGTTGTTCCTGATCTTTTGGTGAGTGTGGATAAACTCGATTTGGGGTGAATTCGACGTTGGCTGTCCGACTACAACGACCACAAGGTTCTTTGCGCCTTTTAGCAATGTGTACACGGCTTCGATTGTGATGTTCTTTTTTGTGCCAAGAACACCATGAACCCGCAAGCAACCGAGAACAAGCAAGAACAAGATGAACAAGCAAATAACTCACGGATTTAAGCCAAAGGGTGAATGAATCACAAGTTGGGGTCTTGAAACAAGCAAATCGGGTGGTCTAGCCGACACACGCGTTTACAAGGAAGAAACAAAGAGCTATCTTGCATCTAAACAAAACCCACCCTCATTCGATGGTCTGCTGGCTCTATTTATAAGGAGGAGAGCACAAGGGGGAGGGAAACCCTAATCTAGGCGTCCCTCAATGGGATGTAGTCAAGACAAGGCCCGTGCCCAAGTCAGTAGGTCTATCGTCCTTTGGCTTGTGTATGGCGACAGCCGGTAGATTCTCGATAGTGGGTTAGACCCATGTGAAAGAGAACGACGTGCTCTTTCCAACAAGTTAAAAACCAGCTTCATTGGATCTCGTATCAAGGAGTTATGGTACTTTTGATGGAGTGTTTTTCTTTGTCTCGAAATGAGCTAAGCGCCCCATTAATGATGATTCCCACTTGTTCGGCTGCTCCATCCTCATCGTGAGGTCTAAACATGAGGCAATGGGGTCTTGACCAACATTCCTAAGAATAAGACAATCATCACCATGATTTAGTAGCATCCAATTACGAGAGCGAGTTTGTATGAACAAATGAGAACGACTTTTTACTGATAATTTTATTGTGTCGTGGTTTTCGAGCTCTTGTCATCGGACCTTGTTGTGCAGCAGGTGTGGTTGTATCAATGGAAGGGATGTCCTCAGCACAACTGCCGATGATTGGTTTGATTATGAGAAATCACTTTTGTGCTCCATGCTATGACTCCATCCAAGGGCAGCGCTGGAGTCAGCAAAGGGGGCGGCTAATGATGCAGAGCATAGGCAAGCAACTCATCTTCAACTCACTGCCTATGCCAAAGAGATTGTACAAAGCGTTAAGTGGTGACCGTGCTTTCTAAAGGTTGACATCTGATCTCATCACTAAAATTGAATTTTTGTCCAATCCGTACCAGCATCTCTAGAGGAGTATTGTCAAGTGTCCATAGCATAGATTGTAAAGTCTCTCTGCAGCCTTTCCTGCTTTTTATATTTCTCAAAGAGCATAAACTCACTTTGGAGTTCAAAAAAGATACAATATATTTAAGTACAGCCACATTTTATACGTTGATCCTACTTATTTTTCTTTATGTAGCAATTTTTAAGGATTCATCCTACCATAATTTAATGCGACTCTAATTATCTACAGGAATACTCCATCTCTTTACCTCCTTTGAAATGCATCCATTTCTGGAATATCATTATGATTGATATATTAATGAGAAGCTGATGTAACAACGGAAAATGCATTTTGTTGTATATAAACCTTCATCAACGCCAACCGCAGTCCTTTTCTCTGAGAGTGATATATAAATGGTGTTCCCATTTCCTGCTTTCAAAGATAAGAGATATGTGTTAAAAATTTATTAGTCTTGTGATTAACAATGCTTCTTTTATATTTTGCATCACTGAATAGATACATTAATGCGTATGCAGTCCTTTCTGCTCCACGTTGGCATCTCGAGGGAGCCTAACACTGGCAGCCGCGTGGCAACGCCGCGCTTAGTTTCTAGTGGAAACGAGCAAGGCCTAAATGAGACTCAAGAAGCGGAGAATCATAAATTGCTCTCTCTCTCTCGCTCTCTCTCATGCAGCCCCTGTAACCTTGGACAGCGCTCCATTCAGACTTCCAATTTCGCTGAGGCACCGAGGCAGGTAGGTACTCCTAGATCTTTACAAGATTGAGTGGTTGAAGATTCTTTAAGATGGTTAAGGATGGTATCCAATGCTCTATCCATGGCTGCAGGAGATCACTGAACCTCTCCGGGACCCCAGTGGTTATCCCGAACCCCTGATTACACAGTGGGCCAAAAAAACCAGTGTCATCATGGCCTTGTAGTTTCTGCCTGCCAACCGATGATGGGCTGTGAACGCTAACGCACATCATTCCACTTCCTGGTGTGGTGCAAATCATGGTCTTTTACCAGTAGTAGTCCCTTGCTTTGGCTTCAGAGAATCTCTGAAAGTCGATCTGGTCAGCCAGCGACCACGCCGCACATGTTGCAAATGATGTCTGATCAGCGCAGGAGCTTGCGTGCGTTTTCAGGACAAGCTTGTATATCTCTTCTGCTCAAGGTTCAGGTTGCATTGTGCTCTTCTACTGAATATATAGGAGAGAGCCAATAACAGTTTGGATACTTTTGGATCCTTTGTAAGCAAGCCTATTTGCAGCAACAATCTCTGTACATATGTGATCGCCTATCCGTGGGTTGGACTGTCGGTTACCAGCGTTACGTGTATGTCTGGTGCCGTCGTTTTTGCTTGTTGCGGCGTGGGGGGGCTGGGGATAAGGTAAGGTAAGGTAACTGTGAGCGCGTGGATCGCGCCTGTCAGGATTGCTCGGAGACGAAGCGCATGAGAATGAGATGATGCATCTCTTCATCGAGAACGACCCTGTTCGCTTGAACTTGTCGGCCTTATAGAGTGTTTTTCTCTCACAACAAATCAACGAACAGTACTTATCTGTCTATTCCTTTGCGGTGCCCGTATGTACGTACGTATAGCATCACATGTTATCGAGGGCCTGAGACAGGGAGTGGAAACAAATACGAGTTTGAATTTGAGCAGCATGCATGGAACAGCACTAGCAAGTACTAGAAATGTTCATTCTGCAGCCACCTTTTTTTCCACACTACGAAAAGCAAGCTCAGAAATGGAAGGGAAAAGAGACCGAGAGAGGAACGGCAAAGGAGCAGAAATCTGCAGCGAAAGCTTGGCATAGGATTCAGGAGAGACGAGCGCGGCAATGACAGCCGTCCGTCGAGCATGCATGTGGCCGCTTGCACGAACGGAGGCTTTAATTCGGAGTGGCGGAGTGGGGGGAGACCTTACTCCTATGCTATGAACTGTGCTGGTGCTGCCACCACACGTCCACACCCCACACGAGCCGAGAGCACTTATTGAGGTGAGCATAGAGTTGTCTTGGGGTGCTCAATCAAGGATCACAACACAAGGACCATTAGGGTAGGGATACGATCGAAACAGTGTAGCATGATTTTGTCCCATGCAGCATGTTCGCTTGATGTTTTCCGCCAGGGCTTATCACACTATCGGAAACCGGCACTTTGCCGAGTGCCGCAGGCTTTACCGAATGTATTTTATCGGGTACTCGGTAAAGACGGTTTTTGCCGAGTGTTAAATAAAATACACTCGGCAAAAAAATACACTCGACAAAATGCGTCTTTGCCGAGTGCCTTTTTCTGGCACTCGGCAAAGATGTATTTTGCCGAGTGCTATTTTTCGGCACACGGCAAAATGCGCCTTTGCCGAGTGACTTTTTCTGGCACTCGGCAAAGATGTATTTTGCCGAGCCTTTGTTTTGGCACTCGGCAAAGAGCCATTTTGTCGTGTGCATTTTTTCTGTCCTCGGCAAATCAGTTTTTCAAAGCAATTTTTGAGCTCCTAAATGAATTCAAATGAAAAACTTTTCAACTACAAAGTTGTATAACTTCTCAAGATCTACAAAGTTTATTTTGGTCATTTCTTCATTTGACAAAGCGACAATCAGCCTGATCGCTGGGCTGGGGCTGGCCAGCCAGCCCCCTCACATGACTACTATTTACGCGAACCAGCCAGCAGTACTTCTCTCTCACATAAACGAACCAGCAACGATACGAACCAGCCAACCGAACAGGCTGAATAACGTTTTTCATAAAATCTACATCTCTCATATCTCTCATATTAGTTTCATGAAAGTAGAAGAGAGATATATAAGATTTGTGAACAATGTTACTATCACTATGTCGGATGAACAAATGACCAAAATAAACTTTGTAGATCTTGAGAAATTATGAAATTTTGTAGTTGGCAACATTTTGATTTGAAATCATCTTCTCATGCAAAAATGACGTTTGAATTTGAAAATTTTAAAATTTGAATTTTTCAAAAGACCTCGGATGGAAAAACTTCCTAAATAAAAATTGTAGATCTCCAAAAGTTATGAAACTATGTAGTTGACAACTTTTTGTTTTGAAATCATCTTATCATGCAAAACTACGTTTGAATCTCTCAAATTTGAAATTCGAATTTTTCAAACGACCTCGGATGGAAAAACTTTCTAAATAAAAATTGTAGACCTCGAAAAGTTATAAAACTTTGTAGTTGACCACTTTTTGATTTGACTTCGTTTAGAGCCTCAAACAAGCAATTTACTCTCGGTTTAGTATAATATACGAGGATAGATAACGGAATCTTGACATAAGTAACAGTGTAATGCAGTGGTAGAGCAACAGACACGCGAGAGAGAGATCGTGAGTTCGAATCCCGCCGGCCACGTTAGCCACGAATTTAGCGCAAAAAATGCAGCGACTTCGATGGAGACGGACGGGTGCTAGCCGATGGCGGCCTCCTCCGATTTTTTTTTTTGAAAAATTTTGCTATTATTTTTGGGTTTTTTCGCATTTTCATTTTGCCGAGTGTAAATCTTTGCCGAGTGTTTTTCCGGCACTCGGCAAAGGCTTTGCCGAGTGTCCGACATGCGGCACTCGACAAAGAAGCCTTTGCCATGAAGGGACATGCCGACAGCTCTTTGCCGAGTGCAAAGCACGCGTCTGCTGTAGTGTCAGGCAGCCAACAATATTTTTCTCTCATAACAAATTAGCACTAACTGGACTTATCAGCTTAGAAACCGGACAGCGAGCAAACTGAATATTGTCCCGCTGCATGAAAATCTTGGTTCAGGACGCATGCATTATTGATCTGCTGAGTAGCTGTTAATGTGCGCAAACGTGTATGGTCGTCTCTCTCTCTCTCTCCGATCCCTACTTGGAGAGATTAACGTATATGGTACGTACTACTAGTATACTCAGTTTTCCATGCACGAATTAACATTGTTGTCAAAACATTTTTTTATCGAGAATTGACTATGTTTGGGCGAGAAGAGCCTTTTTTTTTATACCGGATGGCAAATCCAATGGAGCTCGTGCATCGAGCATGGCTTTTTGCAAGGAGAAGAGAGAAATGGGCATCGATATAGCAGGACGTGGTGATTAGTGAAACGATTATTTTAAGTTCCCGCAGTTATTACAGCGCAATTGTTTAAGCAAGTCAAACGCTACGTACTGGGTCGTATTCAGTCATGCTGCTGCTGCTCGCAATGCCCCCATGTGTAATCGAATAGGAGTAGGTGATACAAAAAAAACCTCCATATATAACCACGCCGCGATCATGATACAAAACTCACCCCCCTGAATAGAGTAATCACGTGAGTCGATGTGAACTTGATGGGCCTCGCGTGGCTCTAAGCCTCTAATCCTGCGAGTAGTGGGCGTGATAATTGAAACGTCACTGCACGGCTTCAGATCGAACCTGATCGTCAGCATCGCTGCAGAACATGCATGGTGAAGCTGGACTTGTGTGTTGCCGTTTAGGTTAGGTTATTAGGTTTGGTCAGATGACCATTAGGCAGTGATGACTTAAGTGGAAGTCTGGAAGGTAGGACTGTCAAGCAGCAGACAGCAATGGCTCTCACTCTGGTATCCTTTAAAACTGCAGAGACGTTGCCACATCTTGAAGCGTATCGACAATTGAGTACGGGCCAATTAATCGGGAACGTGATTACTATATAATTATTATGCCTCCCTCACCAACACAATCATGGCACCATTCTGCATGCACTGGGGTCCGTGGACACTGTACCAAATCCTCTGTTGCCAGTTGCCACGGCATCAACTGCTCACCTCGCATTAGGACCAAGGACTGCTAACCAACCCTGGTCTTGCCGGGTTCTGACATTTTGCGATTGTCTTCCAGCGAGGGTGAAGGCCCCATTGACACAGCTCACAGCTGTTATGAAGCTGTTATAAACTGTTTTTTTTTACTAAGCGCATGTTTAGTTTTTACAGATGCACGCCACATCGAATATTTGCGGCATTTATATTTTGAAAGATTAAACAAAAAAAAAAAATAATTGCACATTTGGTGGAAAGTGCGAAGCGAACATTTTTGCTAATTAATCCTGTTTTGAACACTATTTGTCAAATAAAAACGAACGTGCTACAGTAGCCCCAAATTCCAACTTACTACCGCTAAACACAGCCTAAACACTTATTTTCAAAAACAGATTCACAAGTGAAGCTGTTTTTCTCCCCCTCTCTAGCTTCGTCTTCCACGTGCCGACCCCACTGTGCACAGAAGATACTTTTGCCCAAACCCCAAACGCACAAAGAGAAACAGAGATGCTCACGGGAGGGAGGGGATGAGGCGTGGCCGCCGGAGCACGGCTCGCCGTAGCGCGACTCGCTGGGGCGCGGCTCGCCGAGGCGTGGTCGCGAGGAGCGCGGCTGCAGGGGCTGCCGCGGGGCGTAGCTGCACACGTCGCCGGGATGCGAGCAAGCCCGGCCGCCGGGGGCGCAGCTCGCCTAGGTGCGGCTCGTCGGGGCGCAGCCACCAGGAGGAAGATGCGCAGCTCGTCGGGGCGTAGCCGCTGGCGCACGGCCTCCAGGGCGCGGCCGCCGCACTCGCAGCCAACAGGGCACGGCCACCGGGGCTCGCGGCCTCCAGGACGAGCGGCCCGCGAGACACGCGACCCGTGACTCAGTGAGGAAGACAACGACCGGGAGGGGATAAGGAAAAATAGGAGGAAAAAAGAAAAGAAAAGTTAAGAGCAGTATGGTAATTTAGCCTTTTTTATCCATCACGTGAAGCTATTTTGGCAAAAAAAAAATCAGCTCAGCTTCATAGGTAGAGCTGCTCATCGAGCTGAAAACAAAAAAAAAATAGTTTTGATGGTGAAGCTGAGCCATGCCAAACAGGTCCACAATAAAGGCTCTGTTCAGCAGGATTTATTACTGCTGCGGCTGATTTGTAGGGCTGATTTGTTGTGAGAGAAAAACATTATTTCATGACTGAAAAAGTAGAGCTAATTCTGACTTATAAGCTAAGCGAACGGAACCGAAATGGCTGTGTTCGCCGTTCGGTGGAGAAAACAGAGGTGATCCTACAACAAGTCGTATCGCCCTGTTCACTTGAATTTATCAACTATAAAAACAGTGTTTTTCTCTCACATTAAATCAGTTTTAGCCGACTTATCCGTCGTAGAAACCATCTAGCCTAACAACTGGTTTAAGTGAAACGAACAGGGCCGTAACCTTTTGTTGCCCTACCCTACTAGCTTGCGTTCATCATGTGACCTAATGGCCTTCTTGTCTCAAGCGTGTACAAATGATCGTGAGTGAATGACATATTGACACGCAACCTTTTCTGTTGCTGCCTGGTCCCTACTCCACTACTGCCAACTGGAGCCACGATGAGCCGCATTACATCAGCGTGTTCGTTTTGGCTGAATTAGCTTATAAGCCATGGCTGAAAGTACTGTTGATTAGTTTGGTGTGAGAGAAAAACATTGTTTAAGCCGTAGATTATAAGCCAGATACGAGCGAATAAGCCGAAACGAACAGGCTGCATGATGGATTTCTTCGGGTGGGGCCTAAGTGAGAAGAATAAACATCGAGTCAGCTCATTACAACCTTATTACCCAGTGATACCATACCGGTTTAGATCTCCCCAAGACCCCAACTACTCGTCATGGGCAGTGGGGCGAATCAATGAAGTCTCTCAGCTGAATCTTACAAGGTCAGGCACTCAGGCTAATGAAGTAGAACTACACTCGAACAGTTGCAAAAGAGCAGAGGCCAGAAAATCTGAAAAGAAACAGTGAAGGCACGTAGAATTGATGATTGAACCAGGAAGCCAAGGGGAAAAAAAAACTTGGCACGGGATCAATGCTTATCTATCTCTGGTTGACTGGTTCAGTGGTTGCATGGAAGTAAAGGCATGGTCCCTGTCTCCGAGACATGCCCAAAGCTGAAGAAGACAGCTGAACAGGCGCAGAGGTGATTGATGCTGCTCAGACGCGCTCGAGTAAATTTTCTGGCAAGAGTTTGCTTTGAGATCTTGGCACCGTGCAATGCATGCATGCTTCTGTGACCCTTTTGCGCAGCAGATTTGCAGTCTGTTCGCTTGCTCGTAAATGATCGTAAATTTCCAGCCAGGAACAGTGTTTTTCTCTCACACCAAACCAGCCAGCAGTAAATAATCCACGATACGATACGGCCTCCCGAATAAGCTGTTGAGCAACGGACGTCAGACAGTGGTCGAGTCTGAACTCTGAAGTAGCGATAACACGCATGGAGGGCAAGCAGCGGGTTGATATGACTGCAAGCCAAAATCTGCACCTGTAGTAGATTTATTTCTTCAGACAATGATAGTTGGGATTGGAAGTCTGAGGCTCTAGTTGCGTTCTTGCCAAAGGGGGCTACGGATATCAAATATTTCTTCACCTCAAATTTTGGATGGAGTTAGCACTTAACACGTGACTGGTCGCCAAACCGAACCCCAAACCCAATAGAACCCATACCTAACCGAACTGTCATTTTTTCGGTTCAGCTTCGGTTTTTTAACCTACGAAGTTCGTATCTCGGCTCCTTCATCGGCTTTTACATATAACCGAACCAAATAGTCGAGGAACCAAACGCATAAATCAACAAACTCCAAACTCAAACAGCCACAACCCCCGGGCGAACCCCACCCTGCGTGACCTTGGCCCACAACCCAAATAAACTCCCATGTGCAACTCCCACCCCCAAGATGAAACATCTGGCCTTCTGGTAGTGCCATGGCGCGAGCAAGGAGTGACGGAGCATGGTGTGGCAGGGTGGCGGTGCTCGCGCGGCATGCAAACAACGCTAGCAGGGCTCACTTGCCCGAGCGGTGCCACTAGCAGGCAGCGCGGCATAAAGGAAAGTCCAGTCTTTTTGTTTAAACCGAAAAACAAGGTAGAAAGACGACATCGAACCTCTCAATTTTCTGTTCCATAAGAAACCGATCGGTTCTCTGTTCTTACAAAATGAAGTTTTGAAAAATCGAATAAATCGAACCGAACTTTCGGTTTAAACCAATTGCCGAGTCCTATCAGCTAGTAGACGAGCCGCTACCATGGCTGTCCGATGTACATTCGGGGCCCTTTCTCCACCAGAAGCTGGTGACTTTGCTCGACCATGTCTCCTTAATAACTGCTTCATTTTTAGAGTCCGGTCTCTGTATCCATATGGGATATATGTAGCCAAATACGCAAGCTCCTAGGCTCAAAACCTCAAACATGAGAAGCATAAATGATAAAATAAGGAAAAGAACTCATGGACTAAGCAAAAATCTATAGAGTCTAGGGTTTAGATTTTCTTCTCCACCCTTGCTTTCAACTTGCTTTTATCTTTGTGTAACAGTACCTCTTCACACCGTCTTTCCCAAACAAAAGAACGAGACTAAGTCCTTAACCTCGTCTGACCGCGGCAACGAAACTTGCAATCGACTTTAAGTGAAGATGGACCTCCGCGGCGACGTCTCCAAGGAGGAAAACAACGACGGTCACCGTCACGGCCGCCCGTCTCACCGAGGCAAGGATTTTCACCTGGAGATTACCAGGGTGACTATGGAATGACATGGCAACACTTCCAATTGAAAAGGAAAATGACGTCCAAAGGCGTCGTCGATGTCAAGATCGGTAAGATGAGCAACACCTCCATGGCACCGGATCCACTACCCACACACAAAAATAGTTCACCACATTGAGAGTCTTGCACGTCTCAAGTCCACGACATAGTCACCCTTGAGAAGCACAATGAGCCATTGTCTAGTGCCTGCAAAGCCCACCACTGTAGAAGCCACCATACGATGTCTATGCGCCACCACTGACCAGATCCGGAGACATGAGCCACGGATCTAGTTGCCCCAAGAGTGGCACTGTCACTAGCCAAAATTGCCAGCCTCAACTTTGACCAACAAACACCATAGGCCATCACGCCAAAGAAACTTACGATAGCTGTGGAGGAAAAAGAGGAACGTAAAGCCCCGCCGTTGCCTTTCTTGTGACCCTGCAGAGCTCCAACGGTGTGCTTCGATGACGGCAAGGGGGAGAGGTGGAGGAAGAAAGAGTGGCGGCGCTAATGGTCAGGTTCAACCTGAGTCACTCGTCGAATAAGTGCTTCATTCATTCTAAATGATAAATCATTTTAATCTTGTCCTGAATTGAACTCTCTTTAACATCTTGACCAAGTCTATTATACATCGCTAGGTCATCGGTGATCGGGAACCCAAGAACCCGAACCCTTTCCCAAGCCAGACCCTCACCTTTTTCTTCGGCGGCGATAGCTGAAACACCGTGGAGAGGCTTTTGAGCAAATTTTACCATGAGTACAAATTAGAAATTTCACGCAGCACAATTTTGTACCCACATTTATATTTGAAGACAGAAATCAAACGTGGCTGCCGTGTTACCTAGGGAACACTTATTTCTGCAGTCCTGCAACTGCAGTCGTGCAACACTACTACTATTACCAGTACATCTGAAGCTCCCGTGCGTCTACAGGTCCACCGATCCAGCCGTCCCTGACTCCCAGTCGCGTACTTGTCTAGGGAGATGTACGTACATTATTGTCACATGTTCGCTTAATCATTTCTGTGGCTTACAAGTCAGCTGATGTTATTTTATTATAAAAAACCATCATAAACAGTGTGACTATACTACGAGTCTACCACCACTACGTTGGTCCCATCCCAGTAGCAGCAGCAAATGTTTGACGCAACAGGTCGGAGCGGGTTTACTGCGGGAGACTTGCGCTCCTGCGACATGACCCGCGCCCTGACTTACCGGCCCAGATTCAATGCCGTCGTGAACACGAAGAAATGAGCATAAAAAATCGTTTTTCCAGTACGGTAGTAGTACGTACCGTGCCACACCCAGGAAACAGCGTGCAGTCTTGACTCGCAGGGAGATGATTTCACTGTTTCTCGAGAGCACGGTTGCACGGAGCAGCAGACAGGCGGGGCAAGCAGCAGAATCAGTGCACGGCATGGCCACAGCAGCGGGGCTGCGCGGCGTGCGCCCCGACCAGCCGGCAAGCGCCGGCCGCCCTACCACCTGACCTGGGGTGTCCCAGGCCGGCCGAGCGAGACAAGCGTCAATGCGCCGCGCAGCAGCCGGGAAGCCACCCGATCCACGTCCACCGGCACCGCGCCGCGCTCCGACCCGGCGAGCACAACGAAACCATTACCCGTCGGCGTCGCCCACTCCTCGGTGGCCGAGCCACCGATGTCAGGCTGCTGGTGGAGTGGTGGGGCGAGAGGCGGGGATGGACTACTCCGCTCATGCGGCCTGTCTGTCTGTCTGTCTGTCCGTCCGCGGTCCAAAGCGTCACATTCCTCCATCCTGGTTCTTGGACTTTTCCTGCCGCGGCTCCTCCGCTCCGCAGTCCGCACCACGGTCCACGGTGCACGGACGAGACGACGGCCCCCGCGCCCACCACTCCACGTACTGCTTGCTGCTGCTACATGCAGTAGGCAACAAAAAACTGTGTGCTGCCACGGCCCACGGCAATGCCCCGGGAAAAGAAAACCGCAAACAAATAAGATAGAAGATTCTGACCTCCCCGCCGCCGTCGTCTCGCCCTCCCAAGTCCCAGGTGGCCAAGCCCCAGCCCGCCTTCTCCTCTCCACCTTCCGCGTGGGACTTCCACGTTAACCTCCCCGTCCGTCGGTCCGCCGTCCGCCCGCGCGCCGCGCGCGTGACCGCATCATTGCGCCATCGTCTAGCCGAGTCCCCCCATCGCCGCGCCGGACGACTAGACCAAACGCCACCGAACGCCATAATGGTGGGCAAGTACGAGTAGGAAGGAGAGGGGGTATACACTGCCTCTGCCTGCCTGCTCCACTTCACTCCAGACCTCTTCGCGCGCCCGCAGCGCAGCCACCAGCGCCGGCGGCAGGCACGCACGCACGCGATGGGGTGCAAGGGGTCCAAGCTCGACGACCAGGAGGCCGTCGCGCTCTGCCGCGCCCGCGCCGAGCTGCTCGCCGCGGCCGTCCGCCACCGCTACGCGCTTGCCGACGCGCACGCGGCGCTCGCGGACTCCATCGAGTCGGTCGCCGCGTCGCTGCACCGCCTCCTCCGCCTGCAGGCGGCCGAGTCGCCGGGGCTCACGCTGCCCTACGCGGGCAAGGGCGGTGGTGGCGCGCCTGCGAACCGGCTGCCGCGCTCCTTCGACCCGTCGTCGTCGGCGCCGTTGCCTGCCCACGGTCATTCCTCGCGCCTCCAGTTCGGCGCGTCGCCGGGATCCGAGCCGGCGTCACCGGCCGACTCGCCTCCGCGCCGCGTCCCCGAGCAGCTGCAGCACCCGCATTACGCCGCGTACGGGTACGACTACGCGACGCAGCCCGCGTACACGTACCCGGCGCCGGCGGGCTCGCTGCAGTTCTACTACGCTCGCAGCCGCCCGCCGCCCGCGTCCGTCGCCGTCACGCAGCGCGTGCCGGGGCCGCCGGAGCGCGTGGTGCGCTTCGGCTCGTTCGACGCGGCGGGCGGCTACCCGCAGCACTACGCCTACAGCGCCCAGCGGGCCCCGGCCCCGCCTCCGGCCGCGCTGCAGCGGGTGGCTCCGCCTTCGCCGCCGAAGGCGAGCTCGTGGGACTTCCTCAACGTGTTCGAGAACTACGACTCGTACGAATACGACAGCTACTACTACGACTCCACCACGGCAGCTACTGCGGCCGCGGCGCCGTACACGCCGAGCCGGAGCTCGCGCGAGGTGCGCGAGGAGGAGGGCATCCCGGACCTGGAGGACGACGACGAGGAAGACGGCATGGTCGTGAAAGAGGTGGCCGGGCAGTACTCAGCGCCTGGGAGTGGCGGTGCCCGCAGCCGGCGCAGCTCGCTCGGCGGTGCCAGTAGCATCACCGAGCTCGACCAGCCGGAGAATGTTGTCGCCCATAAGGACGTCATCGGCGAGTTACGGCGAAGGCAAACAACAGCACATGGTAATGTGTCGGTGCACGCTCCACCACCTCCCGCGCGGAGGGTCGTCGACAATGCGAATGTAGCTGGCGAAATCAAGGCACAGCTTGTCCGCACGGCCGAGGCGGCTAGGCAGCTCGCGCCGATGCTCGAAGTTGGGAGGCCAAGCTACCAAGGCCGCAGCTCAGTCTACCAATGTGAGCTACATCTTGTTTACTTCATGTCCAATTTAACTCGGATTGTCAGTAACTCCGTGCCACTGGATGCTTAATTCTTTGATCAGCTTCCTCAAAGATGATGTCTGCTATCTCCGTGGCTCATTTGGGGTGCAAAGACATGGACGTGTTGGACGTCGGAGTGGTAGGGAAGATGGTGGACACGCGGAGCCTATCCTCGGCACTTGAGAAGCTCTATTTCTGGGAGAGGAAGCTGTATGGTGAGGTCAAGGTATGGTCATCATCTTCTGATAAAAAACTGGCCTTGTTTTAAACTTATACTACAATAGAACTGATCTATGAACTAGAGCTATGATATTGGTGGTTTATGGAAATGTACAATGGAAATTAAATGATAATATTGTATGGCATGCTGCAATCATGTCACTCCAATGTGTATTGTTAGTTTTATGTTAATCTTAATCCGCATTAAACTGTGCCCTTCGTCTTAAGCTATGATCAACCTCTACTAAATTAATTAATGGCGCTGGTCAGCAACAGTACTTCGCTAGGGGAAGGTTGATGTTATTTTGACTTTTGCATATGAAGCAAAATTCTTAACTTCATACTTTTAAGAAAGGCCGGCTGCTAAGTCTCAGATTTGCATCCTAATATTCTAAATAGTGTTAACTGATTAGTTTTACTAACACAGTGCTTTGCTAGCAGTATTTTTTTTGTACTTTAGGTCATGGGCATGTTTAACCAAGGGTCCAATTAGGATAATACCCACAACAGAAAGTGGCTTTCTGGAAGCCTAACGGTCAGATTTGGAAGAACATGTCTCATTAACCTTTTAAAATATTCTTCTGATCTGTAGTAGTGGAGTTTTATTGGGCCAGCTAGTAGAACATGGGAGAACCAGTGGATATATTTTGAGAATCCATTTGCTTTCAATTTTATGTGTCACAGTAAATAGAACCGTTTCGTTCAAAACAGTCCATCTTTTGTTTATTTAAAACTGCAACCATCTTCTTGAATTGGATATGCCACTTTATGAATCTATTTGTTATCATTGATTTTGATAATGTTATAGTTCAATAGATTATGTCCATGCATATTTTCACCCTTGCTATCTTGTTTTTATATAATGTTCTTTTCTTCTCTCAGCTAATGTACTTCTCATTCAGGCTGAGGAGAAAATGCGCTTACTTATTGTGAAGAACTCCAAGCGACTGAAATTATTAGATCAAAAGGGTGCAGAGCCTCAAAAGATTGATGCAACTCGAAATTTGCTGAGGAAGCTTTCAACAAAGATAAGAATAGCTGTGCGCGTTATAGCCAAGATCTCAAGAAAAATAAACAAATTAAGGGATGAGGAATTGTGGCCGCAAGTTAACACTTTGATCCAAGGGTATGCCCCTCTTTTAGCTCAAGGAAAGTGCTTATTTGTTGTTGTTGTTACTGTCAATGCTATTATTGCAATTGTTGTATTACTACTACTCTTACTCTCAATATTACTATTCCTAAAATTATTATTATTTTGGGGGGGGTCTAGTCAGTGTCGGACAGACATATTGAATTGAATCTTTTTACACAATTGATAGTGAGCTGATGTATGCATTCATGCAAACTGAATGGATTGAGAGGAAACCATAAAACATGGATATGTAGGAAGTAGGATTATCAGAGTGTTTATGTATACCTAGTTGCATGTTATATGTCAAATCTTGTTAAGTGATCTATAATAAATTGAAATACTGATTTACTTGCTTTCTCCCTTTGGTGCTCCCTCCTCTTTTGCATTGTTGGGCCCTTCCTGAACAAATTAATTGCTTATTTCCAGGTTTGTATTAATGTGGCAAGATAAATTGGACTGTTACCATAGTCAGTGTCAAGTGATATCAGAAGCCAAAAACTTTACTTCAGTTTTGTCAGGTGGAAATGGCCAGGATTTGGCGTTGGAGCTTGAGGTAGAGCTGATTAAATGGATCATCAGTTTTTCCTCTTGGGTGAATTCACAAAGAAACTTTGTAAAGGCACTGAATGGATGGCTAGCACTCTGTCTTAACTACGAGCCTGAGGATAACACTACTGGAGTTTCATCTTATTCACCAGGAAGCATAGGTGCTCCATTGGTTTTTGTTACCTGCAACAAATGGTCTCAAGCCATGGATCGGATTTCTGAGAAGGACGTGGTTAATGCCATGCAAGCTCTTGTGTCTAGCGTGCGGCACCTGTGGGAGCAGCAGCATCTTGAGCAAAGTGAACAAATAATCTTGATTCGAGAAAGGGAAAAATGGATCAAGATTTTGGAGAGGAAGACCCAGGAGATTAATAAGGAGGCAGATGAACTAAACAGGAAGCTGGCGTTAATACCAAGCCGGCAGAGACTGCATGTGCCTCGGACCGTACAATTGTACGAGGCGCATTGTGTTGAGGCAAGTAACTTGCACATAAATCTGAGGCTGGTTCTTGAAGCTTTAGAGAACTTTGCTGCCAATTCACTGCAAGCTTTCCAGGATGTGTCAAAAAGTGCTGAAGAGACAAGGCTGCCAAGAGATAATGTGAGGAGAGAGCACCGTAGTTCGAATAGAAGTTCAAACTACAAAACCAGCTCGTAAGATTTAAACATGTCCTATCTAGGTGGGATGAAAATATAATATGACATACAGATCTGGTAGCATGATGACTCGTTCAGGTGTGGTGGCTTCCTGTGCAGATGAATCTTGGATGGGTCTTGTGGTACAGACAAAACAACTGGAATGGGGGTTTTGAGCCGTTGAAAATCTGACATTCAAGAAGTTTGGGTTAGTTATAGAATTTATTTCTGGGGGCAATATCAGGCAGAGCATTTTGCCCAGTGTTCAGGTGCGTTGTTTACCTTGGTTCAGGGACGTGTGTATATACCCCTTTGTTGAACAACCACAAGGTTATGCCGCGGTTGCGAAGACTCAGCAGAAATATGTGGTGCAGGCTCGGAACCATCCCTAGATGCAACTGTCGCTTCTACGGACCCGGCCACACGGGTCCTCCCCAAAAACAAAGCAGTTGGATTTTGGTGACAATGTATGTAAAGTGACTGAATGTAAAATCAGTCAAATGCGCATTCCTGAACGATCTTTTGCTACACGAAGTTGTAAATATTTATGGTGTATTTGCAATCATCTTTGCAGAAGTATTGTAGGCTGGTAGCTATTAAGCTATCCGTGTCTCTGAAAATTTGTTATTTCCTGCAAATTACATTTTAACTTTTCCTTCTCCAAGACAATGCTAACACAAACTGTTTGGCAGTAAAATTGAACCATATAGGTGAACTGAAAAGAGGACCCCACCGATCGACGACGACAAGCGACTGTTAATGTTAATTGAAGAGGATGTATGACCAGGGTTTTTTTTTCCTAGGGGCCATTTTTCACGGGACCTTCGGTGGCAATGGGCCAACCGCAAAAGTTGCGGTGGCATCTCGTGGGCCGTGGCCTAAGGGCGTGTTTGTTCCTCGGGAAAAAGTCCACTTGACTCTTTTTTTTTTACGCCTCTCTCATGCAGTACAGCTTTTAGTATCTTTTCTTTCACACTCCACACCAACCCTACACACGCACACCACACACACACACACATTGCACAAACAAACCTACAACTATACTCGAGATGCTCGGATCACGCCCTTTGTAGAGATCACCAGGTCCATCCATGGACGCTGAGCGACTAGTGCGCGCGTTTAATGCCTTTGTGACTCCCGAACGAGAGCAATAGAGTTAAGGGGCGAACCTCGTGAGAAACCAGAAATTCGAAACCACGGGGGCTCGAACTCTGGCCGGCAAGGTCCCAACCACCGGGCCTTGCCACCCGAGCTACGCTCGGTTCTCAAAAGTCCACTTGACTTCCGTTTGAGTCTGATTTACCTCATGGGACTCTGGCTTTGATTTCTTGTTGCTCCTTGCAACCAAGCCTGCCAAACGTCCATGGAAAACAAGGCTCGCTAGAGCCATTTTTATAAAGGAGCCGGAGCTAGATAAATGGCTTATTCTAGATCTTTCTTATGAACATAATATAAATTATTATAAAACTGCATCTGGAGTTGTTTTTGCCAAACACTTTTCAAAATAGATTTAGCTCCATCAAAGAAGCTGCTCCACATAAAGAGTCATCACCATTTTAGGAGAAGGAGAAGTCGGAGCCTTACCAAACGGGGCCTTAATCTGAAAACCAAATTTTTAGATTCTCACATCAATTCTAGAAACTATCCTATCTAACTCCCTGAGTGGTTTTAACTTTTAAAAGTGATTATTATGGTTGACGTGGCACTATGTCGGTTCTCCTACATGGTGTCATGTCAGCAACAAAGGAGGTAGTCAGATTTTCACGATAGTTTAGGGAGGTTAACTAGATTTTATATAAAAAAAAATTATAGATTTTTTTTTTCAAAAAATTATTCAAAAATTTTCTGAAATAAATATGCATTTGAAAAAATATTTAAATTAGAACATTTATTTTAACTATGAAATCCTACCAAATTTCTAATCTCTTGTCTTCGTTGCTTCACATCGTCATCTATGATTTTCTAAGAGATTTGTGTACGTTGTTCTTGATACGGTGCAAATTTATGTCATACTCGTAATATCATTTCAAACATTTTTTTTGAAGGAATATCCCTTTCAAATATTCGAGAACTATTGCCAATAATTAGGGATATCGGATTCCAACAATGCAATTGTGAGATTTGTAACCAAGTTTTTATTAGAACCGAGTCAATTCTATTCTTCTGGAGTGAATAGAAGAAACTCTCTACCTCTTGGAAGATGTTTCTTCCAGGGAAAAAAATAGCAGCAGCTCCATATGACGACAGTGTACTGCAATCGACCCTGTCTACTCGAGAGATTACAGATCCTATTTCAGTGGCATGGTATCTCCGGGTATACTTGTCCGGAGATGGACACTCGTGCGTTTCGGCAGCGGGCGAATGTTTGCTGGCCACCGGATCTCGTGATCATCACGGAGTTGACATGGATATCTGTGCAGCTGCCGCCGCCGCTACAGTCAAACGCCACGGCGGTTGGCAGGCTTGAGGTCCCCTTCAGGTTGGTGTACGTTACGTTGCTGATCGCCACGGCCAGCTGCAAACCCAGAAACGCATAAGCATTGGTTGCATTGCACGCAGTGCTTCTCATATAAACTGCCTGTGATAGCTCTGAAGGGTGAGCAGTGTGTGCGACTTCAATGCACTACTTTGTCAGTAAATGGAATCGAGCTGATCATAGCAAGATGAAAATACACCGTACCTCGAGAGTGCGGTCTCGGTAGAATTGGTCGATGATTACGGGGTGATCCACGTTGTCGAATTCTATGTCGGTGAATGAGATGGATTTTGCGTACCCTTGCGCACCCTATGGCAAGACATCAAGAAAAACACCAAATTAAATTAAACACAACCTTGACATTTTACTCTCAGCCGTATTTTTTTGGTCAGTGTTCAGTAATCACAACTTTCACTTTACCTCCCACGTCTTGATCCTAGCTCCATTCATTGTATTTGTAAAGTAAACGTTCTTCACGTCGATGTACTCCACGGCGGCGGTTTCGCCATTCTTGCCGAGACTCCCAATGCTGGCCACCATGAAAACCATAGGTTACCTTGCAGTCGCATAAGATATGCATCTTGTGCTAGAACGTCCACGCAGCACCGGATTGCCCTTTTCAGTCGCGTCGATCGATGGGTTACCTTACTCCGTGGCCAGGCCCGCACTGGATGCCGTCGACGGTGACGAAGCGGCTCCCGGAGCTTATGGAGACGCAGTCGTCGCCCGTGCCAATGGTGGAATTGGTGATCTGCACGCCCTGGCTCCGCTCGACGTGGACGCCGTCCGTGTTGGGGCTGTTCCCCGGCGCGGCGATGTTGAGACCCCACACGTTGACGCCGCTGCTCTCGATGATGGCGATGTGCATCTGCGGGCTGTTGCGGCTGCTGAACTGGCTTAGCTCCAGGTTGTTGCAGCTCACCAGCTTCAGCGCCTGCCACAGAGACGAACAGATTCCTGAATGCAAAGCTTCATCCAGAGAGGAACTAATCCGCGCAATGTTGTCTACCGTCGGTGCAGATTCAACGCAAGCTCCTGCCACAGAGGCATCGCTGTGGCATCTCCTGACCCACCAACTCTGCCCACTACCGTCGAGCACGCCGTTGCCGGTCACCCTCAGCCCGTCCACGCGATTGAACATCAGCCAGTAGAGGTTTGTCCCCATGCTCCATGCGCTCGCCGCCGTCGACGGCGGCGCCCTAATAGTGCCCTGGATCTGTGCAGGGTATGACAAGTATCGGTGTTAGTCGTTACAAGTGGTGATGGAGCTGGAAATTTTTTTAAGAGGACAAGATCTAAAGCAAAACTGGTACTATATATTACCAAGTACATCTTAGGTTTGTCATATGCTATTTTTTTCTTATAAGTTTGACCATCCATATCTACAGCCTAGCCAGCAGTCCAACAGACGACGAAGAGCGTTTCCAAAACATTAAAAAAAAGAAACAGAGAACACAATCTGTCTGTTTGTCACGGTGGAGCAGAAACGGACTGACAACTGACATGCACGACATGCGCACTTGACGGCCGCGTACCTGCACGGTGACTCTTCCGGAGGCGCAGGGCCCCTGGAAGCTGACGGGGCCGACGAGGAACGATCTCTGCGCCGGCACGACCATCACCGCGGACGGCCCCTTGGCGCCGCACGCCGCGTTCCACGCCGCCTCGAACGCCTTGATCGAGAGAAACACCACGAAACGTACGTTAGCTTGAGCATGTCCGTCTGCTGCCTGCGCCGCCGGCCATCGGACGATCGGACGGACCAGGAAGATGAATCGCACGCACACGTACCTTGGTGTCGTCCGTCCTGCCGTCGCCTCTCGCGCCGTGGGCCACAACGTCAAACACGAGCTCGCCGGCCGCGCAGCACGCGAGGGCGAGCAGGATGCCCGAGCAGATTATGCCGGCGGCGCACTGCAATAGATTCATCAGCGTCTCCCCCGCATGAGCATATACAATATGGCATCGATCGTGCTATCTAGTTGCTACCTGCATGTATATATTTCTCAAGTTTTGCAGGCCTTACCATCGTATACGTCAGTGTAGACTTGTAGGTCGATCGCGTATAAAACTACTGAACTACTTCAGCTACGTTTAGGGGATTGCATAGAACGTGCCTTCAAGGAAGGATATATAGACTTGTCCTCGTGACCATGTGGGGAGATGAGAGGAGAAATACGTTGACCTAATAGCTAATGTGCATTCATGTGGTAAATGTAGAGAGATCCTTACAATTAGTAGATGCGTTTACTTACAGATAGAATGCTGCTCTTACCGATAGATTTAGGTGGGACTGGAGATTTGAATAAAGCCTGCTGCGTCACTCTTTAATTTCAGTAGCGCATCTCTCCAGCTCGTGCAACCACTCGAGCGGTTACTACTCACTGACAAATACTTCATCCATTCCAAATTATAAGTCACTTTGACTTTTTTGTTCATCCATTTTGCTATGTATCTAGACATATTACTATTTCTAGATGCATATCAAAATAGATGTACCAGAAAAGTCAAAGCAACTTATAATTTGGAACGGATGGAATAGTATATTAATGGGTTGAAATGGGAAAAAAGAAACATTATTTTTTTAAATCCATAATTACATAAATCACTTTAGTTAAAATATAATAATAAATTATCATATTGTTTTTTAATATAAAAAAGGGATATAGTTTCTAATCAAGATTCATCATGTATGACAAAAAGTTTTATAGGCTAGTGTTAATTTAAATTGAAGCATTGTCATTTATCATTATTCAGTTAATGCATTATTTTAGGCAACGGCCACTAAAAGGAATTATGCATAACAAAAAAAAATTAATACTACATTATTAAATTATATAAAGACCCAACAACCTCAGTAGTATTTTATTTGTTTGACTTCATCCAACTGAGCCCCACATCTCAGTTAGGAGCAGACTTCATCTCACGCCATTCCATTCTTGTTCTTATCCATAATATCCTTCTCATGTCCACGTTTGGCTCGATCAAGCTGTCCCCTCCTCTTTGTGCTCTCTCGCCGCCTTCTCTCCCTCTCCTTGAGAGTCTTTGCCTCTCTCTCCCCTGATCTCCTTTTTTCTGATATCGCTCTCTCTCTCTCTCTCTCTCTCTCTCTCCTGCTTCTCCCTCTTGAGTCATCATCGTGACCGTGGGATGCCACAAGCAAATGGACATCGCTAGTATGGGGCACTTGTAGCAAGCGATGTTGCTGGGGCATGCGGTTGCCAGTGTTAGGGCACATGGAGCGAGGCGAGGCTAGGCACGAAGGTGAAGTCGCGGGGGCCAATAACGCACATGGAGGTTAAGGCGCCGGCTAGAGGGAATCCATTATCCATTGAGGTGGCACGGCTGCATCCTCCTCGACGAAGACGTCCATGTTGGCCGCGAATGGGAGCTCCAGCTCCAACACCAGCAATACACAGGAATTGGGATCTAGCACCAGCAGTCCAATTGCTCTTGTTTTCTGGACAAGGTTCGATCTCATCCGATTCAAAATTTAGGGTCATTGGCTTGGGATTCGATTGGATTTCATTTGGTTCATTTGCTATGTTCCTACTCTTGTTTACTGGAGTACAGGCTTCGATCTGATCCAAATCGATCCAGGATCATTGGTTCAGAATTTGATTGAATTTCATTTGATTTAGTTCAAAAGGTTGGATCCCGTATGATAGTACTGTAGGAGGAGGCTCTAGGGTCGACAGTTAGGAGAACTTGGTGACAATTGGATCGGAGATCGGATTTTTACAACCATATGATGGAAATCTAAGATCTTGATCGGGGTTCCTTTGGTGAAGCTTTTTCTTTTTTATAAGCATATGATGCCACATGATTTGGGGAACGGAGGAGAGGGTGCCAATGAAAACACATCACCGTATTTTGAGCAGACTCGGTCGAGACACGTATCTGCAGTGGACTCGGTCATGGTAGGCCATAGAAGCCTTCCCAAGTGATACAGGTGGCAGGACAAAAAATATGGTGGCATAAATTTTGGATCTTTAATATTAGGTATAGATTGCTTTTTGACTCCACAAATCATTTTTCTGTTTGGTTGGATGAATGAGAGTGCATGAGATAAGAGTAGTTGACTAATTTTATCTATTATTTAATATCATGATAATCACTAAGTAAACATAAAATATGTTAATTGGCACTACAACTATCCTAATTGGCAGACAAAACGTACACTAATAACACCTTAGCACTTATCAAAATTAATATTACCTAATGATTCTTAATTTATTTAGTGATAACAAATACTAGAAAACATGGATGAGTTTGCCTGGCAATTTTTAGTGGCGAAGATATCCAACATCTAAGTGAATATTCTCTTATTAGGGATATCATATACTCACCCCGTTCCAAATTATAAGTCACTTTAACTTTTTTGATACATCTATTTTACTATGTATGTAGATATAATAATATATTTAGATACATAGCAAAATAGATGAATTAAAAAAGTCAAGTATCATATATCAAACTCGTCACTAAACGAAACAAAGACATGCCAATAGATGGCTATATCCTAACCAAAGATATCATCAATCCAACAAAAGGCACCCTAAGCTACTTTCTTGTTGGGCAAAAACTTTCTCCACCTGGGCCAAAGTAAAAGGGAAGTCTGATTGGGCTGTATAAATGGACCGGAGGCCATTTCTGAAGCCCGCCAGGGGTGGAGGATGACTAAAGGCAAGATTGCCCGGAGTGGCAACCGGAGTACGGATACGGGTGGCCCAGGAGCGTTGAGCAGAGGTGGACGATGAGGCAGCAGCCTGCAGAGGGTGCGCCGTCAGCCCGTCACGTCCTCGCGGTGTCGGACTTGCCGCGTCCCTCCGCTCCTAGTCGAAGCTTGCCAACTTTCCAAAACTGGTGTCGCAGTGTGCCTAGCAGTTTTGATCAAATCCGCTCAAAAAGGACACTAGTTTCATATCACAAAACAGACGAGGACACGACGGATAGGATTCTATATACATGCTTCGCAGAAAATAGAAAAGAAAACAAATGACCACAGATACGGAGTATGGAGAGTATCAGTCTGAAGGAATATTCAGCGCACTGAAATGTTGACAGATCAAGCAAATGGATCATGTCGATGAAACTAATATGGGGACAGGTGCAGTTTTTATTTTTTATTTTTAAAAAAGGAGAAACTGCAAGACAATTCTATATTTGCGAAAGGGGGAATAAAATGATGTATGCTCGGACAAAATTTCCCTTTACATTCTCATGTTTCAGGTTATATATACAAATTAAAATGGAGGCCAGCAAAATTGGTAACTTACATTTATGAAAAAAACAAAATTAAGAATGATGGTAGACCCATCAAAATCTCATTATAACACTACACAGTAAAACATAAGAGGGAATTCTTTTGTTTCTATCTACGGTACAAGCTATATGAAAGAGAAACCACGACTGTCAAAATGACTTCCATTTCTCCAGTCAGCATTGTTTGAGGACCGATCATACACTGTACAGTTGTTACCTCATACCGAACTATAGGCTTCCTTCTGCATTCACAAGACAGAGAGTGTCAATACTGATGATTTAATGCCAATTGGGTCTAAGGTATGATTAGACTTAAATTATGTGATGATACAAATATATGGAGATTTTGCTGAGGTAAACTTAAAATTTTCAAAGAATCAAGTGCATTGAAACTAGAAATAGCATTGGCTTACTTCAAGAATTTTGTATTTACCTGTCTTTTCTGAAGGAAGCTCTTCCAGGCCTTTCTTCTTTGTCGAGCTGGCAAAAACTTACTTGTTTCTATGTGTCTCCAATCTCCAAGAATAAACAGGAGAAAGATAAATTATGTAGCAGCTTCTGTCCTCAAAATAATTTATCACCAAGCCCTTTGTAAATAAAAACAAGCCTATAATGAACTATCTATCTTTGTTTAGTCTGACATAATATCCTCCAATTCAGGAATGTCTGATCCACCAACACGAATATCATCTGATTCGGTTTCATTAGATGAATCCCTGCCCAAGGGTGTATGCTCTCCGTAGTCCAAATCCTTCCAGTCAAGGTCCCCATCAATAGAATGGTTCTCCACAGCTTCTCCAGCACCTTTAACTAGGTGAGGCCTGCTCTGTCCAGTTTTTCCCTTCGATTTTGCACAAATGCAATCTACAGGATGCTCATGGAATTCGCCTCTTCCTAGTTTAATCTCATTGGGCTCCCCCATGAATCCCTTTTGGAAGGTCTGAACTTTAGATGCAAATGTGTCCCAACTCATGCTGGTTCGATTCAGAAATAATGAGCAAAGTTTCTTAGTGTTGGGCCTTATGGTCTTCCTGTGCCCAAAATATCTCCTGAAAATCCACAATTTATCAGTCAATCACCATTGCCTTAGAGTGTAAGAAAGATAAACAAATCCACTTTGTTCATCAATTGCCACCGAGTCTAGGTTAGCACTAAATGAAAAACAGAAAGAAAGAGTACCTTCGACCAGCCAACATTCTGGCCATGTTGCCATTGTTGTTTGTCACAAAAACATCACTCCTATCGCACACAAGAAAATCAAGAGCAGCCATGCGAGATGAATATGGTAAGAAAGGAGCTAACTCCTTGTTTGCTAGAGTTTCCTTTGAGTGAAAGTTTGGGAAGAGTGCTTTCAGAGGTGCCAGTGTCTCCTCGCCTCCATATACATCTCCTGATGCAACATAAAGGTGCACATCCTTCCCAAATCCCAATGCCCTGAGCATGAGCCCTACTTCCTCTGGTGTTAGAGGGCACTTTCCATGCCGCCGTTCTCTGTCAGGGTTGCTTGCCTGTACAATATTTTCAAATGTGTCACATAAAAAAACTAAAATGATTTTACTTTCAGAAGCATCACTAGTTAAAATGGAATACAATACTCTCTTACATGCAGGGTCTTCCACCTCTTACGGATCTCACCAAGTTCTCTTCTCTCAATGTTTCCACCCCCATAGTAGCAACCAGAGAACGCAAGCATGTCAGGCTCAAATCTGTCAATAGATGGGTCAAAAGAGTTATTGTGTACTATATATGAAACCCGAAGTGTTGGACAAGAAAAAAAAAAGTGATCTAATATCACCTTAGGTGAAGAGCAATGAAGCGCCCACTTTTTTCCCTCATTCTTTGGACAAGCATTTCACCCATTTTGAGGATTGGGTCTGTAAACCTTAGTGCATGATAATTGACTCTACACCTAAGCTTTTGCAGATCAGTCTCTAGCTTATTTGACAATCGGTAGTCAAATTTGGTTAACTGAACAACCTGTGGGTCAACATTCAAGAATTGATGTCAGAATTGAGCACTTTTCACTGAAAAAACTTAAGGAAACATGTCAAATTCAAAAACTTTAATGCTTACATGCTTCTTTAGAAGAGCAGGCAACACTCGGCTCTCATAGCATTTAGGAGTACACTTTCTAGGAATACGCATCTTATATGGCGAAGGTGGTTTCCCATTCCTGTCAGGTACTTGTCGTACGATCTTTACCTCATTAGAGAGCGAGGATATGAATGAATCGACATCAAATATATCTGCAAAGTCACTGCAATGCAGAACTAAAGATTAGGAGAAGGTACTTTGTTGCAACAAACAAGAGGGAGTAATGAATATGAGGTCTGACCTCGCATCTTTCCAGAAGGATTCTTCATCCAGCTTTGGAATGACAAGTGTTGCATTCAGTATGCGGGCTGCAACAACAGCATCTATGATCTGGAAATCAGATAAGTAGCAGAATTTCCCATTATTTATGGGTGAAAGATTCAGTCAAATGATAAAATCGACAAATCATCATTCCAAAACAAATGATGGTGGAAGAGAAGATTTTTTTTTTGGTTATGATTAATTTATTCTCCAATTATTGAGAAACGAAGACATGAGATCTCACACACATTCGCTAGCTTGCAAAATGGCTAACTTTTCAAAAATTGAAGTAAATCAACATAAACATACTATTTAGATTAGTTATCAAAACTACTTCAGTGTAACTATACTTTTGTATAAGTTATGCTACAGAATTGGAAACATGATAAGATTATTGACGACCCGAGTTGGCAAGCATTATTTACACATTTCTGACAGTAGTTGTACGCAAGTGCCAACTGGCAGGAAAATGGAACATATACACAGTAGCCGCTGAGGGCGACAGAAAGTAGTTGGAGCATACCAACAAAAGACAGAAATGCACGGGCGCGGTGACGTACGGGGCCAACAAAACAAGTGGTTGGAGTAGTGACTAGCTGATTGCCGATCGCATCAAATAGTAGTTGGATTAACTCTCATAATTGACGTACGGGGCCATTAAATGTCTAACTTGTACACGCTGGACGAATACAACTGAAGAAAAACTACAATGGTAGCATGTAGATCAGTACATGCTCCTATTAACTCTCATAATTGTCAGACATAGGCACGGACAACTGCAGATAAAAACTCTGTATGTACTGTAACCACAGCATAACTTGCTTAAATTTAACCACAACACAATCAGATAGCTTTTGATTTTTTTTAACTGATGAGATGCTCTGATGGTATACCAGCAAGCACTTCATTTGGCACTTTGTATTGTTCTTACCCCTGTTCGCTGCTGATTCAATCCGCCGCTCGTCGCGATCATCAAGTAACGGTCCGACTTGGTCACAGCCTCGGCATCTATCGAACCATAGATAGAAAGAAAGAAAAAATGTGAGCTTTTATTGACAGATTGGCACCCAACACACGCGCAGCATCAATCAACTCTTCCCCCAGCGTCAATCAACTCTTCCCCCAGCGGAACGTTAACGTAGACAAAAAGAAATCACCATATGTCGCGAGGAACGCGTACCGGCGAATCGCTTGGTGGCGTTGCTGCAGCCGAAGAAGTTGCCCGCCGCCTTCGACTCCCAGAGCTCCTCCCCAAGCTTGCTCCCACCGCTCTGCAAACCATCACGAAATTCGGCGAAATGACCGCTCAATTCCCCCGAGCGAGGAAAGAATGGAACGAACCGAGCACGGAATTCTGCACTCACGGGGACAGTGAAATCCACGGCGCCGATTACATTTCTGCGCACCTCCGCTGGCTTGTTCAACTGCTCGGAGAAACAAAGGGGGGTGGGAGGGAGAGAAGAACAGGAGCCGCGCGTTAAGCAAGGAGGATGACGAAATCGACGACGAGCCGGGTGCCCGGGTTTGACCATTGATGAACCGTGGACCCCCGTGGCCCCAGAATCGTAGGAAGCGTACGTACCAGGAACGGCGGGTTCGGGCGCCGGAAGACACGGGAGCCGCCACCGCCGTCACTTAGCGGCGGCGACAGGAAGCAGTGGAACGCGACGACGAGGAGGAGCAGCCCCGCCGCTGCGAACGCCGCCGCGGCCGGCGCCACGGCGGGCACCACCCACCGGCCGTGGTGGTGGTGGCGCCGCCGCCTCGACCCCATACGCACGTACGCGCACACGTACGCCGCCGCCTCTGGTCTGGTGACTCTGGTCCCCGCGCCGGCCACCTCCGCGCCCCTCTGATGACTCGAACGTGCACCTCGCGCCCGCGGGAGAGACGCTAAGCGCTGGCGGTGGCGGAGGCGGAACCGGGTGGCGGGCGGCACTCGGAATGGGAAGCAAGGCAAGGCAAGGCAAGCGAACGAGAAGAGCACGAGGCGGCGGGCGAGGCGGGGGCTGTAACTGAGAAAACGCCGGGGTTTCAGGGGGTGGAGTGCAACAAGAAATGGAGCAGCAACTAAAACAAAAAATAATGAGAAATATCAGAGGAATCTTCGCATGCTAACAACCGTTTTTTTAATTTTTAAATTTCCTCGCCTACTGGTTTTGGCTTTAAAGCGGGATTAACATGCAATTATTAACACTATTTTATTGTTTTGCTTTGTTTTTTTTCCGTGCTGAGTCGATCGATCTGGCTTGTTGTGTCGATGTCTCTTATGAGAGGCAGAGAGGGTGAGTTGGTGGCTAGTGAGTAGCATGATGGTGTCCAGTATTGTCTGGTTATCAGTCACAGTGTCACACTGGGTAAAGTTTAGGGCGTTGGTGGGGGTAACATAACATACAATTACTCAGGTTTTAACCGTTGCAAAAGGCTCTACTACTAATCATCAGCCATAGATTTGACTACGAGCACATTTAATGTGCAGACCATTTTAGTGCTTAATTGCCTTCGTTGTATCATATATTCAGCCTGTTCGCTTGTTGGTTTCAGTCAAGGCTTATCAGTCAGCCAACAATGTTTTTCTCTCATAATAAACCAGCACTAGTCAGACTTATCGGTCCAGAAACCAACCACCGAACAGGGCGATTGCATGTCATTTTTTTTTTGCTCCTGTGATCTTTTTCAATACTGGAGTATCTTCTGTCACCAAAAACCCGGCATTTTTCTTCCACGCAAATGTCAAGGCGTTTGGGGTTGAAGCTTGTACCATCTACACTAGAAACAGACGTGCTGGATGCCAATCATGTCACGTCTCATAAAAAAGCAGGAGGTAAATGACACGGATTTTGGACATGTCATCGTGTCGGTTCAGGCTTCTCTCACAGGGGAGAAAAATGAACGCAGGGAACAGTCCATGTGGTGTTGGGTGCGTGTGTACTTTGGTTCCGATCCGATCCCAACAGCAAACCGATCGATCGGTGTCGTGCCCGACTCGCTCGCCTTTCCGTGTGCCACACAAAAGGTGTGCTCGAAAGGACTCTGTTCCAGCCTAGTTTCATGTGAATGGATTCGTGGAACATACAAGATGAAATTTTTTACGGATGAATGGACGCCATCGTTGTTTGGGATTCGCATGCAACATCGCACACATGCAATGCATGCTTCACTTCGTGCCAGCTCGCATTAGAGAAACAACCGCGATCTAGAGGGTCAGAAGTGCAGCCATAGCGTTTTACAAGATGGCTAGGTCCAAAGCTCTCTGTCCGATGTACTACCATTTCACTCGAATATGTTCAGGCCAATCATTTCTAGACCCTTTTGATAAAAAAAATCTTAACTAGTACTTACTTGCCACTGTTAATTTCAAATCTAGACACATAAACCTTGCTGATATCCGAAGTTTGTGGTTTCTATAAGAAAAGGAATAAGATCACATATTACCAACAGTAAATTTTGAGTTATGTTCAGTGGCAGAACTCCAAAACATACGACCTAATCGGCACTGGCAGAGGTTGGGCATGAAATAAGGAGAGGACAACGTGATATGAAATGTAATGGGAGGGGGCATATTAGTATTTTATTATGATTTAAAGTGGTGAAATTAAAACTTTCATTACCAATTTCTCTAGCTTAGGGGAGCCATGGCCCACTATGACCCTAACTAAGCACTGTCGGTGCTAATCGGCACAATGAGCTCGCTCGGGCTAGCTACAATAATTAAGCCTGTTCGGGAGGCCGTATCGTATCGTGGATTATTTACTGCTGGCTGGTTTGGTGTGAGAGAAAAACACTGTTCCCGGCTGGAAATTTACGATCGTTTACGAGCAAGCGAACAGGCTGAATCGGCCGAATTATTTATTCATTCAGTTGTTCTCTAAAAAATCATTTTTTTTCAGTCATGTAATTTGTTCAAGTGTACTATATATGCATGCTCCCATCACTGCTGAGAATAATAGCCTGGAGCGAACGTGACCAGTGAACTAGCTTACAAGATGCGCATGTGACGGCCTGCCTGACGGGCATGGATGCATGCTGTGGTGGGTGCCGTACTACACATTTTATTATTTTACAAAGGGGTCTGATGCACAAGTGGAGCTAGAAGGAGCGGGGCGACGGAGACATCTAACAAACTGTGCACGCAAAAGGGCAGCAAATTATGTGCTGATGAGAGGGTGGATTAGAAGGCAAGTCACCATCAATCATCAACCCAATTTCAACCTGGTCCCGGCCCCCGCCCATATGAGCTCAATCGTGAGGGTTTCGTCTTCATAATTGGTTTGCCGAAAAATCTGTTTACTACTATTGTCGTGCCCACATTTTAGGCCCTGTTGTTCCAGGTGACTAAACTGGTTTTGGCCCCTTTGAGTCACTAAATTGCCAACATAGTGACTAAAAATTGACTAAATTGGTTTACTAGTCCCTTGAGGGTGATTAAAGGGGCTAAACTTTAGTCCATGGACTAAATGAAACCAAAAGAGCCCTTAGTTTCATCTAGTTGATATGTGCGATAAAATCTTAATTAACCGTACATAGTGTAAACAAAACTTTAATTTGGCTGTCGAATTTTTCATAACCAGTCTAATTTTCTCTTTGCTTAATACGATGGAGCACGATTCTTCTAGTCCAATCTAAGTATTAAGAAAGGCATGGTTTTTGGGGTGACTCCATGTGCATATGACTTGGAAAATTAAGTTGACATCGACCAAGCATTGAGCTAGTTGGATAAAGCATGCAATCAAACTGCACTATTTTGAGTAGCAATGTGACCCAGTGAATGGTGAACAGGTCTTGTCGATGACTTCAGGCTTTGAAAGATCCTTTTCCGATTTGCCTTTTAATTCTTATAGATTGATGTAACAAGATATAGATACTCTGACTTCTAGTAAAGTGTCAAATCAAATTATCTTAATTTTGAACAAATTTATATAAAATATTAATATTTATCATACTAAATAAGTATCATTATATTTTTCATGGAATATGTTTTCATAATATATTTATTTAGAGTCATAAATATTGACATTGCTTTATTTAAACTTAGTTAAAGAAAAGATAATTTGACTTAGACCAAACTTAGAATTGGATAGAGGTAGTAGAAATTTTGAACAATAATTGTTGGTCACAAACACTGTTTTCTTTTAGCAATGGTGGGCGAATATTCATATCAGGAAAAAAAGGCGATGTTCTATATAATACATAATGCCGTCCCCTCCATGGTTTTCAGTATCTACAACTAAACAACCTAAGAGGATTTTTAGCTTAATTCTACACCACCCAATTAAGCACAACCAAGACGACAAGGTAACAAAGCCAATTCTGCCCAAAAAGATCAATGATGAAATGCCAAGTGGACGACCAAAAGAAATGGAAATATGGGGAAGATATATCGTTTCCTTCTATTTTTTCTTATTCTTTTTCTTGTGAAGAGAAAGCGAGATGCTAACAACTAAGATTGTGTTTGAATCCACTACCCTCCGTTCTCTTTTATAAGGTGCGCACCCATATGAAGATTCAAACTTTAAAATCTTTGATCAATAAGTTGGCTAACAATTTTTAATTATTATAATATAAACTTGATACCGTTAGATTTGCAATTAAATGTATTATTCAATTATCATAAGTTTGTAAGTAAACAATATAATTTAAATTTTAAAGTATATAAATGGTTAAAGTGTAATTTGGAAAACCATGACATATTAAATTGTGTCTTATAAAAGAGAGTGGATGGAGTAGCTTATTAGCTGAAACTTGCTTGGATCCATTAGCTAATACTCCTAAATGGCAAGATTGATTGACTACCTATAATGCCTCTCTCCTCTCTCTATTATTATTCCTCTTTTCTTTGGCACATCTCTGAGCCTCGCCCCTCTCTCTTTTCTTTCTCGCCTAGCCAAATCCACCTCAGCTTCCCCTTCTCCATCTGCACAGGCCATCAACCTCAAGCTCGGTGCAAGCCCGATGAAGATCCAGCATTGCCGTCCTTCCTCCTCAGCTGGCACAGAGCAGCTAGCAAAAGAGATCCACCTTCATGCCCTCAACTACAACCATGCATCTAACCAATGTAATATATTTGTGAGGGTTTGTTCTAGCTAGATGATTTTTAGCTGTTGGATTATGAGATGTGCATAAAAGGTTGTATGCATATGCAATATGTGAGTTTGCATAGTCGGCGACGTGTAGTGCACTGTGCACGACCTGGCGGCCACTGAACCAAGCACCAGAACAATGGGATATTTGGGAAGCGACAGTGATAAAAAAAAACATATCTGTGCACATCCACATCGGCATAAACTCAAAACAGTGTAGGTGTGCCAAGGAGCAAAAACTACTAGTATAGGTTAGTGGCTCTTTCTGAAATGCCACCGGCTCCTCTCTACTACTAGAAAATTAGCAGTGTCTTTTTTTCCTCAAGAAAAAAGAAACAGACCACTTTTTTTTTTGCTTTTGATATAAGTGGAAAACGCATCATTGTTTTGCCACTACTACACCATACCACACCTGGTTCCCCAACAGAAAGAAATGGGCGAAGAACAATCTGCCTCCACCTGCGCACTGCGGGCACCGGACAGAACACGGCAGCACGACCAAGCACAACAGTCAACAGGCACACACGCACACACAACAGCCGAGACTTTATCTTTGCTCAGCAGCCAAATCGGCCGACCACCAGGACCGTGTCACTCAGGCACCCGGCGGTTACGTGCAACTGGGACAAAGCTAGCACGCAGAGGCTGCCAGCCTGCAGGCTGCAGCAGTGCAGCACCGATGCACAACAGCACAAGCGCTGAAGCACAACTGACCTTGCATCCAGCTCCCTGCTCCCATCGCCGCCGCCATTTTCTAAAGACGTCCACGGCGATCCCTCCCGCAGCTGACTGACACCTTGGCCGGCTATCGGCATGTTCGATGGCTGATTCGTTTCGTTGCTGTTTTGTGAAGAAGTAATGTTGGCTGGTTTATGTGAGAGAAAAATATTGTTTCGGCTAGAAATTTACGATCGTTTACGACAAACCACAGCCAAATGAACAGGCTGTATAGCTCTAAGTTAGTTTAATTAATCTTTGGCGATAACTGCTTCCTGTACATCTCTCCAGAAACGAACCCACGCATGGCAATTGGCACTTTGGCAGTACACCAGTGAACTCCATGTCCTCGACCAATCTGCCAAGCTCCATCCCGCTGACACCTAGCAGTAGCAAGCATCGTCACCAAACCGATCCGTCTAACCTTTTAACTTGAAGATATTGTAGTCACAAGCAAGGGGGCCAAACACAGACACAACATGCTACAAGCTAAGTAGTAAGCAAGGCGAGAAAAGGCAGCATGGATATATATGTTTAGCTAAACAAAGAGACGGGATCGGATGCTTTAGGCTAGCTAAACCAACCCTGCATCGATCTTTATTAGTAGAACGTGACGGCCTCCCACCTTTGCATGCCTTTTTCTTTCATCGTGCCCGTACCTTTGTTCCTCCACCCGCGGCGGGGCCCATACCAAAGCTGCCTACCAACTCCATTTGTGACTATCTATATATACTAGGTTCGTACACGTGCGTGGCTACGGGACAACTAAACTTTTATACTAAAAACACACGGATCACACGATAAGATAACAATACTGTGAAATTAAATACCGATGTTAAAGTGACAATTAATCTAAAAGGCAAAGTTTGTGAAATTAACACAGTCACGGAGAGCTCGGTGTCGCAGGCTCACAAATGCTATGCACAAGCTGCCGTATATATAAACTTAAATATAATATTCGAGTAAATATAAACATGTTCTTGAAATGTAAATCAAACAAGGAATATATAACTAAAAATCACATGGACCGTCGGATCAAGCCAACTAAATATATGAACCGTCCGATTGCAAATCGGTTCGGATCTTGCCCATTAAGCCCCACGCGCACGGGCAGTTGTGAATCGTAGAGAACCCACTTGTCCCTTGGGCATGCTCCGCCAAGCTCCGCCTCCTGCCGCGGTGCGCATCTCCTGTCTCCTGCCGCGGCGTGCATCTCCTCCTGCGGCGGTGGCACTTGACCAAATCTATAAAATATGGAGTGTTGAACGAACAACAAAAGATCAGAAGATCGAACAATCTATCATTTTAGTGTATAGAATATAATCAATATAAAATAAGTAACTTAATTTGTAGAGGCGTTTTATGAAATATAGGTAAATGCCCGTGAGTTACAACGGGAGCGTGTGTCTGTTATCTAAAAGATATACTATCATGATGTTGATAACATCAATATCAATATTATATAAGTCTTTATGAAATATATTGTATAGTTAAGAATGTAGTCTCTCAATAGTTCTACGAGGTGAACTTGTTGCTCTATGTGTACTATTAGTTGGCTAATTCTACTTAGTATTCCATAGTGTCATGATTAGATGGCTAAAACCATAATGAAAATTAGATATTAATAAAGTCTACAATTATATAAAAGGAGTTTTCAGAGTTTCGATGACTTCAACTGCTACTGCTCAATTTTTTACTATATATCAGGCCACAACGTGATATTGAATTACCATATGCTCACAAAGATTCCAACTGCTACTGCTTAATTTTCTACTACTATCTCATGGTGAAAAATAGTGTAGATGTCCAATGCACGGTTATGCAAGCAAGTATATTATAGATTGATGACCAACGTATAGTGGTAGACGGAAACATGCATGCAAGACCGAAAGGAATAACTTCAAGTAACAAAACTGCAAAATTGAATTTGTCGGATAGGAGTAGTGGTAGATTTAGGAAGACCTAAAAATGAAGTTACTCTGAGATGCAAGTGAACTTACCAGGTTTGCGAATTCGTGAATGACTACAAGACCCAAATTGTTTGCTGCTTCACTATCTGTCTAGTTTGTCTTGACGAATCCAAATCCTGAAACAAAGAATGCACCACTGAAAAACCACTCAACAGTATGGTGACGATGTACGGTACATCTGCACCACTGAAACCCATACTGATAGAGCACCTGACACAAACTAAGCATTCCAATGCAGCAAGCAAACAGATTTGGTTGCATCACGACTTCACGAGTCACGGCCGTCGGGGGCGCCGCTGCGAGTACACCGGCGCTAACCAGAAGCACGGCGCCCTGTACCTGTTGGTGGTCAGGAGCACCTCCACGACCTCGATGCGCCCGCGAGGCTGTATGCCCACACCCGCGCCACGGCATAATACACGGAGAAGGTGAATACGAAAACCTAAGGCCCTATTTGGTTCCTAGGAAGAGGATTTGAAAAGTAATCTAATAATAAAATGGGAAGCATTTTCTAGATATTGGTTTTAATTCATAGGGTCCAAACAGGCCCTAAGAGAATTTTAAAAGGGTATTGTTAACACTGGATTTTGGTCAATTCTGGAAGATGACAGGTGGACCCACATGCAGGAAGAAGAGTGTTCGGCAAACAACGCAAGCGGTCGGCTAAATGCTTGTGCGGTCGGTTATTCTGGAAGGCGGTAACTCCATTCGGGAAAGCAGAAGATGGCAAGCAAAGCCGATCGAAAAGATGAAAGTTGTAATAATAAAGGACTCTGAGAGTTTGGGGCAAGGAATCGTAGTTTCCAAGTTTATTTAAGAGTTCCTTTGTAAATCGTAGTCTTTTAGGACTCGTGTTTCGTCTAGGGTATAAATATTGACCCTCGACCATTGTAATAGGCGTTCAAAACCAAATCAATACAACCGCCCCGTGCCAACTTTCGAGAGTCCTTTTGTCGTGGTCGTCGAGTTCTTGAGAGGAGTCATCGATCCGTCGACCTCCGTAAGTTCCGGACAACCTTGTTATCATGTTTAGTATCATGCGGTGGATTTAGGCGTGATGCAAGTAGTCTTGTTTGTTTTCAATGATCGTATGGCGGATCTTTGCTTGACAATCAAGAAGTCTTTGCTTATACTTTGTTTATGAGTAGATACCGCGTGCAAAAGCGTTTGCTCAATATGCTTAGTGGAAGCAAGGCAGGTTATCGGCTCTATTAGATTACGGCAAAATCTAAATAGATTCATCAAGTTATCTGTGTTGCATGTTTTAAATATTTTATATATTTGTAACACACTTTTGCCCAATTTAGATTGATATTGTTCGCCCTCTTCTATGGTTTTATTCGAGCTTCAATGATCATTACTTTCATAATACCTTTGCAAATAGATAACATGCTTGTAATGGCTGAATTATTTTAATCTAGATTGTCACATGTTGTGGGTTCATGTATGTTAATCACGTTTAAGTTTTTGACGAAATTAGGTGTCGTGCGGCGGACTTGAGTTTTAGATTGGCTTAATCGTGTTTATCTACACGTTCCTTCTTCATGGACCCCAACTCTATTTGGATTGTTGAGCTTGGATATGCATTAACGCATAATCAATTTCACTTGTTCAAACATGTCTTCCATGCATATGCATTCGGCAATCAGATCTTTACGTATGTCCATCCTACGATTAGTCGAATGATTTATAAACTTGTGGCGCATGACTTCCTATAGTCGTATGTCGTTGTAAGTGTAACCCAGGGTCGTATATACGGAGGCTCGTCTGGTCTCACCCGACATGTTCCGGTTTGACATTTAACTATTTTATCCCTTGTTAGTTTCTTTCAGTCAAACCGGTAGCACGTTCCGGATCACGAAGCACCCGGCACCGATTGAAGCTACGCTTTTTAAACTGCTTGTGTGTTGTGTGCAGCGCGTCACATTTTGTGTCAACACACTTTTTGGCACGCGCCGGTGGGACAATCTGCTAGTTCAAGATGGCATCCGAGATCAACAATGATCATGTTCGGATGTAAGCATGGCGAATTGCGGATAATTACAAGGATTTAGTGCTACAAGCGTGTGAGCAATACCAACGGAAGTGCTTGATGTCTTTTTCAAAAACAAGAGCAATAAAGTATTTCAAAAGCGATCAATGCCAAGGGTTCTTCTTCCGCATCAAAGCGATTACATCAAGAGGAGGATGCCAAGAAGATGGCAGCCTGGTTTATAAAGCTATGGGAGAAACCATGACAAACCATCACACGACTTTTACGAATACCTTTCGGGCAATCATGATCGATACTTTTGGCCCAATGGTTGATAAATACTTGAGGAAAATGTTGGACCACTTAGTGGGCCGACGCTTTCAATGTTCCAAAGCATCAAGAGAAGCCTGTTGGAAAGGAAGTAGCGTCGCCTTCAAATATAGGTGGATTGACTCACTTTGAAAAAGCAATCACATCCCACCTATGGCGGATGACATTTGGTACCACAGGAGAAGTGCCACTTTCAACTTATAGAGTTTCTCCGGCATCAAATAGATTCTACGAAGAATATGTATGGAGATGGATATCAAGAATTTCTTGATTACTGGTGCTATCAATCTTTGTGCCAAACCCGTGGTATAGAAGTGTTTGAGGATTGCCTTACGGAGTGCAAGTACAAGGAAACCAGGATCCGAGCATTGATGTTTTGATGCAGGATGGGGATATGATGCAAAATCAGTTCGGCTTGAAGCCAAAGAATCAATCCTATTCATACAAATCTCCTTATCCAGAATGGTACAACAGAGTGGCATTGCCTCCAAGGGTGAAGCCTCCAACAGATTTGACCAAGTTTTCTGGTCAAGATGATACTAGTACCATAGAGCACATCAGTCGGTACTTAATGCAGCTTGGAGAAGCTGCTTCAGATGAAGCATGGAGGATTCGATATTTTCCTTTGTCTCTTACAGGACCGGCTTTCACATGGTTCACGTCTCTACCAGCTCATTCCATTGGTACGTGGGCAGAACTAGAGCAGAAGTTTCATTCATATTTCTATATGGGTACCAATGAGAAGAAATTGGTTGATCTCATGAGTCTGAGGATGAGAACAAATGAAACACCATTGGAGTATCTTCGCAGATTTAGGGAGACCAAGAATATGTGTTATTCTCTAAATTTACCAGATGATCAACTACCTGGAATTGCTATAGTAGGAATGTTGCCGAATATCAGGGAGAAGTTGTTCGGTTTAGAGTTTGATGATCTTGGTCAACTTGCACAGCGTTTAGCAGCTATGAGTAATCAAGCCCAAGGATTCAGGAGAGATAATCGCTTTCAGAAGAACAATGCCACTAATGAGGTGTATCAGGGCTTTCTGGACGAAGCGACTGAGTATATTGATGAGGATGAGATAGCTGCAGCTGAGTTAAATTGGGACAAGGAACCCACTCAAGTTAGTCAACGCTGGTTGAAACAACAAAAGGGAACCTATGATTTTGATGTTACTAAGGCAGACAGACTTTTTGCATTGTTGATAAAGGAAGGACGCATCAAGTTACCAGAAGGACATCCTATGTTACGTCCTGAAGGAGTGAAAGACAAAAAATATTGTGGCTTTCATAACACTAATTCTCATTCTATTAATGATTGCCGAGTGTTAGAATGCGAATCCGTAAAGCTATCCAAGAGGGACATTTGAGGTTTGATGGCAAGATGAAAATTGATGATCGACCTTTTCTACAAAATATGATTTCTTTCTCTCTGTGAATGTGGTATCGCCAATGATCTCAAAGGTAAAGGCAAGGTGAAAGTGTTGACTTACGATAGAGCAAAGGAGAGTGGTCTTGTTGACCCGGATCGGCAAATCACCAAGAGAGAGTCTGACAGATCGAGTTCGGTTTCGTAATAGCCGAACCGAGAAAGGTCAAACTTCAAACCCGAGTTACATCACGTATTTTGCTAAACAAGTGGCGAGAGAGAACAAGAGAAGGAATATTTGTAAGAAACAATGGTTTATGGAAGAATGCTGGAGGTATGAGGAAGAAGTATACGAAGGGAGCAAGAAGAATACATGATGAGCAGAGAGCGATCTCATTGGGGTTGTTCGTTCTTTAGGCATTGTTGGAATGAAGGTTTGAGGTTACTGCAAGAAATAATTGTCCGGAGTGTAGTGCTCAATTACTCGAGTATAGGCAATCTCGAGTCAACCGCCGTCCGTCTATGAAAGACTTGGAGCGAAGATTCACGAAGATGATCGGGCGCTTAAAATAGGTGGCTTTGAGAATCGCCAAAGGAAAAGAGTTGTAGAGTTCAGGTTGGATTCATGATAGAGTGCATAATGAAGAAGTGACTTTTTGTAAATACGTGTGGCAAAAGGACAATGGTGTCCTCGGGCCTAAGGAAAAGCGAAAAAGAAGAGTACAACGATTGAGGAATAGGGAGTTGGAACAAGAAGTTGCCGAAACAAAGCAAATTTGGCGTCCTAAAAAGAAGCCTCGATGGACGTGGTCCTTTGGCTAATGCTTGCATGGCTTTCTTCCTCCCATCGAGTTTATAGCTCCGAAAGCCAAGATTTCCAAGAAGAGGTGTACTCGATTTTGATGAAAGTGAATGTCGAGGATTTGATGGCTCAAACTTGTATTAACACAAAGAGGTTGTTTTTGATAAACCAATCAAGAATCGTCACTTGAGGCCACTCTATTTAAAGGGATATGTCAATGGCAAGCCTTTAACTAAGATGTTTGTCGATGGAGGGCTGCTATCAATATCATGCCTTATACTACCTTCGTGAAACTTGGGATGACTAATGAAGAATTACTGAAAACCCGACATGGTGCTTAGGGATTTTCTTTGGCAATCCTTCCGATACCCGAGGTGCTATCCATGTCGAAAGTGACTATTGGGTCAAAAACTACGATTACTACCTTTTTTGTCATTGATGGCAAGGGGGCATATAGTCTACTCTTGGGCGTAGATTGGATCCATGCTAATTGTTGCATTCCTTCAACTATGCATCAAATTCTCATTCAATGGGTTGGAGATGATGTTGAAGTTGTACATGCCGATAATTCGGTGAAGTGTTCTTTGCCACGGAATCTACCTATTGGGAATATGAGGCGTCGATTGTTTCTCCGGAAAAGTGTGGAAAGAAGGTCCTGTAAATGTTTTTAGCGAAGGCCAACAAATTGACCGATCCAAGCAATCGGCTCTCATAGCAATTTTAATGGGAAATCCCGTCGATGGCAACAAAGGAAAGTTGGGGCGTGGTTTTATGTCGGTGATAAGTTGGAGGAAATCAATGTTGGTGATGGTTCTAAGCCAAGGCCGATGTATATTAGTGCAAAGTTAGATCCGAATATAAGTCAAAGTTGATAGATTTGTTGAAAGAGTTTAAAGACTGCTTTTGCTTGGGATTACACGGAAATGCCTAGATTGGATCGTTCCATTGTTGAGCATCGATTACCCATTAAACACCTGGGTTTCGTCCTTATAAACAACCTCCAAGGAAGATATACAAAGAGGAAGTATTGGCCGATGTGAAGAAGGAGGTTGAAAGGTTAATAGAAGCAAACTTTATTCGGCCATGCAAGTATGCGAGTGGATTTCAAATATAGTACCGGTATATAAGAAAAATGGAAAATGAGAGTTTGCATAGATTTTAGAAATCTTAATAAGGCTACTCCCATGGATGGTTACCCAATGTCGATTGCCGATTCTTTGGTAGATGCGCAAAGAAGTTATGAAGTCATTAGTTTTATGGATGGTAATGTTTGGCTATAACCAAATTTTTATGGCGATAGAAGATATTTCAAAAACAACTTGACTTCGAGGATGTCCTGGTCATATTGGTTTGTTCGAATGGATAGTCATGACGTTTGGGTTAAAGAATTTGGTGCAACTTATCGAGAGCTATGAATTATATTTTTCACGAGTTGATCGGCAAGATTGTAGAAATCTACATCGATGATGTAGTAGTCAAGTCTAGAAATCATGAAAGACATTTAGCCGATTTAAGAAAGACTGGAGTGCACAAGAAAGCATGGCTTGAAGATGAATCCAAACAAATGTGCCTTTGGAGTTTTATTTGGTGAGTTTTTGGGATTTTAGTTCATAAAGGAGGAATTGAAGTTGGGAAGAAGAGCATGGAAGCAATAGACAAAGTTGTGCCGCCAACTAATCTCACAGAATTGCAATCATTGTTAGGCAAAATCAACTTTGTAAGAAGATTCATATCCAATTTATCAGAAAGAGTTTTACCCTTTTCCCCTTTATTGAAGCTCAAGAAAGATCAAAAATTTGTATGGGGTGACATACAACAAAAGGCTTTTGATGAGATCAAACAATATATGAAAGCACCACTGTCTTTGGTACCTCCACAACTTGAAAAGCCTTTTAAGTTGTATGTGGTGACCGATAGCCTAACGATAGGATCGGCCCTTATGCAAGAGTTTGAAGGAAAAGAAAGAGTCATAGCTTATTTTAGCCGAAAAGTTGTTAGACCCGGAAACAAGGTATTGCCACAGAGAAACTTTTGCTTGTGTGTATATTACTCTGCATCAAATCACGGCACTATTTGTTGAATTCGAATGCGTGGTGGTTTCTAGTTTTGATGTAATCAAACATATGTTATCAATGCCGATTTTGAATGGAAGAATTGGCAAATGGATTTTAGCATTGTCGTAATTTAATTTAAGGTATGAATCGGCAAAGGCGGTAAAGGGTCAAATTATTGCTGATTTTATTACCCAACATCGGGATCTTTTCTGTTGAGGCGATAAACATTGTGCCTTGGGCCTTGTTCTTCGATGGATCATCTTGCAACAAAGGTGGTGGTGCTGGTATTCTTTTGATTTCCCCACAAGGAAAAGCTTTTGAGTATGCTGGGTCCTATTGAATTTCATGTTACTAACAATCAAGCGAGTATGAAGCATTGCTTAGAGGGCTTGACTTCTTATAGAAGTAAAGGCCATTCTTTGTTGAAATCTTTGGGGATTCGAGTTGGTGATTAATCAACTGAATGGTCGATATGAATGCAAGAATAATGTGTTAAGAGAATATTATGAGGAGTGTAGAGAACTTTTGAAGAATTTTTCGATAGTAACCTTGCATCATATCCCTAGAGAGAGTACAATGAAGAAGCAAATAAGTTAGCTCAAGTCGCTTACGGATATCGAGAGAATCGGGAAGTTTTTACTATAGAGGAAGATGTTTTAAATCTTGATCCGAAGAGATGGTGATTGGAGATACGAAGTTACCAATTATCTAAAAAATCCATCTCAAAGGGTTTCGAAAACTTAGGTACAAAGCTCTCAAGTTTGTGTTTCTTGATGATCGTTATATTACAAGTCCATCGATGGAGTATTGCTCAAATGCTTGAGTCAAGAAGAGGCCAAGAAAGTGATGTATGAGGTTCACGAAGGGTTGTGTGGTGCACATCGATTGACTTATCGGATGAAGTGGATAATTAGGGAGAACTGGTTATTTTTGGCCAACTATGTTGGAAGATTGTTTTGAATATTACAAAGGGTGTCACAATTGTCGGAAATTCGGCAATATTCAAAAAGTTCCAAAGCGTCGCTATGAATCCTATAATCAAGCCTTGGCCGTTCGAGAGGATGGGGTATAGATTTAATTGGTCGATCAATCCTCCTTCTAGTAAGGGACACAAATTTGTACTTTTGGCCACGGATTATTTCACCAAGTGGGTTGAGGCTATCCCTTTGAAGAAAGTAACGTCGAAAAAAATATGATCGGTTTTGTTAAGGAACATATAGTTCATGATTTGGGATTCCTCGGACTATAACAACCGATCGGGGACTCAATTTACTTCTTCGAATTTTGTGACTTTGCCAAAAGTATGGGGATTAAGTTATATAATTCTTCTCCTTATTATGCACAAGCTAATGGTCGAGCAGAGGCATCAAATAAGATTATGATTAAAATTATCCAGAAGAAGATTGATGAAAAACCAAGGAAATGGCACTTGGTTCTTAATGAAGCAATCGTGGGCTTACCGAATGGCTTGTCATGGATCCACTCAAACGCGTCTCCCTATGAACTGGTTTATGGGCATCATGTTTGTACTACCATGGGAGTTACGGTTAGATTCAAGGCGAATTGTGTTCTGTAAAGAATTGGCAAAAGAAGATTATAAGAGTCGATGATGGATGAATTGGAAGATTTACATTTGATTCGTCTCAAGGCATTGGAAAATATTGAGAAAAATAAAATACGCGTTGCGTGTATTATAACAAAAGGTTAGGCTGAAACAATTCGCAGAAGGAGATTTGGTTTGGAAAACTGTATTGCCAGTTGGGACAAAAGATAGAGCGTTCGGCAAATGGTCTCCAAATTGGGAAGGTCCTTTCCGAATTGTAGAATGTGTGCCTGGCAATGCATACATATTAAAGACTTTATTCGGAGAAGAGTTTACCAGAGCTATTAATGGAAGATTTCTTAAGAAATACTACCCCAGTGTTGAGGTTGGTTCGTGAATATAGATCAGAAAAACCGACAGAAGGAAAATCGCCTTTGGCCTAGAAGATCGGATACAGGACTAAAAAATAGCCGATATTGTTCATATCGCCTTTAGCCTAAAAATCAGATACGAGATTGGAAATAGCCGATATCGTCTATATCGCCTTTAGCACAAAATAGCCGATGTAGTTTGCATCGCCTCTAGCACAAGAATGTTTATCCGAAACTGGGATGTTTTCAGCATTTTTCTGGCAATCGCAACTGGGATTCTACCGAAGAGAATCAAAGAAGTAAATGTCATTCCAAAGGATGAGATTATTTATAAAGTTCGTCCTAATACAAACTACTCTTCAAATAACTTGTTGAGGACGGATTGGGGGTTTGTGATTTCGGCAAGGGCAGCAGCATGATCGTCGTAGGCCTCCAGACGCTCATCGATGTCGTCAACTTCGTCTGGGCGTCCTCCAACAAAGCCAACTGGTTGGGAGGAGTAGTCTTCGTTGGTTTGGGAGGTCATTGCCGCCAGCCCGAGAGAAGCGCCGAGGTGCACACCTTGGATGACGGCACGATCAATGCGGCCGTCCACGACATCAAGCGTGCCTCGAGATGTCTCCCTTGAGCATTCACCTTGTCGGCAATCTTGTTCGCCGCCGTCTTCAAGCGGTCATTCTCCGCGGAAAGAGTGGGCGTAAAAGAAGAAATGGGTCGACAAGCAAAGGAAGTCGAGGGTGACAAAACTAAAATGAAAATATCAAACCGGTGATGGCGCGTCGCAGAAATTGTTTCCGCTAGTTCTCCCATTCGGCTTGATCAATGCCGAACTTCTTGGAGACGTCGCCTAGCTCCTCCGGGCCGTCCCTCTCTGGCGAAACTTGAGCGCCTCCTCGTGAGAGTATGGATGGTGTCGTCATTGGCTCTGCTTTGAACCCCAAGGATTGGAGTGGTAGGAGCTTGAGGAGCTGGAAGACCCGGAGGAGCCGGATGATGGAGTTCGGTTGAGCCGCCGTTCATGGAGGAAGGAGATGGTATTGGTGGAGTGATGACCCTTATCCCGATGAATGAGAAAGAGGAAATCAAAATTAAGAGATGAACAAGGAAGTTGCAAAGGGGCAAAAGCGAATCATACCCACGACGCCAAGAAGTATGATGCCCCGCTTCCTTCACTTCCCCGTCGGCGGGGCGCTTGCCCACGGTTGCCATTGTTCGTCATTTGCTTTGATGGAGGTTAGGGTTTCCTTACGGAGTGAATCGGATGAAAGAAGTGGAAGAGACGGATGTGAGAACGCCGAGGCGAAGATAGTGATGAAGGCCAATGGAAAAGTCTATTTATAAGCCAAGCGAGGGATCGTGGCGAGTTCCACGGGGTTGTGGGGCGAGAATCGAACGGCGGAGTAGGTTTTCTCCTTTTGATGGACCGTTATCGGGTGGGCCAGTCTGAAAGTTAAGTCGAACGTCGCTGAATATCTCCATGATTTATTGAAGCCAACATTGTTCGGCTATACCTTCACTGATATTTGGATTGGATTCGTTCGGTTATCGGAAGAATGGAGACAATCGGCTATATTCTAATCGAGTAATTTAAGGAAAATGGCCGATTGCTTTTTTTCGAACGAATGAAAATAAGTGAACATAAAGTTGTTTAATCAAGGAAAAAAAAGGGTATCACACTTAAAGTTTATTACAAGCCTAATGTCTCTTGGTTCGAAGATGATTGATTGCTTCTATGGCTTGATCCGATTGGCTAACATTATCTAGCACTTTTGATCTTCATCTTCGTAACTCTGGATCTTTGGACAATTTATTTTTGATCTGCTGGTCTTCTTTGATGGTGAAGCTATCTTTAGTGAAGTTGCTTCTATGTTGTTCTTGGCAGATTGGCTATGTGGGCCTGTGAGACTGAATTTTGGCATTGGGGTTCGGCTAGTTGAGCTTCTAGTCTGATTTTTCATCCTCCATGGATCTCGAGCCTCAGCTCCAAGGTTGCCAAAGAATTTCTCGTAGTCTGGATATGAGAGTGAAGATCTTTAATCTCCAGCTTTTTCAAAGATCTATCCTTCTGCAAAGCGGCCCTCGAAGATATGTTCTTGGTTGCCCTTCTCACCATAGCAAAGTGATCATCAAGATGGGCTGCAGATTCTAGGGGAGCCTTGAGAAGCGTAGGATATCTTGATCAATGAGTTCAAGGAGGTCTTTTATCCGGTGCATCCCGAACTGTGATCGATGGTATCCTTATTCAGCAGAATAATCACTTCTTTTAGCCGAGCCTGATTCTCCAGTGACAAAGTTTGATGAGAAGTGATCTCTTCACCTTTCTCAATAATGTAGTCCTCAATAGAGAAGGAGTAGATGGTGGTCGGTTTAGTGATGTTCTTCTAGACAAAGAGGAAGAAAGAAGGTGTTAGCCGATTGGGTAATTTTGCTAAAATATAGTATGAGACAAGGCATTACTGCTAATGATTGGTCATCAGGATGGGTTATACCCTAGCTTGCTGGAGGACTTGATTGAAGGTTCAGAGGAGACGGATCTGGAGATTGATCAGGAGAAGTTTCCCTTGCCAGTTCATCTAAAATCTCATCTATTCTCAGTAAAGTAAGTGATAATGAGCATAAGAGATAGATGTTGTTAAAGAGAAAGGAGAGGAGAATTGGTTGAGCAATGTTACCTATAGTCTCATCAGGTTTATGAGCCTTTGAACCTTCAGCTTCATGGGTCTCTGAAATTTCGCTATCATGGATTTCTTCATCTTCGTGTAGAAACTTTGGGGTTGGTCTCTCTGCTATTTGAGGTATTACCGGTATGGGAATTTCGACTTGTGGCTGCAGTGGAAGGAATGAATGTAGAGATAGTCAGGCTTACTGCTAAATGAAATGGTTGACCTGATAAGAAAACAGAAGGTTCATGCCTTAAGGGATAATCTGGCTTTCTTGGTCCTTGGTTTCTTGGGTAAGAGAAAACTTTCAGGTGTTTTCCTTTTGCTTTTTCCTCTGGAAGATGCAGCAGCTGAGGTAGCAGGAGTTCTTATGAGTGCCTTTAGAGGTGCTGAATCCAAAGTTGCAGAAGTTTTCATGAATTCCTTTAAGTTTGGAGCATCAAACCCCAGAGCAGGTTTGGGACCAGCCGGATAGTACTGAATTGCTTTGGCAGGGGAAGTAAACTCAAGATCCTGTGCATAACCAGATGTTAAAGTAAGAAGTGGATTCAAGAATAAGAAATGATGGACATAATGAAATTACCTCACTGTCAGAAGCAAAATCGGGTTGCAAGTTTTTGCATAAAGAATGAACTGCTATGTTGAAGATATGAGCATGCCATTCTTGCCACCAAGAGACAAAGAGGGATGAGCAAAGCATCTATTAGCCCAAATGGAGATGGTTCATATATTGGTAATTCCCATCCTAATTCAAAGACCTTCTTGGCTTCCATTCCTTACGTTATTGCTTCCCTTGATTTTATGATTGTTGAGAAGAGGAATTTTGGGGCGGTTGGCGCATCCTAATTGTCTGGCTACCATGTTGGGATAATAGAACTCATAGGTGGATTGTACTAATCTCCCATGATGAAATTAATTTGGCAAAGTGCAAGGTTTGATAAAGGAGTTGAAAATCTCTGTGGATTCTTGGCCCGAACAACCAATTTCATAGCTAAACTTGCGGTGGCAAAGTCGATCTTCATTTTCCCAGTAAGGAAACCAGAGCACATTGTCGAATCCTTTGAAAAATAGCTTGAAGAGATGACCAATGTCTATATCAATGCTTATAGATCCGCTTTTGCTTCCCCATAAGTCGACAAGCTTTAACCTTTCTTCATCATCGCCTTGAAGATAGTTAAGCGAGGGAAGCTTAGGTTGAAGAGGCTCGTGGGGTTATCGATGCATATATAGTTGGAGCCACATTTGAATTAGCCACGAGGGACCATTCACACAAGAAATTTCTCCACCTTGGCACATCGAAGGGTGATCTCGATGCATCATATGATAAGCGAGACCCTAAAAGATATATTTGCCTAATGGGATCTGGGTGCTGCAGACTAAGTCTTGACCATTACCATGTGATTCGTGGTTGGTTCATTGGATTTTCCACAAAAATGAATCAGATAGCCACATATTCATGAAAGCTTTCAACTCTTTGTCGAGAGGCGGTGCAGATGCATTCATGTATTTCGAATATGTTTGACCCATCCACATCCGTAACTAACGGCTCTTTGATTACTCTTGCTCTTGTACTTATAAGGATATCTTGGCAATGACACATTCAAACCGGTCATCATGTATCGTCGGCTAGAGTGATGGTCATAATACCATGACCGAAGATAAAGGCATTGGTAGCGTCGGACCAAAAATGAGAAGTCGCTATCGAAGGGAATCATTCGGTGTCTCGCTAAAGATAACTCCGGACAATGACCGATGTCCCGACTTTTCCTAGTGGGCCGCTGCTCTTCTCCAACATTCTCTGTACAGTTTGCGCCATCCGGTGATTGGGGGAAATGGCCAATTCTTGAACGTGTTTGGCCATCGGTTTGGTGAGGTAATTCGGACTTGAAAGGAATTCTTTGAGTTTCCTTCTCAATGATTTTTCGTAAGGGTCGGGATTTCCCATTGGGCCAAGGAAATAGGAGTCGGGGTTGGCGGCGTAAGGGATCAAAATCGCTCTTGTACTCCTTTAGAAGATGATTGAAATCGAGGGGAATAAGTCAAAAGAGGAGCGGAAGGATGGGATGAAAGTTGCGAATAGAAATAAAGTTTACCCGGGACTTCATCTTGGGTCGCCATTGAAGATTTAAAGGAGGTTTGAAGTTCTTATTTGAAAGATTGAAATTTTGGGCAGCGGCTGCGGTTTTGAACGGTGATGACCTAGGAGGATGAAAGAGCTTGTGGTCAATTTCAGAATAAAACAACTTTTATCCCGAAATTGAGGGGGCATGTGTTAACACTTTGGATTTTGGTCAATTTCGGAAGATGACAGTGGACCCACATGCGGGAAGAAGAGTGTTCGCAAACAACGCAAGCGGTCGGCTAAATGCTTGTGCGGTCGGTTATTCGAAGGCGGTAACTCCATCGGGAAAGCGAAGATGGCAAGCAAAGCCGATCGAAAAGATGAAAGTTGTAATAATAAAGGACTACGAGAGTTTGGGGCAAGGAATCGTAGTTTCCAAGTTTATTTAAGAGTTCCTTTGTAAATCGTAGTCTTTAGGACTCGTGTTTCGTCTAGGGTATAAATATTGACCCTCGACCATTGTAATAGGCGTTCAAAACCAAATCAATACAACCGCCCCGTGCCAACTTTCGAGTCCTTTTGTCGTGTCGCCGAGTTCTTGAGAGGAGTCATCGATCCGTCGACCTCCGTAAGTTCCGACAACCTTGTTATCATGTTTAGTATCATGCGGTGGATTTAGACGTGATGCAAGTAGTCTTGTTTGTTTTCAATGATCGTATGCGGCGGATCTTTGCTTGACAATCAAGAAGTCTTTGCTTATACTTTGTTTATGAGTAGATATACCAAGCAAAAAGTGCGTTTGCTCAATATGCTTAGTGGAAGCAAGGCAGGTTATCGGCTCTATTAGATTACGGCAAAATCTAAATAGATTCATCAAGTTATCCTGTGTTGCATGTTTTAAATATTTTATATATTTGTAACACACTTTTACCCAATTTAGATTGATATTGTTCGCCCTCTTCTATGGTTTTATTCGAGCTTCAATGATCATTACTTTCATAATACCTTTGCAAATAGATAACATGCTTGTAATGGCTAAATTATTTTAATCTAGATTGTCACATGTTGTGGGTTCATGTATGTTAATCACGTTTAAGTTTTTGACGAAATTAGGTGTCGTGCGGCGACGTATTTGAGTTTTAGATTGGCTTAATCGTGTTTATCTACACGTTCCTTCTTCATGGACCCCAACTCAATTTGGATTGTTGAGCTTGGATATGCATTAACGCATAATCAATTTCACTTGTTCAAACATGTCTTCCCATGCATATGCATTCGCAATCAGATCTTTACGTATGTCCATCCTACGATTAGCGAATGATTTATAAACTTGTTGGCGCATGACTTCCTATAGTCGTATGTCGTTGTAAGTGGCGAGGGGCGTATATATACGGGCTATGTCTCGGTCTCACCCGACATGTTCCGGTTTGACATTTAACTGTTTTATCCCTTGTCAGTTTCTTTCAGGTCAAACTGACTGGCACGTTCCGGATCACGAAGCACCCGGGCACCCGATTGAAGCTACGCTTTTCGGCTTGCTGTGTGTGCGGCACAGTGCGTCACATTTTGTGTCAACAGGTATATTATATTTACTGAAATAATTTTGATTGCCAATAGTATTCAGCGAAATCCACTCCAAGAATCTGCTCCATTTGAGTGCTTGTAACTTCCAACATCCATGTAGCAGGATTATAGCCGTCCCTGATTTTAGGTACTCTTGGAATTGCCTATTCCCGAATATGAGAGTGTGAGGACAGAGGCTTTGCTTAAGTTTGTGCAAGTCAGAAAACACATACTGCAGAACATACCTCAAAAAATTCAACGAGATTACGCGATTTGGCACCTTAAGGGACCAACATATATAAGCTGCCTTCCACGCTTCATGAATAAAAGCTGAGCAGCATATGCAAGTTAAGCATTGTAATCATATTATACATAGTACTATCAGGGGGGAAATAGTAGGTTAAGTAAATGAGAACAATGGAACTTCCACCAATCAAAGTTCAGACTAAAATTTCTCATCATGATGATTGTTACTCCAAAATAGATTTAACATCATAGTGTTTTACTTCGGAAACTGAAAGTCCATAAGCATAACTAATTAGTGGAGATTTCATCACAGATATGTAAGATTTTTAGAATGTTTGTCAGTATTAACCCACTCTCATGTTTATATAATCAATATCTTAGATAATGACTTCTCGGTTACTCCTTTTACCTCATCAAATGATTCCAATATGTCAATACTTGGCTGATGGATTGTGCAAACAATGGTCCGTCCTGCATTAACAATATTACGCATTGTCCTCATTACAATGGCTGCAGATCTAGCATCCAATCCTGATGTAGGTTCGTCCATTAATACAATAGAAGGATGAGGAGCACAAGGGCTAGAACATTAAGAGGAAAGCAGATCAAAGCACACAGAATCACAGGTGCGGATCTAGTAAAGCACATTGGGTGTGCACATGTACCTCTGATATCTTTGAAAGGGATACATGTATACACTTGTAATTAGATCAGATCTGAATGCAAATATAGCCAGGGTTCGGGTGATCGGTTTCGCACGACACGAAGGGAAGAGAAGGGTGGGCATACCTGTTGGGTCTTCGTCGGGGTCCTCATCTCCGACGGATGAAACCGAGAGAGTGCTCCAGTGATTGATGTCGGAAGTAGAGATCCCACCTTCTGATGCGCCGCCGGGAACAAATCGGCGAGGATCCGCGCGCCATGCTGGATCTGCCGAGGTGAATGGTAACAGGCGGCGAGTCTGCGACGCGGCCCGGCAGGATTGGGGCGTGGGTGCGTGGCCGGGAGGCGCTACTGGGGAGGGCGGCGTTGCTCCGTGCTCGGTTGTGTCCTGTGTCTGCGCTCGCGCGCGCTCCAGTTGTGGGTTGTGGCTGCGGAGTAGGGCGGGCGGTTCGCCATGGCGGCAGCCAAACCCTCGAAGAAGAGAGAGGGCGCGAGATGGGGAGGTTGTGGGGGATCGCACGGGTACGTAGGCCCACCTGTCGGCGCGGGGGATCGCACCGGGACGGGTATCGCAAGGGAGGGAAGGGCGAAAAAAAAAATGTCGCACCAAAAAGTTATCTTACTTTTGTTCTTTTTAGTTATAGGAGATATTTTATAGCTTCCTCTGTCCCAAATTATAGGGCGTTTTGGCATTTCTAGATTCATAGCTTTTATTGGCCCCGTTCGCTTTGCTGAAAAAATAAGCCGAAATATTGTTCCGGCTGATTTGTTGTAAGAGAAAAACACTGTTCCGCCTGAAAAAACAAGCTGAAAAAGACGGATTACAAGAGAAACGAACAGAGCCATTATGTATCTAAACATAACATATATATATAAGTGCGTAGCAAAAAACTATGAATCTAGAAAAATAAAAAATATCTAATAATTTGGAACGGAGGGAGTATCTTTTTTGGAAAAAGAAAAATGACTGTCTATGGGTCTATATCTTGGAGTAGTGTTACGAAAGCGACTAGCAGCCTGTTCGTTTGGTCGTATTTGGCTTATAAGTCATAACTTATCAGCCAACGAATAGTATTTTTCTCTCACACTAAACCAACCAACCATACTTTCAGCCATAGCTTATAAGCCAAACCAGTTCAAACGAACAGCCGAATGAAAGAGTCAGGTCAGGTTCAGCCCCATAATAATTGAAGCGGCTCCGATCGACTGGAAGCAAGCTAGTACCGATTAGTACCACTTTAGTTGTTGGAGCAGATAAGAAGGGTCGAGGGCTTCGCAATCAAGCACGTACTGATGGCATCCCTGAGCTGGATTTGCATTGCCGGCACCTATCAGTGACAGTAAGCGCCGGCTCCAATAATTCAGTACGTCCAGCACGGATCGGAGGGACGGGAGGAGCAAGAGTAATTTCCTCAGCACTGACGTTTGCGCCGGCAAGCGCACAGGTGTCCCTCCGGCGTACTGTCTTGGCTGCTTAATTGGGAGCTCTGCTTTGTTCCTAGTGGTTAATGCCCCATTGGTCGCTTTGATAGCTTGACGATTTGATCAGGGGAGGAGCGGGTGACTTGGGAGCACATGGCACGACGAGATTGGGGTGGGGGGAGATTTCAGACACTGACCGCGACGGGGTTAGTTTACGTCGGAGATTAGGAGCACATGGGGCAGTCGCATGGGCCATTAGAAAAGGCCCTGATGTGGTGCGATCTGCGTTGGGTTTAGGGATCCACGGTTGCTGGTGGAGCACTGACACTGAGGACTGGGAGACTGCACAGTGTAACGGCCGGCCTGCCCGTCACTTTGCTTAGGATGGCGCCAACAAACCGCCGGGTGGCCTTCTATGATTGTGTTGGGGAGGATCACGTACGTAGTCACGCACCATGCGTGGCGTGGAAAACAGATGGCAAGTGCGGACGAAATCAGCTCTTGGTGGGTGGTGATGGCGCATGGCGGTACCTGGAGGCTGGAGCCCCTAGTCCCTGGACGATTACAGTCCAGGTCTCTACTGTCTTTTGATCGAAAGAAAAGAAAACAAAAAGGTGGCGCCAAGAATTGAGTCTTCTCCACATTTGAGGCCACGGTGATTTTGTCTGGATCTGATGAGCGTCGCGCCACCTGTGACAAAGTCACTCTAACTTCGTCGTTCGTAGAGGAATCGATCTCGGCGCCAACAAAGGGCCAAACCATCTTAATTTTATTTATGTGTACATGCAAAACATAATGTTTTTTTAAAGGAACTACAGTAGGCGATTGCCGGTCTGATTTCTTATTGATATAAGTGTGGCAAACCACGGAATACACACATCAGAAGAGTACAACGCACCTAGGCACGATGACGGTTACAGCTGAGGCACGACCGAACACAAGTGGAAAAAACAACAACCCACGAATGGCACACATGATCTCACATTAACAATGTCCAAAATGACAACATGCTATTATTTCAAAAAAAAAATGACAACATGCTATTGGGTAGTGTCATTAACAAAGTCCTGTGAGGTCAAACCTCCCTGTCCCAGCGCGCGCGCACACACACAAAGGCTCATTAATTAAGAGCTGTGAGTTGGCCTGCGAAACTGATTGCTTTGCTGTCCGATCCGAGTACTACAGGGAGTAAACAACTTCAGATTCCCCGGAATGGAATCAGTAGTGGCTCGCTCGTTCGTCCCTACTACCTCGGTTAACGACAGGTTTAGCAGCCGACCCTGAGGCAGCGCAGATCGCCAGATCGTGCGCCGATGGACAGGAGGGCCCGGGGCCGCACGCGCAGGCGCAGGAGGCATGGAGTAGTAGACCACGCCAGTGTGGGCCCGTGTGTCAGGGGAGAGAATGTGGCGAGCAGCCGATTGGAGGACGGGCGGGGTCCCTCTCATCACGTCATCACCTTAGTTGGAGGCTTGGAGCAGGTCTCAGTCAGGTGTGTGCTGGCTTTGGATGGCTGGTCCATTTGAGGGTCTGTCGAGCGTGCGATACGAGTTCTATGCTTCTTGGATCCACTGAGCGAGGGAGAAGTTTGAGGTTGGTTGATGCAATAACTTCCTCTGCATGAGTTCACTGCATACAACACGTTTTGAAAAATCATCCGTCACACCCTACTTTTGATACGCCTGCAACGACGAAAGACTACGAGATGAACTGAACTTGTGTGGAATTGTAACACTCCTTTCAGCGTCAAAATAAAGGGTGTATACAAATGTTGATTTAGGCCTAATCGGCCCATGCGCAGCAGTCAGACAGGCCCATTTTACAGACTAAAGTTTCATTTTTTGTTCAGAAATTCACTTCTACACATGCAGGATGCAATACAGATACTCCGTATTAACACAACACATTATTCCTCGAGGAGAAAGAAAAATACAACATCAGCGTCCTTCACTACTGTTCTGGTACTCGAGAGAGTATGAAATTCTGGCACTTCTCAGTTATGCAGTGTATCGTTGTTCAGATCAATAATCCATGTAACTGTGTTTACACAAATATGTCCAAATGGACACAATTAAGCAAGAACAAGCGTTTCCATTTCCAAAGAATGAAAAAAAAAACTACTGTACTTCTACATTTTTGCAACACCACATATCAGTACCAACTTGACCAAGAAAAAGAAAAGAAATTAACAATCTATGCACAGAGGTTACCTATCATTATCAACTACCTAAGTATACCTATACAAAGACAGTCTGAACTTGCGAAGTTCCAAAATGGCCAGTATCGCAGTCACAGTTGCCATCGAGTTTACCAGCAAATGCAAACCTACGAGTCCTTTTTTTTTCCACGTGATATAGTTTGAATTTACCTTCTCGCAAAGTAGAATCGTTAGCTTTTTACAGCCCAGCGGCGACCCCTGATCTCATATCCATCAGAAGCTTGATCACCACCTCCCCAGCTGTCCGCAGTAGCAGCTGAGCTCATAACTCTGCGATGTTTTTTGCCCTTTGTGACACCACTGTCACTAGTGCTTCCGCTTAATAATGGATCATCAATCCCACGAACAGGTCTCTCTGGTGTTGCTGCACTCACCCAGTTGTCATCCTGGCTTTTCTTACGCTTATCATTCCTTTTCATCAATTTATCAAAGCGCTTCTCCACTGGCCGCACTGCTTGGTTAACAGTGAATTTGAAATCCTTGATCACCTAAGTTAATGGGGAGAAGAAAACACGACAAAGCATGGAAATTATGCTCACAAACATATTCTGCAAACCCACACAACCCATAAATTACATAATAGAAGAGAACATATTAGACCGTGTCAAGGTAAGATTTATTCTACTGGTTCAAAAAAATTCAAAGCCCAACCTAATAATGTATAAAGAGAGGAAATTTGTCGGTAGTGCTCAGAAAGAAGATTTGGTCCCAGAACTCACATATTCTCCACTGCCGACAACGAAGTCCCGAACACTTTCTTTTATGTTTGTCACGCTTCTCTCATCTGGTTCCAACTGTGGAAGCTTCATTTTGGTAGGCCGGTTGCTTTCCTTAATTTCAAAAGGGTCCACAGGGTCAGAGGACACATAGTCCCCAAGTACAGAAATGTTTCCAGGTGACTGATTAGTTAAGAGTGCATAGGGCTTGGCTGGGAACACATAGAGGTGAACAACTGAAGCAATGCCCATCTGTCCTGGAGGAAGACATGGTGCTATCAGATATCTACAACTAGCCACATAAACATGAAAGAAATGGATTCTTTTAAGCAAAGGCGAATATATCTATACCTAATAATAAAAAGGCAAAATTTCCGCCATAACTTTTTTTCTGCCATAACTTTTTTTTCTGCCTCTTTTTCCACTCCGGTATGCTTGTATATATTTTTTCCTATTCCAGTCCGGGTTCTATTCCACTCCGGGTTCTATTCGTATGATTTTTTTTCCTATATTCTTTTTTCCGTCCTCCAATCTGCCCTTCTCAGAGTCTGTATCAAATTAGGATAGGACTCAAAACTAATCGATAAATTATTTATCTATCTATACCTATAATAATAAAGAGGCAAAATTTCTCTCCACGTATTTTTTTTGTCCGGCCATCCCTTAACTAACTTTGTGAATGTGGAAAACCACCTATAGCCCTTCTCTATATATAACTAGGAGTCCTAATCCAATTAGATCTCTCCGATTTCTTGTGAATAGGAATCTTAATCCAACCACCACCACCACAACAACAACAACAAAGCCTTTAAGTCCTAAACAAGTTGGGGTAGGCTAGAGTTGAAACCCAGCAGAAGCAATCAAGGTTCAGACACGTGAATAACTGTTTTCCAAGCACTCCTATCTAAGGCTAAGTCTTTGGGTATATTCTATCCTTTCAAGTCTCTTTTTATTGCCTCTACCCAAATCAACTTCGGTCTTCCTCTGCCTCTCTTCACGTTACTATCTTGACTTAGGATTCCACTACGCACCGGTGCCTCTGGAGGTCTCCGTTGGACATGTCCAAACCATCTCAACCGGTGTTGGACAAGCTTTTCTTCAATTGGTGCTACCCCTAATATATCACGTGTATCATCGTTCCGAACTCGATCCCTTCTTGTATGACCGCAAATCCAACGCAACATACGCATTTACGCAACACTTATCTGTTGAACATGTCGTGTTTTCGTAAGCCAACATTCTGCACCATACAACATAGCAAGTCTAATCGTCGTCCTATAAAACTTGTCTTTTAGCTTCTGTGGTACCCTTTTGTCACATAGGACACCAGATGCTTGGTGCCACTTTATCCACCCTGCTTTGATTTTATGGCTAACATCTTCATCAATATCCCCGTCTCTCTGTAGCATTGATCCTAAATATCAAAATGTATCCTTCCTAGGCACTACTTGACCTTCCAAACTAATATCTTCCTCCTCCCGAGTAGTAGTGCCGAAGTCACATCTCATATACTCAGTTTTAGTTCTACTGAGTCTAAAACCTTTGGACTCCAAAGTCTTCCGCCATAACTCCCTGTCCGACTTTCATCAACTAGCACTACATCGTCCGCGAAAAGCATACACCAAGGGATGTCCCCTTGTATATCCCTTGTGACCTCATCCATCACTAAGGCAAACAGATAAGGGCTCAAAGCTGACCCTTAATATAGTCCTATCCTAATCGGGGAGTTAATAGGAATCTTAATCCAAATAGGAAAAATATAATAATATGGACAACTAGGAATCCTATATTAATCCAATTAGATCTCTCCAACTCCAAATAACCGGAATAGGAATCTTAATCCAATTATAAAAATATAAGAATAGAAATCTAATAAAAAGGAAAGAAGGGTAGAATTTCTTTGTTTAGTTTCTTTTTTGTTCAGCGAGGAAACCGCCAACACCTATAAAAAAAACGGAAAAAATACAAGCCTACTCGTACACCTGTGGGAAAAAAGCAAAAAATACAAGCCTAGCCAAGGATTGTACCCAGATCCCATATATATAAATTATATAAATAAATAAATAACAGAAAATCATATAAATTATAATAAATAGATAAATAATAGAAAACCGCACCACATGCTTTATATGATCTATGATAAAAAATTCTATTCAACGAGTAGTTAACACCTTAGAGTTTACGGGACAAAAGAAGTGTAAAACCATGGCATTGCATGTATTAGATTAATCTGCATATTATATATATATAATATAAAATATCTAATGTCCATGTTAGAGAAAGCCGCATCCATGCATGGTAGAGAGTTTGATTCAAAACGAAATGAAATTGATGATGCAATCACTGTCTAGAGTCTGATTCTAAGACAAAACACATCTATACAAGTTTGTAGGCCTAAACATAATTAACCAAAACCGAAAGAACCGGAAACGAAAAATTTGGTTCCTGATATTGAGGAACCGCAATAACCGAAGAAAATTCGGTTTGACAAATTTTTATGAGTCCTTCAAAAGAGTCACCAAACTCGATATCTACCAACACATGGATACTATAAAGTTAAAGTTATGTTATCATTATGGGTACATCTTTGTGCCTTATGATTAAAGAAAAAAAATTCTAGCAAGATTTGTTTTACCTTAACATTAGATAGTTTTTTCCGTTGCAACGCACGGGCATATTTGCTAGTATAATAAAAAGACACTCTGGAAGGATGAATACCTCTATGCAAATAATGAAATCTTGAATGCTTGATTTTAACTCCAAGCTCTGGGCTAAAGGACTTCTAAGAAGGCCCAAAGCATACATTATTGCAATCACCACACCTTGCCACCAAGTCAAGAATACTATCGATTTGAAAGAAAGAAATTTAGCCAGAGGCTTTATAGGTGCCAATTCGTCCTTGGTAGCTGTATACCATGCTACTAGACAGTACAGGGCCCAATATTGACTAAAGTTGAGAACTGCAGCAAAGTAAGGGTACCTGCATCACAAATATATGCGTTGGGGTTTTAGAACAAAATGTAAAAAGAGGATATGAAATAACTGATTTAGCTATCTCAACATTGGTTCATTCATAATGAAAAACGAGCAATTAAGATGTGATTTTTTCCCCAATGAAAGCATGACATAGTACAGTGGAGAAAACCCCCACATCGTCCGCATCAGGCAGCACCCATATCCCCTGTCAGCACCCCTCCCTCAACCCTATCGCTGCCTCTGCCGCCGCCAGAGCTGCCTGCCAAAGGCCTGGCGAGCAGTGAGGAGGATGGTGGCGAGGCCCTCTCAGCCCTCTCCCCTGCACCTTCTCCCCTCCCTTCCCTTTCCTTCCTCCCCCTCCTCTCTTCTGCTCCTGTGGCATTTGGTGGTTTGGCATCAGGGTTGGCCAGATCAACTTGGGGGGCGTCGATGGCCTGGAGGGCAGATCCACTGTTCCCCGGTGCCGTTGGCTTCTTGAATGCTTCGCTAGGCTATTCCAGCTCTGTGGCTTGGCGCTTTCCATCTGGTTTGATGCCACTCTTTTTCCTTGTTAGTTTTTGGTTTTGTGCAGACAGCTTTGAGTAGTTGCCCTGATGTTTGGACTAGCATAGTTGTCCCGGCGTGCTTAGCCGGTGAATTTGTGCAGAGATAGTTGTAAGTTGTGTTCAGTGATGCTCTTCTAGGTGAGTTGTGATGCCAAGCGATTGGATTGTCGGCTTTTGGTCTTTCGACTGGAGGTGTCAGGTGTGTACCCCTAGTTGTACGGTTGGAGCACTGAAGTTGTGTGGGGATGATTGTGTACCCCGAGTTGTGTTCTACAAATCAAGTTGTTCGTGGTTTGTACCCCTAGTTGTGCGGTTTTTGGGACCAGATTCCCTTATAAACTGGGCCAATTGTCTTCTTCTAATAATATTTTCAGCAAAGCAAAATCATTTGCCGTCTTTTCAAAAAAAAAAGGAGCAGTACATGTATCATAAGGCTGACGTGGCAATTCCATTCAACAAACATAGCTTGCGCATAAACAAAAACCAATGTAAGGAAGATGTAATTTTCAGATTTGAAGACAGAACTAGAAAGGAAATGTTTGGCTTACCCACATCGTAAATTGAATTCTCCATCACAATAAACACCAAAAGGTTCTAGAAGAAGAGATAATGTAGCTGTGAGGGTTTTTATGATCACCTGCAGGTGCAAAAAGGACATAACTAAGTCTTATTTTTGACTTCTCAGATAAAAGAATTTGCAAGGGCTTGTGGAAATACATATTGGAAGATTCCAAATTTGATAATCAGGTAGAACCGTGTCCCCAATCTCCAGGGCTTCAATACAAAATTTACAGGAAAATGATGGTGTATGATTCCCTTCTCAGATGCATGATGCAGTAGAGGCTGCCCAGAACCAGAGCCACCTTCCCTCTTCAAAAAAGCTATTGTTTTATCTTCCCCACCTACATTTGATCAGACATAATAAACGCACACAAATGAAGAGAACAAAATATGAAAGCTGCAAGTGCACCAAACAATATATATCATGAAGTGTATCAGAAAGACAAATGTAAGGGTTTGATTGTTTTAGCTGAAGATTGTGAAAAGCACCTTGTAGATTTTAAAGGCTGGTGGAAACCAGATTGCAGATTGCTGTAATCCGGTATTGAAATATAGGGGTTTCTTTTAGCCTTGGATTTTAAAATTACAATCTAGCAATTGCAAGCTGAAACAGTATCTGGACTACAAAGAGAAATGATATAAGTAGACTGCTGCCTGCCTGCCACTGGACAATATTTGACTCTGAAACAGTGCCTCGATTTTGCTAATGCTACAGTAACCTTATGATGAACTACCTGATATTCTTAGCATCTAGTGTAATAAATAAGATTGCGCCCCCGAATTACAACACATTGATGCGACTCCAGTATGCACGACGGCAGGCCCACAGTGGTACATACAAGAAGCTAATTTATTAGGACAAAAAAGATTGCATTGTTCAAAATTATGTTACATTCCTGCTCTTTGAAATAACACTCCATATGCAAAAGCAAAATACAGTGACAGCTAGAAGTAAGAACACAACACTACATGTATTCTAAGAAAGCAATGTCTATAGGCATAACTTACCTAAACATGCAGTAATATATCTTCCAAAGCAGTACATTGCAAATGCTTCATAACCATCACGTAGGATGCCACAGTAAACACTTGTATTTGGATTTATCAAAGAAATATACTGTTCCAAAAGAAGAATATTAGACACGCTGATGGAGTAACGTAGCACATAAATAAAGTGTTTTAGAGGCCTTACCGACTCAATTGCATAGCAAGGGACCATGAGAATAACACCCAGTACAAATTTCTGTTCCTGTAGAAGTAGAACAGAACCTAAAACAGTGAAAATTATGCTTTGCGATGGTTCTTGATAAACAGAATTATGTAAAAAAATGATGATAGGACTGCAAAAATAGAAACTAGAAACCTCTGGATTGTTGTATGCTGAGAGATGCTCAAATATTAGGTACATGGAGAGTGAAAGCGCAAGCAGCATGAAGAACCCAGCAACTAAAGTAGCCCATATGGGTGCGGAGTATTGTGCCATCAAGGGCACTAGGAGCCCAATATTGACCCTCATGGTGACAGACAACACTTCTTTGAACCCGTATGCTTTCAAAGTCCGTCAGCATCATCCAACATCACCTTCCTGACCGAAAGCTGGCACTTCAATTCAAATTAACGGGATCAAACCTCCTGGATCCAGACGCCCAGTCTCTGCAATGTGAGCTCAAAAGTGTGAAATCCTGAACCTGGGAAATTCATTCCCACGGACTGGTCGATGATCCATGAATGAAGCACAAAACATCCAAACGCAAACAATCTAACTAGTCCCGTAGAGTTGATAATGAACTGAATACAGTACAACTACATTGAGACCACCAACACGACCAACCCCACCAAAAACCTAGGCAACGAAAAGGGGTTGCAACCGACCAAAATTAAACACGAAACCGCATCAGATCGCTCAATCTCCTTCGAGAAGAACCAGAAGGAACGCGCAGCTACGTGACGGGCAAGAGAACCTCCCGTGGGGCATGGCAGCATGAATTTGAAGGAATTGAAAGGAACAGAGGAGCTCGAAGGAAACCTGAGCCGACGACTCGCCCAACCGGCTGTGGGAATGGGTCGGAGAGGCTGCCCCGTGCTGATTCCCCTGTTGGATCGAGGTGATTCGAGCGTCGCTGCGCGTGATTTCCCGCGAGACGGACGGGGAGGTGGAAAAGGGGAGCAAATCGCGAGCGCGAATCGTGACGGCGTCGCCCCCTCTGTTCCCTCTTCTCTTTCCAGTGGACCCCGCTGGCGGAAAGGCAAGGACGTGACGCCAATTGGCTTTTGCGCAGGCGGGCGTGGGGGCGTGAGCGTAGCTGGGGGAACGGGGAGTCGGGGAGTCCGGGCCGAGCTGACTCTGGACAGGACAGCTTCATGGGCCGTAGCCCACATTTTGACAGCCGAAACTCGGTCTCTTCTAATAACGGGTTTAACTTTTCTCTGCAAACTTTAAAACCAACGTGACAGCCAAAACATGAACGTGAAAGTTAAAGAATAAAGATAGACTAAACAACCACGTGTAAATAAAAGTGATCAAATTTGAATTAAATTGGTCAAATTTGCAAAAATGAAAATTACAGAAAAACCACCCTCAAGCTAGCTTCTCTATAAACATGAACACCGTTTAAACCGGTTTTGGTAGTCCAAGGTCAAATGGAGATTTTCCTTTGGAGGCTCATCCAATCTCAAAACTTATAAATTATGTGTGTGTTTGCTACTAAGATAAGATTATCATCCTTTATTTATATGACAAGATCATAGACGATCAGCGTTCTAGGTAGAACAAGCGTCAAATCGATCTCGCCGTTTAGAGCTTCCTCCGTGTATCTCAACCATGTGCAGCTCAAACGATCTAGCTCTTGCTAGTGCCTTGATCCGATTTAGCATCAACAGCCAGACATCTTATAAGTTATATCTCTTTCGTATGAAGGCCGGTTTGTTTTTTTAATTAAATAATCTGTAAATACTAGACAAGAATTTTAAATCATAGAAAACATCTCTAAACTTTTTAAAATTCCCAAAAAAGAATTAAAGATTTAGATTTGAAAATTTCAAATAAAATATTTAGATTCACAAAAAACATCTTTGGAAACTTCGAAAAATGAGGTTTACCTCTAGGAAAATAAGAAAAAATGTATAGAAAAATCTAGAAAATGTTTAAAACAAATGTATATTATGTTTTAAAAACTTTGCATGGCAAGACAGATTTCAAATATCTGGCTGCGCGTCTGCGCTACATTTGAGTGGCACCGCTCCACTAAGACCGGCGAGGGGCGGCATCAGTCACGTGCCCACGTTCAAATGTCAAATGAGAGAACAAGGTTCCAACAACATCGACACCATCAAGTGAACATCGAAATGAGAGAACATTTTGGACACCATTTGATTCAGAAATTGTTTTCTTTACAAGGTTCCAACAGCATTCCTGAACAGGACAGTTCGTTATTAGCCGCAGTATAACTGCACGACCTGACCGACCGTCACTCGTCATTCAGGGCATAGATAAAAAAAAAACAGTTAATCATAACTCTCCAAGGAAATTCGATGCGCTTTTGGGCAACATCAACACGATGTTTTCTGCATCTTGTTCACGGAGTATGCTAAAAACTTAAAAAATCCACCACCCAGTTGAATAGGGCGATTCAACTAGATTGCACCTGAAGGAGGCGGTGTCCCTCCTGGCTCCAGCAGGAACTGCGCAGGCAAAGTCTTGGCCGCGCACCCGAACTTGTAGGTACTGTACTTCCTGTGCACGCCAGTGAGCTTGCCAGTTCCAGCCTTCTGGTGAAAGTCGACCATCATCCTCGAGCACTCCCTGAGAGAACAGCAAAAGATACACAGAAAGTCAGGATACAGATGCTTGTAAATGCAGTGAGGAAGTGACTTGAAATGGACTTACAGGAGTTGGTCGCTAGTGTATCTGCTATGTGACTCGCAAACCTTTGTCCAGTGAGGGCAATGATTAATAGCACATTGTGCAGTATAAACCGCAGCAGCAGCCAGATGCGAAGGCCGATAATTCAGCATTTGATATTCTACCAAGCAGAGCTCCAGCATGAAAAATGACACTAGCTCAAGCTGCGAGATACAACAGTGGGCAGTGTCAATCGTAAAACCAAAAGATCACTACTACTGGTGTTTTGTTTATCCAAGTAGACAAAAAGAAGATCAGAGTTTAGTGATATTTCACTTGTTTATCTGCATCTGCAGCTTTCAGAAACCTCTTCAAGAAGACATAAGGTGTTGGAACAGACATGTTGAATTGCAGCGTGTTCAGAATCAACTTTTCCTGCTCAATCAGAAGATTTTCAACTCTTAGCCAAAAATAACAAATAATCACTATAATATAAAAGAAGAAAGAATGCAAGGGTATGCAAAACATGGAGAAATCATCCGAAAGATTACAATTGACATGGGAAAGGATAGAGTTGCATTTTTGCAGTAATAATCTTTGTCTGCTTTAAGTAAATGTTATTTACTCACTAAAGCAGTATATGGATATCATCATGATCAAGTGTACACCATCTTCTAAAAAAAGAAGACTGTGCAAGGATTTGCAGAAGTGCGAGAAATAATTCAAAAGATTACAAATTGACCAACTCTGTCATGTTGCACTTATGTAGAAAGGATATAATTACAATTTTGCAGTAAAAGATCCATGTCTGCTGTAAGGAAATGTTACTTATTTGCTGATGTAGTATGGATCCTAATCTATGATCATTGTACGTTTAGATAATGCAATATAAAAGAACCAAGAATGAATTCAGTGTGAGTGCAAATTGTATTTAGTGGATTACCATTTCTAGAATTTGCCCTTTTGTGTAGGCACGGTCAGAAATGAGCACAAGGTCCTCAACAACTGGAACTGAGACCTCCTCATATTTGCAAGCAAGAAGCATAGCTGTGACTCCAACCAGTTGTAGCTTCTTCCTTGGAACCACTTCCTTTTCCAAGAATCTATCTATTATGTTTACCGTAAGAAAGAGCGTCTCATCCATCAGGTCAAACTTGTAGTGAACCTGGCAAAAGGATCAGTAAAAATATTAAAACATGCAGTTTCAGATCAGAACAATTTGTAAGGACCATGCTTTTTGTACCTCAATCAGCCAGTCAATCAGAATCGCTCTCATCTTTGAGTTTATATCTTGTTGACTGGACATGTAATCAGGCCTTACACAACTCTTAGCCTGCATAAAGCACCACATTGGTAATACTGAAAAGATAATAAAAGCTGCAATAGAAAAATTCCAAGATAGTAGAAGCCTGCATAAGTCTTTGTGAATGTAAGGATACTGTCTGCAATAAGTTTTCATTCTGGTGACCACGATTTGCTTCAAAAATACTGAAGGAACCAATTTTAGTAGTACAAAGACATTATGAACTGTTGTAGCTTTCACAGTTGTATAACAGATGAAGTGGTTCCAATCGTACAAGTATTATGTAGTGATGATTTTAGCGCAGCATAACTTTGCAATGTGTTGCACATGACAACTAGCACAATAGTTACCTACTCCTGGCTGTGAGGTGGACCAATGTGCTATATCAGTATCACTTGATTCAAAACATACTGACATTTTTTTACCTAGTTGCTTAAAGTGCATAAAAGATACTAATCAGCGTTAGACATACATTTCCACATTATACCATACTGCAGTTAAGATTCTTGTCTGAAATAGAATGGTCCTTACAGGTTTCCGGTCTAATTTATTCAGTTTCGCAAGGAACTGGTTCATTCTTATAAGCACATTATAGATGAAGCATCTGCGCATTCGTGATATTCATGCAAAAGTTCAGAATTCATGATTTGAGATTATCTACCAAAAAGGAACAAGATAAGCATCGTCTGACAATAAACCACCTCATTTTCTCTGTAGAACTTGTAAAGCTCTTCAACATATTCTGTTGCTGCAAGCGGGTTCCCCGAGTCTGCACTGTCAATATCCATGAGCGATTCATCTTGGTTCATCTCCTTGTTCTCTGTCTGCATTGCCAAACATAACAGTAAGCCAGAGCCATGACAAAGATGCCCAAAACCCATCCCTTTCTGAGCAAGAGCAAAAATCAGAAGTGCAAATACCATGTCGATGTCACTATCACTATCGTCTACCGGCTCGTAGAGTTCCACGTCGATATCAAAGGTGACATCGCCGATTGATTCCTTCTGTTGATCAACTCCGGGTTCTAGATCAGTTAGGATCGGCTGACATTCAGGTTGCTCTTTGCTCGCCAAGGAGGCGGCAAATTTCCTGAACAACCAAAGCAATACCCAGATCAAATCAAAGCCTGCAAGAAACGTCAGAGGTGCAAGAACAGCTAGCACGCGTCCTAACCTTGTCATGGGCCGGCTGCTTGGCAACTCTGTCTTCTTTTCGTCCCTTCTCTTCCTGGAGAGAAGAAAGGAACGCCACGGTTAAACAGATTTGGACACCAAGAACCACGAAAAAGACACGATCTTGGGGCAGGAGATTACTGCAGCATGGGCTTCTTGGCGACGGCGCAGGGGTACGGGGCAACCCCGACGAGGTTCTTGATGTCCGTGAGCGCGCGCCGGCTCCCCATCTCTGCACAAATCAGGAGATCAGAAACCATGGACTCGCGACGCAGCAAACAATCCAAGAAGAGATCAGCCCGGGCCGCCGCCCGCACCCACCTCGGACGCCTGGCGCGGGCTTCCCCGCCGCTGGCCTCCTGTTCTCATCAGCCGCCCTCGCCGCCATCGTCCCCGACGCCGACCTGCACACAGCACACTGCGGCGGCTCAGGATTCCATTCAAGAAACGGCCCCCGATTCCCGTGGAGAGAGCGCAGCGCAGCGATTCGTCAAGCGCACCCGCAGTAGTAGGAGGAGGAGACGGATCGGCCGGCCTGTCGATCCAGCCGAGACGCGGCGGCGGTGCCTTACGGACGCAGGAGCCCCGGAGCGACGCGGACCATACGACGAATGCAGGGGGCGGCGGCGGCGTTAATAATAACACAACCAGAGCAACGGCTCTCTAGTCCTACTCTCTCTCTATCCTCTCTGGCCGCCTCCTTGGGATTCGAAGGAGGAGAGAGATAGAGAGGAAGGATTGGAAAGATTTTGGAGCGGGTTTTATTTTGTTTTTGGTTTGTTCTTGGAGAAGAAATCGGAAGAGAGCGTTGAGAGGGAAGGGGGCTGGGGTTTGTCTAGGGGAGAATTTAGGTGCGGCGAGGCTGCGTGAGAGGGAAGGGGTTTGAAAGGGGGAAAAGCAGGCCAACGGCTAGTGGGCCGCTGGACCGGACAGCTCGATAAGGGCCGGCCGTCTGCCCGTCTGTAACGGTCGCCTCCCCTCTCCAACGGGCATGCACGTGCACGTGTGTGTTTCAAACAGACGGCTCCGGTTGCGCTCTGCGCGGCTACGCCGGTGTCGTCCGACCCGGGCTAGGCTCGCGGACGTTTGGGCTTGGGCCGGTCAGGAGGCTCCGTACCTCACCCCACTGACCGGTGGCCCGTGGTTCTGTGGTGCGCGCTTCGCAGCGACGCGCGGCAGCATCACCGCATTCGTTTGGGCGCTATCATTCGTAGATGATCGTAAATTTTCAAACCGAAACGATATTTTCTCTCACACAAATCAACCAAGCCAGATCTTTTCACGAACAATCGAACAAACCACCAACCGAGCGAATTTGCATGTTGGTGGACATGGGGATCCACTTGTAACCGGGTAGCGTGAGCGACTCCGAGTCGTGTCTCTCGTCACTCACGCCCGACGCCCCTCCCAGTCGACCTCGACCCCCCGCTCGCCGCTCCGCTCCAGCGCTCCACTGACCTAGGTGCGATCGGACTGACGGGATCATGTGGTCCGGTGAGAAGCCGCGAGACAGGAGAAAGGAGATGATGGGCCTGCGCTGGGAGCCGCTTGGCAGAGACTAGCGACGGCTCATCTGATGGCCTCTCATGTTCTAGTTGCATGCACCATCTGTTTGAATAGGGACCAAGAGGGAACGGGTATTTATAGTTCCTAGCTAGCTTCCAGTGTAAATGGAGTAATTCCTATTTGATTCCCACTAGAATCTGTACAAAATTTTAACGTCTAGATGAGAAAAAGTGATTTTACGGAGAAACTGCTCGACGCTACCAAACGGCCCTAAGATCGCGTGACTTTCAGATTTGTCATTAAATTATTTGGTAGGTATAGCGCATAGAGTAAATTTCACTAGCGGTTCTTAAACTTGTCTCGAGTTCTCATCCAGTCTCCGGTACTTTCAAATTACATATTTAGCTCCCTAAACTTGTTCTAAGTTCTCATCCAGGTCCCAGTACCTTTAAATTGCGCATTTAGTTCCTCAAACTTGCCCCAAGTTCTCATACAGGTCCCGATACTTTTAAATTACACACTCAGGGCCCTAAAGGTGTATTGTTGTACTATTATGGGAGTGTGGGGAACTAAGTGTGAATAGATGGTCAGAATGAGCATGAGCTTCTGCTCGACGAGGGAGCGAAATGACTATGGTGGTGGCGGTAGTGCTGTTGAAGGCGATTGCCACGAGGCAAAGGTCGATGCCATGGTGAGGTGGAGCAGGAGCAAGTCAAGCGGAATTGAGGAGGGCCATAGAGGCAAAGGCTCGACTGGGACGTGTGGTAGGGCAAGCACAACAAGGACGGTCAAGCAACGAAGCAGGTCCTAGGAAGCTAGTTCTGCACATGCAATGCATTGTGTGCGGAGAATATGGACCAAAATAGTACAATAATACAATTTTAGAGAATTGGGCATGTATTTTTTAAGTCCTAAGACTGAGATGAGAACTTGGGACAAGTTTAGGAAGCTAAATGCATGATTCGGGACTTGAATGAGAACTTGAGACAAGCTTAGGGAGCTAAACGTACAATTTAGAAGTACCAGGACCTGGACGAGAACCCCTAACAAGTTTAGGGAGTTAAATGTGTAGTTTAAAAGTACCGGGATCTAGTTTAAAAGTACCGGGATCTAGATAAGAACTTGAGACAAGTTCGAGGACTATCAGTGAAATTTACTCTAGCACGCTGCTCCACTGTCACTGTCCTTTTGATTGAGACCTTGTTTAGTTCCTCCCCCTAGAATTTACTCTCTATCACATCGAATGTTTGGACACATGCATGTAGTATTAAGTATAGACTAAAAAATAACTAATTACATAGATTGCGACTAATTTCGAGACGAAATTTTTAAGCCTAATTAGTCTATAATTTGACAATGTGGTACTACAGTAAATATGTGCTAATGATAGATTAATTAGACTTAATAAATTTGTCTCCCGGATTACTGTGGACTTCTGTAATTTATTTTATTATTATTATTCTAACACTTCCGTATCATATTCGAGGTGACATCGCTAGATTTAAAGACCACCTGATCGCCGCTGCGCATGAAGCCATGTACTGGATTTGAAACCTAGCTCTAGTGGCAGAGCCTAGGCCTAAGTGAGCGGGCCGCGGGCGCATGTATCTGAGGCCATGTTTAGTTCCGGCCGGATTCGGCGTCACCGGAAACCTAGGGCACTGTATCGGCATTGTAGCGCATTGTAGTATTTCGTTTGTATTTGGTAATAATTATCCAATCGTTGACTAATTAGGCTCAAAACGTTCGTCTCGCAAAGTACAACCAAACTGTGCAATTAGTTTTTGATTTCGTCAACATTTAGTACTCCATACATGTACCGCAAATTTGATGTGACGAAAAATATTCTTTTTACATAGGGTCAAATTCAGGAATTTGGGGAACTAAACGTGGCCTGACATACGTAATGCAGCTGCAGTACGATCAGAGTCTCAGAGACTCGTCCCAATCAGAAAATAAACATAGTACGGTCAGCTGTCAATAAATACTATAGCAGTGGATTTTATTTCAGTCAATGATGATTTCAGTTCAGTATCCAGTTTAGCAGATATACCATCAACTGTGGTAAAATATTTGGCATGATTTACGGATTATGGGTTCTGGAGCACACAACCACAATTGCAGCTAGTGCTCGAGGATTATCTTATCATTGACGGTCCTCATGAGGTTTCCTATTGCACCATGACAAAGGGTTTGAATTCACCCAAGCCATCGCCATAGATTTGCTTCAAACGAGACGGTGCAGCAAGAAGCTGTTGTTGCGCCGCCATCAGCAGTCTTTAGGGCTGTGCTAATGGCGTGTCACGGTGGCACAGCATGTGGGTGCCGACGGATGGGGTTCAGAAGGGATCGTGAAGGTCACGTGAAAAATCCACCATTCCATTGGGTTCAGAAAATCTTACCAAATCTACAGTCTACTAAACAATGAGATTTGTTTGACTGTGCGGTCTCCAGCTACAGCATGTGTCTGGACAACGCCAGAAACATCACACTTGTTCCATGTGATCCATTGTGCATATGCTAGGCTAGAACGGAGCACGACGCATGTGACTATAAAAACAAGCCTTACCAGTACCAGCATACGGAACGAAGACACAAGCTCAATGCCACAGCAACACCAAAACAGCAGCACTACTCTCTAGTCTCGAGTCTTGGTGACACTCTGACACATAAACAAACCAGCGGACTGCAGCCAGCTAGTTACACCGAGCCCAATTCGCCTCTTAGTTTCCTTCCCCGCCATGTGTAGCACCAAATAACCTAGTTATGCTAACATGGATATGTACAATATTTTTCTACGGATCTGTAAGACTGCTTTCACCTTCAGCAAATGCTGTACACCTCACTGCTGCTCCTGCACTGGGACAGATGGATATACATGTACATGGACGCAGAGAGGAAGCACCAAACTAGCCTATTTCAATTTTTGAGTATGTAACTCAAATAAAATCCTGTCAAGTCCGCTCGGTTGAATCTGAAGGTGGTTGACTTTGTTCTATTGGCTTCCCCGATTTTGGAGGAGGCCCACATAAACTCAAAACGACCTGAAAGATTTAGTAATTTATGGGTGAAGTTCTTTTATGGGATTCTGTGGAAACAATAAGAGATGCCAGACAAATTATCTAGATCCTAACCGGTAGGAAGATAAGCCCATGCAGGAATCCAATTATGACAAGCGCCAAATACATTTGGAAGTAATAGACCTGTAGTCATATTGACATGATAAATGTGCAATTCAAGCTAATATGTAACTGAAATTTTAGGTTCAATGTGGATTCAGAAGTAGGTACCACAAAAACTTCAGATTTCGCAAAACGTAGGACAATAACTCCCACAAGTTTGGTCAAGGTGATTCCACTGAAACGCCAAAAAGTGTGTCAGATTATGATAATAAATATTGCACTGAAGTGTAGATATAATAACAAGCAAATCCAGTTGAGGCCAGTTTTAAGTCAAATTTTAACATCTAACAGTTGTTGTAAAAACACTTAACCAGGCACATGAATGCATAAATTCAATCAACCAAGGATAATGTAAAATCAATTAAAGTGTTCCACTGATTAAAGCTTAAATCTTCCTCCTGTTTCTTATTTCCTTAGGTGAATGCAATCTCTAACCTGAATACAGACGCACCCATCGTGGATAGAGCCTGCCTTGCACGAGTTTCTCTGTCCCCAGTGCCAATCTATAATAAAACAATAAGAGAAACCAAGTGTTAAGTCATGGTGTGTGCTCTGGAAAAGAACAGCTAACAAACACTTAACCTAAATATATTTGTTTAGAAGTACGTTTATATCAGGAAAAAAAGCTATGCAGTTCTGTTTTAATGGGTTGTGTGGCATTAGAATTATCATGTTCCTTGCTATGAGAACTTATGCAGACTGTACACAAAGTATATATAATTGAAATGCTTCCACACTGTCCAAAACTGAATTACTAGATATGATGCAAATACTGGTCAACAGGTTTCATGACAAGTGAAATTGTGTGAAAAATTGTTCAGCAGAAATGGCCTGAAAAATGTGGCATCTTCATGCCAAACCTTTTAGATTCTTCAAATGTAGTATAAAGATGCTAGGGTTAGAACGTCTCAAAAAAAAAATGCTAGGGTTAGAACTTTCCAGTGATTACATAAATCAACAAAATTCAAAGAATTGGGACTGATATTTCCCAATGTACAATGCACCTACCATAAAGGCATGCGTGATATGAACACAGAACTCGACAGCGATTCCTATAGACATAACAAGGTTTACAACAGCAATTGCATTGAGCTGAATACCAAGGATGGCCATCACCCCCTGCAAAACAATTTCAGGGCAAAAAGGAACATATAAATTAGAGTAAACGGTAATTTAGCACTGCAAAAGAATAGAATGAATATCATTACTAGGGGTGTAAAATTGTACTGTGATTCCCTAACATCATATAGACTAGGGTTATATTATATATACAAATATCCAGGAGTGCAGTACATGCCAATATTGGCAGGTGATGTAAAGGGGGTATTTTTAGATTCACTTATAAAGGTTTCCACTTTTATATTTCAGCACGATTATTACATGTTGTAGCATAGCTAGGTAACATATCCACAGGCTTCACCAATGGTTGCGAATCCTATAATTTACTCAGTGGCCTCTAACCAAAAAAAACGGCCAACCTAGGGGGAATATAGGTGGTTTCTTAATTAAGAACAAACAAATAGGCACCCAAATTCGCCTCAACAAGGACCTGAACCTAGGTGGCCCTTGACCAACTGAGCTAGCCTCAATTCTTGATTAGTTCAGCTATCAAACAAATCATACCATGACCCGATAGCCCACATGATTTTAACAGCGTACTTCAAATCTGGTATGTGCATTATATACTCATTAGGAATAAATAATTAAGCTAAACAATTCTCAAAAAGATTCAAACTCCAAGAGTATGCATTCTTAAAAGAGGGTCAAACATACCATGAGATCCAAGACTATCATTGCTAGCACAATTAAAATGATTGCTGAAGCCCATAGACTGAAACCAGGAGAAGATAATGAATATAAGGATCTAATAAATAGAGTACAAATTGGAAATAGCTGGCACTAGGATTATGAATGGACTCAGTCACTCAGCTGACCTGCTGGTAACTATGAAGCAAACAACAAATATGGTACCTGCATTTTTTTTGCACAACGAACATGATCAGATTAAATGCGACAGATATCTTACTACTTCATTATATGATTGTGTCTAGCAGCTAATTCAAAATTAAGAAAATCTATGGAGTAAAAAAAAAGTGGAATAAAACATTCCCCCCTTTTTTTATAGTGGCGATGTATTACTTTCGTTTTCATCTAGGCTATAAATGGAGTGGAAACTTGTAATTTCATGAAGAAAATATAAAGCATTCATTTGTTAAAAAAAACTAATACTGTAACGAAAGATTCAGCTAGAAGCCTAGCTGGATGGGACCACTTCAGCCAGGACATTGTGCAACTGTTCATAACCTGACTGGGACCTCTCGGTCTACCAAAGCCGGGAAGGAACTCACCAGTTTCAAGCAAAATACCCGAAAGTTTCATAAATACTGTCTGGATGACTAACATGTAGCAATCAATTCACTGGAAACTCACTCTAGTACTCTACCAATACCAGTTCAATAAATCATAAAACCAGTCCATATCAATTGGCACTCAACAACCGTTGTTTCTTCTGTGCAATCTGATGAACTAATTCGAGGAGTAAACAATCATATGACAGTCTAGAAAGAATGCTCTATGCTGCGTATTTATATTAAGATACTAATTGAATATATTAGGATTTCTCTTTTATATCAAGAGTTATACTGGGTGAAAATTTCATGAATCCGGATACCTGTGTAATAAATATGTCGCAAGGCAACACTAAATAAAATAACAAATAGCGGATTTAGTTACTAACCAAGGCAAACACATATGTTCATGATAGCTGTCTTCCACACACTCAGGTATTGCTCAAAGAATATATAGAACACAGAATATGGAAAAATATTCATCTGCATGAATAAGATATACCAGAGGGTTGTTAGAAAGTACAACATGGAAAACTCTCAGAACCAACCCTCGCAAAATACTCCCCCAGGTCCAAATTACAGATCACTTTAGCTTTGCCTTAATGACAACTTCTCTAACTGTGACCAAGAATTTAGGAAAAAATATTTACATCTACGACTCTACAAGTTCAAATAAATGCACTATCAAGACATATTTCATGGAGAATTTAATTAAACTAATTTGATGTTGTAGATGTTGGTGCATTTTCTACGAGCTTGGTCAAATGCAGAGAAGTTTGACTTAGGACAAAGCAAAAGTGAACTATAATTTGAACAGAGGGAGTATCAAACTATCATTTCATGCACCTCAGCTGAAAAGATAAAGCTACTAGCTAGCACAATGAGATTTTCTCCAAATAATAAGCAGTAGCTTGGTTGGTTGGTGCTATCAGTAAATTTCTTAACCAGCTAGGAGGTCTCTCCCTATGATAGAGAAAAAAGGAGCATAATCTATCTTATTCTTGAGTTTGCAGCAGGAGAAAGTAGATCAAGAGAACAAACAGTTACACTATATAGTCAGTATCCACTGTCCAACTATCCATACTTGTTATATTTGAAGGCTGTACTTTTTATACTTTTCATTAATATTGTCCTGGTCTAAAAATGTGTTGCAGCCAAGGTACCTGTAAATCTTTGGACATTTTAGAACTGAAGTCCCGGGCAGCTCTCATTGAGTTAACATAGTCACTCTAGGAAGAAGAAAAAGAAAATACTGATTAGTTTTGGCAATGTTGAAAGGAAATTCAGGGATAATCATAATGGGTTGCATGCTAGTTTACTACCTGCTTGTTAAGGGGAGTATGGTATGTTCGGAATGCCGACGCTTGTATAATGCCACTTTCATAACCTGAAAAAGAAAGATTCATCAAGAACACTAGTTCACTACCTGCTTAGTGGAAGTCTATATGTTACACACGATTTCAGATCCTAAAAGACAGTGTAATGATAAGGTACACAATCATAAAACACTACACACACCACTGAGGTCTAAACTTGTTGAATAAGCTCCTTTTCCCCCTTTAGAACAATCACTCGATGGAAGTGCATCAAGAAACCATGGAAGTTTATCTCTGAATTGGGTTGTGGATGGACGCCCATTATCCAAGTCTGAGTGTAGGAAGCACTGAGACAAAAGCATGTCAACTAGATCAGAAACATTTCATTTCAACTCGTGATATATAGTAGTGCATGGATTATGTGAACCATACAATTTAAGCATTTATCCATTGCATATAATAGGACACGGTAGTACAGTGTACAGAAAACAATCATCTGGAATTGATCAATAAAGTAAAAGGCACAGAGATTACAGGTATTACCGTTGTACAGTTACTGCAGGTGCTGCCTGTGATGCAAGAGCCTGAAACCTGATCGTGTTGGCAGCATGGAGGCTGTAAAGTACAGTTTTGAATGTTACTTACCATATTATGAGATGAAAAAGGTGCACTCAAAAAGTTAATTTCTTAGTATAGCAATCGTTGCTACTTCAGTATGTAAAGGGCGTACCCAGTGCAGAGAGCTCCCGCTCTATGCGGGGTCTAGGGAAGGGTGTTAGTGGCAAGCCTTACCCTCGCCTGTGCAATGCGAGGAGACCGCGACTCGAACCCGGGACCTTCCGGTTACAGGTGGTAAGACTCTACCGCTTGCACCAGGCCCGCCCTTCTGCTACTTCAGTATGTGCAGCAATGTATTCTTATGCAGTGACCCACAGGTTTCCTGCGGTGATGAGGCAAGGAAGATGCCTTTTTCTTGTTGCTGCGCTTGCCTACAGTTTGCTCCTCCAAATGTCTACACATTGGAGAAAAGATATTCCATGGAGTGACCAGCTATTGTTTTCTTGGTTCGTGCTAGTAAAAAAAAGGGCAGACCCAGTGCCGGAGGCTCCCACATGAGTGGGGTCTGGGGAAGGGAAAAACGGAAGCAAGCCTTCCCCCGCAAATCTACGGAGAGGCTGCTTCGAACCCACGACCTGGTGACTCAGTGAGACAGCTCCCACCACTGCACCAGGCCTGCCCTTCTTGGTTAGTACTAGTCATCCTTTTTATTTCTCACAGTGAGGGAAGTTTCCAGTGATTCAGATAAGAGTTCTGTTTTGGTCAAATCCAAACAAATATCGTAAGCCAAGCAAGGAAACAGTGTATAACCTGATCATCTGGAGGGCAGTAACTTCCATTCACAAATTTCCTACAGCATCCAAATGCTTCAGGGGACATCCAAATTAGGAAGTCATCAAGCCATGAAGCAGCAGGTTTAGCAATGTAACTGGTCTCAGGGGATAATGATTGTCTTGATATCTGCATTATTGAAAGAATCACGTTGTGCAATGAGCAATCTTCACAACAAAATGAACTGTTGCACCGGATGCTCAGTTTGCAGTGTGCACTCTGCACTGGGCAGCCTTATACTCCATCCGTTCCAAATTATAAGGCGTTTTGCCTTTTCTAGATTCATAGCTTTTGCTATGCACCTAGATATATGTTATGTCTAGATACATGGTAAAAGCTATGAATCTAAAAATGCCAAAGCGTCTTATAATTTGGGACGGAAGAAGTACTAAACAAGCACATATCTGATATATATTGCACTACTAAATTGGGCTAAGAATAATTTACCAATGAATATATTCTGGAACAGAACTTTGTTAAAACACAGGAAAATAATATACCTCATTCAAAAGAGAATTTGAATTACACTGGTTGATTGAACATATTTGATTCGTATGAACCGATGCAGAGCTGGAAAACAATATAAAAGAAACCATAAATCAAGCTTGGCTATCTCTGTTAAGCATGCAACTTAAAAGAGCTTCAGGGGCGCATTCGAGAAAAAGAGGTTCCGGGTGCAATTCGGTGACCTTAAGGATCTCCACTGTCCCTGTTTAGTCCAACAATTTGTACTTGTTTTCCAAAAAGAGCAACTAAATTGTCCCATGTCAAGCAACATAAGAAACTTAGTTTGTTTTTAAAACTTTTTTGCATATCAGGAACAAAAGGATTTGCTACTGCTGTTATTATGCCGATGTCAGGAATGAACGAAACCTGAAATTTTAGTTATTTGGGACATTATTTTTTCTCCATAAGAAAGAAAGAATATATCATATGCAACATTTGTCACAGGAACCAACATGACAGTGAGTTGACCATATCTGAAGAACTAAGGAAGATGGAAGAGTCAATATTACATTTGTTATATTTGCACGTAACGTGACTCTTTTCTTTAAGAAACTTTAGGAGCGCTATTTTTACACATGAATACCTGTAATTGAAGTCCTTCACAACAAAGTATAATGGTGGACCGACTTTCATGTACTTTGCAAGGTCATCAAAATAATCCTGCAAATACAATGATCAGAGTGAGCTAAAGGAAGGTGTCTCAAAAAGCACTTGAAACTCTTTAGTAGGAAACCTGTAAATAGGAATTTCGTGGCAGAACAATTTGCTGCTCCAGTCCTGGTTGCAGTCTAGTAGACAATGCCTAATTAGAACAGAGGAAACACTACAGGTGAGTGATAACTCAACAACTGATTCTTTTGGAGAAAATGCAGTGCATAAGGAGAAATGGTCAGGATGCTCAGTTACAATGAATAAGGCCTAGATCAAAGATGCGGTTAGGAAATGCATGAAACCATAAAACATCAGTGCCAGGCGTGTCCCCATAATGTGATTGTAAGAATTTTTTTAAGAAAAAAAGAGAAAAATGACCCATGCTCTTAGAAGCAGGATATCTTTGCAACTAGATGGTTAGCATATGCTAGTATTGAGATATATTTTCTAAAAATTGGAAACTTGGTAACAAACAAAACCAAAACTTGAAGTGCCTGCCACCATCTTACTTCAGGCTGTAGCTGTTTTATGAATGATGGGGAAAAGGGTGGTGGCAACTGACTCCCTCAGTAATACTCCACACATACATAACCCATGGACTTCTACAGGTTTTGAATGCAACAGTTTTTTTTCTCTCGAACATGCAGGAGAGCAGTGTAATCTTAAGAAAGGGGGGGGGGAGGGATGGGGGGGTCATGTTGTTTAGGACCTCAGTTGTTACTTTGGCAGCTAAGATTTCTAGTAAAGAACCAGAGTTTGAGAGTTAGGAAATTCCAGTCTTATACACACGAACACTACAAGACACCACCCTTGATTTCTGCTCTAATTTCTTAGATCTGCCTGTGTCTCCATCATGCATTCCCTTGCCATCCCAAAGTGTCTTTTGTAATTTTTTCTCATACAATAGTATTTGCAGTAGTGTCCTAACCATGTACATATACTTGATAGCTCTTAGGATGCTGTTGGGTGTTGGCAAGGACTGATATCTAGACTAAATAAAGCTCCCATTTCGACAATGCTCAAACCAATGGATAAGTCATAAGTGCCCTGATCCGCATCACAGCCTTTTAATTCTCTACCTTAAGGAAGTATCACTGTGAAAGCACCTATGATAAGCGCATGAAAATATCATCTCATGCTAATGGATTCCATTTGCATCACTTAGCGTAGGTGCCATGAAGTGCCATTAGCCATTTGGTCAAATTTGTATTAGTGAAAGACCACCTTGTAACATGAAACTAGATTAAAACATGCATAATATATTCCATATTGATGGTCAAAAGGATTTCTAAGAAGTACAAATGGATTTCTTAACAACCATGATGCATGCAATGTAAATCGAAGAAAACTTACTATGCTTGCAAATGTCAATCCTACAAATACAGTGATTACAACGAACTTCACCGTCCGGTAACTGAGAATTGGTCCATGAACGTCCTACCAAAAAAAAGGGCAACTATAAGCCTGCCAAAAGAAGAGGGAGATCTGGGAACCTAAAACATGTCTGAAACTGAAGTATAAAAAACAGGAAAAGAAGACTTAAATGTTTACCCTCATATATCTAGCAAGCAGGTGGAGCCTCTGCTCATCGCCACCTTAAGTTTGCAAGGAAGTAAGAAAAGAAGACAGTTAGTAAAGAACCGAAATTACTTCACATTTAATACATCAGAATCTAGCAAAGCAAATCAAGATCCTAGTTTACTACTCCTACTTACCATCACCAGCACCTGTACTTGGCGTGATTCTCACACAAGGGACACAATCAATCCTTCCATCATGTGCCCTCCTAAAGTCAAATACAATAAGGGCTACGAAGGCTGTCACTTGGAGAAGGAAATCCATAAAGACCGCCAGTGCTGCACAAGATAAAGTAGGTTGGAAAATCCCAAAAGCGACAAGTAGGGATACAATAAGCCAATGTAGAGAAACCAACCAGCAAACATGGAAAACACTCTAGTTGCAGGCATTGGATTGATTGCACTCACAGCAAAAGCTAGTACTTCAGCAAAACTGGCTAAAGTAATGGATGGTCCAACTTCCACCAGTGCATCACTTATCCGCTCTTCCAAGTTTGATTGATCTGGTTGACGTTTGACAGCATGCACAAGGATACACATGTTATCAACACCGACCTAACCACAATGGCAACTGTCAGTTTCTTCATAGTAAATGAAAATCTAGCATTTTCAGAGTATCCATCCTGCAAACTTTGTAATCCTTTCTGTTTATCTATTTGTAGCATGATCACCTACTTCTCAAACAAATTAGAAAACCAATTAAAGACATCAATCAACTACCAAACCCTTCAAGTAAAATAGGCATAATGTAGTCACAACAGCAATATGGATAAAATATGAGTATGATATGGCTGTGGAATTGGCTTTATTAATCTGCTAAGAAGAGTAACAGTGGCAGGGAATGAAGCCTGCTCGCGCTCATGACTCAATTCCTGCTTATTCCCAAAGGTTTAGCCGGCCATTAGTTATAAGGCCGGCAGATCACACTAACAAACTCCACTTGGCTGAGCACACTAACAAACTCCCTAACTTGACTAACAGAAGCTAACTTTAGTAACAAACCCGAACACTCGACAGATTTAAACTAAACTAATCAACCTCAGCCACTGGTGGACGCCATCGAATCATTGCTATTTGACTCGGACCTGTTCTGAAAAAGTCGAGGTATTTCGGATTGTTTGTTGACACGGACAAAGTAAGGGAAAACCTCTGAAAGAATTTCCATATTGACCTTGGACATATAAGAGTTCCTAATCGAATCTTTTAGAAACAAGATCTTTTGTCTCATGGTAGCCTGCTCCAGTCCCCTTACGAAACTTTCGTTATTGGGTTAGCCATACACTTCACATGTTTCTAGTGATTCACATGGCATCATGAGATGATACAAGTCTTGGATAAGAATCTACAATGCACTAGAACGCCAAGATAACTAATCAACCTCAGCCACCTTCTTGCATGCAAGATAACTAATCAACCTCAGCGACTAGTGGACACAGACTTCTTCTTGCGGCGTGCATAGGCTTTGCCTACAAATGTGTCCACAATAGTGGGCAATAGTATGTATCACATGAGCAAGGGGAGGATTACAAACATAAAGATCTACAAGGCCAACATAAGAGGTAAAATCAGACACAAACATTGTTCTGGCTCAGAAACAATTCTTGGAGACACGTTCCTTGAGCATTCAGTATCAACCAATATCTTATATAGTTCATAGTTCATGGGATTCCAATTTTAAGCAGAGGTAGCTCATGGTAAACAAACATTTTAGCAGAAACAATTCAATATTGTACATAAAAGTGCCACAGTGTAACTCAGGTGTAAGAATAAATAGTTTTTTGTTAACAAAAAATTAAAGAAACATAAGGAAAGAACATCATATAAGTTAAGAAAAAAAATCAGTAACTACTGTACAGAAGACTTACAGCCAGCACAAGAAAAGGAATCACTTCCATAATAATAAGGGTGGACTTCACTCCAATAGCACTAAAGAATCCCATTGATCCTAAAACTGAAAGCATCACCAGAACAACACCAGACAAACCAAGCAGGACCTGAAATAAATCTTGTCAAATGTTTGTCATGACCAAATGTACCAAGTGAAAGACATGTTTTGCATTGTTAAGTAAATCAGTATCTGACAAACAAATCGGCTCTGAGTTTCTTTTTGAAGAGCCGATTTGTTTGTCAGATACTCAGAGATTGAACTATTATATAAGAAATTTAAAAGCAGATTGCCTCCTTTTTTTTTAAAAAAAAAGCAGATTGCCTCCTGACAGAAAATTTCAGTTGTCTTTTCTGTGCAATTAAAAGGATAACTGTTTGCCATGGTTACATGCAGTTTTACAGAATAACAAGGGTGGTTGTTTGTTGTTTGAGGAAAATATGTTGTTTGTAAAACGTATGGTATTTCTGGTAAATTTGCAAAATAGTCTACTCAATCTAAAGCACAAAATTGTAGGGATCCACATATGATACTTTTCACTTATATACAATTATTTCAAATCGAGCACAAAACCACATAAAGTATGTTCTGTTCATTTGTATTAGGCACATAAATAAAATATAAGCACTGTATCAAGAATCTAGATACTAGCTGTAAGGTCAACAGCACATCTAAATGAGAATAGATCTCCATGGTGTACAGTTCTATATTACCGTTACAAGGACAAACATGAGGAAAAGTATACCCAAAAGCATGGCAAAGAGCTGAGCGATCATTTTATTGCACTCATACCTTTGATGAAATAAATAGTAACAGCCAACGAGAAGGACGGTCTCCAAGTGTGAATGATATATATGCAAACATCACAATGTAGCTAATCTGATTTCAATCAAAGGAAACAAATAAGAATACATTTATTCATCAATATTAAGGACTTTAGAAGTTTTTCATATAAAAGATATTTACCACTATTGTAATTGCATCAGCTGTACTTTCTCTGTTTAATTCATCTTGGATAGAGCTCTCGGACGAAAAGGACAATGTCAGGTTCTGTGCTAATACAATCGGACGTATTTCCTCCTGAAAAAAAAAATATTTGCCTTCTCGCTCATTGTACATAATATTTAAAGCAAAATATAAAAAAAACAAAGAATAAGTAACTTCACTGGATAAAACAGAAGATACAACACACTAAAGGTTATAGATGCTTTGAGCTAAAACCATTGTGCACACAAATGACATTAGCAGTCAAGTGTTTACTACTGTAATTTGAGGATATGCCACACAAGTAGAATTTCAGGAAATGTTACCCGGTATCTCAATGACACGTGGACCAGGAACCACATGTAAGTAAGGCAAGGAATGGCATACCCTAACTCTCGAGGGATGGCATATCCTCAAATAGCCCACCCAAATATTACAAGCTTCAACCAAATGGAGCTGGAATATGAGAGCTGGGTTGGCGAGCTATAACAAGATATAAAGTTGAATACACTTAGATCGCCTTATCCAAGTTTTTCATACTGTTATATCTTATGAGGACATAATAGGACCATGTGTGTTGGAGGTAACAGAGAAATAATCAGCCAGGGCTTACAAACCCAGGCGACTGCTCTTTCATATATAGGAGATAAGTAGCACATTGATTACATTGATGGCTCATTAGAGCATTAACTAAACAACTAATCGCTCAGGTACTTGCACAATCACTTGTGCTGCCCAAGGCCTTTAATAATGAAACATAATTAAGCACTGAGATAACTAAGTGATAAGCTGGGAGCAGGACTTAACTTCTACAGTTCTCCCCTAAGACTGCTTCCCCATCCTTGATCTTCATGATCCCAATCTTGCTTCTCATGTCTTCAAACTTGGCCTTGCCTAAGGCCTTTAGTCGTAATGTACTTGATTGATCATTTGTGGCGACAAACTCGGTCTTGATGTTGCCTTCTTCAACACAATCTCGATGAAGTGTTGTTTGATTTCGATATGCTTGCTTACATCATGAAAGATGGGGTTCTTTGCAAGTGCTATTGCGCATCAAGTTGTCAACCCTCGGTTCCACAGTCTCCACCTTTCTTCCCAACAAGTCGACCAACAATCTTAACCCACGGGGCTTGTGTTCTTCTTGAAGTCATAGCCACATATTCAACCTCACAACTAGACAAAGCCACCACCCTCGCGCTTGATAGATTGCCCGGTGACCAAGTCATTGCCAAAAAGAAACAGACAACTTTGTTGTGCTTTTCTTTGGAGTCAATATCACCGGCTAGGTCTGAATCACGATAGCCCACAAACCTAGCAGAATTTGGGGCTCTTTTGAGCTGCAGACCATAGTCCAATGTTCGACCAAGTACCTCGGCACCCTCTTGATCGCTTCTTTGGTGCTCGATGGTCGGTTTCTCCAAGAATCTGCTCACATAGCCCACCGAGAAAGCTAAATCAGCTCTCTGGTATGAACTGGGTATCTCAAGCTTCCAAACTTGACCTCCTATCTTGAGTTGGATTACCTCCTTGGCAAAGCATATGCTTGCTTTGCGAGCTTGAAGCTCTTCCATTGGTGTAGTCTTTGGATTGCAATGAGACATGCTTCCAGTTCTAGGATTTTCTTGGCATAGTGAGTCCGCCTCATGGTGATCCCATTCTTGCCTTTGCACTTCAATGCCAAGGTGGCCGAGCAAACCCAAGTCACTCATCTCAAAAGTGGATTTCATCCTTTCCTTGAAAGCCTTTACTTCATCTTTGATTGCTCCAGTGATGATCGAGATCATCAACATAGACCCCAACCAAGCAACATCGAGCCCTCTGAACCTTTCCTCAGATTTCTTTGCTTCATGTTTGCTCTGTTTGAACCCCATTTCCTTCGTGAGTAGAGTCCAACTTAGCGTTCCATCACAGGTGCTGCTTGACCCATACAAAGCTTTGTGTGAAGCGATATACCTTGCTTTCTTCCCCGGGAATAGCAAACCGGTGTGGCTGCTTTGGACATATACTTCTTCCTTGAGCTCTCCATTTAGAAAAGTCGACTTGACATCCATATGATGGCCGGTCCATCCTTCTGGGCAGCTAGAGCAAGCGTTAGTCTCAATCGATTCTATGCGCGCAATGAAGCGAACACATCCTCATAATCAACACCCTCTTGTTGCACAAACCCACGAGCAACAAGCCGAGCCTTGTGCTTGATCACATCTCCTTTCTCATCTTTCTTCACTTGTAGACCCATTTTAGAGAAATTGGCCGATGGCGACTCGGGGAGACACAAGCTCCCCAGTGCCATTGCGCTCAACGGTGCATGACTCCTCTTTTTTCATTCTTCACTGCCATGCAGGATCATCTTTGCCTCTGCATAAGAAATGGGTTCCCAGTGGGTGAGGTGGAGCTCTGCGAACAAGCTGGCTGCTGCCGCCAAGGAACTTCTGTTCCTCGCCTAATATGCCATCTATGGTACGATAGCTGCTTGTTGCTTCGTCGTTGTGATAAGTATCCAAATTGTTCCTCATCATCTTCCAAGGAGTCACGTGCTCCACTTGTGAAATTTGCTGAGTAGTGATGGTGAAGGCGTTCGGATGTCTCAGACACCTCTTCTCTCAGATCAAGCACCGATTCTCATTGGGAAGGCTTGGTGTGAGGCGAGAATGGAAATTTGAGGAGATGAGTGTGGACTGCTTGAACCTCGACTCAGGGGACTTCTTCCTCCCAAGGAAATTCCACCACAAAATCACTACCAATTTGCCCAGACGCATTTCGTCTGGCCGGTGATGTCCAATCCCAACCTCTTCCTTCATCAAAAACCACATCGGTACCGACACGTACATCATTTGAGATCTTTGGATCAAAACTCGATAGGCTTTTGCTCCTTCAAAGATAGCCAATAAATACTCCAGCTTCACCACGATCATCAAGTTTCGAATTTGAGACAAGCGGCGAGTATATGCCACACAACCAAACACCTTGGATGGCCAATGAGTGGGTGCTCGGCCATGCCATGCTTCATAGGGAGTGATATCACCTAGAGCCTTGGTTGGTGACCGATTGAGAATATGCACTAGCAGATCATCACCGCCTCCCCCAAAACTTTGGTCGGCATCCGGCATTTGCTTGAGTAAGGCACGTGCCATGGCCACCACGGTTTGATTTCTCGCTCCACCACGCCATTCTGCATTGTGGTGAATGAGGAACTCTTGTAATGCCTTTTGACTCCTTCATTGGCACAATAAGCAACAAATTTCTGCAGCGAAAGAACTCTCCTCCATTATCTGCGCAGAACTTTCGATTTACGCCCACTCTCCACCTCTGCAGCAGCCTTCACCTTCTTGATAGCATCTGCGCAAACATCCTTAGATGATGATAAAGATCGCCCACATGAATCGTGTGGCATCATCTACAAGCGCAGAGAATATAGCGATTACCGCCGAAGTTCTTTGGTGTAAGCGGCCCACAGAGATCACCATGCACCAATTCAAGGTGATCCGAGCACGATATATTTGCCGCAGCAGGAAATGATCGCCTCCTCTGTTTGGTGGTGACACAAGTGTCACACACTTGCTCAACATGATCGATCTTTGGCATCCCTCTTGCCATTTCCTCCTTGCCAAGCCTCCGCGAGAACCTCAAAATTCAGATGCCCAAAGCGCTCATGCCATTTCCACGCTTCCTCATCCTGCACAAGACAAAGCTGCTTACAGGTGTCTTGTCTTCATATATGCAATACATACTGACCGGTTCGCGCCACGCCTCACCTTGGCGAAGCGATCATTGCTGCGTTCCCAAATCGCTATACTCCATCATCAATCACCACCTTTGAGCCATTCTCATCAAGTTGACCGAGGCTCATGATCGAGTTCTTCAACGCCGGAATGAAATAAACTCCATGAAGAACACGATGCTCACCGGTCTTTGCTTCAAAAACAATTGAGCCAACGCCTTGATTTCCACCTTGGGACGCGTCCCGAACCGAACCGTGCCTCGAACGTCCAGTGTTCAGTCAGCAGTCACGCCGCCCGGTCATGTGGTGTGTTGCGCTGAATCAAGGTACCGACCGCTTGACCATCTCTTCATCATACGCTCCCAGATAAGCAGCGCGCGACGTGGCTCAAAGAACTCAACGCTAGCTGCGGCTGTATAGTTGAGCTCGGCGTGCTCTGTTCCATCTCAATGAAGCCGTGAGACAGAGCAGAAATGCATCTTCCTCACACTCAACAAACCCAGGCACGCCCTTCATGTCCTCCTTTGTTGACTTAATTTTGGTTACATACCGCCACGGCCTCCTCGGTTTCGCCGCGCCGCGCCCACCATGATTTCTCCCCCGCCGCGCTCTGTTTCCATCACTGGCATGGTTGGGGACATTCACGCGCCAATGCCCTTTCGATGGCGGTTGAGACACGTGTTAGCCAACACGCGGCGGCGCCATTGCCTTCTCCACGTCTGCCGCCACGGCCAAAGACCTCTGCCCGTCGCGTCCACCTCGCGCTGGTGGGTCTCTGCCACCGCTTGCTACCGGTTCTTGAAACTAGAACCATGACTTCTTCTGCACCTTTCTTCTCCTTCTCAACGCAGACGCCATCGCTCCTCGCCATGTTCAGCAGCTTTGCCGTTGATGGACACCGGCTCACACGACTTGCGCTTCACGGTCATCCACCGCCTTGAGCCTTCTGTCACCTCTTCAAGCGTGAGCGCCTCGAAGTCGAGGCGCTCAATGGCAACGACGATCATACAGCGTGCTTGGTCGGCACTGCGTGCGCAGAAACTTTTCCACAACACGCGCCTCATCGATGTCCCCTGTCTCCATGAAGCACCACTTTGCTGGTGCGAGTTGATACCGCAGGCAAAATCCTCCACCGGCTCGCCAAGCGTCAATGTTCTCCCACTCTCGACGCAGCTACCGCATCGCCGCTTCGGCGGACCTCGCCCACACCGTCTGAGTCGCATGATGGCATCCCATGCCTCTTTTGCCGTCGCCTTGTCTAGGAGCGGGAGCCCCAACTCCTTGGGCACATGCGAATGACGATCACCTCGAGCTTTCGCCTGTCGTCGCTAAAAGCTGCTGGGCCTCCTTCGACAAGCCTTTCCAGAGGTTACCGCATCCCGAGCTTCATCGTCGGCTCCACTCATAATAATTGGTCTTGTCAAGATTGGCCATGATGTGCCGCCGCTACGGGAATCATGTAGACCACCCCGCCTTTGCGGCGACTCATAGCGATCGCCGCCACGAGCGCTTTCGGTCCACGCGATGGTAGGATCATGAACGGCGCTTGTCTCCATGGCAAGTGAGTCGCATGGCCACTTCCTCCTGGCCCTCTCCTCTTCTTCTTCCTCCTCCTCCTCCTCATCTCCCTTCTCTGCTGCTATCTCCGCCTTGCATGCCTCCTCTGCTGTATCGCCGCCACCTCATGGCTGCTGACTTTTCAATGCCGCTTGAGCTTGATAGCCTGCCGCGCCTCACGCTGCTTGCCTTCTCGTCAGCTTGGCGCGACGGGCTTGTAGGGTCGCCAGCCCTCGGTGGCTCCCTTGGTCTTCCTAGCCCGGGCTCGAGAGGAGGTTGGCGTCATGGAGAAGATGAGAAGGTGAGAAGGTGTCTAACCTAAGCTCGGTACCAAATGTTGGAGGTAACAGAGAAATAATCAGCCAGGCTTACAAACCCAAAGCGACTGCTCTTTCATATATAGGAGATAAGTAGCACATTGATTACATTGATGGCTCATTAGAGCATTAACTAAACAGCTAACTGCCTGGGTACTTGCACAGTCACTTGTGCTGCCCAAGGCCTTAATAGCAGAAACATAATTAAGCACAGATAACTAAGTGATAACTGGGAGCAGGACTTAACTTCTACAATGTGTACTAAAATGTTCTTTATAATGTGTTTGAAAGGAACATAGAACTTTCAATAGTTGACTAGCCCACGAACAATGTTCATTCTTTACATAATGAATGCAATGGGAAGTAAGTGCAGCAACTTCTGGTTTAACGCAAAAAGGTTTGAACTCCCTAATAGTTCTGGGAGCGTGGATAATTTGGAATCATCGCAACATCTGCGTCTTTGATGGAGCAATTCCTAACATAGCTGAAACCTTGAGGTTGGCCGGCGATGAGCGTCGGCGGTGGACAATGGCAGGGGCTCGTGGGCTATCCCACTTGACTGCCCCGCTCAAGCTGTTAGTTGATTTGCAGGGTCGTTTTCTCCTTTCTTTATCGGCGTGAATGTATCTTACGAGATAAAGATAAGGGTGCGTGGGTGTGTGTTGTACTAAGGGTTCTTTACCCCCTCTTTCTTCTTAATATAATGAAGCGCAGCTCTCCTGCATTTTCGAGAAAAAAAAAAATGCAATGGGAAGTACTTATGTTACAGGAACTGCTTCAAGAATAGATACAGAAGCATTGACTTGTATAGAACAAGTATCAATTAGAGTAGACTTCAATCAAAGGTAGAGCCACTTGCTGAGCACATGCAATGACAAGAGAAACTGAATTAGCATGGCCAACCTTAACAAGATTAATAAATGCCCTTTCCCAAGCCACGGCCTTCCCGTTCTCTTTTCCTGTTGTTTCAACCTTGTTGTTCACAGGATAAGTTATTACAAATGCCGAAGCCTGCCCAGCAACATCAAGTTGATAAGGAGTGGGCTATCAGAAGATGTAATATGTTTATATTAGTACAAAGGTGTGATCAAATATTACCTCGGTAAAATTGCTTCCTGGAAAACCACCTAAAACTGTACTTGGATCAATGGGTGACTGAAAAGTGCTCAAACATGTCTCTTCAGAAGTGTAATGCTGCAAAATACAAGATAAGTACTTAGGCACCACTATTACAACCAGCTCGAAAACCTAATAAGTATCCTGATAATTAGTATTGAATGTGATGTACCCCACATGCCTTTGCTAATACAACAACTCAAACACCAAGCAAAACGATGACAAAAATTACAGAATCCATGTTCCAATAAGCAGAACAATCAAAGTCATAATTCAATCTCTAATATTGTTGAAGTTGCTACTCAAACTATCATAAAAACATGTACTGATGAGATACTTTGAAGTAGAGATTTACCTGAAAACAAAACTTAGCATGGTCTATTCCAGAATCATCAAACTTTTTAGGATCCAGCTGGAAATACTGCAGCATTGAGCATTGAAACTATCACTTTTATAGTGTTTTGAAGAAACCATATTAAACACAAAACAGGGGTATAAAATTTGTATAATTCTTGAGAAACCAAGTTGGTTTCAATACAGAAACTAGACAGTAGACGCTATAGGATCATCACCTGCAAGACACTTTGAGTAGCACAATCTGTACTGAGTGGCTTTAAGCAAATGTCAGCAAGGGCTACTGGAGACCCAGAATAATTTGCACGTAGATCATCAACCTTTACAATTAGAAGAAACGTGAGAACCATACGGCAAACACAGTCCCAAAATTCAAGTTACTATGTGAGTTTCCTACCTTTTTCTGAATCTCAAAAAGTAATTTCATATTGTTGTCATTTACTATTGAAGGAGCTTCGGACCCACCAGATGCAGAAGTGGCCAACACAAGCTGCAGTAACAACAATTAACGACAGAATTCACTGTTTAGAACATTCATTTCCAAATGGAAAACAGGAAAAATAAAACCACAGATAGGATGTCAAAATATTCGGACCCGATAATTCGGTTAAAACCGAACGCCCGCCCCTAATCACAGGAAAAGAACTGTTCTATACGACAAGAATTCAGCTAATACAATTTGTAAGAAATGCCATTGCCATTGGACATAAATGAGGTATAAGAGTTGAAAAGACCTGCTCAATCCTATAAAATGGTGCGAGATGGCTGTCAAAATAATTCTTCTCATCAGCAGCTTGACTTCCAGGGCTAACCCAAAGCTGACAAAAGAGAAGGAATTGAAATCACAAGTTTTTCGAAAAGAAAATGTATTCATAACTGCTTGATCAAATAAACAGGAAGTATTGTAGATGTATTTACAACTGATTGATAATTTGCATATGAAGTCTTAAGTTCTGAATTATGCCAATTCATTTTGTGGGTCATGGACATAGCTAATACAATTATATTTATTTCTGTGTATGCTTACATATTAGATCAACGTTAGAGTTATGGTATTAAGCATATTAACCACCCAGCATGCGAGAATGCTAACAATGTAAACTATTTAGTTGCTGGATTTACTATTAGTAAGATGATTACCAAATTTTTAGATTGTTCGAGATTGTGGTAAGCCCAATACTTTTATTAATGTTTGTAATGTATATTTGACATTTTAAAAGTTAAATAGAAAAGTGTTTTTTTTCAGAGAATTGTGTATCATTACGTTACACTAAGAAGAAGGTAAAGGGGCAAGAGCCCTTACAAACAACCCACACTAGCCACCGCCCCCCCCACCCCACCCACCCAAAAAAAAAACAGAATGTGCCTTTTGAATAAAGGAAGGCAACCCCGACTAACAAAGAACACTACTGTTCAGAGTCCAGCACAGGGGCAAGGAGGAAGAAAATGCCTCTAGCCCCTGCCCAACTCCAGTCATAGAGCTCCTCCCCAGCAAGTAATAATACTCCAGAAAGGATAGAAGAGATCCCATCAAAAACACACCGGTTGCAATGTTTCCAAATACTCCAGGCTCCAAGAAATGGAAAAGTGATAATTATAGAGAATGTGAACGTTATTGAACTTTCGGTATATGCAAAAAGGATCATAGCCATTAAGAGAACATATCTAACATAAGGATACAATGGTATCAGAAAAAGATTCACTGTTGTATAGAAAGAGGATTTGTGGTTTCCATTTTATTTTTAAAAATGTACATCTAGTCTTATAAATAACAGAGTGAAGCGATCATTCTAAACATACATAGAAAATTAGAAATCACTTGTGATGTCTGTTACTTTCATTTTTCATGCTCCAGAGTTACAGGATGCTAATTTATGAGTAGTAACCATCAGAAGAAATGTGTAGTACTTACACCAAATGGACCAAGTAATAATAAATATCAAATACAAAACCACAAATTTAATTACAGATCTCAACTTTGGATTCTGAGTATTTTACCAAAGGTAGGTCTTACTATGAGAAGACAACAATGTCGAAAATTAACGATTGCAATAAATTAAGTACCTTTTCTGGTCGGGTTTCAACCTTGAAGCGAAAGAGACCAATGCATAAGAGGACAGGGACAAGCAATGACACACATAACACAAGGAGAGGGTGTCTAGCAACAAAAATTCCATGCTTCCTGCAATATACTTTTAAAAAATTAAGATAGTGTTTAAGCACTTGAAATATTAATTGTATGGATACAATTGAAGAAGGAAATTAACCTAAAGAAAATTGACATGTAAGTTTGAACAATAGAAGGATTGGATGGTTTGACAGTAGAGGATGCAGCTTCGGGCACCTGATACCAAGATAAATTCACCAAAAAGAAAACAATGAACTTGGGAGAAGTAAGAACTCAAGTGCTATGTAATGAAATAAGCTATTATAATCGTGCCAGCATTTTTCTCAAAAAAAATACTAGAGAAACATGCTAGAAGGAACTAAAAAAATACATAAATACTCAAGACAATCACATAAATACTCAAAACTGACAAATAAATATTCTAGTTAGCATCAAGCTCTGGCCATGAAAAACGATTTGGCAGAAGAGGACCTGAACTGAGTTATGAGGGCTCTTGCCATTTTTGTTCGAGTCCGACTTATTATCTGAATTCCTCAGTGGTTTTGTTTGCAAGGAGAAAGCAGTTCTTCCTCGTGTTCTGTGTAACAAACCCCATAGCAGAAAAGCGCATAGTAACGCAAGGTAAATAACCACTAGTGAGAAGTCCAAGCATTTGGCCTGTAGATATAGAAAGGAATATAAGTTAAGGGGCACACCACACAATTAAGAAAACATCCAAAAGATTGCTAAATAATGGACAAAATTTTGAACCCATAGAATCTCAACAGAAGTTAATGTATTAATTTAGTTAGATGTTGGGAAAGTTTTTTAGCGCCTTAGGTGATACATACTCCATAAAGATTTAATGAAGACATTTGTTTTTCACAGTTAAATTAAGTTGTATATCCAATAAGTACATGATCCAAGCATATGAGCACATGCATGGAGAATAGTTCAGCCAAATCTAACACGATGTTTGCCTATGACAACACATGATCTGTGCCATTTTCTAATGCATTTATTATTACGGCATCTCTAAATTGTTAGGATAAATATAGAGCTTAGTATACTAGACCCGATCCTTCTATAATTTCACCATACATATAGATTCAGGTAACAAGATATCGCCTACCTTTAAAGATCCCATTTTAACTGAACAGGAGGTATCTGTATTCAGCTGAGGCAGCAAGGATCCCGTGCAAACAGAAGAAGAAGGGCAATCACCACATGAACAACCCAGAGAGGGGTCGCCGCAAGAATAAATTGTAGAATTTAGAGGCTTCACACCAGATGAATCACTAAAATCCGATCGAAATGTTATCAAATACGGTGACCCTGGCTCATTAAGGTTTGCTTGTCGCCCAATAAATGCCAGCCAATCTTTAGATGCCAAGAATTATACAAGTCAGTCAAACATGATTAGAATGAGATAAAGTAACCAATGTAATCAAAATTACATAGTCTACTATCCAGTCTGGCACTAAAAGGCTTAATAACATCAGCTGGAAACATGAATTTGGATGCACATCAAGATGGGGTGCAGGAATCGAAGTTGCCATTAAACTTGATACCCAGCAGCAGAAAAGGGTTTCCATTTTACCTTTGTAAGTTTTAGCACCAGCACCAATAAAATCCATTGCACGGGTGTTCAGAGTGCCAAACTTAACATCCTTGCATGAGTTATACAGCTCTTCACCATAGTTAGTAGTTACATAGTAATCTAAGCCATCGACAGTCATAGTGCTATTAATCTGCAAAAAAAGAGACAAAAGTGCACCTGTAAAAGTTGAACATACAAAGTATTTACAAATGTCTTTTCATAGTGAGCTAGCAGTTTAAGCAAATAAATGGTTGCACAAAACCATATGAAATGGGGCTGATAGAATCTCGTAGGAAATTTTTATGGTGGTGAAGTAGATGAATTAAGAAAAGAAAGACCTGTTTTATTGAAGTCACATTAATGAAGAGGCTTTGGTTTGGAGAACAAGACATCTCACAGAAGAGATTCAAGAAATTCCTCAAGCATGCCGGGCATCCAACAAGAAATGGAACAGCCTGCAAAAAGTTAACATTTAAAGACCATGGAGTGAAGTTTTATATTGAACATAGATCTAGAGTAGAAACCACCAAGGAGCCACTAGATCATTTGGCGTGCAAAAAATAATCAAGACATTTGACTAAGAGAAACTCCTTATGAATGTATTCAAATTTCATAATAGAACCTGTAGAGAAAAAGGCTTGTGAGTGTGCAGAGAATAGTCACCAATTCACATTTAATTTAATAGATAATAATGTACTGAAAATGCAACCAATTGGCTGTAGCACTGCCTATTAGGAAATACAGTAAGAATGTCATGACCAAAGTTCGGCTAGGCGGCGCCTACTCGGCGACTACGCGCACCTAGTCGTTGGGCGAAGCCTGTCGCCGTGACTAGGGGCATAGTCGCGCATCGCGGCGCTAGGCGGGCGCGGACGCGGCACGTAGGCGCGCGAGATGAGCGCAAGCTCAAGGGCAGCCAGTTTTGACGCGCCAAATCGGAGTGCGGGAGGAATTCCTGCGCGGCCAGGCCCGTGCGCGGCCACGAGACCCAGCCGTGGGAGGATTAGTAGGCCATTCGCTCGTCCCCGCCTCTGCTCCTCCCGCCGGTCCTCCTCCTCTGCTCCTCCCGCCGGTCCTCCTCCTCTGCTCCTCCCGCCGGTCCTCCTCCCCTGCTCGTCCAAGCTCATCCCCGACTCGCGCGCCGCCGGTCCTGCTCGTCGTTGACTCGCCGCCGCCGTCCTGCTCGTCCTCGACTGGAACCCCTCCCCGCCGGCCACCCAAAGTCCCCAAGGTGAGCTCCCTTCCCTCCCATGCTCCTCTCCCCTCCCATGGCGGCAACTCCTCCCCTGCTCATCTCCCCTGTATTTGAATTCATTGGTGAACTCTTGAATTTGAATGTAGGATGTCGACAGAACAAGGTGTTTCTGCACCAGATGCAACAGGAACTGAGGCAACTAATCTCCTAAAAAGGAACTCGGATGATGTTGGATGGGAATATGGTGTTCTTGTTGATGCTAGCAACAGGGACAAGGTGAAGTGCAAGCTCTGTGACAAGGAGATGAGAGGAGGGATTCATAGGTTGAAGGAGCATTTGGCTCATGAAGGAAAGAATGTGAAGAAATGCACAGCAAGAACACCACAGGCTATGGAGGCTAAAGAGAAGTGCAAGAAGGCACTAGCTGATGCAAAAAGGAAGAGGGAGGAGAAGACTGTTCGTGAGCTAGAAATTAGAGAGGAAGTTCATGTATCTAGGGTTGGAACAGATTCAGATGAAGTCACCTGTGTTGGAAGTTCAGAGCCCCACAAATTAGGACCCATTGACAAATGGACATGTGCTATTGATCCTAAAGCTACCAAGTCTGATTCTTTGAAGCAACAGCAACTGAACAAGGAACTTTGGAAAGAAAGAACCAATGAGGTGCATAAGTACATTGCAAGATGGGCCTATACACATGGTAAATTGCTAGTATACTATGCTGTTTTTACATTTCAAAGTTCATTAGATGTTGTTTTCCTGTACTGAACACTAATTATGCTTCTTTCAATGTTGTGTTGGCAGGAATTGCTTTCAATGCATGTGATAATGATGAGTTCAAGCAAATGTGCGAAGCAATTGGACAGTTTGGTCCAGGACTTGTACCTCCAACTCAGGATGCACTACGAGGGAAGTTACTGGAAGAAGAATATGAAAGAACCAAGAGTTTGCTGCAGGAGTGTGAAGCCGAGAAGATGAAAAATGGGTGTTCTATTATGACTGATGCTTGGTCAGATAGGAAGAGGAGAAGCATAATGAATCTATGCACCAATTGTGCTGATGGAACCTCCTTCATCAGCTCTAAGGAGATGTCACATGTCTCACATACCAGTGAGGTCATCTTTGATCTTGTGGACAAAGCAATTGAAGAGATTGGTCCAGACAATGTGGTGCAAGTAGTGACTGACAATGCCTCTAACAACATGAGAGCAAAGAGGCTATTGGAAGAGAAGAGACCACACATATTTTGGACCTCTTGTGCAGCTCACACAATCAACCTTATGCTCCAAGGAATTGGCAACATGACTCGGTTCAAGAAAGTGGTTGACCAAGCAAAGGCATTTACCATATTTGTCTATGGCCACACAAGGACATTGGAGTGCTTGAGATACTTCACAGAGGAGAAAGAGGTAGTGAGGCCAGGAGTAACTAGGTTTGCTTCAAACTTTCTCACTTTGAGTAGCATGCAAGAGAAGGACCAGTTAAGGAAGATGGTGGTTCATAGTAGGTGGAACTCATTGAAGGATGTGAAATCAAAGAAAGGAAAAGAGACAACAGCAACTAAATTTAGTCCAAGCTTTTGGAAGGATGTGAAGCTAACATTGACTGTTTTTGAGCCATTGGTCAAAGTCCTCCGTTTGGTTGATGGGGATGTGAGGACATCCATGGGTTTCCTTTATGGAGAACTACTAAAGGCAAAGAGACAGATCAAAGAGGCCTTTGGAAATGTTGAGGCTCGGTTCAAGGATGTAACAGCTGTTATTGACAAGAAGATGAATGGAAGGCTTGATTCTCCATTGCATTTGACAGCCTATTTGCTGAATCCTCACTATAGCTATAGTGACCCATCAATCTTTGATCAGCCCAAAATATCAGAAGGGTTTATAGCTTGTGTTGAGAAATTTTATTATCATGATGAGGACATGCAGCATAAGGCTGCCAACATTGAACTAAAGAAGTTTCAGAATAGAGAAGGACCCTTTAGCAAGAAGCTTGCTAGGACTTTTGAAAACTTTGATTACAACCCAGGTAGAGGTACTTCCTATAAGCTTGCATGGCTCATGGCTGTTTGTTGTTTGCTGTTTTCTAAACTAATAGAGGTGTTTTTTTTTATTTCAGCATCATGGTGGAGACTGTATGGATATGAAACACCAGCTTTACAGAAGATGGCTACAAGGATCCTATCTTTGACATCAAGCTCTTCTGGTTGTGAAAGAAATTGGAGTGGGTTTGAAAGGGTTAGTACCTATCTATTATGAACATTTCAGTTTCAGCAGCATTACAATTAAATTGTAGAACTGAGAATGCTCTTTTTAAATTGTAGATACACACTAAGAGGAATAGGCTTACTACAACCCGCCTCAACAAGCTCGTGTATATCCAATTCAACTCCAGGCTGCTTAGTAAGAGACAAAAGACCAAGTCAAACAAAATCACTGATGTTCTCTTGTCTAGTGATACAACTGAAGCTCAAGGTTTTCTCCAAGAGGGTGGGGATGATTGTGCATTAGTTGACTTTAGAAATGGGGAGGAAGATGAGATGGAAGGTACAGGGATACCTTGGTCTGTCATTGGAGAGGCAGTGGGAGCAGATGAACAGCTTCAGCTGCGTAGAAGTGTAAGAGTGAGGGAGCTCTATGAAGGAGAAGAATTTGAGTATGAAGAAGAAGAGTATGACGATGAGGATGTGTACTACAGTGAAGAAGAAATATGATCTGGACCATCTCCATCTAGTAGTGAAGCCTTTTGTGATGCCCTGGTCTTATGAACTGCAGCTGTGTCACTTTGTGTCTGTGTGTCTTCTTTTGTGATTTGTGAGACCTAAACTAAGAACTATGTGCTTGTGCTGTCCTTTATTTATAAATTGTGCTGTGCACTTGTATTACTGTCCTATCCACTTGTATTGTAATTACCAGCTGCTGATATGGTGTGCTCATGGATGGGAGGCTGCTGAAATCATCCAGATAAGTCACAACTTAGTGTTTTTTTTATGAATAGCTAGCTGTGTATTGACTAATTTACTAACTACTAGCTGTCAAAATGTGTTGCAGGAGCTAGGAACATGCAAGAGTAAGCCAGCTAAGAATCAGATATGTCTGTTGGCCCTCTTTTTATACTTACTGTGACTCATATATAGTAATTATATACTTATATACATATATATAGTTATATACATAATATATATATATATATAATTTATGGCTATATTGCCAAAACGCCTAGGAAAACACCTAGGAGCGCCTAGGACCGAGTACTCCCGACTAGGTGCTAGGCAATGGGTCCGCGCCTAGATTCCGCCCAGCGCCTAGCTGAACTTTGGTCATGACAAAGACCAGCAACAAACAAATAATCAATAATTAGGCAAATGTATTTGTTGACAGAGGCTCTACATGCTGGTAGATAGAAGTATGCATTAGCACGAAACGAGTGGAGGGATGACCTATGAAGCAAACATGAACCTCATGTAAAACAAAGGTAACTTGTCACTAACAAAATATTCAGCAGTTCAGGTTAGCTGGTCACAAATTCACCAAACATTTCTTCTTGAAAAAAAAAAATCATATACTGCAAAGACAACTTTACTGAAGATTAACTGCGATTGGTGAATGTTAAGCACTCATTAACATGACTTTCCTGATTGATCATTTGATCTATATCAAACACAAGTGATATTACCACATTGATTTGCTTATTAAAGTGCACGGTCCATGTACATCTTCAGCAATCAGCACATTTACCTGTTGGACTTGGTGGTGTAATGTGTCAAACTGATCTACAGTACAACAGACATCGCCAGTGATTGTTGGGCACAAACTTTGGATCCTTGAAGAAAACAAAGTGTCTGGCTGGAAAAGCAATAACAACACTTGATAAACAGGCCACATTTGAATAATCATAAATTTTTTTTTTTTTGCAAATATATAGGGTTTCTCCAACTATGTTATATTCAAATCAAGGTCCAAGGATCATATTGTCACCTTAACAGCTTTGGTTGCATTCGCACAGTTTAAGACCTTCCCATCACTTCGTTGCGCACAAATGCCGTACATGGAACAGTAACCTTCTGCTGGTACAACCCTACAAAAGCAAAATGGTAAGATAGATGATCACCAAGGGGTCCAGCCTCCAGGAATATGAAACACCATGTTTAAATGTAAAATAGTAAAACACAGTAGCATATTCTAGAAGCAATCGGGCATATCTTAGACTTTCTAGCTACACTCAGTAAAACACAGGTCATTCTGACAGATTACCTTGAGCCATTGGATTGCTGTGCGCTGATCGGAAACACTAGAAAACTGATCTGCTCCATAGTAAAAAAGAGTTACATGTTATTTAGACCATCTGAATCGCAGTGAAGTACAACCATATCAACATACTTGTAAAATGAACTTTTATCTATATGATAGCCTACTTACACACTATACATGATCCAGATTAAATATTGCTTTCGCTCCATATACACACATAACAGAAAAAGTAAAGAAGTGATATCTTAGCTATCAACATAATTTACCCCTATTAACTGCATACTCGTCTCTCTGTCACCCCTGTAAATAAATAGGAACTACTAGCAGTGTTTGCAGGAAAATACAGAGGTGATTGGGTGATACTGTTATGGTTTCAAATCCTCAGGGGGCAGTATGGCCATAATTTAATCCATAGAATTCAGAAATATAGTCTAGAAATAACTTTTATAGATAAAATTAAAAGGTTAATGCAGACATCACCGAGTCAGCAGCAACTGTAACCTAGCAACTTCTGAATAGCTTGAAATCGGAATACAGTTGTTGGATTATGGGGCACATGAATGTAATCAATTCTCCAGGTCAAAATGCGGAAAAACATGTGGAAACAGATTATAATTATACAATGGAAGTTCCATGTGAAGCCTGCAAAAGAGAGTTCAACTAAGGAACATCACGACATGAATTGCAAATAGAGTCGTGTCGAAGTTCCAATCCTGTACAAGGACTAATGCAGCAACAAATTACATTACATCTTATAACAAGAATCAAAGTTGACCATCCAACTTTAAAGGAGCAGATACCCTTCAAATCAAAATGTGATAAAAGGGGGAATTCAGAAAAACATTACAACAAACCCGTAAGATATATCCTGATAGCGTGCATTTCAAAGCAAAAATATAAAAACGGAAAGTTATGACCAAACAGGCAAAGCATAGCTTACTACAACCCAACAGTGAAACAAAAAATCTAACTAAACTCCCTCGGGTTTAACTAAAATCGAACTAAGTTGGTGACCCAACCTAGGAAAATAACCCCAACACCAATGAGACAAAACTACATGATGTCGATCCGCGAAACCGAAACCCCAATACATGTCAGTTAGTTACTGAGTATAAAAATTGGTCAGACTAAGACGTGTAAAAGGGAATCTCAGATATTCTTCCAAGTTCGGATGTCTCAATCCTATATGGGAACTCACAAAAGCCACAATGCAACGGTAAATTCCAAAAACCCGGTAACTCTGCGGCAATTACTAAAATTGAAGCTACGAACCGCTCCAACCAAAATTGCATCTACCTCATGCAGCCGTGCAAAAAATAGTAGCAACCCAAGAGACGGTTATGCAGGCTGGAGACCCCAAGCATGACCAAAACCTCATCCCAAAACCCCCCGACCCTTCGGAGTGGCGGCGGCGGCGGCGAAACCCAAGGACACCCACGCCAGTACAGTCAGTACCCGTCGAGAATCATGAGCTGGGGACTCACCTGCATCAGAGCGATCGCCGCAGCGGCGAAGGTGGCAAACACGCGCCGGCGCCCGCCGGGGGCCATCCTGTCTCCGGTTCGTCCTCGATCTCTCGCGGGAGCGCTAAATGCCGAAGCGGAGGGAGACGACGGGGGAGGCCCGGAGGGGGTGGGGGCACCCGCACCGCACAGACTGGCGTGGGGAGGTGTGGACTTTTTGGAATGATCCTCCCGGCCGAACTTATATAACGGCGGGTGAAGGCGAACAGCGGAACAAGGAACAAGAGCAGCCCACGAGTTCGCGATGGCGCCACCTCACGCCGGAGGGAGGAGACAGCCGAAGAAAGGGAATTTTCTGGCCAGTTTTATCTCATTTTCTGCGTCTGGTTCCAATCTACTCGCCTCGTTATTCGCTGAAGCAAGCTTCAGGCCCGGGTGTCATTCAGCGGCTAGCGATAGGCTGGCATCCGTGTTGAGGGAGAGGAGAATGTGGTGGGACCAGACCTGCCGCTTGCTGATTTTGCTCCTGGTGTGGACTGGTGGGTGGCGGGCGAACAACCAGCATCCAGTACTGCTACTACTGATACGTGATGGTTTTGATTTCCGATGAACTGGTCCCTCGTTGAAGTTACTATATATATAATATTATAATGTCTCTGTCCAGAAAATGACGAATTATAGCTTATCAAAAATTTTAATGTTTGACTAGATTTATAAGGCCTGCCAGGTTGTGATTCTTTTTTTTTTTTGTTACGGTTTGGACTGCTGTGGATTGGCTGTAGTAGATTTGGCACCTTGTCCGATCAATTTTTTTTTTGGCACAACAGCTACAGCACTGCCGATAGACATGGCAGTCTGATCCGCAGACTGATAGAGAAAAGTATTAATATTATATAATACAAAAAATGTACAGTATATTATAAAAAATGTCCTATGATAAATTTTAATTACATAATTTTAGTTTTCATATAAATTTGTTCAGATTTAAAATTTTGACCTGGTACTATGATAAATTTGGTTCTGCTCGCGGTAGATTTTGAAGCTGCAGCTGTAGTCCACAAAGAACTATTATATCTACTGTAGTTACTGTTAGATTACCATAGTGTCTCCTTGGTTATTGTTTTAGGTACTCCTATTTACTCTGCTATGCGCTTCCCTATGTGGGCTTAGCCCCTGGCCTTCCCAGGCTAAGGCTCTATATATTTGTAATCCCTATATAAACATAATCTAAGTTGGTTGGCATTCTGCCTTCATGGTATCAGACGCCTAATTCAGGTCCTGTGCCGACCTTTCCTCTTCCGCCCACCTCTCCTCTGCTTCCGCCCCTTCGTCTTCTCTGCTTCCGCACGCTGCCTCCGCCCCTTCCTCTCATCTGCTTCCGCTCGCGCCTATGGCCGCTTCAGCCGCCGCACCGCCTCCTCTCACTGGCACCTCCAAAGATCGGCGCCTCACCGCTGCCATGAGCCATTCTCTATCGCCATTAGCGCTGCCTATTTGCTGTGACGATGATACACCATGGCCGCCTGCGGCTCGAGGAAGAAGCCACCGCCACTCGAGCGGCCAACACCGAGCGCGCCGTCCAGCTCCAGAAGGAGGCGGACCTTCTCAAGTCCGCCGCTGCGGCCAGAGCAGCGTCGTCGTCTGCCGCCGACGCCTATATCAAGGAGCGCGCAAGACGGCCGACGCATACGAGGCGTAAGCGGGCGCCATCCGGGAGCGACTTCGTCTGGAGGCCATCCACGACAATGAAGCCCACGACGACGACGAGCACTCCGTCTCCTCTGAGGCTGCTGCTATTGCGCGCACTGCACAGCCGAGCTGCGCGCCGTCCGTCGAACATCAAGTACCTGGTCCCCATCGTCCTCGACCTCAAGCCCCCCCACTACTCCAAGTGGTGCGGCTACCTTCTCCTTGCTCTTGGTCGGTACTCCCTGAAGGACCATGTCCTCAGCGACGATTCCCGCCCCACCGACCCGGTCTGGTACCGCATGGACTGCGTGGTCGTCTCCTGGATCTTCAACAGCATCTCCACCGACCTCCTCGACATCATCCACGAGCACGACGGTGTCCTTTGCCGGGTGGCTTGGCTTCGGGTGGAGCAAAGCAATTCTCGGGAACCGTGAGTCCCGGGCTTTGCTCCTTGATCTTTGAATTCGTAATCTCTCAAGGCGATCTCTCCGTTGATGACTCCGCCGCAAGATGAAGGGCATGGCCGACGCCCTCGGCGATCTTGGTGAACCCCTCAATGACCGCTGCTTGGCTTTGAGCGTCTTCTTGCGGGGCCTCAATGAGCGGTTCTAGTTCATGGCTCAACTCATCACTTTCGGCGAAGCCGTTCCCTCCATTTTGCGGACGTCCATGATCGATCTTCGTCTCGCCGAGCTCAACATGGTGTGCCCTCGGTGGCTCCCTTCCGCCTTTTTTCGCCTCCTCATCAAGCGGGCCGCCTTCCTCACGCTGGCACCCGATTCGCCTCTCCGCCGCCCCCCTCATCTCGGGCGTGCTCCCTACGAAGATAGGGGCTCTTGCAAGCGATGGCCGTGGCCGGCGTCGCATGCATGGAAGCGCAACCAGGGCAACCAAGGCGGCCCCCAGTGGCCGTCCCTCTACAACCCGTGGTCCGGCTCCATTCACATGTGGCCCGGCCCCACGCCTGGCGGTCCTCGCACTCCACCAGCACGCACCGGCGTCCCTCCTCCTCAGCAGCACGCCATGATGGCTGGCGTGCCTTCCCCTGGCTACCTGGCACCTCCACTAGGGTCGGGCCTCTACTCACCGCCGCTGCTACCTACTCCTCATGCGCCACCTCCAGCATGGTCTCCCTGGGATCCTCATTCCCTCGCCCAGGCTTTCAGCACCGTCTCGCTCACTCCACCCACTCCGCCGAACAGCACAGACTGGGTTTTCGACTCCGGTGCCTCCTCCCACATCGCCTCCAACCCTGGTATTGTTACCCGCACATCCTCTTCCCCCTTTTCCTCCTCCATCGTGGTGGGTAATGGTGCCACTCTCCCTGTTGTTGGCACTGGCTACTCGATCATTCCCGGTCCTTTTCGCCTTAACAATGTTCTTCTTGCTCCTGGCATTATTAAAAACCTTTTATCAGTTCGCCAATTCACTACTGATAATCATGTTTCTATTGAGTTTGACCCCTCTGGCATTTCTGTGAAGGATCTTCGTACCAGGAACGTCCTCCTTCGATGTAACAGCTCGGGGCCCCTCTACACCTTGCAGCTACCATCGACGCCTTCTGCTCCCTGCACTCTTGTCGCCACTCCTTCATCGTCCATCTGGTACCGCCGTCTTGGTCACCCCGGCAAGGAAGCTCTTCAACGCCTCACTCACTCCTCTTCGATCGCCTGCAGTCAGCCTGCTGATGACCATTTATGCCATGCCTGTCAGCTAGGACGTCATGTGCGTCTTTCGTTTACTAGTTCTTCGTCAAGGGCTTCCAAACCATTTGATCTGATACATTGTGATTTATGGACATCGCCTGTTCTCAGTGTATCTAGATTCAAATATTATTTAGTTATCCTTGATGACTTTTCTCATTTTCTATGGACCTTTCCACTTCGCCTTAAGTCTGACACCTTTTCCGTTCTTTCTAGTTTCTTCGCGTATGTTCGTACTCAATTTGGGTGCCCCATCAAATCTGTCCAATGTGACAACGGTCGCGAGTTTGACAATTATGTCTCCCACACCTTTTTCCTCTCTCACGGTGTCTCTCTTCGCATGTCATGTCCCTACACCTCTCAGCAAAATGGCAAAGCTGAGCGCACCATCCGCACCACTAACAATGTCATCCGCACGCTACTCTTCCAAGCGTCCATGCCCCCCTCCCCTCTTGGCCGACGCTCTTTCCCTTCGCCCACATATGTTCTTAACCGTCTTCCCACCAAGACCCTCAACATGACTACTCCCTTCTTCGCACTCCATGGTACTCCACCCTCCTACCATGAACTTCGAGTTTTTGGGTGCACCTGCTATCCCAACCTCACCGCCACCACCCCCCCCCACAAACTTGCCCCACGCTCCACTTTGTGTGTCTTCATCGGCTACTCCCCGATCACAAAGGCTACGGTGTCTCGACCTCACCTCCAACCGTGTCATCATCTCTCGTCATGTCATCTTGACGAGATGACTTTTCCTTTCTCTAGACACCGGACCTCACCTCCCGAAGAGCTTGATTTTCTAACTAATGATGAGCCTCTACCAGCTCCCTCACCTTCTGCAGGTACATCTGTACGGCCTCTCGACGCCCCTCTACAGACCGTGCCGCAGGCTACGTCCGAGTTGCCTGACGACACCTCGTCGGTGCTCTGGCCCCTCAGCCCGGCCTGGGCAGGCGTCCGGCCTCCTCCACCACTAGGCTTCTCCGCGCCAAGACGCCCGCCCGCCCGTGGCACAACAGACACTGACGGTGCCTTGGGCGCCCTCCAGTGCTCCTGTCGGCACACCAAGAAGACCCCTGTCAGCCTGCCTCGCCCTGCCCGGCTCCAAGAGCACCCTGTGCTGCCTCTGGCATTGCCCAGCCCCAGCAGCACCCTGTCGCCTGTGCCGCCAGCAGCAGCCCAGGCGCCCCTGTGGCCCCGCCTGCTTCCCGTTTCAACAATGTCTACTCCCGGCGCCCGTCACCAGCTGCTCCTCCTTCACCGCCGACACCACCACCAGCTACCACTCCTCCTCGCCGCTCCAACATCATCCCATCTCCACCACAGTTCATCAAAGCTGATCATCCATGTCCTGTTGGTGCTGTCCCCATCCCACCGGTCGACAATACTCATGGCATGATGACCCGTGGGAAGTCTGGATACATACAGCCATGCCTCCATCTCCACGCCGAGGCTCTGTCCCCGATTCCCCGGTCTTGCCGCAACGCCCTTGCTGATCCTAACTGGCGTCGCGCCATGGAAGATGAATATGCTGCTCTCATGGAAAATCACACTTGGAACCTTGTTCCTCGCCCCGACGAGGCCAACGTGGTCATAGGCAAGTGGATTTTCAAACATAAATTTCACGCTGATGGCTCGCTGGACAGATACAAGGCTCGTTGGGTTCTTCGTAGCTTTACACAGCATCCCGGTATTGACTACGATGAAACATTCAGCCCCGTTGTCAAACCAGCAACTGTTCGCACAGTCCTCACTTTGGCTCATTCCCAGGACTGGCCCATTCATCAACTAGACGTCAAAAATGCTTTTCTCCATGGGACTCTTTCAGAAACAGTGTACTGTTCTCAGCCAACAGGGTTCGCCAACTCAGCTCTTCCTCAGCACGTCTGCAGGCTCAACAAATCTCTCTATGGCTTGAAGCAAGCCCCCCGTGCATGGTACAGCCGTTTTGCTTCATTCCTGCTCTCCCTGGGTTTCACTGAAGCAAGATCAGATACATCTCTCTTTGTTTACCGTCGCGGTACAGAGACCATTTATTTGCTGCTCTATGTGGACGACATTGTGCTCACTGCCTCCTCCTAGCAGCTCCTTCACCGGGTCATTAATGCTCTGATGAAGGAATTCGCCATGAAGGATCTTGGCCCACTTCACCACTTCCTTGCCATGGCAGTCCAACGATAGGGTGACACTTTATTTCTCTCCCAGCACCAATATGCTTTGGACATCCTGGCTCGCCATGGCATGAGTGACTGCAAACCATGCTCCACCCCTGTTGATACCTGCGCCAAGGCTTCTGCTGATGATGGTCCTCCTGTTGCTGATCCCACAGCCTACCGTAGCCTTGTGGGAGCTCTTCAGTACTTGACCTTCACCCGGCCCGACATTGCTTATGCCGTCCAGCAAGTTTGCCTTCACATGCACGATCCTCGGGAGGTTCACTTTGTTGCTGCCAAACGGATCCTCCGCTATCTCCAGGGCACTCTTGATCATGGTCTCATTATTCCTCGGACTTCTCCGACACAGCTCGTCGTCTACACTGATGCTGACTGGGCCGGCTGCTCGGACACTCGCCGATCCACCTCTGGTTATGCTGTATTCCTAGGTGGCAGCCTTATCTCCTGGTCTTCTAAATGACAGCCCACTGTCTCTCGCTCTAGCGCTGAGGCAGAGTACCGTGCTGTCGCCAACGGTGTCGCTGAAGCTTCCTGGTTGCGGCAGCTTCTCCAGGAACTACATCACCCGCTCGACTCCGCTTGCATCGTCTACTGCGACAACATCAACGCCGTCTACCTCTCCACCAACCCTGTACAACATCAGCGCACCAAGCATGTGGAAATTGACCTCCATTTCGTCCGAGAACGCGTTGCCATTGGTGCTGTCCGTGTGCTTCATGTGCCCACCACCTCCCAGTTCGCTGATGTCTTCACCAAGGGTCTTCCTTCTTCTGTGTTTCAAGAATTTCGTTCCAGTCTGAATGTCCACTCTAGCGACGTTCCGCCTGCGGGGGGGTGTTAGACTACCATAGTGTCTCCTTGGTTATTGTGTTAGTTACTCCTATTTACTCTGCTATGCGCTTCCCTATGTGGGCTTAGCCCCTGGCCTTCCCAGGCTAAGGCTCTATATATTTGTAATCCCTGTGTAAACATAATCTAAGTTGGTTGGCATTCTGCCTTCAGTTACTACATGAAATAGCCACACCTGCAGCAAGCAGACTGATTGTATTTAAAAAAAATTAAGACCAATTAGTTTAGCCAAAGCCCAACTAGTTGTTAGTTTACTAATCCTTCAAACCCAACTATTATGGGCTAACAATTAGTCCCTCTCCTCTCTCACTCTCTATGTTAGTTCAGAATCAAACATGTATAGATAAATAATTGGTTGGCTAATTTTTAGCTGGCTATTTTTTAAGTTATGGCTAGCAATCAGTGGCGAAGTTAGAGCAAATTAGAGAGGATGCACGTGTCTTGTAGGTGCATATACATGTGTTTTAGGTAGTGCATAGATGGTGAAATTTTAACAAAATCTACTTTTTTTACATTTTTTTTATCGGGGTGCATTTGCACCTCCTATTGACAGTGTAGCTTCGCCCCTCCTAACAATTATTCTTAGTCTATCCAAACAGGATCTTAAGCCACGACACGCCACACCCTATCTGATGTGGCCACGAAAGGTGTTGTATGGTTTATTATAGAGTGAAATAACTAGCGGCCCTTTAACTTGTCGGCCTGTGTCAATCCGGTCCACGAACTTACAAACGCGAAAATAGACCCCTAAACTTGTCACGTTGTTCACCGCTGGTCCATTTCCCATTCGGCGCGGCCTCCAGGCGACGTGGCAGTGCTTGCGTGGCGGACGAAGCACGTGAACCACACATTTCAATGGGCCTGCCACGCTCGCTTGCCGGTCGCGCAAGCCCCGCTCGGCCGCGCCAGTCGTGCCGCGCCACTCGCCTGCCGGCACCGCGCTCGCCCGTTGGCTCCATGTGCTCGCTGCCACATGCGCTTGCTGGAGCCGCTGTCCCGCCCGCCGAGGCTGCCATGCTCATCCGCCGACACCGTGTGCGCTCCTCCGCGGCACGGTGCTCGCCCGCTGGGCGCTGGCTCCACGCGCTCGCGTGCTTTGCCGCCATATCGCGCTTGTCGGCCGCCGCCACAGCCCAGTGAGTGCCATTACGCTTCGCCCTTGACAAAGACTGCAGTGCGCTCCTCCGTGGCACGCAGTGCTCGCTTTCTTGGGTCTTGGCTCGCAGGCTTCGCGTGCTTGCTGCTGCCGCGTGCGCGCTGCCGGAGCCGCCACGCCGCCGCCGGTGCCAAATCACGCTTCGCCCGCCGGTGCCGTGTGCGCTCCTCCGCGGCATGGCGGCTCACCGGCTGCAGGAGCTACATATACACGCTCGGCTTGACCTCGCGGACTCGCCCAAGGGGTTGGTTGGTCGTATTATGGCCAAGAGCGAGCTTGCCCGCGGCCATGGAGGTCGCGGCGGCGCTCGACACGGCGGCACGGTGCTACGCCGACTGCTAGAGAGTGGTAGCGATAAAATGGAGAGCATGGGTGTGACCAGGAGCTCACCACGACTTCGCTTGACTACTTGGTTGAGGCAGAGACTAGGCGGAGATGCGTCGCCGTCGGTGATGGTGGACACGACAGCCTTTAACCGGCGCCGCATCGGCGTTCCGGCGCTTCTGAGGGTCTACAGCTAAAACGGAGGAGCCGATCACGACCACGGCATCAAGGAGAAGCTAGAGCATCAAATGGAAGGGCAAGAGTCTCACCAAAGCTGTCTGGCCACGGTGAGGTGAAGCTTGGCAGCGATGGCAGACGGCCGCGAGGAAGATGGAGGCTTCCAGCCAACTCCGGCGGACTTGGATGGCGCGAGTGGGTCAAAGCGATGTGCAAGGATGTGGTGAAGCTAGCTGTGAGAGCAATTGAGCGGAGGGTGAGCGATGGTGATGGATTTCGCTGGTGGATCCAAGGTGGCCGGCGGCGAGCTGAAGAGGAAAAGAGAATGACGACGGCCGGCGCTTAGCTTTTAAAGGCGAGAGAGACGTCACGGCACTCTGGGGGAAGCAGGCTTGGGCTCCGGCAAGCGCACGCGAAAGTCTGTGTGAAGCTGAGCCAGCGCAATGGAAAGCGCCGGTACACGGAGGAGCGCGACACGGCAGTCGGGCGGGCGGCGTCGCGAAGAACGGCGGCGGGCGCGGCTCCTCCGGCAAGCGCATGCAGCAGCGAGCACACGGAGCGAGCGGGGGAGCGCGGTGCCGCGGTCGAGCGGCACGGCACGACCGGCGCGGCCGAGCGGGTCTTGCGCGACCGGCAAGCGAGCGTGGCAGGCCCGTTGAAACGTGCGGCTCACGTGCTTCGTCCGCCACGCTGGCACTGCCACGTCGTCTGGAGGCCGCGCCGGATGGGAAATAGACCTACGGTGAACAATTTGACAAGTTCAAGAGGTCTATTTTCCGCGTTTACAAGTTCGTAGGCCGGATTGACATAGGCCGACAAGTTAAAGAGCCGCCGGAGTATTTCACTCTTTATTATAATGCTGCGGCAGCCACAACGCATGCGGCTTAGGATTTCTCCGTCACAAACTTCAGCGACGCCACAGCCTGACGTGGCTACCAAAGTCCAGCTTATAACTGTGGAAGAGGAAGAATAAACATGAGATAAAATAATGAGTTGCGCCATTGCTGTTTGGGGAGAAATGAAACGTGTAAATCGACCGTGGAAGGCATATCGAAGTTCTCTGTGGCTGCTTGCCTACGTACTGCTTACCGAAACAGACGTCAACCAGTTCCAGGGCTCTAGGCTCGTGATTATCATTGATCATCATGCATGCCACTAATGATTGTTCGCCCCACCGACGCTGTGCAGTGTGCGTGGCCCGCGGGGTGGCGGCATCGCTTTCACATCAACCAGATCCATCATCCATCCACCTCCCCGGTGGTGGAGGACCCTAGTGCCGGCCTGCCGGGGCGCCTGGCTTGCTCCGTGTTTTCCAGAAGGCCATTTGTCCCACGCCGAGGCTTGTCGATAATCTGGTATCTCCATCTGTACTAACACCATCTTCACGGGGCAGCCAGTGCTCGGAAAAGGCAAAGAGATAATGCTCCACTTTTCACGATTGGCGGCATTTTTGGCAGAAAGTGCAGAGAGATTGGACAAATGTTCTTTTCTCCCTGGTGCAGCACTAGCGTTAGCGTGGAATGTGGACCTGAGAGGCACGCCAACGCCTGCGAAGTGCGAATGATGAAAGGACTGCTGAATGGCGTAGGTGACACTTGATCCAGCATCCCGCCGGCTGTTATGAAAGATACGCCAGGTTCGCTTCACTTATAAACTATAAATTTTCAGTCAACGAATAGTATTTTTTTCTCACAATAAATCAATCAAAAGAATTTTTAATTATGACTTATCAGCCAAACAAACAGAGCCAAACCAGATATCATCTCCCGTTGGTCGGCTCTGATAAATGGAACTGCACAGGTAGTTATTACCACGTTTTGTTTGGTTGGCTCGTGAGGGAGGCGAGTGGCTGCGGGATCGGATGACACCGATTGGAGAGCGCTAACGAGTTTCTACTTATCTGTACGGCGTTGTCGACGATTAGAGCAACTATAATATATATGCATCTAGTCCATATATATATATATATATATATATATATATATATATATATATATATATATATATATATATATATATATATATATATATAACACCTACGTACATAACGATTGTTTTGTTTTCATAATATTTTAGTCAACAAGTAGTCTATAAAGTGGATCCCATCTGAGATAAAAAAATTATTCATCTCTACAATCCTGTACAAGATCAAGAAAGAGAGAGAAGGGGAAAAAAGTAATATTTTTTTATTCACCATAGGTAGTTCATAAACTTATGGGTACCTTTTACTATAGACTACTTTATGGATTGGTCTCACGGTATTTCAGCTAGCTGATAGGTATTATTTTACTCATTGTGGATTGCTTTTGAGCAACATTGTGGTTGCTCTTACAGTCCAGCTCAACCAAACAACAACCAATGGGATCTAATAAAGTTGTAAACCGATAGCGTGCAAACACGTACCGCAGGGGTAGCTAAGGGCATGTTTAAATCCCTCTAGTTTTTACCATTTTTTAAAAATCTGGCTTTGAGAAATTGAGTGGGATCCAAACAATCTAGGTTTTGTTGCCAGATTTTTAAAAACCAGAAAGATGTTGATACCTAGCTTTTGCTGGTTTCTTATGATCTGTAGAGCAATAAATAAAGTCAGATTCTTAAAAACTAGTGATCCAAACACCACCACCTGTTTTTACTCATAATCCGGATTTTAAAAACTATAGGCAAAAACTGGTGTCCTGTTCGCTTGGCTGATAAGTCATAGCTGAAAGTATTATTAGCTGATTTGTTGTGAGAGAAAAATATTGTTCGTTGACTGAAAAAGTACAGCTTATAAGCCAAGCGAACATGGCGTGGTTTTTAAGAATCCGAAACTGATTCAAACAGGGCCTGAATAAGTTGCAGATTGTAAGAGATACAACAGTACAATATTCACGTATCCTCTGTCAATATGCCACATATACTTAGCATAGTTTACTTTTGTATGTTGTCTTCATATATAATTTTACTACAATAATATCTTTTGAAGTACTCTTTTCACCCAAAAACGAATATAATTCGATCACAGTATCAAGTCAATGTATCTTCAGTTTGACCAACTATATAGAAAATATCAATAATTATGATATGATATTATACAAGTATCATAGGATTCATCTGAGATATGTTTTATATACCTATTTGGTATTATAAACATTAATATATATATATATATATATATATTTTGATCAAACTTTAGATATTTTAACAAAGAATGCACCTAAAATTACACTTTTTTAAGATGAAGGCAGTATTTACAATATTTTTCAATAAAAATCTACAGGCATATCTTACGTGTTTTCAAACTGAACGCTTCTAAAATTACTGTATTTGTAGTGTCAAAAAATAGCTAAATTTTATTATAAAACATATATGCTTGCATGACCTAAGGGAATACTATGGGGGAATTGGTTATATGCTTCCGAGGGACCCTAGAATGCACCTAAAATTACACTTTTTTAAGATGAAGGCAGTATTTACAATATTTTTCAATAAAAATCTACAGGCATATCTTACGTGTTTTCAAACTGAACGCTTCTAAAATTACTGTATTTGTAGTGTCAAAACATAGCTAAATTTTATTATAAAACATATATGCTTGCATGACCTAAAGGAATACTATGGGGGGGAATTGGTTATATGCTTCCGAGCGACCCTGGTTTGTGCGCTGTAGGCACAATGCCAGACCCTGGCTCGTGTCATGCAAGCAACCCAATCATGACTGGTTCGTGGTTCCTAAGAAACAAGCATCGTTTTGTTTCTTCGGAGCCTAGCTGGCCCACTGGCGCGAGAGCGCGAGAACGAGCACAAAACACGAGACAGCGAATAGGCAACCAAACAATTGATGTGCTGATTTAGTATATTTAGGGAGTGTTTGTTCTATAGTCGCTGCTAAAATTTATGTCACATCAAATATTTAGAGGCTAATAAGGAGTATTAAATATAAATTAATTACAAAATCAATTACATAGATGGAGGATAATTTTCGAGACGAATTTTTAAGCCTAATTAATCTATCATTAGCACATGGTTACTGTAGCACACCGTTGTCAAATCATGGACTAATTAGGTTTAAAAGATTCATCTCGCAAATTAGTCACAAGTTGTGCAATTAGTTTCGTAATTAATCTATATTTAATACTCTATGTATGTATCAAACATTCGATGTGACATGAATTTTAGGAGAGGCCCTTGCTCATTCAGTTAATCAAACAAGAGGGTGTTGCATATAGTAGGTCTGTCCGACCTCAGCCCGGTCCACAGGAGCGAGTCAGACTTCCTTGGTCACCGAACCAATCACGTCCTATAAAGTGTCGTCGAGTTACCGTTGTACATAGCACCGGTCTATTGAGGAAAACAATCCACCGGCACCGAGAATGACAAACTTGAAGGCACGAGCGCACACAAAGAACCCTCCTCCTATGGGAAACTCTAACATTGTTCGAATGACTAGCTCATAGAAAATTTTATTCAATAAAAAGGAGATAGGATGATAATAAATTACCTAAAATGGTCTATTGCTTTCATATCTTTCTATACCAGCATGTTAGGTTAATCAATTTTTATCCTTTTTTCACATGAGCTAGCATGTTAATTCTATTGTTAGTGGGTTCCTAACTAGACTAAACGTTTGTGTCAGACAGACTTCGACTATCTAGATTCTAGAATCTAAATAGATGGATGTTGAAGCTACCGCATTAAACCATTCATCAGTCATTATCATTTGAACATGAGAGTAGCTCCAACAGTGTTAAAACAACTACTCTATCCGTCTCATAAAAAATGCCGTTCTCACTTTTTTAGAAATTGTCAAACGTATTTAACTTTGATTATATATATATATATATATATATATACGGGAACTCCGCTATGAGCTGAGTGTTCAAGCGTGTGCTTGAGGTCTAAACCTGGCGGTTCTGTGGTTGTGAGGACTAATGAGTCTAAAGGAATTGAGCTTCGATCAATCGGTCCCTCTGTTGGAGGGAGCGCATCCCCTTTTATAGATGAAAGGGATGGCTTTACATGTGAGAGGGAGAGGGTACGGAGGCTTCTAAGCCTTGTTGCCTACGCCGATGAGGATTGGATAATGATAGGCGCCTACAACACTGTTGATGTCACTGTAGAATGTCAGGTGCACATGGGAGGTTGTGTTGTCTTCTTCAGAAAGGGTTGACGTCGATACCTGCAAATACTGCTGGATGCCCAGAGACATGCGAGGAGCCTCACCACGTTTTACCGGGCATGGTGAATCCCGGCGCCTACAACACTATTGATGCCCAGAGGCATGGGCGGGGCTTTTTGCCATACGGGAGTCCAACGGCGCCCGCAGTACTGTAGGGACAAATATCGACGCCTACAATACTGTTTGTGTCAGGATGGTTGTGGAGCACTGTTCCCGCAGGTGTACAGGGTATGGTCCATGTACCGTGGTTAGACTTGCGTGCTCCCTTCTCCCTTCGTCCCTGGTCCCTTCCGAGCGGGCATCCCCAGTCGGATGGCTCCAGTCAGCTTCGGTTGCGTCAGTCGGAGAAGAGCGGCGAGCAAGGTTCTTACGTACCCCGGTCGGAGAGACACGGGGTCGGAGTCAGAAGCAGAGCTCGGGGCAGGCCTTCCGATCGGAGAGGCTATCCGGAAGCGGCTGGAGCACGAATCGAGCGCTCCGGTCGGATAGGTGGGCCAAAGTAGCTGACGAGCGGGCGTTGCTGTTCTTGGGCCAGGCCTTTCGGTCGGTTGCTGAACCGTCCCATTGCCCTATTGTTTTTTAGACTCTTGGGTTGAGCCTTGGCGTGGAAGCCGGTCCCCGAGGGACCCCGGGTTTATGAACCTGACATATATATATATATATATATATATATATATATATATATATAGTACATAGTTAATATCATTAGTTAGATCATTTTATATTTTTTTATAATAAACTTATTTGGAGATACATATGTTGCTAATATTTTCTACAAAATCGATTAAACTTAAGAAAGTTTGACCAGCACGAATCTTATAGTGTTTTTATAGGACGGAGAGAGTAGCTTATAGAATATTTTACTCAACAAGAATGTGAGAGAATAAGGTCCTGTTCGGCTGGTATTAAATCGCCTTCTGCAGATTTGTACGACTGATTTGTTGTGCGAGAAAAATACTATTTCATGGCTAATTTGTATGGATTAAAACCGACTAAATAGCACAAGCGAACAAAGCCTTACAAGGTAGCTTTTCATGAAGAGTTAAGTACACTATGCTCACACGTTTTTCTATACTACTAAAATACATTACTTTTTATTTTTTAAAGTTTATATAAGCTAGTAGGTTAACTTTAATGCTGAGGATGTACTTAGACGTACTTGCAAGCTGAGTAGAGGGATGTTTGTTCTTTAGTCGCTCTAAAATTCACGTCACATCAAATATTTAGATACTAATAAAAAGCATTAAATATAGATTAATTACAAAACCAATTACATAGATGAAGGCTAATTTGATAGACGAATTTTTTAAGCCTAATCAATCTGTTATTAGCATATGTTTATTGTAGCACCACATTGTCAAATCATGGACTAATTAGGCTTAAAAGATTCATCTCGTAAATTAGTCGCAAGTTGAGCAGTTAGTTTCATAATTAATCTATATTTAATATTTTATGCATGTGTTAAATATTCGATGTAATAGAAATTTTAGAGATGCCTCAAGAATCAAACAGGGTCTAGATGAGTAAGTTCAACAGTGTGCGAAGAGCCGTCTGAGGTCGCAAATCTGCCGAGTAACTGCAGAACTGTAGGTAGTTGCTCAACAGTGGCAGCAGTCGACCATTAATTAACTTACCATCTTGTGCGCTGTAGGCACAATGCCAGACCTAACAGACTATCTGGAGGCCGTATCGTATCGTGGATTATTTACTATTGGCTGGTTTGGTGTGAGAGAAAAATACTATTATTCCCGCGGAAATTTACGATCGTTTACGAGCCAGCGAACAGGCTGGTCGTGTCATGCAAGCAACCCTATCATGACTGGTTCCTAAGAAACCAGAGTTTTGTTTAGTTATCCAAAATTCAAACTTTGATACTATGCAAAAAAAAGATTTTTCGTCATATCAAACTTGCGGTACATGCATGGAGTATTAAATGTTGACGAAATCAAAAACTAATTGTACAGTTTAGTTGTACTTTGCGAGACGAACATTTTGAAGACGTTAACATTTTTCAAAACAAAAAAAAATTAGTCAACGATTAGACAATTATTATCAAATACAACTAAACAAAAAATGTTTCTTCGGAACCTAATACGTGGCCCCACTGGCGCGAGAGCGCGAAACCTCGTGCATGCAGTGCCAAGATACAGTACAGCGAGCACAAAACGCGAGGCAGCGAATAGGCGACCAAACAATTGATGGCTGATTTAGTATAACAAGGGCCAGCATCGTTTTGTTTCTTCGGAGCCTAGCTGGCCCCACTGGCGCGAGAGCGCGAAACCTCGTGGCTCGGCCAAGATACAGCGAGCACAAAACGCGAGGCAGCGAATAGGCGACCAAACAATTGATGTGCTGATTTAGTGGAAATATTTACTCGTTTGAGCCTAATTAGTTAATGTTTAAACACTATTTGCAAATACAGTCCAAATTTCATGAACTAAACAAGGGCAGGGTGTTGCATACAGTAGGTCTGTCCGAACTCAGCCCGGTCCATAGGAGCGAGTCAGACTTCCTTGGTCACCGAACCAATCACGCCCTATAAAGTCTCGTCAAGTTACCGTTGTACATGGCACCGGTCTCAATGCACCGAGAATGACAAACTTGAAGGCACGAGCGCACACAAAGAACCCTCCTCCTATAGGCAACTCTAACATTGTTCGAATGACTAGCTCATAGAAAATTTTATTCAATAAAAAGGAGATAGGATGATAATAAATGATCTAAAATGGTCTATTGCTTTCATATCTTTCTATACCAGCATGTTAGGTTAATCAATTTTTATCCTTTTTCACATGAGCTAGCATGTTAATTCTATTGTTAGAGGGTTCCTAACTAGACTAAACGTTTGTGTCAGACAAACTTCGACTATCTAGATTCTAGAATCTAACGTCCTTTTCGCTTGGCTTATAAGATGTACTTTTTTCACCAACGAATAGTATTTTTCTCTTATAATAAATCAGCCAACACTACATTCAGCCATGGCTTATCAGCCAATCGAACATGGCATAAATAGATGGATGTTGAAGCTACCGCATTAAACCATTCATCAGTCATTATCATTTGAACATGAGAGTAGCTCCAACAGTGTTAAAACAACTACTCTCTCCGTCTCATAAAAATATCATTCTCACTTTTTTAGAAATTGTCAAACGTATTTAACTTTGATCAAATATATATATATATATATATATAGTTAATATCATTAGTTAGATCATTGTATATATTTTTATAATAAACTTATTTGGAAATACATATGTTGCTAATATTTTCTACAAAATTGATTAAACTTAAGAAAGTTTGACCAGCACGAATCTTATAGTGCTTTTATAGGACGGAGAGAGTAGCTTATAGAATATTTTACTCAACAAGAATGTGAGAGAACCCTTGTTCGTCTGGTATTAAATCGGCTTCTGCTGATTTGTACGGCTGGTTTGTTGTGCGAGAAAAGTACTGTTTCATAACTGATTTGTACGGATTAAAGCCGGATGAATAGTGCAAACGAACGTAGCCTAACAAAGTAGCTTTTCATGAAGAGTTAAGTACACTATGCTCACACGTTTTTCTATACTACTAAAATACATTACTTTTTTATTTTTTTTAAGTTTATATGAGCTAGTAAGTTAACTTTAATGCTGAGGATGTAGTTAGACGTAACGTATACTTGCAAGCTGACTAGATGAGTAAGTTCAACAGTGTGCGAAGAGCCGTCTGAGGTCGCAAATCTGCCGAGTAACTGCAGATACTGTAGGTAGTTGCTCAACAGTGGCAGCAGTCGACCATTAATTAAGCTTACCATCTTGCCAAATCGGACGGTTGGTTGGTCCATTAATTAATCGTGAGCCGGAGACACTGCCAACTGTGACAGCGCGCGTCCTTGAGCTGGCCCTTGCATTGCCCCGCACATCAGTGATGAGACCACAGTGTTACTGGTGGACGGTGGCTGTTGTTTTTCCACCGTATGCATTGCTTTCACGGCCCATACGCGGCTAGTACGCCCGTAGTACAGTGTACAGTGGCACGCAAGTACTCAGGCAGAGAAGACAGCACCAGCACCACCCGCCGCCTGGAGCAACGCCGTAGGCCCTGCGGCGCTTAGCGCACAAGCTAACCGGCACCACCGGACTGCGCGCATCACGCGTCTCTTGTGCACCGATCAGCCTCGGGGTGAGCAAGCGAGGTGGCGAAGGGAGGCGTCAGCCCGATCGAGGAGAACGGGACGTCTCTATCCATCCGGGGACATTGCACACATCACACAGTACACAGCACACAGTACGGCTGTTGGTTGTTGCTTGCTTCCCGGAGGACCAGGGCAAGTGTTGCCCCGCGGCCCGCGCTCCCAAAGCGGCGCCAGCTACCGATGAGCTATCGGACAGTACTACGCCGTGCAGGTGGGCCTTTTCGGTGCCCTTGTCCTCTTGACCTCTTCCCCGGCGTGGCTGTTGTGTTGCATGCAGTGTGCTGTGCACCGCGGCAGCTCAAACACCGTCGTATGCGTAATTGCCCTGGGCACCACCACACCATTGATGTGTGAACTTGGTGACGTGATGCGTTGTTGTTGCAATGGGTTTGGGGCGCACAGGGACTGAAACCCGTCGTGTCCAGTCCACTGCCCAAGTCCAATCAAACACGCAGGCTATTGGAGCTGTGGTGGAGCATCGCTGACAATTAATGTTTTTAGCGAGATTATTTATTCATCCCCAGCTCCCCACTTGGCTTCGTCAGGAATGTCCGAATGTTTGTTCGTCTGCGTCGTCGCGTTCCCTTTTTTTTTATTGAGAGAAGATCTGCAGTGTGCGGGCAGCGGGCCAAGCAGATCGTCGTAGTCGTATCTGTTTGGTTGGTCAAAAACCTGCCACGCCAAAGATTCGTCGTGTCACAGTTTTTTAGGTAGCTATTTGGTTTACTGTCACACCTATAGTACAATACGTTACACTTTCTTAGTGTCTTACTCCACGTGTCATAGACTTATTTTCGTGCTAAACCTTATCATAAGTGTGACTTCGATTTTAGTCGCCACACTTTATTTAATAGCCACAGTTTACAAAAAAATTAGACGTGACAAATTTTGATCATCAACCAAATATACCCTACGTGATGGATGGGTGTGAGACCAAGCTGAATGGGCCCGGTATGTGCCAAGTTGAGCTTATATTAATCAAGTGGACTTTGGATGTTCCGGGGTGAACGTTCAGGGAATCGGAACCGCAAAACGACCAATGCCCGTCAACTGAAGACACAGGGAGAGAAAATTCGTGATGACACGATGCGCTATGCGCATGTGTGGGCCCGGTGGTAGGAACAAACCATAATGTCGTGGTCCTGTTTTGATCAGTTATTATTATCGTTTATACAGTAGTAGGCATTCCTGATCCTGCGCCGAAGTGAAAAATACAAACTCAGGAGACGAGAGCGCCGGGCCGGGAAAAACTGTGGGCCGAGCTCAGGTTCACTGGCTGCTCTAGCTCTAGTTTCGTTAATGGATTATTTAGCCCATTTGGGAGGGCCCTGCTCTGCTAACTGATGGATTCTTGGGGCTCGTTTGGAATTTGGAAAGGATTTCCTCAGCTTCGGTCTCATGACTGACACACCACCGAAGCGACTAATGTAGAAGGAGCACTCCTCTACTCCTAAATAAATTAGAAACTAAGCCATCTTTTGCACCATTAGCTCTGACTTCTTTGGTTAATAGCAGGAAGCTCTCTCAAGTGAACCATTTATAATACTGTTTATTTAGCAGGACCTTCACATTTGGATTCATTCCACAACACATCTTCGCACTCGCAATGCTCCCCTATCCCTATATGCTCCCTGTTAACTTTAGGACCCGGACGGCAATTGGGATTTGGGAAGGTGCGCCAGGTATATGACCAGTTGGCCACCTCTAGAGTCCAGACCTAGATATGCAACATATAGCCCATGAATAAGGCCTTACCTAGCAGAGAGCCCTTTAGGAAAGACGAAACAGTCCGCGCGTCTGGATCGCCGCCATCACTATCGATTCATTTCAGCTGTCTCTGGGTCTGCCCGCGAGGGATTGATCGCCGAGTCGCCGACGGAGGGACGGAAGAAGGGCCGAGTCACCTAGCGGGCAAGCGATCAAGAGGCAAGCCGCGTCGCCTGATGCCTAATGCCTTGATCCTCCTCAGACAGGATCGCATGACGCAGGGGCCTGACAGGCTGACGATCGGCCTGATCGAGTGATCGACTGACCTGACCTGCCTACAAGAGCTAGGCTAGTCCAGGTAATTTCTTATTCCCGTTTTACTCGATTGAATAATTATTAATCTTCTTGAATAGTGATTAGTTGATTATACATTGGACTAGTAGATTCCTGAAACTACATAACCTATATATGAACAACAAAATCTGGCAAAGGGAAAGATATCCACTTGATTCCTGAGCCTGTACCAGCCAACATTTCGGCCATCTACAATGAAACAGAGACACGCATGACCCTTCTGTCAGGGATCGTCCAGTGGGCTAACGTGTACAGCCCATACAGACCCATGACGGCAGGGGACAAGCTCATACAGGCCCAAGGCGGCAGGGGACGAGCACTACAAAGGAAGCAAACTGCAGTAGTTCAGGGATCAAACAATTTATCAGAACGGAATACCTTTCTCTTAGTTTACTGTTCTTCATTCCCAAGTCTACCTTTATGTACTCGATCTCTCGTCCCCTGAGATCTTATATCCTACTTGCTTGAATCCAGATATCTGTGAGCAATCTAGTCGGGTTGCTAACAATTGGTATCAGAGCCTTCGATTCTTGGAACCCTATCACCATGAATTCCCCTTCCGTGGTCTCTCCTTCTTCCCAGCTTCTCCTCAATGAAATCCAGCTTGCCTTCGACGAGATCCGCAAGAGGTTCGACGAATTCGATGCTCGGATGGAGCGGCGCTTCTCGCGGACCTAGGCCGCGCTGGGGTAGCGGGGCGCCGCCTGCAAGCTCCGCATCGGCGGCCTTGAGCAGTTCGGCGTGACGCAGCATGCCGTGGCTGACAACTAGGGCGGATTGTTCGAGCATGTCCCCGTCCTGGAGGAGTGCGTCTATGAGCTAGCCGCCACCGACACCGCCTCGCCTCTGTCGGTGAAGGAGCAGCAGGATGCCGTGGTGTTTCGGACAACTGGGGTGGACACTTCGAGTAGCTCGCCCACATGCTAGAAGGGGCGCGTCTGCGCCAGCTACTGGTTCACCGACGAACTGGCCGCCACTGAAGCTGCCGACGGCTCCTACACCTCCCTCGCCCCCTCCGCCATGGACACCAACGTCGGCTTCACGGGGCTCGCGTCCACCGGTCAGATCCGCGTCGAGGGTGTCGTCACTTCCCCCAACCCCGACGCACCCGCCTACCTCACGCCCACACCCATCGTTTCTACCGCCGTAGCTTTTGTGCCCGTCGAGATTTCTCCAACAGAGTTCAAGTGCCATACCCAGGAGCTCGAGAAGCCACCCTCATCGTCATCTCGGGCCGTCATGGCGGAGGAAGAGACTCTCCGCACCATTCTGTTCAGCGGCTACGGCGGCTCCTTCAGGCCGGAGTTCGCACAGTTCTTCCAGAAGAAGCAGGTCGCGCGGCAGGAGGCCGAGCGCCCCGGGTTCCTCGTCGCGCGCATCAAGCAGGAGAGGCTCATCGCCATCGTCCGCGCCTCTAAGTATTCCAACATCTAGAGCTTCTAAGTACGCCTCCATACGGATTTTCCAATAAGGAAAATCACCCCCCTCAAAGATAGGAGGAGGTCTATCACCGTGAGACATCTTTCTCTAGGCAGTTAAGTCTAAATACGTGAGCACGAGGCTCTGATACCAATTGAAAGGATCAAGATGCCCAAGAGGGGGGTGAATTGGGATAATTCTAAATTTCTTTGCAATAATTAAACCATACGATTAGCCCAATTAACCCCTTGTGCCTAAAAAGTGTTTATATTGATCTAACGCACAAAAGTTTAGCAACCTATGTTCCAATCCTATTCTAGCATGGCAATTCTATAAATGTAAATGACAAGAATTGAATTGCTCAAAGTAAATTCTCGAAGTAAAGAGAGAAGGAGGAACGCGGCGATGTTTTACCGAGGTATCGGAGAGTCGCCACTCCCCACTAGTCCTTGTTGGAGCACCCGCGCAAAGGGTGTAGCTCCCCCTTGATCCGCGTAAGGATCAAGTGCTCTCTACGGGTTAATTCTTCAACACTCCATCACGGTGAATCACCCACAACCGCTCACAACTTGAGTTGGGTCATCCACAAGCTCCGCCGAATGATCACCAAGCTCTCAATCACCACCAAGCCGTCTAGGTGATGGCGATCACCAAGAGTAACAAGCACGAACTCTTACTTGACCACGACAAGCCTAATGAGAAGGGTGAATGCACACTTTGCTACTCTTGATCTCACTAATGAGGGCTCTCTTTGGGATTCTCAAATCTCAATCACATCACTAGGATCTTGCTCTTCTTGGCACTCTCAAAGGTGTTTCTCAACTGTTGGAATGAGCAAAAGTACCCTCTCACACGAATGGAGGAAGTATTTATAACCTTGGTTGAAAAATGAACCGTTATGTGCCTCTGCGGGGTGACTGGACGCTCCGATCATGTTGACCGGACGCTCCGGTCAGTACACCCCGACCTCCCATGTGTAAGTGGTGACTGAACGCTGGACAGCGTCCGGTTGTGATTTTCCCTCTTTGGAACCTTACTGGAGTCGACCGGACGCTGGCACCCAGCGTCCGGTCGCTCAACTCTCCGCGCCTGGTCGCACCAGACGAAATCACCTTGATCAAATGAACTGACCAGACCCTGAGCCAGCGTCCGATCACTCCGGAACCAGCGTCCGGTCAGCATTTGACCCTCCATTCACTTCCAACTTTCAATCATACATGAATGAAGTTTACTCCATTGGATCTAAGGGCTATTTTGGAGCTACCTAGTGCTAGATTTAGCAAGTGTGCACCACACCTAACTCACTAGACTCATATAGGTCAAGCTACCCGTCCATACCCCCTTAATAGTACGACCAAAGGAAAAACAAAGTCCTAAACTACTCTAAGTGTCTCTTCAACACCAAACGACACTTAGAACTAGTCCATCCTTAACCTTGTTGTCCATCCTTTGAAAACTGAAACAATTTCCATCGTAGGGGCATGATCACCATGATTGCCCAATCGATCTCTATTACCACGACCTAACTTAATTGCCTCTGCAAAACACACGTTAGTCATAGTAATCACGTATTGTCATTAATCATCGAAACCCAACTAGGGGCCTAGATGCTTTCAATCTCTCCTTTTTGGTAATTGATGACAATACTACCTCGAGTATGTGAAAGAGATGAGGTTTTTAACATGCTTGGATCATATAAGCTTTTGGCAATAAAAATAAAAGAGTTAGGCAAGCTTATATGACCCAAGTCAACATGTTGTACTCAAAAGATATGAAATAAGCATGAGTACAATAAATAAAGCTCATTTGCATCAGAGTAAAACGCGGAAGCAAGAGCAAATCAGCATAGCACAAGTGATATGACATATAAGTAATTCAAAGTAGAGAGCACACATGTCACATATCACATAAATATCACGATCACATTAATATGACGATTACGATCACACTTATGTAGTTCAATGCATAATAGTAAACATGAATGCATAATGTATCACACATAAAACTCCAAATGTAATAGATAAACTAATAAGTAAACTCCCCCTAAATATGTCGCTCCCCCTAAGGCTAACATACTCGTACCCTCTCCCCCTTTGGCGTCAAACACCAAAACCTAAGGGTCGGTCGATGAGGCTACAGCGAATGAGTCGAAACCATGTGCCATCATCATCTGACCCTGAGCTCTGAGCAGTCTGACCCTCTATAGCTGGAAGCGATGCTGAAGCAGTCTAAGTCGGATTAGGGACTAGAGCGGCTGTAGACTATGCAGGTAAGACTGTAGCAGGCAGCTCTGATGATGCAACAGAAGAAGAGCATCTCTATAGTCCCGGTAATAGGTGCAATTGTGGAAGGACCTAGGACATGTAGATATGGTAGAGTAGGCTGCCCTGTCAACTCACTGAAAGAAGCACCAAGGCTCCTGGAAACTATAGTCTCTGGCACTAGCAGCGAAAAAGTCTGAGCCGGTGTGAAGCCCGTCTGAAAAGGTGTAAACTGCGGAGCTGGCACTGGCGAGGCAAACCACTAGGACACCTGCTCTGTAGGTGAAGCAAACTGAGCTGGTGGTTGTCCCTGACTCTGAAGCCCACTCGGCTGTAAAGCTGGAGTCATAGAAGTGGTGGCAGACTGAGCTATCTGGGGTGAAGGCTGTGGCGGTCGAGCCCCAATATCTGTCACAACATGCTGCATAAACCCAAGTAGTTGCTGCTGCATGAGAAGTTGCTGCTAATGCATGGCCTAATGCTGCTGGATCGCCTGCTGTTGTCGCTGGAACTCATCCTGCCTAGTTTGAAACTGTGCAAAAGTAGCGGCGGTCTCCTATGCCTGGCGAGCCTGATCCTGCCTCATCCGCTCAAGGATAGCAAGTAGAGCGGGGTCTGTCTGTGGTGCAGGTGGAGCTAAACTAGAGCTATCGGCCTCATGGTCATGTCGACATGGTGGCATCTGAGGAATGTCCCGGTAGTCCTCATCTGAGCTGTCACTGGGGTCGCTCTCGACCATCCCCTCCTGCTGAGCATCTAACTGCTCCTCCTCAGTAGCTGCTATGCCCCTGATAGTATCATCCTATTGGGCTACAGTCTCTAGCACCTCTGGACGATGGCGCGGCTAGCTAGGTGCACTCGGTGTACTATGGCGGATCATTTGAGTCAGGTTGTATGCATGGAACTCTGTAGTAGCACCATCGTACTCTGCTAGCATCTCAGACGGCCTCACTGTAACTGCCCTGTGAAGAAGAAATGTGATCCAGTGAGCATAGGGCAACTGACGGTGACCTCTGAACCCCTCAGCAATAGTATCCTCCATCTCTGATAGAAGAAGATCACAAATGTCAAACACAGTCTGCTGCATCAGAGAGTTTAGAAGGCATAACTGTATGCGAGTCAAGCCCTCGCGATACCCCATCCTCGGAATCAGGGTCCTCCTCATAATAGCATCCAGCACTCTAGCTGTAGAAGTGAGATCACTGGGAGTCCTGCTCGACCCCTCGCCAAAAAGGCTCTTTAAAGCAATGGCGGACTAGATCTGTAGGAGGTACCATACCGCCATGAGGGCGTCTGGGAAGCGATGTCTGTCCATAGCAAACCTCATGTAGCCTGACGGGCTGCTCCTAAAGCCTGAGAATCTCCCTGACCCTAAAGCTCATCAGCCTATAATCTCTGCCTCTGAAAGCAAAGTGAATGAATCTGTGCTGCGGGTCAATCCAAAGTGTAGCATAGAACTCCCAGGCCCAAGATGGAACATATAAGCCTGTCCGTCCAAGTAAATCTGTCAGCCCTGGTAGCTATGCTAGGTAGGGGCAAATATGCTCTCCAGCTGCTGCTACTATGGACTCAATGTTGCACACCCTCTGTGACCTAAATAGTGCCCCACTGTTAAGATATGCATTACAGAAGTCTTCTTGCAGTGGTGTGTAGAAGCCCTCTGATGCACGCTCATCCCGCATCGGCGGAAACCATGGATCAAAGTACACAAATCTGAGCTGCTGCACCTGCTTGGCCATGGCGGCCCTCAAATCTAGATGAGTCACTGGCGGCGGACCCTGTGGTCTAGGAGGCGGACGAGAACCCCTTCGCTGTGTCTCTGGCCTCGGTGTGACTGGAGCACAGGTACGACCAGAGCGGCGTAACAGTGGCTGAGTTGCCTGCTCTGTCTCCTCGGCCTGCTCTCCCTCCTAAGTCTGCTCTGCTGGCTGTGACTGCTGCTGTGACTCCCCCTGAGGCTGACTCTCATCAATAGCAACACGCCGTCCTCCAACCATTAGAGTCCTAGCTAGACCACCATGACGGCACAACCTGCTCAAGTGCAGCCCTCGCTGCTGGTGAAAGCTGATCTACGATCTAGACTCCACTCCTAGCACCTCTTGCCTCTGCAGGCTCTGCGGCTGTTGCAACTGCGGCTGCTCTAGCTGTATCTGCATCTGGATACTTTCGCTTCTTTGTTGCAAGCTTCTTCATCGCCTTGCCTTTTGGATCTGTAGGCAAGCGAGGTGGACGCCTCGGATCCTCATCACCTGGACCACCTCCGGTGTTTTTGACACGAACCATCTGATGGAGCTGAAAAAGAACAACAACCACTGACAAAGATCAACTGCCAACTATCACTTCCGACGCTTGGCCTCGATCCGTACTCGCGAGCTTGGCCCTGAGTTGACTGACAACTACAAATAGGACCACAACAGCAACGACTCGCTGCACGATAGAATAGATAGGATATACAAATAAATACAATATATCTAAAGATACGAAATCCTAGAAAGCAAGCAATTAGGAACGAAATTGGAAACGAGGGCTTGCTACCTGACGAACCTACGAACCGAAGAACAAGGAACGGATCACGAAGAACCACTGGGTTAGCTAGGGTTAGGGTTGGCACAGCACGGTGAATGTGGCACTGTTGGGTGGAGCAATGCGGCAGGGGAGGCGCTGGCGCGAGGTGACAACGCAGGGAGGTAGCACGGCGGCGCTGATGTGCTGGTGACGGCAGCGGGCGGCGCTAGGGCACAACGCGAGCACTGCGGCGGCGCAGATGTGGTGGCGCGTGGGGCGTGCAGCGGCGCGCGGGCTTAGGAAGGCGCGGTGTAGTGGTGCAGGCGCGGGAAGACATGGCTGTGCGGCGGAGGCATATGGGCACTGGAGTAGGGCGGCGTCGGTGAGATGCGCGGCTAAGGCACGGGCTCGACGATGTCGGTGCGGCGGTTGGGGCTTTAGATCAATAGGTGACTCGAATATATGGTGGCCTCAACCGTGATAGAAAAGGAAATGAGATAAGAGTTTGAATCCCGCATGTTTTCTATTGATCGGACGCTCCGGTGGCAGCGACCGGACGTTGCCACCTAGCGTCCGATCGATTCTAGAGAGGTCTAAAACCCCTGGAATCACGACCGGACGCGTCCGATCACCACAGACCGGACGCAGCAGAGTCCGGTCAATCCTGACTTCGTCTTCTTCGCTTGACCGGACGCTGGATCGCCATCTGACCGGACGCTAGGAAAGCACTGTTTCAGCGTCCGGTCACTCCTTCTCAGCAGCAGTTCACCTCCTGTGAACTGACCGGACGCTAGACTTCAGGGTCCGATGCATCGTCCGGTCACTCTTTTCCAGCAAATCTTCAAAGTTCCTTCGTGATGCCTATTCATAATCAAGTCCCAACTTCAATAAGACCCAAATAAACACCAATTGGGACTGATGTGAGTGACCTCTCTCAAACCTTCAAAATTTTCAAAATATTTTGCCTTAGGCTATAATTCTTTTTAAGAAAATAGGCAATAAAAGGGTGATTGAAGAGAAATGACAAAACAACATTCATGCATATGCAATGCAATACTTGAAAGTAAATCTAGTTGCTTGTCAAGTTTGATATAAGGTTAAGCTTCTTCACACGCTTTACGGCGGTTATCTTAACCATGTTAGACAAGCCGTATATGCATTACCAAAGATTAAACATGTTGTATATTACAATGCAATGCAAGGGACAACACAAGCTCATTTTCTAGTGAAGTTGCTAAAATCAAGAACATTGAGCTCATTCTACAATCGATAAAAAGTCGCCTCATCTAGCGGTTTAGTGAAGATATCCGCCAATTGATCCTCGATCCTTACACCTTCTAATGAAATATCATTCTTTGCAACATGATCTCTAAGAAAGTGATGACAGATATCTATGTGCTTGGTGCGAGAGTGTTGAACCAGATTATTTGCAAGTTTTACCACACTCATTGTCGCACAAAAGAGGTACTTTTTCTAGAACTACACCATAGTCTAGCAAAGTTTGTTTCATATAAAGTATTTGTGCACAACAAGCACTCACGACAATGTATTCCGCTTCGGCGATGGACAAAGCCACACTATTTTGTTTCTTGAAGGACCAAGACACAAGTGATCTACCAAGCAAATGGCACCGTCCGGATGTGCTTTTTCTATCAACTTTGCAACCGGCATAATCCGAATCGGAATAGCCAACTAATTCAAATATAGCTCCTTTGAGATACCAAAGGCCAATGCTTGATGTGTGCTTAAGATACCTAAGAATTCTTTTAACGGCAATCAAATGAGTTTTCATAGGATTAGCTTAAAATCTAGCACACATACACACACTAAACATGATGTCGGGCCTAGATGCGGTTAAATATAACAAGCTACCAATCATAGAGCGGTAGAGAGTTTGATCAACCATGTTACCTTCCTCATCTAGGTTGAGATATCCGTTGGTTGGCATTGGTGTCTTGATTGGCTTACATTCATCTATCTTGAATCTCTTGAGAAGATCATTAGTGTATTTCTCTTGAGAGATGAAAATCCCTTCTCTCATTTGCTTGACTTAAAAACCAAGAAAGAATATAAGCTCTTCAATCATTGACATCTCGAACTCTTTCGACATCAATTCACCAAACTCTTTGCAAGAATCTTCATTTGATGATCCAAATATGATATCATCAACATACACTTGACAAATGAAGATATATCCATCAAGCTTCTTGGTGAATAGTGTGGTGTCGACCTTCCTAATGGTGAAGCCCTTCTCAATGAGAAAATTCCGAACGCGCTCATACCAAGCTCTTGGGGCTTGCTTAAGCCTATATAGCGCTTTGGACAACATATAAACATGATTAGGATATCTAAGGTCTTCAGACCCGGGAGGTTGATCAATATAGACTAGTTCATTTATAAAGCCATTTAAAAATGCACTTTTCACATCCATTTGATATAATTTCATTTCATGATGTAATGCATATGTAAGGAGGATACGAATGGCTTCTAGTCTTACAACCGGTGCAAAGGTCTCTCTAAAATCCAAGCCTTCAACTTGAGAGAATCCCTTTGCAACTAGTCTTGCCTTGTTTCTCACTATAACGCCTTGATTATCTTGCTTGTTGCAGAACACCCACTTTGTTCCAATGACTCTTGCACCTTATGGTCGCTCTTCAAGAGTCCACACTTCATTACGGGTGAAGTTGTTCAACTCTTCATGCATGGCGTTTATCCAATCCAGATCTTGAAGAGCTTCTTCTACCTTAGTAGGCTCAAAGCAAGAGACAAAAGAGTGATGTTCAATAAACGAAGCAAGCTTTTGAGAGTGAGTCATTACTCCCTTTGATGGACTCCCTATGATGAGATCTTGTGAATGAGCTTGTAGTAGAGGTGAATTTCTTCTATCAACCACTTGAGGGGGAGGTTGTGGAGTATCAACATCATGTGCTTGTGTCACCATTTGCTCATGGGAGACATGAGTATCTTTATTTTCTACTCTCCCATCTTTATCACCGTCTTGTGGCACATTTGATGAAGAAGCTGGATTGATCACTTGTACATCATCTTCATCATCATTAGGCTTGATGTCTCCAACCAAAATATTCTTCATGGCCTCCCTCAATGGTTCATCACCTACATCATCAAGATTCTCATGTGCTCCTTGGGAGTCGTTAGATTCATCAAATTCCACATCATATGTTTCTTCAACCAAGCCGGTGGCATGATTAAATACTCTATATGCTTTGGACTTTGATGAGTAACCAACAAGAAAACCAATATCACAACGTCTTTGAAACTTCCCTAGGTGTTGCCGCTTCTTTTAGATGTAGCATTTGCAACTAAACATCCTAAAGAAGGAGACGTCCAGCTTCTTTCCATTGAGCAGCTCACAAGGTGTCTTGCCAAAAAACTTTTGAAGGAATAGGCGGTTGGATGCATAGCATACGGTGTTCATAGCTTTCGCCCATAGAGCTCCGGGAGTGTTGTACTCATCAAGCATTGTTCTTGCTAGTGTGATCAATGTCCGGTTCTTTCTCTCAACTACACCATTTTGTTGAGGAGTATATGTTGCGGAGACCTCATGCTTGATCCCAACTTCATCACAATAGGCTTCTATGTTTGTGTTGTCAAATTCTTTCCCATTGTCACTTCTAATCTTCTTGAGCTTCACTTCAAACTCATTTTGTGCTCTCTTGGCAAACTTCTTGAAGCATGATGCAACTTCGGATTTATCATAAAGAAAGAATACCCATGTGTATCTTGAATAGTCATCAACAATCACAAGACAATAAAGATTTTCTCCCAAACTCTTGTATGTTATTGGTCCAAATAAGTCCATGTGAAGGAGTTCTAGCACTCTTGTGGTTGACATTAAAGCTTTTGTTGGATGAGTATTTGCAACTTGCTTGCCGGCTTGACATGCACTACAAAGTTTATCTTTCTCAAACTTCACATCCTTCAACCCTCTCACCAAATTATTCTTCATTAGCTTCTTGAGTGAGCTCATTCCAACATTAGTAAGTCTTCTATGCCATAGCCATCCAAGTGTTGTTTTGGTGAATAGGTAAGTCTTCAAATTTGCATCTTCGGATGTAAAGTCCACTAGATATAGGTTATTATATCTAAATCCTTTGAATATCACTTAATCATCATCCTTCTTAGATACAACAACTTCCTTCTCGATAAACAAGCATTGGAAGCCAAGATCACACAATTGTCCAACGGATAGCAAGTTGAAGCTCAATGAAGCAACATATAGCATATTTGAGATAGAATGATCATTTGATATTGTCATTTTGCCTAATCCTTTAACCTTGCCCTTTGAATTATCTCCAAATGTGATTCTTTCTTATCCATCTACTTCTTCATCTAGTGAGGTGAACGTACGAGGATCACCGGTCATATGTTGTGTGCAACCATTATCAATAACCCAATGACTTCCACCGGTCTTGTAGTTCACCTACACACAAGAAATCAAGCTTTAGGAACTCAAACTTGTTGAGGGCCCTTCACCTTCTCAACAAGTGACTTTGTTACCCAAATTTTCTTAGGCCTATTCTTGTTGGGAGGTCCCAAGAATATCACTTTCATCTTTCCACTAGAATCCTTTCTAAGCATGTAATGAGCATTGAAAGCAAAATGTCAAGCATGCTTGGGCAAGGGTTGTGGTGGAGTTTGGCACTCATGTGCAAAGTGACCTTCTTGTCTATACTCAAAACATCTCTTTGTCTTTGGCTTTGACTTGTGTTGTTGTTGAGCTTGAGCCTTCTTCTCTTGGTTTGCCAAGTATCCAATGCCATTTCTATCCATCTTCATGACGGTGTTCATTAGTAGCTCACTTTGAAGATGCTTTCCTCTTATGAACTTGCTCAATCCAATCTTGAGATGCTCTTTCTACAACTTGAGCTTCTTGTTCTCTTCCTTGAGTGCATCATTGTTTTTCTCTTTTTTGAGCTTCTTTTTCTCTTCTTTGAGCTTCTTATTCTCAAGAAACAAATCACTATCATGATTAAGAGTTTCTAGCACAATAGTGTTGTGGCTTTTGATCTCTTCAAGATCTTTCTTGAGCTTTTCATTGTCACTCTTGAGCTTGACATACTCATCATAACTATCGGTCTCAACCACTTGCTTGCCCTTGCTACTAAAACTTTGCTCAATGCTCTCAATGATCAAATCATCACATGATGTAGCTATATCAATCTTAACAACATTGTTAGTAGCATCATGTGGCTCATTGGATAAATATTCTTGAGCAATAATAAGATTATCATGATTAATCTTAAGAGTAGTATATTAATCTTTTAGCATGTTGTGGCTAGTGACGAGCTCATTGTGTACCCTCTCAAGGTTATCATGTTTTTCTTTAAGCTCTTTCTTAGAAAATTTGAGCTCCTTGAGTTTGGATGATATAGCATCATTTGCTTCTCTAAGCTTAACATTAGCCTTTTCCGCTACATCACATTTTGCTAAAAGTGAATCATTCTTAACTTCTAACTTTTCATTCTTAGCTCTAGACTTTCTAATGATCTTAGTGTATTGATTTAGCAATTTAACAAGATCATCATAAGAAGGTGATTCATATTCATCATCATCACTATCGCTATCATCATTGCTAGCAATCCATCTCCGAGATTAGCTTTTTTCTAGAGCTAGTAAAGAACTTCTTCTTCTTGCCATCAAACTTGATGCCACTCTTGTTGAGCTTCTTTAACATGTTGGCGGTTCTTTTTACCATGAGAGCAAGGCTTACATCATCAACTTCATCATCACTTGAGCTCTCATACTCAAGCCTTGTTTTGTCCTTCTCTTGACTAGCTTTGAATGCTAAGTTCTTGTCTTTCTTCTTAGTAGAGGATGAGCTATCTTGTGGTGTGATGTGCATGTACATCTCATGAGCATTGATCTTTCTTAAGATTTATGTCGGTGTAGCGGTGGAAAGATCACCTTGATGAAGCACGGTCATAATATGCCCATATTTGTCAATACGGAGGACACTCAAAATCTTTCTTACAACATCGGATGGTTGCATTTGAGTGAGTCCAAGCCCATTGACTTCCTCTACAAGAACATTCAAACGTGAGTACATCTCATTAGCACATTTTTTAGGAAGCATCTTAAAAGAGTTAAGCTTTTTCATGACAAGATGATAGCGTTCCTCATGCTCACTCTTTGTTCCCTCATGGAGCGCACAAACGTCCGACCATAGTACATGGGCGTCTCTGTGGTTCCTCAACCGGTTGAACACATCTTTGCAAAGGCCTCTAAAGATGATGTTTCGAGCCTTTGCATTCCATTTTTCGTAATTCACCTCATTGCCTTGTAGGTGTGTAGCATCCCAAGGTTTTGGGAAGCCTTGTGAGGCGGCTCTAAGTATTCCAACATCTAGAGCTTCTAAGTACGCCTCCATACGAATTTTTCAATAAGGAAAATCATCCCCCTAAAAGATAGGAGGAGGTCAATCCCCGTGAGACATCTTTCTCTAGGCGGTTAAGCCTAAATACGTGAGCACGAGGCTCTGATACCAATTGAAATGATCAAGATGCCCAGGAAGGGGGTGAATTGGGCTAATTCTAAATTTCTTTGCAATAATTAAACCATACGGTTAGCCCAATTAACCCCTTGTGCCTAGAAAGTGTTTCCATTGATCTAACGCATAAAAGTTTAGCAACCTATGTTCCAATCCTATTCTAGCATGGCAATTCTATGAATGTAAATGATAAGAATTAAATTACTCAAAGTAAATGCTCGAAGTAAAGAGAGAAGGAGGAATGCGGCGATATTTTGCCAAGGTATCGGAGAGTTGCCACTCCCCACTAGTCCTCGTTGGAGCACCCGCATAAGGGTGTAGCTCCCCCTTGATCCGCGCAAGGATCAAGTGATCTCTACGGGTTGATTTTTCGATACTCCATCGCGGTGAATCAGCCACAACCGCTCACAACTTGAGTTGGGTCATCCACAAGCTCCGTCGGATGATCACCAAGCTCAAAATCACCAACAAGCCGTCTAGGTGATGGCGGCCACCAAGAGTAACAAGCACGAACTCTCACTTGACCACGACAAGCCTAATGAGAAGGGTGGATGCACACTTTGCTATTCTTGATCTCACTAATGAGGGCTCTCTTTGGAATTCTCAAATCTCAATCAACTCACTAGGACCTTACTCTTCTTGGCACTCTCAAAGGTGTTTCTCAATTGTTGGAATGAGCAAAAGTACCCCCTCACACGAATGGAGGAAGTATTTATAACCTTGGTTGAAAAACGAACCGTTATGTGCCTCTGCGGGGTGACCGGACGCTCCGGTTAGTTCACCCCGACCTCCTGTGTGTAAGTGGTGACCGGACGCGTCCGATCGTGATTTTCTCTCTCTGGAACTTTACTGGAGTCGACCAGACGTTGGCACCCAGCATCCGGTCGCTCAACTCTCAGCGTCCGATCGCACCAGACGAAATCACCTTGATCAAATGAATTGATCGGACCCTGAGCCAGCGTTCGGTCACTCCGGAACCAGTGTCCGATCAGCATTTGACCCTCTATTTACTTCCAACTTTCAATCATACATGAATGAAGTTTGCTCCATTAGATCTAAGGGCTATTTTGGAACTACCTAGTACTAGATTTAGCAAGTCTGCACCACACCTAATTCACTAGACTCACCTAGGTCAAGCTACCCGTCCATACCCCCTTAATAGTCCGACCAAAGAAAAAACAAAATCCTAAATTACTCTAAGTGTCTCTTCAATATCAAATGACACTTAAAACTAGTCTATCCTTAACCTTATCGTCCATCCTTTGAAAACCGAAGTGATTTTTATCATAGGGGCATGACCACCATGATTGCCTAATCGATCTCTATTACTGTAACCTAACTTAATTATCTCTATAAAACACACGTTAATCATAGTAATCACATATTATCATTAATCACCGAAACACAGCTAGTACGCTATGAAGCTTTCAATCGGCATCGACATCGAGTCCCGCAGCTTCCCGCAGTGCAACTCCGTCCACGAGGCCCAGTTCCTCGTGGCCAACACCGCCGCCGCACTTGCTGCTACATGGATGAGCACTAGGCCAATCCTCGCTTCCGTCTCGTCACCGATGAGTACGCGCTCCGCGCCGTCCCGCTTGGTGGCTACGACGGCTCCCTCGACGACGACCCGGAGTCCGGCTTCGCCCACCTCGATGCGCCGCTCGACCGAGCCATCGGTCACGTTAGCTAGGCGCTCGCAGCAGCCGCTGCGCTCCATGCAGATGTCGTAGGTGCTGCTGGTGGTGGGCTACTGGCATGGGTCGTGGCTGCAAGGTCAGCGCAAACCAACTGCTCGACTGTTTGCTCCACTGGTGGCACCGACGTGCTGGTGTCCTTGCCAACAGCCGCACCGGCCACTTCATCAACGACCACTACGCTGGCCACTGCTCCAGCTACTCTGAATGAGGTAGCCACACCTATGCTTCCTGCAGTCGAATTCCAAGACATACCAAAGCATGACAAAGCCCAAGTCGGTCGCTACGGTGACTATTGCAAGCAAGCCTTCATCTACCTGGATGAATGCTCAAGTGGAGTTCGATGAAATGCAGTGAAGGTATATCACCAACCTTACCTCTGCATCTTGGATCGGTGTTGTTCTGTCGGGTAGTAGTGCCACTAAAGCTGTTGATGACCAGACGATGTTTATGGAAATGAGTGCTCAGAATACAGGGCTGCTAGAGCCTTTGCTTGCTATGGTTGACAAGGGAACATTGCCGCCTCATCTAAGGGACCATAACACTTTGATCACAGGCACCATCAAGTTGCGCTTAGTTTTATGGCATCCACTAATTTTGGGTTGGGTTGTTGCACAACAAAGACCACCATGGCCACCACCTGTACGGTTGGAGATGCACAGTCCTGGTATTCAGCTAAGGCCAGTACCTTGGTCATCTTTTTATTGTCATGCAGCTTGGGTGCAGTGGATTAAACCCCTGGTCGTGGCTGACGACATCCTGCCCAAGCCTCCTTGGTTGGCATTTGATCCAGAAACCTTGTTCAAAGTTGATTGCAGTTGCAGTACACACACGTGCTTCATTACAGTATGCATTGCAACTTTCACTTGATGGTGGGTTTATTCAGAGCCAATGCTATCTGAGTGGAGCGACATGTAAGTCTATGTGGCTGCTAGTGTTCTTTCAGTAATATCAAATTGTTGCTGGCCTTTAACTACACACACAGTTGAGCTATTGATGACTGACTTTACCTAGGAAGAGGATCGGATTCTCCCTCGGCCTCCACTCAATTTGGCATGGCTTCACTGGGGTTCATTCCATTGTTGTAGCCTATGGCCCAAGTGTTGTTCCTAGCAGCAGAGTGCCAGGGGATCCAGGAGAGTGTTGGAAGCTTTGGCTGAAGTTACGTCAAAGTGCAGTACAAGTTGCTGAACTCATCGATTTCAAGTTGACCTGCTCATGGTTAAGGTTACACATGTTTCAGATGTTTCCTTCTGGGTATACTTGTATACCTTGTGCATCTCATAGTTGATAGATGTGGCATTGGTGACAATGGCAGTATAATCTATGGTTCAAAATCCACCAGTTCCCATGAAGGTCAATGCCTTGATGTGCCAGCTAGGGGCTATTATCTGTTGTATATTCAAGAATCTAGGAGGCGAGACAAGAAATCTGAAATTCAAGTTTCTGAACCAGTATGGACAGTATGGGGCCTAAGACTAGAGTCAAGGCAACAAAAGTGTGATGGTGCTTTCACTGAGTACATCGCATTTCTTAGTGAAATATGTAGAGGATATGATCTTCTCAACCAGAGCTCATCCAGACTTTGGGATCCAGGTGGTTTCCATCTTCTCCGTCGGCTTGGGGGCAAGCGAACTTTAAGGAGGGAATGTCAAGGATCGTCGAGTGGGCTAGCGTGTACAACCCATACAGGCCCATGGCGGCAGGGGACAAGCCCATACAGGCCCAAGGCGACAGGGGACAAGCACTACAAAGGAAATAAGCTGCAGCAATTCAGGGATCGAACAATTTATCAGAACAGAATACCTTTATCTTAGTTTACTGTTCTTCTTCCTTCCCTAAGTCTACCTTTCTGTACTAGTTCTTCCGTCATTCACGGCTCCGATCTCCCTTCCTCTGAGATCTTGTATCCTACTTGCTTGAATCCCGTTACGAGTGAGCAATCTAGTCGGGTTGCTAGCACCTTCTGCCCTCATCAATTTGCATGCCGCAGAAACAACAATCTGCTACAAAAGCGACCAAAAACACCTCGCAAACATGCGTGCTCCATCCTCCACTCGCCGGGAGACGCCCACCTAATTAAAAACCTGAAACTCAGCTCGATCAGTGCTGGGCCGGCAGCCGTGCTACCTCATACTCGGAGACCGGTGGTGGTGGCTGCTGCTCCCCGCCCGGCCCGGCCCTGACCTCGGGGGCGCGACGACCGCCCGTGCCCGCTCCGCGTTGCTTCGTCCCGGTCCCGCGGCGCGCCCTTGGGCCGCACCTTGAGCTGCTCGATCTCCTCGAGGGCCAGCACGACCTCCGCCATGGAGGGCCGGGTCCTGGGGTCCCCCTCGAGGCAGCGCAGCGTGAGCTGGGCCGCCTGCAGCGCTGCCTTGGACGGGTACTGGCCCTCGAGCCGTGGGTCGACGAGGCGCGCCAGCTTCCGCCGGTCCGCCAGGTACGGCTTGGCCCACTCCACCAGGTTGTGCTGCTGCGCGGGGCGGCCCGTGTCCAGCGCCCGCAGGCCCGTCAGCATCTCCAGCAGCACCACGCCGAACCCGTACACGTCGCTCTTCACGTACAGGTGCCCTGAAGACGTACGCAGGCGTGCACGTATAAGTTTGGTGGAAAACTGGAAATACATATATGGAATACTGAAGGACGTACGGTGGACCTCATTGCGAGACAAGAAGAAGGTGGGTGTACTGTGTACCTGTGGCGACGTACTCCGGCGCAGCGTAGCCGTACGTGCCCATCACCCGGGTGGTGACGTGGCTATCGCCGCCGGTCGGGCCATTCTTGGCGAGACCGAAGTCGGATAGCTTGGCGTTGTAATTCTGCAGGAGGGCACGGAAGAGCATGGGTTTGTGTTTCGAGTGTCGTCCTGATGGGACTACGGAAGCGACATGAGGAGAACTTACCGTGTCGAGGAGGATGTTTGAGGCCTTGAAGTCTCGGTAGATCACCTGCTTTTCCGACGAGTGGAGGAAGGCGAGGCCACGCGCCGCGCCAATGGCGATGCGCAGCCGAAGGTTCCACGAGATTGGTTCGAAGGAGCCGCCCTCTGTTTAACCGCGAGCGATCGTGTTATTCCACCACCTACACTTCTTTAGTTTCATCCTACTACGGTACTAAACCGGGCCTATAGCCTGAGATGGCTGATTGCGACATGCATCTCGATAAAAAGAAGAAAGGGACAAAAGAAAGCAGCTAAACGGCATATACGTACTACTCCGTATAGCTTTCAACAAAGCCAACCCAGTCTTTATCAAATCAGTCGGTGTGTACTTGCGAGGAAGTAGACAAAGAAGATAGACATTCCAAAGGCAAAGAGGACTCACTTCTGAAGAGATGATTCTCCAGGCTGCCTCTGGGCATGTACTCGTACACGAGCAGCAGCTCCCTGTCCTCCACGCAGTAGCCCAGCAGCCTCACCAGGTTCGGATGCGACAGCCTCCCCATAAAGTTCACCTCAGACTGCAAAATTCCCACAGAAACGTCGCGGGTTAGAATTTGGTAGTACTCCGTGGATCAGAATCAGTCGGCGAACGCTACCAGGCCGCCAGGTCGGCACCAGCTCCTACGCAGCTTATTGTATCCCGTTCCCACGCAAGACGCAACACAGCAGCGCGGCATTCGCGTATGTATGAACATTTGAAAACGATGGATTGGGCACCGGGCGGCCACGCAAACACGCGGTATGGATGGGATTGGAATCTGCTACCGCCTCTACCGGGTTGCAAGCTACGGATCGATGGTCCCAGCCCAGCCGATCCTCCGGAGTGTTCGGCTGGCTGGCCAGCTGGGGCTGGGCTGGCCAGCGCACTCACGAAAACACTGTTTATATGAACAGTGTTTTTAAAGATAGAATAGTATTTTTTCCTCACAACAATCAGTCGGAACAGTATTTTGACTTATTTTTTAGTCCTGCCGAACAGCCCCGAAAGCTCGTTGAGCTAGTCTAAATCAAAAGAGAAGCAATCTCCGGTTGGTGAACCACGCACGCACGACGCTGTCCACGTCGTCACGGTCGGCGATGATCGGCGGCAACTAAACCACCGAGCTGATGGCAGCAGAGTAGTAAGTAGCTAGCTTGGATAATAGCGGCGGCGTGTTCATCGCCCCGTTCTTGGCTGATAAACCATGGCTAAAATAGCCTAAAAAATACGGCCCTATAAACCAAGCGGACGACATATTCGTACGAACGAGACGCACCTGCCACTCCTGCAGGCCCTGCACGCTCTCGGGGTTGAGCTTCTTGACGGCGACCACCATGCCGATGCCGGAGCGCGTCGGGTTCATGGTCTTCTCGTGGACCCAGCCCTTGTACACCCGCCCGAACCCGCCCTCGCCCAGCACCGTGTCGGGCTTGAAGTTGCGCGTCGCGGCCCGGAGCTCCGCGAAGGTGAAGATGCGGAGGTCGGGCGTCTCCAGGATCCTCCCCTCCTTCGCCTCTTCCTCCTCCTCCTCCGGGTACGCGTCGGCGGCGGCGGCAGCGAGGGGCCTCGAGCCGCTGCTGGTGCTGCCGCTTCGGCCCGTCGTGGTGGCGCTGCTGTTCATGGACGAGCCAGGGGACCTGCTGCTGCTGGGGGGGCCTGATGAGCTCATGGAACCCTCGGATTTGGGTGCCGCCATGGTTGGAGCTGCCGTCGTAGCTGCTGTTGGGGGAAAAAAAACAAGAGATTGGTCATGAGCAATAGGATTGAAATGGATGTAGCAGACCTGAACCTCGAGCTGTTCCGGCTGAATAATGAATCGTGTCAAAAGCCAGAAAAATCAACCGATGCAGGAATCAAAGCAAGAAAAGATCGTGTGTCGCGCCGTCTACGTAAGGCTGCTTAGCTAGCAGAAAGTAAGTAGGAAATGCAATCCAGACACGCGTTGGAATTGGTACAGTACCTTGGGGCTGTCCATGGTGGCCCGAGTTCTTCACGACCTCCAGTTCGGCCTCCTCCGAGCCGAGGCAGTTCCCCATGGAAGCAGCAGTGGGACGCTCGGTCGGTCGACGCCTCACTGTCTGGTGGTCTGCCGCCTTCTCTCTTCTCCTGCGTTCCTCTGTTTCGTTTCTTGTGCTCTCGCTGTGATGATATATAAAAAGGGGGCGCGGCCGGCGGCCCGTACCCCGTACCCGTGCGATCGCCGAGGCTTACGCGTTATGGAAGACCTTTACCTTTCCACTGGTTGTGGTTGGTGCTGCTGCTGCTGTCGTCGTGGAGGCAATGGCATGCATGCATCTGTCTTCCTCTGCGCTGCGTGCGCTCGAGACGGCAGTGTGTGTGTGTCAACACACTTGACATCATGTTTCGCCTAATAAAGCGCAGCGTAGTGCAGGAGTTTGGAAAGGAAGGCCGTGCGTTTACTTCGGCGAGGTCAAACGCCGTTTGGCAACTTGCAAGGTCTCCTGTGCTTTCCCTCTGCTATCGTTCATATTTATCGCATCATTTCTGGCTGTTTAGTTCTCTAAAAGTGCACTATGCAAAAAGAAGATTTTTCGTCACATCAAACTTGCAGTACATGCATGGAGTACTAAATGTAGACGAAATCAAAAATTAATTGCACAGTTTGTTTTAACTTTGCGAGACGAATCTTTTGAGTCTAATTAATTAATGTTTGGACAATAATTCACAAATACAAACAAAATGCTACGGTGAGGAATCTTTTACTGTATAAAGTTTGCACCTCCAAAGTTTATTTAACTAAACGTGGCCCAGATTTCGAGGCAACTTGTCACGATTATAGGGCACGTGTTGGACTTGTCTAGCTCGGGCCAAGCCACACGTACTGCCGGTGGAGGAATTTTGGTGGTCCGTCGGATCAATATGGTATGACAGGCTGTGTTCTGCTGCATGTTCCATCGTTCGTTCTCTAGATTGATGGATGGGCAGAGCCAGAAACTGATGTGCCGAAAGCTGTGTATCTGAAACGGACAGGTTTACAAGTCCACGTGCTGAACTACTACCGTGCTTTACCATACTCGCTGTCGGGTTCATAAACCCGGAGTCACCAATAGACTCACTTCCCTATAAAATCTGGCATAGGAGGCAGCGCAGCGACAGCACGCGCCTGGACTGGTCTAAATACATAATGACAGGCTGAGACAACGATCCGGTCTCTGACCGGAAGGCCTGGCCAAAGTGAAACCGTAGTCCGACTCCGACCCCCTTCTCCGACCGAGGATACGTCAGACCTCTGTCCGTTGCTCTTTTTCGACCGATACAGTCGGGACCGACTGAGAACTACTGATCGGGGACGCCCGCTCGGTGTGGGCCCAAGGAGCAAGCGCAGCAGATAAGGCAAGGCGTTCAAGTCAACCGCAATACCGAGGATTGTACCCTGCCATGCCCTGCGCACCTGCAGGACGGTGCCATCGGGGCATGTCAGACGAACACCGTAGAGCCCGCCAGACGTGTCAGAGTATAAACAGTATTATGGGCACCGTCGTTTACCGTACCAGGTAAACATGATAGAGCCTGCCAGATGTGTCTGAACATAAACAGTATTGTGGGCGCCGACGGCCATCCCGTACCCGATGGTGTGGACAACAAGACTAGACAACATACATATACACTCTCTCTCTTTTTCTCTGACTTGTAAGACCATTCCCTTCAATTATAAAAGGGGATGAGCTCTCTCCTAAAAGCCCCCCCCCGAAGACTGGTCGACTCGACAGCTCAATAGCTCTAGGACTCGACAGCTACACAGTCTACACGCTCTCAACAACTGATAAGCTCGGACACAAAGAGCATACGTTCCAATACTTAGCGCATGTTTGAGTATCCGTCACTCTCTTCCACTCGGTTCAGAGTTCGACCGGGCCTCTAACACCCCCTTCTCATTCCTTACTCGTTTGTAACCCCACAACAAACTTCGAGCATCTGGGCTCAGGAATAAAGTCACCGACCGACCTCAACTGGACGTAGGGCCTGTTGCCTGAACCAGTATAAATCCTGTGTCATTGAGTGTTAGGCCATATCCGATCACAACGCACGGCAAAACTATAAATATTTACTTGTTGGTCACTTTTCGCACCGACAGTTGGCGCCTCCGTGGGGAGGACGCCGTGCGTTCATGCCTTTGGTCATCGGATGGCCCACCTTTCCACCATCTTCGGCATGGCGGGCTCGAGCGATACGATTCGCTTCGTCTCGCTGGAGTTTCCCACGCTCCCACTTGTTGGGATGTGGGCTCCTCCCGTCTTCGTGCCACTCCAGACCTTCCTTTTCGAGAGTCTGGATTTTGTCGCCGACTAGCTCAGCGTACTTCGGCTCTACGAAGAGGGGCTTGTCCCGGTGCCCACTGGAGGAGAAGTGCCCTCCACCGACTGCAACGGGCCACTCGACGACCTCAACATCGAGACACCCGCGCTTTGCCTCGAGCCCATGCTAGGCTCAAACCCCACGATGAGTGATGTAAATATTGTTCTTTACTCACTATTTAACACCTTCCGCCGACTCTCCGGAGGGACCCCGTTGTCCCCACCACGACCGATTCCCCTATGCTTCGCTTCCCCCGTGGACGCTTGCGCGCGGGGACTCCAAAGGAGGCTGACGCCGCCCCCTCTCACGTCCGAGTTCGTGGGGATGGCGGGCTATGCTCCCGCCTCCTTCCACGACCTCGTCGATAACGCGGTCGAAAGCGATGGCTCCAGTGTCGGTGACGTCATGGCACCTGGCCACCCTCTGTCCTAGTGTCCTAGGAGTGCGCTATGGCGGACGCCCCAGGACAGCCACCGGAGGTAGTGGAGTCTCTGCAGACTCACACCCCTCCGAACCCCCGTGCGCTAGCCCTGGCACGTGCGCAGCAGCACGACGAGGAGTTACGGCAAAGGCGGAAGAGCCAGCCACCGCCTGCGCCTGGCGCATCACGCTGCGCCACATGCGCGTAACCCGGCGCGTGGCGCTCGGGGTCATGCCCGTCAGGTCTAGCGTAACATACTGCACGGAGGAGACGACCCCCTCAGTTTGCTCGGGCTGGCCAGAACATCGCTGCTACGGCGATACTTCTATGTGGTCTCCCCCGAGCCTGCCGGCCCTAGGAACAGGCAATACACAGGAAGCTCCGGGCGCTGGTGGAGACCGCCGCCGTTCAACAGGCGGAGAGCTCCACGTCGCGACACCGGCTCGCGCCCTCTTGCCCAACCAGGGGACTGGGGCCGCACCAGTCGAATCGCTCCGTCCACTCACCGCAGTAGTTGCCGGGCGTGGAGCAAGAAGCCGCGGCTGCACTGTAGCCCAACCCGGCATATGCTCCACACCGACCACCTGTACGTGAACGGCTCAGGCCGAACCATGACGCTCACAGCATCATCAACAATCGACGCCATGCCCGGCACGATGATAACGCCCATCGAATGGTGGCGAGAGCAAGCAGCACAGGCCTCGGCCTGACCATCGAGGAGTGCGAGGACACGCACCCCAGGCATGGTGGCCGACCAAATGACCGGAGCCCCAGCCGGATGGCCCGGGGCCAAGGGCCTTTGGTCGTCGCATCCAGAATGTGTCGTTCCCACAGCGCTTCCGACCGCCCACCGACATCGCAAGGTACACTGGGGAGACGAACCCCGGTATATGGCTCAAAGACTTCCGGCTCGCCTGCCGAGCCGGAGGAGTGGATAATGACTACTTCATCATTCAGTACCTCCCCATCTACGTGGGGGGAGCATGTTCGAGCATGGCTCGAATTCGTTTTGCCCGACAGCATCCGTGATTGGGCAGATCTCAAGAAGGTCTTCGTCGGAAATTTCTAGGGGACGTATGTCTGTCCTAGGAATTCTTGGGACCTCAAGAGCTGCCAATAGGAGCCCAACGAGTCCCTACAGGATTACATCCGTAGGTTCTCAAAGCAGTGCAACTCCCTTTCTGATGTCGTCGACGCGGACGTCATCAGCTCGTTCCACTCTGGGACAACCTACGAGTCCTTGATCCACAAGCTTGACTGTGTGAAGCAACGTACCACCCACGACCTGCTCGACATCACCACGAACCTTGCCTCCTACGAGGAGGCGGTCGGGGCGGTCTTCAGCGGTGATCGGGACAGGGGCAAGGCCAAGCACGAGGACTAAGGTGAGTGCCCCTCCACGCAAAAAGGCAAGAAGAACAAGAAGGGTCGGCGACGACCGGCAAACCAATCTTTGGTCGCTGAGGCAGACCAAGCGGGCAAGTAGCCCCAGCAGGGCCAGCTCGACCACTTCGACAAGCTCATGGAGAGTCCATGCACCAACAACGCCTATCCTGTCAAACACCTCTACAAGGACTACGAGCTCCTCAAGCGCTTCCTGCGGCAAGCCGCCAAGCCAAAGGAAGGGAAAGGCAAGGAGGAGGAGGCCACGAAAGGAGGCACGGCGGGCAAGAATGAAGATGGCTTCCCCAACCCTGAGGAATGCCTCATGATCTTTGGAGGATCCGACGCTATCCACTCCAAACGCCAGCACAAAGTACGCTACAGAGAGGCATGCGCCGCTGAGTCGGCCATCCCCTCTTTCCTTAGTTGGTCGAACTCCCCGATCACTTTTGATCAGAGAGACCATCCTTCCCACGTCGCCTGACTAGGTCGCTACCCGCTCATCGTCGACCCCACCATCCGCAAGAAGTGCTTCACCAAGGTGCTGATGGACGGAGGCAGCGGCCTCAACATTCTCTACGTCAACATCCTCGATGCCATGCGCATCCCTTGGTCGGAGCTCCGCTTAGTGAGCTCTCCCTTCCACGGCATGATCCTAGGGGCGCAGGCGTATCCACTCGGGCAGATCGACCTGCCCGTCATGTTTGGTGACCACACCAACTTCCGCTCAGAGGTCCTAGCCTTCGAGGTAGTGGACTTTCTAGGGTCCTACCACGCCATCTTGGGGCGGCCATGCTACGCCAAGTTCATGGCGGTCCCCAACTACACCTACCTCAAGCTGAAGATGCCAGGGCCGAACGGCGTCATCACCATAGGTAGTACCTTCTAGCACGCCTACACGTGCGATCGTGAGCATTACGAGCTCACCACAGCCGTCATCAACTCTGCTGAACTCCCAGAGCTTAGGAATTCAGTGACTCCAGCAGTCCCCGATTGCAACGGGCTGACCTCCTCGAGTGCCTTCCATTCAACTGAGGAAACCAAGGCGGTGGAGATCGACCCCATCGACCCGACCAAGACGGTACGGATCAGGACCAAGCTCCTGGCCAAATAGGAAAGCGAGCTCACTGACTTCCTACACGCAAATCACGATGTCTTCGCGTGGAAGCCTTGTAAAATGCCGGCCATACCGAGGCAGGTCGCCGAGCACGCACTACGCGTCGTCCTGGGCTCAAAGCCTATGTCGCTTTGACGACGAAAGGCACAGGGCCATAGGCGATGAGATCGCCAAACTTCTGACAGCCGGATTCATCAAAGAGGTATACCACTCCGACTGGCTAGCTAATCCTATTCTTGTGAAAAAGAAGAATGGAAAGTGGAGAATGTGTGTTGACTATACTAGCCTCAACAAGGCATGTCCAAAGGATCACTTCTCTTTACCACGCATAGATCAGATAGTCGACTCCACCTCGGGGTGCGAAATCCTCTCCTTCCTGGATGCCTACTCAGGCTATCACCAGATCACGATGAAAGAGTCCGACCAGGTTGAGACTTCATTCATCACCCCATATGGTTCGTACCATTATGTAACCATGCCTTTCGGTCTGAAGAACGCTGGCGCCACCTATCAACGATGCATGCAGCGATGCTTCGCCGACCAAATCGACCCGCCCGACCAACCTGACCAAGTCGAGCAGCCGAAACTAACAATCGTCATCTATGTAGATGACGTAGTAGTGAAAACGGCTCAAGCTAACGACCTAATCACAAACTTGGCCACAACATTCGTGAACCTCCGAAGGTTCAGCGTCAAATTGAATCCTAAAAAATGTGTTTTCGGGGTTCCGAAGGGGAAGCTGCTCGGATACATCATGTCCGAGCGTGGCATCGAAGCCAACCCCGAAAAAATCACGGCCATCTCCAACATGGGCCCGATACGCAACATCAAGGGCGTACAGAGGCTCACCGGCTGTTTAGCCGCCCTGAGCTAGTTCATCTCTCGACTAGACGAACGAGGGATGCCTCTCTACAAATTCTCAAGAAGACAGATGCATTCATCTGGACAAAGGAGACACAACAGGCTTAGGAAAGCCTCAAAGCATCGCTGACATCAGCACCAATCCTCATCGCTCCCGAATGGGAGAATCCCTCCTCCTCTACGTCGCGGCAAGCAACCACGTTGTGAGCGCCACCCTCGTCGTCGAGAGGAAGGAGCCGGGACACCCCCTGAAGGTCCAACGACCGGTGTACTTCATCAGTGAGGTACTCACCGACGCTAAAGTTCACTATCCCCAGGTTCAGAAGCTTTTGTACGCCGTGCTGATGACGACCCGGAAGCTCCTACACTACTTCACCGACCACGTGGTCATGGTCGTCACCTCGTACCCACTTGGGGAGGTCATCCGTAACCGCGCCGCTGCCGGCCGAATCTCCAAGTGGGCTCTCAAGCTCATGGGCCACAACATCAGGTATGTCCCCCGCACCGCTATTAAGTCTCAGGCTCTTGTCGACTTCATCGCCGAATGAACAGAAGTATAGCTCCCAACCCCAGACGTTACCCACGAGTACTGGATGATGTACTTCGATGGGTCAGTCATGGCGGGCTCTGGGGCTGAAGTGGTTTTGATCTCCCCGAATGGGAGCAGGCTCCGCTACGCAATCCGTCTCCATTTTTCAGCCTTGAACAATGCTGCGGGGTACGAGGCCCTCATCAATGGACTGCGCATCGCCGTCGAGCTAGGCGCCACGCGGCTGTATGTCCATGGCGACTCAGAGTTGGTCATCGACCAAATCATGAAGGAGTCCTCCTACAAGAGCCCTCTCATCGCGGCGTATTGCCAGGAGGTACGCAAGCTCGAGGACAAGTTCCGAGGGATCGAACTGCATCATGTCCCTTGAAAAGGACAACGATGTTTCTGATTTCCTCACAAAATTGGCGGCCAGACGGGAACCGCCCGCCGATGGGGTCTTTGTAAACGACTTCCATGAGTCGTCTGCCCGCATCCGAGAGGATCCGACCCAGACGTGCTCCAACACCAATCTGGCACTCGGGGGCTCCGATCCCCCGATGTGCCCCGACCCCGACCGAGTGCTCGGGGGCTCCAACCTTGGCGCCTCCATGGCAACGTCGCTCGGCAACATCACCATGATGGCACTCGATCCAGTTGACTAGAAAGCACCATTGCTCGCCTACCTCCTCGAGGAGGTTCTCCCACCAAAAACGACTGAAGCACGATGAATCGCTCGATGCGCCAAGACGTTAGTCACCATTAGTAATGAACTTTACAAACGAAGTCCATCGGGAGTGCTCATGAAGTGCATCCCGACCTACCAGGAGAAATAGCTTCTCCTAGAAGTCCATGCCGGAATCTGTGGACATCACGTGGCCCTAAGGTCGCTGGTCGGGAAAGCCTTTTGCCAAGGTTTTTACTGGCCCATTGCGCTACGAGATGCAGAGGAGGTGGTCCGCAGGTGTGAAGGATGTCAATTCTATGCTCGGTAGACTCACCTACCGGCGTAGGAACTTCAGACCATCCCCATCACCTGGCCATTCGTGGTCTGGGGCCTCGACATGGTTGGACCCCTCAAAAAGGCCATGGGTGGCTTCACTCACCTACTCATGGCGGTGGACAAGTTCACCAAGTGGATAGAGGTGAAGCCCATCACCAATATCCGCTCGGAAGAGGCGATCAAGTTCTTCCTCGTCATCATCTATTGGTTTGGTGTCCCTAACTATATCATCACCGACCACGGAACAAACTTCACCGGGAAGAAGTTCCTGGACTTCTATGATGGGGCCTCGGTCGAACACCCGCGTACTAACGGTCAGGTCGAGCGGGCCAATGGCATGGTCCTCCAAGGACTCAAGCCTCGCATCTTCGACAGACTCAAAAAGTATGCCGGGTGATGGGTTTCAGAGGTCCCAGCAATCCTCTAGAGCCTAAGAATGACCCCAAACCAGTCCACATGGTTCACCCCTTTCTTCCTCGCATACGGAGCCAAAGTAGTGTTGCCCTCCGACCTCGATCACGGTGCCCCAAGAGTAAAGGCCTTCGACCGAGACCGAGCCACGGAGGCTCAGCAGGATGCGGTCGACCTGCTCAAGGAGGCTCAGGAGACGACCGTCATCCGCTCCGCTCGTTACCAGCAAACTCTCCATAGGTACCATGAAAGAAAAATCAGGGTGAGGATCCTTGAGGTCGGTGATCTCGTACTCCGGAGGACCCAGTCAACCAAGGAGAAACATAAGCTCTCTCCAACATGGGAAGGACCCTACACGGTGACCGAAGTGATCCGATCGGGCACCTATCGACTGAAGGACAACAACGGCAATGTTCTCACCAACACAAGGAACATCGAACAGTTACATCGTTTCTTTCCCTAAAGCTCGGTCTTACCATTTATTTCCATTCAATGCTTGCTCCTACAGCGCCCCAGCCCGAGCACTTTCGGCCTGGGTCGCTCGAGGGCTCCACGGAGGTGCGATACCGCCCCCTTTTTTACTATCATATAGTAACACTTTTCGCCCAAACAAAAGGGCATCGCCCAAACGAAAGGGCATTCCGTTCCTTTGATTACCCTACGTAACTTGCGCTTTTAGCCTCCCGACCAATCACACCCCGTCACGACCTATGGTTACGAGTAGCTGAGCCTCGCGGGCCACGCTTAGATTCTTAAGGTTGCAGCCTACGGGTCAACGGGCAGGTGCGAAAAAAGAAAGGACAAAAATAAAGCTACGCAAGGATAGAAACAAGGGCGGACGGGACAAGCTTCCCCTCACAAGTGATTTCATCAGAAAAAACAAACTTCAAATATTCACAAATATAAAACTGTTCACACGGGGGCTCCCCCATGAATTCATCTTTTACATAAACTGACTATTTCTACTCTAACTCTATTATGGCTTACCGACGGAATCTCCATCGAGGAGAGGCCAACGGGTCACCCGAGTCGATCGGGTGGCTTGGGCGGCTGTCGAGAGACAGGTAAGGAGCAGTGGGATGCCCCATGCAGGTTATGCCGACCCCATCATGAATGATGGGCACAGATCCCACTCGGACATATCCGATAGGAGCTCCCCGGACCCGTCACTCGAGCCATCGAGGTAACTTTACCAACCCCCGTTCTACTTTCCCTGTGCATGAGCATTCATTCATCCATTCTCATGCATGCATTCATACATTCAGTCATATATTCATCCATACATTCATCCCATACATCTAAGCATTGCATATGCAATTATTGCGTCATAATGCTTCGCGTCACGTCACGAAGCGGTAGTCGTCTCATTTGATATGAGCGACGATCGACCAAGGTTCGAAGGCCGGCCCGCAAAGGGCTCGAGGCCACCTCGCGTCAAACAGAGCCAGGGGAGAAAACGCAGATGAGCCCCAGCGGCCTTCGCCCGATCCACTCAGAAGCGGACAGGGTCATCTTGACCTTCTCGTTCGATCCTGACCTCGAGCCATGCCCACAGAATCTCCATCGAGGGGAGGCCAGCGGGCCACCTGAGTCCATCTTTGAAACGGCTCAGGCATCTGCCGAGAGGCGGGTTAAGGAGAAGTGGAGTGCCACATGAGGACTATGTCGACCCTATCACGAAAGACGGATCCGAATTCCACTCGGACATACCCGTTAACAAGCTCACCGAAGCTCGCCACTCGAGCCATCGAGGCAAGTGGCGTCGGCTCAACCCCTTTGGTTGCGGAAATCGTGGATGGGGTGATGCAGGAAATCATGCAACCGACCCCAGCCGACCCCTAGTGGCTCGGGGGCTCGAGCTACTAGGGCCCTACTTAGGAACCCGACCGACCGCACAGGTTGCGGTCGGAACAGACACGGGCGAACACCCCAACCGAAAGAAACACAAGAGTCTGTAGCCCTAGAAAGAGTATGAAGGTGCTCAGCCTCCGACCGACTCCCCAGTCGATCGCAGGCTCGGGGGCTACCCCCACCTCCATCTCGCCCGACCCTTGGGTGCATGCTCCATCTCGCCCGACCCCAAGGCCGCGGGCTCTGTCTTGCCCGACCCTTGGGTTCGTGCTCTGTCTCGTCCAACCCTAAGGCCACGGGCTCTATCTCGTCCGACCCCAAGGCCGCAAGCTCCCTCTCTCCCGACCCTAAGGCCGTGGGCTCCCTCTCGTCTGACCCTTGGATTCGCACTCCATCTCGCCCGACCCCAAGGCCACGGGCTCCATCTTGCCCAACCCCTCAGGTTCGTGCTCCGTCTCGCCTGACCCTCAGGCCACAGGCTCCATCTCGCCCGACCCCTCAGGCTCATGCTTTGTCTCGCCCGATCCCAAGGTCACGGGCTCCATCTCGCCCGACCCCTCGGGTTCGTGCTCCAACTCTTCCAACTCCTTGGGTGCGGGCTCCGTCTCACCCGACCCCAAGGACGCAGGTTCCATCTCGTCCAACGGTGATCCACTACCTTACACCCACCGGGTGCACTTGCGCGCACCCTACGGAAAACGGATTACCAGCGAGTCTTCTCCTCAGGGGCTAGACGCCAATATCCCTCCGGCGCACCACCGCGGCCTTCGCCAGTCCTCCCCACGGAGGCTGGGCACCCGTATCCACTCTGCGCGCCTCCGTGGCTTTTTGGCAGTCCTCCACATGGAGTCTGGGCGCTTAAATCCTACTCGGTTACCCTATGCAGTACAACAAACCGAGGGGGAAAACACTGAAGTTCCAATAACAGCCCGCCTCCACGGCACGATGGGTACATGAATTACAAAGCAAATTCAAGCTTTCATTAAGCTAAAAACACAAGCCCTAGCTTTTACAAATATCACGCGAAACGTGTGTGAACAGCCCCTTCACGACTTCACAGAAGTTCCAAAGGGGCTCGGGGCTCCTATCGGGTTTATAAACTCGGGGTCCCCAATGGACCCGCTTTCCTGCAAAACCCGGCCCAACAGGCGGTGCAGCAACAGCACGCGCATGGGCCGGCCCAGATACATAATGATAGGCCGAGACAACGATCCGGTCCCCGATCGGAAGGCCTGGTCAAGGTATGACCGCATTCTGACTCCGACTCCCTTCTCCGACCGAGGATACGCCGGACCTCTGCTCGTTGCTCTTTCCCGACCGATACGGTCGGGACTGACTGGGAATGACTGATCGGGGACGCCCGCTCGGTGTAGGCCCGAGGAGCAAGCGGAGCAGATAAGGTAATGCGCTCAAGTCAACCGTAATACCGAGGACTATACCCTACCATGTCCTGCGCACCTGCAGGACGGTGCCATCGAGATATGTCAGGCGAACACGGTAGAGCCTGCCAGACGCGTCAGAGTATAAACAGTATTGTGGGCGCCGTCGTTTGTCGTACTAGATGAACATGGTAGAGCCTGCCAGATGTGTCTGAACATAAACAGTATTGTGGGCGCCGATGGCCATCCCGTACCCGATGGTATGAGCAACAAGATTATGCAGTACACGTATACACTCTTTCTCTTTTTCTCTGACTTGTAAGACCATCCCCTTTAACTATGAAAGGGGATGAACTCTCTCCTAAAAGCCCCCCCTCCCGAAGACTGGTCGACTCAACAGTTCAATAGCTCTAGGACTCGACAGCTACACAGTCTACATGCTCTCAACAGCTGATAAGCTCGGACACATAGAGCATACGTTCTAATACTTAGCACATGTTTGAATATCCGTCACTCTCTTCCACTCGGTTCAGAGTCCGACCGGGCCTCTAACGTACCCTTCTCATTCCTTACTCGTTTGTAACCCCACAGCAAACTTCGAGCACCGGGGCTCAGGAATAAAGTCACCGACCGACCTCAAGTGGACGTAGGGTCTGTTGTCTGAACCAGTATAAATCCTGTGTCATTGAGTGTTAGGCTACGTCAGATCATAACGCATGATAAAACTACAAATATTTACTTGTTGGTCATTTTTCGCATCGACACTTGGTGAAATGAAAAATCTTTTGCTGGCACGCATGACGTATCAAACAATTAATGATACAGCGCCTGAACGAGGTTTTTCAACGAACCCAAGTTAATTTGGCTGCTGGAGCGAGGACATCACACCTTCTTCCCAACAATTGGATACGGTATCTCTTGCTTTTGGCTTTTGAGCCTCATATATGAACAAAATCTTTCCAATCTAGGAGTATATATGGTTCGTCTTGTACTGATTGATGAGCTTCCAAAGGTCAAAGCTCAAAAGGCACACAGCTCAGACTTTTCTTGGAGCCCACACTATCCTGGGACGCAAAGCCTACCACCATTAGGCCCCGTTTAGATAAATTTTTTTTTGGATTTTGGCTCAATGTAGCATTTCGTTTGTATTTGATAATTAGTGTCTAATTATGGACTAATTAGGTTCAAAAGTTTCGTCTCGCGATTTCTCACCCAACTGTGCAATTAGTTTTTTTTTTCGTCTACATTTAGTACTCCATGCATGTACCGCAAGATTCGATATGACGGGTACTGCGCAAAATTTTTTAGAATCTAAACAGACCCTTAGTAAAGAAAGCAACCAGATCATCCGCCTTTTGTAGTATTGACGAGGCCCAGCCTCGAACATTAACCTCGATCCCATTGGATCTCATGTAAAGTTCATGGCTTCGGCAACGATTCAGACAAAAAGCACCAGTGTGGTAGTATAAAGTTATGATATCAGCAAGCACAGCAAAGCAAAGTTGACTTGTTTGGTAAAAGGTAATGGGCCGATCGATCCGAGTGCTATCCCAGCTCTTGCATGTAGCAGCAGCACCAACATATCGAGATCGAATCGATCTCACAATTTCATATGCATTGACTAGAGAGACTTTTTTTAAAAAAGCAGTCCTTAACTGCGGTGATGGTTGACTTGCTCCTAGTTGATTCGTAGTACTAGCGACCTCACATAACGAAATGCTCCTAGTAATTTATTGCGACGATGACCGTATCTGGATGCAGCGTCATAATTACCTGTTCGTTCGGGCTTGTTTGGCTTATAAGCCATGGCTGAAAGTATTGTTGGCTGATTTGGTGTAAGAAAAAAATACTATTCGTTGGCTGATAAGCCAAATACGACGAACAGTCTAATAGGATCATCTATAAAGATACTACGATGACGCGATTTCCACGCGGCTCAGTTGATTGTGCACAACGGGCCGGCCGGTCTGCCACGCTACACGTTTCCGTCAGAAACGAACAAATGCACAGCACCTAAACACGTACTCAACCACTCGTGCTTCTTCAGTTATTACGCTAACGATCGTTAGCTTTGAGCTTAGCTTTATCTGCTAGTTAGTGTAAAAAATTACTAACATTTGCACGAACATACGTGAAATATTTGATGACATTATTCAGTCCAGGGAACAAAAAATTCGTCCCTTTTCTTTTTCTCCTAGTCCACTCGCCTTAAGCGCTGGTGATTGTCCAGATTCCTGAAAGCGACATGAGAGCTTTAGCAAAAATCTGGTTCGTATATATATATATATATTGCTTGTCCGGCCAAAAGCGGAAGTTAACTTTTGCAGTTTGGACACACGTCGTGGAACGGCGTCGTGGCGCCACGTGAATTTTCTGTCAAATTTCCTGCAGCATGGTGTCTGTCAAAATGGCCAAAATGACGTGATAAACTGCTCAACTTCCGTGGTTTCAGCCTTTCAGGACTTAAGGTCTTTCACCATCAGCATCAGGCATGGGCGACATTCTTGCATGGATGCGCTTAAATTGTAAGGTTAACTCGTAACACCAGCATCCAACCATGCTATGTTCAGTTCTCCACTCAGTTCAGTTCGCCCCCAGCAGATTAGGCACCAGCAGAACAAAGCAAAGTTTATGAAGAGAGCGACTACCAGCTACCATATAAACTGGTGATGCACATGGAACTATTATCCCTTTACAACCAGGTTCATTCAGCCATATCTTTTTACACCAGCTATTATCAGCTAAAGAGAAATGCTAATCCATATCGAAATCCATATCATCCATGACTGAACTTTTGGCCCTATATCTCCTCTTGAAAACATCTTCCCTGAACAGCTTGGTTTCAGCCATCAGGTCCATGGTCGGTTTCTGCTGTATGGTTTCCTTCTCGCTCTCCAGCATGCTCTTCCGCTTTGTGAGGGCGTTTATCGCAGCAGCCAGCCTGTCCTTCTGCAGCTGCTTCTCCTCCTCCTCGTCCTCTCTCGCCAGCACGTACTGTTCAACAAAATATGAGTTGTGTTGGCATCAACAAGTTACAGCTGCATCAAATTGTGACGGTCGTTCCCTGCAAAATTCACAAGGGAAGCGAAACAGAAATACCATCAGGTTTACCTCAAGGTCATGAATGAGGGAGTCAAGTGACTTGATTTTCCGGTGAGGCCAACGAGGTATCCCATATTGTCGGCATTTCCTCTTCAGTATGCTGACCCCAATCTTGAGAGTCTTTGATGCATCTCGGATTGGAAGATGGAAGTACTGAGCTATATCAACTAAAGTAATGCTATCTATATGCTTCCGGTTGGCTCTTGTATGCTTCTGAACTGGTGGTGCAAGTTCTGCATATACCACACATATTATTAAACATTCAAGTAGCAAAAGAGGAGACATGAGTAATGAATATAAATCAAACAAAATGTGTCATGCGCCCAATATGGACCCCTGATGACGGGCTTAGTGGGCCAAGCGAGGCCCAGCGCAGGGCAATGGCCGGCCTGCGGTGCCTCCTGCGCATGGCCAGGGGAGGGCGCGGCGCGGCCAGGGCGAGCCGCCGCCACCCAGGGAAAATCCCGGCACTCAGGATGGATTAGAATAAAATAGGAAAAATAATAAGAGATTTGCTTAGGAAAAATAGATTAAGATTTTTTTAGAAAAATAAATAGTTGCTTGTAATGAAAGCAGTCCAGATCTATAAGGACTCCTTCCATAAATTTAGATTGCTTGAGAGTCAAGTACGATAGGGACTATAAATATAGGGGCATTGTAACCATTCAAAGCAAGCAAAGAAATAATCTATACCCATATCCCCTTCTCTCTCCTGCGCCGCCGCCCCTTCCTCCTCTCTCTCTCTCTCGCGCCTCACCCCTGCCCTAGCGCCGCCTCCTCCCACCAGCCACACCGCCACCCCAGCAGCCCGGCGCCTCTGCGCCACCACCCCTGCACCCGCCGCCTCCCTGCCGCACGCCACCCCAGCCCTAGCCGCCGCCCCCTAGCTGGCAACCCCGACCAAGCTGGTGACATAATGACAACTCAAACTTCCAAAGGCACTATACTTTTTTATGTTATTAATTTGTTCTTGAAGTTTTATACTTTTATTTACCAGCGGAGGATTAAAAAAGGTAAATTGTAGAAAACCAGCAGTAATATCTGTAAGAATGGGCCTTCAATATAAGTTGGGGGTAAAACAACTTTTTCCTCGAAACAAGAGTAAACAGGTAAGTTCTGTGAATAGCAACAACTAACCATTACATATTAAATTACTATTATACAGATCTCATGGCTCATGAGCCCATAAAAGTACATAATACTAACAAAATGCCACAACTAACCAATTTCAGAGATTGAGAACCAAAAAAAAGTTTGCTGAATTTTAGCATATCTTCATGTTAACCTTTTATTTTGTTATAACACAAGGACATCCTAAAGTAAATTGCCAAGAAGATACAGTTGTATGATATCCAACTACTGAGTTCTCTTTGCACTCTTTCTTAGTCTAAATGAAGAAAAGGCTCCAAACAAGATGTGTGGTTGTGCCAATTTCCAATCATATACCATCTGCGCCAACTTAGTTCCTCATACGAGCAGGGATGGTCAGAACACAGTATTTTTTTAGGGAAACTTACAGGTGGACTGCCTTCTCATTCAAGCTGGGTAAGAATATTTACAGGGTGTCATGGTGAGAGGAGACAAGACACAGAAAACAAAAAAGTAAAGAGAAACAAGGAAAAAACTGAAATCCAATACAACACTATGTTAACCAGCCAAAGCTGCTTATCAAGATTTCTGCTTATATTTATCCATAGGTAGCTACAATAAAGTGACGTTTTGTTGAATTATCAAAATAACTATTTCTATGTTAATTCTTATTTTGAACAACATGGCATGGGGCACTGCCTATTAATTACAAGAAAAGAGTTGTATATCAGAGATTGAGAGCCCCTAATGGCCTAACAAGCAGGTTAGGAGCTTTACATCAAAATATATTCATAACATCAAAGATCTGTGCACAATTCTTGCCGATAAAAAGTCCTGATGGATAAGCTCTTTACATATGTTCCACCTAGTATACATGGCAATCTGAATTGTCCATCCTGTGCCTAGAGAAACTGTGGATTGTGATTATTCAAGTATTGCAAATGCATCCATTGTACTCATTTGCCAATTTGCCATACCTCTTTGGAGCAATGTTTTTAAATCGGCTTATCGTCCCTAATCGGTCTGGTACCGATCAGGACGATTAATCGTCGACCAGGACGATTAATTGACCTCTGATCAGTCTAATCGTCCAGCATATAGCAGGACTATATATCATATATGTATGGTATATATACCATATACTATATATGTATATAGTAGACATCGAGCATCAAGACTATATTTCTAGTCAACAGCTGCACACAGCTGACGGCTGGAGTGGGAGTGAGGACTGAGGAGAGAAAGAGTGGGGGTGAGGTATATAAGAAAAACCCTAATGGGCCTGGCCCAAATAAATATGGCCCAGTAATCTGAAGCAGCCCATCTACCTATTTAGTGCTGATCGGCCAAGAGACCTAATCGGACGATTAATCGCGAGTAATCGACGATTAATCGGACGATCAGGTTTTTGATCGCTCTGATCGAATCGGAGGGCCTAATCGAGTGCTAAGTACCGATAAGGACGATTAATCGCGATTAATCGGACGATCAGAAAGCATTGCTTTGGAGGACGGGTTACCAATTAGGTTCACCCTCACATTTTTATTAATCTATCTAATCTTTCCTTTAATTAACTGTAGTGTTGATGGCCTATCGACATAACAGGAATAATTGTGAATCCTTTGCCATGATACTTCAACATGCCATGCAAACAGTGTACCAATATTAGGAAGACAACAATATGGCCATGCTGTCGGCTGGTTACAGGTCCTCGTACAGGTCGGCCTTTGGGGCATCTTCTCGACCCTGTGGAAGGTTGAGTCTCCTTAATACAATGCCTTGGGAGAGGTCATTTCCCTAGGGGTAGAGTTATTTTACGAGGGCAATGATATATTGGACTTGCAAATTTATATTGCTGACACTCTCTACCAGTCTAGCTCCATGTTTTCCCTGCTGCACACCTAAACCCATGATCAAACACCACTTCAGTCTAATGATAATGCTAAATTCCTCCGAAGGCACTTCTAACTTGCCAAGTCTCCAAATTTTTTTTTCGAGAACGTGCGTAGCACGTATTTCATTAAGAAAAAGTCTCCAATTGTTGTCAGTGTCAACCAACTATCTGCCCATCCCCCAACTATCGAGTTATACAATATAGGGCGTCTTTTTTTGCAATAATTCTAATTATTGGGTTACCAACGATAATACCTTGATTGATCATGTCATTTGGCACAGCTAGTGACTGTTTGACCAATGTCCAAGACTCCAATTCATTTGGAGTACATGCAAGAAGCTCCATCTTTGTTAATTTTACAGGGGAAATTCAAACTTTGCAAGAAATGTGGCCCCAAATAGGGGGAAAGGTATGTGTCAACTGATTGGTGGCATTTAAAAGAAAAATGAAAGCACCACACAAACCGCAGATACTAGCAATCACTGAGTGTGAAAAGTCACAGTTTCAACCTGAACAACTGAATATTAGCATGGAAAATTAGTTAATCCCATTGAATATAAAGGCTTTAGGCAATATATACTTCTATTATTCACTCTCTTTAAGGCTTTAAGCATCCTTCCATTGTCCATGCCCTCACAAACACACCTCAAATGCGGTTTGGAGTTAGACAAGTTTCAGAATTCAATATATGCCAAATAAGATCTTGAACCGATAAAAAGCACGAGAAATTTCTAAAATTGACATCCAATTCGTGAGCCTTTCAAGATTTGGCACCCTGACCCACATGTCAATAACTCAGATTGACCCCACATGTCATTGCGATATGAGTGCCAAACCTTGAAAGGCTCGCGAATTGGGTGTCAATTATCCACTTGAATTCCCTCCCGGGCGCAATAATCTGAGGTGTGGTTGTTTGACTCAGCAAACAAAAAATGAAACTTGTATACAGGTAACACTGGTTACAAGTTGATTTCCAAATTAAGGAAGAGAAAACAATCACCTTTGTCAGATTGAGAATCCCCATCCGAATCAGACTCCGATGCATCAGCCAGACCAGAAGTTTTCTCCTGCTCACCAGAACGGATGGGTTGCTCTTTTGAATTAACGAGCTGTGAGACCTTTTTCTCTTCCTGAAACCGAAACACCTTCAGCAGGTCGTTGTACAGGTTAGGCAGATACTGCAGCTGCGGGTTCCTGGAAGGACAAGATCGAAGGCTTCAGAGTTCAGAATCAATCATCAGTTCTACTTCCCCGAAAACAGAAGCAATTTGTAAACTGAAAAGGCAAATCTTTCGGCCATCAAAGCATTTTGAGAAAGCAACGAACGCAGCATCCGTTTCGAGCTTATGTGAATTGTGATCTGATTGTCCATACACGAGGGGGGAGAGCACGGGCGGCGGCGGGGTGGACGGTGTGACGGCGGCGACGGAGTCGAATGCCACAATGCAACGCCAGGTGTCCACGGTCTGTCCCTCGCGGAACACCGGCCGGGTCCGCCACCCCGCTGGCAGTATCCGCGGCGCGGCGGCGGGCAGGGCGACCTCGAGGCACGGTGGGAAGGAGAGGGAGAGGACGAACTGCCTCTCCACCCACCTCTCCCACCGGACCCACCCGCCGGTTTTCCTCCCGACCACCCTGTACCCGTGCACGCTCCTGTAGGCAGCTGCACGGACAAGAAAAGAAAAGGGACACCCCGGGTCAGAGACACGCTCACACGTCGAGCCCCGGGAGGGAAACGATTGAGAGAGCGTGGCGGAGGCCGGCACCGACCGTGCTCGACGGTGCTCGCGAAGATGGCGAGAGCGGTGAGGGTGGAGACGGCGGTGTCCATGGGAGGAAGGTCTGGATGGTGGGGAAAGGTTGTGGAGATTTGACTGGCTAATTGAGGAATCGCTAATAGCTAGTACTGCTCTGAAAATTGGCTGCCGTGCAATTGCACTGGCTGTGGCTGGCGCCTGGCAGCAATTCAAGAAGCCAGGGGATTTCGATCGCGTTGGGTCCTTTCTCAAAGGGCCGGTGGGGAGAGGACAAAGAGGAAGGCGGGCTTTTGACGTGGAGTATGTAATGCCAGCATAGGGCCTTGTTTACATGCCATCTAAATTCCAAGTTTTTTCACTCTCTCTTCATCACATTAATTTTTAGCCGCTTGTATGTAGTATTAAATGTAGGTAAAAAAAATAACTAATTACATAATTTAGTTGGAAATCACGAGATGAATCTTTTGAGCCTAGTTGATCCACGATTGAACAATATTTGTCAAATAAGACGAAAGTAGTACTATTTATCGGGTTTACTTTTTTTACAAAGTGAACGGGGCCTAGTTGTCATTTGGAAAGCTTGCGATGCAAGCTGCAAATCCTGCTGTGCTGTGCAGTGAACTGGTTATTACTGGTGTGACGTCCCTTCGACAAGCGTGCATCAGAAGCAGCCATAAACTGAAATTTTGGGTTCTTGTGATGTGTTCGTGTATCCTGCAGTGCAGTTCACACTGCCGAGGCACCGAGCAGCCGAGCGCACGACAGAACAATCAGAGGTGCGCGCAACATTCACGCGGCAAGGAGATGTTTTACCACTGAACTACGCTCGCTGCATTGGACTACCCTGGGGCTTTTCTCGGTTTATCACGCCGCGTTCACACACTAGCCGCAATAATGCCATATATGACGGCACAACAAACCCAGAGCCCGAAGCCATAAAAACACATGCACAAATAAAGAGAGAGATTCCTCGTAAATCAGCGCATGTTTAGTTGGATGAATTTAAGAATTTGGGTTATTGTAGTACTTTCGTTTTTATTTGGCAATTAGTGTTCAATCATGGACTAATTAGGTTCAAAACGTTCGTCTCGTAATTTCCAACCAAATTGTGTAATTAGTTTTTTTCGTATACATTTAATGCTTCATGTACGTATCACAAAATTCGATATGATAAATACTGTAACACTTTTTAGGAATTTGGGGTTGGAATTAAACACACGCTCAGGGAGAAATGCCGTAATTACAAGAGTCACTGTTTACTTACTTTGTTATTGTCGAGTCCACTTGCATGCATCCATCGCTGCCAGCCAAAGCATCCCACAACGCAGCCTCTTGATTACTTCCCAAAATCTTATGGGGCGTGCGTGTGTGCGTGCGTGTGGCACAATCGTTTAATTTAATGTCTCTAAGGAGTGTTTGTCTTTCATTAGACACTAAGCTCCTAAAGAAGAACACTAAATTACTCGGTTCCGTCGGACACATCACAGGGAAAGAACCCAAAAATCCACATTTTTGCCATTAGGATCACAAATGAGAGAATAAAGCTTAGAGCATTCTTAACCATTTCTTACATCACTTTCAATACAACATCAGAGTATAATATTTATTATTATAACAGCGGAACATAATCATATTATCAAAGTTATAAACAGTTTAATTGAATAGCGGAATATAAACATGTGATCAGAATTACAGCGAAAATAAATATCTAATCATGACATGATGAAGTATTGATATATAAACTACGACAACAGTTTATAAAACTTTTATTTATAAAAATATTTGGTGAGAGTTATAAATAACAACTGCGATCGCAGCGTAAAGGAATCATCGCTGAACCCACCAGGAGGTATCCACACACAAGGATCAGCTCTAGCATCCATCTATCACCTATAATAGGAGAAATAAAACCCTGAGTACTCAATTGTGCTCAGCAAGACTTACCCGACAAGAGGAAAGAAAAGACTCTAAAGATATGCAATGCTATCTGGCTTGTGGGTTTATTGTATTTGCATGAAGCATTACTAAGCGTGTGTCCTTATATTCAATTTTTATTAATAGCCGCATTGGTTCATTAACTAACCATTCTATGTAAGCACCTGTGCTACTTTTAAGCAGGTGGTAAGCAATCAGATTTTCTTTTTCCATCTCATCACCTTTTATCTTTTTGTTCTTATTACGATGCTTGAGGTAAGACAAGTCGTACCGACTCAGCGACGATTCGCAAACCAATGTGCCCAGCTGGGTGTCCCGAAAATACACGCCCCGCTTGTACGCAAGGCACAAGCAGGACCAACCCATCACCCTCCTATCCTGGGGTCCTAGGTTCCCGTTTAAACTGGGACTCCAAGCCCCCGCCTCTGAGTCCCGGACTCAGTGCGGTGCAAGGACCTCCTCCACTAAAAAAAACTCTGACAGTCAGTCCAGAAAGAGCCGGAATCCACGACAAGAGAGCAACAAGTCTTCCAAGCGCCCATACCCAAGTATGTGCTCGGGACAATAGATCTGTGACTTGCCTCGTGTCCATTGCAACGGCGGGTCCTTAACCGACCAGACAGGGAAAACAGTGTAACCAAGCCATGCCCCGCATCCGCGGCGACACAACCGCTTACACCCACCAATACCCAAACCATATCCCTGCCCGGTCATTATTTTTTCTTTCCACCATTTATATTTTTCTAAGTGATAATAATCCAATAATATATTTCCTACCTCTCGCGAGTGACAGGCAATCACTCGACTTCTATCGGAGTCCTGTAACATAGCAATCTACACGATCATGTCATCCTAGTAAGACTCATAAGATAAAGATATATATGCAAGTGGGTTTCATTCAACTCCTTAAAACTTAATGCATAAATATAATTTAAACTGTAGAAAAGTAGGGGTTATACACCAGGGCTTGCCTGGATAAGATATATATTAAAAAGTTAGTATCTGTATCTTCAGATCATCCACCATCATCTGAATAGAAAGTCAATTGCATCATCTCCTAGAGAGAATACCATTACACCATTTCGGATCCTCAATCATCTTTTAATTGATCCGTTGATCCACCATTGTACCTATATGATATGCATTGATGCAAATGCATAGATGTAAATAACTAACGATAGCCGAAACGCTCGGAAATACGATCACGTCTCACAAGCTAACGAGCCCGCTCTAACGACGTCCATACTTAGGCTACATATCCATGTTGCCAAATAAGGCGTTATTTCTCAACGAATGTTTTAGTTATATAAATCCAAGTTGTTTCTTTATTTCATTCTATCGATTTAATCATTATTCGAAACAGGGCACCATTATTATTCTAGTAAACTAATTATTTTGGAGCTACAAAAATTACAGTGAATACCTAATATTACTAGGAGCCTACTGTAAAAATTTCAGATTCAACACTATTACCAATTTATCGCAATAATTCCTACAAGTTTATATTTTTACAATATTAAGTATCTTAAATTAATTATACAGCTTCTAAGAATATTATCAAGCTATGTGAACAAAATATACTAACAGGTAGATCATGATTTTATGAGACTAACAAAATTGGTTTCACCATTTTTGGACTCCTACATAAATTTTTATTGATTTTACAAATTTATTTCCGAAACTAAATTAGCTAATTGTTTTAGAAAACTGAAAGGCCCGCAGCCACCCAAACGGCCCAGCGGACGCGTGGCCTCAACCGGGGCCCATGACTGGCGAACTGGACTGGCCCTAAGGCGCGCGCGCGGCCCAGGCGGGACACACGGACCGCGGCCCAGACGGGCGCGCGGCCAGCGGCCCAATCAGCCGGCGGCGGTAGTGCCGGCCTAGCGCGCGGAAACGGGCGCAGGCGGCTCAGTGCGAGCAGTCGACGGCCCAGCAAAGGCCGACGGCCCACCAGGCGCGCACGCGACAGTGGCAGGTTAGCCCAGCGCGGGCGAGCCCAGGGCGCAGCCGCGTTTTGCATAAAACCCCCGATTGTTTTTCCAATTGCGAAACCTTATTTACACTATTTATTACTCTCACGGTCTCATCCCCATAACCCCCTATCTTTACTTCTATTTTCAAACCCCGGTCCACGAAGGACTCCATAGCAGAGCATCGGCAGGGGCGGTCCGACGATGGCCAAGACCGACCGGGGAGGGCACGGTGGCGGCGGAAGGGTGGCCGCTAGAGGCGAAGGGCAACCACAGGGTTCGCGCGACTACACAGGACCACGGCGGCCCATGGTGGCATGCAGGGCATGTCAGCTCGCGTGCAGACATGGATGGCGGCAATGGCGCGCGCACTCCGATGAGAAGGCTATGGAAGAGGCTAAATGGGGGGTCAGGGAAGGATCAGTGACTCACCACAAGCCTCGCTGGGGAGTTGGTTAGTGCAGGAATGGCTCGAGGCGGACTAGCCACGTGCGCTGTGAAAAAGGCGACGGCGCACCGAACTGGCACCCGAGCGCCACTCCATCTCCGGCAACGTCTCCCGCCCAACTACGACGAGCATCGACACCGTCAGGTCAAGGGCAGTACAAGAGTGCGAACAATCGAACTAAAGCCGATCATGGAGGCTTACCCCCAAATGTGCTCTGTAACGGCGGCGAGCTGACCAGCGGCGACGGAACTCGAAAATTGGCCATCGTTAAAGCACGGCTGTGGCTAACTACGGGTCGGGCGGTTGGCCAGCTTCGTGACTTAGCTACTAACGCGAATAATTGAACCGAGACGGCCCAAGCGTCGTAAAATAGAACGGCGCGCTAGCAACTGCACGAGGGCACGGCAGGGCACAGTGGGCAGCAGTGCGCGACACAGGACGTGAGCTGACTTGCTGTTGCGTGAGAGCGACAAGGCGGCCGCGCTACGGGACAGCGGAGGTAGGCGGCTACACGACAGGTTGGTAGCTCACACGGTGGGGAAAGAGTCACGTCGGCCGGACGGCGGACGCCGTGACAACGACACTGCCCTGCGCTCGGACACGTCGGTGACGACTCCAACACGACCTCGAGGAAACAAGCGTTGCCTACCCCGGCACGAGGAGCGGCCGGTACTAGCGGTGTTGGCCAGCGGCAGCGGCCATGGCCAGGAGCAGCCAGGCAGCTGTGGAGCCAGACATGGCGTGGTGACCGCGGCCACAGAAACCCGACGGCCGAAACAGCAATGCACACAAATTTTAAAGCGATGCCAAAGCTGCCAAATAGTGCGGTTCAAGTTCGACCAACCTCACTAATTCGAAGTCCACACCACCAGCTAGCTAGGGAAGCACTCGCGCGCGACGAAAGAGCGACTAGGGAAAAAGATACGAGAAGGCCAAGATGAGTTCGTCGCGCAGCGCGCCGGTTCACGAACAGAGCACCGAACATAGTTCTTCGTGCGTTCTAAAGAGTTTGGGCAACTTTTGGGATAACCCCGTTACGTCAGACCATTCTACAAACCACTCCACGCCAAAGTACTCACCATGATGCAACTAGCGATACAAGAATATAAAGTTAGTATTTAAGAAATTTAGCAAGAATTTAAATGCTAACACGTCATTGTCTATCGTTTCCGGCTTCGAAAATTATAACTTTTAGTTTTGAACTCACATCTAAGAACTACTCAACTAGTTAGTTCAATATAACTCGCCACGAGCGATACTTTTAAACATCCTTACAAGCGTCGCCGTCATAACGAAATTCGATCTTTGAGCTATTAGCAATACCATGGAACAACGCCTATTTACCAAATCAACGGTTGCATTGCATCTACTAAACTTGCACTTAAATTTTCATTTAAGTACCAATTACAAGTTATATTTTATAAAATTTTTATAAAAATTATTTTTCGTGCCAACAAGCAAACCGCTCCTCGTATTTTCTTGTTAAGATTTCATTAGCACATTTAAGTAATTACTTACTATATTAATGGATCTATTTCTCCGATCGTAATCTTAGTGCTGAGCGAGCTCGTAACACCAGAGGTGTTACAGTGCGCGTCGCTAGAACTGAGGAAGAAGGGGGCGGGAGCGGGAGCGGGGGCAGAGGCAGGCGGTGGGCAGAACGGCCAGCGACAAGGTCACCACGGCCGGGGCGGTGGCCGGGACGCCAGCGACAATTAAGATTTCAGTATTTGCGGCCATCCATGGCTGGCCGCATTAGAAGGAGGGGCCCGGCGGCGGTGGTCGGCTAGGCTACAGTGGCGGGTCGAGGGGCGATGAGAGAGGCGGCGACGGCGCCGTTGAGTGGGCGGAGGGAGACAACCGGATTGGCGGTGCCGACGGCGAGGGCAAGGAGTCACTGGCGAACTTCTGGATTGGGATTAGTGAAGGGCGGGATCATCTGGTGGGGGTGGTAGGTGGGTGGTGAGGTCATCGGTGAGGTTGCCGGTAGCCTGGGTGGCGGTTGAGGCGGCGGGCGGGAGGAGGAAGATGGATATGGAGGGAGAGAGAGAGAGAGGAAGACGAGATGAAGAAGACGTGTGCGCCACTATCCCTACTGGCGTTCACGCGTGATGAGGGGCGCTTCATACTTGGTGTATACTCGTATGTACTCCTAACACAAGATGTATGACACGCATGACAGCATGAACTCATTCGTCACTAGAGAATGCATCGGATAAATTTGGTGCACCATAAAAGCCATGCCATTGATTGCTACTTTATGGATTCCAAGTTCTTGGGTTAAACATGCCTAAAATAGTTAATTTCCTTGTATACTTTAGATTTAACCGTGAAAATAGGGTGCAATATTCTTGGAGCGAATGGGACAGCATCACGTTAGTTATCTTGCATAGCTAATATAATATGCTATGTCTTCATGATTAATGACCCACGATTCGACATTCAGCCAAAACCTCTAGCAATGAATAAGGTCAGTCTTAGTGGATAGTTTCATAGTATTGTTTCCAAGACAATGAAACTTGAATGAAATATCCACTCTCAATGCAAAAGTTTCATTCTATAATTTCATAGACATTTAATTTCATGACTCATAAATAGTTGGCGATCGTGCCAAGAGAATTTCATCTCATTTATTCTCTCTTTTCTTAAATATACTGTCATATCATAAAAAATGCCTATGTTACAACATATTTAATACAAATGAAACTCATATGAAACTCCCACTGAGACTGGCCTAATTCCCATGATACATGTATACAAATACGAATGTCATCTAAGAAATTGGACATTGTAATAAAGCAAGCAGAAATTAAACAACACTCTGATACGGATAGTTGTATACTATACTACTACCTCCCATTCCATTTTATCTGACACACACGTATATTAAGATTCATACTTTAAAAACTTTGACTAATAATTAGGCTAATAATTTTTAATTATTATAATACAAATTTTATATGATTATAATTGTAAGGAATTAGGACTGTTTGGCTGGTATTAAAGCGGGTTGATAAGCCGGCTGAAGTTGTTTTTGTTATGAGAGAAAAATACTGTAGATTCTAGCTGATAAGCCGGCTGATAAGTTCAAGCGAACGGGTGACTCCTCCTAATAACTAGAGAGGGGTGAATAGCCTAATAAAAATTTCTACAACAACACTTAGCAAACCGGTTAGACAATTATGAGGCGAAGCAAGTGCTGCGCTAGCCTACTAAAAATGTAAGCCACCTACCATAATTCTAATTGATATAGTTTCTATCAACACAAAAAGCTATATCACTGCACTAAGTTAGTGTGCTCTCAAAGGCTAACTAAAGAGCCACACTAACCAAACTAATAAGCTCTCACAACTAGCTATATTAAAGAGCTTGACAACTAATTTGTGGTATTATAAAGAGAATGAGTAAGAAGGTTATACCGCCGTGTCGAGAAAGGAGCCAATCAATCACAAGAATGAATAACAATGAAGACCAATCATCTTGGAATCAAATTATGAACGTAATGATTTTTTACCGAGGTTCACTTGCTTGCCGGCAAGCTACTCCTCGTTGTGGCGATTCACTCACTTGGAGGTTCACGCGCTAATTAGCATCACACGCCAAACCCTCAATAGAGTGCCGCACAACCAACATAAGATGAGGATTACACAAGCCACGAGCAATCCACTAGAGTACCTTTTGACTCTCCGCTGGAAAAAGGTCAAGAACCCCTCACAATCACCACGATCAGAGCCGGAGACAATCACCACCCTCCGCTCAATGATCCTCGCTGCTCCAAGCGGTCTAGGTGGTGGCAACCACCAAAAGTAACAAGCAAATCCCGTAGCGAAACACGAACACCAAGTGCCTCTAGATGCAATCACTCAAGCAATGTACTTGGATTCTCTCACAATCTCACAAAGATGATGAATCAATAATGGAGATGAGTGGGAGGGCTTTGGCTAAGCTTACAAGATTGCTATGTCAATGCAAATGGCCAAGAGGGTGAGCTAGAGCCGGCCATGGGGCTTAAATAGAAGCCCCCACGAAATAGAGCCGTTGTACCACTCCATTGAGCACAACACGGGGTGACCGGACGCTCCGGTCATATTGACCGGACGCTGGACCTCAGCGTCCGGTCACACGATGCGTGCCATGTGTCCCTCTCTTCAAATACTGAGCGCTCGATCTCAACGGTCGTGTGATGACCGGACGCAGCAGCTCAAAGTGACCGGATGCTGAGCCCCAGCGTCCGGTCATTTCTAGTAAGCATCCAGATACGATTTTTCACGACTGGACACACCCAGCGTCCGGTCACACGGCGGCTCCCCTGTGCGTCGCCACGTCAGCTGGACCGGACTCACCCTATCAGCGTCCAGTCACTAAGTGACCCAGCGTCCGGTCAGAGACCGACGCCAGAGTCTTCATGCTCCACCTGACTGGACGTGCCGGTCCTACCGAGACCAGCGTCCGGTTACTTACAATGACCTTCGTCTTTTCTGTCTAGGGCGCCGATGGCACCGTCGGACTGTCCGCACTCTACGGGCGGACACTCCACCGGTGAAGTTTCTAACCCTTGCTCAAATGTGCCAACCACCAAGTGTATCACCTTATGCACATGTGTTGGCATATTTTCACAAAATATTTTCAAGGGTGTTAGCACTTCACTAGATCCTAAATACATATGCAATGAGTTAGAGCATATAGTGGCACTTTGATAACCATATTTCGATACGAGTTTCACCCCTCTTAATAGTACGGCTATCGAACCTAAATGTGATCACACTCTCTAAGTGTTTTGATCACCAAAATAAAATGGCTCCTATCATTTATACCTTTACCTTGAGCCTTTTGTTTTTCTCTTTCTTCTTTTCAAGTCCAAGCACTTGATTATCACCATGGCATCACCATCATCATGTCATGGTCTTCTTTTGCTTCATCACTTGGAATGTGCTACCTATCTCATGATCACTTGATAAACTAGGTTAGCATTTAGAGTTCCATCAATTCACCAAAACCAAATTAGAGCTTTCAACAGGCCCATATCCAATGATTATAATTTTATAAGCATAAATAATATAATATAAAGTAAATGAATGGTTAAAGTGTAATGTAGGAGACCGTGTTATTCTAACTTGCGCCAAATAAAATGGAATGGGGGAGTACTTAATAGGGGTAAAATCAACTGAGGAAACTACAGCAGGCAGCAGTGCAGATGTTGATCTAGCGTGGAACTAGCTCCTCTAACTTACGAAGAACTACGTCCTGGGACGTACTCGCATCGATGCCTTTCGTTTCTCATCGAGCGGTAGGACGCAAACTGTTCTACAAGCACAGACATTGGCCCATAAGCCTGCTGCGGCCCAGTCTAGCAGCACGAGCGACGAGGAAAAGGGCGCGAGCCGAGCAAAGCGACGAGGAAAAAGGCGCGAGCCGAGAAAAAAAAAGCGCGGGCGGACTGCGCAGATGGCCGCACGGCCGAGAAAAAAGGAGCACGATCTGTGAGAGGACTGCACACACGGAGGTGCCGGAGTGATCGCCAGATTATTGCATTGACGGAGAGGCCGATTCTCAAACCCTGGAGGGAGAGTTGCTCTGCTCTTGTATTATGTTCCATGGAGACGGAGGAAGATGCCACTAGAAAAGAAGCTAACCAAATGAATCGTGATCCAAACAAGTGAGTAACACACCTCTCTGTATTCTATATTACTTGTTATTTGACATGAAATGGATTTTGTTATTCCAATCCCATGTACAGCTACTCTTTGCTTACTCTGTTTGGCATGAGATCTGAAATTAGTAAAAGATTTTTCTCTGCAATTGCACAAGTCCCCTACTCATGTTATGTTTTTTTGTGCTAGAGACATGCCACCTGGTTTGGTACCACACGTTGGCATGGAATTTGGAAATTCAAATGAAGCTTGGGCATTTTGGCTTAGCTACGGTGGACAGCAAGGCTTTGATGTCAGGAAAAGGTATACAAACAAAAGACCATCCGATGGCAAGATTACATCATGCAAAGGAGGGTCATCGATTGCCGGACAAAAGAGATCATCTAACAAGATGCCCTCGAGCTGAAACTAGAACTGACTGCCAAGTCCACATGAATCTAAAAATGGATCGAGAAAATAGAAATCTGAAAGTGTCTGAGCTGGTTTTGGAACACAATCATGCACTACACCTGCCAGAAACCTTACACTTAATGGCGTCACAAAGGAAAATTTCAGAGTTACAAGCTTTTGAAATTGAAACAGCGGATGATGCAGGAATTGGACCAAAAGCTGCACATGAGTTGGCTAGTCGTCAAGTTGGTGGTCCACTCAATCTTAGCTACACCCTTCGTGATCACAAGAATTATTTGCGGACCAAGCGCCAACAAGAGATACAATACGGCCAAGCAGGTAGCATGCTCAAGTATTTTTATGACAAAATTGTTGAGAACCCATCATTCCAATATGCATTGCAAATGGATTGTGAAGAACAGATAACAAATATATTCTGGGCTGATGCTAAAATGATCATGGACTATGCACATTTTGGTGATGTCGTTAGTTTTGACACTACTTTTGAAACAAATAAGGAGAGTAGGCCTTTTGATGTATTTGTTGGATTCAATCATTTTAGAGAAACTGTTGTTTTTGGGGCTGCTCTCATGTATGATGAGACATTTGAATCTTTCAAATGGCTATTTGAGACCTTTCTAAAATCTCATAATGGACAGCAACCTAAAACATTCTATACAGATCAAGATGCTGCAATGGGGAAGGCAGTTTCTCAAGTGTTTACAGAAACATGGCATGGATTATGCACCTTTCACATCATGTAAAATGCAGTCAAACATCTACATGAAGAGGAGAACAAAGAGAATAGAAAGGAGAAGAGTCCAGAGAAGAAAAAAGAGAAGAAAAAGAAGAAGAAAAAGGAGGAGAAAAATGAGGAGAATGGGGAAACAAGTGTTCTGTCAGATTTTAGTGCATGCATGTTTGAGTACCAAGACATTGCAGAATTTGAACAAAAATTTAAACTCATGAGACAAAAGGTGAGTAAGCAAACTTGGTTAAACAGTATTTACAAGTTGAAAGAAAATAGGCTGAATGTTATATGAAGGATGTCTTCACATTAGGAATGAGAAGTACACAACTTAGTGAGAGTCTAAACAATGACTTGAAAATCCATTTCAAATCAGATTTTGATATCATCCGGTTCTTTAAATATTTTGAAAGGGTGGTGCAAGGGAAAAGAAATAATGAACTAAATTCAGAATTTGATTCAAGAAAAAAAATGCCTAAAATATGTATGATGAGACCGCCACCTATGTTGGTGCAGGCTAGCAAGCTGTACACGCCTATTATATTTGAAGCTTTTCAAGGTGAATATGAAAGATCCTTGGCCGCTTGCACCAAAGCACTGGATGGTACTAATGAATATCTAGTAGGGGATTTTACATATGAGCAGGAATATAAAGTTATTGGTGATCCTTTGAAGGAAACAGTTGCATGCAGCTGCAGGCAGTTTGATAGAATTGGGATATTGTGTAGCCATGCTCTTAAGGTTCTTGATTTGATGAATATCAAGTCACTACCACCACAATACGTGTTAAAGCGTTGGACACGGGAAGCACGGACTATAACTGTACAAGACAACCAAGGGAGAAACATAATTGAAAATCCTAATATGGATGCTATGCTTCGGTTGAAATATATGTCCCACAAATTCCTCAATTTGGCACACCAAGCAGCTAACTCTCCTGAGTGCACAATGTTAGTGGACAGCACACTTGACATGCTTGGTAAGCAAATCACAGAAAAGGTCAATACAAGTACAAGCACTTATCAGGTCAATACAAGTATAAGCACTATTCAGGATTCAAGTACAGCACACTTGACATCGTTGATTAATGCTAGCCTAAAAAAAAGGGATGTCCAAACAAAAAGTTCAAAACGAAAAAGAACCTGGCTCGATAAGAAGCACAAGGCTAGAAAAAGGAGAGAAAACAAAGCTACATCTCAGTTTGGCGAAGCAGGTAATAATGATGTTGTACACGAACAAGAGGCAGTTAGTGGTGGAACACAAGCACAAGCACAAGGTGCATTCTGTCAATTTTTTTCTGAAGCTTCCAATTCAGGTGGTACACAAGCACAGGCACAAGTTAGCTTCACTCAAATGTTGACGGTAATATGCTTATAATATAGCTACTTTACAAATCTTGAGATAATATTTCCTTTTTAAAAGAACTTACTTCTTCATTTAACTTACAGGAACCAATGACTAATGACCTTCTGTCTAGGTTCTGGTGATGTTGTTATGAAGAGCTGTTAGTATTTTCAAGTATGAGAACTGTATGTAACATTGGGGACGCTCCCAGGTGGACATAAATGTTTAGGTTTCTTTTGCCACAAATCTGGTGCTAGATGATATGCTCCCAGGTGGGCAAACTTGGCTCTTTTTGCTATTTGGTAATTATCATGAATGCAAAAACTCTAGTTCTGTACATATAACTTAGCTTTCTTTTGCTATGTTGCAAATGAGCATTGTAGTAGAACTGGTACATATTCTGCCCTTCAAAGTTTCAGATAAAAAAATCACAACACTGAAGTTTGGAGCATATAAGTGACCTGCCATATATTAGTCATTTGGGGGCATGAAGATGCATATACAACTTCCTTTTGCCACATATTAGTAATGTGCTACTCTAAAAAAAACTCTAGTTATGTATATATTTGCTCTAGTTGAATTGACGGTCATATATTTGCCACATAGAAGTGAGCTACTATATATGTTCAGCTTTCTGTTGCCACTCTGCAAGCCTCATTGATAGTATTTGAGTACAAAATCTGAAACTCTTTTGCATTCAGAGATTTCAAATCGACACAATTACCAAAAAAGCACTGAAGTTTCAAAATGACAAGGTTCAGGCACTCAAATCGACAAACATTCCATCATCACAACCAATACAGAGCTATAATCTCAATTCACATCATTTTATATTTTTAATTCTCAACTATCTGTCTACTGCTACTCTGAACCTTGTCTTCTCAACCTGCCGCTGTTGCCCTCGTCCAGAGCTGTGTGTGGTGCCCCTCGTTCCATGGTGCCGTAGGCTTGGCAGTAGCGGCCACCCTTCCTCCGTTGCCCCTCGCTTTCTTAGGGGCTGCTCACCTGCGCCAGCACAGCTACGCCGAGGGAGGCGGCGACCAGCAGCAATCGGCCGACGGCTATCTTGAAGCACGTCTCTTTCACGGGGTCGAGGAATAGGAAGGATGACGTGGGAGCCAGCTACGTCAGTAGAGGTCGCTGTCTCAGGGGCCTGCTCACCTAGCCGAAGGAGGTGGCGAGCGAAAACAATCGGCCGGCGGCGATCTTTTCCGAGGGCGTGGGCGGCGATCTTTTCCGAGATCTGGAGTGCCT